>OX608054.1:2781032-4171549 GCA_951509405.1 Machimus rusticus
GGAACTTAAGTGACAATCAGAACTTAAGTTCGCACTGTGAAATCGGGCATTAATGTTATAAATAAAAATAAGAATATTTAAAAAGTCCTGCTCAAAGAATTACGCCTCACTGTTTGCATGATAACTCCTTGAAATTACGACTTGTTCGGATCAGTCTAAAAGCTTATTGTAAACTAAGCTTATCTTTATATAAAGCGTATGGCGTATTGTTTTGCATGGTTTTTAAATATTTTATGGCAGTTTAATTGTAATTTTCTGGGCAAGATTTTAACCCCTTAACGTACATTAAAAAAAAAATCGGAAGAAAAAATCATTTTTTTTATTAAAGAAAATACATATATTCTATGACTTTATTTTGGACAAAAATAGAAAAAAATACAAAGTTAGCTTAAATTTTGTTAAGTATGATAAAAATACGATGCCGCTCGAATTATCTCGAGCCTGCACAGTTTGGGCCGTTTAGCACGCTCGAATTAACTCGAGCGTGTACGTTAAGAGGTTAAACATAAATTCAGACAATATTGTTTGAATTGATAATAATATCTACCTTTACTTGCAGATAAATTTGCCTGCAAATATCTTTGTTGTAAATATGGATGCAAGGTTTAATCCAAATCTTCTAATGCCTTATCTTCAGAGAAACATTCCTTTTTTGGCTATGGTAAACAATATTATATATGTATTATATGTTTAGTTTTTATACTTGAATATTTTTGATTACTTAGTTTTCTACTTTCTAAAACTCTTTCTATGTTTTGGGCCAACGAGAGTAACCAACAACGCAAGCTATATTCATGTCTTTGAATTGGTGAATATTTTAGTTTAGACGATTATTCTTTCGCTAATGAAATACCTACATTTTGAAAATGTAAATGTGAACATATCATTATGACTTAACTCAGCCATAATAATTAATAAAAGTTATTAAGTATCATTATTTAAATTCGAACCACCAATTATTAACAATTTTATGAAAGTTTACTTATAAAAAAATATTAATTGCGCTGAAAGCTAACGTATAAACGTGAATGTTTACAAACGGTGAGTAGGGGAGAGAACCCAAATATCGGATAGTTGCCTAATATCGGACACTTAAATATGTCGAAACTTCATAGAGCGACATCTTTTTTTTAAATACTGCACTAAAATTAACGGTAAAGTGGCACCGTTGCGGCTAACTTAGCTTCATAATAACAAAGATGGCGGAACAGTGAGCCGATAACGTAATTTTGCCTTGCGAAAAATATTTATTTATACAGAAAGTCGTTTTTTTTTGTTAAAGTAAGTGCAAAATATTGTTTCCACAGTTTCTACTTATTAAAGTGTAGTAATGTGTTAATAAGAAAAACTGTGAATATTCCCGTAGATTGCAATGTTTATAAATTTGTTATTGTTCTTGTTTACATGTTTCAAATCCTAATATCGGACACCCAACAGAGCGTAATATCTTATATCCGATATTAAGGCATTCATTTTCCTTGATCTTTATTTGATTATCTCAGTTAATGTTAATGAAATATTTTTCTAGTTTATTAATTGGTATATATATTTATATGACTGATTACAATTTAAGAAACGTAGTTGTCACAAAATAACAAATTATGATGTCTTTGTTTTTATAATTAAAAATGGTTACCTAATATCGGATATGAAAAAGGGTCCTAATGTCCGACATACGATTTTAGGAAACCTGTTTGGAATGCGTGATATTTGGCAAACTGGTAATTAAAATTATTCTCATAAAGCTAAATAATTACTCGCGTATGGTTATTAGCAACGCGTAGTGCATGAAATTTACAATAAAATATGTGACAATAGTAGCTTTTGAACAACACCAAGTTTTTTTTTAGTTTTTGCAAAAAAATATCCGATATTTGGGTTCTCTCCCCTATCCAAGGTGAAGTATGACAAGGTTATAAAAACCTTTCCACGTGTTGGTTTATGCTCTGCGTTGACCTTTGCGTTGCATAAAAAGTTGAAATACATGCAGCACCCATAAGGGAGCCAAGGCAAAGTTTTGACGCAAAGAAAAGTTGAACATTTCTTGATTTTTGATTCTTACTAGATGCATCAGCACACAAGAGCGGTCCCTTCCCTCCAATAAACTGAAAAATTCATTGACTTCTGAAAGTAAGAAGTCTTATTAATATAAACTTAACTAATATATAAACATCCATCGTTTTTCAACAAAAATTGTTTCTTTGTCTAATAAACTTCCCGCGCTGTGCCTGTTTACAAATTGTCAAATTTGGGTTAAAAATTGAAACTAAGAAATTACGGATTCTATGGGTCCCTAACCTTCTCCGAGAATATACGATTATGTTGAGAGCTTTCAAGTTCTTACGCAACGGATCGTATATACGGATGCTCTAAGCGCGGGTTTTAAAGTATAGAAAAGAGTTTACTATGGGGATGCTTTTCTTAATTTTCATAAAATTAATAATTTGCAAATAATGATTCGTTCTTATAATTGGGGAAAAATCGTACACAACTTTTAAAATGTTAGGACTCGATAATTGTTTTTTTTTTGTATTTTGTAACTTAAATTTATGAGATAATAGTAAACATATAATATTTTAAGAATTATTTTTAGTTAATAATTTTTCTTTTTTAGACAATTCTTCAACTACTCAATCGATACTTAGGGACGTCACAGCAACAAATCGACACAATTCAATTCTCATTGCGGATCAGTTTTGCATGTTTAGCAGGTTTCAGGAATGAATTAAATGAAGAAAAATAAGTGTAACGGCACCTATGAATATACAGTAAAGGAACGGAACTAAACCTCTGAACGTTGAAGCATCTCATGAATACAAATTAAGCGTACCATTACATAGATATAATTGATCAGGGCAAATATCGCACTGTCCGATAGTGCGGAACAAAGATGCCAAAACACATTGTCCTTCTTGATACCACCGAAGATTTTTTACTAGAACGATACTTGTTGTATAATTAGATAAAAAGTAGGGGGAATGTGCAAAGTTAGTCTTTAATATATAGTCATATAATAAAATAAATTGAGAATGTGTTTCTTTATTCATTTTAAAATTTATACTTGTAATTTTGTCCTTGATTTATGTATGTTATTTTAATATAAGCCTATGAGTCTTTGAGATGTTTATAAAGCGAAATACAGTAATACCCCGGACTTACGCGATAGGTGGGACCAAGAGATAGTCGTGTAAGTCGAATTCGCGTGAGTCGGGGTTCAACCTTGCATATAAATACGTATAAAGTTTCTGTAATCGGGACCAGAGTCTAAAGAAAACAATAATTTAGGAGAAACATGTTTAATAAAATGTTAGATAATTAAAACAATTTACATTAGTAGGAATATAAAACAACGTAAATCAAAGTTATTTTGATGTCGAAGGT
Source organism: Machimus rusticus (assembly GCA_951509405.1). NCBI lineage: Eukaryota > Metazoa > Arthropoda > Insecta > Diptera > Asilidae > Machimus > Machimus rusticus. The sequence continues at coordinate 2,784,414 of OX608054.1, forward strand.
TTCATATATATTAACAATGTCGGCTGACAAGCTAAGTTTTTCTTCTTCTCACGTAAAATTTCCTCGTAGCATGCCAGTAACTTTTTTATTTCCCGTTTTGTAGTAGGCACGCGCTCTTCATTGGAATTTTTTTTTCTAAAATTTGTAACCCCTTTTCAATTGTACTGAGGCCTTCTGTTAAATTTGAAATCGTCATTTGATTTTCCGATTCAACTGGGTCTAAGGAATCAGTTTGTTCAATGTCTTAATCATGGCATGATCATATTTCTCTTTCTAGCGTTACTGTTGCGTTTCTGTGTAAAGTCACTGTTGCCGTTGTAACAACCTACCCCTGTCGCAACCAGCCCCAGTCTGGTAGGTGATACTACTGTTACTGTTAGTCTGGGGAGTTAAAGCGCTTATGTAATAAGTAGTATCAAGTTTATATGCTTCGATTGGAGTTTTTATTGTCGTGTATTGTCGATAATACTTCATTTTTCCTAATTAGAGCCGCCTTATTGGAGCCGCCATATTGGCGCCGCCATTTTGAATTTTTTAATGGGCCAGGTAGGATCTGAAAGCTTATGAGTCAAGCTAAAATTTAAGCACTTGTACGTCTTTGTAGGTGCTCTCAAATTTTGGACGGAGAAGTGATCCGGTTGACGCGATTTGACCCATATATTTATAGCTATAATTTTCAGCCAATTATTGTTTAATAATATTTACAAATTCAAAAACGCTATATTTACTATGAAAAAAGTTGAACAAGCTTTTTGAAATAATTAAGTCCATTACAAACATTAGTAGAATTTAAATTTCTTTAGTGTGAAAAATAGTTAATCTGGTGACGATGAGAAAAAATTGATTTTCTGATATTGCCAACCAGGGCTAGATTTGAACCTGGGGACAGATTTGTATGGCGTGGTATTTGAACAATTTTTTTTGGTCAAATTAAAATATATTATTTCAAAATAGTTGACTTGACAATTAGTCGAGCTTATAAGCATAGTAAATAGTTAAATGTCCGTATATTTTGAGCCTGAAAAAATCATAAAATATTTTTGATGTCATCGCTTTATCCCTGACTGTGCATTTTTTAGTTATTTAGTCTTTGTTACACGATTATCAGTAACAAATTTCGCTTATGCAAGAATTAAGTGTAGAAAAAAAAGTAAGCCCAGTGTTAATAAACTGCTTGATTAGCGTTCTTGGACATCAGAGCTTTTTTGTCTTATAGCTTCATTGAGAACATGTTCGCGAAATGTGTTAAGGTGTTTTTTCTCTTAATTATGAAGTTGGTCATGGTTACTGTTGAGGTAACAGCTAATACGAGTGTGTATATATTGTATTTAATATTATTCTATCTCTTGTGTGTTAATCTTTAATTACTTATTATACTTATTTACTTTGTTTTTTAATTAATCGATTTAATGCAGTTGGAAGCAATCATTAGAAATTCATACGTCCTTTTATTTATTTTTCTTTTATTTTGTATGGCATATTGATATAGCTGAAATTATAAGATCACTATTGTTCTTCAAACCCTGCAACTCGAAAGCAAAGTTCGCTCATTTCGGATTTTGGTTGTATCGCAAAGATTTAAAAACGACACTTTCAACAAAGTCTCATTTGTTAGGTTCGCGCTATGAATTAAAGGTAGGAACCTAAACCGATTAAAGTGAAGCCCCTCACGAGTACAAATTAAACTTGCCACAGGTACATAGAAAATTAATAAGTGCAGTTGCAAAAAAAAAACAGAAAAAATGAAGTTGGGTTTTTGACACAATTGATTTAATGAATATGTTGGTGCCTATTTATATTGACCATTTTAATATATTGAAAGACTTCTCTGTATCAGGGCGCATCGAAATTGCGTATGATTTTCATGCGTTGACATTGACTAACATATTTTTAAATCTTAAAGGCTCAACCATAATCGACATGACTTAACATAGAAACTTAACGAATGTTAAAGGTTAACATAAACAAACTATAATAACATATTGACATGAATTCCAAAAATTTTAAAACGGAGCAAAATGAGTGCCTATCTATAATTCTGAAAACTATATTTATTAATATTTCTTCAAATTGCTCCATTTTTTATCAAAGGCAATCTAAGCAAACAATAGTATATTGTGCAACAAGGGCGTAAAGTAGCCGTTTGCGTACGCTGGCAGCAATAAACGCACGAGCGATAGCGAGCCAGCGTGTGGGTACGTTCATAAGCTAAGTTAAGATCGCACCACTTAAGTGACGTCACTTATATGTTAAGTTATGTCGATTATGGTTGGGCCTTAAAAATGTAGCTTTAATTTTTAAATCTTTAAAATTTAACTTTTTCTTCAAAAGCCGTAGCTGTTTAAAAATCAAGAAAATAAATTCTTTAATTGTGTTGACGACTCTTCTGACGGCAATTCTTCACTACACGACTTCACTCTCTTGCACTATATCTACCCAATAAATAAAGACTAATATTCTTCACACTATTTTCACTAAATTCCTTGATATTGTTGACGCCTCTTCTGGTGACAATTCACTCTCTTGCATTATCTACACAATAAATAAGGGCCAATATCCTTCACATTATTTTTTACCAGATTTCACCTTCTTTCTTAGCACTTTTATTTCAAAACATTAATCAGTCGGGTAAAAAGTTGTGATCCCTTCAAATCACAAATTTTTTAAATTGCCAAGGGATCATTTTCTTACTCAAGGCTCACTTCCCCAGAAATTTTCCCCACCAGCCCTAAACTAAATTAAACTTTTTGAATATCATGATATAACAAGAATAATATCTTCAACGGCACAATGCAATGATCACTTCGAACTTTCTTGATTAATTAATTGAACGTTGCACTTCTGATTATATTTTATACTTAACAGATTTTTAAATAAATGAAATAATATATAGAATGTATTTGAAAAAGCTGACTTGCAACACGATTTAATCGGCAGGGATCAATAATCATAAGCAATTGATTCTCAAAATAATAGAATTATCGGGGATTCATTAAAAAGTTTAGTAATCCATATCACTAAACTGCGATTAAAGCTAAAACTAGACGTTGTTGTCATTGAAACCGCTTAAGTCAAATGTTATCTCAAACACTTTTCCAACAACAAGTCAATTTTGCCAACTTAAGTAATTTTCCAAAGAATTAATAAAACCACGTTTAATTTTCTAAATTCATATGTAGGTACGGTATATTCTTCAGCCGAACTGTCATTTTATGTCAAGGAATATGTGCTTATTGGACACTTATTCATTTAAGGAAATTTAACTTCTGGGTGAACAGCGTGGTACTATAATTAAAAGGACAAATTTTTAAATACGGCCGTGTTAGCAACGTACAGTAGAACCTCGATTATCCGAACTAATTTAGGCCGAGACTAGTTCGGATAATCGAAATATGGGTTTTTGGGACAAGATCAAACAAAAACAACATCTTTTTACATAAAAGCAGTACAGTTTGTATATTAAAATTTGACATCCATATTATCGTTGAAATATAAAACGCCTAAAAAAAGTCAAATGCCTTTTTTATATTATTTTTTTTATAAAATCGTCAATTTTTAACTGACGAACGGATGCAACGCGTTTCTTAGCGGCTAAAGGCAGAAACACGATGCATCCGTTCCTCTCCGCTGCGTTCCGCTGCGTTCCGCTCCGCTCCGACCCGACTCGAGAGGTGATTACAATGTGTCCGATCCGATCCGTCGTTTAACAGATTTTTGTAAAAACTAAACCTGAAATTGTGAAAACTTCGGTGATAGTTGAAAAAATTGATGAATTGAATTTCCTCCTCCATTGCACTTGTTAAAAGTCAGACTTTTTATTCGTCTGTTAAATCATTCATTTGTCAGGTTATGGTGTTCCGGCGTTCCGGCGTTCCGGCAAAGTTGAAATTTGTTCAACTCCCGTCCCCTCCGCTCCGGTCCGCCCCGCTCCGTTCGACCATTGTGTCCACTTACATAGCACTACATATGTTCAAGTTTGACAGGCGGATCGGAGCGGACTGAAACGGATGCATTGTGTTTCTGCTTTAAGTCTCGCAGCCGTTTGAGAAGGAGAAGTTGCGTTGGGCAACATTCTTTTTGGGCCTTATTCCGTTTGTCGACTCACTTGCGTGACAATGAATCGAAAAGAGCTTAAAAAAGCGCCTTTTGAATTGGAATTTCTTAATAAAAATTCTACATTTTTGATAAGTTCATAGCAGTCACCTTTGACTTTAATTAATTTTGCCGTTCAAAGTGACCCATCTCAAAAGCGGCAAATGCCTCCGCATGCGAAGGTTTGTTCGATGCATCCACGTTTTCGTCACTAGTTCGGATAAACTAAGTCAGCATTCGGATAGTTGAGGGTTCGGATGATGGAAGTCCTACTGTAATTTGATTAGCAAGCTGAAGTCATTGACGTCACGGCTTATCTTCTATTATTATTTTAATATTTTTATTTTTTTCTTCTTCTAATGAATTCTTGAGAGTTTTTTAATTAATGCAATCATGTTGAATAAGCAAAACTCGACTTACAGTAAGTTTGAAAGTTTGATATTAATTCTTTAACATGTTCCCTGTCAGAATTTTCACGAAAGCTTTCGTGAGAGACTTACACGCAAAAATGCATTTGCTAAGAGAGAGCTTTACTTGTGTACCATTTTTGGTACAAGTGGCAAGGAACGTAAAGAAAAGAGTAAAGATGAGATAGTTTTTTCAGGAGGATAGTTTCATGTGGTTGTCATTTTACATTGGAGCAGTTTACGGTGAAGGTACTGCTTTTAGTTTTACTGGTACATATACAAGGCCTGTCCGAATCCAAGTATTCATTCTTTGTTTAACGTAAAAAAAAATTCTTTTTTAGATTAAATTAAGACGAATCCAAAGAAAACCTGTTCGAATTCGTTTGCTTTTAGCTCGACATTTGATATTTTAAATTAATCAAAGTAAACCAAAGATGCACAATTCAACAGTATTCAAGGGATGGTTCTACAGTTTTTCTCATTTCGTCCTACGAAGTCCACTCGAGCCCTGACTCGCTCATCAAGCTAAGTAAGCTAAAGTGTTATATGTTGGTACTACCTAAGCTCTCAGCATAGAAATGAATTCGAACAGAGGTTAGCTCGGTATGTCGCACGAGCTGTTATAATAACACGGAGGCAAAGACGAAGACTTGGATTCGGACATGCCCACAGTAACGCTTTTGGTCTCTCTGAGAAGAAAAAAAAAGCAAATTTTTAGAAACCAGCCAATTTCATTTTAAATTGAACAAGAACAAAACAACAACAATGAACACAACCGAAAACTGAACTTTCACTACTTCTTTTGGATCCTTTTAATTTTGAAATTTATAGTAGGTACATATGTATATTTTTATTTCGATCATTTATTTTGGAAATGACTTTTGTAAATAATTTACAATATAACCATATTTAGCTCTTATTTGATATGGTTCAATTCGAAAACCAAAAAAAAGTCCTCAATCTTGCACGTTTACAGCTCTCACCAATGTGCCTATTTCTCATATGATACCACCTCTGATACCATTTCATGTAAGATACCACTGCTTGGAGCCGATCAGAAAACCATTTTGAAACCTTGATGAACTGTCTGCCAACCGGCCAAAACAGCTAAACCATCGCCAAATCATCGGCAAGATTGGTTTCTGCAAATGGCGAGAATTGGGCAACAGCGGAGGGAGTGGGTAATGATGCTTTCCTCTTCTACCGCGATCGAAATCACAGCAACTGTAGAGTTCGTTGAGGCAACTCTAGTCTGTTTGCGCGCCCGCCACACACAATGGTTCGTAATCATTGTAACAACATTTGCATTGACGACACGCCCTGCGCAAACAGCGATCGCTGCTTTGCTTCTCATTTGTAGAAATAGAAAATGGCTGAAGAAAATATTGAAGCAGTCAATGGATTCTATTCTCGTTATCAATCAAATCGGGTCGAAAAGAGCTTAAAAAAAACTCATTTTGAATTGAAATTCCTTAATAAAATCCCTAAATTTTTAGTAAATTCATTTGAGTTACCTTTGACTTCATATATTTTTTGAAAAGCTATCCAATGGTATCAAACTCGGGGGGGGGGGGGGGGGGGGGGGTGAGGGTTGGTAGAGTTTAATACTTCTTTTAAAAATATTTTACCCCAATTTTTTTGTTTTCCGATAGGATGTGTTCTTTCCGAAATATTCGACCGGTCCGGTACTTTTTGAACACCCTGTATATACACTGAGAGAAAAACTGAAGAAAGTTGTTAAAAACACATCGTATAAATTGACATATTGCCAGTGCATGTTTGGAGCTTATTAAATTTTATTAAAAACTTACTAAAAGCTTTATCTACTACATAGTAGACACACTAGAGTCAGCCGGAACAATTGTACATATGTGTATTTATAAATATTATCTATAATATATCTACATACATTGTATATTTTACATAATAATAATTTGTACAGTTTTCCTTTCCTCTTCCATACAACAACATATGTGTTCGGTTTCGAGATTGGTTTATAAAATACTTCTTGCAGCTTAACATGCGAATTATATTGAATATAAATTTAATAAATTTGTTTCCTGTTAAGTGTTGCCACACACTATACATAAAATATTATATGTATATGCCATTTGTGTGAGTTTCCTAAATGCGAAATTTAATAAACCAATTTATGAAAATATTCTATATATTAGGAAAAATATACTTACATTTTTACTAGGTAATTGTTATGAAAATTGCGTAAGCACTAATTATATTCCGGGAACAACTACGATACATTTATCCTCAACATTTAAAATACCATATATGGCAAATAAAGCATTGTAATATAATAAGAATTATGACGAAAAATCTTTTTTCCACGAAAATTTTCGTCAGTATATGTAGCTTGGCATGAAAGGATAATGATAATGCATTTAGTTCTTGTTTAAGATTAAGAAGAGTTGATATTTCTGAAAAGAATTCGCCGAACACTTACTTATAACAATCAAGGTCATTTAAAATAATCTCACGACAATTATATTATCTCCATTACATTTAAATAATCTCATATCTGCGACGCTACGTGACCGATGATATTGACTTTACAGATTAACAGTGCCTTTCTATCAGCAAATTTTTATGTCAACAAACTTAAGTTCTCTACAGTTAAATTTTACATAAAATTCTACAGTCGGATGTTAATGGATTTTATAAGTGATAGTAGGGGAAGCAGGGGGAATACCGTTCACTTAAGGAAAATCCTTTATATTTTTTATATTAGTATCTTTATTTCAAAATTAGCACAAAATAACAAAGGTTCAACTATTCGATAATCAATATTTTAACACAAAACGTATGAAACTTTCAGTAATAACTGGTAGTAAAGTACATATGTATATAAAAAAAAAGACAGGTTTGAGCGCTATTGCCTCTGACCATGGGTAATGCCGCTCAGGCAAAGGGTAATGACGCTTAAATCTGTAGGTATGTATGAACAAAACCACTGGTTTAAAATTTATCACAAATAATAATTAATAATAGTCATAACAGAAAAGTATTGAAATTTTGGACTTACCGATAAAATCATTCACCAAAAAATTAGATCAGCGCGACCGCAAATAAACACACGTACGTCTCTCTTTTTTGCTGCGAGCGGATTCGCGAAACCTATTACTGCCTGCTCAGGCGTCACTCTCCCCACACTTCACCCCGCGACTCGAGTCTCTATGTACTGTTGTTGCCAAGTTATAGGTATGGGCGGCATTACCCGGTGAGCGCTATTACCCCTGCTTCCCTTATAAGTAGAATTTAATAATTAAAGTAAATTAGTAATACTTAACTAGAGAAATAGGTAATGAATAAATAATAAAATAAATATGATAGCTTGTGATGAATCAGTTGTGGTGGGAACAATATCAACAACTTTAAAAATACTAAAAATAAAATTCATCAAAATAGGCGACACAAGAAAATAAAAAATGAAAACCTAATTTGAAGTCACTTCACTTCGCCTTAATTCTCAACGAAGTTTATGTTGACTAATTTTAAATTAAATATTTTTAAACTAAAAATAATACATTAATAATTAAAAAATATGAGAAATAAAAAATATAATCAAACTAAAATTTAATAAACAATAATTTCATAATAAAATATTTTATTTAACTCAATCAATTCTTAATTTTATAGGTAAACCCAACTACCTATACCTACCCACTGGAATGAGGGTAGTGTGGCGTGGCGACCCATTACCTACTTGTTTACCTGTTGTAATTACTTTACTATTTCACTCCGCCTACTTTTAACGATCAGATTACAGGCGAAGTAATCGATGAGAAACAATTGTTTCAGTCGCGAATCAGAATTCATTATTTATACATTCAATGTCTAATATTTAAATTAAATAAAAATTTATAAATCAATATATTTAAATTTCAATTCGCCACTTAATTTAAATAAATATTATAAATATCAATTACTCACTTAATTTAATTATAGGTCCGTGACCTATACAGTAATGGGTAAAAGAAGAAGAAGAAGAAGAAGTAGAACAGTTGGGTTACGACACAGATAAATAAATAACTATACAGATGTCGCATGCCATGTTAAAAAAAAGGCACGGTAGCAACATTTCCAATAGCCAAGTAAATCGTCCTCATAGCCAAGTTTGTAGCCAGACTCATAACCAAGTATGTTGCGCAGCAAATCGCAGCCAAGTAGGTTGCTAGATATTATTGCAATTTATGTCACAATTGAACTGAAGGAGCGAAAGAAATGGAAATATACAGATATAGGAACATTAGAGCAGTTAGAGAATCTATGAGCGAGCTCATAAGTTATATACAACATTTTTAATACGGCCCGAGAAGAAGAAGAGTAGTGTCGGGGTTAGCAGACTTGCTTATCACGCAAGGCGCTCGGGTTCAATCCTTCCTCGGTACGTAGATTTCGATGCTACTTTTTGACTTTTCTATATATTTTCAGCCTGTTTTTGTGGAGTCTTGAAACCAGCTGTGCTCCTTGTAAAATAAGCAAATTTCCAAGTAAATTATAAATATCGAAAATCTAAAATCCTCCAACAATAAAATCTCGCAAGTCGCAGTCCAAAGAAGGAAAAAGTCTAGTTCTGCGAATTGATCAAATACAAGCGCACCATTGTATTTTTCCCTCGTTCTCGCTTCACTAATTTTTCTAGTATGCGTGAATAATCCCCTTGCGCATTCGCTTTCCCTTTTTCTGTATCAGTGTATATTGACGCAGAATAGGATGGAACCATTGCAACATTGAAATTCCCTCACGCCTCACTTTCATTCAAGTCGGCGCCCACGAACACCTCGCTGCTCTCGTGTCCTGACGCTCGACCAAGTGGGCAAGTGCAGAGGCCCCAAATTCGATTCATATTGCTGAAACATTTTCACCCGAACTTGTTTATAACGACAGGAGCAGAAATGCGTTCTCGTTTTCCTATGCCGAGGCGACATCTGTATAGTTATTTATCTGTGGTTACGATCAACTGGTAGTGCCGCAGACAGTCAGTCTAGCTCTAACAAGTGTCCCTCCTGAAATGTAAAGTTGTGAAGTAGAAACTTATTTTATCAAGTCAAACAACATGTTTAAGTGGAACCATCCAAAAATATCACGAACCTCATAATCAGTTTGTGGCAAGAGCGATATGATATTTTATCTCCTATTATTTTATCTTCTTGACACAACCTGAGAGGGATACCTATATTTAAATAAAATTTATTAGTGAATTATTTCTTCTACTTCGTTTATTTATTTAATTGCAAAAGATATAAGTTTAGAATAATTTATTTTATTAATTTTGGTTTCCTCCTTTCTTTGATATCGTTTTAATCCAGACTGCAACTTTTATTTTTCTCGTCGTCTACTACAATTTTTATTTATCTTGTCGCCTCTCGCGATTATAAGTTCTCCGATGGATTGCTTAGTTGTCATTTTTAATAGTTATAATTTTTAGTATTTAGGGCCTGTCCGAATCCAAGTCTTCGTCTTCGTCTTCGTTTTGTTATGACAGTTCATGACGTCACACCGAGCTAAGCTCTGTCCGAATTCATAACTATGCTGTGAGCTTAACTACGTAGTACCTATAACAATTTAGATTGCTTAGCTTGATGAGCGAGTCAGGGCCTGGGTTGACTTCGTGAGACGGAATGAAGAAAATTGCAGAAGCATTCCTTGAATATTGTCGAATTGTGCATTTTTTGTTTACTTTGATTAATTTAAAATATCAAATATCGAGCTAAGGAAACGAATTCGAACGGGTCGAACGGTCTTCGTCTTAATTGGAATACTAGATCAGCTTGTTTGCTGACGTCAAGACTTGGTTTCGGACAGGCCCTTAGTGTATTTATTTATTTAAAATTCATCATAATACAGACAACAATGTTGTCAATGTCCCCACAAGTTTATCATATTCGAAAAGAAAAAAAACATTGTACGTTGTTTAGAGAGTTTCACAATGAACAATTGTTATTATATAAGTTTTAGATATATGTACTGGGAAATTTGAAAAAGCACAATTAGTTAATCTTTTGCCTCTCTATATGTATGTCTATTTGCCGATCAAATTGTTTTATAGTGCTAAAACTAATAAAGTTTTACTGACACCTGCAAAAGGTTGGTATAACAATTACCAGCACTGGGATTCGGTAACAATATAGAGTTTAGAATTAGAGCTTCTTTAACTCGCACAAGTTTTCTAATTTACAATTAGAGCAAGTTTGAATTCCCTAAACCACTTAGAGCGATGTACTAGATTATCGGACAAAATTTACATTTTTGCATAAAAAATGGTGGTGGCAATTCCGAGGGATATTTTCAAATAAGATTTAATAAGTTACTGTGTTCTTCCCAATGAGAAGAATAAAAAGTTATACTAGCTGTGTTCCATTGGGCTGTGTAAAATACTCCCAAGTACTTCTTGCTACGCTGAACTACTCTAGCTCTAGTTGGCGAGCAGAAGTTCTGAGTAGTTACGCCACATTTTCCCGCCAGGTGGATGGTGGTTTTTGTACTAGGTTTGCATGGAAATGAAAGCTTTTCCTCATTTTTCGTTGCAGCTTTAGCTATTCTGGAGTTATCACAAGGATTCAAATAATAAAATTTAAGTAGTTTAGGCAGCAAAACATATTTATATATAAATATTTCCATTTTAATAAATAAGGCACAATCAAAGCAACAAATATAATACGATGAAATGTCAAAATTTGAATTTATATTTTACTCCTGACGATCAAAGTAGCGTTCCATAGAGAAAGTACTCGGGAGTACTTTACACAGCCCAATGGAACACAGTTACTATTGATACACTGGAACAAAAATTTGAATTTAGGGAGCATATTTAATTTCACAATTACATATATTGATTTGAAAGTCGTATACAATATATGTTTAATAGAACAAATACTATTTAACATTTTTAGAGAAATCATTATATGATATTTTTGAAACTGAGAATTGAGAATGCGTAAAATTCCATAATTCATTTTTAGTCTGTCCGAAGTATTAGGTACATATTAGCTTTGTGAATTTTTTTCACATCGCGTGTTTTAAATTTTACTTATTAGGTTTAAAGAACTTAAAAGTTAATTTGAAGCTATATTTACGACTAAAAAAAAGTTAAATAAATTGTTTTCTAAATTAAAATGGTTTTCAATGAAATTCTGCAACATATGTATGTATAATGAATTGCTTCCGATTGGTTTTAGTTTTTTCCTTTAACTCTTTAACCTTTAAGTACAGATAAATAATACAGATAACCAGCCACCATGCTAAGAAATCGGACCAATGCAACATTTTCGCTAGCCAAGTTTTCGGCTCTCTAGCCAAGTAATGTTGCGCAGCAAATAAATGTTGAGAATTAATATTTACAAAGCAGCCGATTTCCTCAAAAAGGCTTGCTCGTGTTCTAGCAACTATGCAACAATTGGCCTGAAGGAGCGAAAGAAAAGGAAATATACAAATATAGGAGCATTAGAGCAGTTACAACTTTTTTAATACGGCTCATGAAGAAGAAGAGTAGTGTCGGGAGTAGTAGACATGCCTATCACGCAAGGTGCCCGAGTTCAATCCTTCGTCGGTACCTACATTTCGGTACTACTGTTTTATTTTTCTATATATTTTTCAGCCTGTTTTTGTGGAGTTTTAAAACCAGATGCGCTCCTTGCAAAATAAGCACATTTCAAGTCAATTATAAATATCGGTAATGCTCCAACAATAAAATCTCGCAAGCCGCAGTCCAAGAAGGGAAAAAGTCGTGTTCTGCGGGTGCGTTAAGCTGGCACCGCCACCTGTAAGGAATTAAAAAAATGATACGCCAAAATAATGTGCTATTTATGGGCTAATTATGTGCCCAAATAAATATTTTTGTGCTCGGTTATTAACGCGGCAAATGACAATTGTTACTATGCGGTGCCAGCTATCGGAAAGTTAGCACAGCCCCTCTACCCGCGCCGTTACACTTGGCTTTGGAAACAAAATAACAGTATCAAAATTAAGTGCTTTTTATGTGCTTTAAAATAGCCCCGAAAAGTTTTTCAAAAACCCACCCCCTGTATGAAAAACAACCCTTACAAGAAATTGATCATGTATGAAAAATACATACAAATCTCACCGAAATGGCTTTTTTTTATAAAAAAATAATTTCTTCTCGCAATTGAAGAGTACAGGAATTATATGTGCTTTTTATGTGCTCGCGATTGAGACAAGAAACGACTTTTGTGCAAAATATAGGGGTATGAAAACACTGTTTTATAAGTTAGCAGAGCATGATTTTTTTGAAAAAATGTAAAACCACTTAAATTGACAGTTAGACACTTAATTAGCCTACATATAATCAGCCTTTTAATATTTTGTGTTAAAATTTTGGTTCTGCTTCTGCCCATTTTGCTCTGCTAACTTCTGGCGCACAGTGGGTCCAAACGCTTTTTTTAAAACAATAAAAAAACACTATGCGGATCGAAATTCTATGGCCGGTTTAACGGGAATTTGGATAACAAATATCTAAGTTTGATTTTTTTTTAAATATTTTCCGCAGCACAACATTCGGCACATAATTAGCACATTAATAGCACATAATTCTCATATCACGACGCACCTTATGTAGGGTTTTCTTAATAAGAAGCGTAGGGAACTTTGACTTTAAAATGATCGGGCCGAAAGTAAAACTCAGAACGTCCGACTACTTTGAGCACTTTATGGGGAAAGAGGCTGATTAACAGTCTTACTGCTCTATGAAGCAAGAGCCTGTTGACCACTACTTAATCGATCGCTCGTTATTCATGTCAGTGTGTGAATTTGGTCCATTCTTCGATAGTCATCAGCAGGTTTTTACTTTTAACACATTGGATAATTTATTTATGGAAAATTTACGTTATTTTTCCAAAAAAGTAAAACCAAACCTCGGGGTAATCAGAGGCAACTTTGAAATGTATTGAAAGCAATTAATTTCAAGTGGAATAAAATGCTATCCATGCTGCAATACTTCAAATTTTTTGGGCGTATTGTCGAAATAAAGTTTAGTGACTCTAGTTCTTTAACAGATTTTAATTTTTTTCCAGTTAGGAAAATTTTTATTTCTAAAAAACCAAACGTACACACATGTGCTAATGTCCCTGAAGAGGTTAAAATGTTAGGATTTGATTATTTGTTAGAATTGGTATTTTGTAACTTTAAGTTATAATAATAATAATATATAATATTTTAAGAATTATTTCTAGTTAACAATACAATTTTCTTTTTTAGGCAACCGTTGAAGTACTCAATGGATACGCAGGGACACAGCCACATATTTACACATTACAATTCTCTTTCCGACTCGATTTTGGTAGTGTTCAAGGTGTTCACTGAACACCCGAACAAAAGTGACGAATGAAATATGTGGACAAATAATAATCTAAGTTTCATATTTACATTCAGATTAAAAATAAAAAATTGTTATTGGAAAAACTCAATAAAAATTTATTTACTTTTAATTCGGAGTATTTAAAATTATATACTGGCTGTTCAAAATGAAAACTGAACATTGATACTCCATACAGAAAAGATAAAGAGTAAAGAGACTTTTTCTGTCCGGCTCATATGAATATAAAATCTCTAAATGTTCAACTTGAGATTTGAACAGCTTTGTGTCATCGCTTCGTATCGCATAAATGCGGATAAGAAAGATAATTTTAAATTCTGAAGATTTAATTTAATTACTCTTCACACTGTCCCAATTCCAGTAGAAAAAACAGTAGTAAAATGCAACGCTCTCAATGTCTTGTGTGCTAAATGATTCAAAGGTGTTCAGATCTCAAGTTGAACATCTGCATCTCTTTCCTGTGTTTTTTAACTAAATTTATAAAGATTTACATAATGACAGCGTATTTTGATAGTAAGAATTAAATAATACAAAATTTGGTTTGATTTATACATATAAACAAAACGTAACGACTACAAAACAATGCACTTGATATGGAGTTTTGGCGCCAGCCGCAGAGGTCGAAAAGTGGCGAACAAGTGAGAGAGTGTTGTATTTTTATTTCCACACATCCTAAATTACAAATTTAGGACTAAATCGCTCATTAACCTTTGTTTTATTCTTGATCCAATTGAATAAAATATTGGCGGTTTTCAACGACATTTGCTGATTCTGCATCGTGAAGATCTTCTAAATGCTCCACATCCACAGCAGCTACTCCATCCTTCCTGTGGTGTCAGTGGAATATTTCTTATACCAGCTTGTTGTGGAGCATTGCGCAAAAATTGATGATAGATCCCTCAGTCACAGGATCATAGCGCAGTTTTCTCTCACCTAATAAGCATCTATAATAATTTTTGTTATTAAAATCTGTTTAAAAGTATAAATTAAGAATTACCTAAATTTGACTTTTAATAGTCCTATTTTGCGTTGAACTAAAGATCTTACTTTAGTATGCACGCTATTGAAATTGACCTCTGCATCACTGCGGTTTTCCTACAGGGGTCATGAGCCAAGGCTGAAGAGGGTAGCCAGAATCACCTTGAATTACAAAGAAATTGAGTACTTTAATGCAACAAACTGATGCTATTTTACCAAATAACCAACCGATCTCCTCTGTCGAAGTTACTTTCTAAAAAGCAAAAGGCTTGACTATTTTGCCAAATAAGAGTCACGACACGATCCGGGGTACCTGGCTAATACGTCAATTATTTCCATGTCGGATGAGCATACCTAAAGTAAGAGATATTAATTATTTAATAAGAATATTTTTAAATAAATGCCTTACAATTTGAACATTTTTGGAATGTATGCATTTCCTATTGACATATGCCACTTCAATTTCCTTCGGAAGTCCTGTAGGCGCTACATGCATGCAATCAATTAGCCCAATTAAGCCCGGAACTCCTGTTTACTGAAGAAATCTAAAAATTTTATAAAATTTAACTTATCCTTTTTACGTGTATGTATAGGCATCAATTTTTGCGAAATTAAAATTGATACTGCTTTTAACGCAAATGATAAGAAACATACAACTTAAAACATCTTGACCAACTCTTCGTTGGTACGAAACGCTCGCATAAAAATTAAGCGCTGCAAAAGTCTTAATATTTAAAATTTTACATTGCCAATATTTTATTTAATATGTACGAACCAAAAAATGTGGAGGAATAGCACCTCTCCCAATAGTCCTTGGAAGACGTGGAGTAATTTCTTCTATTAACTCCATGCAGAGTCCTTTGGGAAGTCGGTACAATTCTACTATAAAACTAATTTTTCACATTAAAATATGCACTGCGTTGCATTTCAAAATAAAATTGCGTTATGCGCAATTACTGACCTCCCTCTTCCTTTTTCAACCGGGCTTGGGACCGGCTTCGGCGGAATTGCGGTCTAGTAGTCGATATGCTTGTTCTGCTTCAATGCTTCAATTTCTTATGTACCATTTACTTATGAAAATAAGCTCACACCCCTTTGAATTAAACTAATTTACTTAATTTTTGCGTGATTGACATTCTTTCAGAGAATTTTTTCGCTATAAAGTAATAACGCGTTTTTAAATACATACATACTTTTCAATTATTACGTTGATAAGGAGACTGTAGTGTTGCGTAATCGTCATATCTGCACATTCAAGACCAGGTCTTTAGCAATAAAATAGAACCAAACCAACCACTTTCAGAATATTTCCAGACGTGCAGTGACTTGCTTTTCGAAGCTGGGTTCCTTCACCTGTTTTAAAGATCAGTACTACACTTTTAACAGTTCTCTACTTTTATAACTTATTAGAGATTGCTGCAAAAGTTCGCCTTGCAAAACTTAAATGCACAAACTGAGGGAATTTTGTTATTTTGAAAACAACAAATATATTATTTTGATGGATCTGCGGTATAATTATCCTCTATCAAAAACTGCGAGTCGAAAAATTCAAAAACATCGCCTGAAGTATCTACCATATACCAGGTCTTATTAATTTCCTTGAAATGCATTAAATTAATAGGGTTGAGCACCGCAATGTGCTCTAAAGGGAGACAATTTCCAATTCAACCATTCCTTAGTTGGAATCTGAGTAACAGCTTTTTATAAGTTGTTGGGAATTGCTTGGCCGTTGGATTGTTGGGTGATTCATTCAAATTGGAGTTTTGTATATCTCGAAAATAAAACGCATTCAATAAAACCTTGTCTAGACGAAAAAAATTATATCCAACATTTTTCTCAATTCGTTACAGGGAGTGCGGAAAATGATGTTATGTGTGTAAAAAGTTTGCGGAACGGTCGAATATCAGGCGAACTACACATCGGATCGAAAAAAGAAAAAACACATATCAATTTTTTTTGTGATATTTTTTAAAAAAGTGAAACCACTGTAAAAAATAACGGCTCATATACCGGCTGATTCATTTAACCTTGAATTTTGTTGTTTTTGTAAGTGGTTCCACTTTTTATCTGATCAAGTCTTAGCGCTTAGATAGATACCTTCCGTGTGGATTGTTCCAAAAGTGGGCTTCAAAAAAATAGACTCATATAGCATTTGCGCAAAAATCAGTTAAAATAGATATATTATTTCCACACAGAGCTCTTTTCTTAAATGCAAATCCCGAAACGTTTAGAAGAAGATGCAAAAGCCTAAAGCGTCGCGGTGAGCTACTAACTTGCTCAACGTTTGTACAGCAAACTTCACTTCCATCTTCTGGTTATCATTTGCGCAATTTGTTTGCCAAATAAGGTTCTTCTTTTTCTTGTAAGCCTACTCATTAATTAATCCCAATTAACTATTTTTCTCTAGTTGATTTCTATAAGTATTTTTAAATCGGCAAATGCATTTCGAACCAGTTTGAGCATGTCGCAGGGCAGCTTAAATTGTGCTTTTCAGTTGATGTCTCTAATATCAGAACCCAGCAATTTTGCTGCTGTTAAATTGACTGCCACTTCAACGCCAATATCGAAAAAGATTTTGTAAACATAAGGTCATCATATTTGAGTCTTGCTCAGCAATGGGAAAATATGCTAACAGAATTTTCAAAGCTTTATCAATACAAACTGCAAAAAAACACTCAAATCTGTGTCGATATTAGCTTTAGTTCTCTTAATTAAAAATACAACTTGACAAGTTTAATATGTTTTAATATATACATATACATATAATATACATATATACATTATAGAATACGTACCCCAACAATAAAAAAAAAAACGTCGTTCTACTTGAGCTCATGCATGAAGTAATGAATAGGACTTTCCGATAAAATATTCTAAGGGAATTAGATAGAAACCATACACGATGTTTAAGAACACAATTCTTGTTCCTTTAATTTTTCAAAAACTTTGATCAATCCGGCCGAAGGAGCCGTTCAATGGATCGACCTGCGGATTTGCAGGGCTATAGGGGGCTCCGGGATTCTAGCACCTCATTGGTGGAATTTTAGAAAACCAATTATACCATCTAAAAGGTCAGAAAATGGTCATAGGTCAATTAGTTTAATTGGCCAGTGAAGGACAATTTTTTATCAATTATTATTAACGTTTTATAACCCTAACTCTTCACCCAATGAATGATTTTCTTAATTTCACTTTCATAATTTTCGAAAAGCTTAACGATGCTAGATATAGGATTGGGAAAACTAAAAAAACTCAGCAATATTTATGTTCACTTCTATATCGGAAATTGGTCAAATATTCTTTCACCTCGTCATCGTTGCTGAAGTGGATTCCGGATTCCTAGGCCCTGTTTCATAAAACAATTAGTCTAATACTAATAGACGTGTAGTTATTAGAACTAATAAAGTATGGAGTAATAGTAAAGTGTTTGATAAAAGATTCTGTAAATTCACTAATAATTTTATTAGTCCACTGCTCTAATAATATTAGTCTGCAGAGTAATAAATTATTAGTTCCGACAATTCCTAGTTATTTGTGCTTATAACTAATAACACAGGTCTCGAAAGTTTATTTTATTTTCCCCTTTATACAATTAGGTTATTTTTTAATTGTATTGATATGTGAAATTAAAATATGTCGCCGCTTTTTCTATAGCAAATCGAGATATATTTTTATTGAGAATATGCATATTGTCAAATTTTTGAACAATTTTAATGAAAAAATAAAATTTAATGAATATAGAATTGAATGTTTAGTGACAAAACGAACAGTATTAGTTTAAGGGAAGACTTAAGAGACTAGATAAATGAAGAAGACTTACACATATTTAATGATGAGAAAATATTGTATTATCCAGTTTTGAAGAAAGTAGACAAAGATATCAAGCAAGAGATGCAACATTTACTAATATGACCTTGAAAGACTTTAACAATTGATAAAAAAATTTCCAGCACTGACCAATTAATGAAACCAATTGACCTTTTATGACAATTTTCTGACCTTTCAGTAGGTATAATTGGTTTTTTAAAATTCCACCAATGAGGTGCCTACATTTTCTAACATGGCTTTGAATTTGAACAACTTAAACAATTGATTAAAAATTGTCTATACCTGATCAATTAATGAAACTAGTTGACCTTTTATGACCATTTTCTGACCTTTTAGATGGTATAATTGGTTTTCTAAAATTCCACTAATGAGGTGCTAGCATCCCGGAGACGCTATAGGGTGTACATTGAGGTGTCAAAATTCCTACAAACCTTAGCCTTTCCATCAGTATTTGCAAAAATACCGATTTACCAAAACAAGGAGAAAAGTCACTTTTTTTGGCTTTTTTAAAATTGAAATTACGAATATAAAAAAAAATTTTGTTTTTAATGCCTTGACAGATTCTTTTAGGAAATTTATCACAGTTTCCGAAACTGCGCTTAAATCTGTACGATCATTGGTTCCTGAGATATCGATGGTTGAATACAAATGTCTCCTTTTTCGCTAAATATTGGATA
Source organism: Machimus rusticus (assembly GCA_951509405.1). Classification (NCBI taxonomy): domain Eukaryota; kingdom Metazoa; phylum Arthropoda; class Insecta; order Diptera; family Asilidae; genus Machimus; species Machimus rusticus. The sequence continues at coordinate 2,803,742 of OX608054.1, forward strand.
TTGGATATTGAATATCAACGTATCAATGTAGGGTGGTCAAATCAAAAATAAATTTTCCGAGTCCGTGGATCGAAAGAAAAAATACTAAACATTTTGAAACATTTTTTTTGAGCTACTTCTTTGGATTGCGTGAGAAACGTAGCCTTGAAAATTGTTTGCCTTAAAGTTCCAAAAACTAAGAGTTTTGGAGCTTTAAGACGCTTTTTTTATATTCTCGATACGATCATTTCTCGCTTAGATACAGCCCGTGAAAAATCACTACAAAATTTAGATCTTATTTTTGTTCCCTTAATTGTTTGGAGTAGTGTATAATAATTTATTCTAAAAAACCTGACCACATTCCATGCAGGATTCGAACTCGCGCACTTCGACGTGGCAGATTTACATTCTAGCCATCGGGCTATTAGAAGGTGACCTCTGTGGCAGTGGCGTAGCGTAGTGGGGGCGGCAATTTTAGGGGGCGGTAAAATTTCACAATAAATAATAATAATATCTTGTAAATATTTGAACCATTTCATATTTTTGTCGCACCTTCGGACCGATTTAAATGAGCATGGAACTTTTCATTACTTATTCTGTGACGAAATCGAGGACTCCCTTTTCATTAAATCAATGTATAATAATACGACATCTTGGTCAACTGGCAACTCCGAATATCTTCACAATTGCCATAAGCAATACCATAGCTATGAGCGAAGTTTTTCAAAATTGAAATTGATCCAAAATTAATTATTAATCAACAATGGGTACTTTAAGGCTACTCAATCTGGGTTTCTTGTTTATTGAGCAAGAGGTGAGTGATGCTATAGACATTAATTGTTCAAAAAAAAATTGGATCTTAACCTTTAACTATGGACGTGCGGTCTCACAGGCCGCCTGCAGTTTGTGATTCTCGTGCGTGACAAGTACCTTTGATTGTTATATCGTTAGATTTAGTTTAAAATAAATACATTTTTCATTAAAATTACATCTTTTATTTACATTTAGTAACTCTTCTAAGGGATAAAAACAAAAAATCATACAATACTTGCTCATCAAGATAGAAAGCAGCCCGTAAGATAGCGGTCTGTGAGGCCGCACGTCCATAGTAGTGTAACAAAAATGGAACGTCCATAGTTAAAGGTTAAGGGGGTGGGGGTAAGGTTTAACATTTGAAAGATTTATTGCAGTACTCCGCTGGTGCCTTGAAAACATCGCGGTGACCGCGATTCCTCAGTACTGGATTATCCGAAATCAAAAAAACAAATTGTTTTGATTAGTTAATTAGTTTCTCTATCAACTGACGTCGAGTTTTTTTGAATTTTTCAATTAGTATCAATCTTACAATAGCAAATAGGTTGATTTTATTGTCAAAAAATCAAAATTTCAACTTTAAAATGTTGCAAAAAATTTAAAAATTGATGAAATAAAAAAAACTCGACGTCAGTTGATAGAGAAACTAATTATCTAATCAAAACAATTTGTTTTTTTGATTTCAAATAATCCAATACTGAGGAATTTGTCATAAAAAAAATTCGTGAAACAACCCTATGGGGACGGATGTCCCCGTTAGTTGTTATTTTCTTGTTGCTGTGAATTGAAGGCAAATATTTTAATATATATTTCTTTAATTTATTATGTGTTTTTATTCTTTTTATTTTATAACTTTTGTTAAATGTTAAATTATTTGTTATCGTTCGTTGAATTAGATTTTTAATTATTCTTTTTGATATATCTAACGATAAAATTTTAGCCTTTATTTTCTTCCGAAACTATTGACAAGAAAACCTTTTCTGAACTGCCTTTTCTTTATTTTTTTCATTGTTTTTCTTTTTGTAAAAGCCGACTTGATTTCTTGATAAAAAGTCCTGGGTTGCTGGGTTGTACGGTGTTTGACCGGTGGTATAGTGAGTCGACCACATGTGACACGGTGAGTTGGCCACAACCCCTTTTTTTTAAACAAGGCAATTTTATTAAAAATTACGAAAATTGCTCTCTTCACTTCAAGCTCAATTTTTTTTTCAAAACATAAATAAAGTAAGTTGTGAAGTGATAACGATTATTTTTAATTGGAGTGTCAATTAGGGGTGATTTTCAAATTTTTTTGTCGCCGGAAAAATTGGGAACAACATCATTTTCGTCATAGTTCGCTTAGTTTTGATGCCGGGGTTTTCTATAAAAAACAAAAATAAAAGTTTTTTCAAGCACTTTCAAAAAGGTTCTATGAGTTTTTAAATATGCATTGTTTTTGTTTATTTCACGTTGAAACCTTCAGTTTTGGCGTTTGACGAAATAGAACCAACTTTCAACAAGCTATTACTCCGTTTGTATTTGGGTCTACAGCAAAAGCTATTTTTTTTGTCTTTTTATAAGCTACATTTTTAATAAGACCAACTTTTTCGATAAAATACTTACCTTTTGAGTTATTCGCGACAAACCGTCTGAAAACGTGACATATATGACATTTTTATTTGAGCTGTTAAAATCATAGTGGCGAAAGTCGTTTTAATAATTTATATGGTATTAAACAGGGTGACGGGTAAGTGATGTGATTGTAGTCTTAACTCAGTTTTTAAAAATTGTTGAATTAAGCCACTATCTATGATTCTCAATGGCTCATTTGTAACCTGTACTCAATAATGATGACTGTTCTCGCCGTAAAGTTCTTAAGCTTAAGAATTACTGTATATTGTAGTATTTTGAATTGAAATACCAAAAGAAGAGGGCAGCAACATTTTCTTCCGCCCCGGGCGGCTGACATCCACGCTACGCCACTGCTCATTGGCGAATTTTCCAATTATATTGCGCGGGCAAGTCAAATTTGCTACTTTGTGCGTGAAAACACGGAAAAAACGATCTTTTCCAGAAATGAGACTCTAACTAGATGGATTTTTCGCCCCCGCAAACCTTAATAATGTAAATTCCATCGAAATCTTTAGGGTCGTTTTCGAGAACGGGATTACAAACAAACAACTAATTAAATAAATTTCGTATAATGTTTAGTATAGGAAAGGATATCGTGCAGATAGCTTTCAGTGAATTTTTCAAATGAGGACTTATATTATTTTCACATTAACGACTCATATACATAAAAAAGCGATCGATCGTAGATCTTTTCAAATTTATGGGGATACGGGGCTGGCGACAGCGCTTAGATAAGAGATCTGGTCGATGCCCCGAATCGAAGCGTCAACAATTTTTGAGCAAGTCATCCTATGCTTCAGCGGCGACAAAATGCGCAGTTTTATCAACGAGCCGCTCGGATGGCAAAATTGTAACCTTGGAACATGAAGATATTTCAACTTCTAATTAATATGACGACGTTGCACGCCCGAGCTTCTGACCTCATTGAACTAGTGAAAGAGAACTCTTGCTTGTATCTACTTGGCCGTTTATCGAAAGCATGAGCTTTTTGAAATTATTCATTCAGCCGAGAAAGTAAATTTTACTTGCAAAATGTTAAATTGCACTTATTTTCATAAATCTTTTAGAACCAAGACCAACGAAAATGTAGCCAGCAGTAGCATCAGCTTACCACAGACAGAAAACGAATCTTCAGCAAGTGCTGAAACGTGCGTAGAAATTAGCTCTGGGACCGAAGATTTGTTCTTTTCACCAAGTTCAACCGAACAGCCACAGTCCAGCAAACGTAGGCGAACAATCCAAAGTGCCCTCAAAATTATTGAAGACTCTGCGCTAGCAGTCAAGGAAAAAATAGGTGTATAGTCAGGATAAAGAAAATAATGATCCTGACGCTCCAATTTGTAAAACAATTATGTTAAAGGAAATCCCGAAGAGCAACAGGGATAAAGTGCGAGCGGATTTTTTTTCAATTTATATTTACCGCAAAGGAAAAATATGTAAGCAACACTAAAGACAGGAGAATACAGTGCCTTATTATATTTTAATTATTATTTGATATTATCCCGAGTAAGAATAATCAGCGACTTAACGGAGGCCGAAAAACGGACACTCCGATTTTTTAGGGACGTACGCGGCCTGTCAGGTGTAAAAAAATCTTAAAGGCTGTGCAATGGGGCGTACAACGTCCTATTTAGAATGAAAAATCCAATCTTCCACAGTTTGGGTCTGACATTAGGTTGTACTAAGGCTACAGTCTTGTAAGGCCAAAATGTCCTGCAAAACAACCTCGTACGACCGTTGTGCGCCCAAGAAAAATGATTAAAACCCTTTGCACAGCCGCATTTTTAAAATTGATCATTTTTACTCGGGAAAGCAACAACCAAAACATTCCTTATGATACACAAAACGAAACAAACTACTAGCTTTGCAAATTTTTATAAGAATAACTCAATTTGAAGAAAATTGTAACAGATAGGAATTGATCTTGTCTGCAAAATTCCTTCCATGAATGCTTTATTCGACTATCTTAAGTATTTAATTGAAGCACAATCCCAGTGTAAAAATTTAAATTTACATATTTAAATGAGCATTTATGAATAGGAGAAAAATGATCAGTCAAAATAATTTGTAAAATTAAAAAATAATGCATACTTACGACAGTAACTTTTGTTTGCGAAGGACTCAATGGTAAGTTAGCATACAACATACTGTTGCCGGCTGCGGTTTCAACTCCTCTGTTCTCTTCGGGTTGCCGCATGACTGCATAACTAATATGATGCATTCTCCAGGACCGCATTATATCCATAATTAGTAGGAATATTCTCAACTACTAGAATTCCATCTGTTGGCTAAAATTAATGTATAAAAAATAAAATGTCGAATTTAAACTTCGGCAATCGTCTTACATTCTTCTTGAATATATTATTCATATTTGTACTATTGAACGCAGCAGCAGTGTCATCCTGAAGCTATTTAAAAAACATAACATCAATTAAACTTCAATTCTTTTTAGTTATTTAATACCGGTTTTGAAAGTGGATGTTCCCTTTCATCAGCTAAAAGCTTTAGCATTGGTACTGCTTCGTTCCTTGGCATCGGTCTCTTTTCAAAACGGATAAGATCGCCTTCCAGAAAGTACTCCGAACAGATATACTTATTTTAGTTATTTTTAAACCCATACATCCAATTGTACTTATCCATAGGGTACCTACAAGAAAGATCCTACATTAAGAAAAAAAACACATAAAATACTATAGTAATAAAACCAGTTTATTAGCAGTTTTGAATTATATTATCGTGTTTGTTATAACAAGAGAACATTATACGAATGGGCGAGCAATTTTTTCAAAAAAATAAGTTTCAGCTTCTGTTAACAGTCAGATCACGATTCAAATGAAAGCCGATTGGTACAACTTTTTGCAGATGCTAAAACTGTCAAGAATACGCGACAGTTCCATAATTTTAATTCCGTAGATTCAATAATATAGCTAGTAAAATATATTCCGAAGTTCAAAAAGTTACAATCACCCGAATAACCAAAAAGACGTGAGAGTTCAAGGTCCGAGGAACATTTTGCGCCTATTTTCCAAAAAATCGAAACATGAGAACATGATTAAAAATTCAATTGTTTATTTAATTATTATAAATAAATAGGTAAACAAATAAATTTACGAACATTATTTATATCATTTGAAAATATAAACTTCTAAGAATCTCTCATAAACTTTTCATAACATTTCGTTGAAAGGTGTCCGAGAAATTAATGTTTTCGTTAAAAGTAATCAAAATTTTTAAACATCCGTAAAAACAATAAAACTTGAAATTTTGCAAAATTGTTTGGGGCTATGTTTAGTATTGGTATAGGCATTCATTTGATCTATGTTTCATAAAAATCGACGACATAGTGGTTTTTGGGGGTGCTCACTTGTGTTTTGTCTCCATACAACGCATTCCGTTTTTAAACGATAAACGCGATTTTACCTTACTTCAACCTTTTGCACCCGTTGTCAGTCATGTTTACGCTTTTCGAGCAATTAATTCTGATAAGAAGTGTGATTAATTGATTTGGTATGCATATATACAATTTGTGTTTTCGTTTGCCTGCGCTAACCCTCTGAGAAGATAAACTGTATCACCTAATTAATAGCTAATAGACTGCTAAATCGTTATCAAAAATCTGTGACCGACGATTTTATTTTAAGCTTTCTTGAATTGCGCTGGCTTCCATCCTGTTCGTTATCTCGCATCGAGAGCATTCGCAACATCGATACAAAGAAATGAAAAAGGCTTGGTAATTTTATATTTGAAATTTCAAATAAAAACTTAATTCATGTTATTCGAAATAACTGATTTAAATAAAAAATTATTTCAATAAAATTATGATGTTCACGATCATCGACTTTTTTTTCCCTAGCTCTTGAACTGAAGCCGCCGAAAAGAACTAAGTTTACAACCTTATCTCGCCAGATGAGCCTCCATGAGTGATGTAATCCCTGCCCCACTAGCAAGCACTTAAAAGTGATAAGACAGTCCGTCATGCTTCCCAATTGCTTTTGTAGAAGCTGCAGTAATGAAGACGAACAGCTCCTTCCGTTTGTATCGTAAAAAATTGTCATGACAATTAGTGAAAAATAAGTCGAGAAATGGGAAAAGTTCGACCTATAATTATACGCTGATAATTGTTTTTTGTTTTTTAATTATTGCAAATAACAATGTAGTAAGCCTACGATCGACAGCTTTGACCATTAGTTTATTACTTTACGAATTATGAGTATAGTCGTTCACGTTCTTGTACACTATTAAATGAGAATTTTGGAACGATTTAAAACTTTAAAGGACGGTGGGGGCTGGTATTTCTAACGTTACCGCATTGCGTTAAAAACTTCGGTACTGCAGGGAGCTCCCTCCACATTGGTGAAAGTTTACTGAAATCGAAAAATTCTTACTTTTACCTAGCCTGGGAATCGAGACTTGGTAGAGTATTGTATATTTAAAATTTCGTAATCTTATTGTCATAAAAATTGTATTTTTAGGCTTATTTTCTTCCCTAAACGATTATTCAATGAATAAAAAATGTTTCGATCGCCATTTTGTAGTTTATGAGATATCTAAAAGAAAAAACTACAATTCCTCTTCTCCTCAATTACCAACAAGAATATTGAGTTCACTCACAATAAATAAATAGTAATGGTACATCGAAATAATTGCCGAAGATGCAAAATAGTTCCTCTACTCTGATCAGTGGCGGATCCAGCTTTGAACTGAGGGGGGCGAATGAAATAACCCACCTCCCACCACAAAGCTTAAGGGGCTAGTAAGGTTAATTCAATAGACAAAAGGTACATTTTCAATATTTTTTTTGACAACACAGTTAATATATGTACATATATTTAATTCTATAATGACTATATGTACCTAATAAAGTAACATTTGAAGAATATTCTGTGAAATTGTTATAAATTTTTATGAAGAAATGAGCAATTGACAATGAATCTCCGCGGAAGTCTCAAAAAAAGTGCTATTGCGGCGGCAGTCAGAAGTCATCATTGGATAGTGTGAAATCAAAACACCAAAATGATTTTATTAGTTGATAAGTTAAGATAACGTAAGCAGGTAGCAGCATCGAGTTTTTTTATTGATTTTTCAATTTTTTACAGCACTTAGAAGTAAAAATGCCGATTATTCATAAAAAAAACCGAAAAATTTATGATTTTAAAACAGGTTAAAATAAAAAAAAAACTCGACGTTGCTACCTCATCATTTATGTAAAGAAAGTGTGTGCAAAATTTCAAAGGGATAGGTGCAGTAGATTTTGAATTACAACTGTCACCGACTTTGAAAAACCTAAGTGTGAGAAAACGTGTTTAAAAGTCCGCTGCAGCGCGAAATCGGACCGAAGAGGCGGCAGATTGCAGATTCAAAACCCATATCTCCGTTAGTTTTACTTCAATCGATCAAATTCAAATTCAAATTTTGAAAAAATAATCTTAACATGTTGTACCTACATTATATAAAAAAAATGAAAAATACCTTAGTACCTTAGATTATTATTTATATTCTCAGATTACACTGGTCAAAAAATTTTATTGTTCTTCTCTTTCCATATAAATGACGCAAGGATTTTCTCCGTAAATTCCGAATTCGTAAATTACAATGCTCAATCAACTGCTGTTTAAAAATAGACTCAAAACATTCAAAAGAACATATTTTGGCCATTAAAAAAAAAATCAAATCAGGGTTCATCGTAAAAGTTTTTAACATGGCTTAAATGAAAGCCTGAGTCCTAATCTATGAATATCAAATACAACTTATCTCTGCAGCTCTGTTTATGCACTTGGCGAATACGTTTTTCAAAAGAGTGCACTTGTAGTGTTTTTTATTCGTTTTCATTGCATGAAATAATCAGTTTATGGAAAAAGTAATATTCAGTGATTATTTCAAAATTCTTTTAAACTATTTGTATTTTTATATAAATAAAAGCTTAAGATTTCAGCTATCATTTGAGCAACATTATAAGTTTCTGGATCAATCTGTTATTATGTAATGATTTTTTATATGGTCAAAATATCGCATTCTGTATCTGTAGTATTTAATATTTTTCTCGAAAATGGGAGCTGTTTGGGCATTTTCATTTACAATTTGGTAATCTACGGAAAAATGCTTATAGAAATGATTTGCGAATTTTCAGAAAAAAAAAAGTTTGTGCTGACCAAGTGTTATTTATATTAATAAACATTGAAAATAATTTAAAAAGTGTTTTTGTAATTGGAAATGGAAATGTAAAAATCATGAAGAAACAAGGCCTAGTCAGCAATCTTTAAAATAAAATAAATCATTGATATCATAATTCCTGAATTACAGTTCAGTTTAATTAAACAATAAAAATATAAAAATTCATTAATACTGTTTTCAGTAATTATAATAATTATAAAAATCCCAAGAATTGCTATATTCCTCGCAAAGCGACAGGTGTACACGAGTTGAGCCCGCGCGAGCTCTGACGACAGAATTTCGGCGCCTGCTCAGAAGGTACCGGAGGCGCACACAAACGAGCGCCCGAAGCGTGTTATCCGACTCCGCCAAATACCAAACTCGCAAATACGAACTAATTATTAAAAACTTACGAAGAATCTTATTTATTGAAAAACGGGGAGTTTTCTATGAAGTTCCCAGTCCCACTTCAGTCGAGGATCCCGAAAACCACGCGTTTTCCTTTTCTTTTAGTCTTTCCCTGGAAAACAAAATAGTTGGTCTACCCTAAATTAATGCTAAATTTATGATACTACGGTCAGAGATAACATATTACTACGTCTAGATGTGCAAACTCATAGAAATTTTTCGTCAAGAGCTTTCACTTCAAAATCCTCCAATCTACTTCCATTCACACATGGCCTAGCCCTAACCGAAGAGATCGTGAGTTTCTCTCTTAAAACAATGCTTACAGACAATGAATAAATCATGCGCATTGGCTACAGCTCGCAGGCTTGGCATGCGCGCACGGGTTAAAGAGTCGCGACATCACTCTTTGCTGTTTGCTTCGCTGCAGACCCAAGCCTGGCCAAGCCAATAAATCGCTTTTAAGAGAGTGGCCCATTATAAGAGAATTTTAAACGAAATCTCTTTTGCCTGAGAAGCTTTCATTTCATGCCGCGAAACATTTTTATAGGATTGCACATCTATATACCTATCCAGAGATAATCTGCTATGGTGCAACAAATTTAATGGAATTTTTCGCGATGTATTTGCCACTAATTTATACCTAATGATTTTACTTGAAATTAGTCAATAAGTTTATCATAATGCCTTGTCGTAAACCCAGTTGTAGCGATCTTCGGGGGGAAAAAAAGTTATGGCCACGCTGGAAGATCAGGTAGTCCGGACTCAGTAACTCAACATCGGAGATCCCCTCCACATAGCCAAGTTTCAGTCATGTGAAAGAAGAATCCGCGGCACTACTGAAGAGCCGGTCTTAGAGCTTGGGCCAGTTGGCAGGCCTGATTGTAGGAGACAGAACTGCTGAGAATAGGTTGTTCGGTACCAATATCTTAAAAGAGGCGGGGAAACAGAGACAGAAAGATTTTTCGTAGAATGTTATCAGTTTTGTTCCATAAATATTGGAATTGCTGCACACTCATGTCATTTAATGTTGCTCTCTTTGTACGTATATGTTTGCACTTCGCTACCGGTCGCCGGCTGATCATTAGTGAATTTGATTTCCGACAAGTAGGCAGACTTAATTTTTGGTGAAATTTATTTCTGCAGGCAAATTAAAAATTAACAAAAATAAAAATAAATAAAAGAACATTTGAAATATTTACTCACTTTTCTAAGATAAAGTGTTCTTGTTGTGTTGTGAAGTGGAATTATATTTTGTGTCGGCTTTCCATAAAACAGGTGGTCTCTTTAGAGGAAGGAAGGTAAGTTTTGGGTGAAGGGCTACGACGTTTTAGCTCAATTCGCAATTTTCTCCCTGTGTTTTATGATGCAATTAATCTTAGATTTTTCAGACAGTTTTGTGAAAGTGAATAATTGATTCTCTGTTTTTTGTTTTTAAGTGAAACTTCTTAACAGACGATATGTAATTTTCATAATACTAGTTTCAAAGAATGTTGGCTTTTGCTCTCTGGGAGCGAACATAATTCCTCCTCGGGCACGTGCACACTAAATAGTTGTCTGCAAAAAGTAATATAATAAAATAGATTCAGAAAGTGTTTCTTTTTAAACAATTTTATTTAGTTTCAAACCGTGTACGTAACAGTCAAATCTTGTAAACTCATTTACACCCACTTTACGCTACCCGATTGAGTTGAAATTTTGCACCCAGCTTTGGTTCCGGTGACAATACAATATAGTGTACTCAGAATTGTAATATATTTAAAATGGCGGATTATCTTTTCCTTTACAACCTTCTAGACATAGGTGTCAAATGAAAGGGTTTGTCGAGCAGATCGGGTGACATCATTCTAAATTCAAAATGGCGGACACCTCAAGATTACATTTGCTTCACAACTCCTTTGGCACGGGTATTGAATGAAAGAGTTCGACGAGAAATATACGATAAGCTAAAGTTTAAATGATATAGTGATTTCTGTCCGAAACTAAAAAGTAAAAAAGAAAAAGAAAAAAAATTTTTAAGTAAAACGATTTTATATTCATTATTAATTTGCACTTTACGGTATAAAATAACTTTTGAACCATTTTGCACGATGTATATCGTGCCCTAATATGGTATATCAATCTACCTACATATATGTTACAAAACATAAGAAAAATTGTTTTAGTAAATGTATACAGATTTTAGATTTATTTCTTCAATAATTTTATATGGTTATAAAATCGTGGGCGCATAAAATTGCTGACTTATTATGTGATTTAGTGTGTTCTTCTGAGTTCCTAATTAAAACCATTTACTAATTGATCACATCTTTGAGTTATACCAAAGACCTTTAATATACGAAGACGTCTCATAGCCGAAAACTCAGGCAAAAATTCGCTGATTTCAGTAGATCGAGATGGGAAGCATTTTGCTGCATTTGGCGGTTTGCTGCTCGCTGGCCTCTCTGGCTGCTGCTGCCGCTGCCTTTAGCTCCTGATTATAAGAAAAGGGCAAAAGCAGGACGACGGGTGTTGCGCGGAGGAGGGTTGACATTGTGTAGTTGATGCCTGTGAGTCGAAATCAGACATTTCGTTCGAATTATACCTATATAAATAGAATTATGTATAATTTAATGTAAAGATTTACTTTTAGTGAAACTAGTTGATGTACCAATTAGATTTACTACTACCGAGAATATAGTAGAAAAATCAGTTATTTTAATTTTGGTCCTATCATTATTTCGTGGGGTGTATTAGTTCATAGAACTAATATAATTAGGAAAAACATTGGCACGTCTATTATATCCGAGGTTTTTCGATTTGAAAATGGTCCATTTTTAAAACAAAAATAATACGGAAATGCATGTAAACAACTTATTACTACATATTTATTATCTTTTGTATAAGGAAAATGTTCAGTGAATAAAAATATTTTGTAAAAGGAAAATCTCATTTCATTTAAAACTAATATTGCACCAGCAATAATTAAATTTCTCTTTTCTCTTCAGTCGTCATATCTATTCAACGATTAGAAAGCGAATGACTAGAAATTCAGGTTGTACGAAAATCGTACGCAAATCGCACCGTGTGTGTGCTTCCATGCGATCGTCGGACCGATATCGTACCGACACAAGTCGGTGCAACCGTTGTATCGTGTATTTCCCGCTTAACAGCGTAGTTGAGCTGAAGGGCTATAGAGAATGCGCAACTACAAGCGTGAGAATGAGCAACTACAAGCGTACATCGACTCAAGGAAAAATCGTTTTTGTGATGTAATCGAAAACCATGGTGGTTAAATAAATTATTATTATTCCTGACTTTCCCTATATTTTCCTCATTTCAGTTTGGAGGTCGGGTACCTACGTTTATAGCAATGAAACACTTATTCAGATCGTTCCTCAGAATTGTGCTCTGATAATAATAAAAGTGTCGTTATCAAAGCAAAATTATTTTGCAAACTGAAAAGAGTAAATCGTAGTGCAAAATTTGTTTTGCCATTTGATCTCTATTTTTCTCGAAATCACACATTAATATAGGTTGTGTTTATAGTTTTGAAACAGAGTTTATTGAAAATGAGCGAAGCAATTTTATTTTTCTTGAGTAGCACGTGCATGCGCGGTTCATTTTAATTGTGCATGTGATTTTGAGAATTTCCTAGCACCAACAGGCAGTGCAGCTAAATTGACCTATCCTAACAGAATTCTAGTTTTTTTGTTGAATCTCTGAACTTTATTTTTGGGAACTATTTATTTAAACGGTATTTTAAATCCGAAGAGTTACATTGGGTATTCAGGTTTTTTTGCGGCAATTAAATTAATTTTGTCGGTTAAATTTAGCTAGTAATATAAAAGAATTTGATCAGTTATTTAATTCCACAATAGCAATATAAAAAAACTTATTCAAACGGTCGAATAAATAAATATCCTCTGCAATTATAATTATTTGAGCGTTAACATGATTGATTGGGTTGTTTAAGATGAGTAGTTCTGCCGTTCTCGATATTCTAGAAATACAATCAATTACTTTTTGAATTCATTAAAATGCGAATGTCTACTCTATACTATGGGAAATATTATAGAAGAAGGTACGTATACTAAATATGTAACTATTTAAGAAAAATTTTTATTTTTCGGTATCTTTCCCAAAATTTTTCATAGAAATATTAACAGATATCTAAATTTAAAAAAAATTATTAATACTACAGTACATAATTAGAAGCTGCGATGATTTTATTTGATGAATAAATTTATTTAACAATGGAGAGAACACGCATAAAAATTAATGAAACATTTTACACTTTGGCGCAGTTTTTTATACATAGTTAAAAGTGCAAAGAATATTCTTTTCGATAAAAACAATATTTGGTGAAAATGCAAAATGAGTGTATAATAGAATTGCTTCAGATATTTCTATAATTTTATTAGTGTTATTAAATTTAATAGAAAGAAACCGGAGCATCTGAAATTGTTTAATTAATGCAATCATATCGAATAAGTAAATTTCGATTCGACTTAGGGTAGGCTGGTCTAGGAGTACGCAATGTCAAAAGCCACGACGTTTTTTACGAAACACGGCTAACTTCAGTGTTTTTTTTTAGTGCCAACTAGTGGAAAAAAGAACAAAAAACATATAAAAACACAAAAATTACATAAGTTTAAACATTTTTATCAATTTTCTTAAATAATTTTAGCATTTTGGAAGTATGTTTGTGATAAAACTACAAATATTTAAACAAATACGATTAAACGGCTTGATCGGCAAATATATTTTTTAGGGGTTACAGCAAGAGCGATTCCGGTCGATTCTAATAGGTTGGGTTGCAGTTCGCTCAATTAGAAAATCGTGAATGTGTGAAAGAGTACGCACTGGAGTATATGTTACAAGAGTACGCGTGTACTCTTACACACATTATTTTATTTTTATGTTCTTTACATGTATTTTAATCATTTTTTTCTGTTTCGGGTTCGGCCTCGAAACAAGTACCATAAAAAAAAACAAAAAGGAGCTAATACTAAAGGGATTAAAAACTTTCCATGTTCCAAACACACCTACAAAGAAAATGTACGTAAATGTCCATCATGTGGTGAAGTCTACGTGAACTCCCCAAATGAAGACTGGATTTAATGTTCCAAATGCGCAGAGTGGTGGCATGAAGCCTGTACGAGCTATGAAGCTGGAAATATCTTTATTTGTGACCTCTGCAAGTAGCGTGGACACGAATTATGAGTTAATTTTTCCTGCGTACTCTTATCAACTCACATGCGTATTCTTATCCAATAACTCTTGTAAGAGTTTGTTAATTGTAAATTGTTTATTTTGTTTTCAAAGAATGGTCATAGTTTTGTTACATTTCATGTTACTTTATGAAAGATGTGATTATTAAGTACCAAATAAAAATTAAGCTCATTATCTAGAGTGATTTAATTTTATTTTAGAACAGTTTGAACCTTAAGTGCATACTCCTAGACCTACCCTACAGTAAGTTTGAAAGTTTGATTCTTTAAGAAAAGAGTAGAAGTGGGATATTTTCATGTGACTGTAATTTTTCATTGGAGCAGTTTACAGTGAAGGTATTGCTTTTATTTTTACTGGTATATATACAGAGCCTGTCCGAACCCAAGTTTTCATTCTATGTCTTCGCCTTGTTATGACATTTTATGACGTTAGCAAACAAGCTGATCTAGTACTTCAATTGAGACGAAGCCAAAGCAAACCTGTTCGAATTCGTTTGCTAAGCTCGACATTTGATATTTTAAATTACTCAAAGTAAGCCAAAGATGCACAATTCGACAGTATTCAAGGACTACTTCTACAGTTTTTTTCATTTCGTCTTACAAAGTCTGCGTTTACCACTGTTTACTTTTATGTCCACTTCCACTTAGAAAAAGCCTAACGCTGCGTGTATAACGCATATAGATCATCAATGAAAACATTTGCGTGTAAAAACTCTCAAAGGTTTGTTCACATCGCTTCATCGCCTGCATCTGTGCTCTGCATCGCACTGTTATTTTTAATATCTATGAAGAGAGATCTTTAGCGCGCTGTCCTTCAGCTAACAGAAAGAATAAGCGCGCTTCATGTAAAACGTTGAGCGTTGATGCGCTGGTCAGATTCAATTCTATGGTCCACACTCATCGATCGTCCATGTGCGTTATGCACGCAGTCTAAGGCGTAAAAACCTCATGATTTATTTCATCAAACAACTTATATAAAGCCAATTTTTTTGATAACGACGTTTGAGTTCAAACTGAAACTCGTATCTTCTTAAAAACCCAGAAGTGGCCTACTTCTTTTTCATTTTTTCTTATACATTATATATCTATACTTAAAACTACGCCTACTTTTTGAAGGAACAAATCAGAACGTTTCTCTTTTATAACAGTTTATGGCGGATCCCTTTGGAATGTTATTGTGGTTGGCACGACATCCCGTACTGCATCACAGATGATGTGCAGAACCATAACCCTAATATGTTCAAATAAATGAGTTTAAACCAAAACAAAAACTTCCTGGAAGACTGCTAATTAATGCAAGTACAAATTTTGTTCAAAGCGAAATTCTCTGAATCAACCACCGATGTGCTTATTTCTCGTATGATACAACCTCTGATACCATTTCATGTAAGATACCACTGCTTGGAGCCAACTAGAAAACCATTTTGAAACCTTGCCTCTGCCAATCGGCCAAACCAGTTTGACCATCGCCAGTCACCGGCAAGATCGGCTCTGCAAATGGCAAGAACTGGGCAACAGTGGAAGGAGTGGGTAGTGATGCTTTCCTCTTCTGCCGCGATCAACATAACAGCAACTGCAGAGTTCGTTGAGGCAACTCTAGTCTGTTTGCGCGCCTGCACCTCACAATCGTTCGTAATCACTGTGACAACATTTGCATTGACGACACGCCCTGCGCAGACAGCGATCGCTGCTTTGCCTCTCATTTGTAGAAATAGAAAATGGCCAAAGGAAGTATTGGAGTAGTCAATGGGTCATATTTTCGTTGTCACTCGAATCAGATCGAAAAGAGCTTAAAAAAGTTCCTTTTGAATTGAAATTGTTTAATAATGTTTAATTCATTTTAGTTACCTTTGACTTCAATTAATTTTTTGGTTGATTGAATTGTTTTATCCGACTATTTTAGGTCACTGTGAACGGCAAAATTTATAATAAAAAACGTTGATAAATCAATTGGATCAGTCGGATGAGCATACCTAAAGTAAAAGATATTAATTATTTAATACGATTAATTTTAAATAAATGCCTTACAATTTGAAAATTTTTGGAATAAATGCCTTTCCTATTGACATGGGCCACTTCAATTTCCTTCGGAAGTTCTGTAAGCGCTACATGCGTGCAATCAATTAGCCCAATTAAGCCCAGAACTCCTGTTTACTCAAGAAATCTAAAAATTTTATAAAATTAAACTGATCCATTCCAATGTATATGTATACAAATTACTTAGCCTTGGACATGTACATTTCTTCGGCTTTTTGCGGGAACTTTACGTGTATAGGCATCAGATTTTGCGAAATTAAAATCAATACTGCTTTTAACGCAAATGATGAGAAACATACAACTCAAAACATCTTGACCAACTCTTCGTTGGTACGAAACGCTCGTATAAAAATTTAGCGCCGCAAAAACCTTAATATTTAAAATTTTACATTGCAAATATTTTAATTAATATGTACGAACCAAAACATGTGGAGGAATGGCATCTCTCCGAATAGTCCTTGGAAGATGTGGAATAATTTCTTCTATTAACTCCCCAGCAGAGTCCTTTGATAAAATGGTGCAATTCTATAAAACTAAATTTCCACATTAAGTTTGCACTGCGTTGCATTTCAAAATAAAATTGCGTTATGCGCAATTACTGACCTCCCTCTTCCTTTTTCAACCGGGCTTGGGACCGGCTTCGGCGGAATTGCGGTCTAGTAGTCGATATGCTTCTTCTGCTTCAATTTCTTACGTACTATTTACTTATGAAAACTTCTTACGTGCTATTTTCTTATGAAAATAAAGTCACACCCCTTTGAATTAAACTTTGTAGTTTATTTAATTTTTGCGTGATTGACATTCTTTGAGAGAATTTCTTCGCTGTAAAGTAATAACAAGTTTTTAAATACATACTTTTCAATTATTACGTTGGTAAGGAGACTGTAGTGTTGCGTAATCGTCATATCTGCACATTCATGTCAGGCCAGGTCTTTAGCAATAAAATAGAACCAACCACTTTCAGAATATTTCCAGACGTGCAGTGACTTGCTTTTCGAAGCTGGGTTTCTTCACCTGTTTTAAAGATCAGTACTACACTTTTGGAGGACACTTTTAGCAGTTCTCTACTTTTATAACTTATTAGAGATTGCTGCAAAAGTTCGCCTTGCAAAACTTAAATGCACAAACTGAGGGAATTTTGTTATTTTGAAAACAACAAATATATTATTTTGATGGATCTGCTGTATAATTATCCTCTATCAAAAACTGCGAGTCGAAAAATTCAAAAACATCGCCTGAAGTATCTACCATATACCAGGTCTTATTAATTTCCTTGAAATGCATTAAATTAATAGGGTTGAGCACCGCAATGTGCTCTAAAGGGAGACAATTTCCCATTCAACCATTCCTTAGTTGGCATCTGAGTAGCAGCTTTTTATAAGTTGTTGGGAATTGATTGGCCGTTGGATTGTTGGGTGACAATGTATAGTTCGCGAGATATTCGACCGTACGCACGGGAACCTTTATACTTGTAGACATCAACCAGGAAAAAATAGTTAATTGGTTGGTGTCTTTATTTCTGAAGCCCACTTTTGAAACAATCCACATTAAAGCTATCTATGTAAGCGATAAAATTTGATTAGATAAGGTGATATGTTAAAAAAGTGCCACCTCTTTAAAAAATAACGGCTCATTTACCGGGTGATTCATTTAACCATGAATTTTGTTGTTTTTAGGGTTCCGTACCTCGAAAGGAAAAAACGGAACCCTTATAGGATCACTTTGTTGTCCGTCCGTCCGTCTGTCCGTCCGTCTGTCTGTCTGTCTGTCTGTCAAGACCCTTTTTCTCAGGAACGTGTGGAGGTATCAAGCTGGAATTTATATCAAATACTCAGGTCTATTGTCCCTTGGAGCGGAAAAATCAAACTTCTAAGCCAACGTAATCAAAAGATACGCCGTTTATGCCGCAAATTTCCGCAAATTTTCGACACTCGCAAGGGAATCAAAACCTACAGGGTACTTCCCGTGAACTCAGAATCTTGAAATTTGGTACGAAGCAACGTCTTATAGCACAGATAAAGGAAAAATATCGAAAACCGTAAATTTTTAGTTACATCATATAATAAAAATATTTGTAATAATAATAATACCATAATACCCTTGACACACTATGGCTGAAATTTAGAATTTCGATCTCGATTTCTCGACCCCCTGACACACTGCTGTTCAATTTGAAATGTAAAATTCAATTTCAAATGTAAAATTTTACAAAACTGGAGAAAATGGGCAGAGCCAGCCTGATTTAAAATTTAATTAACCAGCAAAACATAGATTTCTTACATGTAGCAGACTTAATGTTGCACCAAAATAAATTAAAAAAAGTTTGGGAAGAGAGGGACAACAGTATTAAAAGATTGCAAATAACATTTTTGACGTTTCGAAATATTTCCTGATGGTTTAGTAGCCTGTTTTTCAGTTTGCAAACTCAATTTCGCATGAAATTGAGTACGAGCAGCTTCATTTCCAAATTGACTTGAAATATAGATCGAAATGGAGAAAAGAGCCGAAATTCTAAATTTCAGCCATAGTGTGTCAAGGGTATAACTATGACTCGATTGTCGTGATGGGTGAACTTTTACTTATATATCTACAGGTTTATACGGAACCGTCGGTGCGCGAGTCCGACTCGCACTTGGCAGGTTTTTTTTGTAAGTGGTTCCACTTTTTATCTAATCAAGTCTTAGCGCTTAGATAGATAGCTTCCTTGTGGATTGTTCCAAAAGTGGACTTCAGAAAAATATACTCATATAGCATTTGCGCAAAAATCAGTTAAAATAGATATACATATTATTTCCACACAGAGCTCTTTTCTCAAATTCGAATCCCGAAACGTTTAGAAGAAGATATCGTTGAGAATTCGAATAAAATCTGGTGAAGCTTCGCTTCTAGCAAATTTTCTTCACTGAAGAGTTTCCCTGCAGAAGTCTAAAGCGTCGCGGTGAGCTACTAACTTGCTCAACGTGTGTACAGCAAGCTTCACTTTCATCTTCTGGTTATGATTTAAGCAATTTGCCAAATATAGTCCTTCTTTTTCTTGTAAGCCTACTCATTAATTAGTCCCAATTAACTAGTTTTCTCTAGTTGATTTCTATAAGTATTTTTAAATCGGCAAATGCATTTCGAACCAGTTTGAGCATGTGGCAGGGCAGGGATGCAGATGTAATATATTTTTCTTCACTATCTTTAAGCTTAAATTATGCTTTTCAGTTGATGTCTCTAACATCAGAACCCAGCAATTTTGCTGCTGTTAAATTGACTCCCACTTCAACGCCAGTATCGAAAAAGATTTTGTAAACATAAGGTCATCATATTTGAGTCTTGCTCAGCAATCATACTAACAATGGGAAAATATGCGAACGGAATTTTCAAAGCTTTATCAATACAAACTGCAAAAAAAACACTCCAATCTGTGTCGATATTAGTTTTAGTTCTCTTAATTAAAAATACAACTTGACAAGTTTAATATGTTTTAAAATATATGTACATATACATACAATCTATGCATATAAATATATGGAATACATACCTCAACGTTAAAAAAAACATCGTTCTACTTGAGCTCATGCATGAAATAATGAATAGGAATTTCAGATAAAATATTCTAAGGGAATTAGATAGAAAAGCAATCCCCAAAACATTCCTTATAATACACAAAACGAAACAAACTACTAGCATTGCAAATTTTTATAAGCATAAATCAATTTGAAGAAAATTGTATCAGATCAGATCAGATCTTGTCTGTAAAATTCCTTCCATGAATGCTTTATTCGACTATATTAAGTATTTAATTGAAGCACAATCCCAGTAAAAAATTTAAATTTACTTATGTAAATGAGCATTTATGAATAGGAGAAAAATGATCAGTCAAAATAATTTGTACAATTTAAAAATAATGCATACTTACGACTGTAACTTTTGTTTGCGAAGGACTCAATGGTAAGTTAGCACACAAATACTGTTGCTGGGTGTGGTTTCAACTCCTCTGACCTCTTCGGGTTGCCGCATGACTGCATAACTAATATGATGCATTCTCCAGGACCGCATTATGTTCATAATTAGTAGGAGTATTCTCAACTACTAGAATTTCATCTGTTGGCTAAAATTAATGTATAAAAAATGAAATGTCGAATCTAAACTTCGGCAATCGTCTTACATTCTTCTTGAATAAATTATTCGTATTTGTACTATTGAACGCAGCAGCAGTGTCATCCTGAAGCTATTTAAAAAAAACATAACATAGATTAAACTTCAATTCTTTCTAGTTATTTAATACCGGTTTTGAAAGTGGATGTTTCCTTTCATCAGCTGAAAGCTTTAGCATTGGTACTGCTTCGTTTCTTGGCATCGGTCTCTTTTCAAAACGGATAAGATAACCTTCCAGAAAATACTCCAAACAGATATACGTATTTTAGTTGTTTTTAAACCCATATATAGCACTTATCCATACACAAAAAAGATCATTTTTTGGAAGCCTCAGAAACCTACATTAAGAAAAAAAAAAACACATAAAATAATATAGTAATAAAACCAGTTTCTTAGCATTTTTGATAATATAATAAGCAACTTTTTTATTTAGAAGAAAAATCATTTTTTTTAACATAAATAAGGGGATATTTAAGTGATTGAAACTTGGTAGTTAAATGACTCTAAACTTACTTGTGGAAAGATATACTGGACGGACGGCAGGGCTCTGTATTTTGAAAACTCAACCCTTCACACTTCATTGCGAATTAAGTCTTTTTCATTCACTGATTTTTCTAAATAAAAGCCAGTTATAATTGTTTTACAACTTATGTTAAATACCATGTACTTCATTTGTAGAAAACGCTCGTAGTTATGAACTATTACATTTTTTGCGTTCACAAAATGTTTTGCTCATTAACTTACAGTTCACCTACAATCTACTGAGTTTTGCTGGGTTTCAAACGCAATTTTTGTCTCATTTGCATACACCGCACATGTACACGGTAGTACCGTTCCATTTAGTTTCCTTTCTTAAAAGGAGAGATCCCTAAAAACGGTATACAGGGTACAGGGTAAAAACCGTATGGTATAGTTATCTTCTTCTATAATAACAACTTCCTATGCATGTCCTCGTCACGGATGTCATAAGATCTGTGTGTCAACAGAAATCTGTCATATCAGTCACATTAGACATTATGAAGTTCATTCGTGTTTTTCGTTTTTAGATGTTTGTAATGCGCATTTAATGAGAATTGGTCACCCCAATTTATTTCTGAATTATTAGTTTTTATTTTTTTATACACATATTTTTATTGCATAATGTTCCTAAGACGTGCCCTTAACTTAAGTTCTAAAGTATTGATAATAAAATATAATAGTTTAAAAAACTAAATAACATGATTGGCGTGTGAAATTAAATTTGCAAAATTAAAATAGATGACAATTCTAGCGCAAACACAGTTGAAACTTATTAAAATATTTTATTATCATCCAAACTCAACGTGTATGCAAAATTTCAGCTTAATCGGAAACCGGGAAGTGGGTCTAAATTAAATTCCAAAATTTTTTACATAGTTTGTTAGTTAGTTAGTTACACGTGAAGCTAATAAACGCGTGTCAATAAAAACAATGCATCTCTTTAAATAGTCGAAGTAAAGATTTATAACCTTAGCTATATGGTTTTTTACGGGTATCCCCAACACATACTTAGATCAAATAGCAGCACATTTTTTTCACATACCAACTACACACGTTTCGGTATGCCTGGTAGGTATACCTTGCAGGTACGCCTGTACAGGGAAAATGCAGATGATAAAATTGTTCAATAAAGTTGAACTATTCAGGTGACCGGAAAAAATACGAATAATCATTTGATATTCGGTAAACCTGCACAAGTGTGCCTGCGGCTTAACTTCCACAGCAGCTAAAATAAAACTAATGACTTGGTTTTCTTCAAAACACACTTAAACGGCGGAAAATAAAAAACCACAAAAGATTTTCTTCACAATAATAAAATATTAATAAAAAAATAATTAAAGGCATACGCTTAATTTTGTGAGCAACGAAAATAAGTTGAATTCAAACAAGTATCAATTACTAAAATTTCAAATACAAAATCATTTCAATAAAACGTTTATATTATGATTGGGTTAGTAATCCGGTTTGACCGTGTATCGTAAGTACTATCCGGAAAATATTTATTAGGTTAGCCCACTTTAAAAATCGGGACTAAATTCCTCGCGAAAATGGTCACAAAATGAGCCCTCATTCATGAAGATGCGTTTAATTTTAAGTGTTATATCAGTACTATTTGAATGGACTGCTAAATCTACAAAATTGTTAAAGTTGCAACACTGGAACGCGAACTCTGATATACATTTTACCGGGAATCCCCGACTATAGACAGAACTTATCATTTATTCTTTTTTAACATTGTATCATATTTATGTAGATAATAAGCCTGAAATCGTTTCTACCTGGTCAAGATGATGTTTCTCTTCTTTTTAAATTTCGTTAAATATCACAACATACAAAAACTGTATCCAAATGTGTGGATAGCATTGCGAATATTGATTATAATACCTGTAACGGTTATTAGTGAGTAAAGGAGTTTTCTCGAAACTTAAGCTGATAAAAACCTATTTGCGATCGACAATATGTCAGTCTAGATGGATAAACTTGGCAACTTTGTTAATCGAAAATGAAAAGAAGATGAAAACATATATGTATGTATACTTCGGTGAAAAAGATCAATTGGAATGGAAATATGTAGCACCTTTTGATTGGGACAATAAATATAAGGCCACTATTAGTAAGAAACTAAACACTTTTTGTCAAAGGTAAAGACAGATTTGTGTAGCATCTTAGATTAGAGTGGAATTAGTAAAAATCCGTTGAATGACTAAAAGTGTAAACAGTTTCTTTTGAACAGACACTCCTCATTTAATTCTTTCCCTTGTTTTATTCTTTTATTTTTTGAACTAATACCAGCACTGCATACCGTGACCTTCACACTACGATGCTGCCACACCAGCAAAGTATTTATAGAAATTCGGACGCACAATGTCATCGTTTTAATCAAAGAAACTGACCTTCTTCTACAATTTTGCCAGCGGAGTGGAGCGGCTCGCTGATAAAATTTCACGTCGCCGAGGCATAGCATGACTTGCTCAAAAATTGTTTACGGTTCGAACCGGAGCATCGACCAGAGAGACAATTTTTTTATGTAAGCGGATTATCGCCGGCCCCCGTATCCCCATAAATCTGTCAAGATCTGCGATCGTACGCTTTCTTAGGTAAATAAGTCATTAATGTGAAAGTAATGCATATCGTCATTTGAAAAATTTACATGAGGGCTATCTATAATTTATTCTGTCCTATACTAAATATTATACGGATTTATAATATACATATATGGGTCAAACGCAAAAATAATGTTCGGACGGTGTAAAAGAAAACATAATTTCTTTGGTTCTTTTTTGTTTCATTTTTTATTTTTTCATGAAATACAAATAAAGCACCTATCAAGAGTAACCCTATACATAACTTTGTTTAATTCTAAAATTTATTTTAAACTGATGATTGAAGCACAAATAATTTGGGAAAAAAGAATTTTCCACGGAAATTTAGAGGTTATTTTTGAATGATTGGATGAAAAATGAATTCATTATTGTAATTAAAAATAGGTAGTACTTAAGTTATATTGCTTTTAATTGAACTAATTAAAGTAATCTTGTATAAAAGACAATTTTTCGTCTCTTCTTTGGACTATTTGGTCCACAGAAGAGACAGAAAAAATTGAAAATCTCCGTTTTTTCAGTCAATTTGGTAGAACGATTTCTATTTCCTTTCTTCTAGTAACCAACACGTCCATTTACAAATTAATAAGAAACATAAAAAAAATCGGTGCTGATTCTAACTTATTATATTTACATCGACTGTTTTGCGTTTTACCCATATTCCATTATTAGTTTGTTTGTAATCAAGTTCTCGAAAACGGCTCTAAAGATTTCGATGGTATTTGCGTTATGACAAGTAGAAGTCCCAAACTGAAGAATCAGCAATTCTTTAATTAGACAGCGCAACAGACAAACAATTAGTATAAGAAAGGAAAGTGGGTTCAAATCTTTACAGAAAATGCTATTAGTAAAAAAATAAAAATCCTTTTAGGCATACAGGAGCGTCTAAAGCCGACTTAACTTCCAC
Organism: Machimus rusticus; assembly: GCA_951509405.1. Lineage (NCBI taxonomy): Eukaryota > Metazoa > Arthropoda > Insecta > Diptera > Asilidae > Machimus > Machimus rusticus. The sequence continues at coordinate 2,828,119 of OX608054.1, forward strand.
AGCAATTTAAATTAAACTAATGACTTGGTTTTCTTCAACAATCACTTAAACGTCGTAAAATAAATTGGGGTAAAGATTAAATAACCCATTTACATACAATAAACAAAAGTAGTCACTTAGGAAAGACGTAACCACGACAGCCACTATTATTTCAAATTTACTAAATTTTCAAATACAAAATTATTTTAATAAAACTTTTATATTATGACTAAGTGAGTACTATGATAAATTATTAAGACTTATTAACACTTAGCCGACCAAACGGGGAGATCTCCCCGTTTTGTAAAATGTCAGTGAACGATCGATCGGGGAAATCTCCCCGTTTAACAGTGTAATGCAATGCAGTACTGAAATATGTTTTTTGTATTTTAATAATAGTATCATTACTTTATTGCGTTTAATACTTATAAGTGTTTGATTGTTGTCTATATTTGAGAAAACCACTCGCGCTGGAATTGCGCCTGGATATAGACAAATTTGTGCGGTCGGCTAAGTGTTAATACTTACTATATTACAGCGATGCGTTCACCCTGCGATGTTGCACCAGTCAGCAACACGTAGAAGTTCGGGCGCGCAATGTCGCTTTATTAATTGGGAATTTAGATAATCTTCAGCTAGGATAAATTTTCCACAGCCCTGCCGATGATGAAATCGATCGTTTCTTTTTGTCCCCCGAAACAGACGAACTTAAGACATGATCGCGTGATCCGGGAGCCGGCGAAATATTTTATGTATTTGGTGCTCTAAGACGATTGGCCGCCGGTAATTGGATTTTGAGAACAGAAAAGAATTCCGATCTAGGCGTCAAACGTGTGGCTGAGCATTCTATTTTCGACCATACTCAGGTGTAGGTCGTGGCGGAGTTTGTTTCTGTTGGTGAACTAACAACTAAACATATTTTTATTTAATATTATTAAAATATAGTTTAGAATCTTTTCTAATATTCAGTGTTCTTGATTTACAGAAGTAGGTAAGTTTTAATTTTTTTTAATGTGCTGAAGTGAATAGTTTGTGCGGGCTTTCAATAAACCACTTACAAGTAACACTACCCAAGTGTCACTCACCGATTGGAACCAAAATTTGCACATCGGTAAAACACAAAAAAATATTGAACCCGTGTTTTTTTATTTTGGCAGAATATGCTTTCTAGGGGTAAAAAGCACCCCCGATAAGGGTAAAAATCGATGGATTGGATCCAACGTGGACGGCTTATGAAATTCAACAGTATTTACAATTATAAAAACTTTGTTTTTTTTACATGAACACTTACTTACGAAGACAGTTACGAAGTTCCAGAGCCCAAATTTACTCTAACTCTTGTTTACAGGGTCAAAACTTTCATAAATATCTAAAAATCACTTTTTAACTATTAAATTCTCGTATTGTTAAAAAAAGGTTGTAATAATTTATTGGAATTCGTAAATCAGTGTTCATGTAAAAAACAAGAATTCTTGTAATAGTAAATACTGTTGAATTTCATAAGCTGTCTACGTTGGAAACTTCATATCCATCGATTTTTACCCTTATCGGGGGTGCTTTCTACCCCTAGAAAACGTATTCTGCCAAAATAAAAAAACACGGGTTCAATATTTTTTTGTGTTTTACCGATGTGCAAATTTTGGTTCCAATCGGTGAGTGACACTTGGGTAGTGTTACTTGTTAGTGAACAGAAGAATAAGCGTAAGTTTTGGGTAAAAGGCTACGCTTTACCTCAATCCCCAAAATACGTTATCTGAGAAGATAAGTTTTATTATTGAGTATGTTTCATGATCAATTATTATAGTTCTCCTCTCTCCTCTCCTCTAATTTACGTATGTGGTTTATAAAAGTGGGATAAGTGAGCCCTAGTAATTTTTGTCGAATGGTTTTCCCAAAGCAGATTCTGACTGATTTTAATTGCGAGCCTCCATGAGTGACGTCTTTGCTGCTTCGCTGGGAAGCACTATATGAATATACATACATATTGGTCCAAAATTTCTCTTCGTTGAAATTACATTTGAAATTATAATTAAGCGAATATAGGGACAACCATTCGATTTGCATGATCGTGACATAAGCGGCAGGGACACTGGCCATTCTGCCACACTGAAGAAATCTGACCAGTGCCTCGGATCGAAACGTCGACCACGTTTTGGGTTCGTTTGCCTCAGTGTACGAGTATTTATTCTCACAAAATAAATGTCAAAAGTGTCCGTCCTTATATCGAATTGAAGCAAGGAGCCAATCGTGCAATTTTGTCAGAGAGTCGCTCGGCTGGTTAACCTGTAACAGTGGTGCCTTGTATGGGGTATCAGGCCTTCTAATAAATTTTATTGCTTGAACAAATATAGGTCTAAAATGTGTTATATACTGTTTGCATACCCCAAAAAGTTGGTTGTCTGTAAAGTCGGTTTACGATCGATGTTTACGTGACAACGTCTTATTTGTTGTGTAAGTTTATTATATAACAATGGTTATGGGGTTATTTTCAATATTTTCCGCCATTTCGCACTTAACAAGTCACACTAAGCACTTTTTAATGAAATCCGAACAATAAAATATTGAGAAATTTAAATAAGCCACTCATTACGACTGCGCTCCACCTCACTTTACAGCACATTTTGCGCATCTAACTGAACAAGTTTAAACATGCATTTCTTAAGAGGGGATCCTACAATTTTCTTTTAATTAACATGAACATCCTATTGAAAGGAATAAGAAGTCATTTTAATTTCAAATAGGTTTCTTATTAAATTTCTAATTTATTGGATATGCTAATTGTTTCGTTGATGTAAGAGGAAATTCTTCTAGTTCCCACTCCTTAGAATTTATAATAAATTTTCATATTGAAATGAAACGTCTTTTAATTTCTAATAAGATTTCCTCATAATCCTGCTCACGTTACCGGCTCGTCATTACGTTACGTTACTTCAGTTTTCGGTCGACCAATTTATAAGACGTTATTACGTCAAAAATTACTTCAAACCAAATTTTTACTAACTTCAAAATTTGCACCCTCGTCTACGACGAATGAGTCAGCACTGGCTATTGGCATGCCCCCACCCAAACTTCATTTGGGAGAAGCTTTCTAACCGTTACATAAGCAACAAATTGCCGCGCTTCTTCGTTCTGATTCAAATTCTATCCGGCTTTAGGAGCCGTCCGGGCTTAGCGGACTTCCTCCAAAGCTTACGAGTGAATGTGATGTATGAAATGACATCAACTGCAGAACACCTTTTTGAACTTTACCAGCAACGATGCTGTAGAAAGTGTGTTTCTACATTTAAATTTTATTTGTATTTAATTTTTAAAATTTATTATATTTAATTGATAAAACTTTAACATGACTTTCTTTTACAAAATCTATTTGCAAACTCAATTTTTGTTTTTAAGGAATTCATAGCCTGTTATAATTTTTTAAAAAAAAAATTCAAAGCTTGCTACTTTCACCTGATGACTCGGGGTGATTAGAAAACATCAGTTTCCCACATTTTATTTTATTTATTTAATCAAGGATATTTTATATAGGTTTATTTTATTTTATTTTATTTCTTTTTAATAAAAACTCCTTTTTGGATAAAATTATTATTAGTAAAATCTTTTATTCTACTTTTTCAAATCAAGACAAAAGATGAATAATTATTTGTGTCACAATAAAAACCTAGCCTTCCTTTCTCCACCTACTTCCATATCGTAGTTACAAGTTATAATAAAAAATCAAAGTGCCTTCCGCTGATGATGCCGCTACAATGCACAACAACGCAACTTTTACCTTCTATGCGGCGTGCTGTCGCGCTCTCAACGTAAATCAACGCACGCACGATTGCTGGGGCTGGTTGCATAATCTCTGGCCTGGCTTACGCGCACTGAGCGATCTAATATACATATATGCAATCTCGAATGCCGGAGCCGTTAGAGGGGTTATTTGTCTATGATAAAGCCAAACTACTGTTTAAATTTAATTTTTTTAATATAAAAAAACAAAAAATTATTTATATCTAGTACCATAATTTAAAAGCCCATATACAACAAACAATTTCATTCGAACATCTCAATAAATAAAAAAGTTACAGATTTTTTAGCCGAAAAACGTCGTTTGGGCCAAACAGCAGTGTCGTTGCAGCAGCTAGAACGCCTTCTGAGGAAGGTGAGCCTCAGGCGATGCTACTTATACGTTTTTACTTACAGATAACGCTCCCGCGTCCCCCCGGCAGCCGCTGCAAGTAACGTTCTGTGGGTCGCCTTCGCGAGATCGCGGCAGAGGCAGTCCATTGGTTCTCCCGCCATCAAGCGATATTTCACGATTTTATGGAAAAATTGAAAATAATTCGCGACTCTCACTCTCAGATACATTTTTTAATGAGTGTTTCTTACGATCAATTTGTTTTCCTGCAGACGTCTTCAAGTGAGGTTCGCGCAGCTTTATAGAGTTTAAACTATCTTAAATAAATTTTTAATCAATTTGTGATTTTGTGTAATTCTAATTTGCGTTTGTGGTTTATGCAATTGGGGTAGGTGAGCCTTTGTTGCTTTTGTAAAATGGTTTTGATAATGCAGATTCTGACTGATTTTAATTGCTACCACGTGCACTGAAAAAGTGACTGATACCTTGTCTTAATTTTCTGTAGAATAAAAAAATAACTGTTTTGTGTTAATTGGCTCATTCTCTGTATATTCTCTGCACAGTTTTGTAAACATTATTATACACTGCATTTCATATGTATAAGCCAGCATCAAAATTCGAGTTATTTCTGCCTAAGAACAATTTACTATGTCAAATCGTACACCAATAGTTAGAGAAACAGTTTGTGCGACAATTCCTCTATAAATCATTCTTAATTTCTTTTGCTTTTATATCCTTTTTGTAAATTAGTTATTTTGGCTCGTTTCATATTTATAAACTTTTCTAGAAAAGTGCAGCTCTTTTGTGCAGCAGTTAATAAATTTTTATTTTTATTAGCAATTTATTATAGATTATGGTTTAAGATGCCGCGTGGTACGTCACTTAGTGGAATTGAAAAGGGCAGCATTTTAGCCTTTAGGGAAGAAAATCTTAACACTAGTGAAATTTCAAAAAAAATCCCTCGTACCTGATTTGTTGTTCGTAATTTTTTAAAAATTCCAAGTTATTTGTGGAATTAAAGAGCAGTGGACAAAGGAAGAAGTTTTTTCGCGAAATTAACGGCGATTTGTACGGACTTACAGTAACTCAACACTTAGCTCTTCGAACCTAGGTGCATTTTTTAAAACAATAGTGTCGAAAACAACAGTCTGAAATGAACTTAGCACCAAAACTTTTCGGCCTTTTCATTGAAGCTCGTTTAAAATTTGAAAGACAAAACATGGGAAGAGACTGGGTCATCGGTAGGCTGTAGATGCATTAATTTTTGTCCATTATTGAAATAATAAATAATAACAATTTTTTTTTCTAAGTAAATCGTAAGGGCCGGCTAAATAATCTTCAGACGGTCGGAAAATAATTTGGGGTAGAGATTAAATAACCCATTTACCTACGATAAACAAAAGTATAATACATAGTTACCTAGGAAAAACGTAACCACGACAGCCACCAAGTGTTCGGTCGATTTTAACTGAGCTCATAGAGCGTGCTCTGAACATATTCTTTTACTACTTACATACTTTTTTTTGACTACTCGCTGTTTGCTCTGAAATAAAAAAGAAAAACGCCTATTATTTCAAATTCACTAAATTTTCAAATACAAAATCATTTCAATAAAACTTTTATATTATGACTAAGTGAGTAACCCGGTTGCACATTGTATCATAAGTACTATGAAAAAAATAATTATTAAGATTTATTAATACTTACTAATTGTTAGGATACCATAATTTTCTGATGCCTAAACAGCGATGCGTTCACCCTGCGATGTTGCACCAGTCAGCAACACGAAGAAATTCGGGCGCGCAATGTCGCCTTATGAATTGGGAACTGAGATATCTTCACCCAAGGTCAATTTTTCTAGCAGCCCAGCCGCAGCCGGCTCGCTGACGAAATCGCTCGTTTCTCCTTGTCCGCCGCAGACGAGCTCAAAACACACGGGAGCCGGCGAGATCTCTTATGTCATGTCTTATGTCCGACGAGTACCCCCACCACAGACGCAACGATCACCGGATCTTGCCACCCTCCGAACCTTCTTCGGCCGGCGACTAGATTTTTCCATCAGAAATTGCGAAAAGAAAAGAATTCCGCGGCTAGGCATAAACACGTGTCGCTGGGCAGTTGATTTTCGACTATACTGAGGTGAAGTTCGTTCGTTTATTTCTGTTGGTAAATTCTAAACTAAACACATTTTTATATATTACTAAAATATAGTTTGGAATCTTTCCTAATATTTAGTGCTCTTGATTTACAGAAGTAACTTTTAGTTTATTTTTATTGTTCTAAAGTGAATATTTTGTGTCGGCTTTCAATAACGCAAATAGCAAACAGAAGAAGTAGTTTTAGCCACATTGAAAAGATCTGGCCAGTGCCCCCGATCGAAACGTCGACCATTTCTTGGGCTCGTCTACCTCTATCGAATTGCGGCGATCGTGCAAATTTATTAGATAGTCGCTCGGCTAGCAATACTGTGACAGTGGTGCCTTTCCAACTGAGGGCAACCCTATAAACCCTCTTGCATTCAGTTCACCGGTAGCGGCTGCGGCTCCGATCACTGCTGCAATCGTACCGTCGCAGTAGCTGGCATCGCCATCAATTTTTGAGACGATGCTGCCACGGTAAAGGCTACTGCCGCAGATTCCTATTCGCTGCTGCCTCCTAGACGCCGCCGCTGCATCATTCCTCGTGAGTCGTCTTCGCTTTCGACGCCTTGGATGCTGCATTCATTTTAAGCGATAATTGCGTGGACCTCGGAATTTCATATATGCATTGTCGGTGTGCACACTATCTTACTTTGATTTTCTATGACGTGAAATATGGCGCTGCATTTCTATACCGTTTGTCCCTAAATCCCTATATTGAATTGCAGGAGCCGATCGTGCAATATTTTGTTAGCCAGCAGCTCTGCTATACATACAATATGTATATACATATAGATGTACATATATATATAATACATACAAAAATATACAAATATACCATATATGGGAAGGAGGTCCAAAGTAGGCAATAGGCATACCGCATACTATCTACCACGGGCCAGTATTCACAAAACTGGCATTTTAAGATTCGGCACGAAGCGGCTGCGATGGCTTTTTCATATTCCCCCGTCCCGCGCTTATCGCGGCAGTCCATCGGTTCACCCGCGATGAAGCGATTTTTGACGATTTTATGGAGTGTCAGTTGAAAACTCTAATTTCTTTTACTGAGAGAAATTCCTTAATGATATACTTAAGGTCATTCTCATGCCGAAATTCTCGTCCTGGAGGCATTTTTGGGTGGTATTATTATTGATTTTTATTAATTTGGATACTTCAAATTGATTTATTTGTTAAATAATATTAGGATTTATTCTTTGTTGCATTTTCTTTGCTCCCTTAAAAATCGATGTCTTTACAAAAGGTCGTTCGAATTTGTAAACCTTTATATCAAATTTTAAAAGCAGACTGTATAGAAATACAGAGGTTAAACAATTTATTGTGTGAAGGTTTCTTTACTTTTAGGCCTATTTACTAAAACTTATATGCTGGGACTTTTCCCAATAACAACTGCTGCATTTTTTTTTGCTCGCTACTGTACGTCTCTGTACGTATTGCTTTTTTTCTACCTAATTTCTATGCTATATGGGTAGTACTCAATGAAACCAGACATAATTAGAGAGAAGGTGACCATTTTTTATAAAAAAAGTAGTTGTTGTATCATTTTCACTTTTATGAAGAAAGCGCAAAAAAACCGCAAACTTTCTTAATTTTTCCATGTTCTAGAACAAATTCACTTTAAAATATAAAATCTCAACATGGGCAGACATTAAAAATGTTAACGTTAAATTTATAAAATGTGTTGAGTTTACAAATTTGAATTTTTTATCAGAGTGTTTTTCCTTGCTGTTAATTTTTCTATAATATTATTTTTATGAAATCCTATTGTTAAAACGATTGTTTGGTCTAAAAATATTCCACGTTTAAAACATTATTTTTATGGTTTTTTTTGTAATAAAAAAAGTAATATTGAATATGCGCCTTTTTAACTTATAACAACAACAAAGTTGTAGTAGTTCATAAAAAAAACTCTAAGCTTTAGTTTTACTATGATAAAATCAAACTACTTTGTAAATTTTCTGTTTTTGATATAAAAAAATTTCTTTTTATTTATATCTAGTATTTAAATGCACATATGCAGTATTATATATAAAAAATTTCATGCGAATATCTCAACAAATAAAAAAGTCGTCGCAGCAGCTATGTAGAACCGCCATCCTCACCTCAGTGACGCAGTGGCCGCACTTAGTCACCGCCACATTAGATAGCGCGACATCTGATAGACTTAAATGTAGCTTGTATTGTGCGAAATAAATAAATCAGATAGCGCTGTGGCGGTCCGATCAACGCCACGAGCCGATGCTGCCTGCTCCTAAACTGGGCCGCCGCTTCAAGGACGGAACAGAATGTGTAGCTATAGTGTGTGGTACATGTAGTACCACAAGCTGTCAAAAGTATAAACTGCAGATTGGGAAGTTTGCAAAGTTTACCTGAAATACGAAGAAATAATTCAATAAAAATTTCACATTCTTAAAAATATCCAGGAGGAAGACCGAAAAACCCTTGCGCTACAGTTGCATTTACTGCTACAGCTACGTACGGCGGCATTCTCTTCCGGCCTTGAAGTCGACTTCGACGCGTGGCTGCCGCGATTCTCGTCTCCCGCAGACAGTCAGTCCATCGGTTCGCTCGCGATGAAGCGATCTGACGAGTTGTCTGAACTCGATCAATTTCTTTTCCTGCAGACGTCTTCAAGTGAGGTTCAAACAACTTTATAGTGTTTAAACTTTTTTAAATAATTTTTTATAATTTGTGTTTGTGGTTTATGAAATTGGCCGGGGTAAGTAATGTGAGTGAGTGAGTGAGTTTTTTATGATAAGTAGAAGGCACAAACTGAAGAATCAGCAATTATTTCATCAGACAGCGTATAAACTTCTTTAATCGGACAGAGCAACAAATAAACAATTAGTATAAAAAAGCACAGTGGGTTCAAATCTTTAACAGAAAGATGCTATTAGTTAAAAAAAATAAAAATCCTGCTGGGCATACCGGAGAGTCTATAGCCGGCTTAACTTCCACAACAGCTAAAATTACACTAATGACTTGGTTTTCTTGAACAATCACTTAAACGTCAGAAAATAAATTGGGATAGAGATTATTAAGTAACCCATTTACTTACAATAAGCAAAAGTAGTCGCTTAGGAAAAACGTAACGTAATGTAGCCACTATTATTTCAAATTTACTAAATTTTGAAATACAAAATAGGGAACCATTATCATAACGTTATAATAACGTTATTATTTCGGTCAGAACTATACCGGTTTATTTTCCATAAAAAACAACAATTCATTTGTACCAAAATTATTTCGGTTATGTTGAATCGAAATCGCTGCGCCCGAAAACATTCTCGGATCTAGCCGGCGCAATGTTAACACTTCTCGGCGCGGTGCCCCGGTCAGTGCCGTTACCTCTGCAACACGTGGGTAATGGGTAAAAAAAACAGTCTCTGCCTTCAAAACATGACCCCGTGCCGATCCGGGAGCCGGCGAGATCTCTTATGTAATTGGTGCTCTACGACGAGTGATCCCCCCTCCCCTCCACAGACACAACGATCGCCGGTTCTCGTCTCCCCCAAACGTTCATCGACCGTTGATTCATTTTCGCCACTTTAAATTGCGAAATAAAAACAATTTCCTCGCACTTGGTTTGGCTGTGTTGGTTAGAATACATGTGCTAAAGGGGAGAACGTATGTTGCTCATTTCTGATGGCTTTCTCGTAAATTCTACCACAGATAAATAAATAGTTATTTATCTGTGATTCTACCAAGCGATGAATGGGCCGCTGTGGAATACAAGACGGTGGAAGCTATGAATTTGGACTACGGGAGAACGTGGCAAGACGGGGCTCGGGGCAAACGGGACGTAAGTTTTTGTGCCTAATTGATAAATACTATTTATAGCTGAAAGTCGTGCCATTCAAGCGAACTTCAGTCACCTCACATGAGTGCGCATAGAAAAAACGTGTCGCTACCTGTTTTGGCTTCGAAGCAGTTAAAAATTTATTTTGTCTTGATTTTTATAATTTTTTCCGGTTTAATATCGATGTGCACAGAGCTAAGTACCCAAGTATTTGTATTATTTATGTCCTAAGCTCGTTGTAGCAACATAATGCCTTGGTCTCACACTAGGTTTTTGGGACTTTAATGCTTTAGGTTAAAAATGCTTGGTTTCTTTCAAAACTATGTCAGCCGGGGCAAACCGGTTGGGGCATAATGGGATGGCGCCATCAACACGTGTTGGTCAAATAACTGATTTTTTATTAAAAGTATATCTAATCTATATATTGATACGTGAAGAGAAAACTTTATATCCCTTTTCAAGCATATTGCACGGACGGAAGAGTGTGAGATTTGGCATAGTTAAAGTTTATATAGAGAAGAAGTGCAGAAAGTTAAAATTTATACATGTGTTACAAATACATTTAATTAAGTAAAATAAATTCATTATTTTCGTTCATACTGTCTATGTCAAACGCATCGTAGCCTGTGGTCAAACTATCGTAATTTTATTATTGACAGTGACAATTTCAAACACATAGTAGGCTGTGTACATTCGTATCTTTCGTAGTAACCCCAGTAGGTCGAATTTCGACCACAGGGCGACCACTAGTATATATAAATACACTAACTTTTGCTTTTAAATTCTAACTATGCAATACTTAATGATTATATAATGTCAATTATAAAATTACTAACTTAAAATAATAACTACTATTTAATATAAATCAGTACTACCCATTTTTCCCCGTAGTCATTCCCGTTTTGCCCCGTTCATAGGGCAAAATGGAAAATTTAACATGTTATCTTTAATTCCTATTTCCCGAAAAAGTATGCGATTTAGTTGGAAGTAAGATCTACTTATAAAAGAGGAACATATGAGTGTTACTTTCTATGTAAAAGATTTTCTAATAAAGAGTATAGTTTTCTTTGTATGCCCAAATTTATCTTAAGTATCCCATTTTGCCCCGGTCTCCCCTACTTCATGAAGAATTTGAATAAAACAGGAATCAAAAAAACAATTATTTTCAATTTTTCAAATCCAAAAATTATGAGGAACTTCTCCTTTTATACATATATTTGTTAAATCATTTTCTGATTTTGAATTGTGAAAACAAAAATCAAAACATTATTTTTATTTTTGCGCAAAAAATAGCTATACGAAAATAATTTTGTATATTGATTTTTCCTGAAAAATTCATAACCGTACGGTCCCTAGAATAAAATGAGGATATGAACAACATTAGCGGCATTAGCCGCATATTGCAACAATATCAGAGAATAAATACGAGTAGATGCACATTAGGCATTCTTACACATTTATTTAATTTTTTGTTTTCAAAAGAATTTTTTTTCCGATATTTTTTAATTTTCGTCAAAAAATTAAATCTTTTCTTTGTTCCCTTACTTGTTTGGAGTAGTGTAGTTCGGTGCAAAAAGGAGCTATGGCTAGCTATATAAAAAGAAAATTCCTGACTCATCAACGTCCACCCCAAAACCCTTAAACCTAGAAAGCTGCAATTTTGGACAGAGGTTTCCTTTATGATGTACACGATCAATAAGGAAGGATATTTCGAAATTCAACCCGTAAAGGGGTAATATCAGAGTTCAAATTTTGTATGGCGAAATAATATAAAATAGACATTTCGACTCGAAACTTTGTGGGAGTACTCTTAACCCCTTGTAGCCCAAGTGCTTAAAAATGTCAAAACATCAGCTGTTTTGATAGCTTTCCAAAAATAATAAAAAACGTATTTCTTAGATTTTCAAAATTTAAGTAATACTATAAAGAACAGTACAAAAAAGGTAGTATGATAGCTATAATAATTTACTTTCTATGCGAAAACTACTCAAAATTTTGCAAAAATAAAAAAGCTTTTATTCAATACATTGAATAGATCTGTGGGTTTACACAAAATTATGTACTAAATAACACGAAGAAATATTTTGATTTTTAATTCATTCCATTTTTTTCAATTTTTACACAGCCTTCTTAGAAGCTTCAAATTCAAATTAATCAAGCCAAAATTACCAATTTTCAAGAAAATGTGTAATAAAGTTGCAGAGAACGGTAAAGTACAAACAAGGTTTTGGATTTTTGTTGGTACATGCTTTAACAATATACTAAATAAATATATTTGATTTGTATATTCTGATTATAATCGCACTGGGGCGAATGTTTTGAGGTAACCGGAGAACCATTTTGCGGTCTTTATGAACTGTCGACTACTCGGTCAAATCATCGCCAATCATCGCCAAGATCGGTTTTTACGGATGGCAAGGGCTGGGCAACACCAGAAGAAGTGTTAGTTGCTGTAATGCTTTCCTCTTCTATCTCGTTTTGACAGCATTTGTATTTGATACACCTCCAGTCTTCTTGCGCGCTTTGCTTGCTGACGTATTTGTAACTGGCAATCACTGTGACAACATTACAAATAGTGACACGCCTTAGCGTTGATTTGCAGCCATTTCCCTGTTGCTAGGCAGTTCAGTTCGGGATTGAGCCGCCGAGATTATATGTACCGTAGGGTCGGGGTACATTGGCCCTAGGGTGTAACTTTGGCCCAGTGCAGCGGGGGGTTTAAATTTCACGCCACGCCGCACATCAGGAGGTGTCGATAGCTCTAACCGGAATAAAAAAAATAAAAATAAAAGTACAATGGTCTAATTTGTTTATTTCACTTTAATAAGCTCTTAACTATGTACGTAATCAACATAGATATATCAGCAGTCTCAATTGTTACTTTAAATGTAGTAGATAATAAGGAACAATAAACATAGAAAAAAAACGTTTTCAAAAAGGTTCCCTAATGACGGACAGCCAACTTTTCGTTCATTTTTAAACTTAAACTGTTGATAAAGAAAACTAATATTAATTCTAATAAACTTTGGTCATGAACGTTTTCTATAGAATCACAAAACTTGAATTGTACAGCCTGTAAAAATCACCAATGTAATGTAGCTAATTCAGCCCTCTTCAACATCAGCACGCCTTATCGATGGCTTTTTTCAATATTTCAGGTTTGGGGGTATTTTCACATCTCGATTTGGGTTTACCTATATGTTGAAACTGAAAAACACACACAAAAATAATGACTTAAAAAAAACAAACTTGCTGTAAAACTGTCCAGTATTAGGGGACTTTGAGTGTTCGAACTTAGGGACCCTTAGGTACATACAAAAAAAATTCTCATTCACAATGTGTGTTATGAATCACAAAAAAAAAAAAAAAACGCATGAGTTTTATCAGATTAGTCCAATAGCAATAATAAGTAATAAAAATGAATATCGTCCCATACTTTAAATACTGTTTAAATACGTTTGCACCACGCTCCACGGCGCATTGACTATTGGCACACCCCCCACTTCACTTGGGAGAAGCTTTCTAACCGCGGTACAAGCAATAAATTGGCGCACTTCTTTGCACTGATTCAAATCCTGTCCATATTATACATATGTATATACAGTCCACGCAACGCATTCTCGTTTTTACACGATAAAGGCGATTTTACTATATGCTTCAACCTTTGTACCCGTTGGCCGTCATGTCGACGCTTTGCGAAAAAATTTTAATTCTGATATGAAGATTGTGATTAATTGATTTGGTAGATATATAAAGTTTGTGTTTGTTTTTTCCTGTATTACCCCCTCCGAGATCTAATCTAATCTTTATTAAAAATCTGTAACCGACGATTTTATTTTAAGCTTTCTTGCCTTGCGCTGGCTTTCTTCATGTTCGTTATCGCGCATCGGACTGAAGCTGCCGAAAAGAAGCAAGGTTACAATCTTATCTCGCTCAGACGAGCCTCCGAGCCACCCTCCATATGGCTTTTGTAGAAGGTGTAGTAATGAAGACGATTAGCTGCTTCCTTTTGTATCATAAATTATTGTCATGACAACATCTTATAGTGACCATATAATATCAAAAATCTTTTATGTTTTAAATAAATAGATTGACTTGGCAATCGCACTAAATAATCTAATTTAATATAATATGTATTACTTGTGAGATACTTGTGTTTTCATGCGATGGCGCGGATCAAGACTATACAAATTAATTTCTTTTAAACAATAAAAATTGAAGTTCGTATTGAATAACCTAAATGGTGAATATTATTGGCTTAGTAAGAAGGCAGAGCTTGTTAAAAATTTCGTTATCAAATAGATCTTGAAATTTTTCGGAATTCATCATCTCCCATAATACACTCAAATACTCACAAAACGATCTTAAATTAAATTTTTCTTTATGCCTCCTCCATTTGATTGCACAAGTCTGTTTTTTAAATATCAAATGCAAAATAGTTCGTCTACCCGAAAAGTTGAACATGATTTTTATTTTTACTCAACATAACTTTTGAAAATAAATAGAATAAGAGAAAACCAAAAAGTTACTGTCACCTGTCACGCAGGAAGATCATGGACTCAGCAACTCAGCTATTGAAGTGCCCGTCTTAGAGCGTAAGAGACAGAACTGCTGAGAAGGAGGAGAAAAGAGAAAGAGCACCTTCGAACGTTATCTATCAGTTACCTATTTTACGTTGCCATCTTTGTACGTACACGCCGTCTGCTCATTAAGCGCTTTGGGAATTTGATTTCCGACGAGTGCGCAGACTTAATCGTTGGTGAAATTTATTTCTTTAGGCAAATTAAAAATTAACAAAAATAAAAATAAATAAAAGAACATTTGAAATATTTACTCACTTTTCTAAGATAAAGTGTTCTTGTTGTGTTGTGAAGTGGAATTATACTTTGTGTCGGCTTTCCATAAAACAGATGGTTTGTTTAGAGGGAGGAAGGTAAGTTTTGGGTGAAGGGCTACGACGTTTTAGCTCAATCCTTAATTTCCTCCCCGTGTTTTATGATGCAATTTTTGAATAAATTTAGATTTTCCAGACAGTTTTGTGAAAGCGATTAATCGATTCTCTGTGAACTGACTTGTTCGAACACCCACATTACGTCATTGTTTTTTTTTTTTTGTGCATTAGTTTCTTAAGGTTTCCAGCGGGAAATTGAAGCTATATATGTCGCAAGCGGGAGCTATCTTTTAGGAAGCATGGGTGCATGACTCTTTATGGACATTTCAAAGTACCAAATTGAATGAATCATTTTCAATCGGCATTCATGAATTGCGCCTTCGAAAAACTCGATCAGCAGCTCGTTTCTCTATCTCCAGTTGAGAAACTTCTCTTCTTTAAGACGTCATTTTGACGTTATTCTCCACCACGTTGTGAAGTGACGTCACAGGATAGAAAAGTTTCTCAACTGGAGAGACAGAAACGAGCTGCAGAAAGGACGTGAGTGAGAAGAAAGTATGCAAGGTGCTTTTTTTCGCGCTTGTCCTTCCATCTAGCTTCCATGCGATTAACTTGGAATTGATAGTGAAAAAGTTTCTTTGCTTCCACAAGGCCTGGCCAAAATTCCCGATGGACGCGGTGATGCTACGCCTACTCTGCAAAGGAAACGTGACGCAATTTGCTATATCGTTATGGTGGGTTGCCATATGAGATTTTGGAAAACCTATTGTTGGAGTTGGTGGGTTTTCAATCTAAAGCATTTAATTTGTGTTTGAATAAAAATAACCTTTTGGAGAGTTATTTCATGATTTTAATTGTGTCTAATAAAACATTAACTAAAAACCGCTCAATTGCGATTTTTATTGTGGTAATTCGTTCCGTAAATAATCTGAATTATTTTTACGGCGAGAAAACTTTATGTACTATCTTGCATCGGTAGAATTTTGTACATATGTAATATGTATGTATATGTATGAAATAATTGTTAGAAAAAATCAGTAATGCAACAAACAAAATTATTTGTGTTATAATATGTATGTATACCAATTCCTTTTATTCGATTCATCGAAGAAGATTTGCACTTAAATAATAATAGTTTAAAAAACTAAATAAAATGCTTGACGTGTGAAATTAAATTTGCAAAATTAAAGTGGAAGACAGTTTTAGCGAAAAACACATAAAATCAAATTACCCCTGAGTTTTTTAAAATAATAATTGTACCTTCGAAATAAATTTTTGATCCTGGCGATTATGTTAAGGAAAATGGGTCAAACTTATTAAATTATTGTACTGTCATCAGTCCTTGATAAGTATGCAAAGTTTCAATTTTATGTGACGTTTTGAATTAGGTGAAAATCACGTTCAAAGATTCCGTTAAATACAGGTGAAGCTAATAAAAGCGTGTTAAAAAAAAGATTATCGTAGAAAAATATTACTATTAATTGGCGGCCCTTTTGATTACAAATACCTTTCATAAATATGAAACTAATATTGGTAATACAATAATATTATAAATTACTCTGAAATAACAAAATGAAAGAATGTTGGTTATTTAAATAGAAGTTATTTTTAATTATAGGTACTTATTATACCTATATGTGAAAATATATCAAATGTTAATTAATTTTATTTACTTAGCCATTCAAATCTAGAGAAACAATCATTTTTCTAGCAGTTTATTATAAAAGTCTTGCGAATGGACATAGTTCGCAAACTAAATATTTTCATCTGCTGCCTTGTCTGCCTAAGAGACCACGACTGTTGACTGTGCTCACTTAACCTTTTAAGGACGAGGAAATATCAGTACAAATTGACTTTTTATTAGACAGGAAATTTATAAATAAATGCAATGTTTAACTTATGTGGAATCCCCACCCTTACTGCTCGAAATATCGACCAGCCCCGGCGGCAAAGGTAAGCCCAATGTAAAAAAGTTTCGTGCGAAGGATTAAGAGTATTTAAGGTTTTTTCCTACGTAATTTGATGCGCTGAATCTGGGAAAAATCATCAAAAAAATCCTTGGAGCATCCTTGACCTTGAAAATCGCCGAGTGCTAGCCCGCTGGCATGTAACTAATGATAATTTCCAATATTGATCCTGAAGATGAGTTTCGCGATACGTGGTACCATTTTTTTCGTATTCAACGCATCAAAAAAGGCATATATGCCAATTTTCATGCCGAAAAAGAAAAAAAAAATATGACCTTGAAATAGCGATTTTCAAGGTCAAGGATGCTTCCAGGAATTTCTAAACTATTTTTCTCATATTCTACGCATAAAGTTGTCCCTGAAAAACATCGAATATTGTGTGCCCCTGGTTGGTCGATATATCGACCACTCCCGTCCTTAAAAGGTTAAAAGGCTACAGTTTCATCATCTTAACGAATTAGGACTTATTCTTATAGCGCTTGGATCGAAGTGGGCATGTCTTATATTGTTTGTTTGTACAATATTCGAACATATAATTAACTGGATTTGTAACATTTTGCGATCCTTACCCCGAAATATTTTCCGTATAAAACTGCACTGCAGCCCAGAGTATGAATTTTCTAGCCAAGTATAACTGGGTCACTTCTATCCAAATTCGGAAATGGGTCTATCACCCTTTAAACCGTAATCGAAAATTATGAGGGGTTGAACCCAAAGGATATTAAGAAGGTATGACATGCTGGTTTTTCGTTTAGGATTTTTAAAGCTCCAAAAAAGATCCGGATTGGATTTTATATTATTGTTATAAAATTTGCCTTCACTTTAATTCACACTCAGAGTTTTGATCGAGTGGATATGAGGACTGGTCAGCATGATCGTTGCGTTCGAAACAGGGGCACCGGCTGTTTAGCCACACTGGTGCTGGTGCTTCGAGATCGAAACGCCGACCACTTTTTGGATTCGTCTGCATCGGCAAACGCGTGAAATTCTCAACAAAAAATTTAAAAAGGTGCAAAGCTGATATCGGAGCTAAACGTGCTATTTTGTCAGCCAACCGCTCGGCGGACAACATTTTAACCTTATTTTGCAAATTTTCAAATAAGATAGAATATTCAAGCCGCGCTTGGTTTAGAAATAATTTCCTGAAATAAGAACAGTTATTATTACTTTCCTCAGTTTTAGACATTGAATAAACCCTCCAAGCCTTATTACGTTCAATACTCAAGTTTTTCATATTGAATCAATTAAAACAACTTTTAGATAACCTACCGTTATAAAACGACATTGAGCATTGAGTCTTTCCCCAAAAAATATTGTTACATTTAATAATGTTTATATTTATTTTCAGATGGATTTGGCCGTGGATATGTTTATAATCCTTGCAACGCCTCATGTTGGAAGAACCATTACTTGGATACAAGGAAATTTCATTGTAAGATCATTTTCATTATGCATATGCATATGAATATATTTAATTTTAATGTTTGAATGTTTTCGATTGCATAATACATACTTGTTTACTTCCTAAAGCGCCTAACTTCGGCCTACGTGTATGGGCTTAAGGGGCCACGTCTATCTGAGCGCGTTAAAGGCCGGCGCAAACCGACGCGGCAACGGTATAACGCGACTCATGTTAATAAAGTAATCATCACTAACAGAATATACAGCGAAGTAAAATTTGCCACAAAAATGCTTCAAAATCTCTGTAACTAAATTGATTGTGGTTTCGTCTTAAAAGATCAGCGATGTTCTATAGTTGTACATAATTTCAAAAAATCAAAGGGGTTTTTCACTTTTATTGATTTTAATCATTAAAGCCCTGTTCAAAGAATCGTTTCTCGCTGCATGATAACAATATTTTGATTAATACGATAAATTTCAAAAGATTAATTGTAAAGTAAGCTTACCTTTGTATAAAACGTATGGCACCATATTGTGTTTTTATATTTTATGACAATTTAAATGCAGAACAAATTGTTTTAATTGATAATATCTACCTTTATTTTCAGATTAATGTTCGTCAACTATCTGAAACGGTAACAAGCTTTAATCGAAATATAATAATGGCTTATCCTCGGAGGGTAATCCCTATCTTGCCTGTGGTAAGCAATATTATATATATATAGTATGTAGTGGTAAATTATTACATAGGACATATTATACCCTTGATAGACAGCGCACGTAAATTACTAATTTGTACTATATTATTAATTGAGACGTTGTGTGTCAGACCGCTAAATTATGAAAAACTTTATAATTTACTAGCTGTCCCGCATCCGGCTTTGCCCGGATATCCCGGTCTTTCTTCGCTCTCTTAGCAACGCCATCTATTGGCAAGTTATAACAAAATGAATAGCGCTAAAATATTCACCATGTTGAAATACCTGCATATACCAATTTGCATGACGATATGTATTGCAGCGCCATCTAGTGGCTCCTACCGGGTCCGATTGTAAATCTAAATAATACATGGTGCCACTCAAACACATACCAAAAATTTCATCACAATCGGTTTAGCCTTTTGGAAGGAGTTCAGTGATATACACACGTACAGAAGAATTATATATATATAAGATAATTTGCTAAATGACTGGATTCTTTTCATCATTTATACCAAAATGAGGAAAAATGTGCTAGAATTCAGCAGTTTTAGTACTTTTATATGGTTAATATATGCATAACAAGTAAAATTTTCGCGAGCTGATCATTTCTATTTAAGAAGTGGCTGTGTGTCACCACTTCACTAATTAGTAATTTATGCTAAATGAAATGATCATTTAGTAAATCATGATTTAGAGCGTTGTTTGTTTAGGGTATTAACCCCTTACGCTGTGTTCGAAACAAATAACATACAACGTGTTTATGGGTCAAATTAACCCAATTGAATTTTATTCCTTAGTGATAGGTATATTTATACATTTTATAGCTACATTAGAATGTAGCGGATTAATAAATAAATATAACGGAACCAATGTGTATTTAGAGAAGTCACTAAGTTAGGGGCTGCCATGTATGAATTATTACAGGTCAGATTTCTATAAAGTACATGTTGG
Organism: Machimus rusticus; assembly: GCA_951509405.1. NCBI lineage: Eukaryota > Metazoa > Arthropoda > Insecta > Diptera > Asilidae > Machimus > Machimus rusticus. Next base: position 2,848,087 of record OX608054.1, read on the forward strand.
CAATTTTTGATCCATAAAAATAGGACAATTGTTAATAAACAACGCGCCAAGATTTATTAAAATGGAAAAAACCTTATTTTGAAAAATGAGTTTCAAGTTTTCTTTGAAGTAGAGCCGAGAACGCGCGCACTTAAAGTTGTTTCAAGTATACTGTTATAACTTTCGAAGTTCTAAAAACTATTATAGTTGATGATTTCTCAAGGTCTGAGAAGTTGAAAAATGTTCAAAAAAATAAAATGATTTTTTAAAAATCCTAAGGTGTACTAGTACCTTATAAGGGGTAACATCGCATTAAAACTGAACATCTTTTAGGAATTATTTAAATTGTGCAAAATTAACAACTAAGTAAAGTAAAAATGGCATATTATTAAACTGATCATTCACCCATAAAAAACAAACAATTTTTTTAAGGAAAAACAAGAATATTTAATGGGATTTTGAAAAGACTAGCTAGAATAAGCTAACCTTTATATAAAGCGTATGGCACCATTTTTTTAAAATATTTTATGAAAGTTTCATTGTAATTTTTCGGGCAAAATTTTAAACATAATTCAGAATTTATTGTTTAAATTGATAATATCTCCTTTATTTTCAGATAAACTTTTCAGCAAATATCTTTCGTAGATTCAGATTGGATGTAAGATCCCAGCGAAACCTTCCAATGCTTTATGGTCGAAGAAATAATCTGGTTGGTATAACAATATTATATATAATGTTTAATTTTTATGCTTGAATATTATTGATTGCTTTAGTTTTTTACTTTCTTAAACTCCTTCTATACGTTGAGCCAATGTCTTTGAATTGTTGAATATTTTAGTCGATTATTCTTTCGCCAATGAAATACATTTTGAGGAAATTTTTAGGATTCCAAATTGTATATCTAATGGATAAAACTTAGTAAATGTGAACGTATCATTATGACTTAAAGGGGCAGATGTAGTTAAAATTTTCTGGAAGTAGAATATTATAGATTGGATATAGATTGATAGATAGATATAGATTGGATTTTTTGATTCGAAACTGGATCGGGTCGAACGTTAATTATAGCATAATCATCATTAGCGGGTTCAGATCTTGAATTTTCAGGTTGAGTATTTTGGAAATTAAAACTTGGACATTTACGAAGCATTATATTATTTCCTACGAAACACAATTCTACAAAGCATTAATTAAACCTCAAAAATGTGTCAATAATCTTGGCAGATTTGATTGTATATCGATAAAACAATTATTTTCCGTGAAAATACTATAATCTGACATTTTCCGATCAAATCTTTGACGTGACGGTTAAAAAATACGCATAAAGTAGCACCATAAAAAGATACGTAACTCCGCAAATAAGAATACTAAAGAACAAAAAATTAAAATTAACAAAATCTTGCGGAATTCGAACGCGCGCACTCCAGAGTGGCGAACCTACGATCTATCCACTCTATTGAAAAGATGGTTGGACAACTATATAAATATTGCTTATATAATAGTAAAGGATAGGATAATCTGGGGCCGTGTGGGCTAGAATACTAAAAAACCAAAAATAAAAAATAAGGAAATTGGAGATTCGAAACCGCGTCCTCCAGCGTGGCAGACCTACTCCCTAGCCACTGAGCTATCGAGAAGACGACCCTGGTAGTGAAATTAAAATTCATATTGCGCGGGCAAATCAAGCTTTTTGCTTTGTGCGTGAATACATGGAGAAAAGAATATTTCCCAGAAATGAGGCCTCTCTAGATCGATTTTTCGCCCCTGTAAATCCCTACAATGTAAATTTTATCGAAATCGTTAGAGCCGTTTTCGAAAACGTGGTGGCAAATATATATAATTTGAGCAGAATACAGAACTTTGTCTTTCAACATCCGCCAGTTTGTGAAAATTCAAAATTTTTAAAATTCCTGCAGTGATTGTGCTATGAATATGCAGCGAAGTAAAATTTGCCACAAAAATGCTTCAAAATTTGTGTAACTAAATTGATTGTGGTTCCGTCTTAAAAGATCAGCGATGTTCTATAGTTGTACTTGTACATAATTTCAAAAAATCAAAGGGGTTTTTAACTTTTAACGATTTTAATCATTAAAGCCCTGTTCAAGGAAAGGTTTCTCGCTTTTTGCATGATCACAACATTTTGATTAATACGATAAATTTAAGGGGCTATACCAGTGTGATACTTTTAAAAAATTTATATTTTTTTCTTTGGCTTATTCGAGAGTTTATACTTTCAAGAATATCCTGTAAACATTTCAAGGCCGTATCTATAATACTGTTACAAAATTTTCCCTCGCTATAATTCACACTTGAAATTTTAATCAAGTGAATATGAGGATCGGCGTTCAATCCGCACGATCGTGGCGTATGTGGCTCGGGGCACTGATCGTCAGCCACACTGATGAGATCTGATCAGTGCCCCAGATCGAAACGCCGATCTTTTTTTTCAAGCTCGTCTGCCTCGGCGGATGAGTCCCGTATCCTCAACAAAATTATAGCGAAGGAAATTTGTGCAATTTTGTCCGCCAGCCGCTCGGCGGGCAAAATTGTAACAGTGGTGCCAGGTGTGGGGTACCGCCCTTCTAACCGAGGGCAACCCCACAAATCCCTCTTGCATTCAGGCCATGGCAGCTTGCACAGCTCGCGCTGTTGCGGCCATGCGTCGCAGCCGAACGCCCCACGGACCAGCTCCCACAGTCGATCCGTTCCATTGCCGCAACCGCACCGCCACAGCACCCGGCCCGGCCTGTGTTACCTTTCCCTCTCAGGCCTGCTGTCGCGGTGCGATACCGTCACAGCACTCGTCGTGTCCTGAGCCTATTTTTCTCAGGCTTGCTGTGCGGTACCGTCGCAGCCTCGTCACGGCCTGTGCTACTTTTTCTCTCAGGCCTGCTGCCACGGTGCGGTGTCGTCGCAGCACACGTCATGGCCCTTCGACTTGCGGCCTGCTCCGACGGCACCGGGTACTGCTGCAATGACTGTGGGAGTTTTCGTCGTCAGGTTCGCTGCTGCGTTCCGTCTGCGCTCGCTGGCATGCTCCTGCGCGGCTGTGCGGGTTGCTCTAGCCTGGATGCCGCATGAAGTTGCTCGGATGGAACTTCGAGCTTCTGAAGAGGGAGCAATGTTACAAAATTTTCCCTCGCTATAATTCACACTTGAAATTTTAATCAAGTGAATATGAGGATCGGCGTTCAATCCGCACGATCGTGGCGTATGTGGCTCGGGGCACTGATCGTCAGCCACACTGATGAGATCTGATCAGTGCCCCAGATCGAAACGCCGATCTTTTTTTTCAAGCTCGTCTGCCTCGGCGGATGAGTCCCGTATCCTCAACAAAATTATAGCGAAGGAAATTTGTGCAATTTTGTCCGCCAGCCGCTCGGCGGGCAAAATTGTAACAATACTTTCCGAATGACAGTCTTCGAAAGAGCAATTGCTCGCCGGTAATATAATGGATAGTGATATCTTTAAACGCGTTTTCCTCGAAATGAGATTTTTCCAATTTGTTGCCATTCTAACTCGAAGTGTAATTATCCGATTGACTTGATTTTATCTGAGTACTCTTGACTACATTTGCCATACCCTGAACTAGGATATTTTTGATTGGATGAAAATTGACAATTTGGCATTGAAAAAACAGACTATTTGATAGGCAAAAAAGCTGATTTTTTATTCAAAACTACGCCATTTTGTCAGATTTCGATATTTTTCAAAAATCCTAGTTCAGGGTATAGGAAATACCTTCTAGTTTAACTCCTTGTTTGTTTGTTTTTATTTAAGTTAATCTATCGACCGGAATCGTGGCAACAGTTGGGGTACTTTTTGTTTTTGGCGCTTCCGAAAATAGCGTATAAGTCGCTTACATGGCAATATTTTTCAACAACAAAATTATGTCATATTAATCATATATAACTAAATACATTCTCAAGTTTTCAAAACATTTAGATAAGTAGTTTTCTTTAAAAAAATTCCCGAAAATCACCTAAATTTCAAGCCCTCACACTGGTATAGCCCCTTAAGACTAATTGTAAAGTAAGCTTACCTTTGTATAAAACGTATAGCACCATATTGTGTTTTTATATTTTATGACAATTTAAATGCAGAAAAAATTGTTTTAATTGATAATATCTACCTTTACTTTCAGATTAATGTTCGTCCACCACTTAATACACATAATTTGGTAACAAGCTTAAATCGAAGCCTTATAATGCCTTATCTTCCTTTTTGGAATGTGGTAAACAATATTATATATATATATATACATATATGTAGTATATAGTAGTAAATTATTACACAGGACATAATATACCCTCGATAGACAACGCACGTAAATTACTAATTTTTACTATATTATTAATTTAGACGTTGTGTGTCAGTGCTCTAAATCACGAAAAACTTTATAATTTATAATTTGCTAAATGACTGGATTCTTTTCATCATTTATACCAAAATGAGGAAGAATGCGCTAGAATTCAGCATTTTTTGTGCTTTTATATGGTTACTATATGCACTATCCATTGTAAATAACAAGTAAAATTTTTGCCAGCCGATCATTTCTATTCAGAGCTGTAAAAAAGTGGGGCTGAGTAGAGTACGAGTATGAATACCAAGTAATCAAGAATTTTGAGTATGAGTACGAGTATCAGTTACTCGTACTCAGAATTTTTCAGGGCTGAGTAAAAGTACTCGTACTCAGCCCCAAAGTACTTTGGTACTCGTACTCGGCCCCAAAGTACTTTTGTTTTCGTACTCATTGTGCCTAGTCGTTTTTATTACTGAAGGATGTATAATGTATGTATGTGTTTTTCTTAGGTGGTATGCCAAAAGTAATTGAACAACCCAACTGTCAGAATTTACGAATTCAAAATGGCGGACTGTCAAATTTAAAAGTTAATACGATTTTAACCAAACTTGGAACTTTGGTGTTTTCAGGGTCGCTGATTTCAATTCGAAAATCAGGACGGCTCAAGTCAAGAACACGGAAGCCTCACGGATTTCAGTGAAACTTTGTACAAACAACAATTTCTACGGGTTTAGAACAGAAAAATATGCAAAAATGTTTTGTCGGAAAATTATAGTTTCGGAAATATTTTACTTTAAAAATTTATGAATCATGCGAGAATTTTTGCCAGAAAACTCCGAGTTAAACAAATTTTGAAAGTAAAATACCTCGGAAACTATAATTTTCCGACAAAAAATTTTTCCATATTCGAAACACACATACATACATTATACATCCTTCAGTAACAAAAACGACTAGGCACAATGAGTAAGAAAACAAAAGTACTTTGGGGCCGAGTACGAGTACTAAAATACTTTGAGGCTGAGTACGAGTATCAAAGTACTTTGGAGCTGAGTACGAGTACTTTTACTCAGCGCTGAAAAATTCTGAGTACGATACTCTTACTCATACTCAAAATGTTTGATTACCTGGTACTGATACTCGTACTCAAGTACAAAAATACTCGGTATTTTACAGCTCTGTTTCTATTTAAGAAGTGGCTGTGTGTCACCACTTCACTAATAATTTATGCTAAATGAAATGATCATTTAGTAAATCATGATTTAGAGCGTTGTTTGTCTAGGGTATTAACCCCTTACGCTGTGTTCGAAAAAAATAACATACAACGTGTTTATGGGTCAAATCAACCCAATTGAATTTTATTCCTTAGTGATAGGTATATTTATACATTTTATAGCTACATTAGAATGTAGCGGATTAATAAATAAATATAACGGAACCAATGTGTATTTAGAGAAGTCACTAAGTTAGGGGCTGCCATGTATGAATTATTACAGGTCAGATTTCTATAAAGTACATGTTGGCAATTTTTGATCCATAAAAATAGGACAATTGTTAATAAACAACGCGCCAAGATTTATTAAAATGGAAAAAACCTTATTTTGAAAAATGAGTTTCAAGTTTTCTTTGAAGTAGAGCCGAGAACGCGCGCACTTAAAGTTGTTTCAAGTATACTGTTATAACTTTCGAAGTTCTAAAAACTATTATAGTTGATGATTTCTCAAGGTCTGAGAAGTTGAAAAATGTTCAAAAAAATAAAATGATTTTTTAAAAATCCTAAGGTGTACTAGTACCTTATAAGGGGTAACATCGCATTAAAACTGAACATCTTTTAGGAATTATTTAAATTGTGCAAAATTAACAACTAAGTAAAGTAAAAATGGCATATTATTAAACTGATCATTCACCCATAAAAAACAAACAATTTTTTTAAGGAAAAACAAGAATATTTAATGGGATTTTGAAAAGACTAGCTAGAATAAGCTAACCTTTATATAAAGCGTATGGCACCATTTTTTTAAAATATTTTATGAAAGTTTCATTGTAATTTTTCGGGCAAAATTTTAAACATAATTCAGAATTTATTGTTTAAATTGATAATATCTCCTTTATTTTCAGATAAACTTTTCAGCAAATATCTTTCGTAGATTCAGATTGGATGTAAGATCCCAGCGAAACCTTCCAATGCTTTATGGTCGAAGAAATAATCTGGTTGGTATAACAATATTATATATAATGTTTAATTTTTATGCTTGAATATTATTGATTGCTTTAGTTTTTTACTTTCTTAAACTCCTTCTATACGTTGAGCCAATGTCTTTGAATTGTTGAATATTTTAGTCGATTATTCTTTCGCCAATGAAATACATTTTGAGGAAATTTTTAGGATTCCAAATTGTATATCTAATGGATAAAACTTAGTAAATGTGAACGTATCATTATGACTTAAAGGGGCAGATGTAGTTAAAATTTTCTGGAAGTAGAATATTATAGATTGGATATAGATTGATAGATAGATATAGATTGGATTTTTTGATTCGAAACTGGATCGGGTCGAACGTTAATTATAGCATAATCATCATTAGCGGGTTCAGATCTTGAATTTTCAGGTTGAGTATTTTGGAAATTAAAACTTGGACATTTACGAAGCATTATATTATTTCCTACGAAACACAATTCTACAAAGCATTAATTAAACCTCAAAAATGTGTCAATAATCTTGGCAGATTTGATTGTATATCGATAAAACAATTATTTTCCGTGAAAATACTATAATCTGACATTTTCCGATCAAATCTTTGACGTGACGGTTAAAAAATACGCATAAAGTAGCACCATAAAAAGATACGTAACTCCGCAAATAAGAATACTAAAGAACAAAAAATTAAAATTAACAAAATCTTGCGGAATTCGAACGCGCGCACTCCAGAGTGGCGAACCTACGATCTATCCACTCTATTGAAAAGATGGTTGGACAACTATATAAATATTGCTTATATAATAGTAAAGGATAGGATAATCTGGGGCCGTGTGGGCTAGAATACTAAAAAACCAAAAATAAAAAATAAGGAAATTGGAGATTCGAAACCGCGTCCTCCAGCGTGGCAGACCTACTCCCTAGCCACTGAGCTATCGAGAAGACGACCCTGGTAGTGAAATTAAAATTCATATTGCGCGGGCAAATCAAGCTTTTTGCTTTGTGCGTGAATACATGGAGAAAAGAATATTTCCCAGAAATGAGGCCTCTCTAGATCGATTTTTCGCCCCTGTAAATCCCTACAATGTAAATTTTATCGAAATCGTTAGAGCCGTTTTCGAAAACGTGGTGGCAAATATATATAATTTGAGCAGAATACAGAACTTTGTCTTTCAACATCCGCCAGTTTGTGAAAATTCAAAATTTTTAAAATTCCTGCAGTGATTGTGCTATGAATATGCAGCGAAGTAAAATTTGCCACAAAAATGCTTCAAAATTTGTGTAACTAAATTGATTGTGGTTCCGTCTTAAAAGATCAGCGATGTTCTATAGTTGTACTTGTACATAATTTCAAAAAATCAAAGGGGTTTTTAACTTTTAACGATTTTAATCATTAAAGCCCTGTTCAAGGAAAGGTTTCTCGCTTTTTGCATGATCACAACATTTTGATTAATACGATAAATTTAAGGGGCTATACCAGTGTGATACTTTTAAAAAATTTATATTTTTTTCTTTGGCTTATTCGAGAGTTTATACTTTCAAGAATATCCTGTAAACATTTCAAGGCCGTATCTATAATACTGTTACAAAATTTTCCCTCGCTATAATTCACACTTGAAATTTTAATCAAGTGAATATGAGGATCGGCGTTCAATCCGCACGATCGTGGCGTATGTGGCTCGGGGCACTGATCGTCAGCCACACTGATGAGATCTGATCAGTGCCCCAGATCGAAACGCCGATCTTTTTTTTCAAGCTCGTCTGCCTCGGCGGATGAGTCCCGTATCCTCAACAAAATTATAGCGAAGGAAATTTGTGCAATTTTGTCCGCCAGCCGCTCGGCGGGCAAAATTGTAACAGTGGTGCCAGGTGTGGGGTACCGCCCTTCTAACCGAGGGCAACCCCACAAATCCCTCTTGCATTCAGGCCATGGCAGCTTGCACAGCTCGCGCTGTTGCGGCCATGCGTCGCAGCCGAACGCCCCACGGACCAGCTCCCACAGTCGATCCGTTCCATTGCCGCAACCGCACCGCCACAGCACCCGGCCCGGCCTGTGTTACCTTTCCCTCTCAGGCCTGCTGTCGCGGTGCGATACCGTCACAGCACTCGTCGTGTCCTGAGCCTATTTTTCTCAGGCTTGCTGTGCGGTACCGTCGCAGCCTCGTCACGGCCTGTGCTACTTTTTCTCTCAGGCCTGCTGCCACGGTGCGGTGTCGTCGCAGCACACGTCATGGCCCTTCGACTTGCGGCCTGCTCCGACGGCACCGGGTACTGCTGCAATGACTGTGGGAGTTTTCGTCGTCAGGTTCGCTGCTGCGTTCCGTCTGCGCTCGCTGGCATGCTCCTGCGCGGCTGTGCGGGTTGCTCTAGCCTGGATGCCGCATGAAGTTGCTCGGATGGAACTTCGAGCTTCTGAAGAGGGAGCAATGTTACAAAATTTTCCCTCGCTATAATTCACACTTGAAATTTTAATCAAGTGAATATGAGGATCGGCGTTCAATCCGCACGATCGTGGCGTATGTGGCTCGGGGCACTGATCGTCAGCCACACTGATGAGATCTGATCAGTGCCCCAGATCGAAACGCCGATCTTTTTTTTCAAGCTCGTCTGCCTCGGCGGATGAGTCCCGTATCCTCAACAAAATTATAGCGAAGGAAATTTGTGCAATTTTGTCCGCCAGCCGCTCGGCGGGCAAAATTGTAACAATACTTTCCGAATGACAGTCTTCGAAAGAGCAATTGCTCGCCGGTAATATAATGGATAGTGATATCTTTAAACGCGTTTTCCTCGAAATGAGATTTTTCCAATTTGTTGCCATTCTAACTCGAAGTGTAATTATCCGATTGACTTGATTTTATCTGAGTACTCTTGACTACATTTGCCATACCCTGAACTAGGATATTTTTGATTGGATGAAAATTGACAATTTGGCATTGAAAAAACAGACTATTTGATAGGCAAAAAAGCTGATTTTTTATTCAAAACTACGCCATTTTGTCAGATTTCGATATTTTTCAAAAATCCTAGTTCAGGGTATAGGAAATACCTTCTAGTTTAACTCCTTGTTTGTTTGTTTTTATTTAAGTTAATCTATCGACCGGAATCGTGGCAACAGTTGGGGTACTTTTTGTTTTTGGCGCTTCCGAAAATAGCGTATAAGTCGCTTACATGGCAATATTTTTCAACAACAAAATTATGTCATATTAATCATATATAACTAAATACATTCTCAAGTTTTCAAAACATTTAGATAAGTAGTTTTCTTTAAAAAAATTCCCGAAAATCACCTAAATTTCAAGCCCTCACACTGGTATAGCCCCTTAAGACTAATTGTAAAGTAAGCTTACCTTTGTATAAAACGTATAGCACCATATTGTGTTTTTATATTTTATGACAATTTAAATGCAGAAAAAATTGTTTTAATTGATAATATCTACCTTTACTTTCAGATTAATGTTCGTCCACCACTTAATACACATAATTTGGTAACAAGCTTAAATCGAAGCCTTATAATGCCTTATCTTCCTTTTTGGAATGTGGTAAACAATATTATATATATATATATACATATATGTAGTATATAGTAGTAAATTATTACACAGGACATAATATACCCTCGATAGACAACGCACGTAAATTACTAATTTTTACTATATTATTAATTTAGACGTTGTGTGTCAGTGCTCTAAATCACGAAAAACTTTATAATTTATAATTTGCTAAATGACTGGATTCTTTTCATCATTTATACCAAAATGAGGAAGAATGCGCTAGAATTCAGCATTTTTTGTGCTTTTATATGGTTACTATATGCACTATCCATTGTAAATAACAAGTAAAATTTTTGCCAGCCGATCATTTCTATTCAGAGCTGTAAAAAAGTGGGGCTGAGTAGAGTACGAGTATGAATACCAAGTAATCAAGAATTTTGAGTATGAGTACGAGTATCAGTTACTCGTACTCAGAATTTTTCAGGGCTGAGTAAAAGTACTCGTACTCAGCCCCAAAGTACTTTGGTACTCGTACTCGGCCCCAAAGTACTTTTGTTTTCGTACTCATTGTGCCTAGTCGTTTTTATTACTGAAGGATGTATAATGTATGTATGTGTTTTTCTTAGGTGGTATGCCAAAAGTAATTGAACAACCCAACTGTCAGAATTTACGAATTCAAAATGGCGGACTGTCAAATTTAAAAGTTAATACGATTTTAACCAAACTTGGAACTTTGGTGTTTTCAGGGTCGCTGATTTCAATTCGAAAATCAGGACGGCTCAAGTCAAGAACACGGAAGCCTCACGGATTTCAGTGAAACTTTGTACAAACAACAATTTCTACGGGTTTAGAACAGAAAAATATGCAAAAATGTTTTGTCGGAAAATTATAGTTTCGGAAATATTTTACTTTAAAAATTTATGAATCATGCGAGAATTTTTGCCAGAAAACTCCGAGTTAAACAAATTTTGAAAGTAAAATACCTCGGAAACTATAATTTTCCGACAAAAAATTTTTCCATATTCGAAACACACATACATACATTATACATCCTTCAGTAACAAAAACGACTAGGCACAATGAGTAAGAAAACAAAAGTACTTTGGGGCCGAGTACGAGTACTAAAATACTTTGAGGCTGAGTACGAGTATCAAAGTACTTTGGAGCTGAGTACGAGTACTTTTACTCAGCGCTGAAAAATTCTGAGTACGATACTCTTACTCATACTCAAAATGTTTGATTACCTGGTACTGATACTCGTACTCAAGTACAAAAATACTCGGTATTTTACAGCTCTGTTTCTATTTAAGAAGTGGCTGTGTGTCACCACTTCACTAATAATTTATGCTAAATGAAATGATCATTTAGTAAATCATGATTTAGAGCGTTGTTTGTCTAGGGTATTAACCCCTTACGCTGTGTTCGAAAAAAATAACATACAACGTGTTTATGGGTCAAATCAACCCAATTGAATTTTATTCCTTAGTGATAGGTATATACATTTTATTTTATAAATATAACGGTACCAATGTTTATTTCAAGAAGTCACTAAGTTAGGGGCTGCCATGTATGAATTATTACAGGTCAGATTTCTATGAAGTACATGTTGGGCAATTTTGACACATAAACACAGGGCAAGTGTTAATAAACAACGCGCAAAAATTTATTAAAATCTGTTCAACGGATCCGGGAATAACTATTCGGCATTTGGAAAAAACCTTATTTTGAAAAATGAGTTTAAAGTTTTCTTCCTTGAAGTAGAGCCGAGAACGCGCGCACACAAAGTTGTTTTAAGTATACTGTTATGACTTTCGAATTTCTAAAAACTATTATAGTTGATGATTTCTCAAGGTCTAAGGAGTTGAAAAATGTACAAAAAAAAAAAAAAAAAAAAAATGATTTTTTGAAAATTCTAAGTTGTATTAGGCTGTGTGCCAAACCAGACTTTTCTTTTCAAAAGTTCGTTCAAATTGTACTTGATTAATTTGCCTGTGCCAAACAAGGAGAGTCTTTTCAAGTGACTTTTGTATCGACGTATAAGCACACTTTGATATTAATTAGCACATTTGATATTAAATCGGGAAATGGACGAAGAAGGTATCGAAATTATAATTTTATTTCTTCAAATACTAAGAAACTTATTTAAAATACATAAAACTAAAAATTGCATGCAAAATAGGATAATCAATATGTGATATGCTCATAGCCTTCTTACAAGGAAAAGTACTGATTTGTTATTTGAAAAGTCTACTCGCCAGCATGCTTTCCGTTGAATAGTCAACTTTTGAAAAGAAAAGTCTGGACAGCCTTATTACCTTATAAAGGGTCGCATTCCATTAAAACTGAACGCCTTTAAGGAATTATTTAAAATGTGAAAAGTTAACAACTATGTAAAGTAAAAATGGCATATAATTAACTGATCATTCACCAATAAAAATTAAAAAAAAATGTTTTAAGGAAAAACAAGAATATTTTTGGGAATTTGAAAAGACTAAACAGAAAGAATTGCGCCTCCCTGTTTACATGATAACTCCTTGAAATTTTGACGGACCCGAACAATTCTAAAAGATTACTGTAAACTAAGCTTACAAGCTTTATATAAAGGGTATGGCGCCATTTTTTAAAAATATTTTATGAAAGTTTCATTGTAACTTTTCCGTAATAAATTCAGAAAATATTGTTGAAATTGATAATATCTCCTTTATTTTCAGATAAATTTGTCTGCGAATCTGTTTCTTGAATTGAGATTGTATATCAGATTTAATGAAAACCTTCTACTGTTTTATGGTCGAAGAAATAATCTAGTTGGGGGAATGGTAGGTATAACAATATTATATATGTATAATGTGTAATTTTTAGGCTTGAATATTTTTGATTGGTTTAGTTTTTTACTTTCTAAAACTCCTTCTATACGTTGAGCCAATGTCTTTGAATTGGTGAATATTTCAGTCGATTATTCTTTCGCCAATGAAATACATTTTGAAGAAATTTTTTTTTAGGATTCCAAATTGTATATCTAATGGATAAAACTTAGTAAATGTGAACGTATCATTATGATTTAAGGGGGCAGAAGAAGTTAGAATTTTCTGGATGTAGAATATTTCAAAAGTATTCTTTAAAAATTTCAGACAAATCGGGCCGCAGATATATAACTTTGAACGGAGCCTTCGAGCTGTGTACACACACGTGTATATTCGAAATAGTTGCAATTTCTTGAGTGCGTTTTCTCGAAACCATATTTCCGAAGTCGGTGATCAATGTAACTTGAGAACGGCTTTGTCGATCGGTTTCTGACTTATTCTATACATAGTTGTCCTCCGGTTGAACGAAGGATTTTTTTTTTGGCCGACAAGGTTTTTTTTTAGCCGAAAATGCGAGTGAAATTTGAGTCGAATACAGACCTTTGACTTTCAACATCCGCCATTTTGTGAAAATTCAAAATTTTTCATATCCCTTCGTTCAACTGGAGCATTATGTCATTAGCTAATTATCCCTTTTTTTATTTATTTATTTATTTTTTTGATTTCCGATGATCCAGTGACGAGCAAGCAGGAGTGATCATCACAAAACACTTTTTTTTTGGACCTCTCCCAAATGCGTTGTGTTCCAGTTATTTTTAAATAAAACAATTTTTAGTATTATCTCTAAATATATATCTTTCATATGGAAAAAAACATTTGTTACTAATTATTTTAATGCGTGGCCAAAAAAAATCCTAAAAATGAGCTTTTTTTGGCCGTCCCAACTGGCTCTACCCGCTTAACTTGAATAAAGGCCCGCACCCATAGAATCCGTATGCGTTACGTTGCTTTGCGTAAAAAGTTGAAATACATTCTTTTTTATGGGGCTGCACCCATAAGTGACGCAAGGCAAAGTATGACGTAAAGTAAAGTTGAATATTTCTTGATTTTTGGTCCTTAGTACTCCTGCCTTTTTGTCTTATAAAATTCTTGCACTGAAAAGAATTTTCCTTGTAAATTTAACAAGTCACTGTTGTTAATTGCTTAGTTTCTTGATTCCTGTTTAATTTGAAGATGATGTTACTTTAAACAGTACCATGGCAAAATAATATGTATATTGTTGAATCAAACCCAGGTTTTGCATAATTAACATGACTAGTCTAGTATTTTAACTAGAGTTTCCTGGTGAATGTTAATAAAAATCATGTTAGGTCAAAATCAATACGAAAAATTGTTGAAATATCCTGTTTTAACAAGGTTTTTTTTCGGCGTGGGTGTCTGTTTAAAAATTGTCAGATTCGAGTTTATTTGAAAGCAAGAAATGAGGGTTCGCATCGTATACGGATACTCTGAGCGCGGGTCTTAACGTGTAGAAAAGAGCTTACTATGAGGATGCTTTACTTAATTTTCGTAAAATTAAAAACTTGCAAATAATAGTTGGAAATAATAATGATTCGTTCTTATAATTGGGAACTTTTAATATATTAGGTTAGGTTAGGTTAGGTGCGAGTGGCTGCCCGAAGGCAAAATTTTAGGATTTGATTATTTGTTAGGATTGGTATTTTGTAACTTAAAGTTATAAGAGTTAACTTAAGTTATGTTAAGAATTATTTTTAATTAACAATACAATTTTTTTTAGGCAAATTTTCTACTACTCAATGGATACGCAGGACCACAGGATGAAATCGTCACATTACAATTCCTTTTCCGACTCAGTTCTGAATGTCTAATATATATCAGGAATGATTTAAACGGTGAAGAATGAGTATAACGGCGACTTTAAATATACAGCGAAGGAACGGAACTAGTCTGGTGAAGGCTGAAGCATCTGACGAATACAAATTAAGCTTGCCATTATAGATAATTGATTAGTGCAGTTGCAAAAAATGCGAAAAAATGAAAGTGGGTTTTTGACATAATTGATTTAATGAATATTTTAGTGGCCATTTACTTTACATATGTATATTCACCATTTAGAAATATTCAACGACTACTTTGTGTCAAGGCGGGTAAATAATGCCCAATGTCCTTTAACTTTAATTTTTAAATCTTTAAAATTTAATTGTTTCATACATACATATATGAAGAACTATCAAGGCCATAGCTATCTAAAAATCACTTTGGCAAAAGGATTTTCAATTCCGGCTTACCGGTGAAAAGAAATTCTGTGATGTTGTTGACGTTTCTTCTGACGGCAATTCTTTTACTACCACACTTCACAATCTTGCACAATCTACATACATAATAAATAAAGGCAAATATCCTTCACACTATTTTTTATAAAATTTCACTTCCTTTCTTAGCACTTTTGATTCAAAATATTATTCATTTATTTATTTATTTATCCCTTCAAATCACAAAATTTTTAAGTTACCAAAGCATCTTTTTCTTACTCAAGGCTCACTTCCTCTGAAATTTTTCCCACCAGAGATGCTTCATTATTATAAACTACAGGACAAAGCCGCTCCTTTACTGTTTATTCAAAGAATAAGTTCAATTATAAGAAAAATGACATTATATCTCGTATATTATTATTAGTTGCAAATGTTGCACTTTATAAATTGTTTTGCATTTGTTATCAGTTAAAATTTTCCAACCTTAATCAATATTAAATACTGCCATTTCTCGAATACTACTGACTTTGCACTGTACTTGAAAACATGTAATGCAGTCGATTAAATTCCTTTTTAAATTTGATCAAAAGTTTCTATATTATCAGTTCTAAATTAAAGTTATTCATAGTTTTCTAAGTATTCCATATTTGGATACCCATTCCATAATTAGATACATTTTTACCTTGTTTTTGAGAAAATTTTTTTTTTAAATTAATATATGTAGGTAACCCAAGACTTATTAAATTAGCGCAAATGTATGACTGATAATAATTAAAACTAAAATTTTTTGATATACGTTTTTGAAAAGAAAATATATTTAATGTTACAGTCAAGTTGAGTATAATTGGAAATTGAGGTGATTTTATTTAACCAATAAATTTATCTTACAATGGAAAATCAAACATAACAATTAATGAAAACTTTTAAACTTTGTCGCCTTTTTTTATACATAGTTAAAAGAGGAAAGAATATTTTTTTCGATAAAAATAACATTTGTTGGAAATGCAAAGAGGTATAAAATATAATTTCTTCAGATATTTCTATAATTATTAGTGTTATTGTAAAACAATATATTTTGTCCGAAATTCAAGTTGTTTCATTAATTATTTTACAGGAATAAAAACATTTGCTTATTGGATTCGTAGAGACATTTACAAAATTTCCCTTCGCTATAATTCACACTTGAAATTTTTACCAACTGCATATGGGGACCTGGATCGAAACGCCGACCACTTTTTGGGCTTGTCTGCCTCCCGGCGGATGAGTATCATTCATAATAAGTTTAAATCAGTTCTCATAGAATTATAAGGTCTGTTCGTTGAGAAATTCGTTAAAAAAAAACCTGGTGCGCCACAGAGCACCACAGAGCGCACTGAGTGTTGTCAAAAAAACCCAGGGCACACCATGGACTTTACGTGAATTGAGTTTAGTAAAATGTTTAAATAAAATAGGAATGTTTCTAAATAAGCAAGTAAGATTTATAGCCAAAAATTCGGTGAATGCAAAAATAAACCGTTAAAAAAAAGTATGCAATCAACCGGTCGGGTATAATATTTCTCTCATTGCAAAGATTATGCGATTAACATTAAAATTGGTACTTGGTTGTTGTGAGGATTTACGAATTCTACGTGGCGGGTTGTTATATTTGAAAGTTTATGGGATTTGCACTAAACTTGGTACTTGGAGGTTTTCGAGGAGGAGGTTGTCAGTGACATAGGCTACGTTTTCGCTGCCTGTCTGTCTGTCCGAGCTCATCTTCGAAACAGCTGAATCGATTTGAACTTAACAGACATAAAGAGGTGGTCAGTAGTAACATAGGCTACTTTTTTATAATTGTTTACTATTGTTTAAGGTTACGAAATTCTGAATGCTGGATATATGTTTATGGTGACTCACACAAGAATCACTAATCCGATGGAGATGAAATTCTGTGGGCATGTAGCGCGCAGCCTTCTAAGTGACATAGGCTATGCAACGGTCTTGGAAAGTTAGGTGGGGGAGGAGGAGAGAGCGAAGAAAGACCGGGATGCCCGGGCAACGCCGGATGCGGGACAGCTAGTATTTTATAAAAAATGCGTAGTAAATATTTTAATTAGACGCGGTCAAGAATTAAACTAAATTAAACTTTTTGGATATCATGATATAACAAAAGTAATATTTTTAATGGTTTGGACTTGCTTCCACTTTGAATGCTAGCGCATAATCCAATGACCAATTTGAACTTTCTTCTCGACGATAATAAAAATTATAAGATTATAGGCGCTATTAATTCATGAACTTTGTACTTTGTTTTCTAAACAAATGAGATAATATAGAATGAAATTGAAAAGGCTGACTTACAACACGATTAAATCGGAAAGGATCAAAGGCCATGAATAGTTGGATACTTCTCAAAATAATTGAATGATCGCCGATTCATTTAAAAGTTAAGTGTCATAGATTATCCGATTAAATCGAAACAGTTAAGTAAAATCTTATCCCAAACGAAATTTTCCAACTTGCCATTTTTAAAAGAATTAATAAAACCACCTTCAATTTTCTAACTTTATATGTGCGTATATTCTCCAAACGAACTCTCATTTTTACGTCAAGGAATATGTGCTTGGACCTCAGATCAAAGAGGGACTCTTTGATCTGAGGCTTGGACACTTATTCATTGAGGGAAATTTGACTTCTGGGTAAACAGCGTGTTTCTGGAAATTAAAATACAAATATTTAAATACGATACCGACGTGTTAGCAACGTAATTTTATTACCAAGCTGAAGTCATTGACGTCATGGCTTATCTGCTATTATTTTTGTAGTATTTTTTTTCCTGCCAATGAATTCTTAAGCCCTTTCAGTCACACTGATGAGATCTGGCTAGTGCCCTGGATCGAAACGTCGTCTCCTTTTTGGGCTCGTCTGCCTCCCGGCGGACGAGTATCATTCTTAATAATAATAAGTTTAAGTTAGTCTTCACTCCTCATAGAATTATAATTAGGGCACTGAAATATAGAAACTGGACTATACTGGTCCTGACTAAAAACTCACTTCCAAAGCGAGATCAAATTTTGGCCGAAATCTAACTATCTCGCTTCCCCGTTGATACCCCAAGCAGACAACTTAATAACACTTTATTCTTGTATTCGAATGAAAATAGTGCATCCCCGATAAATCCATTCCACGTCATAACACTTTTTTGTTCGTATTAAAATTATTTTTGTTGAAAAAAACGCAAATTAAACAAAAGTAATAGCATAAAAACCAAATTGAGACCAACAGATGGCTACGGCACTTCGCATATTTTAGATTATGTTGGTTTGAAATGTGACGGTTTGACAAAGGTAGCAACAATAATTTTTATATCTATCTCTGTTGCTCGTTGATTATTTTCAGCTACATTTTTATGAGAATACTAAAAATTGAGCGAGATTCAACAGAAATTGATTCGTGACAATTTAATTATTTTTTATTTATTATTTAGCTATGTTTAAACATAATTGTGCGGGATTTTGGAGCATTTTAATTTCCATGATTTACCTAAAAGGCTTGAGCCTAGGCTAAACATAGTCTCGTTTTTCAGACGTGGGTTAGCAGTCTAGTATCTATACATATGTGAGTGAACTAGGGCCATCATGCAACTTCGCATGGCAATGTAATGCAAAATAGTAACTATATTTAACTTAACTGACTTGGAAGGCTCATGTCGAACACAAAGCATCTCGAGCTTTGAATGCCTTCTGGCAATGCAGGAGAGCTTTTGGGAAGACATGGGGTCTAAAACCCGCTATTGTGCACTGGATGTACACAGCCATAATTAGGCCCATAATCACGTATGCGTCAGTGGTCTGGTGGGGTAGAACGGAGATAAAAACTACCTGTTCTACCCTTAACAGAGTACAGAGGGAAGTTTGCATAGGGATAACAGGAGCCTTCAGCTCGACCCCTGGTGCAGCTCTCAACGCAATGCTTAATTTGCAGCCCTTGGACCTCGCAATCCAGGAAGAGGCAATGAAAGCTATATGTCGACTAAAAAAGTGTAGACTATGGCATGATGGACATGCTATCGGACATGGCGTCTTATCTCGAAGGCTTGAAGAGCACTGCGCTCCTTTTAGCATGCCGATGGATGACATGACGCAAATTACCATGTTCCGAAGAGGATTCCAGATAAATTTTCCGGTAAGGGAAGAATGGGATGATCCCAACAAATTACTGGATGGATTAACTGATCTTCTTCTAAGACGGATCAAAGACCTTAACTGGTACGGGCGCTGGATGGTATTTGAACGAAGGAGTCAAATACAGTATATCACTCGGAACAACCGCAATGGTTTTTCAAGCCGAAGTATTCGCCATTCTCGAAGTGGCTAACTGGATAATTTCTCATAGGTGGCATAATAAATCCTACCACAAGATCAAAGATTGTCCAAGAATGTAAGAAAAGACTTAATTCTGCTTCCAAGCACAACCAGGTCCATCTTATATGGGTCCTCGGTCACCAGGGAATCGATGGCAATGTGGTCTCTGACGCTTTGGCGAAAGAGGGCGCAAGCTCTCCTCCCCTGGGACCGGAGCCCATCATTGGTGTCAGCTTTACAGAGTTGAAAAACTGGATAACTAGATCTAGATCCATGGACTCAATACATGGCCAGAGATGGTCCAGTATATCAACCTGTAAATTCACCAAATGGTTCATCAGCCGTCCAGACAGCAATAACGCAAAACTTTTACTTAGCTTAGGTAGGAAAGATTGCAGAACGCTTGTAGGGACGGTCACGGGACATAACACATGCGGCAAGCATCTGAACACCTTAGGGATCATCAGCGACTCAACGTGTCCTTCGTGTGGGGAGGACGAGGACAGTACGGAGCACTTCCTCTGTAACTGCCCGGCGTTCTCCCGTGCGCGCAGGACGACGTTTGGCGCTGATGTAATGAGAATGGAAGACTTCAATTCTCAATCTCTATCTGATGTTCTTAGTTTCGTCAAGATGACTAAAAAATTCGGATAGGGTAGGGGACGAGTGCAATGGCGAGGTCTGAGCGCTCGAGGCTAACGCCTCCCCCTTCCTCCTTAAGATTAAGATTAACTATATTTAAATTTTGCTAATTATCTTTTCAACTCCAACTCAACTCCAAATTATTTTACACACACTTGTTTATATTTTTCAAACAATTATGTGACAGGGTGATGCAGAACAAAAGTAACACGTCTGTTCAGTCTAAGGGTACGTTCATGATCGAACGAATTCGCTCCGCGCGGAGCGGAGCGGATTCGCTAAAAGAGAACATATATGTATGAACGTAGGGAGCTGTCCAATCTGAAGCGAATTCGAATGCGACGAGCGAATGGATACAAAAATTTTTGTTGAGTTTAGCGGTTTCGCTTCAAAAATTAAAAGCGGTTGTGAGTTTTAACAAATTTTGTTGTTTAAATAATGGCAGATTTTATAAATAGCATCAAGATAAGGAGCCCTTATGAGATCTGAAAGTTCTAGATTACCATAACAGAGAAATAGTGAGAAAACTGCGGGAAGAAGTACTCCATATCATATGCCGAATTTAACGCACAACGAAAATTAAAAAAATTCGAATTTTTCTTTTTATAATATGTAACAGCTATTTCTCTCGTTTTTAAGAAAGAAATTATTTGTTTTTTTGTTATAGATACTTATTAATATTCCGAAAAATATAGTTACCTTAAAGTTAATGAGAGTATATTTTTATGGGTCCAATGTGCGATTTTGTATTCCTCCCACTTTTTGTTATATGTATAAGGGGTTATAACGCTCAAGATATAATCAAATGTATTTATTTGCATTCATTCGATAATATTTTTTTAGAAAAATGCTTTACTAAAGTTGCTGAAGTTCACTTAATTAATTTTAGTTCACGGAAAAAAAAAAATTGGGATAGCAAAATAGTTCCCAACAATTTACGAACGCTGCCATAAAATCTACAACATATATTGAAAAAGCAGCAGATCTCCTTAAAAACTACAGGAAATATTACCAAAATAATGCAAAATACAGGACTAATTGCCAGAAATGTTTTCTGTGTTACCTGATTTAAATAAATTTTAGTCGTTCAAAGTGGTTAAGATAGTAGGTTGATTATTTTTTTTCCGACTATTAAATCCGACAATATTAATTGATGTTAAAGCTAACTGAAATGAATTTACTTAAAACTTAGAAACTTTATTAAGGAATTTTAATTGAAAATATACTTTTTTAATCTCTTTTCGACCCGATTCGAAGAAAGAATAGGGATAACTATTTTCTAACAATAGCATTCGTGTGACTTTTCTTCGCATTATTCTTGATTATCAACCAATTCTTGAACTGAAGTGGGAAACGCGAAATCGATTTACTATGAAATATCAAAGTGGCGATTACGCCTAGCGAAACGAGAAATAGCGAATTGAGCGGATTCGCGCCGCTCCGCGCGCTTACCATGAACGTACTCTAAGTGTTCAATCCAGTATGAGAAAACAATAAATACATAGCAATGTCACAAATACAAATTAATCGAAGAAGAAAACATTCCAATATGAAACTCATATATTCATTATCAGATTCTAACACACGGTGTTTCCAGTATCCAACATTAGGGATCGACACAAGTTCCAATCTTTAAAATATTAAAGCATATATTTTACCTATTTACATAATTCGGAAATTAAAGAAATCGCAAATGACGTGCAATTTTTTTTTTTTTTTGTACGAATGCCATAAAGAATTAGTGCAGGAATCAAAGACTATGGAACCTATGATGCAAAGACTATTCACTTCGGCAATTATCTCCTTATCTATTTTCGACCTTGGTACTATTATTCCTCCCAACCCCACAATTTTGCTAGAAGTCGTTAGAAGAAGAGAGAAGAAATGTCAATGCGGAGCTTGAAATTTGAAGAAATTAATACAGTGATACGTTTCACAAAACGTAGAATACATACATACATATATCATATTTGGAAAAAACACAAAAAACAATTTTCTAAGACAGGTTTGCAACTCCACTTAAAATAGTCTCACTTTTCCACCGTCAATTAGCAGTCCAGTTCTATATGTCAGTGGAAGCAATTATAAAGAAAAAGAGCAGAAGAGCACCCGCGTGAAAAAGAGAGGCAAGTATATGGCGCTCGGTTTGAAAGTGAAAGGCAAACATGTTGATGTATATATCCGCGCATGGCCTTTAGCTTTTAACCGATTATATCTAGATACATACCTATACCGCAATGCAATCTCACTCAAAATTTGTCGTTTTTTTTCCTAGCCCCCTTGCCAGAACCTGCGATAAGAAGCGTACCTTCAATATGAACGAACAATTGTTTTATAATTAGTCCTTTATGCCACAATATAATTGTTAATTTAGTATGTAATTGATCATAATTTTTATTAAACGATTTTATTTAGTTTCAAACCGCGTCCGTTACAGTCAATTCTAGTAATCTCATTTACGTCCACTTTACGCTAACCGACTGAGTTGCGATTTTGCACCCTTTGCTTTGGTTCGGGTGACAATACAATATAGTATACTCAGGATTTTAATATATTTAAAATAGCGGATGTCCCCAGATGGCGGATTATCTTTTCCTTTACAATCTCATAGAGATGGGTGTCAACTGAAAGAGTTTAACGAGAAAAATACGATAAGCTAACCAAATCATTCTAAAATCAATTTGGTACGCATATTATGCAACAATGAAGCGTTGGCAGAATTATTCAGAATGAGAAGCTTAATTTAGTGATTTTTGTGAAGTCAGAATCAAAAGAAAAAGTAAAAAATAAAATATATATAAAAAGAAAAAAAATACAAACAATTTTATACTCGTAATTTGTGATTTGATTTGGTTTGTGATTTTTAAGATTTCTTTCAGTACGCGCGCCGTTTCCATACTTCTCATTAGCTGTTATTGAGATTGGATTCTAAACGTTTATCTTGTATTTTATATCCATAACCATAGTATAATAAAGCTATTATATGAATATGATACTAATTAATGATTTCCGTCAAAGGGCTCAATGAAAACCAGACATAATTAGAGAGAAGGTGACCGTTTTTTATAAAAAAAATAGTTGTTCCATCATTTTGACTTTTATTTTTATCAAAAAAGCGGAAAAAACCCGCAAACTTAATTTTTCCATGTTCTAGAACAACTTCACTTTAAAATGGGATATAAATCTCAACGTCAGCAAACAGCGCTAGTATTAAAAATGTTAACTTAACTTTATAAAATGTGTAAACCCTATATATTCTTGAGTTTACAGTTTCGAAATATTTTCTCAGAATGTTCTTCTCTGCTGTTCAGTTTTCTATAATAGTACCTATATTATTTTTATGAAATTTTATTGTTTCAACAAAAAAGGGTCGAAGTTTAAAATATTGTTTTTATGAGTTTTTTATAATAAAATAAAAGTAATATTGAATATGAGGCTTTTGAACATGACAACAACAAAGTAGTAATAGTCCATAAAAAAATATTGTAAGCTTTAGTTTTACTAAAATAAAGTCAAACTACTTTTTAAATTTTATTTTTTTAATATAAAAAAAATTATTTATATTTAGGGCCTGTCCTTGTTATGACAGTTCACGACGTTACACCGAACTAAGCACTGTCCGAATTCATGACTATGCTGTGAGCTTAGCTACGTAGTATAACAGTTTAGATTGCTTAGCTTGATGAGAGAGTCAGGGCCTGGGTTGACTTCGTGAGACGGAAAGAGAAAAATTGCAGGAGTATTTCTTCAATACTGTCGAATTGTGCATTTTTTGTTTACTTTGATTAATTTAAAATATCAAATATCGAGCTAAGCAAACGAGTTAAAACGGGTTACTTTTGTCTTCGTCTTAATCAGCTTGTTTGCTGACGTCATAAACTGTAATAACGAGACGAAGACGAAGACTTGGACTCGGACAGGCTCTTAATATCATAATTTAAAAGCCCATATACTCGTACAAAAAATTTCATGCGAATATCTCAATAAATAAAAAAAATAGTGCGTGGAGTCCCTCCGCGCGGAAGAAGTGAAACTTCGTAATGCGGAAATGTTCTACCGTGAAGCGCGAGAGGATTGAATTTTTCTAAGAATCCTCGGAGTTGCGGGCTCTGCTCAATCAAGGAATGAAATTCCCACGGGCAGAAGGCATACGGACAGATTCATAAGTTTGAATTATCTAACGAAATTCAGATTTTTTCGTTTTTGGTGTTTTTAATTGCCTTAAGGAATTATTAAAACAATAATATTAGTTATTCTTTCAAAATTTTGATTTGATAAAGATTTATTTTTGATGGATTAGAAAGAGTGAATTAAATTCATATAGTTGTTAGCTTAAAGAAAAGTAGAGAAATCTTTATGGATACACGAATAAGGTGTGAAAAATGTAAAAAAGATATGAACAACTAAATTTATATAAAAAGCTGTCGGTTTCGTAACGTTAATTGACGCTCATCTGCACGAGCCCTACAATTTTTCTCTACTTGCACCATCACGTATTAGCACCGGTGCATGCAGCATGCACAATCAAAGTCAATATATGAATATTGTTTTAATAATTCCTTAAGGCAATGAAAAACACCGAACGAAAAATCTGAACTTCGTTAGATTAATTCAAAATTATGAATCTGTCCGTATGCCTTCTGCCCGTGGGAATTTCATTCCTTGATTGAGCAGAGCCCGCAACTCCGAGGATTCCTAGAAAAATTCAATCCCCTCGCGCTTCACGGTAGAACAGACCCACAAGCCCCTTGCGCAGAACAGCAGCGAAGTAAACAAGCCCACCGCAGGGCCAGCGCCGCGGCAGCAGGCCGTGCACAGCATCGCATGCCCACAAGAAAAGCATCGCGCGCCGAACAAATACGACTTCTCCTTCGCCGAACTCGTCGGATGCCATCGCACATGTGGAGGCATCGCTGTGGAGCTCTCAGAATTTTTGGCCGCGTTAAACGTTTAACGCAATCTTGGGTTGGAAGTACCATAAGAAGTTTCACTTCAAAAATTATACAGATTTTTTTGACGAAAAACGTCGTTTGGCGCACTATAGCGTCATAGCACCAAACAGCAGTGCCGTTGCAGCAGCATAGAGAAACTAGATACACAGATGCCCAGTCGCATGTAAAATTTTGCATAACGAATATACATACATATATGTAGTTGTGCAATATCCTATAGAAATTTTTCGCGGCATGAAATGAAAGCTTCTCAGGCAAAAGAGATTTCGTTTAAAATTCTCTTATTATGGACCACTCTCTTAAAAGAGATTAATTGGCTTGGCCAGGCGAGTCTGCAGCGAAGCAAACAGCAAAGAGTGATGTCGCGACTCTTTAACCCGTGCGCGCATGCCAAGCCTGAGCTGCGCAGCCAATGCGCATGATTTATTTATTGCTGCGAGCATTGTTTTAAGAGAAAAACTCACGATCTCTTCGGTTAGAGCTAGGCCATGTGCGATTGGAGGTAATAGTAATATGCTATCTCTGGCAGCAGCTAGCTGTAAAGTTCTGTGGGTTGCAGCCGCTGCAAATAAAGTCTGTGGGTCGCTTTCGCGGAATCGCGGCAGTCTATTGCTTCGCCCGTCATGAAGCGATATTTGACGATTTTATGGAAAAATTGAAAATAATTCGCGACTCTCACTCTCGATAGATACATATTTTTAATGAGTGTTTCTTGCGATTAGTTTTCCTATAGACGTCTTCAAGTGATGTTCGCGCAATTTGTGATTTTGTGTAATTCCGTTTGCGGTTTATGCAATTGCGGTAAGGGAGCCCTTGTTGCTTTTGTAAAATGGTTTTCATAGAAGTTCGGGCGCGCAATGTCGCCTTATGAATTGGGAACTGAGATTTCTTCACCCAAGGTAAATTTTCCTTGCAGCCCAGTCGCAGCCGCGGCGCCGCGCCGGCTCGCTGACGAAATTATTTGTTTCTGCTTCTCCGCCGAATCTGACGAGTTCAATATTTGAGAGCTTTCGATCAAAAGCTTTACGACGACGAACGGGTGGAACGATCGCTGATTCGATGAATCATTTTCGCCACCAGAGTGGCAAAAGAAGGGGCCCCATTGTGTAATTCGATCGAATCGAATCTCGAGCTTACGAAAGCTCTTTGTGGGTACCTGATTTTGTAACTCTTAACACGTTCGCGGACAGAAAGCTTTTCGGCCCATATAACTCAATGTAAAATATGGATGCTAGAGCATTCACGTCCGCGAACGTGTTAAGAGAATAACTTCCAGCCTGTTCATCTTGAAGATTAATGCTTGGTGATTCATCTCCAGCAAATTTATCTAGATATAATAGAATAAAACATACTCACTAGGTAGAAACATCTTTTTAGAATGTAATCCATTCCGAACAATTAAAAGTTCTTCAGGTTTAAGCGAGATGTATTCAATACCAGATTTGTCGACTTCATCTCAGAGTGAATGAAACGTAACGTAGGAAATCCAATGTCGGTAAAACCCGTTATGGGTGGAATGCAACATTTTTAAAAGTCAGCAAAGGCGAGGCGACATTCCTGTCGAATGTCACGCAACGCCACATTGATTAAGAATTTCTGTTCCACTGTTATTGGACAGAACTCATTCTTAATTTGACGATTAAGCTAAGGTAAGGTCTCTTTTGGATGAGACGCATGGCTAAATCATCAATTCCAGTATCACCAGGTAATGAGTCTTCCGAATGGAAATTATATTATAATACGTGGAGCATGGGGTCCCACCCCGAAGACGAACAACGCTTCCTAAGCTATGTACTTCCTTCCGATTTTCTTGATTCTTTTTATCCCTCGGTGAATCTACGGCTTGCTTCACTCACTATTAATTATATTGTGATATATATATTTTTTATATTTAATAATGATAACTGAATTTAATTCAAAATTTTCGACACACAAAAAACAAAAGTCGTCCGATAGCAACCACTAAAGACGTATAATGAGGAATGCACTGGAGAGGACTACTAGATGAAGATTTTTTTTTCTATCCCCCCTATTCAGAGCGTTGTGACCGATCACAAGTCACAAGATTTTTCATTAATCGCCGCACTCTTGTGATTCCATTGTGACTTGTGACCGGTCACTGAGAATTACTAGAATAGAGCCCTATATCTCAACTTTAGTCGTCCAGATGGCACACTGACGTGTAAACTACAAGTATATCTAGTCTGTCAGACGAAACTTCATATAATTAGGATTAAACTTTTCACACAGGTGAATTCGTTTAATCTTCAATTACCGTCCTGTTGCTAATCTTTCTTGCATTGCTAAGATTTTTGAGGCCATGGTTTGCGATGTATTTTCCTTTCATTGTAAGCCATTTCTTAAGTCCTTCCAACACGGTTTCATGAAAGGCAAATCTACTACCACTAATCTTTTAGAGTTTACCAATTTTTGTACCTCTGCCATTGAATATGGACTGCAAGTTGATGGCGGTGCGTAGCCGATTGCGCACGCTGGCAGCAATAAACGCACGAGCAAAGCGAGTTTGGTTAGCTGCCAGCGTAAGCAATCGGCTACGCACCGCCCGAGTTGCACAATAAAGCACTAGTGGATAATAAGCCACTTTACAACCGGAAAGGCGTGCGTTTTAGTGGCACTTTTCCCTCACGCGTGTGGAAAAAAAATTAATAGCATTGTTAGTAGAAATATTCTTTTAGTTTATATTTTCAAATAATTTCACTATGCGAAGAGCTCAAATTCGGTTTCTAAATAAATCCTGATAATTTTTATTGTTTTCGATAAGCGGATACCTACTTTATATGCAGTTGTTAAGTAGTAATATTGCCTAAGACGACTGAAGAATATTTTGTATTATTTGTATGTGTTTCAATTGATTCAAACCACTGTTGAACCGCCCCTGGTATGGGGACGGTTGAAACAATTTTAGTTTTTTTTTTAAATTTGATTTTATACAAATTACAAAACACTGGGCACTCAAATAATACTGCAAATTGGAAGTTGGAAACACACCCTTGTATTTAACATATCTCAATCGGTGCTTGGTTCAGTAATAGCGATGCTACGGACAATAAAAGCTAAATTGTTTCAACCGTACCCAGTCTACCCTACCTATTGTTTTATTGAACAATGATTCTTCTCTTTCTTCTAGTCACAAAAATAAAATTAGCGTAAAAAAAATGTGTTTTGGAAAGTTGCAAACACAATAGCAATGATGCACGTTTATTTTGGTTTCCCACTAAAAATAAAATACATATGTAGTCATTGGTTTCATGTTTGTGGAATAAACTTTCACCCAACATAGAGTGCTCGGCCACTGTCAGCAAGTTCAGGGAGCACTTAACCCAGGCTTTGTTCTGAAATTTTTCTCAACTGTGCGTGCGGTCGTGTTATCTTTTGAATTTTCTTTGCTTTTTTACTTTAGTTTAGTGCGATTGCCAAGTCAAGAAAAAACACGTCTCAAATATTTTTTGAAAAGCTATCCAATAGTGGTAGGTGGTCAAGTTTGGTACCATTGGATAGGTTTTCGAAAAATATTTGAGACGTGTTTTTTCTTTTTTCGATTCCATGTGTAAGTCGTCAGATATTCGACCTTTCCAGAACATTTTTGACACAATAAACACCCTCCCCCGCACTGCCTGTACCGAATTCAAAAAAAAGTTTGAGACAAAAGTAAATTACTTTTTTATGAAGAATCCGAATCTGCAAAAAAATGGGTGGGCCCATTTGAAAAAATAAAGTTACCCCCACCCCCGTCCTCAGGGGTGGGGAAGGGGGGTAAGGGTTGGTAGAGTTGAATATTTCTTTTAAAAATCTTTTACCCCTATTTTTTTGTTTTCCGATGCGATGTGTTCTTTCCGAAATATTCGACCTTTCCGACAGTGTTAATAAATGTTCACGGACATCAGAGCTTTTTACAAGCTTTTACTTACTTTCACCTATCCCGGTGTGTGTAATGGAATCTTGCAAGTTAAATTTAACCAACTTCCCGGTTTCCGATTGAGCTGAAATTTTGGATGCATATGTATATCGCGTGGCAATGCAATATTATGATGACATGGAGCATTAAAAGCTTATTTTAAAAAAAGTTTTTTTCGCATATTGCTTGTTTGTCTTATAGCTTCACTGTGAAAATGTCCGCGAAATGTATTAAGTTGTTTTTTCTCTAAATTATGAAGTTGGTCATTATGGTCACTATATGGAGATAACAGCAATTACGAATGTTTATTAGAGATAAATTGTTATCACTTATTATTGAAGCAAGTCAAATTATACTTTTGCTTATCTGCAAATAACTATTTCTTCTATATTAATCTTCAGTTACTTATTTTGTTTCTTAATTTATCGATTTAATGCAGTTGGAAGCAATCATTAGAGATTTATTTGTCATTTCATTTACTTTTCTCTTATTTTTGTATAACTTACCAATATACATAGCTAAAATTATTGTTCTTCAGACGATGCACCTAGAAAGCGAAGTTCGCTCATTTCGACACTGGACGTATCGCAAAATAAAGATTTTAAAACGACACTTTCAACAAAGTGACGTTTTTTAGGTTCACGCCACGAATGTACAGTAAAGGTAGAAACCTAAACCAATGAAAGTGAAGCCTCTCACGAGTACAAATTAAACTTGCCACAGGTACATAGAGAACTGATCAGTTGCAAAAAAGGGAGACAAAATGAAAAGGTTTTTGACATACTTGATTTGATGAATATTTTGGTTTCCATTTATATTAACCATTTAATTATAGTGAACGACTTCTCTGTGGCAGGGCGCATCCAAAAATCGTATAAATGTCATGTGTTGACATTTAGTAAAATATTGAAAAGAAATCCTTTGATTGTGTTGACGACTCTTCTGACGGCAATTCTTCATTACACCAACACCACATCACTGTCTTGCACTATATCTATCCAATAAATAAAGGCCAATATCCTTCATACTATTTTCACTAATTTTCTTGCTTTTGTTGACGCCTCTTCTGGCGACAATTCTTCACTACATAATTTCACTATCTTGCACTATCTACACAATAAAATAAGGCCTATTTCCAACAATTTTTTTTAACATTTCACGTTCTTTCTTAGCACTTTTAATTCAAAACATTAATCAAAAAGTGATCCCTTTAAATCACAAACTTTTTAAATTGCCAAAACATTTTCTTCTTACTTAATGCTCATTTCCCAGAAATTTTCCCCACCAGCCCTTGCTTCATTCACACGCACTACACGTACAGGTTATAACCGTCACTTTACTGCATATTCAAAGGTTTCGCGAATTTCTGCATTTAAAACTCCCGGAGGGAAATGTTAACGCAGCGGTTGTTGTATTATACCTCAATACTGAAAATCGGAAAGTGTTAAAATGCTATAATTTCTTTTTTAAGTGTGAGAAATGCTCAATCAAATAATCTTTTAAAAATATGTAGTAGCTATTTTAATTAAACGTGGTCAAGAATTAAACTAAATTAAACTTTTTGAATATTTTTAATGGTTTGCTCTTGCTTCCACTTTGAATGCTAGCGCACAATCCAATAACCAATTTGAACTTTCTTCTCGACGATAATACAAATTATAAGATTATAGGCCCAATTAATTCATTGAACGTTGTACTTCTGATTATATTTTATACTTAAAAGATTTGTAAACAAATGAGATAATATAGTATGAAATTAAAGTGCTGATTTGCAACACAAATAAATCGGAAAGGATCAAAGGCCATGAGTGGTTGATACTTTTCAAAATAATAGAATTATCGCGGATTTATTAAAAAGTTAAGTGTCATGGATTATTCGATTAAAGCTAAAGCTAGAACATTGTTCTCATGGAAACCGCTTAAGAAAAATGTTATCTCAAACACTTTGAAAAATGAAGTCAATTTTGCCAACTTAAGCAATTTTCTAACTTAACTTTATATGTAGGTACGTTATCAGACGAATTGTTAATTTTACGTCAAGGAATATTCGCTTTTTTGACACTTATTCATTTAAGGAAATTTAACTTCTGGGTAAACAGCTTGTTACTAGAAATTAAAAGACAAATATTTAAATACGGATGTGTTAGCAACGTAATTTGATTAGCAAGCTGAAGTCATTGACGTCATGGCTTATCTTCTATAATTTTTTTTAATATTTTTGTTTTTTTCTTCTGCTGATGAATTCTTGAGAGGTCTACTCGTAACTGAAATTTTTTAATTAATGCAATCATGTCGAATAAGTAAAACTCGACTTACAGTAAGTTTGAAAGTTTGATATTTATTTTTTAAAATGTTCGCTGTCAGAATTTTCAATAAGGCTTTCGTGAGAGACTTACACGCAAAAATGCATTTGGTAAGAGAGAGCTTTATTCGTGTACCATTATCGGTACCAGTGGCAAGGAACGTGTTAAGTAAAAAGTGAAGACGGATAGTTTTTTTCATGAGGATAGTTACATGTGGTTCTCATTTTAAATTGGAGCAGTTTACGGTGAAGGTGCTGCTTTTAGTTTTACTGGTACATACAAGGCCTGTCCAAGTCCAAGTTATGACGTCAGAAAACAAGATGATCTAGTATTTGAAGAAAACTTGTTCGAATTTGTTTGCTTAGCTCGATATTTGATATTTTAAATTAATCAAAGTAAACCAAAAATGCACAATTCGATAGTATTCAAAGTATGGCTCTACTTTTTCCTCATTTCGTCTTACGAAGTCCATCCGAGTCCTGACTCATCGCTTATCAAGCTAAGTAATCTAAAGTGTTATCGCTCGGTGTATCTTCATGAACTGCTTTAATAACACGGAGGCAAAGACGAAGACTGGATTCGGACCGACCCACCGTAACGGTTTTGGTCTCTTTTCATGAAAATAAAAAAAAAAGCAAATTTTTAGAAAGCAGCTAATTTCGTTTACTTATGTATTTAAATTGAACAAAAACTAACAACAACAATGAACACAACAGAAAATTGAACTTTCACTACTTGTTTTGGATCATTTTAATTTTGGAATTTATATTACGTATGTATGTATATATGCATACTTATTATTTCGATCAGCAGATTTCACTTTTCTGCAAAGATAACATTTTTCTTTAGCAAAATATTGGAAATGACTTTTGCAATTTACAATATAACCATACTAAGCTCTTATTTGACGGTTCAATTCGAAAACTAAAAATAGAAAAAAGATGGTTGAATTCGAAAACCAAATAAAAGAAGCCCTCAGTCTTTTTTGTACATTTACAGCTCCAGGTACTACCGATGTGTATATTTCTTGTATAATACCACCTCTGATACCATTTCATGTAAGATACCACTGCTTGGAGCCAACCAGAAAACCATTTTGAAACCTTGATGAACTGTCTGCCAATCGGCCAAACCAGCTAAACCATCGCCAAATCATCGGCAAGATCGGTTTCTGCAAAGGGCGAGAACTGGGCAACGGGGCAGGGAGTGGGTAGTGATGCTTTCCTCTTCTACCGCGATCGACATCACGGCAACTGCAGAGTTCGTTGAGGCAACTCTAGTCTGTTTGCGCGCCTGCCCCTCACAATGGTTCGTAATCACTGTGACAACATTTGCATTGACGACACGCCCTGCGCAGCAGCGATCGCTGCTTTGCCTCTCATTTGTAGAAATAGAAAATGGCTGAAGGATGTACTGGAGCAGTCAGATTCAGATTCAGATTACTTTATTCGACCAAATAAACATACGGTCTAATACATTTTCTTTAGCGCAGGGTTATAGCGTTTTGCCCAATTCTATACTTGTTACCATAAATGCTAGATTTTCCTACATACGAATCGTATACATAAGTAGCAAAATAAATTTCATGCAATACTGAATGTAATTCCATTGGAGCAGTCAATGGTCCTAATTCTCGTTGTCTCTCGAATCAGATCGAAAAAAGATTAAAAAAGTTCTTTTTGAATTGAAATTGCTTAATAAAATTCCTAGATTTTTAGTAAATCTATATATTAATACGTGAAGGGAAAACTTTGTACCCCTTTTTAAGCATATTGGACAGACGGAGGAGTGTGAGATTTGGCATAGTTAAAGTTTATATAGAGAATAAGTGCAGAAAGCTAAAATTTTAATATAATATGTGTTAGAAATACATTAAATTCAATAAAATAAATTCATTATTTACGTTCATACAGTCTATGTCAAACGCATAGTAGTCTGTAGTCAAACTGTCGTAATTTTATTATTGACAGTGCCAATTTCAAACACATATAGTGTACACGGCATTCGTATTTTTCGTAGTAACCCCAGTAGGTCGAATTTCGACCACAGGGCGACCACTAGTTCATTTTAATTGCCTTCGACTTCAATTCATTTTTTCAGTGAAAGTGACTAATATTAAAATACATAGTCGATTGAGTTTTTTTATCCGACTATTTTATACACTTTGAACGGCAAAATTGATGAAGTCAAAGGTAACTGAAATGAACAACGGTCCAATATAATTCTTGAGATAATATATTTACGTTTTTTATTACTTAGCAATTCTTATTTAAATAAATATATATTTTATATTTCTTAAGATATACATATAATATATACACTGAGAGAAAAACTGAAGTAAAATTTTTAAAAAAATCTCATATAAATTGACATATTACCAGGCCATCTTTGGAGCTTATGAAAATTTTTTTAAAAACTTACTAAAAGCTTTAATAGACACACTAGAGTCAGCCGGAACACTTGTATATAAAAGGTGATTTTTTAAGCGTTTGGTTTTAAATTTTTAAATGTTGGCCACGACTACGTTTCAGGTGGTCCATACGAGAAGTCCAATTTTGAGTGACTTTTTCGAGCATATCTTACCGACAGTACATGTGATGTTGTTTTCTAGTGCTTGAATCGATGCTGGTTTATCGGCATAAACAAGAGATTTGATGTACCCCCACAAAAAGTGGTCCAACGGTGTTAAATCAAAGAATCTAGCAATTGGTCATTTCGCGTGCTCTGTGGCATATGACACCGTCTTTTTGAAACCAGTAGTAGTAGTCGTGGCCAACATTAACATGAAATAATCTTTAAAAAGTAAATGGCAAGGATTGATTTTTAATTTGCAATAAATATTTTATACTTTTTTCCAATTTCTCTGTGTTTTGTTTGAAAATTAAAAACCAAACGTTGAAAAAATACCCCTTTATATTTATAAATATTATCATTAATATATCTACATATGTACATTGTATATTTTATATAATAATAAATTGGAGAGTTTTCCTTTGGTTGATAAAATACATTGCTTATAATCTGCATATTACAGCTTAACATGTGAATTATATTGAATATAAAATTTATTTTCTATTTATATTATATGTATATGCCATTTGTGTAAGTTTCTTAAATGCCTAACAAACCGATTTATACATATATATACTTACATTTTTATTAGGTAATTGTTATGAAAATTGCGTAAACAGTAATTATATTTCGGGAACAACTACATACATTTATCCTCAAAATTTAAAATAATATCGCAAATAATTAAGCATGGCAATATAATAAGCATTATAACTGGAAAAATCTTTTCTGGAACAATTTTCGTCAGTATAGCATGGCAGGAAAGAATAATTAATGCATTTATTTCTTGTTTAAGATTAAGATTAATTGATATTATATTGAAAATAATTCGCCAAACACTTACTTATAACAATCAAGGTCATTTAAAAATAATATCACAACAATTATATTATTATCTCATATCTGCGACGATACGTGACCGATAATATTGACTTTACAGATTAGCCAGTGCCTTCCTATCAGTAAATTGTTATGTCAACAAACTTAATGTAGAGATTACATTGTACATAAAATTCTATAGTTTTATTAATCTACAGTCAGATGTTTGTTGATTTTATCAGTGACAGTATAATTAGAATTTAATAAGTAGATTTTCTCGAAAATTGCGCATTTTCAAACCCCAAGTGATAGAGGTTAAATCATTCCAAATTAGTCATAGTTTCTTCTCCCGAGAGGAATACGAGCAATTTTCTGTCACCTTGTATGTATATGTTTAGTAGAATGTATATTTAAAATTTGTAGGGAATGATGATAGGAAAATTTGGAAGTTGAGAATGCGTAAAATTCCATAATTCGTTTTTAGTCTGCCCGAGGTATTACATATTAGCTGCATTTTTTTCATCCGGGTCTGCGTCTAGTTCAGTGTTACATGAAAAGAATGATCCAGGTTAATTACCCAAATAAGGATTTTTGTTTCTTAAAGGTTGGTATGCCTGCCTTATCGAAGTGACAAATTAAATTGACAACGTGAAAAGGAAAGTTTTTATTTACATTGCAACGAATCAAAAAATAATAAACAACATTTTTTAGATATTTTGTACGACTCATTTATTTGGTGTTCTCCATTTTTTCACTGTCAAAACAAACTAACCGTTCTCCAACGGGCAATGTTACCAACAAGGAAAAATTTAAGTAGTTCCACAGCACCTCTGGTGGAATATTTTCGAATTAATCATCTGTACAGTGTACCTACATATGTAATGATTTGCTTCCGATTGGTTTTAGTTTTTTCCTTTAACTCTTTGAGGCACATGATTACAAAGATAAAAAAAGCCTATTGGAGCACAAAACTTTTTTTTTATTAGAAAAATGAAGACGTTCAACCTAAATTAAACTGTATATGAATATAAGTAATTTATACTTCGAGGTGGGTTAAAATATATCCCATAATGCATAAACCACGAAGCCAAAGATGAGACTGTTTTTAACCCACTTAACCCCAAAGAGTTCAAGTAAAGTAAAACAGATTTAATTAAGAAATTGCTGGAAATATTTTAATTCATATTAATGGCAAGTAATACATAGTATTAAATAAATTCACATTTACATTATTGCTTTTCAACCTAATTTTAGCTGATAACTATACAATTGATATGTGAGTGAAATCGGTCTAACTAAGAGCTCTAAGTTAGAGAAAAAATGTTAAGAGAATCTCGATATTGCTCTAAACGTAGAGTGACCTAGTACATGTATTTCATTTACCTATTTATCTAAAGTAACTATTGTCACAATTTGAACTTCTAAATGTCAAACTGACTCTAACTTAGACCGTTTTTTGTTAAAGAATCGTGAATGACAGGATACCCTTACTGGCTGTCACTTTCTCGGACATATTCAACATATTGCCAAAGACAAGGCTCACATTAAGGTCATGCACAGGGTGGTCGATTTTGAAGGAAGCATATGGGGCCGAGCGGGGAGGAGGTGTGCAATTGTTATGATGGTGGCATAGCATGCAAATATGATGAATTGCAAATGTATGCCCGGTCGGAGACTCCAGAGGGCGGGATCGGGGGTTGGGGGCACTTGTGAGCTGGCTCCATTATAAGCTTTCATTGCAGTAACAAAATGAAGTGCTCGCAGCAACCTTATGCAATTGCAATCAATTATTTCGGGCTTGCATGCGATGGAGACACTAAACCGGAGCTCCGGTGGTCGGTGCTGTTAAAGTGTTACACGCTTTTCGTATAAATTATAAAACAACAATCATGGGAATGTGGCTCACTGAGTGGATTCGGGAAAATGCAATTAATTATCCTGCGCTCCCATGCACCACTCGACATTATGCCGAAGGGATTACTTACTAGCTACTTTGATATCTATTCTATATATATATATATAGATTTGGTTTTTATCAAATCACTACAGGCAACTCTGTTCCACGCCCTTTTATCCTTTTATCTTTTGCACAAAATTTCCCTTAAGTCTCCCTTAAGTGCAGCATTTTTACGATATGACTGGCGGTGGTCATTAGTCCGCTTCCAAGAGGAGGGAAGGACTAGGATCTTCGAGAAAAATTACTTCTTCTGATATTATGTTGCGATAACTGCTATTGGCCTCTGGTAGTTCCCCCGGCTTTTAGTTGTCTTCCAGGAATGA
The DNA here is from genome assembly GCA_951509405.1 of Machimus rusticus. NCBI lineage: Eukaryota > Metazoa > Arthropoda > Insecta > Diptera > Asilidae > Machimus > Machimus rusticus. Next base: position 2,884,957 of record OX608054.1, read on the forward strand.
TTATGTCTACGATATGAAAGTAGACAAAGACTCTAGGGCTGAAGTGTTTTCTTCGCGATAAAAGGCCTGTCTGCCTCTGAGCTTTATTCTAGGGCATCTTCTTATACAGCCTCATTTTTAGACGACAGCCGATTGCCTCTTAATTAGCCTAGTCTGCATTTTATGAGTTTTGACCCATCCCGGCGAAGTTTCGCCCTTAAACATAAAGTAGACATCTTGAAAAGCATCTTAACAAAAGCGTCCCACTAAGACGTTCTCTAAGTCTAACTTAATGTTAAAAAGTGAACGCTTATTTCGTTCTCGCATCGTTCAATAAATGTTTGTCCTTTCTCCCAAATGAAAATTCAACTATGGCGTATTTCATTTCGTTCGTTTGACAAAATCGAATTTTTCTTCTTACGAAATTGTGCTAGAAAGGCTATGGTTGAGGTTCATGTGTGTCGGGTTGTATGCATTTCTTTGGTCTAAGCCTCTAGCACTATCTAGCTAGACTGACTGTCAAAAGGAATGAAATCTTTTAAGCGTTCACTAAATGTAGTAACAGTGACACAGACCGAGCCACCCTGCATAGGATGACGACAGTAAACCGGACAAAAAAAACTATAGGAGGTGATACATAGTAAGGTTAGGTATATGTACGGTGATAAGGGATGATAGAAGCTAAAGACGAGTCGAAATCGAAGGAAATTCACTGACCTGTAAGGATATTGTGAATTGAATTCTCAGTGCATAAAGGGACTCGAGGCTTTAGCAATATGAAACAGTTTCCTCGAGGAGAAATTGCCGGAAGATTTCGATATTTTCAATTGGATAGTATCCTGGAGAAAATAATGAAAAGGGTTCTTATTCGAACGTATATAAAAGGGATTTATATTTAGCGTCTTTAAGGGCCAATGATGTCTTTAACATCATTTTCTATTCATCAACCTTTGTGCAATATTTATTGCACGAGAGCGAAACAATTTTCAAACAATTGTAGCATTTATTCTTTATTTGATTTAAGGGGACTTAGCGCCTTCAAATTTTGAAAAAATCCATCTTTGTTTTTTGATAGAATTTGTTAGAATGAACCTTTAAAAACAAAAAAAAGTAAGGTATATTGTATGGTCCACATTTCGGTAAGGTTTATTACACAAAAATATTGAATTTTAACTTAAAACTCAATTTTCTCGAAACAATGTGTTTAAAGTTGGCGTGCATGATTAAGAAAAAAGTATTTATCCAATAGTTCTGAAATGTTAACACGTTAATCTACACATTTTACTGCTCAGAATGAACTACGGATGAAAAAATCGGCATTACATTCTTTGAGTTATAACCGATTTTCGGGGGAAAAATAAATCGATTTTCGAAAAAACGCCGCCATTTTGTTATTTTCCGACCAAATTTTTTTCTTTTAGTTCATTCCAAGGCCGCTTTGATGCTGATTAAAACCACGTTTTTTGTTTTTTTTTTTCGAACTTTTCTGAGGGCAGTTATCATGCACGCCGTGGTTTTTTGATGTTTTTTTAATAAATTTGTAGCAGACGACATGGGCCACACAAAACATTTAAAAAATGTTTTCGTGTAGTTTGAAAACAATTAAGTATATGTACATAGTTTCATTAAGATATGCCTTTTTATTCAATTTAAAATTAACCTTTGAAAAAAACAATTTTTTGAATATTTGAAGGTGCTAAGTCCCCTTAAAATAGCTTGAAACTACTTTAGCGTCCTTTTCTTTAAATATCTCATAAACAGGTATGAATCGTTTAGAGCAGAAGAGTTGTAATACAATATTGATCAGGTATCGATTCCGAGCTTAACATCCCTGCAAACGTTTATGTAAAGATGTACATATAGTATAGTATATACTATAACGATTCTGGCGAATTTATTAGTACAGATGAAATTTGGCAGAAAAATAATTAGTATAAAATCTAGGTTTATCTCGTAGTTAGGCCAGATCGGACAATTAAGTGGAAGGTTGCACGACTTCAGTAATCAAAATTTGTTTTTTAATTATGAAAGTCATATTTTAAAGAATTCTTGAATTAGAAGTGCCCTCGCTTCCTCCACTGACGCGGTCCCTGAAATTGAAAATTAAAATATATTATGCCTTCACCTAGGAAATCCAAAGGGGCAACATAAATATTAGCAAATAATAATATATAATTAATGAAGATACACCTATTTTTTCCATTGTCGGAGCCAACATTGAAATATTCCGCCTTTCAAAGATAAAAGCTGAACCAAATGAAGGGAACTTCATTTACTTAAAAATTAGGTATAAAAATTTAAAGACTTATCAAGCACAAGCAAGCGAACTTTTAGCAGATTTTCTACGAATAGAAACATTCAACAAGTATTTTATTAAAATAACAAACAATAATTTAAAACATTTTAACAAAAATTCATTTCGTATAGAGCAATTGATTTATAATTTAAACACGCATATGAAAAATTAAATATTTCATACTGTAATTCTATTCTACATATGTCTATCGATCGATTATCAAAACAAATCGCTCAAAAGACGTCGGCATGGGTAGCTCAGTTGGTAAAGCAGCGTAGCGTTAAATCGAAGATCGAAGGTTCGAATCCAGCCCGTGGTCAAATTCGACAGTTTCATTCTTTTACGAAGAAAAGTCTTTTAGAGAAAACAAAATATGGATCATTTGGATTTTATGAAAGTTTCTGCCGTTTATTTACTTTTATACTTTTATGTTTACTTTATAATTGCAAATGTGGTTTTTAAAAATTTTATTGCTCATAATTAAAATAATTTTTTCTATTTTTTCAACGATATCATTTATCGATTTCGAAAAAAATTTGACATTGTTCTCTTCCTGTGTCCTTCATGTGAATCGGAGTTGAAACTTATTTGAGCAAAACCCACGCTGTTAGAGTAACAAAGCTAACGACGTTAATTCAATCACAGAATTCCTCGAACTGAATTTTTGTGTTACCCGAAATAAAAAAACATCAAACCAAGCAACAAATTGGAATTACCTGAATGAATTTCATTTTTTTTCAGTGAACATTAATACTGACAGTGTCATTTACCTTATCTGTCACTTAAAATTGATCGTCCACCTCAGTCTAAGGTGCCCAAACTTTTGCTTTTTACAGCGCGAATTTAGCAGTGGCGAAGCTATTCAAATTCATATTTTAAGTAATGATTTAATTGAATATATCCTCACTCAATACCAGTGAGTGAAAGGGTGGTTTAAATGATAAATAAGATTGAGTTAAATTACCAAAGATGCGTTTATTGGTTCAGTTGGGTGTTGGGTATTGGTCTAATTGACTAATTTCAGCAGCTAGCTGGCTTAGAAACTTTAACTTTAGAAATCTTAGAAAAATTTCTTTCATTTAGTTAGAATTCGAAAAATTAAATTTTGAATTTTGAATTTGAAATATACATATAAAATAAAATTGATGAATGTAAATAAGTGTATGAACTGAATTTTCTTGTGCAGTTATAATTTTGTATATTGAAACGAGAATTAATAGTAACGAAATTTCTCTATCGTATAAAATACAATTTAATTATTTTATTATACTTCAGGCATGTCTGATTTTCTCATTTTTTTATTGGTTTATACATATGTATAACATTTGGAGTCCAGAGGATAATCGGAAATAATAAATTTTGATCACTTTGTTGAGAGAGTTTCAAAGCTAAATTACAATTAAGAAAAGTCGCACTATTGAATAGGTATCTTATATTTATAAATCTGATATTATTGCATTAAGTTTTTTTACAAAAGCATATAAAGATTTCTTCCTGTTTTGCAATTTAACAATTTTCTTTGTATTCTGAAAATCTGTTAAGTAGTAAATTATTTTACTTATTGCAAACAATAAACAGCACAGGTTACTTAATCAATACTTAAAAGATTTATTAATATAAATTTGAATTAAAATCAGAACTACATATTTAAAAATTGTGTTTTATCCTATTTGAAGTAATATGCTATTCACCTAAATATTTCAAAGAAAAAAGGCAATTATTAGTATCTTTATTGTAATTTAAGATTTAAACGAATCTATAAGCTTCTCAAAACCATGTAGCTTCCAATTAAAATGTTTAAATGGAAAAATACGCGATTTTAAGATAATAAATCGCAACGCCTTTAAATAAAAGGAAGAAATTTGCCAAAATTAATCGCTTTACCACCTGGAGAAAGAGCAAATCGAGATCCAGGCTAGAAACAAAAACCGAACCGCCATTCCATGGCCTGAGGACCTAATTTGAAAATCAATAGAAATCGTTTTGCATAGGAAAATTTTCTTTTGAAAAGGTTTCGCTTCCATTAGACTGCTCCCGGGCTTGAAACTGGGAAAGCATTGAAAGAGGGGTTTTCGGTTTAGGGTTTGCCGGGTATGGGGTTGACCGGGCTATAGAAGGTTTTGGGCGGGATATTTTCCTGGTGAAGTATAGCCTACGCGATTAAGGTTAATTTTGTGGCCAGATTTTGCTTATGGTAATTCCCTCAAAGTGGATAGCAGTTGTTATTGTTGGTCTGGCCCTAATTACACCAACCGAATGAACCTTCCCTGCACACATGTGAACGCGACCAAATGGAATTTTTAATTTCATTTGCTACCCTGACATCAGGACTGAAGCCAGACAGACTCGTCAAAATGTTTAAATACTTAAATAGTCCCAAAAGCAGCACCCAAAACGATTTATTCAGGAGTCTATGAGTCCCGGGCTTTGTGTGGAAGAAAAACACCGGGAAACAACTGGAAAAAAGGAAGTTGCTACAAATGTAACAATTTCCATAACAAATTGAACATTTGAAATGTTTCTTCATTTACTTACTTTTCGCCCGACCGTAGTATGGTAGCGGGTGGTTCCCTTGTTTGTCTCCCTGTAAAAAGTTTCTTTTGTTTTGCGCGCCCGTATCCTTCTTCGAATTTTAAAATTTCATTTAACAAACTTTTTTAACAACGATAAGTCTCTACGGATACCTGTTGTCACATAAAGAATAAGACCCCGGCGACTAGGAGGACAACAGCAGAGCAACAAAACGCCGGGATAACCGGGATAACCGGGATAACAGGGAGGCGAACAGTGCACAACTAAATCACCTCTCCTGAGGGATGTTTCCCTTTTTTTTCGTTAGTCTTCCTGGTTTGTTCCCAAATTTATTTTTTCTTTCTTGTTATTTTTGCGTAGTTTCAGGCTCAATTGGGGAAGTTTTTAACAAGCCATCGAAACAGGATCTTATCCACCGGGTAATTTAGGGTTCAATTACAGTAAAATATTGGTTCATGTGGAAAATTATATTACGGGTGTAAAGGACTTAAACTGACTGAATAAAGAGTCCTCTGAGAATTATTATCTTTAATATTTTTATTTTTTCTTTACATTACACCGCAAAGTCGGGCAGTGTCTCCTGTGTGCATTATTTTTTATTTATTTACTAAACGGAGCTAATTTTCCACTTGGAAACATTCTTCACAAAATTTTCTTTATCTCGTGGTACTAGGAAGAGTAAAATAATCGGCGCGTAAAATTTGCCTTTTTTGCATAAATAATAACCAGAGTAATGGGGTTTTATAGACTTATAATATAAAATCTGGAAGCAAAAAGTTGGTGTGTTAATTTTTTGATGAATGGTAAGTTACTTACACTTGTATTTAGAAAAACATTGAAAATTGCACTTTTACTTTTTAAGTAGCTTCGGATTGAAGCACTTAAATTAAAAATTTTAAATATTCAGGGTCAATGGTATTCAACTAATAAGCTTAAACCTAATAAAGCTTAGAAAATCTAAAAGCGAAATTTTCATAAGGCATTAAAGTGATGAAATTAAACAGATATAATGATCAGTAAAATACCTTCTAAAAAGAAAGTAATAATATTGAATTTCTCCTATTACGGTTAAAAACGATTTAGGAAATAAAGAAACAGACTCATTTTATTCAATAATGTTTTAAAGTCTCCTTTTTATTTCATATCTAGAAAAATTTTTTGTATCGTTGTAATCATTAAACTTAAAAGGTGTTCTTTTCAAAACGAAAATTTATAATTTACTTACCGATAATATTTTCTTCGTCCTTCCCTGAAATATAAATAATTTGTTGAATTATAAATTTAAAAATTTTTCTTCACGAATATACTATGGTATATACATATGTATAGGTACAAATAAAAGTATACCTATAATAACTTAAACCTTCCATGCTTTTCATGATTTAAATCGAAGCAAAAGTAGTCACCGTAAAACTTTTGCAGTATCTACAATTTTTTGAATTATATGTTTATAATTTTTCACAATAACATTGCTCAAAATAAAAATTATTTTGCAGTTACATATACTTCACCTCTATACGCAAAGTCGTCGTCAAAACTGCACAAACTTTAATGATTATTTGACTTAATTTTTGTATTCGAAATTTAGATAATTGAATATTTTTATATTGAGTCCGAATATGAATATTTGTAAAAATTCTATATTTAGTTAAGTAGTTTTTACGTTTATTTAATTAAGCCTGCGAAAAAGATAGTAAATTGAACTGAGTATGCAGTACTTCCAAGTAAATTGAGAATAATTTAGAAATAATTTCTGTCCAAGAAGTCTTACATATGTATGTGGTTTCATTATGGCGTGCATCAAAATTAAGCTTTCTTCTAATTACTACAAAACAAAAATATATTTTCTGGAAAAGACAGGATTAAACAGAAAACATTTATACTTTTTGTTAAATATTAAAACTTTATATGTTTGAAAATAAAGAAAATTAGTCGTATATTAAATATATTGTAAAATCAAGACAGAGCTAAGGAACGGTACGGATAGGAAGTGCCCTTTGAATAAGATCTTTTAGCAATAAATTTTATTAAATGTGTACAGTATCATTTCAATAACTTTCTCAAAAGTGTCGTCAAGATACATACAACATGGTACATTCAATTTATCTTTATTCCACAAAAAGATAAAAATGCTTCAATGCATAAAAAGCCACGATATCATGAAATTTCGAAGAAGTGGTTGTTTTTTTTTCAAATAAAAATGAAAGTAAAAATAAAATTTCAGCGAAAATGTAAAGAGAAGAAAAAGAAGTGCCATCAAAATGGCCCTTCTCCCTTATCGATCAGCATAAGAATTTTCATAAATTTCCAATAAAATCCATCTTTAGAATTGGAAAAGTTTTTCTCAAAGTTACAATTATCTGCATATTTTGCCGATAATTTAACACACAAAAGTTATTTTCCCTTCGTAACAACTTTATACTTACAGAAAGAACAGGGTGGGCTTGTGGGTGCGGAAAAATATGGAACAGACCGGAATGCTTTGGTTCAAGATAGAGGAGCGGGTGGAAGACGCTGGTGGATCCTTGGGGCAGCCACCGCCTACAACTTCAGTCACACTACCGTTTGAACGAAAATTTTGCGTGGTATTTTCTTAGAGTCAGAGTCGTGTTGTAGTTTCGGTGGTGGCGATACCCGAACATGAGATTCAACCCAAAAACAGATTCCTAGAACTTTGGGTAAAAGTGATCCCATGGGGTAATGGGAAGCAGAGGGGTGCGGGGGATGTGATGCTCCCCAGTCGGGCTCCAAACAGAAACAGGGTGAAGTACTACCAGCGGAAGAACATCTCTTGCTAAACTTGCAAAATCACTTAAGCCCAAGTTATTAAATTATGCAAATTGCAATAAGGCATTCAAAGAGATCACTTCCTGCTGAGGAATTGGGAAGACTACCACCACGCGTCTTCTTATCCGTTTCCTCTTAGAATTTCAATTTTAGGAATATTTACGTTAATGCCAACATTTACGTTTCCGTTTCACTGTAATGCTCTCATTTTCGATGCTATTTGGGAACGTTTTACTTTGTTTAAAGTGTTCTACGGCTGAGATTTCCCTTCCTCCCCCCTCGAATTCGATAGTAGAGGTTCATCCTCTTACAAGCGAGATATAATAAACCCCATGCTCGGTTTTTAGAAATTTGAATCTAATTTTGTGTAAATACTGCAAGGAGTCATCCCATTCACCTGTGGCCCCAATAAGTAAGTGGCTTTCACTGAAAAGGGCGCAAAATTTTTATGCTCGCCTCATCAACATTACCTCTCTCGGTGGAAAACTGTAAGGATTACGTGCTTTCCCTTTTAGCGCCATCTATCGCGCTTTTACAGCATAACCAGCATCCAATATAACTCGATTTCCTCCGCCCTGAACAATAATAAAAGCCGGGAAGGTATCGCCCGAGTGTACATCATCCATTTGGAGGCGCCTCATACAACTTACATATGCTTTTAACGTGTTTCATGTAGAAGCACTTTAACGATATGAAAAATATGCAGAAAAAAAAAATAACATCCCCGCAAGAAGAAGAGGAGAAACATGTAAATTCATGCCTTTCTGAAATGTTTATTGAAAGTTGTCGAAGCGAGCGAAATCAAATTTTCACAACTCGTCGGGGGATTTTTTTAAAAAATTGAATTTTTTTCCCTATACATACATATATATAATATATTTTTTTTATATGTATTGCACATATCACCCCAGGACACGCCCGGTGATATACAAATTATTGGTCGCTATGTAATCCGCTGTTATTACCAAGATCACATATAATTTTTCGCGACCTTTCAGGGCCTATACTCAGGGCACGTCTTTTTTTCTGGAGCTCCTCGTTCGCATTTTTTTTTCGCTTTCATCCTTTCCCATTTGTCTTCTGTCCGGGAGCATGTGGGAGGGGGAGTTGTAACTTCCAGAAGAAGGGCACTAACTTCGGTGGCTTTAATATTCCAACAGGGAGGATATTGAAAACGAGTGTCGCGCGTGGAGCAAGTTTTTTATGAATTTTATGGCCAAGGAGGAGGCTTTTATGAACGAAGGAGTGTGCCATTGTAAGACATTCAGAAACGCCACTGGAATTTTAATTTTATAACAATTTAGTATTAGGTGTTAGGATGTTAGGTGGAGATGGGCTCCGAGGTACATGCTCCTAATACTTTACAAAAATTACGATAGTTTCTAGAGATAACAACCGTGGGATTCAGGGGAGGATTATCAAATTAATATCAAAACAGCTGCTTTCTTAAATAAATTAACGAATTTAGATTTTTTTTTCAGAATATGTTTATATATGGGTATTATTTTCCATACATATTTTCGGAGGGTGTAATAAAGTACGAAAAGTGTAAATTAAATACTTTTTCAAGGCCGAGATTTAAAACCGCGGTAGTATGAAAAGAAATGTAAGCGAGGAATAAATATTTTGAATTGTGTAACAAAATAAGTATATGAACGCATGAAAATCTAATTGTGTAGGTAGTAAAATGAATAATTGGGTAGGAATACGTGAACGGTTCTGCTAGATATATTGTTTTAAGTTGTTCTATAAAGTGTGTAAAAGGAAAATTTTCAGTATAAATTACTTAAGTTATTTTGTAGGTAAGCGCTTAGAATATTTTCAAAAACTAATTTGAATATAAAAATGCGTTTTTCCAGAATACAAAGTGCTGAAAACTACTGAACTATTCAAATAGTAATTGGGCAATTTATATTTATTTAATATACTGCTTATAGTTACCGTTTTTACTGCCACTGCTGCATTAAATAACTATAAAAGTTCTTTTATATTACTTACCAGCTACATTTTACTGCCACAATTAATTTAACTAATGTACCTACAAAAAACAATTGATACATCCCACATGAATTATTTACTGTTTAATAAAAACGTCCGGATATTTCTGATAGAAAAATGATTCAATACATATGTAGTTACTTTTCCTTTTTTAAAAGGTTAAAATCTCAGTCAATTCAAAAATTGTTCTTTTTGTTAAAGTTTTGCAGTTTAGAAGATGGCTGGAATCAAAGTACCTACATAGTTCAAAACTAAAGTGCTTGTGACTGATATTTTTCTCGTTGTTAATAAATGCTTCAAGAGATAATGCACTAAAAATAAACTTGTCTACAGAAATGCATAGAGCCAATCCTCACAAATATGTATGTATGTAGGTTGTATCACATGAATATATGCATATTTCAAATGTATTTTGAAAGTGCGTTCGCATGTTCACATAGTCAGACGTTGAATTTACAATACCATTTAAATAAGAGAATTTATCTGGTTTTGGTCACATAAATTTAATAAACTACATATTTAATTGTACAATTATAAATTTGGAAAAAAAACAGGTTTCTTGGAAAGAGAGAAATTTCTGGTCACGCGAGAAGTGAAACTGGTTTAAACAGCAAACAATTTTCTCGAATAATTGCAACCACCGGTGATGGATAGAAATTATAAACTTTAACATAATTCTCTTAGCTGAGGCCAAGATTACCTGAATCCGGCAGAAAACTTTAGTTGAAATTCTAATTTTAAGCTAAAGTTTTTAGTTGCAGGGAGGAAAAGACAAATTGCTTGCATGAAATATCTTAATTAATTCAAAAATTGTAATTTAATTAAAATCACTATGAAGATGTTAACTTTAAATGCAAAGTCAGACACTTTCAGAGCGTGCCCCAAACCCTCCCCATATTCTGAAGGATGGCAGGCCCTGTGATGATGCATTTCGGTTCCGCTTAACCCCATCCCAAAGTGCAACGAGGAGCTGCTGCAAGTCCCTTGTCCCTGATAACAATCTGACAACGAGATAATGAAGGGAAGAAGACTTCTGAATATTTACAATTTAACTTTGAAATTACTCAAGTAAATTCAATTCGCAAGACTTGTTCGCCAGTCCCCCCGTCCGCCCCGACGTCATCCGTCTTGAATCCAGGGTCTTAACCCATTCCGCTCGACGCTCGTCTATTTGGGTCCGCCTTAAGAGATAGAGCGTTCCTCGAAATCTATTTCTTGAGGAGTATGAAATAATGGCAAAGGGACCCTGACAGAGACTGATTATATACACAGCTTCAGGAATTTCTGAATTTCTTGTGATAGAAAAAAAACCTCATATTAAGGCACATCGCCCAAGTCTTCGAACTTTCCGATGGCGCATTAGCGTGATTGCTGCTCCGGAAAGTAAAATTTTCGCAAATTTTGCGGAATCGATGAGTTTGAAGACATTCACTGATGCTGCATCAGGGAAATTCGCATAAATCGAAGAGTAAACTAATAAACAAAATTAGTTTTAAATGTGCGGTACTCAGCTTGGATTTACAACTCACTCCTTTGCAAAAATTTGTTTGGTACCTATGTTTATTTACATATATAGGGTGTTCCAGGCAACCTGTACCAGCGAAGGTTAGTGGTCTTGGTTCACCACACTGAGAAAACAGTTTAATTATAATAACTAAGCGCATTTATTTGAAATATTTGGTCATTATTAATAAATTTGGTAATAAACACTAAACGCATAGTTAAAGTATATAATCGTTATCAATCGAGTCAACAAAACCATTTACTTGGATTATTTAGTTCACATAACGTGAAAACGTGGTTACTCATAATCTGCAAAACCGCGCGTGTGTGGATAGCTAAGCGGTAGCGGTGCCAGACTACCAATTCGGAGGTTCTAGGTTCAAACCCGGAGTCGGTATGATACTTTCTAAAAACACGTAGGAATGTTGTGGTAGCTCGATGGGTGGGTAGAGCAGCCAAGCCGCCAATCCGCAGGTCCCAAGTTCGAACCCCAGCCACGGATTAACTATTTTTACATTTAATAATTTTAAATTAATATTTTTCAATAACATTTTTTCTAAAGATTGATATGGGGGCAATATCAATAAGTTATATTTTCTTTATCGGCTGAAAAATATCAATATTACATTTTTTTTACAACAATATGATTTGGTTATTATTACCAAATTGAAGTTTGTCTCAAAGAAAATGTCCCAACTATGGGATTGTTTTGCAAGAACTAAATATTTAGTTCGCCATATCCAACTCTACGATTTGCTGTCTATTAATAAATCTCTTTAACAATAACCAAATTTGGTGTCCCCAAACCACAGACCTTCGCTGGTACAGGTTGCCTGGGGCACCCTGTATAAAGGTACCAACATAATGAGTTGTAAGTAAATACATATATTTTTGCTTAGTTTGTTTTATGAACATTAAGGACATTTTGTGTGATGCGAACATCCTCTTTGTCAAGAATTCCCTTTAAAATAAATCTAAATGCCAATCTCTCTCTGGCGGTCATTAAACAAACATTTCTAGATCGATTAAAAGAAAAATAGTTAACAAAAAATAAAAAGCAAACCAAAGGAACAGTTTGGAAACAAAATAGTATAAATAATCTAGTTTTTATAAATAATATACATAAGTTCTGTCCTAATTAATTGTGTGGTAAGTTTTTTTTTAAATTAAAAGTAAATAAATTTTCCCACTTATAATATTATCTATTTCAACAAGGTTTGACAGAAAGCAGAAAATTTTATATATGTACATATATTTGTTTCTTTTGTAAGTGATTCCAAGTAAAAATATCTGAGTGACGTTGAAATATAAACATTAACCACTTTGCCATAAAATCTGAGGGTTAAAGTCGTGTATTAACATAATAAATAATTTATCTTTTAAATTTGAAAAGTATTTGTACGATAACTAAAAAAGAAATTAATGGGAAAGTCACAAATAAAAATAATTTATAAGATTGTGTACGTCCTGCAGTGTAATACTAAGAATTTTTAATTTATGAGTCATAAACTGGTAAAGTAGCTCTGCAATTTAATTCATTTTTGAATATTAATTTCATTTTTAAACTTGTCATATTAATTTGAAACTCAACAAATCCCTTCATTTTGATTACAACTCAAGCTGGCGGTAGTAAGTTCGGTTGTCAAACCGTATAAAACGAAGTAAATTCAAATTCGATTGAATTACGATTTGAATTGTTCAACTTCGCGAAAATTGTATATTATACTACCTACCTATATGACGTAATGAAGGAAGAAGTTAATCATGCAATGAATTCTAATTGATAACCACGAAAGGAAATATCCAAACTGAATAATTTTAAATAAACTGCCCAATTTGTTGGCCTGAATGGTGCAACCATTCACTGTTCTGGCCATTACGTACCTCGATGGGTCAGGCTCAGGATTTATCCCTCTTTTCAGCGCCCTTAGCCCTATTAGGGTATAGAGGCCGGAAAATTCATCACATCTAATTATTTCTATCTGCGTGCATTTTCCGCTGTTGTGTAAGGGCAAAATTCAATTGGCAAACTCTGTCGGGGCCAAGCAATAATAATTGCGACAATGGCCGAACTCTGTTTACTCAATAAAGTTTAATTTGCATCCATCCACCCCGGCTCCCCGGCGGACGCAACTTATACAAAATGCATTAATTGAAGCGTAAAAAGAGGCAATTCTCCCACTCGGGTTATGAAGGGTTGGAGGCGCCAGGAAGAAGGTCATGATCGACCTGGAACACACCTCTAAAATGCATTGTGTCGGTGCATCGCAGTATGCGTTCCCGAACGTCAGTTAAATTTATTCAGAGGGAGATAATTCATAAAATTTTGAATGTGGGAAAATATCCCCTGCAACCCTCAGGGCATTTGTGGTTTTAGGGTGCGAGTCCTTTTCAGACACAGTTGCCTCGTCCAACTATAGGCCAATATTAAAACACCGGGTAAATTGTTTATACAAGTCCGATTGAAATAGTAGGCTACAAGTAAGCAAGGAATCCAAAATTAAATGCATGGCAGGTTAATGTGAAATGGTTTAACAATTTAAAATGAATTATTTTTGGTCATTAGCACTACGCTTTAGGCATTTTATAGATTATTTCACCTGTTTTGGAGATTTTCGGGGAATATGATAGGGATTTTTGGGGTATATGCACTTTTGTCGCAGTAAAGATTTAATCTAAATAATGGCATAAAAATAATTAATATTAACAGTAAAAACTATATTTTGTGATTAAAATTATTATTATTTCTTTTTTTTTTTTGTTGTTGGTATTATAGACTTATATTTCCAAGTAAATTAAAATCAATTGGAAAGTGATATAATAATAGGGGAGACTGGGTACGGTTGAAACATGGGGCGGTTGAAACAGTGCTAATATCTCTCGAACCGTGTATGGTGGGGGGAGGGATGTAAGGGACGAAAGAAGCGGATGACAAGTCCGAACACAAATCTCAGTGGCGCGTCGCTCACTACGCGTTGTGGTTGTTTATAGGAGGCTCCATTGTTATTTGATAAGCAAAAGTAAATATTTATGTACCAACACTTTTTGCAATTACTACACTTTTCATTAAAGTGACAGTGTAGAGTGGTATAGTTGGGTTTGAATCAATGCTTTTAGAACATGACAGCGTAATTAGTATTTGTGTAAAATTACTTTTGCCATTACTATAAACTGTTTTGTATCAAATGGGGGCTTGGGGACAGTTGAAACATTTTTAGTGGGTACGGTTGAAACAATTTATTTATTTAAATTTCTCGCTTGATTTATTTAAATTTCTTGTTTTATAGATGCCGGGGGTACGTGCAAGAAAGGCTTCGCCTGGGAGGACGATTAAAAAAAAAATTAATAGCATTGTTAATAGAAATATTCTTTTAGTTTATATTTTCAAATAATTTCACTATACGAAGAGCTAAAATTCGGTTTTAAAATAAATCCTGTTAATTTTTACTGTTTTCGATAAGCGGATACCTACTTTAGGTGCAGTTGTTAAGTAGTAATATTGCCTAAGGCGACTGAAGAATATTTTGTATTATTTGTATGTATTTCAGTTGATTCAAACCACTGTTTCAACCGCCCCTGGTATGGGGACGGTTGAAACAATTTTAGTTTTTTTGTTAAATTTGATTTTACACATATTACAAAACACCGGGCACTCAAATAATACTGCAAATTGGAAGATGGAAACACGCCCTTGTATTTAACATGTCTCAATCGGTGCTTGGTTCGGTAATAGCGATGCTACGGACAATAAAAGCTAAATTGTTTCAACCGTACCCAGTCTCCCCTACCTATTTGGAAAAATGTTATCTGACCACTTTTAGGGTTCCGTACCTCTAAAGAAAAAAAGGGACTCTAACAAGATCGTTGCCTGTCTGTCAAGATCCTTTTTTTCAGGAACGCGTGGAGGTATCAAGTCGAAATTAATATCAAGTACTCAGGTCTGCAATTCCTTGGAGCTGTGGAAAAATCAAACTTCTAAGTCAACGCAATCAAACGATACGGCCGTTTATGCCGCATATTTTGACACTCGCAAGGGAATCAAAACCTATAGTGTAGGTACTTCCCGTTGACCTAGTATCATTAAATTTGGCAAGAAGTCAATGTCTTATAGCACAAGTAAAGGGAAAATCCGAAAACAGTAAATTTGAAGTTATATAACAAAAAAATAATAATTATTACAGAACCCTCGGTGCGCGAGTCCGACTCGCACTTGGCTAGTTTTTTCTAAATCCGAATGGCTTTCCGTTAAATTCTCCAATATTGGCTGAATTGCTTCCGATTGGTTTAAGTCTGTCTCTAAGATAAAGAAAATCGATTCAAATTACGAAATTGCAGCAAATATTGTATATTATATTTATGGCAAGCGTAATATTAAATAAATACATATTTACATTATTATTTTTCAACATTGGTTTCAACGAAAAGAATATAAAATTTTATTCTACCATATCTCAAAAATGATAGATCCAATTTTAAATGTTTAAGTTAAAAATTGATTTATCATTGGGTTTTCAAAAATAGATTTTCCGCAACAGCTACTTATATATGTTTTAATAAATATTTATTTGTTAATACAAACCTAGTAATAATATAGTTGAATGAATTTTGGATTCTAGCACTAAATTGTATAATTCCTATTGTAGGTAATTTTCAGCAGTCAGATTCAAATCTTTAAAATAATTAGCTCATTATAATTCTAGCTTTTGATCCCGATCGGATGAATTGATTTATGTAATTGTGCAAATCGGGTTGGGAAAATTAAAATCTTATCCCGCTTCAGCCGGTGGTAAAGTATTTGAGCCTTTTGCTTTTTACTCCTGTCTGCTTCTAAATTATATTTTAATAATAATCAGCGACTCTGCTAATGCTATCCTCTCAATATATTAAGCGCAGAAAATATTATAACTGCGATGTTTTTAATCTGAAGGAAAAATGGAGAGGATTCACAATTTTTTTCGACGAAACAGCAAAGACGGGCGTCGAAGAAAAGTTGACTTTTGCACTCATTTCAAGGTTGCCGAAGCAATAAATAATTTTATAGTTCTAAATCGTCCACTTTTTGTTTAAGCAGTTCTCTTTAAATAATTTTTGTGCATTAACTTGTTACAGCTATGGAAACTTCCAAGGTGAAGCGAGCCTCTTTAAGAACATAAGACTTTAGAATTTTGGTTCAGATTATGTATAACAGATATTTTTGGAATGAATCAAATATTAATTATTTCAATATATTCAAGACACACAATTCGAGTTAACCTCAATAAACGTCTAGTAGAAAATTATTTAAAATAATTATCAATAATGGCCATGGTGTGACTAGCCATTTATGTAAATCGGTTATTACAGGGAGTATTCAAGTCTAAATCTTGTTGTTGGAGCCACTCAATCATTGGTTCCAGAGAAATCAGCTCGGTACTCGTTCATTACTTTTGACATAATATTACTGATATGATTCTTGATGGTTATTACCATTTCTAAAAGAATACGAGTCTGTACAGTTAAAAACTATATTTCTTCAATTATTGGAAAGTAAAGTAAAAAGTCGAGCTAAATAAACAAAATTGTTTTCCCAATCCTGAGGTGGGTCACAAATTGACATCATCAGCTCAGCTCCTTTTTCCCTTGATTCTCTAATAATTTCTGTGTTTTAATTTCTTTTTCTAGATAATAAAGAAAGAAGTTTCGCTACAAATAGAATAAAGTAATCGAAAATGTGCAGGTGAGTCTTACTTAGATCATTTTGTTGTTGTTGAAGAATCGCAAAGTACTTTACATTTAGCATTTAGGCTTTAAATTTTAACTCTAAATCGTTAGGGAATCCCAGGGCTGATAAGTTGTTTTCGATAATTTTCATATTAAGAAATATAAAAGAATTCTATTTTATTCGAAAGCAATAAATTAAGTTAAAAGTATTCGAAAAGTAGGTAACTACTTATATGGTTTTGACAAGATACGATAGTCTCAATTGTTAAGATTAAGATCGTTTTGTTTGTAACTATCCTGACACGATGTATCATGGAAATGACTCTTTTTTTTTATGTATTAGTAATTAATATTAATATGTTTAACAACAAATGAAAAACATTTCGCTTTAAAAACAACTTCTGCAGGAATACTTAAGAAAATGATCCACTTTAGATAATAGAGCCACAATTTAGCAGTCACTCCTGCCACACACCGTGGATTCGCCTTTTGTGTATATTTTTTTTTCTAGTTCAATAATAAAGAAAGTAACCAGTCAAGGTAAATACCCGGTAATCTGTACATGTAGGGACGGGCAGAAGGAAATTATTTTAAGTCTATCTGAATAAGAATAAGGAACCCAAATAAAAATATTTTTTCATGGAAGGTCGCAAAAATTTTGCTATCATTGAATTCTTTGGACTATATTTTTATACAAACTCACTTTGCCTTCCTATGGTTATCAATATGATTTTCAAAGCAAAAATGTCGAACAGCCAAATCTTTTTCTTTGCGAAGTTTATTAACGTGGAACTCATCAATTTCAATATTAACATATAGTATAATTTACATAATCATGGATTGGAAACTCTGCACTTATAAAAAAGTATTTCAAGTGCAATTAATTGTCACAAGATGTTACTACTAGTTCCAAATAAAAAAAGATGAGGTGCTCATATGTATACTCACGGTATTTTTCTTCTCATTGCATTCCATGCAGTACAAAGGCACATACAATAGAATTGTAATGATGAAAAACAAAACCCATAAGAATTCATTTTGAAAAAGGACTTGGTTGAGCGTTGAGCGAGTGTTTCCAAAGTGTCAATTTGATGCATACAGTTGAGTGGGCATGAAATAGATAATAAGTTCTGTTGACATAAGGACTAAAGAATCTGATCCTCCTTTTACTAGGAGCTACTTTGATAAAACAGCAGCGATGAAGATTCTATACTTGCCATCTCTATAAAATAAGAAGGGAAGAAAAAAAGTTCTGAATTTAAAAATAGATTTTTAAAAACAAGCTTTTATCGTATTGTACTTGTCAAACCCTTCTATTTGATACCCATATTATGGGAGTGCACAAAAAAAAAAACTAGTCCATCTTGGACCGCCGCCATATTAGATTTAGAATGACGTCACTTAACTAACCACGCATTGTCATCCAAACTAAACGTGTATGCAAAATTTCATCTCAATCGGTTGAGGATAACTGCTTTAAAATTCAGTTGCAAGATTTGTCCCACACATATGTACTAACTAACAAGGGAAGTCAAATACAAGCTTGTAATATAAAGAATCCCACTGCGCTAGAGCCAACCATACGATTTTATACAGAAAAAAAAATTATATAGAAGGTAGATAGAGCACACATGCCAGAAGTACCTAGAATAATTCGTAGAAAAAGAAAAAATACAGTCTCAGGAGCGTTTCCATCGAACAGAAAGCAACACAATTCATTCACCACAAGGATAATTGGTTTAGACTTTGCCTAACCAAAAATTTTCAGTTTTAAAAGAATACGTACATACAAAAGACGGGGACAAAACTGTGAACAACGAAAAATGGAAGAGAAAGTAGAAGGAAAAGACTTAATCCACTTAGAGGATGCTAAACAAATTCCTCAACATAAAATTAAACTTATCATGGCTCCAGGAGCAGGGGGTGGAATGCGAGGCGGGGGCGACAATAAACAATCAGATTTTCGCCTTTAATCGCATTTCTCTCTAGAAAATTGCAATTCAACGCAACTCGTCCGTTAGTAAAGGTTTATAGACTTGTTGGCATCTGCCTCTGTATTTCGTTTCAGAATACGAAACGCGTAATTGTGCGGCAGACAGGTGGTTTTTAACTTAGTTTAATTAATTTCTTTTACTAGTGTACATTGCGACTGAAAGACAAAATTAAAGCATTTAAGCTGTGGAAAATACGAATAGCAAAGTAGTATCTAGTAAGATTAAGGGATTTTAACTCCATCAAAAGTTTTAGCAACAAAGAACACAAATTACAGATGTAAAATTTTTTTAGAATACCTAAGCTACAATTTTGCTTGCCAGAGATTTAACACATTATCTACCGTGGGCACGTATTTGTGCGTTTAAAAACATCTCGTGTGCACATATGTACATATACATATGCGCGTCTCGTTTAATTTCATGCAATGCAATGAAAATGTGCAAAAGGGAAGCGGGGGGTTGGGTATGCATTTCCTGAAAAGCTTTGAGGGTTAGCTATTATTTGAGATAAATATTAACCTTCACGGAATGTACCCCAGGTGTTAGTAGAAAAAGTACCTAAAATATTGTTATGAACAGTTAAGAATTGCCAAAAAATATTGAAATTCATAAACAGAAAACATTTAAGACAAAACAAATTTAAGAAATTCAGTTAACCAGTTATAACTGCTTATGACAAATATACTCGTCATGAAAGAAATGCAAAATGTTGTATTATAACAAGCATATACTCTATATATAACATAAAATGTTAAACTTTTTTCATGACGAGTATATTCGTCATAAACAGTTAACTGGTTTTAATTTAAGTGTGGTATTTTTCAAAACAAGGTACTACACAAAGTGGTAATACCTGTTGCATTGGGGAAATTAATCAACTAATTTTATAAAAGCAATATATTGTATATGAACTAAAAAATTTAATCTACATTTTTTTTTAAATTTATAGCAGGCTTACTGGTATTAAAAAGGAAACATAATACTAAATGATATTTGTATTAGGTACATTTCATTGAAATTTTCAGTTTTTATATCGAATGGTAATTTTTATTTTACACGACGCGACGTATAAACACGTCAAACGCATCAAAGCAGTCAACTGGTTAAAGCGCCATTTTTCAGGAAAATTGTTTGGTTAAAAATGTTTCATTTTCTTTATATAATTGTTCATTTATTTTTAAAATGCAGATTTAATGACGAATATGCAAACAAATAATAAATAAATATAAAACTGCTACTGCCGCAAAACTCGCGTAGGTATTGCATTAATCAGTTAAAGTGTGTAAAACCGGTTGCGAAAAAATCCTCTTGGACAAATTAAACCGAATAAAGTTTACATGAATCGCCGAAAAAGGAAATCTCTTCAATATTTCGAATGTAATTGACATCGTATGTTTGTGCGAGAACAAAGAAGCAGCCGACCACACTCACCGTTTGCAGGGGCAGGCCACGGCGGTAAATCGTCCCCCGAATAAAAACGGCCATTTTTCGTGATATATCCTTAAAACAAGGAACAAAAAGGAAGGGACCCAAAACAAAACACACACATCAGCAGCAGCAGATACAACAACACCAGAAACACGCCAACCAACAACGAAAACGATATAAAAAAAAAAGATAAAAAAATAAAAAATACGAGTGGAAAAAAATGAGACCGACACAAAGCAGAATGGAGGGAAAAAACATTCAGGAAAATCACGAAAAACTCAACCGGAACACAATGGAAATTTATCCGTGGAAAAAGCGAACAAAAGTAATTGAGATATCATCGGAGTGTTGTATTCAATTTTTGCGGCTGGCGCACAAACGAACAAATAAATGATAACGCAATATCAAAACTGCGCCGGCTCTCGGTGGACCCTGGGAGCGGTGGAAATTAGTGGCGGCAGTGCTGGGAAATTTTCATTTTTCAGTCCATCATGCGAGTGAGATGTGATGAACCCGATGCTTTTGGAAAGCACCTTCAATCGAATTACCCAAATAAATTTGGCGCACCTTCCTGACTGCGTTGCAACAGACCCCAAAGTCATTTTCATGGTCGCAACGCGCGCAGGGGTCCTGCAGATCAAAGCGATGGATTTCCACCTTCATCCCCAGGTGGATTAGCCAAATGCAGCCAACCCATTTTGATCTGATATCCCTGATCCTAAGTGGAAATATTTCACGGCGATGGACCAGCCCTGCCCTACATCAGCGGATTCTTAGCGAGGTCACAGGTAAGTGGTGCGGCCACTAATTCTCATTTATCGCTAATGGCCCTAACTCACCTGAGTATGGGAGTTCCTCTCGAATCTCGCTGAAGCCCCGTCTGCTCAATAAAACAGGTCATGCCAATTATTCATCACTATCAGCAACAAAGCTGATTGGATGGATTCAGCAGAAATTGCGCAAATTCGACATTCCCTAATTACTTCCATTTGGGACTATGAACCCTTTCCCTTCAGAATTAAAAAGTGGACTTATTAATAAAAAATTTTATCACAAATGTATGTATGAATTTTATGTTAGTCTAGTTTCTGCTTCTGCAATGAATGAGCATATACATGTATGGACAAAAACATAAATACACTAAGGTGAAATTATTTAGTGGTCACTTTTTCTTGCTAAATTTCTACTCAACTTATTTCACAACTCACATGGTGATAACTACTGAACGGGTATACACACTTACGTTATCCAGATACAAAACATCCCCCCGTTAATATAATAATTTAAGCATAACTCTACAATGGACCCTTTTATTTACAAACATATTTATATTTTAAAGAACTAAGTCGCCATATGCCGAATGGGAAACGCTGCTTCGATAAGCGTTTCAGCATGATAATGACCCGAAACGTACATCGAAGCTGCTAAATGAGAATGGGCTTGAAGTTTTTGTTTTGTCGACTCAATCACTACACTTGAATCCTATTGACCATTTCTTGGGGACCCTTAAACGGCGAGTCTCAATGCAGTGTTTTCGAAATAAAATAGAATTAATTGAAACACTGAAAAAAAAAGAAATGGCAAAGCATACTTGTATCTACTATTGTGAATTTAACAGCGTCTATGCCACAAAGAGTATTCAAAATAAGGACACCAGATAGTACCTACTACAGAGGCAACTAAAATCTTGTTCTTATTTAACACACTAACATGTAACGAAATTGATTATTTTTTTTAATTGTTCTAATTAAATTTAGTTGTGAATTTGTTACGAAGTCAACTATTTGTAATGTTTCATAAAAAGAAAAAAACAGGATATAGCTTTTTATTTTCCACTAAAAGAAATGAGGAAAAAGTGAAAAACTGCATTAAGTTTCTGTACTGCAATGATTTGTATTGCTGTGCACAACACTGTATTTATTTATTTGTCCATAGGTATACATTATATGTACATACATATATATATATATATATATATATATATATATATATATATATATATTACATACATACATTATTTTTTAAATCACCGCCAATTTTAATATTATAATATACTATATATATATATATATATACTATAGTGATCCCAAAAATCCTTTCGTAACAATTTTAGTGAGGTTTTAGTAAAACTAAATATCAAAAAACTGTTTTAGATCCACTATTTCAAAAGAGCTTTTAAATATATGTATGAGGTAATGGTGTTAAAAAAATAAATATGATAGCATCATATTCCCTAGACGTTTTACCAAAATTTCATGAAAAAAATTTATTTTTTATCTTTGAATGTTATAATTGTGCGGGTCAGCCTTAAAAACTTGTCGAGGGTTTAAGATTTCCAAAATTTTGTCAAAGAATTTTCGAAAAATATATGTATGTACAACAATTTGCATAAGTAGGTTATAGATGTATGTACCTATGTAGGTGTAAACAAATATAAAGACAATTCGGATTGATAATTTTGGCTTCGATACGGAATACATATATTATATACTCTATAATGTTTAGATTAAAATTTAATTTTGGGAACAGGATAATTCGTTTGGAACAACCAAAATACTTGAAAAAAAATCTACAATGAGTAAATGTTAAATTGTTAGTAAAATTGGCTTCATCTCATTGTAAATAGCCGACCCTTTATTATCGGGACAGATAAAAAAAAGGCTAAACGTAGAAACAATGGCTCTTATGCATAAAAACTGAGAAATGCTCAATCTCAAATTTTATATGGAAAACCCGGGTTTTATCTCACCCACATTGAGATTGAGGCCCAGTTTTCTATATAAAAATTAAGATTGAGCATTTACTCAGTTTTTATGCATAAGAGCCAATGTTATATTTTATGTTAACCATATTGTTTAAAGTGATAGTAAACAGCTAGTGGTCTAATCAATCAAACAATCAGCGATTAATAGAATATACATTTTTGAGGTAATATTAAGATGTATACAACCTACTTAGGGGTAATAACCCTTCTGCTAAGTAGGAATATTTCGCACTTCTGATCGCTTTATGGACCTATAGAGAGCATCATCGGCTTAGTGAGGTTAAGTGTCACTAAGTTTCACTCCCCGCTAATGGCATTCACTAACCACATTAGATTAGTTTCTGCCGATGCAACTCTGAGTGCGAGCGTCCCGCTCCAATAAAGCAATCCGCGCCAATTATTCATTAATCAGAGGCCGTGTGCCGTGGAAGTGAACAAATCCATTTGCAGCGGGCTCTTTGTCTCCTTTCGCGGAGCGGCGCACCTGACCGGAGATATTATTCGGGGGTTTGGGGGTTTGGGGGTGGGTACCATCAAATGGGGTTTCAGCGGGGGTTGGCGCGAACGTTAAATCGTTTGACGCGCTTCAAAAGCCAATGATTTCTCCCCCGCACTGTCGCTTGTACCAAGGACGAAACGCTTATTCGAAAATGGGTTACACGAAATGC
Source organism: Machimus rusticus (assembly GCA_951509405.1). Lineage (NCBI taxonomy): Eukaryota > Metazoa > Arthropoda > Insecta > Diptera > Asilidae > Machimus > Machimus rusticus. Next base: position 2,908,606 of record OX608054.1, read on the forward strand.
CTTCAATAAAACACAAAGTCCAAACGAATCGAATGTGTTTATTTTACAGTCCGTGGAAATGTAACGTTTAATCGAAATGTACTGCTCCGTCAACTGGAAATTTTGATTATCTATTCATGACGTGCACGATATCTCCCTACGGGAGAAAATCCGCGCGTTTGTTTGCCGTACTGCTTTTGGGTAGTAAAATAGCGACTTAATGGGGACAAACCCTTTCAATGTGTGACTCACGGCAATATAAAGGAATATAAATTTGAACCAAGAGCTTATATAGTTCGAATCAAAATCAACTGTAGAATCAGATATTCGAAAAATAAAAGAACCCTACAAAACGATGAAAAAATAAAATAAAATAAATTTGGTATCAAAACTCTAGATTTCACCTCTTTACTGCTAATTACCGCGAATCGCACGCCGTTCCGGCGGAAATAATTTCAACAACATTAACTGCGACCAAAAATATCCAATTGTAGACGACCCTACGCCACCTACGTTCCATGGGACATTTTCGGGGATGGAATGGGGTGGTACCAGGGAAATATTCACGCCGCGGCATTTGTGATAACATTTTATGCGAAAGGGAGTCCTTGGAGCCCGCCGCGCCCATCCAACCAGTAACAATTTTCAGTCATAGCTGCGGCTGTGGTAATGGTGCAATTATTTCACTGCCATTGACTACAACAGTCCATTACTTTTGGCGTCCTCGCACCCGAAAAAGTTACTGATTAGCCCTTCATCCCCGCGATTCCACCCACCCTAGTACTAATGCCGACGATGGCTTTAATTAAAACGCGTTTTCGGGTAAATTAATTGAGACAGGAACTGTGCCTCGATGCATAGAAGTCGCGAAAATTGGATCATTTTTATTTAAAGAAAAGTTCTGAGGGTGAAGACAGCCGGATTCTTCATACACTGTTAAGAAAAGGTTGAAAATCCTCGCAGTTTAAATACGAATTTTTTTCCCCAATTTTCGTGGGTATCTTAAATAAGGGAGAGCAAGAAAACACGCATTCAGTTTTGTGAGGTGCCTCTAAAATTGGAGCAATGTTGGAGAATAGGAGGCCGGAGGAGGATACTTATGGCGTTGGGTGGGTCATGCCATAAACGCTGAAAGTTTTCGAGCAATTACGCTAGTCATTATGGCCGCTACGCTGAGGTGCAGGAAGAAAACTGGTACTTGCTTGAAGAAACGACGGAAAAGGCACTGTGATCCTTACTTTAACAAGTGCAGTTGTATAGTCGTTAATTGCTTTCTTAACGATTGTTGGGTTAAATAATGGAAGCAATATACGCCATATAAATTTTAGTCTGCGATTACCCACCGGAAAGACAACCAGCATCCATTGTAAAAGATATGTACATTTATAAAACCTCTGGATAAAATGCCGTGAAGACCAAATAGGTATCTGCTAAGATTTTTATTCTTTATTTTAGAAGATGTATTTTACATGATAATAGCTCTTCACTGCATGAAACCCTTTATTTACATACAACATATCCATTTTTGGGAATTTTTGAGTCTCCTCAAAGACCTTTCTTTACAGGGTCTTTCAAATTGATTTTTCAAAACTACTTGCCATTTTTGTATACATACTCCATTGAGCACGCTCATGTTATATGTCACTTGACAAGTACAAGGTATGGCAATTTTAAAAATGGAGTCGTATATGTACATACATTACAACAGCGCACTGAATTGTCGAATTATTTTATGAAAATGGTCGTTCCGAGAGAGCTGTGTTTCAAACATTACATGATTCTTATCCGAGACATAAACGTTCAACTGAACAGCAAATTGGCAATATTGTCCGTAAATTTAAAGAAACTGGATCTCTAAAATATCAAGATAGACGTCAATATGTATATATATATATGTTCTTCCCCTATATATAAGATATAAAAGAGAAAGTGTCATTTTGTGGAGTTTTAGATTGTTTAACCTTAAACAATTTTATTTTCTTATTCAAAAATTCATTTGTTCTTGAGAAACTACAATTACTTTACAAGAATCGTTTAGGATTATTTTGATCTAATATTAATTCTTCACTAGAGAAATCATGCGATTGTATTAATGCGTGAGATGGTCATTTTCCAATATCACACCTTTACAAATATGACCTTAATTTTCTTTCATAATATATCATAAAAAATTTAATTAAACAAATTTAGTTTGCACATTAATTTAATATTGTTATTCAAGAATCGAATAACCTTTACACTTTAAAATTAATGGAACTATACAAATGAAATTTATATAACCCTTGTGAAAGGCCGTTTAGAACACACAAAATTAGAAAAAAAAGGTAATTTCCTTTCGTCTAATTAGCCAATAACTCAAATGAAACTACCCATCATCTAAAATCTAAAATTTAATATTTATTAAAACCCATCTTTATCCGCCATCTTACCTTTTAGCCAGGAACATGTAAACCATCTCCTTTTCGTCCTGGCCCTTTGCACACCCCCGTAACGAGTGAGAATCCCCTTGACAACAACTTGAAGCCCATAAAACTGTTTTTACACACATTTACAATTTTCAGGATCCCTTTTAACATATCCTTTTGTTGTAAAAACTTATGCTTTTCCTGAAAGCACAAAAACCTTTTCTAATTAATTTTGAACACACTGTGCGAAAAGGGATACCATTTGGTCTGGTCTGGGCGGCCCTAGTCCCTCAGGAGGGGAGGCAAGGGCTAAGGGAACAGTGTGGAAATTAACCAAAAAGTTTAATAGTCCCTGCGTATTCTGATGACAAATAATATCCACAAAAAGTGGGTAAATTAGAAGTTTTGTTATGAGGATGTCCTGATGTTTCTTCTGTACGTGATCCTCGAGAAGTAAGCGATAAGAACGTGTGTCAATGGCTCTTCGGGGAAGTGTAAAGATTTCCAGGGCGAGATGCTTAAGGATGCTCCTGGTGAAATATGACGAGATTTCGTGACTCTGTGCATGCCCCAAAACGTGCTGCAAGTTTCAAAAGGTATTTTAAAACTATTTGAATAAATATTTGAGAAGCCACAAAAATCTGTTTCTACTACCCCAAAAATTAACCCAATTTTCACCTATCTCGTTTCTTCCACTTGGGAAGGTTGAGCCTACTTTATATAGTATATTTTTTTCATTCCAGCGCTCCATGCTCCACCGTCCTCAGCGGGTGTAATTTGTTTTCATTGCAAGGATCACAATTGTTGATGAGGGCCAGGAGGAGGCACAGTGAATGAGTTCTTGATGGCGACACGCTACCCATTACCATTCCCATATTTTTCAACTTGAGACATTCTGAATCTTTCTGGCTGTCTGTTTTCCCTGGTTCTTGGCTAGCTACAATGAAGGGAACTTGCGGCAAAGTCCGTGTAAGGGAGTAATTCGTTCTTGCGGGGACATTCATTTGTTTGCACAAATAAGTGTCATTCGTACATGTTAACATTGTCGACATTTTGCGGCTTAACCATTTTGATTTGAGTAGAAAACATAAAGTAAGAGGTGTGGGTGTAATGAGGTTTCCTTTTCTACGACATGTTTTATTTTATATTATTATAATCGTTATTATTCCAATATCAATATTTTTTTTCTTATTATAATGTTATTAAAATACAGTAGAGTCCGATAGTTTGACATATTATTTGTACGTGTATCGTCAAAAGAAACGTCGCGCTAGTCTGACATGTTATAGGGTCAAACTACCATGACCATACTGTACATTACAATACATAATAAGATTAAAATCAAAAAAGTTTAAAAAATGTGTTAGATTTGTTAAAAATTCTTTAAGAATTTTATTATAATTTATTACAATTAATATTTTATTGACAGTCAGATATTGGCAATACAAATTTGAAAGATTATAAAAAAATTCGAAAAAGATATGATAAATCTATTTTTGTTACAAATTGTTATACACAAACAAAGAAGGAAAAAATCTTAATTTAGAAATATAAATCTCGTTCGACTACAAAATAATATTTGAGATTTTATATTGAAAATTCCTTTTAAAATGGAGTTGATATCGCCGATGCAAGACTATACATAGCTGTGTTTTTCCACAACGGATCCGGTTCTGGGTTTACTAGGAAATTTTGAATGGAATTGATTTAAGAAAACAGTCAATTACATACAGATTTTAAGTTTTGCGAAAAACGTTGCCCATTCAAACTTCAAACCTTGAACCAGATAAATTTTTGGATTATCCTGTACTTTTTTCACAGCGAATTTGCAACTTATAATTTATTGATTTGTTTAAAAGATTAATATAGATTTAAATAAAACAACACTTAATACTAGAAAAGAAATGCTAGAAAATAATAGAAAAAAATAATTTAAATTTTTTTTTTTTTTTGTAATTAATGAGAATTTGTGGAATATTTCACGTTAACCTTTTATATGACTTTGGTGCAACCTTGCTAAAATATTGATGAATCAACTTTGCCTTGATGAAAAGGAAGGACATGTTGCTGACAAAAGTCTCTTTTGAAAGTCAAGCCCATTTAATTAATTACCTTTGATGTACGCCAATGCGTGTATTCTGAGGTGGGCGTATGACAAAAACCCTTTTCCGCACGCACTGAGCCGGAGTTTCTGGCAACTTTCCCTTGAAAAAATAAGACATGAAATAGTGTCCTTCGCCTCGGCAAAAGAAACCATCAAATCTTTTGAATTGAGTTTTTTTTATTTAGACGAGTTTCATGGAAAGCTGAGTGCCGCCATTCGGTAATTTTAGTGCTTCTTCCATATAAATGAAACATGCATCAAAAGGCGCAGCGCGGCGCGCATCAAGGTTGCCTGCAAAATGCATCCAAATTGCATTATAGAGCCGAGTAAAAAAGTTGAATGCAAAAATGTCATAGAACAAAAATAAAAAGTAAATAAAAAATAAGTTGCCCTGAGGAGCGTCAAGAAACTAAAGTCAAGGAAAAGAAAATGGTTGTGAATTGCATCCTTTTACGAGAGTGAATTCTTGGTTGCAAGTTTATATTTGCAGCGCAGGAGCATACAATTTGTAAATTTTCACGTAAAAGCCAAAAACATGGAAAAAGATGGAATTCACTCTAAGCACGCCATGTGACCCGGGAAGTCTATCGGGTTCCGGGGTTTCGCGGCACTCACTCCTTCAGGAGCATGACACCGAAAACGATAGAAGAATTGCAGGAAGGATATAAACAGAGATACGCCGCTGTGGTAGAGCGCCAAACGTCCCACAGGATACTTTTCCTGTGGAATAGGGAAACTTTTCGGCTGTTGAAAAGTTGAAAGCGAGAGCGTACTCAGCTTTGAAAATTTATGAAGTTCGGAAAAATTCTATATGGAAGGGGGCTCTCGTGGTTTTGGGTGCTTTCAATGCTATTGGGTCATTTTTTTTAAGTAATGCGGCTTTTTATTTACTGAGGGAAACAACTTACTTTGACATAAAAAAACACAAGCGATTTTGAAATATTCCAGTTTTAAAAAGTCTGTCGTCTTTGGCGCTAAATAAGTTGAAAAAAAACTCCTTTAACTTTACGACTGTTGTTTTATTAGCTTCTTTCTAATTAACATAATTTCATTATATGAATTTAAGAACAATCAGAAAAATTTAGAATTTACTTTGACTGTTGTCGTCGTTGAAATGCTAAGTAGGTCTTCAAGTCCTTAAGAAATTGTGGTTAAGTATCCCTTTTTTATGGTGTACTTAGGGTTGAATTACATCTACACTTATAATATTTAAAATAAATAAACAAAAAAAAATTAATATAAAATTCGTATAAATCACAAAATCACAGAAATTATTGCCTAAACAGTAAAAGTGAATTTAGGTCAGTCAAATTAGACATTAACATCGCCAAGAGTGATGTAGTTCTATGTAAATTTTTGATATGTTGTTAGGAGCAGTTAGAGTAGCGTAAACCTAAATTTGGGTTTATCCTACTCCGACTGGTCCTATAATAACAAATCAAAAAATTGGAATTACATCACGTTTTGCGATTTTAGCCCGTTTTTATGTATGATTTGAATTGACTAATTGTATTAAAAGCGAATGTATGACAGTGTTAGCTCAAATTTGCAAAATCTTGGCCAAATGTTTCCAAGTTAATACATAACTACCATTTTTTCTTACACACAACGATTTTTTAGCGGTCAGTTAATTAAGAAAGACTTTGAAACGATAAGTAATATAAGTAAATTTAACATTTATTTATAAGATACACATTTATTATAACTAGTGGTCGCCCTGTGGTCGAAATTCGACCTACCGAGGTTACTACGAAAAATACGAATGTACACAGCGTACTACTTATATGTGTTTGAAATTGGCACTTTCAATAATAAAATTACGACAGTTTGACCACAGACTACTATGCGTTCGACATAGACAGTATGAACGTAAATAATGAATTTATTTTATTTTATTTAATGTATTTATAACACATATTATATATAAATTTTAGCTTTGTGCACTTCTTCTCTATATAAACTTTAACCATGCAAAATCTCAAACTCCTCAGTCCGTGCAATTTGCTTAAAAAGGGGTCCAAAGATTTCCCTTCACGTATTAATATATAGATTAGTATTTGACGGCTCGTCCGTTTTGAAGCAAAATCTTTTGCATTAGTTTGGCATTGAGTCAATCAAGCGAAAACATTTGTATATGGGAATATTGTTCAAAGAATCTTTAATTGTGGTCCACGATTACGCAATATTCTTGGGTTTTAAGGTTTTAGTTGACTTGTCGACGTCAATCTACACTCCTACAGCATATCAATAGGATTGAGAACGGGTTACTGTGCCACACACACTTACTCCACATTAAGAAAACGATTTGGTTATTATTAAAGAGGTTTAATAATAGTTTTAAATAGAAACTCCTTGAGAATGGCCTCATAAGCCAAAATACGCGTATCGGAAGAAAAATAAAAAGTTTTGAAATAAGTATATGTATAACAAAAGGCCTTTTAATTTAGTAATAGATACCAAATCGTAGAGTTGGATATGGCGAACTAAATATTTAGTTCTTTAAAAGCAATTCATAGTTGGGACATTGTCTTGCGAAAATCTTCAATTTGGTATTAATAACCAAACCATTTTATTGTACATCGAAAGAAAATATCCAATGTTTCCTCTGTAATATTGATATTTTTTAGCCGATAGGAAAAACATAACTTATTGATATTGCACCATATCAATCTTTAGAAAAAATGTTATTGTAAAATATTAATTTAAAATTTTTAAATGTAAAAATAGTTAATCCGTGGGTGGGGTTCGAACTTGGGACCTGTGCGGATACCGCATTCCGATATGTTTTTAGAAAGCTGATTTGATGTTCCGAGTGGGTTTGAACCTAGAACCTCCGAATTGGTAGTCTGGCACCTCTACCGCTGAGCTATCCACACACGCGCGGTTTTACAGATTATGATAGTAACCACGTTTTTATGTTATGTGAACCAAATATATCCAAGTAAATGGTTTTGTTGACTCGATTTATAACGATTATATTACTAACGACCAAATATTTTAAAACATATTTCAAATAAATGCGTTTAGTTATTATAACTAAACTGTTTTCTCATTGCAAGAACTGTTTTACTACCGTGCCGTATGTTTGAGATCATTATTTGCACTATTTCGGGCATTCCGTTTGTTGCATATGGTAGCAACACATTCCTTACGATGTCCAAGTAGACATAACGATCCATGATTCCTGAAATTCGAAAAATAGGGACTGTACCATTTGTGGACATTGAACGTCACACAAGCACAGATCCATCCCCTCAATGTACAAGAATTTTTATTGTGTTCCACAATCGCTCAATATTCTTATGTTTTTGGGTTTTATGTAAAATGAACTTTTCTAATTACTATGTATATAATGGAAAAAATAAACTGGGTAGAAGGTATAAATAGAGAACAGATATCGATAGAATTTAGGCAATTTCATTTCTAGCAGGAAGACTTCTAAACTAGTTGAGTACCCTCGAACCGTTCAATATTTTATATATTTTTTTTTCTAAAACAAGCAAAGAATTGAGTATTGCTTTCTTTGATTAGAATTCCACGAATTTTTTCTTTGTAAATATCGCAATATTTAAAGCACTGAAACGAATATCTTCTCCTATAAATTTCTTAAAAGAAATTTGCCAGCAATGCAAAGTAAGAATCTCCCTTCATTAAATAACTTTCTCCCCTAGCCTCAAAATTTAATTATACTCGTACTTCCAATAACAGAGAAGATAATCGTTTTCCATTAAAACCATCGCTCCATTTCTACGAAAAATGTCTCCCTATAACGTTTATAGGGGGAGGGGGGATAGAGAAAGTAAGCGGTGAAAGTGGGTAGAAAAAAAATTAAAATAATAAATAAAAAATGACGAACTTACGAGCGTCCTTTTCGTCCCATTTAACCCTTATATTTATCGGAACATCTTCGTCGTGCTAAAAAATTAATTTCGGTCGTTTCTACCGCTCGCTCCGAAGAATCCCTCAACTCACCGAACTTTTCCTTAACAACTGGCTAACGAATGATAATTTTCCTTTGATGGCGGGGGACGAAACTTGCGCTCTCCTCCTGTATTTTTTATGAATATTTCATAATGGACTTAATTTGGTGTATAACTAATTGTAGCGGTGAATTAATTACTCTTCCACTCTCTTAATGGTTGGGGCGTTAGCACAGTCTTTGTGATTTCATTAAGGTGGAAAAAGGGTGATTATTTTTTCCCTTCTTCTTTTTTTCAATTACATAACTTTTAATATGGGGTATCCTTGCGGTTTCCAAGTAATCGTGAGAAAGTTTATGTAAGGCAGAAATTACTTGTTTGTAACTTTTAAGCGATGAAATAGTCGATTACTTGTATCAACTATAAAGTTGAGGAGTAACGACCAAAAGCATAGAAATACATATTATGTTTGTATAGATAACACTTGTCTACAAAATCTGACTTTTTGTGTGTTTTTTAAATAAATGCTATAATTTTATACCTTGGACACACTATCCGTCATAATGACGGCAACCATCATTATGACACCAAAAAATCGTCTTTATGATCATGATCAGTGTAATTACTGAATGACAAAATTTACAGAAAGTGCAAGAAAATTTCACTATAATATAACTAAAAGCATATTTTGGCATAAATAGAGTTTGAGATATCTTCACGGATTTTGATGAAATTTTGTAAGAATGTTCATTTTGAGTCAAAAGTTATGGTCGCTTTTCCCGAGATATTTAAGTCTTAAGTTCTGAAAAGTGATAGTTTTCTGCTGAAATTCTCCTTGCTCCCACAATTTGTTGGTGAAAATTTAAACTGGAAACTTTCCCAACGGACTTCTGCAAAAAATGTTATACGAGTACGAGTAAGAAAAGTGTTAAAACAATTACGTGCTCGTTACCATCAATAAGTCGAAAAAGTTATTTTTTAATTCATTAATTTTACAGATTCTTGAAAAATTTTTAGAATGAAAAGGCAAAAACTTTGTGGAAATATGAAAAAAAAATCGTGGCGGTTAAATGTCAATTTGCGACAATTTCAAAATTAAATATCTTTTAAACGAACAAGTGACCAACAAATACTTTTTGAATATTTGTTACTTTTAACTGCAAATTAAAATTCCTATAAAGTCTTATCAAAATGTATGAGAGAACCTCAAACACAATTTGTTCCCAACAAAGATTTGACAAAACACTAAGAATTTGATTCAAATTTGAGTTACCTAATCATTTTCTTAATATTTGTAAAATTTACCATGATCCCTCTCTTATAATTCTGAGACTAAAATATCATAAACGGAATCTTGCTCAGATTAAACATTTTCCATTCCTCTTGACTAATTTAAACCAAATATTTTTGTCACTCATTATATAAGTTCAAGTTAAATTACTTCGACGTTTTTAGCTTTAGTTTGAATGCATATATTCTAAATTCTAATAATGTTTTGATAAAACAACTAAAAATTGGAATATTTCTAATGAAAGACCCGGAGAGCTCGCTTTTCGTCCGCACGTTCGGCCACACCACAACAGAGGGCGGTGTAAACTACCACCAATCAAATACGACCTCATCAAAATCGCCTCATTTTGTTCGCTCTTCTCTCTCGGCCGTATTTTTTGATTCAAATACTTGTAAAAGTGTGTATGGTGTGGTAAATATAGCTTAGCAGTTTGTGGTGGTTAAAGCTTTGCCCGCGATTACACATTTGTCAGGCAATGTGTTGATAACCGGGCAGCAAAACTACAAGCAAGAATTTGATTCACCAAATTCAGCTAAACTGATTGGTTGGTCATTTATAAGCGGAGCGACAGAGCTGCGCACGTCGTCAGCCTGAATTTGCTGGCTTTTGTTCAATAGTCTCGTGGCTGTTTGCTAGGTGTGGAAAAATTTTAGAATTACATAGTCTCATGTTTTTAAAAATTCGTTTAAAAACATTTGTGCTTCTGAACGCTTTAAACGATACGTTGTTAGAAAATTTAACACTACTCTTCGTCATACACTGTGCTTTTGTATGAATTAATTTTGTTTCGCTGGCGGCCGATAGATGGTGCTGGATGTATATAAAAAGAGTCTCGGCTGTTCAATCAATTATGCGACAGTATAAATATAATTAGAACTATTATATCAACCTTAAATTCTGATGAATTTAATTCAGGCGAACGATTTTTACTTATTGAGTCCTAGTGAAAGATCAGGATCGTTTTAAAATAGCTTATTTAATTGCTTGGCAATGACCATTGCACATTCACATTAATACATTACTTTTGCCCCGCTTTGTACGTTATCTTCCTACGACTACTGTGAACTGTTACGTGCTTGACTTCGGCTAGGTTAATCATGGGAAAAGCTATAGCTAATTAAAACGAGACTTCATTAATTTTCATTATACGCTATATGGGTATTAAGATAATTAGTAATGGTTTTTAATGCCTTATTATATTATATAAATATACATATGTATAAGTAAACAACCGAATGTCGATATATTCGTGAAAAAAAACAGCATATAAATCCTTCTCAAACCTCAGGTTGATCGAACAAGGTCCATTAAGTACGTCACTGGATTGGTTCGTGTCTTTTTACACCTATTTTTTTTTTGTACCTATAAACATGGATATAAGTACCCCTCGTTCTTTTTTTTTTATACACGACCATTTTTCAAAAAAATGGCAGATTTTTTAAAATTTTAGAAAAACAGTCGGAAAACAATTAAAAAATTTTTGTTGGTCTATGTCCTAGAAAAAAAGTGTAAATAAACGAATCCATTTTGAATTTTGTCCAAGAAGCCTACAGTGACGTGTACCAGCCAAAAAGGGACTTTTACAAAACGCCTTCTGCCGCCGCCAAACATAACTAAAAATAAAAACATTTTTTTTTATTGTTCTATACCTATAGAGTATTATGACTATAAATAATCTTTTGAAGAAATACAATAGCCTTAAAAAAAATCTCAAAAAAGTATTTTTTTTTCTCATGTTCTCATGCCTCATCTCTCTGCCCTATTATTTTCAGAATTTTTTGCATCACTTGTGCGCTTTCCCTTGTTGGTGATTTGATCCTCAAATGCATTGCATATTTGTTTTTATTTTGAAATTCTTGTTTTTGGTATTGATCATTAGTTTGAGTGTTAATAAGCATGCCAATTTGTTTGATAATCGTATTAGGAAGCATGTGCTTAAAAATTCCTTGTATAATCACTTTGCATGTAACGGTTTGGTGTGTGGTATATCTAACACCGAAGTAAATGATGATCAGTGTCATGCAAGAGATTAATTTTTCTCTGAAGTTTGAACTAAGCTGATGGTCCTTATTATTATTAATGATTCTTGTTTTATATACAGATACCCGAGTTCCGAAACACCAAATGAATTATACATATGTATTTTGTTTTATTTTTATTTTTATTCTATTCAGTGGAATTAAACGTCTTTAATTCCTAGATGCTTTTTTTAGTTGAACATTCCAAACTTTCTAAATATATTTTTCCTACATACATATCTTTATTGTACACCGAAAGAAAATTTCCAATGTTTCCGCTGTAATATTGATATTTTTCAGCTATATTTTTCAGCCGATAGGGAAAATATAACTTATTAACATTGCACCATATCAATCTTTAGAAAAAATGCCGTATTAACATTGAAAAATGTTAATTTAACATTGAAATTTTTTTTTACCACCCAGTTACCCCTATTCCGATACCCTTTTAGAAACTTGATTTTCCTATATTATTCTCCGACTAACTGTGGCTAGATTTGAACTTGGGACACCCGAGTTCGCGGCATTCTGCTCTAGCCCTGAGCTATCGATGACCCATCAACACATCTACGGTTTTACAGTTAATGAGTAGCGTATTAAATGATATTTCCGCTGTAACTGAATATCCGAATTTCAGTGTTAATATGAGACTAAAAACGCCAATTTGACATTTTTCTCTTTAAAGTATCATTTTTATTATCAAATTCACAGCAATTGTTGTAAAAATGATATGATATTTTTTTTAATATGAAAATAATGTTAAATTAACATTGCGTTTTTTTCTCGGTGATATCTAGCTTTAAACTTTAAATGTGGTGCCCACAGAGTTATAGTTATTTTGTTTTCTAAAATGCTCTACCATTTATGTGTGGTTTAAAAAGAGTGGCAAAATCAGCGGAAAAATTGAGATACAAAACGCATTTAAGTTGCAATTAATTGTCAATCCCTAATTGCCTTGTCTGAAGTACTTTAAAGGAGTTTCTCCCCATTTTTTCTTTCTCGGAAAGTTCTCGCTCTCCACGGCGTAATTATTTCAACTCGGCACATTAAACACTTTACCGAACAACCCCCAACCCGCATTTTAACCGAGAAGAACTATACCTTGATCCACCTTACTCGGGTTTGAGCGGTATTTCGAAGCGGCTGGAGGAAACTATACCGCTCGTGAAAAGGAATTCGTTCGCTTCCCCCCTTATTTTTCTTTTAAAGAGTTCTTTTTTATTTTCCATAAATTGCCTTATATTCAGGAAGGAGTCGTTCAGTGCATATAACCCTTTTGGTGTTCCCGGGGGTTTGGGGGGCGGCCAGGACAGCTCCGGAGAGTTGTAAAGCTTCATTTGGGTAGCATGAAAGAGCTGCCCCCTCCGGAGCTGTTAAGCATGGCAGAGTTTTCCAAATAAATTACAAAACATTCTGAGTAGACCACTCACTAGAACTTTGTATCATTTCGTGTTTGTACTCTGGACTGATTTATGTTCAAATGAGTTACCCTTAACCGCCCTTAAAGAGCTTTGTGGAAAAGGACGAGTGGAAAAAAAATTGTGACACCCTAAACGTATTGCCTACCTCCTGATTCATGAAGTAGCACGAGTGGTAGTTTTCGAGAGGCAACTTAGGCATGCCAGCCCGAGCGCTGCTCGTGCACCACACGCTCGTTTTTTTTTTATCCTTATACTTTTACCTTTTTCCCGGGCCCAGAGACTGGGAGAATACGTCGAAAGGGTTTTTGTCACACGCAACAGTACGATGTAATTGCATGCGATAAGTAAGGCTTAATTATTTCCTCCTCCAAGTTGAATTACTTCGTTAATTTTGATAGATTGCTACCTTGATGTGGGCGGATTTGTATTAATTGATCGCAATTGGATTTGATTTGGTTAATTTTTAAAATTATTCTGCTAAGGACCAATTTTTCAATCGACTGATAAATTTATTCTTCGGATAAAAAATCAACTTGGCCCCGAGGACAAATTATTTTTCACTTTTTTGTAATAATTTTAGGGGTTACATGGGTTTGAGAATTTCAAAAAATAAATTTAAATTTATTTTTATTGTCACACTAAAAAATAATATACAATATGTCTAGAATATTCTCCCAACGTTTTAAGTCAATTAGAATAAAAGTCTAAAAGAAAAAGCCTTGGGAAGGTCCTCAAATTAGGCTCTGTGCTATGTCAACTGAAAACTTTAATCGCGTTTTTCTCAAAACTCTGTTTTTCAAGTCGGTTGACATGATTTATTAAAAAGTAATGAACTGATCTCGTTCAAATTGTGCACACTTATTCAAGATAAAATTGACTAGTACAGGTATCCCTCGAATAGCACGGTACTTGAATTGCACGAAGTCTCGAATAGCACGGTTAAAAATTGCGACATCCCTCGAATAACACGGAGTTCGAATAGCGAAAACTGTTAAAAATTAAGTCGTCGGCTTACAAGAAAAATGACTGGCTGTAGTATGACGCAATAACGTATTTGAATAACGCAATAGTTAGTTTTCTCTTCTCCAACACAACTTATTTTACAAGGCAATATGTGGTGCACATTATACCAAAAATAGTACTTTTTTGTGCACAACTCTGTTTTCCTTCGTTCAAGTACGAACTATAGTATACTATCTACTAACAGAAATAATTTGGTTTTTTTAATTTCTGATCAATCTATCATTAGTTATCCTGACAACGCCATTGGAACTTTATTCTGAGGAGTCACAGGAAATGAGGTCCTAATTCATTTATTATATTAGAAAAAAATTAGCGAAAATATACTTTGTTTTAACTGATGAATAACAATCTTATCTGCCGGTTTAAGGAGCGAATAACTTTATCCGTCTGATAACTTATATTTGAAATCAAAGCCAATTTGATTATGGGGGCAATTTTATTCGACGAATAAAATTTATCTGGTGATTGAAAGATTGGCCCTAAACTATTATAGTTTACCGAGATCCCTATAGAAAATGGCCTGTTGGAGAATAAGTGTCATCTTGTGGTGGATTGAACTACAGATCTAACTGATATTATGGGCAAAATTTAAGTTCTATAGGATGATGGGAACATGGTTAAAATGAGGTCTCAAGTTCAATGAGAACCTATGTATACTTACGACTTTTCTAATCAAAACAGATTGACAAGGACAAGTTTGCAGTTTGTATATCAATCAATTTTAAGTTTTTTATCGAAAGAATTAATTCAAAATAAACTGTTATTAAAGCCTAAAATATATTTTCAAATCGCGTTATCTTAAATTTGAGTAGAACAAATTATGATGAGATACTCTTGGATATAAGAAGAATTACTATTGAATAAGACTCGCTTAACATTTAAATATAATGCGTTTACAATAAAATTTGATGTAATATTTGCACTACTAATGTACATTAATAGATTGCAAAAATTATTTAAAACATTATTTTGTACAAAAGCAGATAAATTATAATATTCAAAGAAATGCTTCAGATTGGAAATTGGAGTACAAAACTGAGAAATGGTGAAAGTGATGGATGACTATTCTCTGAGGGGAAATGTGGCAATATTTCGTCGCCATCAATTCTCCCCAATTTGAATTGAATTTATAGGTGCAAACGATACATTTATCGAGCTATCAAATAAGAGTACGTTTCAATATTTCACTAATATAAATCTTTTGTTGGGGTACCAATTCGAAACTATCACCTCAATGCGCCCTAGACAACGTATCGGATCTTAAAGGATAAACAAAAAGACTTACACTGTACCTACTAGATACATTGCGGACGCCGTTTTGTATTCCACTATTATAGCCCTAGCCCGGGAATAAATTAGCATAAATTGTGAGATTTTATCCATGGCTTAACCCTCACCGTCTGTCTCCCCAGCATCCTAAATCTCTGCTCAATCGAAAGGTCCTTTTCAGGCGTCCGGGGGGCAAGCGGAGCCCTGGTGTTTAGAATCTTGCAGTGGAATGATGGCAATTTATATTTAGTTAGAAAGTTACAGTTCACCACTACCTGAAGGATTCGGTTGCATGAAGATGACGTCCGGAGTCTGTGTAGAAATAGTTACGAATATATGTCGAAGGGACAAATGAATCTGCTGTTCTGACCTACGTAGGCACACTTTGTCGTGGGTATCCACATGAAAACAGGACCTTCAGCAAAAGTGATTAATATTTCATCAATATTCCAGCAGAAGGGAACAACATTAATTTCCTCTTTCGTAATTAATAGTTTTGTTCACTGTAAACTTGATTTCTAGGCACGTCCCATACTAATAACATTTAGCTCTCGAAAAACGAGTCCATGTATAGCTCGAACTACAGACATGTTATGTTAGTCGTACTACAGAGGAAAATTTAGGAGGATTTATCTGAGCAGTATTGGAGTACCTGTATAATAGAAAATTATGCTATTTCTGTAGTTAGAATTACATAATAGTACAATCAAAAAAATTGTATTATATTTAGCATAAAGTCCTGTAAGATCTTGTTGAAAACATGGAGTCCCACAACATTAAATCTGAACAATTTCGTAAGACTTTAGTAAAACAAAGTTGTATGGAGCAAAATTTGTTTCATATGTATTATACATTATTTAATTTATGACAATTTGAATTTAAAATTTTTGTTTTTAGAATATAGTTCCAGTATCATTTGAAACATTTGTCTATTCTAATTTTGTGAAACAATAGCGTTTTTTTTAAAACCTGTTGCGCTTCTAGGTTTAATAGGAAATTTTGCACTGAATTGAAATTTCGGAAAAGTTACCCATATCAAACAACTTTTAATTTAGCGAAAAGAAAATTAAATTGTTTGCATATTCACTTTGCGTCATTGATTTAGCAGTCGGCCGATAGTTCGCATAAACATGAAAAGTCAGAAATTTGGTCTAGTCCCAATTGAATTGGGACTAAGCCTAATTTATTTGAATGTGTGTGTATGTCATTAAGTAATCGCGGTATATCTGTTTTATTGAGGAACGTGTTTTGTAGTCTCGAGGAGCTGAAATAAATTTCAAAAATTTTGCAAGACAGTAAGATAATTTATATAGTGCACAATGTCCCTGATTGTGCCGTCTATACGGGTAACCTAGATTTTAGCCTACAACCGGTTTCTATACTCCTGGTTTAGGACTGTCGAATAAATGTAAGTAGTCTATATTAATTTGAAACATTGTTACAGATTTTGTAAAATATGTAAAGATCAGCATTTTCGTTATGACTATTAGTTTTGCACATAATTAAAACAACATTAAAGTGCTGTTTAAGTTTCATACTAACGAATATCTTTGCTTAATATAATAAAAGTTTTAATAAGTTTTCACACCCAATCATAATCTGTTATAAAATGTTGTAGACTCCATCTTATTCGGTGCAATCCTTTTGCTTCGATTCTGTTCAGCACACAAATTTTGGATGTCTCTACGGAATGTCAAAATCATTGCGTAGGTTTTTTTTCGGAAGGAATATGTCTATTTAGAATCTCATTATCGAAGTCTGATGTCATGAATTTTTCAGGAAAAAAAAATGAAAGAAAGGACTAAGAAATTGTATGTAAGGCCGCAAAAGAAAGTACCCAGCATCAGTCGAAAAAAAATCGGGAAAGTATGTATAAATTTTATCCGTCTCCTGCCCGCCCTGTTTTTTCTTTTACTTAATAAAATTTGCCCTCCTTAAGAAGGAATTCATCGCTCGTCCTGATGCCTGATGTGAATTGAATGACTTGTAAGCAGCTTAGGACCAGCCAAATATTTTTCCTCCCTCTGTTATTTTACATTCCACACTTTTGCTGTAAATATTGATACACATAAGGGCAATAATAAAAAAAACGCGAAACAGAAAGAAAAATGTTGAAATAAGGTGTGGAAACTGCGGGGGAGTTTAGTAACAAAAGCCCTTACTTTGGACGGTGTGATGCTGCTTCTTATTTTGATCAAATGGGGTGCGAAAGTGGAATTTGTATTTTTTTCCTATACATATTTTTTTTATTTCTATTTTCCCGCTTATACCTTCAAAAGTTTTCGTTCCCGTTTTCCTTCTTTGTGCCCCTGTTAAAAGCGGTTACTTTGGGAATAGGGATTAGGCGGTTCAATAGATATTCCTTGAAGTACACGTAGGGAAATAGGATCATGAATTATTTCTTACTGACAATTTTGAGATGGCAAGAAGAATTGTTAAGATGTTTAGGGGCTGTGGCTTTGAATGGTGCAAAGTAAGCAGACAAAATCGTTTGCGGGACGTGCTAAGCATATTTGAAGCATTATCGTATTTATTCATTCTTTTTTTTTTTCTTCTCTGAATTATTCGCATAAAAGAAAAGTATGTCATAATTCATCACCGGTAAAAGGTACAAATTTTTTCCACTAAAGAACATGTAAATAACATATTTTAAAATTATCCAGCCAAAAATAAAAAAATAAGACTTAATATTTTAAAGGTCATTACAAATATTTTACGCAAATTACACTTAAATAGATGCTAGAGAGAAAATATTAGTCTTTTAGAAATATAAAGGAAAAAATTTACATATTAATGAAAACAACTAGGTACCGTAAAGTGAGGCTACTTGGACACGCTTTTTGCACATTTATTACAATAATGAATGAGAAATTGTATATGTATATTCATTGTTCCAACCTAACCTTAAAGATTAAATATCTAGCATAAAATATTGAAAATATCTTACGTAGGTACACTATAAAAAATTATAAGAAATTGGTGTTCAAGTAGTCTCGTTTTTGGGGCTTCTTGGGTAGCAAAATGTTTTTGAGAATAAAACTCCTATTATGCTTGTTAAGATGAAAAAATTCCTCCGTAAAATGTATCTAAATCATTATGGAATGTATCTGTGCAAAAATTAAATTATTAGTTAAATTTTAAAAATTGTTAATTCTGACAGACAGGTTGTTTCTGGGGATGAAAGAATCAACTGTTTGCTCTTCGGGCTTACTTAAAACAGTCGGATGTCAAACAGCTCCCAGATACCTTCCAAGCATCTTCCGTACTAATGTTGACTGAGGCACTTTAAAAGTTTCTGCAGACTTTTTCTTTAAGATCCAACCTTGAACTGCATTTATAGTGTTTTTGAGGTCTTTCACTTTATAATTTACCACCATTTTTAGACACAGACTACCAGTAATAATAAGAAATCGAAGCGCAACTAAATAAAAAAGGAACCTAATACCACTTTAAAGTCGAGCCTTAATCAGTTCCCAATCTGAAGTGTTGCAAAAATCATGGCAATTTGATGCATTGTTGATATATTTATTTATATTTCATTTATTTAAGTTTGAATTCATTTGTATATAGCCCAGTCAAATCGTACATAAAAAGGGGCTAAAATTGCAAAGCGTGATGTAGTTCTAATTTTTTGATATATTGTTAGGACCAGTTAGAGTAGTGTAACCCGAAAATTGCAGCTTCGAAAAACCTGTGCTTCCTTCGTAATACGTGAAAATCTGCAGCTTTTTTTCTCAGTTGCCTTATAACTCATAAACTGTGCATTTGTTGATATTAGATGTTATTACCATTTTTAAAGTACATTAAATTTGCAATAATTTAAGCCCAACCACAGTCTTTTGCCTTCAATGGTTCTTGAGATATGGCCATTTTTGTTCTTCCAAAAAATCACTGTAACTGCAAGGAAATCCCAATGCTGCGTAGAGGTTTACAAGATGTTTTGGCCCAACTTTCCTGTACAGGTAGGTACCAAAACTCGTCTTGAGTGAAGAGAGGAATGAGCTATAGGTCTGACGGGAAAAATTATTGCATGAGCTATTGAAACACATTTCTTCTTCCAACCATCGAGATATTGGCATTTGTGTTTCAGTACGATGGTTTTACGTAACAGTTTTAGACGCTCAGGAATAGCAGATTCAGCTTCTCGCAAAATTATCATCAGATGGATTTACTGCAATTCATTTTTCATAACTTTTCTCATAGGTGAACAGTTACACCGATATGAGAGAAAAATTAAAATATTGATTTTTTGGAAGAACAAAAATGGCCATATCTCAAGAACCATTGAAGGCAAAAGACTGTGGTTGGGCTTAAATTGTTGCAAATTTAATGTACTTTAAAAACGGTAATAACATCTAATATCAACAAATGCACAGTTTATGAGTTATAAGGCAACTGATAAAAAAGCTGCAGATTTTCACGTATTACTCAGGAAGCACAGGTTTTTCGAAGCTGCAAATTTGGGTTTACAATACTCTAACCGGTCCTAACAATATATCAAAAAATTAGAACTACATCACGGTTTGCAATTTTAATGTCTAATTTGACTGGGCTGATATAAAAATAGGAATTCTCATTTTAGTGCTAGAAGTACATTCTTCATTCATTTATGATGTTTTATAATATTAGGCTAGAAGAGGTGCAATTTTATAGTAATCTAAGATTTTGGGAAAAGTAATTTTATTCTATTTAAAACCCAGTGAGTTGCATTGTTGATGCAAATTGATATAATCCTTATTCTGAAGAATTATTAATAAATTTCAGTTCAATACAAATTCTTTTATTGTTCTGAAGATAAGAAAAGAACGCAGCTAATATATTTTCTTTCTGAAATTTCAATCAATAACAAGTTATTTATAATAGATAAATCAAAATTATAAATAACAACCATGATTTGACAAGTTTACTTTTCACAATAAACATCCGGGTGAAAACTTAACGTCAAATCATACCACGAAGGCATGTCTAGTATATCTCTCTTCACAGTATCAATTATACCTTGTATTAATACCAAGTATATATGTTCATAGCGTTAATTGACTGAATTTTAAAGCGAAAGTGAAAAATTAATTGTATATAATAGATGAATAGTAAAACAGTTTAAAGCGTCGTTTAAACTTGGAATTTATTTTACGTAATTTTTCGTGTTCATTATTTTCTCAATCCAGTCACTTATGTAAGTACGTAATCCTCTCAATTGAAACTTTAAAAAACACACATTGTCAACAACGTAAAATTTCATAATGGCCTATAGTACCTAGTAATAGAAAATGAAAAAATCAAAATTTATCTCCTCTAGACATACATTTGTATGTACTGTACATAGGTATTATTCGTTTTGAAATAATAAATGTAATAAAAATACAGATTTAACCCATAGATTAAATTATTTTTACTTGCAAATGGCAAATATACCTTCTAAAATCGTATCAGAGAGAAAGTTATAATGTATTGTAGATAGACTTTAAATTTGCCTACTACATATGATAATAAGGAGTCTTTGAAAGAGGTTCTTAAGAGGGAATAGGATCATAAGATTAATTTAAAGCGAACAAATTCTGCGAACAAGCTTTCTGTGCCTGATTTAAAGGACATCTCTTTAAGCCACAAAATGTATCCATGCCATAAACAATGGCATGCAAATCTTGCTAATTCTTCGTGCTAAAATTCATCGGCCACTAATTCGGTGGTGCTCGGCAGACGCCTCAACAAGTACGCTTACAAATCCTTAAAAGACCTTTACATCTGTAAGCCTTGTATAATTTATATACCTCTGGAGGTCTAATCAATCAGGCAAATGCCTGCACACTGTCGGTTCAGTGTGCCGGCACGTGAGGACGTCGGGTGCTCCCCACCGGGGCCCCATATACACAATTTGATTAATCACCTCTACTGCAGATTTGGTGCTTTATTAAAACATTTTAATACATTGAACGGTGGTGCGGCCCCAAAAATTTACTGGGTGTACACGGGCATTTTCCGCGAATCCGATCCGATCCTAAATCCCTTCATGGGTGACGACAACAGGCCCAGGGAGAGGGGCACAGGGTGCTTCATCACCCCGTGCATGGGAGGATAGGCTCAGCCTAGGATATGGATGTGACTGTCGTCGTTATCGGGAAAGCTATTTGTGTCAGATAACTGATGTCACATTTGTGCAGGCAAAAGAGCTCCAAGAGAACCCCATGCCAGCTTATTCACTTTGCACTGCATAAATGAATTGGTAATTGTCATGCTTTGTTGCAACTGTGACACAAAAGTCCCCGAACCCCACCCGGGCTCCATTCCTCCCCTCGAGGGGACCAAGGGGTGCTCCACTATTGCACCGGTGTGTGCGAACACGGTGATAATGGGGCTGCTGGAAGATGTATCCAACTGCCGCAGCTTCGGGGAATCCCCGGCTCATCCAAAAATTGCACCTGTCCCACTGCAATGGGCTATAATAAAACGCGGCATGTGACGTCGCGGCATGCATACAGCCCGGCAACAAAAATCGATGCTAAATTCCAGCAGTGATAAATGAAAACTGGTGAATAGGTTAATTTATCGCTTCTGGTGTATTCCGGTGTTATAGAGATTTATTAGCCCTAACGAGGAGAATGCAGTGCCTGTTTAATTAGTGCTCAAGTTAACGCGCACCTTGCACCCCTCTACCCTTGCACCCTTTCTTAGACGTTACACTTGTACCTGTCTTGTACTTATTCCGATGACGCAACAGACTGAAAAATTAAAGAATTTTATACGTATTTAAAAAAAAATCCTTCAGAAGTGACAGAACAAAAGTATGTATGTAGTAATACATAAATATACTGAAAACATTAAACTAGAAAATAATCTTCTCTCTTCCATTTTGGAGCAAGACAATTTTTAGTTAGTAGTAGTTGGGTAAGTTAGTTTTGAATAATCTTGAATTTCTGGATGAATGAGTACAATATAACCAAACCATCCTTAGATTTTATTTGATATTTGAAGTCTGTCTTCATTCTTTGAAGTCTGTCTTCATTCTTTGAAGTCGGTTCGATTGATGTATGAGCTGAGTTACTCGGTTTCACCCGGTGTATCATAAATAGTATAAATACTTAATTAGATAAGTAGTATTTCTAAAATGCTTAATTTTGGCACTTCACTCAGATTATGAAGTGTAGGAGTGTTACAAAAATCCTTAGATTTAGTAGAAATCCATCCAAAATTAATTTTGCTAACATGGTGCATATCAGAAAGGCTCATAATTTATTCTATACCTACTTATGTGTATGTGTTCCTATTGTTAAGTGTTATAAATAAGGGTATTCATTATTTTCGCTATTTGATCGTTGCCTTATTGAAAACATTAAAACTGCAAATCTTA
The DNA here is from genome assembly GCA_951509405.1 of Machimus rusticus. Lineage (NCBI taxonomy): Eukaryota > Metazoa > Arthropoda > Insecta > Diptera > Asilidae > Machimus > Machimus rusticus. The sequence continues at coordinate 2,931,384 of OX608054.1, forward strand.
TGTTAGTTACCTATTCGTTATCGAAATTATTGTCCGCCCAAACGTTTCGTTACACTGAAAAAAATAAAGTTGGTCAATTTAATTTAAAAAAATTGTTAAATGTTCGCGCCCATACATATCTGTAAATTTTTAACATTTTCGTTGTTCAATTTCAATACTAATTATTAAAAATAACCAATTCCAAATTTTATTCTTAAGCAGCCCACGCCACGAATCGCTTTATTAAGGTTGAATCGCTCAAAAGGCATTGGCATGGGTAGCTCAGTTGGTAGAGCTGCGAAGCGCCAATTCAAAGATCGCAGGTTTGAATCCAGCCACGGTTAGTCGAGAAAATCACAGGAAAATCTACTTTTCCTCGACAATTTGGTCGCCAAATTGAGTCTACTACCTTGACTTCTAAATTTTGAAAGCAGAATCAGCATCTCAAAAAACCCCAAATACCAATATTCATGGCAATCCCTTGAAAATTACAAATTTTGGCTGCTATCTTGCGTCCAACATTTTGAAATTCGCGAATAAAATTTAGCCTCCATGTTTGACCGAACATACATAGTGCATTCACTCAAAAAATGATAATGATGGGACCAAGGGTTTAGGCATGATTGAGCAACAAATAAACAAACAATTGTTCCTTCACTTCGGTACTTCTCATATAGAAGAAACAAAATTCAAGTTCGTAAAGGGTCTTTATTCCTCCTGTAGGAAGTATTCAATAGCGCACAGGAGCGTGTGCAGAAGGATAAAATATAGTTAAGCTACTGGTGAAATTTATAGCATAATTCTTGTGGGTTTTCCTTCTCTTTCCCATTTTTTTCTATGCTATTTGTATTTTTCTTCTGTTTTTTCGCCTTTTTGTTTATTCTTCGCCCGGACCGTCGAGGACCATTATTTTTAAACTTTCATTTAGCACAAAGGCCACCATCCAATCATACACCACGAAAGGACATCTCTGACAGCGTAAAATGTAACCCTTAAATCATCGATTCCGATGGTGAACAATTCGTTATTGTTTGTGGCACCAGTTCATGCCTCCTTCATCATTTTTAGTAGTATTAAAGGGCCCTTCGTTCCGCCACCACAAGATGAAAAAGTACATATAACGACTCTGATGTGTTATAACGTTTGGTCAGAAAGTGATATAAAATCGCTCGGTCGGCCCTCATTTCTCTTTAGTTTTACAAATCTAGTGGACGAGGGAGCTGTAAGATTAGTGATTTTTAGTAAATCATAAATTTTTATTAGACTAATAAATTAAAGATAAGCTTTTTAAAACAAAGAATAACTACCTTATTCTGCACAAAATCTTATTCGCCTGATCAAACTTTATTCTCTTAAAAAGTAAATATTCTTAGAATAGCTATAGGTTGATTGATTTGCCGAGGTATCGGTTAGGAAAGCTGTATTCATGAAAATTATGCTGACCCAGATTGAAATAAAGTTTTCGGTAAGTTTTTATTCTTATTTGATCTTTTACATCCCCAAAATAGTTCTCATGGAGCAAAATAGAGTTTCTTTTTTTTTTATTGCCGTTTGATTTGTATTAGATCAATGAAGAGTCCAGAGAAATTTTGAATTTTAAAGAAATGAATTACCCCTATCCTTGAATTGGCTTAATTAAGAATAGAGACGACCGTCTGAAGACTATAGTTTACATTTAGAAATTGTACCAATGTCACTTAATAGTGGCTTCAAAATTCAAATCAATGGATATTACGTCCTTACTTTGGAATTGAGTCTGTATAAAATAAAATCGTGAATCTTTGAAATCATTAAATCATACACAGAATAAACGCAAAAATGAAAGCTAATTTCTTTAATATACTATACCCACTATTTTACGTATAATAATTTATGTTTCGTTTTGCTACATAAATAAATAAAACATGAATCACAAAATGTCCAAGAATTGTGTTTTTAGTTCTAGGGAGATGACATAACTAAGCCAGATATGATATAGGCAAATTAAAATATATTATTTGATTAATTAAGAGAAGTTTTTATTATTTCTCAACAGTCAAAGTTAAAACTTAGCCGACCAAACGAGGAAATCTCCCCGTTTTGTAAAATGTCAGTGCACGATCGATCGGGGAAATCTCCCCGTTTAACAGTGTAATGCAATGCAGTACTGAAATATGTTTTTTATATTTTAATAATTTTATAAATACTTTATTGCGTTTAATACTTATAAGTGCTTAATTGTTGTCTATATTTGAGAAAATCATTCGCGCTAGAATTGCGCCTGGATATAGACAAAAATGTGCGATCGGCTAAGTGTTAACTGAATAAAAATAGAAGCTTTATGTTAAAATATTCCTAAATGTTTGTATAATTTACCTTTTTTTTTTTTAATATATTAAAATAAGTAGTTGAAAACATAAACCAAGAACATGTTTTCCCTCTCCCTCTTCAGAACTATTACATATAACCCTTTTGGCCCCATAGGAACATATGTATAAATCCCAATGATTTTATTTATTGTATTATGTGGAGAAAGAAGTTGGCTGAATCTGAACTTCAAAAAATCGCTGATAATGTGGATGATGTGTTTTCACTAGATGAACTAGATTCGATCTCTGTGGAGTCTTCTTCAGAAGAGGACCCATTCCACAACAGTGAAGGAAGAGTCCGACGGACGAATCATTCATATACCTACATACTTCAGAAATGTGATTTGTTTTATTTTTTTCGAAATATTTACCATATTTAATGTTAAAAACTCATATCTGTCTCAAATAACCTCGGAACACGAAAAAACAAAATTAGGTACCAAAGGGATACAGCTAAAAGTGAGGTAAAATGCCAAAATATGTGCATTCTAAGAAAATATTGTTTATTTAATATTACCTACTTTTAATGCAAACCTTTTATATTTGCAATTTTACAAAACTATGTAAATGTAAGAGGGTATGTTAAACAAACCTGTTGTAAAATATACACTTTATCGCCTTTAATTACAAAGTGACCATGAAATTACACAAGCATTGCGTTTTAGGTAAATTGTTGTTGAATAACGTGGTGAAATAAAATTACTGTAACTTTTATCTTTTGTTTTTACTTATAATTTATGATACTTATCCGCAAGATTGGGCATACATAATTTTTGTTTTTAACAGATAAATCCTTCTATGGAACACAACATAGTTATCTACCAAAGTTAAACAAAACAGTGTCTAATTTTTATTATTGAATATACAATCCATAGTTGCATGTTACATAATGTTGTGTCCAAATAAATTGTAAAACCACTTCAAATTTTCCCATTTTTAATACAATAATTTTACAAACATTTTTGAAAGTGCAGGGATGATTTAAAATCTTAGAGCTTTGACGAATTGAATTCCCAATATTCTTTTGCTATTTAACTTCTTTCATTAGTCATATGAATTAATAGTTCTCTAGCGTAGCTACTAATATAATCGTTGTTAGCATAACTACTGTTTATATCATCAAATCATCAAAATCTGCATCAAGTAACTTGTTATATATTAAATTTTTAATCAGTTTATCTAAAAATATTACGAGTTCAGCTGTTCACTTAATGTCATCTCAAAAAAGGATTGTAAATTATTTAAATGTCTCGAAAATATAGTTTATTTAAAAAATATAAAAAGTTTATGAACATATATACAAATAGTGTCACCGATCAGTGCCCGTTTGCCCTAAAACGGGAGGATCTGAAGGAATTTTGGTAAGACCGGCTATAGTTTCCAAAATACTTCACTTTTAATTTTGACACAATGTGAAAAGAAGGCAATTTTCCACCGCAAAATGTTAAATTTCCTTAAGCCCGGTATGCTGTTGCCAAGAAATTTCTTGGCGCATACAAAACCTATGTAAAAAAAACGCGCAAGAAATGCTCAAGGAAAATTTTTCCGTTCCGGTTGTCAAAGTGGTATGCTGTTCGCAAGGAATCGGCCAAGGAAAACGTAGTACTAAATTCACAACCAGGGCGGCGCTGTGCACCCAAAACTCAAAATTCCTTCAAGGAATAAGTGCCCGAGCACATATTCCTTGAAGTAAAAGTGACATTTCGTCGAAAGAATATATAAATTTATGAAATGAGTCCAATATCCTCGATATTTTCGTAAATTTAAATAATTCTGCGACAAATGACTAGTTATCAAAATTCCTTGACTGCTGTCAAAATTCCTTCAAGGAATATGTGCCTTTTTTCCTTGAGCTGTTTTCTTGGCAACAGCATACCGGGCTTTAAATAGAACGAAACTATGCATTTTTCGCGCGCAGACAAGCACACATTTGTAGTGTAGGTATATAATATTTTTAAAATAAGTTACTTTTTGCGGGGACATTTTTGTTTCAACCCAAATGTCATTTGGATTCGATAAGATGATTTTCGTTTTCATTTTATTATCGTTATTTTCGAGGTTTGAGTGAAAGGTGAAGGTGAAGGTGGTTCTTTAGGGAAATTGATCGCATTTAAGTGCAATTTTGCAAAAAATAAAAGGATTTTGGGATGGGACTGGTCACTTCTAATTTTAATATTTTCTCAAAATTAAAAGTGGAGTATTTCGGAAACTATAGCCGATCTCACCAAAATTCCTTCAGATCCTTCCGTTTTATGGCAAACGGAAGACACGTGTTAAATTTCATTGAAATCCGAGCGTTGAAGCTATTGAATATTTAAGCCCAATATAAAAATCCATTCGTTTATAAATTATTTAAAAATTTCGCATATAGCCAAAGTTCTATAGTACCTAAGGAACATTTAATGCGTGTGTGGCAACTCGCAATTGACTGGTTTTTTGTGGATTGTGTGTCCGAGCATCTTTTGTGGTACTTTACAGCTGCTGTTCCACTTAGTGCTTAGGTCGCATTGTCCCCTGAAAGGGCCCAAGCCGCCCTTTATCTCGGCCGCAAACTTTTCTCATTATCCCAGAATCACCGTGCATCATGCAATAATACAAACAGTGTGTCACTTTTTCTTCCCGCAGAGCTCTTTAGGGGCCCTGGCTAAAGGTAACTCATTCGAACATAAATCAGGGCCGACTACAAACACAAAATGGTACAAAACAGTGTTGGATCCCTCCTGCCCCTCGCATGCTTTGTAATTTATTTCCACAACTGTGTAGCGTTTAATGGCTCCAAGAGCTCTTTATGTTAACCAAATGAAGCTTTACAGCTTTTCTATTTTTTCCTCCACTTTTTTCTTCCTGCCTCCTTTGGAGATGGCCTGAATGAATTTCCCTTTTAGTGTCAGGCCAGGTGTGTGAGGAAGGAAACGGCGTAAATCGGGATATAGTGGCCCTGGAACGGGTCGGGATACCCGAGGTTGTGGTGGGAGCAAAATTTTTACGTTGCGAAAGAAAAAAAAATAAATAGGGATAAATTCCCTATTCTGTAGTGTGTAAGATGGAAGTGGCCTGGCTGCAAAAATAAAACTGGACGCTTCCCTCAGCGTCCCTTCTCTTGGCCTCTAATGTTCCTCTTCAATTCCACGGGTATAAAAGCCCCCCAGGAAGGTGCAGGATGCAAAGGTATTTATTGAGTCTGACTGAATTTTTAGTGGAGCCCTTTGATGGCCAATAAATGGGGATTTTTAGTGGCCAATTGAGCAATTACGGGTAAATGCATCACAAACGAAAATACTCCTATTAATGGTTAATAAAAGGGCTTGCTGGGGTTTTCTGTATTCACCCTGTGTTTACGGTACGTTCGGTGAATTTAACGAGAGTGCACATTCAATTTGCTATTTTGTTGTTATCGAAAGATAATTTCTTAATTTTTATTGACATAGGGATTGTTTGGCTGTGAGATTTATTAGTTTTTGATAAAAATCTAAACAATAACAAGATTTATTGCACGACTAAAAAAAATTATTTCGTATTGTACATATGTACATATTATAGCACTTGATATTGATACAATTTTTTCCCGCCGCGCCGCTGGCGGACAAAATGGCACTTTTGCCCCTTGTCGTCCCGATGTGGCGACAGTTTTTGAGAATAAAAATGCTCGTCCGCCGAGGCAGGCGAGCCCATGAATGGTCAGCGCTCTTGCCACAGACGCCACGATCGTGCAGATCGAAACCCGGTCTTTTCTACTTGATTAAAATTTCAAATGTGAATTATAACGAAGGGAAATTTTGTAACAACACTGTCGGAAATTTGGTTTGTTTTTTAAACTTTTGTTTTAAACCAATAAAGATTACCGCATTTTTAAATCTTTTTAAGTTTTATTCAGAAACAATTTTTAGTTTACATCTTTTTTCTTGTAAAGCAGACTGTATATATAACAAATTTCAAAGTATTTCATCACTATGTATTTGTGCGCACCAAAAAGTAAACTTTAAAGTATACAAATTATTCCCAAAAGTTTAGAAATTAAACTAATTTCAGAAGCAATTTAGTCAAAGGATGATTACAAATCGAAGAAAACTGTGAAAGTTTTCATTTTATCTAAAAAGTTTAGAAGGAAAAAATAATAAATAGTCAATCCCAAAGCCACACATCGCTTTATAAAGGTTGAATCGCTCAAAATGAACATAATATAGATGGTTCGGTGCTAGAGCAGCGACATGGAGATTCGGAGGTTCTAGGTTCAAGCCCGGTAATCGGAATATCAACTTTAAAAGGCATCGGCTGGGGCCGTAGCTCAGATGGCAGCCGCCGTGGAATCGCTAGTTCTCTCTCTCACAGATGGCAGTTCGAACGCCAGCCGCGGGTAGTCCGGAATATCCACGGGCCTTTGTTTTTATGCTCGGTTAAAAAAGTTCGTGATATTGCGACGGGGCTCGAACCGCGAACCGCGGTGGATCTGCCTTCTGAATTACGCCTGCGACAATTTGACCAAACGTATACTTTCAGTGTATGGGTAAGTTTAAAACTCTTTAGTTTGGATTTTAAACTTACGGGTTTCGCTCATTTTAAACATTTGAAAGTTTTCCTTTCAAACAATATTCCGTGTGGAATTATATACAATCTTTTTTGTTTAAAATTAAGACCAAAATTTCCGACAGTGAATATTTCATTAAGGTATTCGCCAAATTAATCCCCTAAATCGGGGTTATTTTATGAGAGAAGACTATAAGTATCGCAAGCTAAACTACGTTTGGGAAAGTCTTCTTCCCAAAAATCGTTGTTATTTTTATTAATTTTTTTGTTTTGTTTTTATAATTATTTCAACTTTTTGATTTCAATTTAAATAAAATTTTAGTTTTATAATTAATTATTTTATTCGTAAAAGTTTATGAAATAAATAAAGCGAAAACAAAATTACATTCTTTGTTTTGAGAAATATAAACTCTGACTGCTATGATGAAATTCAAATGTACATATGTATGTTGCTATGCCTACGTTTATTAAAGTAACTTGAAAATTATAGCTAGTTAATCCGCTATATACGTGACTCAAATTCAAAAATACCAATAGTCGAAAATTATTCCATCTAGATTCGCTTTAGTGCAAACGCTGATAAATTTTCAGACATAATATATAATAACATTTAACACTTTATTTATTTATTGAAATTCGATGTCCTTTTCAGTGTAAATTAGGTTTTCTAACTATTTTAACCAAAACGGAATTGTTTAATTTATTTTAATCTTATTTATTATTTTTGTGAGATATTCGATAATTTAAATTTTATTAAATAGTGTTCTTGTAGGTACGTAATTACTTTTTATATTTTGACTGATTTTAGTTTCAAAATTGACAGTAGGTTTATGACTACAAAATAAATTTTATTACTGTTCTATTATGTTTGCGAACAATAAAGTAATTCGTAATTTGTTTAGAAAAACATAGTACTTACCTTATAATATATTTTTCATCCGTCTAGAAATGGGGAAGTGGGCCTTAGAGACAGTGGTGGAGAAAACAATATGTAGGTACCTACATAAGCTAAAAATTCGACATTCGATCTGACAATTGACAATCCCTTCAATGAACGAGTAAAAATAAATAAATCTTTGTATATTTAGTGTAGTATATTAGCAAAAATTAAAATACATATATTGTAATTTATATTTTACTTGCTGACCCGCACCCGGAGTTGCCCCGGGCACAACTATCCCTAAAATAAAAGTAAACTTTAATATAATGTTGCCGATTTCAAATTTATCAAATGTCACGAAGTAGGTTAAGCGCAACATACCCATAGAATTTCTTCTAAAACCCAGAAATACTTTTTGCATGACGCGCCATAAACTATTACTGCTCAACGTTCCCGCTCCCTCTCTTCTCTCCCCCCAAACACGCACTTTCGAATTGCGATGCATATATATGTAGCCTATGTCTCTTAAGAGGTTATGCGCTACATACCCATAAAATTTCATCTCAACCGGATAAGTGATTTTTGCGTGAGTCACCATAAACACATCACTGGCGTTCAGAATTTCGTAACTTTTAACAATAGTAAACAATTGCAAAAAAGTGGCCTATGTTTCTACTGACCACCTCTTCATGTCTGTAAAGTTCATATCGGTTCAACTGTTTCGAAGATAAGCCCGGACAGACAAACAGGCAGAAAAAAGTAGCCTAATTCATTCCTGACAACCTCCCCCTCGAAACCCCACGTATCAAATTTAGTACAAATCGCATAAACATGAAAATATAACAATCCGCCACCTTGAATTCGTAAATTCTGACAGTTGGTTTGAAATCAGAGACCCCAAAAGCCTCCAAGTACCAAAATTTGGTGGAAATGGCATAAACTTTTAAATTTTACAGTCAACCGTCTTGAAGTCGAGTTGAAATCAGCGACCCCGAAAACCTCCAAATGTCCAATTTCAATGGTAATCGCATAATCTTTTAAATTTGAATGTGCGCCATTTTGAAGCATGCCAATAAAAAGTATCCTATATTCTCCAAGGTATTCTCTACCTGGGTTCCAAACTTAATTTAAATCAATTGACCTGTTTCGGCGTGATTGAGGGTCAAGAATTCAAAAAAAAAAAAATGAATAACGCAAAAATATTCACTGTGTTCAAATACCTACGTATACAAATTTTTATGATGATCAGTTAAACGGTACATAAGTTGATGATGATTATATATTAAGAAGTTATTCTGCTATTCGGGACGGAGACAAATACAACAAATCAAAAACCATGAAAATCGGTCCAGCCGTTCTCGAGTTATAAGTGTTCGAACAAACCCGACTTTGTTTTATATATTAAGATTGTGAACTTATAGATTTCTTAGTTTATTTTTCATTTGTACCTATTATTTCTTCCACCACTGTATGTGTTTCCTCATAATACCGATCATTTTGAATGTGCTAAAAAAGTAGAAATATTTATTTTAATGTGGGGAATACATAGTTTTAATTAATTTATTTATTTATTAATTCATCAGCAGGTATAACAATAAAAAAGTGTAAAACATTTTGTTCTCTAGTTATGTGGGGTAAAAGTAAAAAATTGATAAAGCTTAAAAAGCAAGAGGAATTTAAAAAAGAGTTTTAAATCTCAAAATTATTAACCTATTTTCATAACAAGGGTGGTTAATAGGAACACTTCAAGGAAAATGTCGAATAATAAAAGGAAGAAAACGTTTGTGTTGAGTATCTGATGTGTGGATACCTACTGGTACAAAATGTTTGCAAAAGCAATAAAAATCGATATCTCATCCATATATCTCTTGAAACAGTATGTCAGAGTTCTAAGAAATTTGCACTAAGCTCTATACGAAAACTATTCAGAATGACCTTTAAATCAAAATAAGTTAGGAAGAAAATTAGAGACTATTTAGAATATCTAAAAAAAAGATATTTTATATTTAATTTTGGTGCGAAACCCTAATAAAGGTCGTTGAACACAATTTTTAATATGTCTGATAAATTTTAATAAAAGCTTTTGTTATGTTATGGAATATTTTATTTCAAAGTCTTCCAACTTTGATGGGTTTTAGCTGGAATTCTATAATTTCAATTATACGTAAATAGTTTGTAAAGTCAGAAATTTCGTAATTCAAAATATCCTTTCCTCGATTATTTATTGGAAACGTTCCGGAGCTGAGAGTAGAGCATAAACCTCCGCAAAATTCTTGATAGTTAGAAAAAATTCATCTTTATTAAGTTTACAATTGCCCGCACATATACCCTCCTGCATATTTGGGTCAATGCAGCAATCCCATAAATTTTATTAACTAGAAAATGCCGGGAACGGCTGTGGGGACCTAAATTGAAATTGCGAAGTGCACGACAAACGACGACGGGCAACAAGAGGCGACCAGAAACGGCCAACATAACCCTAAAACAATGTTCTGAATTAGAATCCTGGCAAAATAGTGTGTGCCAAAATTACACGTCATAAAGCACTTGAAGGGTTATGAAATCACTCATCATCCGGGGAAAAGGGCATGCGGTCGCTACACCGCCCCGTCCCGATGGATGGTCCTCAACCTCCAGGAGGTTCACCACCATCCGGAACGCAGCCAACTCTCGGTGAAAACTAAACATCTCATCTAGATGCTCATAAAGGGAAATTACAAGCGAAATGGAATTTTTTATGGAATGCCGAGCCCCAAAACATATTGCTCCTGCCCTTTTGGGGGCCGCCTGCAATCCTCCTCGATGCTGGGCACAAAATTCTTAAGTTAAGCACTGTAATAAAATCCCAAAAGTGTAAGGTCTTAAAGCCTTCACCTTGGCCGCCCTCGCACCCCTTTCATCGGTATTTAGCATAGTTAGTCTACCCCGAGCAGTGCCCGGGGGTTCCCAGATAATGTGGTATGCGTGCATAAATGTATTCGCCGTAAATAACATGGCATTGGCACCGGCAGGGGAATACCCTTTTGTGGAAGGATACACCCTGTGCCACACAGCGCAACATATCCACAAGAAAAGTTCATTTAGGACGTCCCGAATATTCAGCCAAATTATGCTCTCTGGCATGTTGTTGTTTATTGAAGAAAATGCGACCGAAAGCTCGGCGAAATGGCGGCACCACTGCTCCCCAATGTGGTTTGTATTAGCAGCCCGTGTGCATATATCACAGGTGTAATTAATCCTATAAAGGAGTTTCGTGCAAGTTTCCAGCCATTTTTACGAGATCTTTTGGGAAATTATTTATCCTACAGTTGTTTTTGCGCCTCCAGTCGTCTCTTTTCTCGACCCCACTTCTGTTGCTTACTGAACCGAATTTTTTTGTTCCTGGCTGATTCGATCTGCTTAATATTTCGCTTCCTGGATAAATTGGAATCCTTTCTCGCATCATTATGCCCGTCCAGGAAGAGGTAATTGGGTTCTGTATATGAATCCGATAATTAATTAAATTGCTCTTATTTAATTTTTTGATTTTATTTAACAAAAATAACAGGGACACAAGCTACGTACCTACTTTTATTTAAAATTTTCGAAATTATGGTAATAAAGCTTAACATCGTAATTAATCGAAATGGAAATTTTCTCATCGAGATTTTTGACATGTGACACATTTAATAGTAAATTCAAAATTAACCAAATTAACAAAACCAGAAAAACTAATTTTTATAGAAATTCTTCTTAAAATATCTTCGTTTCTTGAAGCACGAACTTACTTTTCAAACAATCAAATTGTTATGGGGATTGAGTTCGCTAATTACGAATTTGACTTAGATTTTAAAAATTTAAAAGGGCAGATCTGGACAATGGGCAAATTTCATACAAAAAAAAAAAAATCCAGCACCAACAAAAACAAAACCTTTCCCTAATTATCACACATGTTAACCTTATATATTTTTAATTATTTGTTTGTGTTATAGTTACTATGGAAGGTAACAGATATAAAATAGTTTTATCTGCCTTACTGATGTGTTTTAACTTTTGTTTAGTGCTAATTAAACATCTATATCGACAATTTCAAAGTCCATAAGAGCTGCAGGCTTTCATGTCTAGCATGATTTAAGTAATATGTATACGTATAACACTTTTTCTTTTGAATTTTCCGTTAACGGCCTCTACGACTACGACCCATCTGCATAGTTTCACCAATCTAGGCTTATTAGTGTCTTCAGTAGACAATTGTTGGTCTCCTGATATTCTTGGCGGCGCCATGTGTGGTACGAACTCAATAAATTCTAAATCCCCTCGAAATCCTCCAGTAAAAGGCTCCTTCTTCTAAAGGACCATTTTAATTTTCCAATATTGCTTTCAGTATCATAGTCATAACGTCCGATGTTTGTGCAGCACCTCGATGATGTATCCGTCACGACAAACCAACATAAATGTTTAAATTTATGGATGCTGTAACTTCTTTTCTGGAATAAGAAGTTTGAGCTTTTTTGAATGGATAAGTCACTTCTACATATCACGCATGGCTTTTTTCATTCGAAATTGAGATAAGGAAAGAAAAGGAAGGAGCGAGAAAGATATAATAGAATATTGCGCGGATCGGTTGGTTTTATAAAAACAAATAAATAATCCAGTTATACTCATTATAATTATGTACGTATTGCTTTATTGTTTTATTAGTGTTAAGAATAGGTTTGTTTGTAATTTTTTTAATTTTTATTTAATCTTATCTGATTTCCATCGCATTATTGTCTTTTACAACAAGCCTAATAAACCTACACTTAAATTTTCCATATTTATTCTGGGTAATTTTTGCCCAATTTCCTTTAGAAAACTTTTTAACGTTTTTGGCTTTAAGGGTTTTTAAGATCGCTGATGGCGAATTCACAACCGTATTTTTGATATATAAAATAATGGGTGGGGACAAACAGGAAAATAAATTCCGAAAATTCCTATATGAACCTTCCTACATATATGTATGTATGTACATATATCAATTTTCATGGACACATCATTTTGAACTTTGAAATCTTAAAATTGCATTTTGGTGAAGTTTATAGTACGATGAATTTATATATGAACAGAGTTACTTTTCGGAAAAAGGAGTGACCATGCGAATTTATAGATCTGATGATATCGTATACTCATCTTATGGGTTTTAGTAGTTTTAGAAAATACTATCCAGACAGTTAACAAAGTTTCACCAAAAACCTTGAGAAGACCTTAAACTATGTAAATTTATTTGGAAAAAGTAGCCTTTATTTTATTTAAACAGTGCTTTAAGGTTATTTCTAGTAAAAGTTTCATATCAAAATACGATAAAAAAAACCCAAATTCACTCTTTAATAACGTTTTAAATTGCATTTAATTTTACAGTAATTTTTAAATGGACAGTGGAACATTTCCACAATTTTCACAAAATCGCAAATGTAAACAGCCTCCAGGAAAAACATTGTCATTGACAAAACAAAAAATTGTTCGAATTTCTGGCAGAAGAAGTGATCAAAATCTTTAAAAAATTCATCCCCATTCAACCGGGAGGTGCACGTTAAAAAAGTTATTTAAAGGATGGACTGCCGAAAATTTCAATTCTGCTGAAAATTTCATTTATCACCGTACATTTATCATCACGGGCAGAAAAATGTAGCCCCGTAAATTGCATTGCATCGCTCTTGGACATTAACAAAGTGCTGAAATGTCACACTGTCTAGCCGGCTGGACCAGAGGCGTGGGTGGCATTGGTATGGTGGAGGGACTATGGTTTAACTGCCCTTTTCGGTTTCTTCCACTATAGATGTATGAATTGTTGCTCAGTTCAGCAGTATTTTACAATATTTTTTCTTTCTTTTTAAATCGCACATGGGAAAACTTGCGAAATTCCATTCTGTCCATTTTGTTATACATTGTATCTTTTTCACGCTTTTGTGTTATTAATGAATGTCCAATATTATTCTCATGAGGATAAAGGTAGTTAAGGTATGAATGATTTATTTCTGTAGCAAACATAACAAGATGGAAAAAGGTATATTTAAACATTTCATTCCTTCTCGCCCTCATGGAATTTTACGACAAAGTTCATTCAATATTTTTAACGAAAACTGTTATTTGATTTCTGGCCATAATTATCGTGCAAAGCACTATATTACATCATTAGTTTAAGCTGTCCATAAGCTTCAGTAATTAAATAATTATTTTGTATCATTTCACAAACGACAGTGGCTAAAAATGTATTTAATGGTTCGTCCTATAGGTAGGTTGGTACCTATAGCTATAATGGATGAAACTTGAAACTAATAATTTTCAAGGTCATCAATCGTCTCTCTGTTTTTTACGTTTTAAACCTGTTAAATGGGGAATTAACTAAGTCGTTTCAAAATGGGGACTTTTTATTCCCACCTAAAGTAATTGTTTTTCAATTATTGATTATATTTATTTCGACAACAATGTGTTAGCATATGACCATGTTAGGATGTAAATGAATAAGAACGATCTAAAACGTAATGTATTAGCTTTTTTTCAAATTGATTCTGGGTTTAGCAGGAAATGACGCTCTTTAAATTTATCTTTATATCAATTTTTATTTCGCGAAAATATAATCAAACTGGATAGATGTTATGTATGTATATACCCGATTTGGGCCAAAATCCTCATCTGGTTCAAGGTTTGAAGTTTAGGTGGCTAAATATCATGGCATTTTGATCCACTTTTCTCAAATTTCAAATATGTATTTCTATTTTAATTTGTTCCTTCAGTAAAATCTCGTTAAAACGAACTCAAATCTTATTTTATTTTATAAATATTCAAGTCAGTAATGTTTGTTTTGTTTATAACTTAACTAACCATAACTTAAGGACGTAATGTTGGATGTTTTTGAAATTCTTTTGTTATTAAAATTTTTCGGAATATAGGTTATTCATGTGCCAGCGAAGTTAAGTTAGTACTTTCTTCATTTGGTCTTCAATAATGCATAAGATTCTATATATTTATGTTATCTTGAGAATATATGAGATATATTTTCTTTCGTTCAAATATACGAGAGAAATTAAATCGATTGGCTCCCTACTGGAGACGCAATATTCCGAAAAATATGGCTGATAATGTCCGATTTGAAAAGATTTAAGAAACCTGTAGCTAGAAAATATATATCATATCCACTTGCCATAATATCCTTTTCATTTCTCGACCTTTGCGGTCTTTTCAAAATTCGCCTGTCCTTCTTCTATAAGACGAGAACTGCGATGCAGAACCCCCAGCAGCAGCAGTAAGACAGCAATAGCACTTGAGAAAATCCATTGCCATTAAGTGACATTAAGAGCAGCAGATGAACGAATCTTGCAATTGGAATATCCTTACGAGGATGAAAAAAATATATAGCAGCTACGACGGGAAGAGGAAAAAGTTAGAAATATTCGGTGGGGCCATTTATACCACCTGATACCATCCAAGTTAGTATTACACACAAAAATGACTCCGAAACGTACCGCACAGCGAATATGAGGGTTTTGGTAGAGGGGTTCTGCGTTTTGGAAGAGAAAGATCCCATTGAATGAAAATCTCGCCACTTTGGAGGAGATAAGAAACTATAGAAGAACAAGTGGTTCACACTCGACGTCCTTGGGGGAAACAAAAAAAAAAGAAAGGACATAAGATTAAATTCCCTACCAGTCCATTTCGTCTGGTGTCTTATTGAAATTGCGTCATTATTTTCACGTTCTCGTTGAGGTCAATGGAACACTGGTGTTCTTCAGTTTGACCGACATATTTTCGGTGAGTAATGTTAGCCCTAGCCAATTTTATTTTAAATTTAAATATAATAATTTTATTAATTTACAATTGTCATATGCAGTTTGCAATTCCAAAATTCGAAAAATGTTAAGTATTAAATGTTATAGGTATATTATTGTTACAAGATTTTACTTCGCTTACACTTCACACTTCGGATTTCAACTGCGCGGATATAAGGGCTGGCGTCCGCCCCTGAGGAACTTGAGAGGTCTCGGCGGACGAGTAACATCCTCAACAAAAGTCGCGAAAGTGTAACGTGTTGGCGGGGGCAAGTCGGGCAGTTTGACAGCTAGCCGCCCGGTAACATTATGTTATATGTACATATGTATATGCACGTAAGTATATTTGAAATTGGAGAACATTATTGAAGCAAAATGTTTATAGTTAACTTCATGGAAATACCAATCATCAAAAATAATTAGGTTACCAAAAATAAGTGTTTAATCAAAGACTTTATAAATATAAAGATGTCGCACCCCGAACAAATTCTGTGGACACGAAAAATTTCAATAGGACGTACATTACTTACTTGTTGAATAGTAAGGATGCAAGGATTCAAAATACAAAATATTCAAAATATTAGTGAGTTATGACCTAACAATTTTTCACTTAATAATAATATATAATATAATTAATAATATATACTGATACATATGTTTTTATGCAAGTTAATTCACGTGTTTAACACTTTCGATTACCGAAATTGTATTTATGTAATGTACATACCAACTATGGATTATTATGTGGATATATACATAGGTAAGCTTTCCAATTTTATTACCCTCACCGTCGTAAAAAAAAATTATCAAAAAAAAAAACGCGTCCATTCGATTTTATCTGATACAAAGTCATCTTCACCGTCTTATCGCCTTTCAGCATCCTCTTTTTATCCCTGGAACATCAAAGGTTTCGAGCAGGAAATTGAAAGGAAATTTAATTATATCACTTTTTTGGTTCGTTGTTTGTCTTCTTCACGGTGACATCACCTATCGAAAATTGCAAGACGCCTGATAGCGTTCCGACACAAAAGATAGGGTCACGATGGGAAGAGATCGTGAACAGCTTTCCGTGCGATTATCGAAATGCGAAATTAGGATTGATTGAAATTTTCTTTGATAATTTCACCCCGTCCCCAGTTCAGTTGAAATTCAGAAAACTCAAGTAATTCACCCGAATATAAAGTATTTTATAGAAGGCCGTATACACTCATCGTCATAATTATATGACCCTTAATTTTATTTTAGTTTCGGTCTTCCCAACAATGACAAAAATCTTGATAGTTATTTCTTAATTAATTTGTATAATTTATTCACAAAATGTGGGAAAATTATTGCATCTTAAAATATCAATATGTATGTTCCTTAAACGTGCCTACATATTTTTCTCTCAAATCCTAAAATCATAGAAACTGTTTTTAAGTGTTTCGATTTTCTGCAATATATAGAGCATGACGTAAAATTGATAAAACTTCTAAGATGATTGTTTCCAGAACATATTTCTGAATTCTATATAGGAAATATTAAAACCAGCAAAGTTCGTGTCGAACCACGTGCAGTGTAGGAGTCCGTAATTGCCCGTAAAGTTATAGTAGTAGTACATATGTAGTTTTCATCATATAATGTTTATATTTTACATTTGACATTGCAAAGTTATTGTATAATGCACGTTTATGTAGTTTTAATTTATCGGCTAAACGCCATCTAAGTCATTTTCTATGGAAATATTACGAAATAACTATTTATCCAAGTACATTTTAGAGGTTGGTCTACTATTGCTCGTTGTAAAGCCTAGTTTTTCTTTTAACCTCGTTTTAGATACAATACTATCGTGAATACTTTTCTCATATTCAAAATCAACAGTTTAGTTGGTAGGTGGGAGCACGTGACTCTCACAAAAATTACCACTTTAATGCTTAATATTTCTCAAAAGGATCTCTGAATCCACAAAAATGTTCAGAACACACCCCCAATATTTTTGAAAGACTATCCAACGATACTCCACACAATGGAATAGGCGAGTAAAAGAAAAATCATCCTTCCTTGTTGTGTAAAACAGGTACCCGAGAAAACATTTTTTTTTCAAGATTTTATTTCAGAATTTTTTATGTAGATGTGATTAATATATAAAACCATGTCAAATTACAGGTTTTTATTACTAACCGTCTCTGAGATAAACGGCGGACAGACGGACGGACGGACTTGCCGAAACTCTTGTATAAGGGTTCCTTTTTGTTTTACTACGGAACCCTAAAAATGTGAAACTTCAAAAATTACGGTGTACGTACCTACAATTGTGACGAGCAGTGTATTCTACTATAAAATGATGAACTGCTTAACTTTTCCAGAAGCCCGGGATGGGCTGTGATTTACTTTTGGCAAAATTTGTTTGTTTCTATTTTCTTGATTATCGTGGCTCGGATTTTCAGAGAAGACCGAGAAGATGATCGAAAAGCCGATGATTTAATTTTTCGTTGAAATCTCTTACCACACAAAATAATGTTCAGATTCATCTTGTAGCCCAGCATCTTCTTAAGTCAGAGTCAAGGCGCTTCTCATAAACTGGCGTAGAATTTGCCAGCTGTAAATTAAATATTTATATTTCGGCTTTGCTGGCATCCCTCAAATATTTGTGTTTAATGTAGAGAAAAGGGTTTGGAAGGAGCCCTTGCAGAGTATCCGCCAACATCCTGCGGGCAACAGCTTTGGCGCGACATTGTTGCTTTGTCTTAAAAGCTAAAGTCTGGAATTGCTGCTTTTCCTCCAATTACGCCAGCGTTATACATTATCCTGCGGTCAATTTCCATTTCATAGGAGCCGCAATTCCTGAATGCTAAATAGCTGAAATTTGCAATTGATCTATCTATCGTGCTGGGTATAGAAGGTATAGAAGGGTATAGGGGCGGGCGTTGTTCCGTCCAGGGACCCCCAAGCAAAATCAGGGCGAGAGGATGGTCTGCAGGGGCGTGTGCTCGGGATATCCATGTCCAGGCTTTGCTCGCTGGAGAATGGTCCATTTGAATCGTTTTGTTTAGAGATGAACACGCGTTGCGTGCCATTCTGTTGTTGGTGACCGTCGGTGTGTCGTGACCCATCGCATAGGATAACAAGTGCGACCACTTTTGGTCTCCAACGGTGGAAAATAAGCCTCTGAACGTAATTTTTGGTCATCACTAGAGCCCTATAATAAAACGCCTCTCTGAGAACGTATACTAGCGTTACGGGTAAATTTATGGGACATTAGCAAGTTTGTGGATGGTCCCCGCACGCGAACTATGTACATTTTGCAGAATATATAGACTATCTATAAAATTTGGTATGGGGCTGGCACACCGCGTCCCGATGAGTTTCAAATATCCTTTGATTGTCCGCGTTGTTTCTGCATTCACTCAGTGCGGATTTATTTACTTTCCTAATTGAAGTAGTGTGCCTGCGCGGCCAAACTGCCAATTTTACGGTTACCGTAGGTTTAGCCAATTTTAAATATTGTCAAATGATCCCCACATCCGATTCGTATTTATCCTAAATAGAAACATGTTGATACTACTGAAATTCATGACAATTCCTCCGTCTGTTTAGATCACAAGTCAAGTACGTACAAATACGTTTTTTAGATGTGAAAAGTTAGCAGAGAAAATGAGCAGAACCAAAATTTTAATACAAAATATTAAAAGGCTCATTATAGGCTAATTAAGTACCCAACTGTTAATTTAAGTCCTCTTATATATTTAAAAAAAAAAACATGTTCTGCTAACTTTTGAAAAAGTTGAAACTGAGTCTCTTTATATCATTAAAATAATTAAAGGCTAATTAAATGCTTCAGAAATTTGTTTGCGCAAATTAATTTTATTGATTGTATTGATAATGCAAGCCTCTTGCAGTCTTGTACTTTCATACTTAAATATTTTATATATGTACATAATTTACTTATTCGTATTCGGAAAGTTTGTGAGTAAAACGATTAAATGACAATTTTTTCGTTTTATACACACAACCGAAATCTTCAACTCATCCGTTTCTATAGAAATGCTCAACGGTGGACCTCACACCCATATGACACCACATTCATTTTTACACCACGGGTTCGCCTATTCAGCTCATTCATTTCCATAGAAATGCTGAACATATTGTTATAAAATTTTCCTTCGCTATAATTCACACTTGGGATTTCCCCCGGGAGGATATAAGAATCCGACAATCCGGCGTCTGTGGCTCGGGGCACTGATCATCAGCCGCACTGATGAGATCTGATCAGTGCCCCAGATCGAAACTCCGATCTTTTTTGCATGCTCGTCTGCCTCGGCGGACGAGCGTCTGTATCCTCAACATGAATTATAGCGGAGGAAATTTGTGCAATTTTGTCCGCCAGCCGCTCGGCGGGCAAAATTGTAACAATATTTTGAAATTTTTTTGAGAATTCAACGTACACAGTATTCGTCTTTTTCAGCTCATCGGTTTCCTCAACGGATTTTTACCATTCGAATGTCGTACGATTTCTCAACATGTTTTTTTATGCCCACAGGTGATAAATAAAAAATATGTATAATTGAACTTTTTTAATCTTACGTAAAAAGAACGTTATTCTGTCCGTCACCATTACTTTTGAACATAATCTAACTGTAAGGGTTATCTTAATAAAACAAAATTTCTCTATAAGTCGACATTTGACAATTAAAATGTGTACGTTGAATTCTCAAGAAAAAAACCTTCTAAATCCGTTAAGCATATCTATGGAAATAGATGAGGTGAATAGGTGAACGCGTGGTGTAAAAAAAATGTGCTACTTCCACGATATGCACGTTGAATTCTGAGAAATTTTTCAAAATCCGTTGATCATTTCTATAGAAACGGATGAGTTGAAGATGTCGGTTGTGTGTATAAAACGAAAAAATTGTTATTTAATCGTTTTACTCACAAACTTCCCGAATACGAATAAATAAATTATACAAAATATGTATGTATTTGATGATGAAAATCCAAAATGATATTAGGACTTATTGCTAATTTTGAACGATTTTAATTATGTTCTTTTAACTTTTTCAAAATTTAGCAGAACATGTTTTTTTAAAAAAAATATATAAGAGGACTATAATGAGCCTTTTAATATTTTGTATTAAAATGTTGGTTATGCCCATTTTGCTCTGCTAACTTCACACTTCTGTATATTTTGCTTTGATTTAAAATTAATCATGAATAACTCACAGTAAAAATGTTGTTTAAGCACTTTTACCATTATTGGTATGTTGAAAAGTAGTGAAAATATAGGTATGTATGGAAATAAATAATAATAAAAATATTAAAAATGAAAATTAAAATAATAAAAATATTAAAAATTAAAATTCAAAAATTACTTCTCTTGGGATGTTATAATAAAGAAATAAAAAAAAATAGAATAGAGCAGTAGGTATTAACAACTTTGGTAATTGAAAGTACAATTTTACTTAAATAGTTTGTTTTTTATTTTACGAAATTTAATATAATGTTACAAAATTTCCCTTCCTTATAATTCACACTTGAAATATCAATCATGTCCATATAAGGACCGGCGTTCGATCTGCACAATCGTGATGTCTGTGGCAGGGGCGTTGGCCATTCAGCCAAACTGATGAGATGGCCAGTGCCCCGGATCGAAGCGCCTACATCTTTTTGGACTCGTCTGCCTCGGAGGACGAACAGTATCCTCAACAAAATAAGTGTCAGTCCGTCCTCATATGTGAATTTTAAGGAATCGCAATTGCGCAATTTTGGCTTAAAATCACAAAATGTGATAATATAATAGGTACATATTATATTATTTACACTCGCATACCTTTTTCTAAGTTTCGTAGTTTACAGAAGACAAATCTGTTGGAAATCATGAGCAGCAAAACGTTTTGACGTCGATTTTTAATATTTCATTACATATGTGTTTTGTCGAAAAGTAAACCATTTTCGAAATATTTGCAAAATACCACTGTTCATAATCGAAAAACCAACTAATGAAAATGTATCTACCCGTTTTACAAACTATTTTTAACTCTGAATTGTTTATAAGAACTAAAGAATTCACCCCACGCAAACGGCTAAAGAAACAAGCTAAAAATAACGAGATATTTGAGGTGGTACTTAAGTTCTTTCAAGGTACTGTATTTTTTCACAATTAAAATACTGCTATCACTTCGCGCACTTCGTAATAAAAATATTTATTATATTTTTTAGTCGCTCTGCGATTACTTTGTTTACTTTGATTTTAAGATTGCGATTAACAATTTTAGAGAACTAGACGGCGCCGAAGTCGGATTGAGACTGATTTCAATAAAATTCTATAGTTAACTCCACCTACGTCCGCAATTCAAAGCAAAAAAAGCGATTCAATGCCTTTTGAGTGCAGCACGTATGATGCTAAATGCGTATTGAATAAATTGAAACAATTCGAAGAAAATGTATACGTTATAGGCAACCTCAATATATTTCATGATTTCATCAGAAGTTTTCGAAAAACATTCCGACACGAAAGGCATTACAATAAATGCATAGAAAAATCTGTAATTAACACGTTTGCGGATGGTGTAAATTCTCATTCAACTTTAATATTTGATAGATGATATCATACAGATGAAATAATACAAGACGGTTTTGATTCATCTTATAAGTAAACACGAAAAATATAAAAAAAAAAATAATAACTACATTAGCAGTGCCGTTCCTATAACGAGTTTTTACTATTAATAGAGTCAGCTACTGCAATTGCAGTCAATACTGCATTAAAAGTTTTGTTGTGATTTGCATTATTTAATAGGTATTATATGTATATTAGCATAGAAAACCCATAGACAAACTATAGATATAGATGTCCAGTCGCATGTAAAATTTTGCGGCGAAGTAAAGCTCTACACGGCCGACGGAAAGCTCTTTTGCGAGCGACGCGAGTTTGCGCTTTTCTCTGTTGGTTTATGCCACTCACGCAGGCTCACACAGACAGGGAATTATACGAGATGACTAATATGGTGTGTGTGACTTGGAAAGGGGTGTTTGGCATTTTTGAATAAACAAAGAGAGAATAGCGCAAAGTCGCCTCGTTCGCAAAAGAGCTTTTTCTCGGCCACAGACAAATGAAGATGTCCAAAGCTTACGAGTGAACGTGATGTATGAAATGAAATCAACTGCAGAACAGCTTTTTGAACTTTACCAGCAGCGATGCACAGCGACGCAAATTTTACCTTCTATGCGGCGTGCTGCACAAAAGTTCTCTCAGAGGCAAAACGCCGCGCTGGCCGCGCTCTCAACGTAATCGACGCAACGACGCACGCACGAATGCTGAGGCTGGCTGCGCTGATTGTTGCGTAGGAGGAGAGAAAGAATTCATATTATTGTTTCGTTCTCGCTCGTCTTGCTTGGTCTTGAAGTGAGATTTGCTCGAAAAAATATATTTCTGCGTTTTTCTGATTATATATGTACATATATGTGTATTGAAAATAAAATTTGATTAGAATTGCTAATTTTAGATTTGGAATTTTGGCACTTGTTTTTTGTTTTATTGCCACTGAAAGGCTAGATTTTCATTTATTTAGATAAAAAATAAAATGCCGTGGAAAAAGGCAAAATGTGTAATTCCTTGCTGTCCTTGCTAATTTATTTGCTTAAAGACGATTTTTCCGTTTTCCGAAACAAGGGACGGAAAAATATAAATTGGATGAAGGCATTAGGGAATGTATTGTGCGGAATTGTTTCTGCTTTTAAGGCACCTTTATTTTACAGTCTTCATTTTAATAGTACTTTTGTTGCTAAAAAATATTTAAAAACAAATGCCAATCCTATTTATTTCTCACGGATGATGGAAATTATCTTCCTCTGGAATGTAATACCAGTATTTATGACACCGATACTGACGATTTCAGACCTGGAGAATTAAATAGGGCATCTCTTATATTAGAAACTTCACAGCCTTCTAATATAAGTGACAATCTACCGAAAAGATCGTTTTGTGAAGAATCTTTAAATAATTTAAAAAATAAATTAAATATTTCTTTATATATTTATTTATTATTAGCCAATAGACAACCGCCCTGACTGTACAATAGAATATAATCATGCAAATATATACAATAAAATCTTAAAATGTAGAGAAGCATACGAAATAATTAATTAAAACTATTTTTAATTTGAACTTTACTTACACTAAAATCTAGCAAAGAAAAATTTTTGTTGTAAAGAGATATCAAAGAGTTAATAGGACCAGACCTGCGATGAGTTAGATGTTGTAAAATGTCGGTACTTCGGAGATTATAACGTTTAATGCTATTATGAAGCGAAGAAAGCAACTCAGGACAATCAATTTCGCCAATTAACAATTGATGCATGAAAAGAGTAACTATTGGAAATCTCACGTCGGTGTACCAATGTTTGTAAATTCAACAATTTGAGCCTATTTAAGTAAGGTGGGAGTCCCAGGGAATTGTTCCACGGTAATTTTCGTAAGGCAAAACGAAGGAAACGTTTTTATACCGCTTCGATTCGAGAAATGTGGCACGCATAATAGGGAGATCATACCGCACTAGCATATTCTAGAATAGGTCTAACTAATCCAACATATAACGACTTTAAAACGTAAGGGTCACATAATACTTTAGACCAGCACCTAATGAAGCCAAAAACAGAATAAAAGAATATTACATAAAGCTTACAAATAAATTAAACAATTAGTTAAAAACTTTAAAACAAAAAATAAGACTGTTATAAAAAATAGCTATATTTTAAAAAATGAGCTCCTTAAATGAAAAAATCGACTTGAAGTTTTAAAAATTAACTCCAATATACCCTTAGAAAGTATAACAGATGCCGCCGCTGCAACCGAAAATTCTAAAACATCTTCAAAAATTATTCTGAATATTTGAAATGAATCCAAATACAATGAAAAGTGGTTTCTTCAGCTTATATTCTTTCGGTCTTCGGCAGGTTACAATTTTCATTCAAAACCTAAATTTTCGTCCACCGTCAACTTCAAGTTTATATAATTGGATAAAAATTAAAAGTCTCCCACCTGGACGCAGATCTATGGATATGTTGATTATGGTGATAGTAAATGTAATGTTCTCACAAAATCCGTTTGTGTATTTATGCTTAGAAGCATTTGTAGAAATTTTTCTCAGGGTTTGTATTATGTTGCGTGCCCTGGATCTATACCCGCTGATTGTTTAGAGAAACAAGTGAAGAATTGCCTTAATATTTGCGAAGAATTTGAATTAAATCCTGTTGGAAAGGTATTGGGTATTGGGTCTTGTTTCATCTATAACTTCCTTTTTAAATAACTCGGAATTATTGTTCAATCATCATAATATTAACAAAATTCATTCGCAAAAATTTAACCAGGATCCTCTAGACAAATTTTTTTCTATTGTTCGATCTCGAAATTGTAATAATAGCAATCCAAATTTATTTGAATTTTCACAATTATTTGCAAAAATCAGTTCGATTAGACTGCTATTCTCATCCAGATTCTCCAATTGTGAAAACGATAAAGAAGATAGTCTTCAAATTGATTGGGATGCAGTTTTTAAGAGGAAGGAGAACTTCCTTCGCTTGCTATTGTAGAACAAGATAGCATCAGTGCAACGGATGTCGCAACCGTCTATTTTGCAGGTTATTGTATTATATTTTAACTATTCGTCACAATGATGATCCATGCGAAAATTGTGCTGTTAATATGATGCAAAAAGAACCTGAAAAATTGAATTTAGAAACTATATTGATTAAATTGAAACACTTTGAAAATAATCCAGATGAACAAAAACTCAAATCACCCCTTTAAAACGATTTTACAATTTATTCAAACATCAAATAAATGTCTTCTCTCAAGTTTTTAAACCATATTCTCACTTAAAAGGCATTAGGAAAATTATTAGTAAAAATATATTAATTATACACACTCATTTGATTCTTCGTGGTTTAATGAGAAATACCCTTGCTATAATCACCGAATTAATTAACTTAATTTTTTTGAAAACTACTCTTCTCCGAAAAAATTGTAAATGGGAAAAAACTGCAACAGTAGAAGGTAAAAACAGTTACAAATAAATAATTTTTTGGAACAGTGCGGATACATTGGGATCCCGGCTTTATGCTCAGTTTTTCTATGATATTAGGTATGAATACAAAATTGGTTAAAACAAAAACCTATATAAGAAAAAGAAACATTTATTTGTTGCACATAATATAAATTAAAAACTGTTAAGAATCGTCGGACAAACAAGGAAAAAATGTTAAGAGTCGTCGGACAAAAAGGAAAACACGTCTGCTCTGGATGCTAGTTGCACAGTGAGTGGCTTTATTTCAGAAACCAGAGTTACCAGAGAACACTTTTATAAATGAATTCATTCAACAAAAATATTATAATTTTTTTACCGTATTTATTATAAAACCTATAGAAAATTAATGTAGGTAGTGCATTTGCAGTGGTGACCCACCACACAACCCTAATATACTGCAGTAGGCAATGGGCGTAGCCGTCCGCGAACGTGTTAATAAACATAAGTATACTGATTTATTTGGTGCAGTACATAGTTTAGAAAAAATTGTGCCTGTTTTAATATTATAATAACGATTCTTGCAAGAAAAAATTGTGAATGAAAACTGCAAAAATAAATATAAATGGAGATGATCAATCAATCCAGTTCAGAATGAGCAGACGTTAACTGAGGTACAATTTGTTTTTAAATTATTAGGTCCTTGAATAAGTTCTCGCTGTTTTTTAGTAAAAGTCAATGTTTTATTTAAAGTATGTGGTTAAGAACATATCACTCAAAGTATTGTTCATTACTTAACACTCCTTCCTCCCATCTTTCTGGTAGCATATGAATTCCATCTCGGAAAAATTACTCGTCTTTTGAGACTATCCAAAAATCGACCTATTTTTTGGTATCTTCATAAGAATAGAAGCGCTGCTTAGCCAGGCCATGTGCAATCGAATGGAATAAGTGATAGTCGAAAGGAGTAATGTCTAATGAATACAGCGGGGGATGTAGGACTTCCCAATTAAGTATTTCTAAAAAGGTTTTCACTGATACCGCAACATGCGGACGAGCATTATCATGTGGAAGAATAACTTTTTATACCTGGAGTAGAAATGGACGAGTTTTTCCTTGAGTGCTCAGCTCAATCTCATTGATTGTGTTTAATAGAGAGCTCCGGTAATAGTTTCGCCCGGTTTGAGCAACTCATAATACACGACAAAAAGCTGATCCTACCAAATACACAACATGTCTTCCATGTCAAATTCCCCATTCCTAAACTCTTGGAATCATTCAGGACTACTTGTCTTACTTGAAGCAGTCCCACTATATGCTTCCACAAGCAATCAATGCGCCGCAGCTGAAGATTTTTTTAAATTAGAAAGGTGAAATCAAAAGTTCCCGCAAATGACGCTTATTCGACACAAGACTTGACATTTTTAGAATTAAGAAAATAAAACCTCGTTTACACTGTGACGAACTAACATATACTGGAGTTTGAGCTTACTAATAGTACTTCTTTCTAGATGCGTTACCATCTGAAATTACATGCACAAAACCCTGGCAATGCTATCTGTTAGTAAACAGCGAGAACTTATTCAAGGACCTAATATTATATTATGATTATCAAGAACCGCTAATTTTAACAAATAATTTTTATTCTGGCTACATAACAAAAAAAAAAAAAGAAATTATAATATTTAAGCAAATGGTTTTGTTCACTAGAATCAATTAAAAGTTCTTGAGAATCATCATTTATGAGGACTTACCGAGAGGGATTATAAATATGTAATTGGCAAAAAAGAGGACTAGTATTGTTTTGTAAAACTTCTTCGATTAACAAGTTATGAGGCTTCTAAAATTTACTGAGAGCTTTTTCTCTCAACGCTATAGCACATTTTAGAAAAGGCAGATTCCAGCCTCGTCAAATAATTAATTATTAGAAGATCTCTTAGTCCTGAATTGGAAATTTTTTCCAGTACATTCTCTTTATTTTCATTTTAAATATTTCGATATTTTGGGCTATATAATGTTAAATGTAAGTGCCAATACGGGAACCGCGTATAATTTAAAATGGATCTCATTTATTGATACAAATATCGTTCACTTATGTTAAATGCTATGTCACTCATAGGGCAAATCGGCATGTACCTACTTATTTTTGTTTTTATAAACGAAAAATTAAATAATCCCTATTTTTGAGGGTTTAATAGTAGAATACCCCCTTAACGTTTAAGCTTGTTTGCGTTTTAATTGTGTAAACGGCCGGGGCCCTAACCTATAGTAAACTACATAAAAGTGAGCAGCTTTTACGCCGCTCATAATAAATATTATTAATATAATATTTTGTACTTTTAAACCCTAATTCAACCCCAGAAAAAAAAAAACATTTGTTAATTCTGAATAACTCAGTTGTTTACTGCATACATAGTATCGGTATTCACGCTTTGGTGCAAATAAGCCTTGCACTCTTGCATCGTAGCATGAATGTGCAATGATACAACAACAACAAGTCTGAAGAAATGCAATACTACAATAACTTTTCAAATTTGCAACACCATAGACGCTTGCATTAATTTACGTTACACGTGCACTGTGTACTTTAGTTTTTTGAGATTTCGGACAGCTGATTTTTTGCCATACATGTATATTCTATTCTGCAATGTAATCAAGATTGGGTACGTTCAGTCTCCATTGCAAAGAAAGAAGAAAAGTGTATACGTAATACAAAGTGGCATCAAAGCGTGAATACCCATAGTCAAAACCTTCTATATTACAAGCCATGAACTGGCCTCTTGCATGTGTGCGTAAGTGGTCTCACAGTTCGAGAAATTTACATTTAGTATTATGGACGCTGGATGAAATATGCTGGAAAAATTGGATTTAATCGGGTATTTTGGACACTAGAGACATACAAGTCTTAAGAAATTAAAACCATAGGGGCTTTAACTCCATATAGGCCAAAAACATTAATGAATTTCCAGCGAAAAAACAGGATATTTTCGATTCTTCGGTTCGGTTCGGAGCCAATTCGCTCTCTTGCCGTACATTTGTTAGTGGTCCGGCGCCCGACTTTTCTGTTGAGTTTTGGTTAAACTCGAAAATTTCATATTCTTTGTTCGAAAAGGTGATTTAAAGTGTTATTAATTACAAGGAGAACTTCTTATAGTAACCTTGAGTGAAGATGATTTTTCGATACAAGCTATAGTTTGGAAGCTGCCGCGAATTTTTTTCCAATTTTGCAACGTCCCCCATAAGACTCAATGGGATTTCTTTAAACTGTCAGACCACTTTGCCCTATTGATGTGTGCGTGCGCCGGACCACTTCACGGCTTGTAATATAGAAGGTTTTGCCATAGTACATTTTTTTCCTTTATACATGTGTAAGTACCAGCTATGATGCATTAAGGTGCTTAGAAAAGCTGAAACAATGAATGATTTAGTCTAAAATTTTATGCACCACATTCTTAAAAAGTTTTCAACTAAAAAAGTCCATCTTTTTCAGGATCAATGAGAGAGAGCATAGAAACAATGGCTTTATCGATACCAAGTTAATTTAATAAACAATAAAAAATGAGCCACACCATTGACCCTAATGGCAATTAGAGTCCCTCTTAGAACCTTTCAGGTGAAATAATCCGCAAAAGAGGCGAATTAAATGATATTTGCAGTTTTCTCTCCCGCCGAAGCGAGCAAAATGAATTACTACATCCTTTGCAGGCACATTCAGGCCCCGAAGGGCAGGCACTCTCCTGCAGCACAGCGGCACTCAACAACAATTTTTCAGGACTAATTTTCTAATGTAATTGCAATTCGCACGCTCGACTACTGCCCGTCCTACCTCCTGGCGAGCAAATATTGAATGAATAAAAAAGGCAAAAACTCGGCAGTATACCGCCTCTACACCCTGTACCCATTCACCCTGTAGACTGCGGGGTGGTGGGGACGATATTCCTGCTCTAAGCTCACCGGATAATAAAAGCTATCTTTATGCCCTTTCTCCCGGTGTGGGGCTATCTAATAACTGGCGCAGGTAATAATCGCAGACGGAGAAAATTAATATTCCGCAGTTCCACTATCTCGTAGCGTTCATCTTAATTACCTTTGGCCCGTAGCGCTCCGGAGTGGTGGCGGAAGAACGAGGAACTTTGCCCTAGTCAGAACGAGGGACTACTATTATCAATCCAGGGAGAAAAAGAATAAAAAAAAACATATATACCTATATATAGCAACAAAAATTAAACTGATTTCTCTGTTCGCTTAAGAGTCGAGTCAGAGTCTTGGCCTCTTCCCAATAGGATCAGGAAAACTATTCAGTTAATAAGACTAATAAGCAATTCAATTCCCGTAATGCTCATAAAATTATTAAATTCCTGGCACAGAAGACTGTAGCAGATGATGCACAGCACTCCCTGCCCGACTATCCTACCCGCAAACCCCGTGGATCTCCGGAAGAAAAACAAAAACCAAAAAATGTTAAGGCCACGCATTTACTACTATTAAGACGTCGCGTCGGGTGGATAAGAAGCACACAATCGCACCCAGTCACCATGACTCCTTAGATATATTTCTTTTTCTTTATTCTGTCTTATTCTTATATATATTTTTTTTCTCCCTTGATATCATACTTCCGGGCAACAATACGTTTAGTTGCCTCCTTGATGCAGGTAATTCCGGAAGGACGTGAACAGATCTATTTCTGGTGGTGCTCCCGACCCCAGCTCCACCTGGTGGTGCGGAACGTGCTGAGCTGAATGCTGAAACGGGTTAAGGTCGTCGAGATCAAGGTAAACACCGCTGGCTTGTGTCTTCTACGAAATTAGGTGAAGTAGGGCGAAGGGATGGTTGCGGGCGGGTGGGGGACGGGAATTTATTATCCACCCACAATTCGAAAGACCGGGGATGCTTACATTACGCTGGGAAATTTCTTAATCAATTCGTTTTCATTTGAACGTTTTCCTCGCGGATGTGAGATTGCTACATTTCTAGATAACAACCTCCGGTTGTCTGTGTTTAGGATGGGTTTGGGAAACTCACGTAGAAGCATTTCTGTAAAGTATTAATTTAACATATATTCGTTTTTCTTCCTGGAACATTGCAGCATAAAGTTCAACTCGGATGAAATCTTATTACTGAATTTTTGTAGTTTTTAGATTTTGTGGAATCAATATATTACGTGCAAGAGTTAGTTTTTATACACAGTCTCAGTTTAAAATGTTTGCTCATAAATCCATGTAAGGATTAAGGCACATTAAAACTTTAGACGTATTTTTCTCGAAACACATTTTTTCACCTTTTTTGGCGGGAGCAATAAAAAGAACTACGTAACCGATAACACTGTTAACTTTCATCCCTAGTAATACGTGAGAGAAAAGGGCCACTAAAACGCACGCCTTTCCGGTTGTAAAGTGGCTTATTGCCAGCGTGCGCAATCGGCTATTTTACGCCCTTGCTGCAAAATATACTATTAGATATGTCCATTGGAAAAATATTTGAAAACAATTATAATTTCCTAAAAAAACTTTCAATGCCCGTCATTTTGTAGATTTGTGATAAAAATACTCAAATTTACTAGGGACGAGAGGTACCTACCTACGTTCATACTGATTAAGAATCTCTTTGACATTTTTTTTTCAGATAATCCTGTGACTTAAAATCACTGCCGTCAGCTAACCATGACGCATCAGAAGCGCTGTATTAGAATAATAAAAAGTGTTGCAAAATAAAATTAAAAAAAAAATTGTTCGTGTGAACTATTTTTCCAATTTTTTTTTGTCATAATTTATTATTATATCACCAAGAAAATAATTTCTGAAAAAGGCCTTTTTTTTTGTTCGCGCATGAGAATGACCCCTTAATAAAAGCTACATGCAAAATAGCTATTTATAATGAAGACAATATATATGTACCTACCAAATTTCACGAATATCAAATTCGTAGTTCTAAGTAGTAGTCCAGTAAAATCGTACATAAAAACGATGTAATTCTAATATTTTGATATGTTGTTAGAACTAGTTAGAGGAGTGCAAACCAAAATTTACAGCTTAGGAAATCTTGTGCTTGCTGCGTAATACCTGAAAATCTGCAGTTTTTTTTTCAGTTGCCTTATAACTCATAAACTGTGCTTTTGTTGATATAAGTCGTTAGTATACCATTTTTAAAATAGATTAAATTTGCAATAATTTAAGCCTCACCACAGTTCTGTGCCTTTAATGTTTTTCGAGATTTGGCCATTTTTGTATAAATATATTTTTAATAATATCAACAAATGCACATAGTTTATGAGTTATAAGGCAAATGAAAACAAGCAATATGCAAAAATAAAACTTTTTTTAAAACAAGCTTTTGATGCTCCATGTAATCATAATATTGCATTGTCACGCGATATACATATGCATACAAAATTTCAGCTCAATCGGAAACCGGGAAGTGAGTCAAATTTAACTTGCAAGATTTCATTACAGACACCGGAACCGGGTTTATACTACTCCAACTGGTCCTAACAATATATCAAAAAATTAGAGCTACATCTCGCTTTGCAATTTTAATGTTTAATTTGACTGGCCTGTAAGCTATATGTAGTCATCATGAAAGGGCTTTTTTAAAAGAATTATTTCACGAAAAAGCATTTAAATACGATACGATACGATAGTACTTACGTTACATTAAATACAAATTTACTTTTAAGAAACTTAATCATTCTAAGAAACGGAATGCCTTCATTGTAAGACAATCACATATGTTTTTATTTCATAAGCTTATAAAAATGGTGATTACTCATCTAGAATAGAAAGCTTCGGTTTGAAAGGAAAATTCATAAAATCCTACTTTTAAACTTTATAATAAGGAAACACAACCTGACCTCCGTATTCAAGAATTGATCAAACAAAGCAAAAATAAAAATTACTTTAAGGTAAGAATTCAGGCGAATATTATACATATAGGCTGTGTGCAAACCGGCTAAATGCTTGCTAATTTCTAGTTTGTATTGGAAATTTAGGAATTAGACAAAATATCCAGTTATCATTTTGGTTTAGCGCGCGATTTTTACCTTTAAATGAAACTCCAATTAAATAATATGGGAATATTTGCAATCAAATCAAAAGAGCCAAAGCTGAGAGGAGACTGTAACTATTCTTATCAATGCTTCAATAATTTTTGTTATTTTTACACTCGTCCCTGCAATTTAAATTTTTAAATTTTTAAATGTCGGAATTAATAACAAAAATGACCTATTGCAAACTTAAATTTATCGTAGCCTTTTATTCTTGAGCTTGAGAATTTTTCCAGATATAAATGCACATTTTCAAGCAGCTGTGTGGCGCCATAAAGCATGTAGCATTCACCCCACATTTTTTACCTTAACCTTGAAAAGTCCTTTATAGTAGAAAGTCGTTTATATAGTAGAAAGGAACTTTCCCTGTACTACTTTAAAAAAAAAAGACTCTTAGGTAGGCTACCTTAGTTTCCCTTTGAAGTAGTAAAATCTCTTTTCTCTTCAAAAGATGGCACATAACTATTGTTTTCAAAGAAATTCATTATTTTGACGGTATCAAAGAAAATGGCTTCTCTACACCTAAATGTTTCAGTTTATGCATGTGAGACCATTTTTCTGTGCTAGGTGCATTGTCATTGTCTTGCTGAAAATGTGAAATATGTTTGGGTACGTACAGCTTAGAACTGTTTTGTTTTTTAAATTCTTTTAACTAAAGCTGGAGATTCTTTAAGTAAACAAAAAATAAACGTAAAGAAATGGGTTTTTATAGCGTTTGTTAAATCATGTGGTGCATTTTCATTTGAACATTGTATGAATGTGCATGGCAACATTGTTTGCCTCATGTCCTTTAAAATGTCAAGGGCATTTTGGTGGCAATTTTACTAGAGAATGAGTTGGCTATGAATTATTAAAATAATTTCAAAATTTTCCACATGTTTTAACCTTATTTACGACCGTTCTGCGGCTTTTAATTTGAAAAATTAAAAGACCTTCATATTTCTGCTAATTAATGCAGGCTACCCCTATATTAAACCTGGGCCCGTTTTATGAAATAAATTTACCATGGCCTCCTGCCATACCGCCGTCCGTGCCCCGGAGGTTTATGTTCTATTGCAGATTCGCTATCTCTTTGCGTACAATAACATTTCATTAATTCACACCCTCGAATTTTCGAAATGAATAATCGCTCTAAAAATTAAATTCAATTAAACTTTTCGAATCGAACAACAATCATTGGAAAATTGGTAAAATTTTGTTTACACAATAAAATTCAATTTGCATTTAACCAGCGTATGGAAGCGGGTCCATATAGAGATACAAAATGAAATATAGCGTTCGAGTCCGGTGGATAAAAGCGCGACGCGCGGCCCGCGATATGTAACAAAAATAACCGCTGAGGAGGCGCGGAAAAAGCTTTATATTCCGGGAATATAGTGGAGCACTCGGGGGTACTCGCGTATGCAGCACGAACGCAATTTACTTGGGTAATTTATAAAATTTTGAATACGGCAAAATATTACGCAGAATGGGGCAGACGAACGAAGGTTTCCAGCCGCCTCATCCGGGCCGACCATGAATCCGCGCTTCGGGAGGAACGGGAACGGCAGAAATTATGTTGCTCTTGCAGCCCCCCCGCCCAGAACCCCCTTGTGTGCAGGGTGTGTAAAAAGTCCGACGCCGCGATGATAATGTAAATTTCATGAAAGTGCGTAAAATGTTGATATGCCATGTGTGGAACGAATGATGCTACGCTCAGCCGTGCCACTTTATTTAGACCCCAAAAAAGGGGGAATCCCCCCTCGGGATGGTCGGTAGCGACGGAAGCGGGGGTGCAAAGGTTTAAGGGACGGGGCAAAATACGTGCGGTTTCAAATTACGTGATAGGTTTATGTGGAAAGGCTTTGAAAAGTGACGGAAATAATTTGCGGCTATATTTAACCCACTTTCTGGGCAAAGTCAAATGAATTCAAATTTGAGCGCTATTTATTATTTCGCTTTAATTCTATTTTACATGGAATCGGTTTGATTGCAGCTTGATGGCCCCAATCGGCGAAATTGTTGCGATTATTTTGATTTGGTTAAGAGAGGTTTGCATGCGACCGCGGTTATTCAGTTGCATTTTATGTACTCTAAAGCTGCTCGAATATTTCAAGCTTTAAATCTTAGATATTGCACCGTATTTTTATTTAAGTTCACCTTTTTTGTTAAAATGAAGCTATAAATTTTCGGATATACTCCGGAGCACTTACCGCAGCTATTTTTGTGTATGCGCACTCCGGCAAACACCAATGCTCCACGTTCAATCCGATGGTAGGTGGAATTTGTCTCAAGGAGCGCTGTGCAGGTGAAAGACGTTGCATTAGCGACTTGTCTTGCACTGCATTTGGACAGGTCGACATGGCATTATCCTTGTTATATAGGGACTAGGATAAATTTCGTTGGTCACAGGTGGTAGTCACGATGTTGGAAAGTTTGTTCACCTCTAATTTAGGAGGCCTTGTTTTTTTATGTATGAATGAGAAACAAAAGATTTACAGTATATATTATTGAGTTTTTGGTGAATACCTACATTTTGCTTTACAGGCTGATTTGATGTTTAAAAAAACGGACAAGTGCAAGTCGATCTCGCGCACCGAGGGTTCCGTAAAAAATTATGTTTGTTTGTGATGTAACAACAAATTTATACGGTTTTCGGATTTTTCCCTTTACTTGTGCTATAAGACATTGCTTCTTGCCAAATTTCATGATTCTAGGTCAACGGGAAGTAGGTAGATGTCAAAATATGCGACATTGGCCGTATCTTTTGATTGCATTGACTTAGATGTTTGATTTTTTCTTATATCCAAGGGATTGCAGACCTAAACATTTGATATTAATTTCTTGATACCTCCACGCGTTCCCTCGTAAGTTGGTCTTGACAGTTCAACAGACAGACGGACAACGAGAAGATCCTATAAGGATTCCTTTTTTCCTTTTGTACGGAACACTTAAAACAAAAGGTATGCATTTTTTTATGAAATGACAAACAGAAAGGTGAAATTTTTTCTTAAACCTTCTTATTTTCAAATGTAAAGCATATTAGTGGCTTTATTTCACCATTGAGCAAAATATGATCATTTTAAAGTTATATATATGAATGAACAAACTTAACCTTTTGATCGTATAATTTTAAAGAAAGAAGAAATTAAGTCGTAATATCACCTTGTGTGTATAAAATCACGGGGTAATTTTCAACAATTTATAAAAAAAACATGGATCAATATTTTCTATTTCTTTTTTTTTGTTTACGTGATTATATAGGTCTAAAGGTAGAACAAACAATTTTTTTTAAACTATTTAAAAACAAAATGGCGGCACAATCAGTGATGGAAGGAAGCTACTTATTTTTCCACGGGCGACCATCTATGTAGGTCGTATTTTTTTATTTGAAACAAGAAACCAAAAATATTCTTAAAGTAGATACCAAAATCCAGTGAAGTACGTAGGATTTTTTAAAAATATTATTAAACCCAAGAGTTGAAAATTAGGCAATAATTAGATATACATATTGTATATGCAAAAAAAAAATCGCGAACATCAGCTTTTTTCACGCGGTTAGAAGGAGTTCCCTTAAAGGTTAGTTAGTAGACAGAAGTTGTGTACCTACACTACACGACTTAAATGCTATATGTAAACCTTGAAATGAAATGATTTTTTCAAAATGCTACTTTGCAGATCTATACATTTTTAGGGTTCCGTAGCCAAATGGCAAAAAACGGAACCCTTATGGATTCGTCATGTCTGTCTGTCCGTCCGTATGTCACAGTCACTTTTTTCCAAAACTATAAGAACTATACTGTTGAAACTTGCTAAGTGGATGTATTCTGTGAACCGCATTAAGATTTTCACACAAAAATAGAAAAAAACAATAAATTTTGGGGGTTCCCCATACTGAAGAACTGAAACTCAAAAATTTTTTTTCATCAAACCCATACGTGTGGGGTATCTATGGATAGGTCTTCAAAAATGATATTGAGGTTACTAATATAATTTTTTTCTAAACTGAATAGTTTGTGCGAGAGACACTTCCAAAGTGGTAAAATGTGTGTCCCCCCCCTGTAACTTCTAAAAGAGAATGATAAAACTAAAAAAAATATATGATGTACATTACATGCAAACTTCCACCGAAAAGTGGTTTGAACGAAATCTAGTAAGTAGTTTTGTTTTAATACGTCTTAAATCGTAAACCGCAATTTACCTTTCATTCAATCAACTCAAATATAAAAATTAAAAAAAAACATTTAATTTCATAAACATAAACCTTATGCATAAACCGTGAACCATTATTTTCTAATAATAAATATGTAATAGGTGCCTATTACTATTATTAAAACATCGATCAAAGTTACAACGAACTACAAGAACTTTTATATTATGTTACTTGCTGCTACGGAACCCTTCATGGGCGAGTCCGACTCGCACTTGGCCGCTTTTTTTTTATAAAAGAAATAGATAATATATGGCATTATTTTTACATGCGCAAAATTATTTATTCCACATATATTAATTGTAATGTTACTACCATTATTAAAGGCATTAAAAAAGACGTTGAAATTACATAAACATTTCTTTTTAAATGAATTTCCATATTCTGAATTTTATACTTATTAATTTAGATATTGTAGCGCTTTTGTACGGATACATCTACAAACAAATCTTAAATATTGGTATAAAAAGTGTAATGTGTGTGTGTGTGTGTGTTATGAGAAAGCGTAAAATTTAATAGACGTTTATTGCAATGTACGCATAAATACGTTCTAAAATTGATTTCAAAACTCTATTCAGGTTTTGATGTTAATTGTGGTATTTGTGGATGTTGCTCACCAGGAAACATCGCGTCATATTACCTTTTGAAATTCTTAAGTGTTTTACGCCATTAAATTTTCCGCTTCCAGATGGCCTTGGCCAAAGGGCCCCAAAATTCGTGTTTCACAATTTCGCTGCAATTTTGGAAACTCATAAGATCTAATTAACCGAAAATTCAATGCCGATGAAATTTAACCTCTTTCGCCGAGTTCACACAGCGCATAAACCGCAAATTATGAAGCGCGGGTCCTTGCCGCTGCCGTCACACCATCAAAAGATCAGCCGGGAGCAGAATTCCCCGTCGTTCGCGGCGGCGGTACAGCTGGATGCTGGGGATGGAGCGGATCCACCCCGCCTACGCCCGGCCTCATCTCATCCACGTGAGCTCCTCCATTCGAAGCAATTTTATTCACGTGAGGTTAATGAAGGCTAAGACGGAGGAGGACTTTCGGAACAGGTGTAGCGAGCGCACCCATAATCCCAATGCCACCTCATCTTCATTAATATCCAGCAAACTAAGTTTACAAGTAGTAGGGCGAAGTAATTTTGTTTGTGGGTTAATAATATCCCTCCCCCGCCGGTGC
Source organism: Machimus rusticus (assembly GCA_951509405.1). Classification (NCBI taxonomy): domain Eukaryota; kingdom Metazoa; phylum Arthropoda; class Insecta; order Diptera; family Asilidae; genus Machimus; species Machimus rusticus. The sequence goes on from OX608054.1 coordinate 2,969,308, forward strand.
AAGGTGCAGCCCACTTCTCTCAGGTGTTTTTCATCTGCGGAGGTGGCCCCCGATGCAAAACATGCATTCGTTGCATGGAAAAACTTTCGATGCATTAAAACTTTCTATAAAATGCGCGCGGAAAACATTTTATTTCCCGGAGGTCGGTCGGTGGAGCATGTTCTTTTTGCGTCACGAGCCGCCCCCACAGCACCGCGTGCAATGCACCCGTGTCGCTTGCGTGTTTATTCCAATTCACGTGCGTTCCTCTGCGCCACCGCCCACCGCATGGTTTTTTATTTATTTATTTATTTTTTTTAGTTAATGAGTTGACGAGCAATTTTCTAACCAGTGCAATTATTGTGCACTTCCCACCGCTCGTCTTTTCAACTAGCATCCCGGCTCCAGGAATCTCAAGTGGTCTGCGATCCTTGAAGATGGGATGCTGCACTCTGTACCACGGGATATTTTTTATTTTTTTTTGTTGAGGAAATTAAAGCGAATGATTTTTAAAATGAGGCGTCAAAACTTAAGAAAAGTTCTAGTGCCAGCCGGGGTCAAACGGAACCAATTAGGAGCGAAATTAGATTCAGAGCATAATATTGGGGCAATAAATCAATAATTGCTTCCAATTAATTAATTTAAGCGCTCGAGAGGCGGTAGAGGGTGAATTTACATAATGTAGGTTGGGCTGGGACTTATATCACTTGAAAACGCAAATTTCGTGGCATCCATCCGTTCCGGGAGTAAGCTGGATCCGGGGCGGGACGACAGCACAGTTTCTGTTGAATTAATAGCTCCTTTGTGTTCCTGGATCTTTGTCCTCTGCATATGTGAGCAAGGATACACTTCATGAATTAGGCATTAAACAACTTGAAACAATACATCTGTCATGCGCTCCGTGTCTGAGAGATGTGACCACAAATAGCCCCATGCATGACAGAATCGATTTTGGGGTGTATGCTCATAAATTGATTGATTACGCCAACGCACTGAGGGTGCGGAATTAATTGCTAATTTGAAGCCCAATGTTGAATCTTTTGTTTGTTCTTTTAATTGATGTTCTTTCCAACATATTTTCAAAATTCATTCCAGGTTAAAGTGACTAAATCGCTAGAACCAAATCAAAATGTATATGAGTCAAACGAAAAAATAATGTTCGGGCAGTGCAAAATAAAAAAACATTTTTTTTTCTTTTGGATGAATTACAGAAAAAACACCTGTCAAGAGTTAATCTATCCATAACTTTTTTTTTTAATTCTAAAATCATTTTAAATTATTATTGTAATTAAAAATAAGTAGTAGGTACTTAAGTTATATTGCTTTTAATTGAACTAATTAAGGTAATCTTGTATAAAATACTACTTTTTGTATTTTCTATAGAATATTTGATTTCTTCTGTGATCAGATATAATTGAAAATCTCCGCCTTTTCAGTCAATTTGGGTGAACGATTTCTATTTATATTTTTCTAATAACTAATACGTCCATTTACAAATTAATAACATAAAAAAAATTGGTGCTGATTTTAACTTATTATATTTACATCGACTGTTTTGCGTTTGACCCATATGCATTTAGTTTTATGCAAGACTTATTTCTTATTTACATAGCACATACATAGGAGCATCTTTAACGGAAATTTCGATCAATTTTAAATTTCAAACCCATCTTAATCTTGTACGTTCACTAATGACATCTAGTATTTCACTATTTTAATTGTATAATTTTCAATAAACTCAAATTTCAATAGAGTCTTATTGAAATTAAAATTTATATATTGTATGTTTTATATTTCTTAACAACAATGATAGCGAAGAGGGAAATATACCTACCTCTAATCCGTCTAAAATGAAGAGATACTTCAAGCATTTTGGATATCTCAAATGAAATAGAAAGATTTTTGGTCATTTTATTAGGTCTTTGTCTTTTCTTTCAGGTTCATGAAATTATTTAGTTTGACAAAAATTGTATTTATTGTGATTTTAAATACAATTCAAGGGAAATTTAAGCAGCCATTCGAATTATGCATATCCCTCCAATAATAAAGATGGCAATTACTTTTATAGTACAAGGAAGCTGTCAGGATAGCGTAGGTTTAAAGTACTTAGCTTCTGTGTGCCAAGCAATAGTCTCGAGGATATTAGAGGATGTTATACCACAATATTAGAAAACAATTTATGTACTTTTAAAATCTCAGTTTTTGAAGAAAAAAATACAGAACTTAATTTGAAATTTTAATTAATTTCACATAACCTTTTTCCAACCTTTACACTGTGAGTTACTGGAAAAAGGCAATAATTTAACACATTTTTTATAATTCCTTCCTAAAACTGACCATTGCATCAAACTATTTTAAACTGCTTGATTTGGACTTGAATTAAATAAAATATAAAAAATATAAAATATTCAATTATATTCAAGAAAAAAAAATTACTTTTACTTACATATTATATCTTTTCGATACACAACAACTTTCGAATGAAAATCGGACAATATTGTTAAAGTTTCGATTACAAATAAACTAATATTGTAATAAAGAGTCCAAAGATGACAGTTTAGCTAGAAATTTTTACAATGAGTAGGTACATTTATACGATAACCAAAGTCGGAACTTTGGCCTAAAGTAGGCCTAGAGTAGGCGTAAGTTCGGATTTTAATGCCATGATCCTCAAAGACATTCACGTTGATTTTGATGGAGAAAAGAATGATTTTAAAAGAAGTCTCAAAGACAAAAATTTACTCTGCGCACCCCAAGGAATCGATTTGTACAGCTGTATAAATAATGCAAGATACAAAATCCATTGTTTTAGCTACTTTTTCATTACTGGAATACCTATATAAAATACTGAGAATTTAAGTTAGACCACGTTCGGACATCTTGTGTTTTAATTTTCTAAATGATTTCTCCATTAAAAAAGTAGTTTTTTTCCTAACACACAAAATATAATTAATATCTTCCTTTTTATCCAATAAACAAATTATCCGCTATTGAATTTATTTTTAAATTATAGCATGATCTTGTGAAATTGTGTGATTATTCTTACGATAAACGGCACTGTCGAAATTGCGAAAACTACGTACAAGAAACTTCGTAGGGACATTAAATTCGAAAGGAGTGCATCCACCTACCACTTTTTATTTCACGAAAAATGCAACCCACAAAATCCTCCGCAAACCGCCCACTCCTCGATGTTATCTCGCACTCCGTAAAGGTCCTAAAGTCTGAGAGAATAATGCGAAGCCCTTTCAATCCAGGGGATTAGTGAAAGCCTAATGCACCGAGGAATTAAGCTGAAAATAGGACAACACCATTAAATGATTCTTAGGGGCATCAAGGAGTAATGGCCGGGGATGGGCCGATAGATTCTGGCAGACCCCCGGCCCCGGGCCAATGCAACGCTCCTAGAATTACCAAAAAGTCGAGGAACTTGGAGCTCCACTTCGGTCCTGCTGGTGGTGTCCTTAACTTAATAATGAAACGACGAATGAGTTTAACTCCAATCCATGCTCGCTCTGATGAAGGATAATTTTGTGAAATGGAAAGGACGAAATATTCAGAAGATTTTGCAAATTTAAAATTTAAATGGACACTAACAAATTCATGGCTATTGTTGCACTTCGTGGCTTAGGTCCGTCAGGACAGCGGATAATTACGGCTGAAGGAAAGTATCTCTTTTAATTTGCAGTTTTGTGGGACTTACAGCAGGATTCTTTGGGCATTGTTTAATTTTAGAAGCATTAAACAGTGGCTTTAAACTCGGTTACTGCTAATGACGACAAAAAAACAAAGGTCTTTATCCAATAGGGACTGTAATTGGAGCACTTTTTATAAATAAAATATTTCCTTAAATAATAAGTAGTGAATCCTCCAAACATTATCTGAGCTTTGGAATTTTTATATTAAACAAAAGTAGCGGAAAGGAAAAAAACCTTTATGCAGAATGAAGGAACGATTGTGATATTGTTTGTTATTTTTATTATAATATAATAAGGGTATTCATGAAACTAGATAAGTTTAATTATCACGTATTTGCTTATATTTAGGTACGCGCAGCATTTCATGAACCCACTTTTTAAAACGATTTATATTGGACATTTTTCAGCAAAAATCAGTAAAAAATCGTATAAATCAATCGTTTCTTCTATTCTCTGATGTTTGTGTAAGTTTATCAGATCTATTACACACCGAAATTGCCGCATAAAGTTATGAGGTTTGTGTATTAGACTTTCCATACAAATGTTGACAGTTCATTTATGAGGTTAGTAAACTTATGCGGTTCACGAGAATACGAGGTCAATACGAGTTTGCATGAATACCCTTAATATTTTCAATGTGGTTCTTAGAAAGTATAGTGCACTTTGAAACACCAAATAACTGGGCTGACACTTAATCCTGGGTATATTATTTAGTTATTCAATCAGCTCATCAAATTACGTCTTTTACCTAATACTAGCCATTAAAGTGAAAGAAACCTAAGTACTTAATACGAGGTAAAAATCTACTTTCAAATTCGTAATATGAAAAAATTGAAACAAATTTTTCATAAACGTTCTTAGTGTAAGATATAGATGAAAAAATGTATTCTTTTTTAAATCCGGGTTTTATTCAAACTATATTCTTGCCTAAGTCAATAAATTCAATTACATTATGATAATGAATTGTCGAAGAAGATAGCTAAACAAGTTCACGACGGTCTTTTACTACAAATGTGATAAAAAGAGGAAATTCTTCATCGATAATGTCTAATACAATATTTGTATAATAGAATTAATGATATATATGTAGTAGAATTTTCAATTACATTAAGCATGATAGATTGCACAACTTTTGTGTTAGTTTTGATTACTATTACCATATTTACATCAACTCTTATACAACGTAAAAGTTAGTCAACCCCGCGCAATTAGTCATTTTGTCATCTTGTAAAGTAGTTTGTGGTGAAGTTTTTGCAGTCTTATAAACAATTTGATTGATTTTAAAATTTGAATGGTAAAGTAATTTATAGGTAAGATTAGTAACTTACTCCTACAATTATATTCTCATAGCCTCAATTCACTTCACACGTCCAGGGCTTAATTATTTTCGAGGTTTTTCGATTTGAGAACGATTTTTAAAGCATTTTGTAGAAGATAAGAAATAATAAAACATCCAATCCTGTTGCTATTTAAAAATTATTTGAAATGTATAACATATAATTTTTGTAATTTGAATACTAATTTTGAAATAGAAATAAAATACTTTTGAAATTAACTAAATCGTTTGTCAATTATCATATAAATAATGACAGCAGTAGTTATTGAGTGCATTACAACATGTAGTGGGCATTTTTTTCACACAAATAAAATCATTGTTATGTAGTGAAATAAAGGTATTTTGTCGTTTTCAAATCAATTTTTTTTTGGAATGGAATTAGTTGTAGTGTAATAAAAAATTCGATTGCACTGTATTGACACTTATAGTAACATTTATTACTTGGATGTTGGATGAATTATACGGGCAGACACCAAATTTATTCTCAAAGAATTTGCAAATCATTGCTTTAAGATTGTTTGCTTAAATTATGAATTCGTAAATGAAAATGCTCAATCAGCTCCAATTTTCAAGAAAAATAGAGTCAAAGAGTAAAATATATTTTGACCATTTATGAAAAATCATTACAAAATAACGGATTGAACCATATAATATAATTTTGTTCAAAAGATAGCTAAAATCTTAAGCTCTAGGTAGTATTTAAATACATATACAAAAGACATTAAAACAATTCGAAATGATTCATAAGTTTGACCTATTTCCATAAACCTACTACTTCATATAATAAATGACGAATAAAGCACACAACAACCGCACTACATTCATGAAAAACTTGTTAGGCAAGATGTTTAAAAAGGACTACTGAGATAAATGGAATTTGATTCTCTTTGATTTAGATTTAGGCTTTTATTTAAGCCAAGTTACAAAGTTCAATGATGATCTTTATTTGTAATGGTGATTCAAAAATGGTCAAAATATGATCTTTAAAGTTTGTATTACTTCTATCAACATTACAAGAGCAAACTTTAAGGAGGTTATGGGTAATTTTTGATTATTTTGAGACATGATAAATAAAAAAATTACGAAATAAACCGAGACTCAAGAAAAGAAAATTTTTTGTAGACCGATGTTCTTACTACACAAGTAGTCGTTTTAATTTCAATTTTAATTAATTTAATTAATTTAAAGGCTACTATACGCTTTGCCGCCGGTCTTTTGCCGCTCGGCTTTGCTGCCGGCATCAATAGTCATAGGTTACTAATTACTATTATGCAATATGAGCACGGTACGGACGCCGGGTTATATACCCGCCGGCATAACGCCAGCTACCCCGACGGAAAAGCCGGCGGCATAATGTGTAGCAGCCTTAATAGAAAATTAATTAATAATTCCCACAACTATAGGTTTCTTAATTCCATGATTAGCTTACGTTTTATTTATTGAAAAATTAATAATAAAATTATTGGTATCAAGGCAATCAATCTTTCGTACACCTTTGAAAGGTACGTCATGGTTTATTTAAGTTTAATTTACTTAATATAAAATTTTTCCAACATTCCACAAAAGGTGAATGCTGAGCCTGAGTCAAATCCAATTTAAAATTAAGAAACGGCCCTCAAGGAGTCACTTTCCTAGGGCTGAACAATGAAAAATGAAGCCCTTTTAATTAAAAGGAAGGGTTAAACCGAATGCTCTTGTTTATATGCTCGCCGCATCCTCTTCTCCGGAAGAGGTAGCTTAAGAGCAATCTTCTTTCCGAAAGCTTCATATTTTATTCAATTATCCATTTGCAAACCATTCCATCTAATTTACTTAGTCTGAGGAAAATGCCAATTTTCCGCATTGTATACTCAAAATGGCTTATTCTGAAGAAGACCACTTAGTGGAGTAAGCGTTCAATTCAAACTCCTTGGAATAGAGTTGAAATGAAAGTATACGACCGACGGGAAGGAAAGAAAAAAATTGAGGAAAAGAATTCAAATTTTTCATTTTCACCAATTGTATTTTTTGTTTTCCAGTCTGTTGGATTCATCCTTGTTTTTCGTGGTTTACTCTGAGGTAGGGTTGTTGGTTGAAAGCTAAAATTGTCTGTCACGCCACAAGATAGGAACTTTTCTTCTTTCTCCCAAGTAAATAAAAGGGCAGAAAAGAATTCAAGATAAACACAAACTATCTTAGGGCTGGCGGAAAAAGTACACCGGAAAATGCATGCTAAAAGGAGTACAACTCTCTACTTTTTAGATTTACAAGTAAAACCCGAAGAGGCAAGCTCTTAGTACATTAAGAATTTTCCCTTTTTTTAGCATTTAAGAAAAAGAAAATTGGGAAGATAAAAACATAACGAGGATTAAAAGTAAGTCAGTAAAATGCATTGTACTTGCACTTATTACTTTTAAGTAAGCCTGTGCAATTTGCCTTTCAATTTAGAGATTTTACCATAGCCGGTTATTTTATTTTATTTATTTTTTTAACTTTTTAACAGGCCAACAGAGGAATTTTCCAAGGCTGTTATCTATTCACTCACAATAAAATACCTTTAAATGAATCCCCGCAACTTGTGCCATCTAGTGGCCTCCTCCAACAACAATTCTTAAAATTTTTACAAACCATAGCATATACCATTAGCAATCCTGGAGAAGTCTGGGGCTGGTGTTGTCTAGCCTCTGGCACGGCCAGGAAAGCAACTCCTTCCCTATCTATCTCCAGGATAATGGCCTGTTTCCGCTTTTGTTAAAAATAAGTGCGCATTTCCTCTGGATAAAAGCGGAATGGGTTTATTTTTTATAGCTCACTTCGCTTAATTCCGACGTTAAGTACGTTTATAACTCCTTTAGCGAAATTCTTAGTTTTGCAATTCTGGTTTGTTTTAAGGCTTTTTTACCAAGTACTTACTCTTCACCTTAACTGGAGTAAAAAATCCACTAATTGTAAATTGAAATCCACCGAAGAGGATTATAATGCTTTTTAGTTCTTCATGCATATCTGTTGCCACTGGTCAATTAGCGATAACTCCAAAATTAAAGTTTTTCGATATAGGTGTTTAATCATTTGAAAAGTTCTTACAAACCGAAGTGCACCCAAAAGTGTTAACTGCAATATACTTAAAAATACTAGGTAATTAACATACCTAAATGTTTTTGGTGATAGTTTAAGAATAAGTGTGATTAAAGTGCGTTTTCAATGTTTGATGAAAACATTTTCATACATTTAAAAAAAATGTACAGGTGTTATGATTCTATTACAACAAAAAGGAGGATGAATAAAACAGAATATTTTTTCAACTTCTTCAATTTATTCATTTTGTTAGTATTTTTTGTTATTGTTGTTAATTACTCTTAAGTACAATTCATTCAAGCTCACTAACACTCATTGTTGCATGTGAATCCATCATCATGTCTTAAATTGAGAGATAAAAATCGCGGTATCTTCGTTTTTTTCCCTCAATAGTGGTTCAGAATAAGCTAATAGTTAGCATTTCCAATGCATTTGAAATCCGTCCTCTCCTTTTCAGTGAACAGATTCTGATGGTTGTTGTAAATTTATGGAATATTTGAAATGTATATGTATATTCCTTAAAAGCATTTCTTAAAAATTAGACACACACATAAAGTATTTTTACACGTTCCAGTACTTTCTTACGTTCATCTTCTAAGGACAGAGAACAACCTATGATTTCGCTACACTGTACAAATAAGGACTACAACGAGTATTTTGCATTTTAACAAGTAATAACTGAAGAGATTAAAATTCCATACTACATAACAGGTTGGTCATAAGTTTATACATATGTGATCTTATTACTTTGTGACCAAAAATAAAACTGAAACACTGGAGGTATTATTAATATATGTACCATTGCTTCTATAGCTTTTCTACTGAAGCTAGAATTATTACAGGTATGCCAAAAACAAGTGTCAGTCAAAACAATTCGAATCACGTTAATAAAAGAAAATCCTTAATTTTGGAGTTATCACTAGTTGACCAGACCCGCCACTAGTCACGTCAATTTTTAAACGACGGGGGTTTTAACGACGATTTTTTCAATTATTTTACTTACAACTCTTTAGTTTTTAAAATATATGTTGTTTGACAATAAAACAAAGTTGGAATGGCGATGAGGGATGTGCAATCCGGCAGCTACTCGAAAACACAATAAAAATCGATGACAGATGGAAAAATCGACTTTTTCGAACTATCCGGTCTCACAGACATACATACATATACGACACCGTGAATGTTAATGATAATTAATTAATTTTTTCTTTTTAAACGAGTTAATCTCCAAATCCTTAATTTGGTAACTAATAATAAATATTAAAATCTTACGTCACGTACATTTTCTTGATTTTTGGTAACGAATAATAGTAAATATAAAGTACATAAATTTAAATTCAAATAAATCCAGATAATTTAATTTTATTCCAAAATATCATATGTAGGTTATACTAAAATACATTCGTCATCTAAAATTGAACAAGGCAACCAACTAACCAACCCATTGAATGAAGGGAAGTGAGTGTATTTAGTTAACCCATGATAAAATCACATCCTTACTTAATTGATTTATTTTCACAATTCCAAATCACACGTCTCATCTCCTAAAAATAGTCGCAAAATCAGAGTGCGTGATATATAAGAAATGTGGTTTTCTCAGACCACAGGATGAGTATCATCAGATATGTATAGTGTGAGTAGTAAGCGAAAATGAACCTTCTGTTCTCTTGGGATTTATATCCTACGCGAGTCGAATTATAGAATCTCCGAAATTTTATCCGCTCCAACAATCTTACCTCGCACCCCCTCGGTTCATTTTGTTCGAAATGTTGAAAAGTTTACAACGAGCTCACCAAAGAACACAAGTTTTTGGTAAAATTTATGAAATTCGGAAGTATGTCCCCACCCCATCTCCCTGGATGTACCCCATTGGATCCTTGTCCATTCATCCCTCTTACAACGAGGAGGAGGGGGACACCTTCCCCCTGTGTAAGCAAGGAGCCTTTCATTTTCGTTCAACGTCCTCAATGAAAATGGACCGACATTTTAAATTTAGATTTCTGGCTAAGATAATAACCTTAGCCAGCAGAGCAGTCCTGTGGGATTTCGTTTGAAGTTACTTCGAAGTTCGTGCACCCGGGCGCTCCTATAAAGGAATAATTAAGAGCACCCGGGACCCAAAGACTGGGGCTGCATTGTTGCGGGTGACATGTAGCATCCTTCAGGAACATCTTTTGAAAGTAGTGCGACCATACACCCTGTAACCTAGGGTCTGTGGCGCGTTCCCGACGATTACGTCGACAACAGTGGCAGCCGGGGTGTTGCGCCGGCGGATTTGCGAGACCCGGTGCCACTAAAAATAGACAATTGAAAAGTTCCTATTGTTACTTTTTATTTAGGGCTTTAAATGTTTTATTACTTTTTCTCTCCCCACCTCCCCCTCCTCATACTTTTTCTTATTTATCTCGTTTTGTTCTGCGCCTAACTCCCGGTAGTGTGCCGGTATGTGCCACCCTGTGCTGCTTTGAACGGGAACAATAGAAGTTTTTGATAGGTGAAAGCACGGAATATGCCACAGGGTGTAAAACAGTGCTTAGCAGAAAAAGAAAATATGTATATAGGCATAATTCCTCATCAAGCTGAGTATATCCATATACACTTTGTCAGGGTATATGTATGTGGGTGTAGGAGGTTTTTAGGGTACAGGGTGTGGATGTATAAGTTCTCGCTCCTATTTTTCTACTTTTAATTACTTTCCTTTTGTCAGACATTTTTTAGCGTAGCGTATAGCTCAGCTCTAACCAACTGCTCATTCTAATGTACTTCTGGTTGAGACTCCTGGGCGCTCCTCCCGGTATAGTGGGGCTCGTTCGTTCGTTTTGCTCCCTGTATATCCCGGAGGAGGATTTTCGTCCGACGACGTCGACGTCGACGACGACGAGCGATCTGGCAGCCACCCAGCCTTTTGTTTCACCCTGTCTGCACCTCTTAACCTCTAGTTAAGCTCGTCTATTGCAAATGAATTAATTTTTGCTTGAATCACTCTTCAAACGAGCAAATACGGGAAATAATTGAGAGTCGCTTTCTCCATTAAATTGCAAGCAAATAAAAAGAGCAGCACTCTATTTGCTTTGGGAAATTAAAATGCTACAGAAAAAAAAAATAAAATTGAAAGGGCACGAAGTGCTAGAAGAACTAGGCGATGGGGGCGGAATGGCTGCAGAGATCTCCTCTCTGATGGACGGAACAATTGAGACGTGGTGCAATTTTTTAATTACAATTAGAGGGAAGGGGCGACCATACCACCAAAGGACTTAACTGAGCAATTAGAAACTTTGGCCAGATTTTTAGGGACAGCTAGCTTCTGACTTTTTCTCCAAAGTGTTGTGATTTTGCCCTCCTGTGGTTCTTAAATTTTAATTAGAAATACTTTTTTCGTCTCTGTTAACGTGCAATTGATGTTAGTTACTTTTCCTTACATTATTACGTCCAAATTATTACATTTAATTATAAAAATATTATCAAAATTAGGTGTAATCGAAAACATATTCATCTTGAGTTTGAAAATCAACGATAGAAAAAATTTCGTACTATGTACATAATAGAGTTTCCAGATGACATTTGTTTGAATTTTTCAATGGCTTATTAAAAAACTTAGTTTCAGGTATACAAAAGGCTTTATTCTCTGTAGATTGCGACGGGTTTTACACAATTGGGAAATGAATTTTCAAGTTAACTCGCCTGGTTACAAAGTTTTTCGGATTCAATACAAGAGCATTGTTCAAGAAGTCGTACTAGCCATTAACTATGCTTTGTCCTATGTGTTCGGGTTTCTTTACTTAAGAAATCTCTGCTGTTTTTAAAATTTTTCCTTTATTTGTGTTATATGCTATTTGAATTTATATTATGTTTATTTTCTTTTATTTGTTCAATTAGTAGATTACTACAGCTAATCTAGGTTTTAAAGTTCGTTTCGTTTTTCCAACATAAATTTCAGAAGAGTCATTACATTTAGTTTGGTAAGTTCAATTAAGTCCAGGTTCTACCAATTTGTTACATAATTACTATTCGTTGTAATTCACACTTGGAATTTTAATCAAGTGGATATAGGGGCCGCCGTTCGATCAGTACGATCGTGGCGTCTGTGGCAAGAGCCGCTGGCCATTCAGCCACACTATGAAGAGATCTGGTCGGAATCGAAACGCCGACTATTTTTGGGCTCGTCTGCCTTGGCGGATGAGCATTTTATTCTCAAAATCTGTGATTACATATATCGGAGTTACAAAGAGAGGCAAACGTGAAATGTTTTGGATCCGCTTTTAAGCACATTTAGATATCCTGCATTAATTTATACTTATACTATCGATTTTCAGTTTTCAACTCAAGTTTTATAAAATATAGAACAGTAACTTTTCGAATTGAATAATGAAACTTTCTAAAAGTATATAGAAATATATGTAACAGCAGGAACTCATCTCCTAAAAGTAGAAAAGTCGTGTCGCATGCTCTCACGCTGTACTAAGACCTTTAGATAAGGCTAATCCCCATAAGTTTGTTTTCTTTAAAATCCTTAAAATGACAGAAAATTCGCTAGTGATCTTTGTCTTATTTTACTTTACTTACTGCACTTCTAAAGGCAAGGAATATTTTCTGATATAATTCCTTATCGAGTTGAACGGCTACCAAGTCTAAAGAGAAAGAAGCTCTAACTTTTTTCTAGTCCGCTTTTATTTTACGTCTTCCATCAAAAGGAGCCAGGAAAAACGCTAGGAAATGATATAAAAATAAAATAAAACAGTGCAGGAGTACAAAAAAAAATATATTATATAAGATAAGAAGAAAACCCGCCGGCAGGAGAGGAAAGGAAAACCACTTTAGAGCCATTAGATATTTTCCAAGGATAAGGGAAAAAGCTCGAAAATGCATCGCACACTCCGAACCTATTCCCGTGAAATACTTTTCTTTAAAATTTAAAACTGAATTTCCTTCTTTTGCGTTGGGGTGTACTTGTATAATGCCTTTCCTTCATCCGAAAAAAATAAAAAATAAATTCTTAAAAGGATTCCCCAGAAAATTTCTTCGGTCGAATTAAGTCGGATATGCAGTGCCAGTTTGATCCTGTAGAAAAGTTTTTCAGTCTACAGGCTTCTACGGATTTTCTGGGGTAAATCCAGTTTGACTGCTGTGTGCACCTTTTTGTTTGTTTTTTTCATTTTTTTTGTGTGTGAGAGTTAAACCCAGAAACAAAAATGAAAGTTAAACAAAATATGGGGACTCCGAAAAAAAAAATTCATATAGTATTTTTCGAAATCTTCTTCGAATTTACCGGGAAAAGACTCATGCATATTCAACGATCCGCATGCACCATGCCCTTAAATTACCTGATATTGTACACAATAAATTTTATTCCGAAAGTGTTTCAGTTGTAAATCAAATTAATCACTGTCTCTCATCCCGCTGCAACAGGGGTCCACCAGCCCAGCATCCCTTGCCGGGGCGCCACCGGGCCTGCACCGTGGAGGCCGTGGAGGTGCCCCCGGGAGGAGGAGGTTAATGGACAATCCAAAAGGAGGCGACCAGCTTTCATACTATCTATATAGAGTCGAGGTCGGGGGATAATGCTATAATGTGGTCAGGGGTTTTTCGAGGGCTCCTGGTGGCTCTGACGACGCTCCAAAAACACAATAACAAATGGAGTCAGAGTTTCAGGCGATGGACAACAAACAAAAATGGTACCGGCTTCATGCTTTGAATTATTCAAACATAAAAGTGTCGAAAGCGCACCCGCAGGGAAGAGGGTTTAGGAGGTTATGTTGCACGACATAGAATATATGTATATGCTTCATATGGAATTCTAGCACCATGCAATATGCGAGAAAAGTACGTAGATGGCTTTTTCCACTTTCCATCCCGACCTCGTTTTTGTAGGTTGTTAGTTGGTCAAGCACTACACACTTTAGTGGCATGCTCCACTGCAATTTCATTAACTTTCGTGTTTCTGTTGTGATTTGAAGAGCTTTCGAAATAAAACACACAACAGGAAAAAAATTTAAAACTAAAATCACACGAAAAACACCCAATAGAAAAAACACTATAAAATAGTCCTCGTACAGTCAGGGAAAGTGATAAAAGGGAAACAATTAAGGGTAACAACTAGTCGACAACAATTTTACATTGCACTCGCGCCATTATTGGCTGAATAGATAATGATAGGCTTTTAACAGATGATTTATGGCGTAAAATTGGTCTCGCTCTGATAGCGCCTATCGCATTACGTAATATTTGTGCAATGCGTGCGCAAAATAAATTGATGAAATTTACGTGAATTTTCCATTTAAAAACACAAAAGGAATGTTGTCAATATTTAATGATAATTATTAAGGCTTTATGTAAATATTTCTTTTTCAGTTCGTGCGCCCATTTTCCAATTTAATCGGAAACGATAACGTCTGGAATTTGTGTGAGCCATTCAACGCATGCCGATGTTACTGCAGCTCCTATGATACGCGGAATTTTGTGTAACTTTTATTTGATGAAAGTCCTTTTGATCAATTTATAAGAGCTGGACTGAAGATTGCATTTAAATAATTTCACATTACATGCAATTTGAGTGCTTTTATTCATAGTTAAGTGAAAACGGTTCAACATCAGGCATAAGGATAAGTGGGTAATTCATTAAATCGTATTTTTTTAAACTTTTGGTACATTTTATATTAATGAGCCCCGTAATACAACTAAATTATATGAAGCCTTATTAAAAATCCAACAAATGTTCCTTTTTCACATCTGTACATTTTTGAAAACTTGATAGAATCAGGCCTTAGAAGGTATTTGTTTTTTTTTTCCTTTAGAATTACCACCTTTTCCAAATTATTTAATTACATTTTTATTGGATAACTTTACGAGAAGTTTTCAGGAAAAAGACTTCTTTCAGAAGAATGTTGAAAACTTGAATTGATTAAAAGGATTTGATAAAAGTAGAATTCTTAATTTAAACTGATTACTTAGATTAAAACCTTTATAATTATTTGATTTTATTGACTAAAATAATTGTATCGCGTGAGCGTTAAATGTTTTTTCATTAAAATTTACCAATTTTTATTTGTTTCATAGTTTAATGAAAAATTCAAAAAATAATTGTAAATTAATTATTTATTAATCAAGAGTAATTGCAATAATTTGTACAAAATCATGGTCAAAAATATAATGAATAGAATGTTGTTTTCTAATATCAAACATTTTAAAAATTGTACTAGACATTTTCTGGATTATGATGAAAATATGTAGGTACACTGTGCGACAAAATGATAGACGCACTTTAACTTTTTCAATTATTTATTTAATTAAAATTGAAATTGTCATGTTAATTACTGTAAGGAATTTTTAAGAGACAACTGATGTAACTATAACAAAGAATTTTTATTAAAGACGACTTTATCAATCTTAAAATTCTTTAAAAATTAAGTCTTTTTACGACACAATGATAGACGTAAGAGAATAAAGCACTTTTTACTTAATTATTTCCAATTTATTAATAATGTGTGTGTTTTCCATGAACTGTTAATAGTCGAAAATTCTATCGCGTAATTTGCTATAAAGATTTGGAATATTATTTTGGGGAAATTTCCACCTTTTTAAGCTCATCCACAGATTTTGACTGAAACGTTCGGCCATCTTTTTAAAAATTACGGAATAATACAACACTATAAATTTTCAATTCTGTGGAGGACGGGAGAACACGTAGGTCCCTGAAGGGGATTATTTTCTTGAAGTAAAACCATTTTTTTATTATGTTAGTTAGTCATAAGGACCGCAGCGTTGTCTTGCTGAATAATCAAATGTTCCTCATCAATATCATCAAAGCATAAAATTTCTTCTTCGAACAGATCAAGATACACGTCTGCATTCATTCTAAATACAATAGAAACACATATTGCTCCTTTCGTTTCGTTGTATGATACTGCTGCTTAGATCATTACGGAACTGCTTCCAACTTGACGTTTGGATAAAATTGTCTCTTCCTTTCGAAGATCATGGTAATAATGTCGAAACCTGTCGGGATCGTCTAGATTAAATATTTTTTCATCGGAAAACATGACATTTGTCCATTCGTTAATCACCGACATGCGTCTTCTTGCAAAGGGCACAGGTTTGCACTAAATTTTTTTTAAATTTTTGAGTGTTACTACCTTTTAAAATGCTTTGTATAGTTCGAACGTGAGCTTGCACACCTTCCTCTGCTGCAATTGACCTGGAGGTACCTCTAGAGTTCGATGGAATCCGTAAGATGGCACTTCGTCCCCTTTCAAAGATAGCCTTCGGATGGCCTTTTGACCTTCTGGTACCATAATTTTTAGTATTCTATAGAAATTTTTTTATCATGTGTTCACTGCGTCTTTCAATTTTTCTATTACTGTAAACCTCCTCATGCACCGCTAAAATGCACAAAAAACAAATCGCTCGTATTCAAAAGTAGCTTGAATTCTACTGCGTCTATCATATTGATGCGGCTAAAAGTGATCAGTTCCAATTTTTTTCCTGAAAAATTCCATTATATCATCATGATTCCGCTTAAAGTCCTTATATAGGTGTTTTATGGGCCAAAATTCTTTTTGATGCCTAAAAATCGGTCTCTTCGGATGAATTTCACTTTTCATGAGGAAGCAGCACAAATTTGTGAAAAAAATACATCAATTTATGTACTTACATAAGACTATTTTCCTACTCACCAAAATACGATACAATACAAAAATGTTATATTATTTATTCGCAAATTATATAATAGTAAAAACGTTGTCTTTCTTATTGTTAGTAACACAGTTGTTTTTACCCGACTGACTCAGAAAGAGAGTAATGTTTTTCGCGTGTAGGTATGTATGTTTGTTTTGTATGTCCGTTTCATTGTGACCTCCTGTAGCCTAAACGGCTTGACCGATTTTGAAGAAAAAGAATTTTAATAATAAATAATATTATTAAAGTTTTTGTCACAAAAGTCAAACTTTAACGTTGTTTAAATTGTTCGAACATTTTTCTTTTTTAAGAACACTTACATGCGTTAGTAGGTAGGTACATGAGTGAGCTCACAAGATAAAATTAAAAGACGAATTAGTACATAAAAATGCAATGATATTAAAGATATTCTTTCCAAAAGGAGGTCAAGGACTTATAGATATAGAAATGTATACATAGCACATATAAATAGTATGCCTCGTATCTAAAATAATTAAATTTAACACCATTCTTATAAGGAAAAAGTAAAACGCTTACTTTAAAAGGCTCAATAAATTCAAGAGTTGTAATTTAAGTTTATTTATGTGCTTTATTGTACCTACATTTTTCTCAAATAATGGTAAACATGTACTTAACTGTTCAATTTAATAGCATTACCATTTAAAATTAACTCTCAATAAATCGAACCATTTTTTAGGCAACAAAAGTACAGAACCACCTTGAGATCCACATTATCAAAATTAAGAGTCTTCATCTATCTAGCAAAGGGCAGTATCATGGAAACCCCATGCAATCCCTAAAATGTTCGCACACTTACGGGGATAGTCGATTGGGGCTCCCTTTCGTCTACATGCTTATAAATTATCCACTTACGTTCATATTTTACGTTCTGAGATGCGGAGTCCCATAAATTTTTATTCAATTTAATGCTCCAGTAAACAATTTTCTTGTGCCGCTGCTTCTTCTTTCTTCATCTTCATCTTCAGTTGCACTCTCTGTATAGTATGTTATATTTGTTGTCAGTGTAACTGCCTTTTTTATTTTTTTATGTATTACATATATAATATATATTTACATATATAAATATATATATAGGTATAAAGATATACATATTATTACGTTTACTTTCTTTGAATTTCCGCTCTTTTTGTGCACGAAGGAGCACCTTTCGTTTGGATGCTATTCGTCAGAAGGGCAGAAAATAACGAATATACGCACAAAGGCGCGTTTTCCAGTGGAAAAAATTTCTGATTTAGGATTCTGTAGGAAGATTTCCTTTGCTCTGGACCCGACAAGAAAATAGAGGCAACAAATGTGACAAAAATGATATAAATGAAAGAAAAACGTCCGCACACATGCTCTTTCCCAATGAAGAATGCTCTCATGCAACTGACTTGTGATAGGACCCGGGGAAAAAAAATAATATAAATATATATTGTAAATGTAAAGACTCTATAAGGAGTCACGTTCAATCCTAGCGAAATTTCTTCGAAATTGGAAAAGTATACACGCCCGCACAGACGTGTTTATAATTCCTAGAGGAAGTGCCTATAGAACTGCATCAAGGCAGAAACAAGGATCTTCGTTTAATTTTTAATATTCCTCAGCTTCGTGTCCTCGTTTTGGGCTAGTGTAGGGGCAATTTCAGCAAACTTCGATATCAATCCAATATGTTGGGCGAACTGATTGCGTTCATTTATGCTCGCCGGGCAATAAAGGGAAGACTCTGAACCGTGTGCCGTATTCCGTCGCACAGCATTGCAATTGACCGTATATGGGAGAAGGACCTGCGAAACAGTGGCAAATCCTGTGAAAATCTGAGCAAACTGGGAAAACGGCACAGCAGCTAGTCTAGAGGGCCTCTGGAAAATTTTGGAGATATTTTACATTCATTGAAATGAAATCGGATAGCTGAGGTGCCGGTTCGTGTGGAGATCTTATATATGATTACACCTATGGGAAATACTCCGGTGACCCAAATAACGAATTCCACGGTAGTTTTAAACTTTTGGATAAATTGCTGCTGCGGGAGCAATAGACGGTGAAAATGTACCATACACTGCCAACCGTGCATATGATGCAATTGTACACCTTCAAAATATGCATTTTAAAGAACTTTATTTTTTCCTTTTTCGATAAGTTTTAAAGCCACTTTAAGTCAACGTAAGTCGAACAAACCGGTTACAATTCACTGCAATTAATTAACGACATCTGAACATGTTTGCCAGTTAATTAGTGTGTATTACAATCACTTTAATAAATTACAGCACAAGGAGAATTCGATCCTGTAAATTTACGATGTACACGGAATACAAATTTTCCAGCAATTACTTATAAACAAACAAAACATACATACACCTATATGAGTTAAATTATTCATTTATGTATAATTCTGATTTTCTTGCTGTCCCACAATAATGTCCTTATAAATTGGACAAAACTCCAAAAGGGATGTGGACAGAGTTGAGGTGTATAATACCGAGGAAATATAACAAAAATGTGAAAAATACGAATGAAATCTATTTATGTCCTGTTTGAAATGTTTCCTTGAAGGTGACAAATGGCACTGCTCCACAAGTGATAAGTGTCTATCAGAATGGCTCCCCCTTTGTCACTGTTAAGTTACATGGGAAGAACTTTATTGCTTTTCACAAGAAGAATTATTTCTTTTAAGAAACTTTTCAGGAGGGATGCTTTCCGTACATGTAACACGCGACGAGCTCTGACTGATGGCGTTGAATGATATGTTTACGGAACAGAAATAAAAATTATTCTGAACAAATGGTATTCATTTGACCCAAAATTGACATGTAAGTGCTACACAAAATTTTTAAAAGTTTTGTTTTCTTCTAAATATAGTAGGTATTTCAAAAAATAAATACATTAAAATTTTTCAGAATTTAAACTTAGACGTGTAATTTAATTTACAACGAACGTCGAAGGATTCTTATTTATTTCTGCTTTTCTTAAAATCGAATTCTAAGGAATTTTCTACCTTCGTTAAAGTTATACGAATTTAAATATGTGAGTCGATCTCGAACTCTATCGGACTTACAAAATTGTTCAAATAGGCTTCACAGTTTATATACAAATGTAAAGAAATTTAGCTTGTTTCCAGTATTATAAGTCCATTGACTCATTTCATCACGTTTTTATTAACTCTTATATTAAATCAATTTTAAATTAACTTCCCGATGAGCTGTATCTGTATCTCACAACTTAATGACAATGCAATATTAACTCGCTTTCTTTGCTCGCTCGTTTGTTTTTAAATTTAAAATAACCATGCACAAAGGTTGTGTTATTATCATCAAAAGCAGTTATTTAATAGTAGTTATTTTCATTTTCGAATTGGTCATTATTTTAAGAATCAATATTGATAACGAATTACAGCTGAATTCAATCAATGTTTCCAAAATGACTCATATGATGAGAGGAAACTTGTAGATTGGGCGAAATTCACTAGAAATTTACAGTGGTATTCTTGAATCCGATGAAATCTATTCGGAACGTAGAATATTTAGAGGCACGCTAAAATTTCCGAGAGTTCGATGTTTGTTGAACTTTCTAAACTTTCCAGTCTGTTTTTAAATTTTGTATGACTCGAATCGATTTGGGTTCTGGTGAGCTCTGGTATTTTTTGTATATTTTCTAAAGTTCAAAATTAGCAACTACTGGTTATTGAACAATTTTTATTTTTGCGAAATAAGCAATAGTATCATAACTTTTAATATAACATATGTACATATGTACATATGACTTTATTAAATTTTCTTTCTTTATACATTTGCAAGTCTCAGTATGAATTTGTGAAATTTTACTCAAATGTTCTAATTTTTATAAGTAGGAACATTTTGTACGATGTTGTTTTAAGTTTGATCTTTAACATTGTATAGGAAATAAGATGATTCAAATTTGTTTTAGTTACGTACAGTCACTCTCAAAACTGTTTACAAGATGGTACTTTGGGATTTTGCAAGTTATTCATTAACGGTAACCGATATCGTACTGGTTGCGTAAGTAGAGGACGAAATTGTCTGTAGAAATGCTCCGATACATTTTGACATCCGATTGACCATTTTTGAGTTATTTATGAAATAAAACTGTTAAATTTCACTATTTTTAGTTACGGGAAAAATGGTAATTATCAATTTTGTGCAGAATTTAATTCTCTACAAGTTAGGCGAGGACACTAGCCCATGTCAGAATAAAAATTAGCGATTTTTTGCAGATATGGAACATAATTTATTGGGCAAAAAATTTTGAAAAACAATTTTATCTCGAAAATTTATTAATCTACAAATTACTTGAGGACACCTGTTTACATTAGCTTTATAGTTAGCAGAAATAGACTTATATGCGAAATAAAAATAGTGAAATTTGACAGTTTTATTTCATAAATAACTCAAAAATGGTCAATCGGATGTCAAAATGTATCGGAGCATTTCTATAGACAATTTTGTCCTCTACAATGTTACGCAACCAGTTTTACGATATCTGCGTTAACGAATAATTTGCAAAATCCTAAAGTACCATCTTGTGATCAGTTTTGAGAGTGACTGTATTTGTCCAATCAGTTTAAAAAGTGTAGTTTTGAAATAAAATCGTTTAAAGTTTTATGTACTATTATTCGATTAAAAAATGTTGGTCCATTAAGTTCCTTATCACAAAAGACGATATCACTGTCGCCTCGACTTTTTTTCGAATTTATCAGGATATGTCATCGTGTAAAACGAAAACTTATGAAACAGACATTGGTTTATTTAAATTTATGACAAGACGTTGCACTATGATAAGACCACGACAACAATAATAAAATGATTCCATTCCAGGATAGATTATTGGAATGTAGAATTACATTTTATTAATATTTTTACAAAATTTCCCTTCACACTTGAAACTTTAATCAAGTGGACATGAGGATCGGCGTTTAGTTCGCAGGATCGTGTGGCGTATGTGGCAGGAGAATTGACCATTCAGCCACACTGATGAGATCTAGCCAGTTATCCGGATCGAAACGCCGATCACTTTTTGGACTCGTCTGGCTCGGCAGAGGAGCAGTATCCTCAACAATTGCGTAATTTTTACAATCAGCCGCTCGGCGGGAAAAGTTGTCTCGCTAGCATTAAAGATACATATGTAGTTTATTCGGGCCAACTCCAGGCATTAAATAATTCCACGTCCTACTTATAGAATTTTTAGCGTGAGTTTCTACAACATTTCACTTAGGTCATAACTTTCACTGATACACTCATAACACTTATTTACTGAATATTTTTTTCTGCAAGGTTTCATTCAATTCCGTGATGTTTTTGTAGTCTTGACTTAAGGTAAAAACTTTATCAGGCTCTCCGACGCAGCATTCCCTTCTGAGGTTTTCCCCCGAAAATTGCCAGTTCGTCGGAGTGTAGAATAGCAAAATTGTATGCAAAACGATTCGGAATGCCACTTTCGGGATTCAGGAAACTAAATTCATAACATCAGGGTGTGGAATAAGGGTGATAATTTTATGAAATCTAAATTTTCCTACTAGTATCTGTACTTTAATTAAAAAAATTACTCTAGTATATTGGGTCTACGGCATGTAGGTACAAACCGTTTCGTTCTGTCTTAACTTTTTGCTGGAAATCAACTGTCGCGGTACTAACATATCGACTTAAAAACAATTCAAAGTAGTTTCTCGCGAATAGGTTTTAAGTACATATTATAAATGTTTTCTCACTTATAAAATCTCTTATACCTATACAGGTTACCTCCGAAGAATACCTTCCCCCGAATTACGCGGTTTTAAACTACACGATTTTCGAGTAATTCTTTTGAAAAAGAACAAAATACATACATATATTATTTTGATATAAAATTATTTCCAAATATGTCATTTGTTTAATAAAATAGAGAGTTATGATTAAAGGCAAAATTGTTCAGAATTCTAAGAGAATTATAAATATATAATTTTTTGTTATATTTTTCTTTAATTTGATACTAAACATTAAAGATAAAACGTTTTTTCAGAACTATTAAAAAAAATTTGAATTATGTAATAAAAGGTTTCTTAGAAATGTTTATCAATATAAATTCAAAAGTAATAATTTTTAGTTATACATTTAACAAAAAAAATCCATACGTAACGGTTTCAAAGAAATCGTGTTCTTCGGGGGTTACCTGTATTTCTAACATCCTATGGTATCGTTAAAACCAGCAAAAAAAAAAAAAATTGCAAAATTCTAGAATGGTTTTCTACCACACTTAACTTCTAAGCAGAATACATATGTATGTCCTATTATGCCAAATATGACGACAAGAAATGGGAAGTGGGAAGCTTACTCCGCAAATAACTTTATGCGCTAATTTACCAAAATATGAGATTAAGATTAAAAATAAAAAATAGAACTGAATTTACAAGACTATAATGCAGGGTTTTCCGGCGTGCCCTTTATCCAGATCGGGACTAACGACAATGGAACTTCCCTCACAAACGGGCAAGCGAAAATTCCTTGCATTCGTGAGCAGTCACAGAAATAAAGAAAAATTACGACGGCTGCTGCACAAACATCTTACAGCGGTGCTTTCGTTAAATAATTGCTTCAGCGGCAATCTCTCCGCCTCCTGCGGGGCCGGTGAATTTGAAAAGCTGCTTTCACCGGGACTACCTCGCGGCGGGGGAGGGGATTCGGGGCCCCGGGAGGTGAGGGCCCCACTAAGAAACTGGGCGCTCGCTGGAGCCCGAGGCGTGCTGCACCCGGCCGGGAGGAAGGAAAAACTCCCGGACGAAATGAATGCAGAAATGGACGGATGGATGCTCGGGTGGAAAGTTGTGGACTGTGGGACCTCTGTAAAGAGCCCATTTACATTGTAATTAGCTGTGCGGGCTCTGTTAGTCCTGAAATTAAACGTTGGGCCAGATGGATTAAGCCGGGGATAGTGCTGCTCTCCGGCATCCCCAACAATGCCGGAAGAATATCGCAAAGTTATTACTTTACCTGCTTACGTCACAACGAGCTTACCTGAGATTTTCTTACTTCTAGCTGACACCGTCTTAAGGTCTCCAACCCGTTTTCTTCAAGCTAAAACTAAATTATAGAAAAAATAAATAATTCCACACAAAGCTCAGTCAGAAACGAACCTGCGTCTGGATAGTTCAAAAGTGCAGAAGAGCGGTGCAATCGCCTTCCACGGAGGATGCATTGAGAGATGCAAATAAATGAAAACCTTTCATTTTTCGGTAGAAAATGTTTCACGGTTGGCTTCTAATGCAAACTCAAGTAGTTCGGGTCGTTGAGTGTCTTCACAGGGTGTGCCGTCGCGCCGCGGAAGGAGCTAGTTTCATGGCAGGTCGGGTGCTCCACTCACCTCCATCCTTCATGCTAATTTCACAAATTCCAGCATCGTCCTCCATTCAGTCACTTTTCTCCGGTGGTGGTGGATTTTTTCGGCTTTTCCACGCTTTTAGGAAAATGGATCCTGACGGGTCGTATGCCAGTTTCTTTTTTTTTTCTTAAGGTAGATGGAGCACATACCTGAAATATGCAGAAAGATGCATAATCTCGTTTTTCTTCTTCTGGCTAAAAGGTTTGCTTAACACTTTTATTGCCCCCATCCATTCAACTAAGGTGCGTTTGGCGGATTTTAGTAAGCTACCTCTTTTAGCTGGGTTTTGTATTTTATTTTAAGTTGTTTATACATAAGAAAAACAAAATATATTGTTGCGATATTGCTAAAAAGAAATATAAAGAAGTGTGCAGAATATTGTAGAAGATAGTCATTTTTTTAAATATTATTATTCACATCCAACTTCAATTTTGAACTTAATGAACAAACTAGGTACACTTGTCAACACAAAATTGCTTTCTAAAAAATTATTTCTATAGTTTCTATTTCGTAGATGACCAATTCCGTTTTCGAGGGAAATAGGATTAAATACTATACAAAATGCGATATTTTGACCATTTATGATAAATCATTACAAAATAACGGATTGATCCAGAAGCTTATAATGTTGCTCAAATGATAGCTGAAATCTTAAGTTTAATTTATAAAAATACGAAATCCAAAAGAAAAATGTGCCATTTATATGAAAAAAAAAGAAAATTATATTTTTTGACCAGTGCTCTTGATTCCGATTCGAACTTTTACAACACAATTTATTATTTTCAGAATTTATGGCATTTGGAATATATTTCGTTTTTAACGTACCTAATATGAATGTTAACTGTTCAAAAAGGCATCAAATTAGAATTGCTCCTTGATATCTTAAACCTTCGCAGTATACCTACTTTTGAGGCTTCCATAGTAACATAAGCCCCCCCATCCTCTCATTTAAACCCATAAAAATAAAATTTTATATGGGTACATTTTTGGAGAAATAATTTTTTTTACCCACAGAGAAAATAGTGTACTTACTCACAATTATTTTTCATTACATTGCACAACTCTCTCATTTCCAAACTATGCATTCAAAATATCTGAGAAAATTCCTGAATACTATCCTTTAGTTAGTACTTGCAATGAAAGTTATTCAATATATGTATGTACATATTATTATACAATGCAGCAAAAATAGTTTACGGATGAAAAAATAAAACAAAAGGTTAAATACACTGTTAAATACACACTAAAAGTTAAAAGCCGCTTTTTACATACCTGTGTAAATATTGAATAGCATAATAGCGCTCATCATAGGCTATAACATTAAAAATTTTAAAACTTTGGTAACATATTCTCAAGATGTTATACTAACATTGTACGAATAAAATATTTTTTTAAGATTCCAAAGGTATATCCCTCTTATAATAAGGAAAAATATTACATTTGAAAGAAAAATATATGTATGTAAATATGTATATACTCCTTTACAATCTCTTTAAAGTAGTTTTTTATAAAAGTTCGTTTTACAATACCATAAATGTCATACCTTTAACTTGCTCATTTATTTTAACTTCCCTGTTCCCCCAGTCTAAAGCATGTTTTAATTTTAATAGAGAAAAGAGAAAAATAAAGTTGGTCAATCTGACTAAAAAAAATTGTTAAAATACCACGCCATACAAATCTTTAAATTTTTAACAATTTCGTTGGACAATATCTATTAATAATAGGCAATCCCAAATGTTATTATTAAGCAGCCCACGGCACACATCACTTTATTCAATCGCTCAAGAGCCATTGGCATGGGTAACTCAGTGGTAGAGCTGCGAAGCGTAATTCGGAGATCCCAGGTTCAAGTCCAGCCACGGTTAGTCGGAATATCACAGGGAAATAAAATTTTTCTCGTCGTTAGGAGATTAACTATTTCTCGTGGTTAAAATTAACCAACTTTATTGGCGCCTTTTTATCAAGCAATTCGATAATTTTTACCAATCTTTTTATTTCAGCGTAAAAGCTAGAAATTGTCATTATACATTAAAAGCGAATCCTGTTCATATGCTATTTTTCAGATTGAAAGTGATTCTCTGTATCAAAAAGAACGCACAAAGATCCTCAACTTATATTAATTTACTTGCTTCTTTGTGTAGCTGAGCCATCTCATATGTTTTATTTTATTGACTACTTATATCCTTTTATGCTTCTGAAAAAACAGTCATTCCACGTTTTCCAAAATATAAAGCGATAACTTCTGTTAATTGCAGATACTTATCGAGATACATGACAAAATGTTAGCCACTTATGGGTGAATATTGCACACACAAATAAAATCTTCAGTTTCATTCGCATAAAATTCAAATTATGTGGGGTACTTTGCACCCAGCCCTCCTTTCTCCAAGGCATCGCCTAAAGCGGGAAGCTGTAATAAAATCAATGAATTTCGCAATAACTGAGGGTGCCAAGATATCAACCATAGCGTTTCTCATGACATAATTTTTTCCTTTTTTTTTTCTTTTATGCGCCAACAATTCAGATTGTGAAAAAGTCTAGAAATATGAAGATATCATGATCTTCCCCCGCAGTTCTGACACTCATCTTAATTGAGTTATTCACAAGTCGATTTAGTGTGCTCGCACTCCATTCAACCAATTGATCAGATTAGGAGGCATTAAAGTCTCAATCCACCGGGAGCAGAAGGAAAAAAGCATACACATAAATTTTTAAGCGAGCATACTTTTTTTTAAGGTATTGGTTTGGTGGGTTAAATGGGGGTTTTCGTTTTAGAATTGAGGAGGGAACATTTATGTCTGTTCGATATTTTCTTCCCTTTATCAGGAAGAAGGTGAGGTGTGGGTAGTTGTTGTAAACAATTCAG
The DNA here is from genome assembly GCA_951509405.1 of Machimus rusticus. Classification (NCBI taxonomy): domain Eukaryota; kingdom Metazoa; phylum Arthropoda; class Insecta; order Diptera; family Asilidae; genus Machimus; species Machimus rusticus. Next base: position 2,996,279 of record OX608054.1, read on the forward strand.
AATTTCTCGCAAGGTGCTTGGGTTATTTGAAAAAAAAAACCTTTTTGGCACCTCCTTTGCATGCAAAAACCAAGCATACAACCCGTCCTAATCAAGTGTCAGTCCTAAAAACGGATCCATAACACTTCACGTGCTCGGAACAGTCCATTAAAATGACGCAAAAATATTTTGCTTTTCACTTTATATATTTTTATTATTAAAGTGGGTCAGCTGCCACAAAACTCAGATAAACATGATTCATTCATAGCCGGGGTGCTTCTCATATATGCGCATAAATAAATACACTTTGCAGGGGCGGGGGCGGAAGGGTTGCCTCCGTATTGTATGCAACGACGCTAAAATGTTATATAAAATTTTAAAGTGTTGAAAAACTGCACGGATAGAGTAAATCATAGAGAGAGAGTGCACGTCATGGACCGGAGAAAGTACTTTCTCCTCGCAGTTGTGCTTCTGCTCCTCTATAGAATCTATAGGTTTATGTTTGGAGGCGTTGATACAAAAAAAAAATATTATATACATATATAATGTATATGTAGGTATATAAAACTTTTTTTTTGGGGTATTGAAATTCTTGACAATGTCGACGTTGCTGTTTGAACAAGAATTGAGTTCAACGGATGTGTCACACAGCACATTGTTGCATGGGATGTTTATTGAGAGGAAATAACTTGGAAAATTTTCTGAGTGACAGACAATTGTATAGGTGCGGTGATTTTTCAGTGGGGAGGGTTATCACATTCAAGGTGCCTTTGAGGCGTGTAAATGATTTACATTTTGGTAGAAAAATGGTCGTTTAAGATAAGAAATCAAATATTTTGAGAGGGAACTTAATGTATGTATATGTTTGAAAAAAAAAAGAAGAAAGAAATTTCTTTATCACATCCTTTTAAGAATTATATCCACAGTTTTTGTTTTAATATAAAATTTCATTATTCACAGCAATTGTCTTCTTAACTGAGAAAATTTTTATAGTTTCACGTAAGCACAACGCACGATGATGACATGATGTGCTCCGCGGATATATACAAGAGAAGGTTCTCCGACTTCAGTACCGAAGGACATGACTTGCAAATGTAATTCTTGATTTAGCGAAAAGAAAATTTGCATAGCTTCACACAGTGCACACAATTAACATACATAAATATGCAGTTTATCACGTTTGCTAGCAAATCTCCCTTCGTAGGTTTTAGGGTTTGGATGGCTCGTTGGAAGCTAGCTCTATACCAAGTTACAGTGTAGATGCTGTTTTTTTTCTTACTTTTGGTACTGCGAATTTTATGGTAAATGCTTTCATTCGCATAGGTAAAGTGAGGTTAAAATAAAAAAATGCATATGAATTTTTATCAAAATAGATGCAAAAATGAAGATAAATTACACATTATATATTCGAAAAACTATCTTTTCCCATTTCTACCAGAGCTTTTAAAAAAAGGGGTTAAATTTTTGAGCGAAGGACTATATGTATAATAAGTTTTGTGAAAAAATATTTAATATCGGTCTCCTCGAAGGTGGAGCAACCGTGTATACGTATATGATATGCATTACAATGCGCAGATCCGGTAAATTTTTATATACGATTATAAACAAATTATGTACAATGGATATGAAGTATTCCACATTAAAAAAAGGAATACTCAAAATAATATAAGTATTTATGTACGTTTTGATATTTCGTGTAATTGACCAATAGCATAATAATCACATGGGGTTACTGAAGTCGCTGATTTCTATTTAAAATTAATACCAGGACGTTTATAGTAATAGCTGATTTTACATTTAGAGAATTTCCGTATTTAAAACGAAGCGCTAGATTAATTTTTGTAAAACGACCATGTACATTTTGTTTATGTTCGGTTCACTCAATTTAGTTACAGAATTAGTAAATTTGGAAATAATATATTCCAACAATAAAGTTTTAAAATCATTACTTGTCGTACTTATAACAGAATGATACAAAACAGTATTTTGTTTTTTTTTTTTTGTTTTGAAGAGGCATTTCTAAAATAAAAATTTCATGTGTATACTATAAATTTTCAAATTTTGAATGAATTTATTGCGAATTGACTTTTTAAGTCGTTTTCATCCGATTGGATTGAAAATAAATTTTTAAATTTAATTTTCATTCTTATAGAAAATATAGGCATTTAAAATCGATTTGTGATTTCACCAACCAGACCGAGAGCTTGTTTTAAAGCCTAAATTTAAAAATTTTGTATTTTAGCTAAATTGAAATGACAGAACTTTGTTAATGTTAGTTTATTGATTAAAAAAGTCTTAACTAAGTGAAACAATTAATATTATCGTATTTCTTATCTTATTTTAATATATTATAAATGTTTAATAATTTAGAACTCTCAACTGGAACTCCTGATTTTATTTTTACTTTAATTAATTGTTTGATTTTCTTTAACAACAACTCTAAATCTAGCTCGAATGAATATATCTCTATGTACGTATATTGTTACCAAATTTGCCAACAGAGCGGCTGGCTGGCAAACGGCCCAACTTGCTTCCGCCCATACCTCACACTTTCCACGAGTTTTCTTGAGGATGTTGCTCGTCCGCCGAGACCTTTCGAGGTCCTCTGAGGTGGACGAGCTCAAAAAAATGCTGGCGTTTCGATCCAGAACGCCAAGCCGATCTCTTCAGTGTGGCTACAGCTTGACGTTCTTACCACAAACGCCGCGATCGTGGAGACCGATCGCCAGTCCTTATATTAACACGGTTAAAATCCGAATTGTGAAGTATAAGCGTAAGGGAAATCTTGTAACAATATTCTTCGCTTCTCAAACTATAGAAATTTGTGAATTAAAAACAAAACACCACATTTTATTTATATTAGTAGGTAATACTGGGCCCCTATCATGAAAAACGTTCGAATTGAATTAAAAGGAGTTTAAAAAATCCCTTTTTGGATAACATTTCCTTACTAATTTTCCTAAAATGTTGTTAAAATCAATTCAGTAATCTTTGACTAAAATTAATTTTTGCGTTCAAAGTATTACAATAATTCGATTAGAAAAATCTAATCGACATATTATGACGTGCGGAAAAATTAATGAAAGGCAAAGGTAACTAAAATAAATTTATGAAAATTTTAGAAGTTTTATTAAGGAATTTTTATCAAAAAAAAAAACAAAAATTGTGTTAAATTAAAGATCAGTTTTCGGAATGAAAATAATTTAAAGTTTAATAATAGTCGTAATAATTTGGAAACACTTTCAAACATATTCAACTTCATTTTGTGCTACTTAGATCAACTCAGAACAAGAAAAACTTAAAGCAAAATCTGGCGCGTAACAAAGGTAACACGATATAACGCAAAGGAAGAGCTGATTTACTTTGCATATGAAATGAAACCGTCCTGCTAAAATTTTTGTGATTTATTCTGGCAACAAATGAATAGTACCTTAAAAAGGGTACCCAAAGGTTTACCTGTATTTTATTTCTACTCTTTCGCATTTCCTCTTATATATATTTTATCTTTTTTTTTATCATTTTACTGGCCCACAGAGCAGAAGTTGGGATGAGGTGCTGTGTGCAAAAAAGTTCACGCCAAGAGCATGACTTGCAAATGTAATTTCTATAGTTCCACAGTGAAAAGAAAATTTGCATAGACTTCATGTAGAGCACAATTAGCATACATAAATATGCAGTTTATCAAGTTGCTGGAAAATCTCATGCTTTTGATGCTATCCATGATGGCAGTTGTTTTCGTATTTCTCCACTTTTTCCTCTATATTTTTTTTACGGTTTTTGGACTTGTAATTTTACATTTTCTTCTTCAGCTAGAGTTTTCCTTTCAACTAAGGTGAAGGCGGTGAATGTGCATGATGCAAGCAAAAGTACAAATATCTAGAAACACTCGTTATTTTTCCAATTTTTTAGGGTTATAAATAGCATATCACAATTTTTGCCACCGTTTATGCTGCACTGCACTTTCTAGTTACTAACTTGCTTGTTAGTGCAACATTTTCCTAACCAAACAAAAATCTTTTCCCTCTCCTGGGTCCTGGGTGTGTTATCTCATCGTCAAGCAATATTTTGATTTTGAATTCAAAGTATCGTGCAAAGATGACGATGATAGGTAAACGACTTCGAAGTTGTTAAAGGGTAAACTTTATAACTAAAAACTGCCAAAACTTTCATGTAAAGAGATTTCACCTTTGTGTCGAAGAACAGTCAGAAAGGATACAAAAGGCATAAGTTGCGGAGCAGTAAAGAGTCTTCGACGATGAGAATTTAGCACACTGCAGAGACAGTGTGCTTCCATTTTCCAGGGATGAAGTTGTAGTTTGCCGGGACTATTTATATTCCTGAATTTAAATTTCTGGTTCAACTTTCAAGGGAAATAGGATTTGTGTGAATATTTGATGAAATATGCGTACAATTCGGAAAAGTAAAAGAGTTCTTGGTATAGCAGACGTCTTTAAGGTTACTTCTTTCCATTAATTCAGGTTGTTTGTTAGAATTCGTCTACAGTTATTTATTTTTAACCAGATTCTACATATTAATTTATTTGTGATTTTACTAAAAAAATGTTTTCTTTCAACTGATACAGAATTAAACATGTCTGGTGAGAAATATCTTTACTAAATAACTAAATTATTATTTAATATTTTTTATGTTTATGTATAAAAAAACATTAATATCTGCACGTCTTATGCGTTATAAGAAATGTACCTATACCCTACGGAGCGGAGTATCTCTTATTTAAATATTGCCAGTTTCGAACTTTTCATTGAATTCTAGTTTTCAAAACTCTACAAAACACATAAAAGGTTTGTGAAAAGGTCAATCAAAAATTTTCCACAATTAGCGTTTACCATCAATATCATATCTTTATCTTTAACTTTAAGTTCGAAATCAATTCAATTAAAAATATTTATGAATATGTGTAATGGTCTTGAAGAAGCAGATTTATTTTTCTATGTGCATACTTTTATAATCAATTTTTTTCAAGAAACTTCAATCAAAGACTATATTTATAATTAATTATTAATTTACTTAATTTAACATATGTACATATATGCATATTGTAGATATTGTATAATCAGTTCTATAGTTATCATATAAGAAAATAAAAATAAAATTATGTTATTATCAAGTGTAATTACTTCTAAATTTAACTATACATATGTATATACATAGATATTTCAATGTTTTCTTGACTTCTCTTTATGTGTGATCCAATTTTAAATCATATTACCTTGAAAATATAAGTGATTCAGTTTGATTTGAGTTTCAATTTATAACATGGTATTGTTGAATTTTGTTATGTTTACATTGCACTTTCAGTAGTAAATTGTAACATGACGATTATGCTAAAAAATATATAAGTATATAAACAATTTTGCAATTTCTCTACGATATAACATCTTATTGTTAACATGTTACATAGATATAATATTAAGTATTGTTTGAACTGCAATTTCTTACCACCGAACCATGTTGCCACCTGAAATAAGACAATTTTGTTATTATTATTATAAATAATTTAATTTTTAGTTATGTAAGTTAATTATTGGGAATTTAATATAATTTGCTATATATTAGTTTAGTTTGCCACCCAAAAAGGGAAAATTTTTATTATTAATGTTATGAATAGTTTTTCAGTTTCTATTGTTGAAGATTGTCATTGGTATTATTGTTAAGTTACTCTTTCTTCTTCTTTGTTATTAGACTGTAAGCAATTTTTATAGAATGCGCCTTGGCATCCGAGTGCGCCTTTAAGGGTATGGTTACAAATTGAACGGGTATTTGGAAAAACAACCAATGTCAAATTTTACAGGAGAATATAAAAAACGATTTTTAAAAGAAAGCTACTTATGGAATTAAGTATAGGTAAAATACATGTTGTTCTAGGACCTACCTTCATAGAACAACATGTATTTTATGACTGTTGTTGAAAAAGCAACCATTGTCATGTTGGATTTGACAGTTCTGCCAAAATTGCCTATATATCTTTTTGCATGTAGATTTTCCAGGACCTGCCAACTTTTGTTTATTTATGTGCAGTTTTGCTGGGGCCTATAGCTCTCCGTTTTGCCCAAAGCACTAATATTCAAAAGTTGTATTAGCCTACTGTTAAATTTCTACCGACGAATGAAAAGTTACAAACACAAATTAAACTTAAAAAAATACGCAATTGATTAAACAGAGTCTATTCGTTAACACTTAATACATAATACAAAAAATCAATACACATACCTTGCCAAAAATTGTAGGGAAACAGCAAAAAGCTTTTATTTTTATTTTTACAACAAGTTCACGCATCTATTGTTTTGGTTGAACTGTCATGACGCGGCTGAGTTTCTCTTTTACCGACCCGAGGTCATCCAGTAGCGCCATCTATTGTACATTTTTAATAAAATCGAGTAATCGTCTTACTCACACTATGCATCTCGCCCGGGCTTCCCCTGCATACATCGAACTGCTATTTCATGAATATTATACCTTCAAATTATATTTTTTCTAGCATGTCATATGGGTACAAATTACAAATCTGATGTTGTAAACAGATTCCCTTTTATCACTTAATATCTTCTTAAAAAATATACTATTCCCACAAAATTGCTTACATCGTGAAAACAAATTGAAAAACAAAAAAATCGTTTTCGCATAGCTTTGATATTCCCGGCCACATTTTATGTTATGTAGACTTTGAACTTGCTCCCGAATATTAGGGGTATTTCGCTTTCTGAGCAGTAAGAAGAATGAAATAAATTTTAAATGTTGGCCTGATGTCAAAACACTCTTATTAAATATTTAAAGAAAAGCGCAAAAGACAGAGGAGCTGAAAGCACACACCCTGCGGGAGGTTCACATTTCGAATATTCGCAACATTTACGAATACTTTCCGTGAAAAAAAAGGGAAAAATGGGAAGAAAATAAAAAATGAAAGTAAGAAAAAATTAAGGGAGTAGAGTAAGTGAAAAAAGGAACGCCCTGGCCGGGAGGGCCTCTGAGCAAACAGCGCTCGGCTTCGCATCGCAAAAATAAACATCGCCGGGGAGAGAAAAAAGATATTTTAACAAGCCTTCTCCGGAAATTTCCCATCTTGGGCTAACCTACATGTCTTCTCAGGTGGAATTCGTGTTATGTCGGAATATAAATCAGCAACCAGTTGCCTCGCCGTTTACCTTCTTTTGTATAAGGCCGGGTACACAGAGGCCTCCGTCCCGGGCGTCGCGGCGGGCGTCCCATCGACCGGGGAGCAAAAGGATTTTTCTGTTAATAATTCCATCTATGTGGGCTGGCTCCCAACCGTAGACACCGAGTGGAAAAGGGTGAAATGAAGTTAAATTTTGCGTCACGCCAACACCATAAATCAGCCCTTTTCTCGAGCAATGTAAATATGCGAATTGACTTTTTGAGAGGCTGCTTATTTTGACAAAACTTGCTAAGTTTATACTACAGGCAGCTTAAATTTATGGGCGTCGGCATACAGCTGTGCTTCGAGCCCGATATCTGGGCACGTTCGGAGTATTTCGGGCTAAGCAAAACCTCCAACTTTCGGCCTATACCGAGCCCAGGAGGAGTCCTGACTATACGCACGGAACCAACCCCCTCCCCACTGTTCCCACCCCCGCGCTTCCATAAAACGAAAGAAGCACATTCCAATTTACTTTAAGGTAATAAAAGTCAAAAGCACGCAAATTCTGCTTTTCGCCGGGAGTTAGAAGAATGTCAAGTATGACAATTTTCAATCGCAAAATGGGGTCAGTGGTGGTTCGGGATGATGCAAACAAGTGTTTTTTGGGCGGAAGATTACGTCGCTTCTGCCGTTTAAAGTACTTCTTAAATATTTGGAGCGAAATTTAATGGAGGATTGTGCAATTCAAGAAATTATTTAGATCTGAAGGGGTACCACGAACGTAAAGGAAAAACCTGAAGAGATCCTTTGAAAGATTCAAAATACATTTTTCTTTTAAATTCTTTTTTGGGATCTTGATAAATTTTATTTTAGTGATACAAAAAGTAGGAGTACATGCTTAATGTTCCACTAGAGTTGAATTATCAGCACATATAGACGTCCTTCAATGTATACGCCAAAATTTAGAATAAATGAAAAAAAAGCAATGTATGAAAAACTTTTTCTTAATATGTACCTACATAACATCTTAACCCGGCATATGTACACTACATTTTCGAATGCACAGTGTGTACTGGGTCTTTTGAGGAACGGTCGTGTTTTCGAATTTTTCTAGACTTCCAAAAAATCTTAAAAAATTCTGGGTTACTCTTTAAAGTGTTTACTACATTACCCAACAGTTGCCAAGGTCAAAAGTTTAAAAAAGCGGGAAAACCGAAATGTTGTTAAAAAATTCCTAACTCTACAATGAGCGAATATTTTAAAAATCGGCCAAGTGCGAGTCGGACTCGCGCACCGAGGGTTCCGTAAAAAATATTTTTTTTTTGTAATGTAACTAAAAATTTAAGGTTTTCGGAATTTTTCCTTTGTATGTGCTATAAAACAGATCTTCATGCCAAATTTCAAGATTCTAGGTCGACTGGAAGTACCCTTTAGGTTTTGATTCCCTTGCGAGTAGTTGCGAGTTTTGAAAATATGCGGCTTAAATTGCTGTTTCTTTTGATTGCGTTGACATAGAAGTTTGATTTTGTTACAGTTTAAAGGTATTATAGACCTGAGTATTTGATATGAATTTCAATTTAATACCTCTACGTGTTCATGAGGAAAGGGGTGGTAAGTTTAAAATTATTAAAAATATTTTTATTAAATGATGTAACTAAACATTTACGGTTTTCGCAATTTTTCCTTTATCTGTGCTATAAGACGTTGCTTCGTACCAAATTTCAAGATTCTGAGTTCACGGGAAGTTCCCTGTAGGCTTTGATTCCCTTGCGAGTGTCGAAAATTTGCGGCATAAACGGCTGTATCTTTTGATTGCGTTGGCTTCGAAGTTTGATTTTTTCACAGCTCCAAGGGACAGTATTTGATATAAATTCCAGCATGGTACCTCCACGCATTCCTGAGAAAAAGGGTCTTGACAGACAGACGGACGGACGGATGGACGGACAACAAAGTGATCCTATAAGGGTTCCGTTTTTTCCTTTCGAGGTACGGAACCCTAAAAATGGTTTAAGACTTTTGTATCTTATACTATGAGCTTTCAAAATAATATAGTCTTTTTGGCGTCGACTCCAAAAAGTAAAATTATTCAAGCACCTGAAAGTGGGGAATATTTTATGACTTCAGGCAAGTCATACCTACTAAGCGGAACAGTAACTACACTTGCGTGTAAAGAAATCGGCCCACCCCGTACGAATCGATTGGAAACACGATCAAAAAATAAAATTTAAAAAAATGTTTTTACTATTGTTTGCTAGACAAAAAAGGAAGGTTTCATTAGACGTGTTTAAACTATCACAGATTTTTTTTATTGATTTTACAGACTTAAAAACAATAAAACTTAGAATTGCTATACAATATGTGGTCGGGCGTTATCCTGCATGAGCGTTAAATCTTCGCCCATAATACCAGCGTATCGCGTATCGCTCTAGCATCTTCTGGATGTATCGTTTGGCACTTAGAATGCCTAGACGAAGCCTGGATATGAACTAAAGATCAGTTTTTCCTTCCAAAGAAGTGTTTTTTGTTTATAAGTCTATAAAATCAATAAAAAAAATCTGTGCTAGTTTAAACACGTCTAATGAATCCTTCTCTTTTCGACTAGCAAAATAGTAACAACTTTTTTTATTAATTTTATTTTTTGATCAAATGTGTATGGCCGGCCTAAGAAACGGTGATGTGGCGCGATTTTGGGTTCTGAATTGGAAAACGAGCAAAAGACTCTTGCATAGGTTATTTCAAAATATGTTTAAATGAATAAAAAATTACTTTAAATAAAACAAACAAAGTAAACTACTGTCAGTGAGGTCACGAATGTATAGTATAAATATAGTATATTTTTATACATTGGTTAAATTCATAATCAAAATGTAATATGAAGACATGGATCATTTACTTTATTACAAACTAACACAGGGCAGGGCTATTCCATTGAATGAACCCTGAACTTTTAGGTTAGAATTTGAATTCATGTCACACATGCTGTGTAACAATTACGTAAATCAGTGAGCTCGCATAAAAGCAGAGTATCAAAATAATATTTCGTTTTCATTTCATGTTTTTAGAAAGAACCGAGCTAAAATTCAAAACACGCAAAGGATATAGCGCAATACCGTGCATCGCATCGCATCATATCGCACGCCCACCGCTCCCGTCATCGCATCCAGAGCATATCGATAATCCGGAGAAAAAAGCATTCGTTTTATATGTGTCATTCATTTAGAGCATTCGGGAGCAGCTCCATTTTTGGTGGATAGTGTAATCCGAGAATAAAACGAAAATATACAGCCATCCGGCGAGCTGTGCTCCCGGTTTGCTCTGTTAAGATATTTATGCCGGGAATATTCTTTATGACCTTAAACGTCATACCCTTTCGATTTTTATCCTTGCGCACCGAAACAAGCAGCATATGGGCCAGATATATCCTGCCAATACTCGCCCCCAACCACCTCAGGGGCTGCGGGGTGTGGGCGGGAAATAAATAAATAAATAAATAAAGGATATACACGTCTATGGACCAGAATGCAGAGTCCTTGGGACCACCGTCGTCCCGTCTCGCCCGACTCCACAATATGTGAATTTCCTTATTCCGCCGCCGCAAAGAGCTCTGGAAGGATATTTATGCGATGTGCTTGAAAAACAGGATTCACTAGTGGAGTTATGCGGGGGGCAACAACAGCTCCTGAAGGAGTCCCGGGAGCAGCAACAGCTCCGCTCAATGTGATGAAGAATGAATCGGGGCACCCACCATGAGCACATTCGCGGAGATGGCGTCCCCGGTGTCGTGAGATCTTCTTTCGGGTGCTTACTTCTCCTCGAATTGCACAATTTCATAAATATTTACGCGGTTATACATCTTTCATTTTTGCATACTAACTTAACTGCAGTCCTGGACTAGCACCTCCAAAAAGTTTACTCTGCATGCTTATTGATTCAACCAAACGTTTAGAAAATTAAAACCAAACTAAAATTCACAAAATCGAATAATACACTGCAAAGAATTTTTGTGTAATTTTACCCTCTTTTTGGAAGGAAGTTAAATACCTTCCATTATGGTAGTAAAACTACACTTAAAACAATTAAAATATCTGTACAAAATTACATTTTCCACATAGTGACGTAAAATTAAGCATAAAAGACTTGACGTTTGCACAATAAAAATATATGTATGTCCATTAATAACTCTGGTTTAGATGCTCAATAAAAGGGCAATTGTTGTAAATGCTTTTATAAATGTATTATTATAAATATTGATATAAAATTTGTTGAGTTTAAATAAATACACTCCCGAAATGCATTAATTTTTTTTTTATTATTTATTTTAAACATTTTAATACACAAAAATAACAGGTAAACGAACTGGCTCGAAAAGTAGGTAGATATGTCGCGTTGATATCTCGATAATGGCTAATTTAAAAACGACAATATACCTATGTATTTCCAAACAATGTAAAACAAACAAAAAATTGATTTTTTGAAAATTATAAACCAGAATAATCCCTTAAACGACGAGTCTCAATTCAGTGTTTCAGAAATAAAACAAAATTAACGGAACACTGAAAAAAAGAATGGGAAAGCATAGCTACTATTGTGAATAAAATATCGCCTATAACACAAAGGTATGATATAGTTATTCAAAATAAAAACTTTCTTACCAACTACTCGGGACGCAACTAAAAGGCTACTTTCTTAATTCATTTTCATTAAATTGAGTTGTAGATTTGTTTCGAAGTATATAAATTATTTGTAATGTTTGATGAAAAAAGAAATATAGGACATACATATATGTAGCTTTTTATTCTCCACTAAATAAAATCAGAAAAAAACTGCATTGAGTGGATTTCTATTGTTTTGCACAACACTAACTAACTACATATATGTATGTACATTGTACATATATGACAGACTGAGCGATCGAATCGAGACTGGATTGAGTTTTCGATCCGCGTTTTTGATTATTTTATGATTGTGGATCGAATCGAAAGTGAATTCAAAACGAATTGAAATGACTTTTTAACTGACCAAAATTTTGAATATTTCTCAAAACTATTTAATTATATTTTGCTCTTGTATTACCTAAGTATATTGAGCATTTCGAAAGTCTCTTCATGCACCCATACGTTCGTCTTCGATGTTTTCCTTTTTTTTAAATAAAATAATTTTTACGTCCAGAAGCTCTGATTAAAATTAATTTAGTCATAACACACTCAACGGTAATTGTCAGTTCGATTATTAGATCCGCGTTTGTATCCGTTTTTCGATTTAATCCGGCAAGCTAAGCGAGATTGGATCCACTCGGTCCGATTTCAACCCAATCTGCGCATACATGGGATTGAATCCGGATTCAACATAGTAACTGTATTAATTTTTTTGTCCATAAGTGCATATGGTTTGCTCCAATAATGGTAGTGCATATACAACATTTATTGTACTCTGTCCACCACAAATTTTTCTCCGTGTCTCCAAATTTGGAAACTTCTTTCTCTTTCAAATGTCATAAATGGTTCGGTGAGAAAATTAAGCCGGTAAAATAAAAGTATAAGAATATTAAAAATCTTATAAAACGCAGAAACTTTATATATATTTTTGAAGCCTTCCACATCGAAAAAAGCATTGGCATTTTCTCATTTTATTGACCAAATTAAGCAGACTGTCCAGCAATGGCCGTTAAAGCAATCCGGAATCGGCTTAATCGCATTACCCTGGCGCAAGTTGTGTCGCCTACCTTAAAATTAAGGTAAAACCTTATTTATAGTTGCCGCGTTCCCTGGTACCCGAAACATTGCATCTAATATCGGGCCCGGGAATGTGAGGAGTAAACAAAGCGGAAAACAAACCTTGGGATAACAACAATAACAACAGGAGCAGCAGGAGCATCAACAAAGTATCTGGAGCCAGCAGAAACAAAAACAGAACCCCACCGGGTGGGATCCCGAACACTCGCAAGGGTACCCTTTATTGCCATTTTACCCAGAGCATGCCGAAGATTTACCGAAGAGAATATGCCGGATACATGGAGATGAGAATAACAACTCCATTGCAGCATCCAGGAGCCGGCACCGGGAACAGCAGGCTCAATTCACTCCTCACCTTTTATATTTTAAACAAATCTTCCGCACACAAAGTCCTTGGGACGAGGACTGCATCGAATTAAATACCGGGAGCTGCTACGGATAAGTATCGAATATGCAAATTTTCTCGACGAGGATACCGACTGAATTTTAGCATAGTGGAAATTTGGAAGGCAGCCAGCAACTGCTGGAGCTCGAGTGGTTCCGGCTCCCGGGATAGTCCTGCCGTATGGCCAAAATCCTGACCATGCCCACCGGCTCCGGACCCACAGCTCGCCCGGGCTCCGCTGCTTATTTTAGCCTTTTTCATTTGACTTAACATCACTTTCTTGCTGCCATTGTCTCCTGAAGTTTATTTTATTATCCATTGGCCCAGTGACTGCTCTGCTCCCAGTGACTTGATGTCTCTCCGAAAAGTTTTTTTTTTCGCCCCCTTTAGCCCCACCAGGGCTCCGGAGCCCCAATACGGGAACGGTGGAGTTCATGACTTTTACGTTGGCTTCATTGGCCGGACAGTTTTTATTATCGGCCATATTACCATATACATAGAGGATGGGCTAAAAATGGTTGCTGGATTGGACTTTCCGTCGTTTTTTGTTTTCCTTTTCCGAGATAACCACCATCTGCTGAAACCGGCCGGCGGGAGAGAAACTCCCACGCCATGGACAGTGTGAAATTGGCACTAATTTATGGTTGAATAAGCTGAGGTTGCGGCGAACAGGTACCTCGGGGATTCTATGACTTATGCACTTTTTTGCGATTCCGAGGAATGGCATTTTTTCGCTATCCGGAATTTAATAGTAGAAAACCAGACTTTCGTCTAAAAGAAAATTCAATTTACCTGTTAATTCACAAAGTTTAAATTTTGCAGCTCTGGATGAAGCACTATGATAAATAAAATTAGAGTCAATTGAAAATCCGCTTTTCGAACTTAAATACAATACAATAAAAATATATTATATTTTACTAGTTTACTAATTTGTGGTTATTTCATCAATTTTTCAGGCACAAATTAATCAGTATATATATTTAATATAGGAAAGGGCTACTGAGTTACATTATGCCAGCACTTGTAATTTTGTATCGTTTCTCAAACTGAGTCAGCTTTGTATTTTCAATTTTAAAACATATGTTTTAAAGATCAGTCTTAACTAAAGCCTTAAGATAAATGCATTTTAGAAACAGCTTTGTTATTTTGCCTGTTTTTTTAAGCGCTAACAAAATAATTGAATTATTTTAATAAACAAATGTAGAGCAGCTCAATTCGAATACCGTATTAGCGCGGAAAAAAGTGTCAAGAGCCAATGTGGTCCGAAGAGTTACTGAGAAGTGCAAAAGCATGTTAATTCGGTCTAAGATTTGATTCAAGCTGCTGCTATCGAATTTTTAATAATAAATTAACTATTTATATAAAATCAGTTATTTATAAACTTTCTTCATATTTGCTCACAGAATGAGTTTTTCATGAACTTTTGCTTACGCCCTATTAAATAAATGAACTGCGAACATAGGAGGAGGACTTCCATGCAAAAATGTATTTTCTGAATAAATCTTGATAGACCTTTCAAATAACTGATATTTTATAAGTGCAGTTAAACATTTAGATATGTTTCGAGCTTCTACGTCATTCCATTATTTTTTAATAAATTTTTAATTTTAAATTTATAAGTATTTTTTCACTTTTATTACTCAAAAACCTGACGTGCTGGAAAATTTTTATTTTCGGATTCGTAAGCTACCGAGAAAGTCCTGTCAAGAAGATCCATTATGCTTCCAGGTATAGAAAAATACAAAAAAATTGTTGACCAGTGATATTTTAACAAAAGTTATCATTCCCAATCCATAAATTTTAATTATGTAATATCCTTGCAGAAAAATGGTTTCAACCATCCAACAATATCTAGCAATTTTAGACAACCGGAGAAAGATGAAATATGTTAGCTGTTCCCATGTTTCCACATCATCATCATCGGACGAGACCTTATACATATAATTAATCTGCATCACATAGGAGGCTCCTAGGGCTCCATCATCATCTGACGACTCCTTATTTCGCATCATATGTAGCTGCAGCCTACCGCTCATTATCTAGATTTTTTCGTCTGTCGACCAAATTAAAACTTTTACACTAACTTTGAAATTTTGAATTAACTCAAGCTCCTCCTAACATTAATGATCCAACTAAACAACGTCATCAACAGACCACAAATTTCAACAAAACCAGATCAGTGTACCACCTCTCCTTTTTATTTTCCTTTTATATGGACATCTTACGATAACTGGGGAGGGAGTATTGTGGGAACCGACTCCTCAGTTACAATATGTCAGCACTTGTAATTTTTTATCATTTATGCAACTTACAATTAGCTAGCTTTGTATTTTTCAATTTGAAAAATGTGTTTTTGAATTAAAGCGCATTCTTAACTAAAACTTGATTCAAGCAGTTGCTGTCGAATTGTTAATTATAACAATTTGAATTACTTTTTATATTTATTTCATTTTATAGTATTAAATTGCCTTCATATATTTCTTTATATTTGGGATCAAAATCCCTCATATAAATATGAGTTACAATTTTGTTAGGAAAACAAAAGAAGTAGGTATGCACTATCACGGCTTGACATAAAAAGTGAACGTTTATACATTATATCATAAAATGACAGGAGGCTGTTATATTTATAAAAAAAAAACAGGCCAAGTGCGAGTCGGAATCGCGCACTGAGGGTTCCATAAAAAATATTTTTTTTTGTAATGTAACTAAAAATTTAAAGTTTTCGGAATTTTTCCTTTATATGTGCTATAAAACATTGCTTCATGCCAAATTTAAAGTTTCTAGGTCGACTGGAAGTACCCTTTAGGTTTTGATTCCCTTGTGAGTAGTTGCGAGTTTGAAAATATGCGGCTTAAATTGCTGTTTCTTTTGATTGCGTTGACATAGAAGTTTGATTTTGTAACTGCTTAAAGGTATTATAGACCTGAGTATTTAATATGAATTTCAATTTAATACCTCTACGCGTTCATGAGGAAAGGGATAGTAAGTTTAGAATTATTAAAAATATTTTTATTATATGATATAACTAAAAATTTACGGTTTTCGCAATTTTTCCTTTATCTGTGCTATAAGACGTTGCTTCGTACCAAATTTCAAGATTCTGAGTTCACGGGAAGTTCCCTGTAGGCTTTGATTCCCTTGCGAGTGTCGAAAATTTGCGGCATAAACGGCTGTATCTTTTGATTGCGTTGGCTTAGAAGTTTGATTTTTTCACAGCTCCAAGGGACAGTAGACCTGAGTATTTGATATTGATACCTCCACGCGTTCCTGAGAAAAAGGGTCTTGACAGACAGACGGACGGACGGACGGACGGACGGACGGACAACAAAGTGATCCTATAAAGGTTCCGTTTTTTTCCTTTCAAGGTACGGAACCCTAAATAGGTGTCTAATTCCAAATCATTTGAGATCTTGACTAAATGCCGTGTGGCAATTCTTAAGAAAAATTATTTCAATCACTTCACTTACGAAAACAAAATAGCTACGAATTAATGCACTTATCTTGAAATTTAACATTTATCAACATTTTAGATAGATAGAAATGATGTTGAAATGATATTCAGAAATCAATAGGCACAAGCCTCAGAAATTATTGTAATTTAATCACTAAAAACAAAAGAAAAGCTACTTGCCAGTAGATAAACGTTGGGTTGAACATTAATAATATAGCGGCCAGTCGGCATAGATCTACACATCGTTTAGGTTTCTTTAAATGCAATAAACGATTCTAATTACACATGATATGAATTTCAGCCGATTTTGAAATTAAACCTGAAATTCTGAAGACAAATTGGGGTTCTATGTATGCTCGTATGTAATAAGCATATGCACTTTATTCTTTAAATTATGAGTTTTGAAATTTGGGAATTTTCATACTAAGAGGGAACATTTGTTATGTATCTTGTCATTCTGGGATCTGACACGACAAGGGGCTGTTCTCGGAACGTTTAAAAGGTATTTAAATTAAGGTCATTATAATACGTGGTATGGCGCGCTAAGAATAGGTATATTAGATGGGCACAAATTGTTGCAATTTGATGAATTTTTTGCAAATTTAAAAAACTTTGTTATAGGTTACAGCTTAAACAATTCAATTCAATGCGAAATTTGAGATTCAGATCAGATCACCAAAAAAACAGCTAATATTTGCTTGGGTTTCGATTTTCCAATAAGTGCGGAGAAACACCCAGATATTTGTTTATAACTATTATAAAAATTACAAAAATGATCATATTTTGGAAAAATGTTCGAAAACATTTTAATAATCATATAAACAAAACATATTGTTACAAAATTTCCTTTCATTTTAATTCACACTTGAAATTTTAATCAAGTAGATATAGGGACTGGCTTTCGATCCGCACGATCGTGGTGGCGTCTGTGGCAAGGGCCGCTGGCCATTCAGCCACTGAAGAGATCTGGCCAGTAGCCTGGATCGAAACTCGGACCAGGTTTTGGGCTCGTTTATCTCGGCAGGCAAGCAATTTTATCCTCAACACTTGTCCCTATATAGGGATTGCAACGATCGTGCAATTCTGTCAGCCAGCCGTTCGGCTGGCAAAATTGTAATAATATAAATAAAATAACAAAAAACAAAATAATTGGGACCATCCCGTACTGGGGATTTCGAAAATATTTATTTGTGGTTAATCCTCAATTTTCAAGATTGTTGCCACATTATAAATACACTTAAATTATTTCTGTTGGTTCTGGATCATTTTTGCCCATTCGCCTTTACGACTAAAGTTGTTATAATTTATTTTTAAAGAACTAATTTTTGGTGGTAGAGGAATACTATCTCTGTAACATTTTCGAAATGAATTAAACGATAAGTCTAGACGAATTAACCCTTATACTAACAATATAAAATGATTTCTATAAAGCTTCCATAGAATCTAAGTAAATGAGTTCTGAAAGCAAAAGATGAAAGTAAAATCTGTCTGGCTTGTCATTTTAAAGTTAGGACTAAAGCAGATAACCAGTTCTTTCCTATGAAATTCATGTCGCCTTGTCTGGCTTATCATGGAGCTAATCTGATGGCTCGTTAATGCCGTTGAAGAGGACTCTGAAAAAGTTTTGCATAAACTTTTTCTATTTCCTAAGTAATATTTGGGTCAAGGACTCTTTAAATGTAAAATCCCGCAATGGATTAAAAAGTAGTAACAAGTATAATTTCGGTCAGTAAACTAGGAAATTTTATACCATTTTAATTCCTTGACCGATATGACTGCTGGATTGTTTTTTTTAATATTTTATTTTTTATTAAAAGTGCAAAAAATTATCTCCATTTAGACAAATTTAAAAATATCTATCCAGCAAGCCACCAAAGAACGTCAAGTTCCCATAAAGATCCACTGAAAACGGAAGGAAAGAAAAAAATTTTTGTGTTTTTTTTCCAGTGAAAGACTCACTTTTCTGGTTGCCAGCTTAGGAGAATTTATGCAAATTTATGTATAGCAAGTCATCTGAAAGGGGGCACCTTACATAGAAATCTACATAGAAGTAGGAAGCGCCCGGAATCCATCGACGCGGGAATAGAGGGGCCTGGGGGCGGGTAAACCAGCCCGGGCCGAATGATGTTCCTTGTTAGGCTTTCGAAGGGACTAACCAAGAAGTTATGTTCGCTGAAAGTTGTAAGTAGTAAGTAGAAGGGAGCAAATCCCGTCGAAAAGTTACAGCGAACCGAGATTACATGTGCGAGCGAACGAGCAACGACTACATCCGGCCCGACTAGGGTAATCGATATCACAGGAAATTATTCCATCATATCACTAAGGATCCGGGGAGTTCTGCAGGGATCTCTTGGATATTTAATGGTTAAATGTTTGAGCACCCACACCATGTTTTGCCCCTCCTCCCGATCCAAATGGATGCTCTGGGTCTTGTTGCAGCTCCTCGAGATACACCAGATTCCTCTAGAACCTGTTAAATCTTGTCCACATCTTAGGGAATCTGTTAGTCCCCCTAAGTGCATCTTACAGCTGTCCCAGGGCCTTAAGGAATTAATTATATCTGTAGTCCCCGGCAAGTAGCTGGCTCAGGTAACAGGCACGGGTTACCTGTCTCGGGGCCCCATCCTCCGCCCTGACCTTGCATAACCTTGTATAGTACTTTTTTCTAACCTACTCCTCTATCTTTGCACTTCAGACGACTTGTAATTTTCCGTCAATTGGATTTTAATGACCGTAACGAAAAAGCATGCTCAAAACGATTGTTACTTTTTTTTTCCTCCCCCATATACCAATCCGTTTTTATCCTAATATTTTTTTTTCTGGATAAAATTCACGACCTATCAAACGAGTAATTAGCTCCTTCAATTTACATGTTAAATTTCTTTACCCCGCTCGTTCCATCCCCAATTCCTTGTACGCAAAGCTACTCCCCAAAATTAGATTTGGGAATTTCCTCAAGTATTCAAGAAATTTTACTTTTTACTTAATTAGGGTACGATTTTCAAGAGATTTTAATGTTTCATGAGCCTCGAACCAGGCACCACGATCCTTCCCTCTATTGTTTTATAAAGTTAATCAGATTATATGGGAGCAATTTCCTTCGAGGATAATCTGTGAATGGCAGAAAGGTTGACATTTCCGCCTTTCTCTGCATGCAAAATTTGGTTCCCTTACTCTTTCGTAATTGTCGTAAAATTATAGAAAAAAAAATGTTTTTAAATTGTTCGTCTTAATAAATATGATTTTAAGAACATTTGAGAGTTTAATGCAGCGCCATAAAATTAACTGTGAAAAGGATTAATTTTATTTGAACTGAAGTTAGGATAAGACATGGATAAGAATGGAATAAATGGTTTTTGGATATTTGCTGCCAAGCCTTGTTTAATTACAACCAGAGGCAAAGCTTCCGCCGTAAGCAAAAAATCGTGAAATGTTGTCCACATATTAGTAAGATTAAAGAATAAAATAAAGGTGATAGTTGCTAACCATATCTTTATTTTATTCCGTCTCGGGGAAATACCGATTTGTCCAGTCAATACGATCCAAAATTCAAAACATAAATACAAAATTTTTTTCCAACTAGAATGCAACTAGAGTTTGCTACCTTGGAATTCCAATATTTAATCTAGTGAAAATAAAGATACTAGAAATCTAGAATTCAACTGTCTTTGTTTTAACTAGAATTCCGATTAAAATCACTAGAATTTTATTCTACTTCTCTCCAGTTACTAAATTTATATCGACATTCATTGAATTTCTAAACAATTCACTGGATTTCCGAAGTAAGTTTATGTACATAAATACAGTATGTCTAATAGACACAAGAAGTTTATTAAACAAATACGAGCCGAAAGAGCGATGTTATCTTCAGAAGATATTTTTTAATGCTGAAATAATTGCAGAATAAAATGATATATGTACATACATATGTACTTACAACATCGAAAATTCATTTTATTTTAGTCATATGGTTTTTATTTCTTAAAACTTTCTGGAGAACAAAGAATGCATTCCATTCAATATAAAAAGCAGACGATAAATGAAATGTTTTATACCAAGATTTCTAAAGAACTAGGATTTCAATGAATTTGTACAGAAGGGCATAGATTTCTAGCTTTTTTTTCGCTAGATCTAGTGAAAATTTTGTTTTCTCTAGACTTCAATGAAATTTTAAAAGAAAATCAATCAGAGAAACTTATTTTTTATTGAACAGGCACTATTGGAATCTAGAGAAACTCAGCATTAGATACAGTCTAGTAACATTTCACCAGAAATAAGATTTCGAGTGTAGGTATAATTAAAATGTTATAATGTTTATTGATTGTTGTTTTTGTTTTTTTGTTTATTTGTTTATTTTCCGAAAAAGGGGCCCTCAGGAACTAAAACAAAGAGTTTGAAATATCATGATAAGAACGGAGAAATTCCTTGAAATCTATTATTTCATTCTTTCTAGGTCTTCTGATTTTTTAAACTCACTTTCATTTTTGCCATCACTTTCAGTATATCTCCCAAATTAGTTTAGGTTTATGATAACTTTATTTCAGAGAAAAAGGAATTTTATATATATGTATACAAATAGGTACCACTTATAGAGAGACAAATTTTCGAAATATTTCTTCAAAAATTCGCACTGCTCTTAATATCTCACTTCTTAGCACAATTCAAGTTCATCATTTATATATCAAATTTCTCAAATTACGAACAAAAATATTGTGGTACCATATTTATAATTTTTTGTTGTAGGTACTTACATTTAATTTTTAAGAGAAATATTATTAAATAAACCTGCTGTCAGGACGAAAAAGAGACTGAAAAATGAAATTATTTTTTTACGTTTGGAAAAGTGACTGAATATTTCCAACTCTTATTCACTAATTCAGTCGACTTTCCGGTCGTATTTCGTTTTCCTTTAACATAGCGAAAATTAGTCTGTTTTCAGCAAGAATATGTAGTCTTTAATCTATAAAATTAGGCACTAGTTAAAATAAGCTGCCGAAGGTTTAAGGTAGTAGTCTGGTAACTCGAGCCGTTTTTCATGCCTATTTTTAGAATTAATTTTTTTCACCCATAACTTCCCATTTTACAACCTTTACAAAATTACTTTTTTTTTCGAAGTCCGCCATTTTGTTATTTTTCGATAAAATTTCATAATTCTAGTTCCGACGAGAATGACATATCTACATATATAGATTAAGACTAATTAAGAATTGTTGATTTCAGATATCCTCAAAAGCCAAAATAACCCGTGCCATCCACATGCCTTTTTTTTTTGAGGCGCCAACTTCAAATGATAATAATAATAATAAAACAATATTTAATTTATTCAAAAAAAAATTTGTTTTTGTTACTTTAAGATGTAAATAAAAACATATTAAAACTTCAAAACTTTTCATTTGTTCTTTCCCAAAAAAATGCCTCTTAAAATAGGCATGAAAAACGATTCGAGTTACCAGACTACTACCTTAAAAACAAGACATCAAATTAATTATAAAAGTATAATAAAGCGTAGATATGCAATTTCAGTTTGTGTGTCTATCATTAAAATTTAATTCGATATAAAATACCTTTTTTTTTTAACAAGGGCTTTTCAAGTTTTGTATTTTTATTGAATAGTGTGATGCACTTACACTTAAATTACATTACCTAAACTTACCATCGTATCGATTGCAATTATATGGTACCATCGCGGAAAGTCTGAGAAATGTCTGTAATTTATCGTTTAAGTGACTTAGCAATTTTGTAAAACTTCCTGTCTTTTATCACAGCCGCTCTATGAAAGAAAATAAGCAGGGGTTCAGAGCAAGAGGAGTGAAAATTAAAAATACGGAATCACTAAAAGGATTTAGATAGGGGAGAAATAAAAAAATAATCGCTTACTCACTGCTATATCGAATAAAGGTTGTTTTGTGACGATTTCTCCCCCATGTTTTTTAATCAATTGAATTTTTTGCACTTCCCGGTACGATTCATAACGCCCGAGTTTCAATCCCCAGTATGGATGAGTATTTTATTCATAAAAAAAAACCCTCCCCCCACTTCCTGTATTATGGCGATTTCTACTAAAACTATTCTACTCCACCCCCACGGACATTTTTTCCATAGTTTTTAGTTAATTCCCGAAATGGGTTGGGGGTGGGTTCAATACACCATCCCTTACTAGATTAAAAATTCAATTACCGGTGGTATTCAGTTGTGCGAGGTACGAACGAAAAAAAGTAGAGGAAAAATGAGGAAAGGGACTAACGCTATTTCACCTGATACAATTTGCACACACGGAGCCCCACCCTTAGACGATAGGGACCGGGACCCGGGGCCAGGATTGGGCTCGGAACGTACCCGGGACCTGCTCTCCCGGGCACAATGCCCCTTATTCTGGTGTATCTTTTACGCTCGGGCTGGTTCAGAGCGGCTGCTGCTTTCGGCTCCATCTTTGAATTGCCTCTAGTTTTTGCCGGCCCGTCGTCGTCGTCGTCACCGTCCTCCCCCGCACCCCTTGAATAGTGTTAGTGTCAGTAAATTGCTGGTGGAGTGTCTGTAGCTTTTATCATCCTCTGATAATGCCCTAGAAATCTCGTTTTTTTTTCTGTCTTAATTCATCTGGCAGTCTCTTATCAACGGTGTAAAGATGAAAAATTATTTACAGCACAATTTAGGGCTACTCCATGGAAACGGGTATCCGAGACATGTAAAAGGCAACCCTTTTCTATGGCCGTCGTCTGGGGTGCTAGGTTTTCTATGGCATATTCAGGAAATGTGTGCAGTGTTGGTAAGGTAAAACAGATTGGGGACCAAGGGATTTTGTAGGACGAGAACAAATTACACGGGTGGGTTCATATAGTTACATATCATTTTGTGCCAAAGGTTTTTAACATTTTTTCATTTTCTCTCGAGTTGTCCAAAAGATCACATTTTTACACTTTTTAATCTCTTACTATACAGTAGAAAAAACACAATTTTTCAAAAATCATTGATTCAGCCTATTTCAAAAAGGAGTTCCCAATACATTACACCGGTCTACAAAAAAAAGATTGTTTTCTTGAGTCTCGATTTATTTCATGACTTTTTTATTTGGAATTGGAGCTCAGTAAAACCTGCGTGGACTAAACTATTCAAAGACACAATGAATTTGGGGTTGTTGTAAATTGCCATGCAATTTCCCGCTCAGATAGCCCACTCTCTTGAAGTGCGATGATCTTACAGTACTGAAAATATTATTTAATACTTTATTAAAAATTAAAATAAAAGCTGCATTTTTTTCACAACGTGCCTGGTTCTGGGTTTACTAGGAAATTTGACATTGAATTGAAATTTAATTTAGATCAACAGTTTAAAAAGTTACAGTCACTGAAATTCAGATTTTCATGTCGATTGGTAGGTGGTCTTATTATTTTAATCAGAACTGTATGTTTGTATGTCCGTTGGAGGCTACGCATATTTTTGTTAGTCTGTGTAGGTATAGTTTCCGACTGCCAATTAGTTATTACTTTGTCAGTTTATTACAAATCTTGACCAGTTAAGATCCCTAGATACATCAGTACTTATGTTAGCAACATATAATACTATACCTTTAAGTGCACTCACGATGAGCAAACATATAGAACGACACAAGTAAAATTTTAGCCGCGTTCTTTTCGTCTATCCAGAACAAAAGGCGATTTTGTATTGAACGGAAACTTACTAACAGTTTCTCTGAATAAGGATTTGGAATTTGCATCAATTTTGCATCAAATTGCCATGATTTTAATAATGCAAAACTTCACAATTTTAACTGAACATTTTACAGAGTAAGTTTTTACTTGAAAGTGGAAACAAATCAGTGCAACTTGATGCATTTTTTAGGATTTTAAATCTTTGCTTTAGGAAATTCATATGATAAAGTTCATATCAATGTAAAATATCCTGTTGTTCTGGAAGACGAAAAGAACGCAGCTTTTAATAGTACAAATTTTTTATAGTTTTAATTATGTGTCTTGTTTGAATCTTTTTAGTTATTTTTTGCAAACAGTCGGGTTTTTTTGGTTTTTTACATTAACTTTTTTTTTAATGTTTTAAAGAAAAAGGTCTTTTCTACAAAACATCTGAGGTTAAACGATTTTTCGATATTCAAAGACGTTGAAAAGTTATACCGGTGAATTTTTAGACACTTGCAATCAAAAGCACATTAACCGCAACTGGACATTTTTCGATAAAATATAATTCCAATAGTATGCGCGAATAACTTTATTAGTGAATAATTTTATTCGTCAATCATGAATAAAGCGAAGCCATTATTTGTTATTCGCAATTCTAAGTAATGCAAATAAATTGTATATACATATGTATATTACCGGCAGGTATTATGAATTGAAATTTAATCGTTATAGAAGTATTGTGATGCCACTCATAGTTTTTTCTTTTTTTTTTCATCTAAAAAAACCTAAACAAATGATGAGCGCATAACTTTTTTCAAAACTGCCAAAAATGCATCTAATATTGTATTTAAATATTCTGATACCCACGATAGCCACACGTCTACAGATTAAAATGACGCTGGTGTTTTTTTTTTAATTTCAGATAAGCATAACATCAACCAGGTTTTTACCTAAAGCTTGTCATATTGATTCCACTGAGTATTAAAATGTCAATAAATACATACATAGGTATGTATGTATGTATATGTAATGAAAATTCCACTATTATTATCAATTCATTACATTTTGCTATAGACATTTTCGCAAGAAAAGGTAGGTATTATAAGATTATCTAGTATCTAGATATCTAGAATCTAGAATTTAGGCTAAGTAAGTCAGGAGGCTCCCTGGAAAACAATTCAAGTCACATTAATATGCGTGGCTCAATTGTAGGTGTTAAGTAAAAGTTTTACTGAGTGGCAGGTGCTGGTATTTTTTTATTACGCCGTACCTAACAAGGATTTGTGCAATCGTCGGAGCCAAAGCCGCCAGCCCCGAGTTTAGCCCCATTGGGAATATCTGTCGCCAGCAGCTCTGTTAATTTGGATAAGTACAAAGCAGAGAAACCTTTCTAATCCCTTCGTTTGCTCCTAATGACAGAAGTTGGAGCGGGCGTGGGGAGTTAAAAAATAAAAGCAACCGAAATTTGTTAAACGTCTCCGAAAGTGAAAAGGATGATAGGCTGGATGTCGTCTCGTCCTACACCGTCGTCGGTGGTGCCACCAATTTCCGACCTCCTCCTTCTCGGAAATGTAAATGAGAGAAAAGTTACGAGGGTAACTACGCAGCGAATTTCATGGGATTAGTTATAATTTTCAAGTACAAAGGTATTCTCAAATGACAGCGGGGATTGAGACTCACTGGCTTACGGGTAATGAGATTTTGATATACTTTCGTCAGGGACACTTCAGCACCGAGATCTCCAGGTGGATTCGTTAAGTCTTAGAGTTTTTGAGGGCAAAAGTTTCAACACCTCGAAGGAGAAAACCTTCGCGTTGGGTACTTGAAAGCAGTTAGCATTTTCTTTCCGTTAAAACCCCCTAAAGACAGATGTAATAAAGGATAATAGCTACTTTGTTACCGTGGGGCTGTTATACACGAATACTATTTGACTATTTTATGTATTCTCGGATATTCTCATCCCTCTATCCCCGTACAAAATTAACTCTATCAGCGACAAAGTTGGTAAAAACAACACTTGCTGGTCCCGAAGGATTAATCCATCTTCTAGTCTAATTATATTGTTTTCTTATTTTTTTCATTTTTTTGTTCTTCCTACAAAAGCTCAAATGTGCCTCTCTTCCCAAAGGTGTTATTTAAGTGATGCACGCAATAAAATAATTCCTCATATTTTTCTTATTTTTGCGAGGTAAATCACAAATCTTTACGTCTATCATTTCAAGAATGCATGAAAGAAATAATTCCTCTTAAAGTTTGATGAATATTTTTAAATATTTTCTACTCTAGAACATATTGACCACGTTAGCCCAAGAAAAATAATGTAAAATCAATGAAAACAATGTTGCATCAATATTTATAAATAAAAATATAAAATATTACGAAAAATTACCAAGTAATATTAACTTTCGCGTGTTTTCAGTTCAATATTAATTTGACTACGTGATATTATTGCATTTTTTACGAAATATTTTCAAATCAAAGATATGTACTTTCAAACATTTAAACAGTTTTAACTTTAAAATAAAGACAAGCAGATTATGTTTGGTTTTAGTTAAATATACATATGTATATATAAAATATAAGTATATTTATACCAAATAATAATACCTACTTACATACTAAGTTAAAAAAATAAAAAATAAATGTTGGTTTTGGGCCTAAAAATTTGACTTCAGTAGAGCCTCGATAGTCCAAGATTTTGGAGAATATAAGAAAAATATCTTACGCAACAGTATAACATTATTGCAAAGTTCACTATTTGTATATTAAGGGCAAAGAGGAAAAAATAAGATAATTTGTAATAAAAACAGAAAAGCGTCAAGGTAACAGAAAACCTTTGAAAACTCCTAAAAATCCTCAACTTCAAGATGCTTTAGATATTTAGGTGGATTTTAGAAGAATTTATTAATTACATTAAACTTTAATTACATATAAACATAGAATGTATGTATGTGTAACACTTCTGCGTGCTCAAAATATTCTATCAACTAAAAAAAATTTAGTTTTATGTGGAAAAATGCCTTTCAAAATATTTTCATTAAACGTTGTGTATTCGGATTGTAGAGGCTCTACTGTATTTGATTAATAATCAGATTAAACTTATTGGTTAGAGCAAAGTAGTGTTAGCGTTGTTTTAAATACTAAGATATGGTTTTGCAGAGGTCTGCAACAAATTTCAAAACCTTATGATCAATACTTAAGGCTACTTTACACTATCTAGTAAGTCATATGAAAAAGCATATGACTTCTCAGAAATGTCAACTCATATGGTGTTAAATTTACCCATATCACTCATATTACCTGACATTTGAGTAATTATATGATATTTTGAAGATTAGAATTGTTTCTAATTTAATTTGAGAAGTCACAGGAATTTGAAAGCGTCTGCGCATTTAGTAAGTAAATAAAAAAGTAAAAAAAGTTTTCTGCTAAAGACTTATTTGAAAAATGGACATGGAATATGTGGAAAAGAAGGTTGGACGTTTGGGAGCAAAAACCGTGTCCATATGACTCAAAAAATAAATATTTTTGTAATAAATATTTCACTCGAACTCAAACAGATTATCAAATAGATATCAAATGGAATAATAAGAATACTATGATATGAGAGTAACTTTTGAGAACTTAAATAAAAAGTCATATGTCAGGCATATGACTTATCAGATAGTGTAAAGTAATCTTTAAACCGCTGATTGTCAATTAGAAGATTGTAGTGAAATAAAAATGCAATAACAACAAAAAGGCCGCTGTCATTTCAAAAATTAGGATTTAAGAACAAAATCCACTTTCTTGTAGGATATGCAATAAAAGAGTTTTATAAATGATTTCATGATTTGTATTTTATGGGTTTGTTATGATAGGTTGTTTTAAATAATTTTGTCCTTTTATGCTTGCTATTATGTACCTACCACAAACTTTTGGATAAGCGAATTTAAAATGTTTGTTGTTAAATGTTTGTTTTTATCCTCTTTTATGTTTAGAGATAGATGATTGCTTAACCAGCGGAACGGAATTAATTTCTCCCTCTGCTGCACCAAATGAAACCACAGACTTTGAAGTAATGAACCCAAAAAAGAAGTGCTGTTTTAATTGCTTAATTAGTGATAAGTTGATTATTTTCCGTCGCAATTAAGTCGCCTTATGCATAAAACACCAGTCGACAGTGGCCATTTGCGTGCCAAGGGAGATGCTGCATAAATGCATATGTATTTCCGAGTGTGAGTGTGTGTCGATTTGTGTGTGCGGTCATCGCATTGCTGCATCCGAGCAATCAAAGAGCTACACTGCTTTAAGCCAGGAGCCAATAACTCGTCTGTTTTTAGTGGGGTCCTGCTGACCGGCAGAATGGAGGAGCACTTGCAACTTTTAATGAGAATTCATCCATCTATCTGTGGATGGGGCGCATGCATCATAGGAGCCCACCACCGCCGGGGTGCATCCGTAAATTGCGATGCATCGTCAGGGACATTAATAAAACAGCCAAATGACATGACATGCTCACATATCTGCCCACGTACTCGGCCCAGTGGTCCTTACATTTCCCAGCATCCAGACCCTGGACCCGTGGACCCGTCATGATGCGGTACCTATCTTCCTCTCGGGGTTGTTTTTGTAGATCGCTTTTTTTACTCTATTTTTGTCTCCCCAATATTTTTTTTTGTATATTCTTTTCTTTTTTTTATTATTAGTCAACATTCAGAGTTGTTCTGGACCACTCCTGGACAGTGGATGGAAACGGTTAAGCTATGAATGATTTACGCCACAAAATATGACAAGATGGAAAAGTGCTGCATTTAAAAGTTCTGCAGTGGACAGTGAAACAAAAAGGACTATCAAAAAATGCGTAGAGGAAATAATTCTACTGACTGATGGAATCAATTAAAAAAAGTAAAAAATTCCAAAAATGGGTCGGCTCAAGGGAAAAACTAGTGCGGGGGAGTAGTGAGTAGTGCATGCAATGGTTGTCAACTTTGGTACACGCTGTCACCACCATCAACATCACTATTTTATCTTAGCCATTTCGAGATATTTCAGGAAGCGCATAAAATCGCATGGGAGAGCGGCGAAGAGGAATATTTATTTTAAACTGCCGTAATCCTGTATTTTTGCTGATTTTCTGGAATACAGACAGTCAAATAAATCAAGATTTCCACACGGCTTTATTTCGGTCGCTAAATAGTTCAATATTTTTACTCGTCCCATTGTCCTTTTAAATAAATTTTCCGACTTCTACCTAAAAAAATGCACCGATGTGTTTAGAAATTACATCCTGTGTTCCAGAATTCAGTTTTTACTTCTTCCTCGAATTCTAATTATAAAATATTGGCGCGAATATTGCCCTTAATAGACCGGTGTTCTGTAAAATTTTTGCTGAAGCTAATTTTAATTTTTTTTTTTTTAGATTAAGAATACGAAAATGAATTTCATCACATTTTCAAGAAACATGGGGTAAGAAGTGAAAAAGTATGTAATATAATGGCCATTCTTGAAAACTACTTCATAGGTTATCCAACGAAATTGATAAAAGATTAGATTCTAAACTACATATACATATGTATCTATGTTGCGACAAGCATATCTTAGTAGTCACATTATTTCTTACTTTCCCGATCACCTTTATCTGAATTTTAAATAAATAATAATAATATTATTTATAGTTAAAAAAAAACTAAAAAACACCCTTCCTGAGATGACGCTTGCCATATGACAGAAACAATTATCCGTTCAAAAAACTCCAATTCATTGTATAGGTAGTTGTATCCCTATAAATAAATTCTTTGATTGGATAAATTATATAATTTTAATTAAATTTGGATCACAAATGCTAGGATGTAATCGCGATACAATTTTCGAACTGACTTAAAATATCTTCAATTTTTTTATTTTTCAAGGCGAAGCGGTTCTTTTGATTAAAAAATCTTGTTAATTCAATTAGCTTAGGTTACTTGATCCCGTGAAATGAAATGGGACGGCGAGTTGGCCGGTGGCAATAATGTGTCGCCACAATTGCATAGATTCTTTTTTCAATTGTTTATAACAAATTCAATTGTTATAAACAATTAACTTAGCTAACCATGCATTGTCATCTAAATTCTAAACTAAACGTTTATGCAAAATTTCAGCTTAATCGGAAGCCGCGAAGTAGGTCAAATCCAACTTCCAAGATATTTTTACATAGTAAGTTACAGGTGAAGCTAAAAAAAATGTGTTACAAAAAAAAAAGGAGAACGAATTTAAGTCCCTATCATTCGCTGATATAAATTTGTTGAGAATATTTTCAAAAGATCAAGTTTTCTTTAAATAAATCTGTATTTAATTTATATTTTTCTTTATTACAGGTACGAAATTATATATAAATTAGGAATTAACTTTTCTTTAGATAAAGTCCTTTAAAAAGTAAAACACTCAGAATAATTTCTATTTTTTATAAATTTATTAAACAAAATCTGTACAGAAAGTCAAAAGAAAAACTAAACTTTTTTTTTTTAAATAAAACGGACTCTATATTCTTTCAAATATTACTCGATTGATTCTTTTTAGAATAACGAAGATATACTTGCCTTATTTTCGGTACTGTCGCTCCAATATGACTATAAAATCAATTTTCCTTAAAGCCTATGAAATATTTAAATATTGGCTGAGAATGTAGGGGGATAGAAAAAAAAACATCAGAACAGTGTAATATGTAATTTAACTCATTTAAAACAATTTTTTTGAAACCATGATAAAAATTGGTTGGCTTTGAAACATTCGAATTCGCCGCCGTTTTTCTTAAAACGAAATCGGTGATCAATATATCTCAAACGCAAGATTGATCGTTCTGAAACTTTAACTATATGTACTTTTGTTTAACGTAACTACCATGGTTTCTTTTCTGTCGATCAAAACTGAATTTTCTTTTTTCTTCGATTTTATTTTTCCTTCTATTAATTTTAATCAAAATTTATTTCCATTTATTTAATTTATACACAGGGTGTTTCTGAGTGGGTATGCCAAAATGAGTGGGATTAAAGATCTGACCGAGAAAAACAAAAAATTGTACGGAAAGGGGAAAAGGAGCATGTCAACGGTTTGGGAGTTAAAGGGTGATTCGTAAATTCTTCATATCATGTATGCATATCACTATTTTATTTTTATCCTTTGATCTATTCAATGCAGCGACATCCAACTCACCCCTAAAACCTATATTAATGTGCTTTTCAAAAATGTTAACAATTCAGCTTTTCATCAAATTTTCCCCAATAAGGTATACAATATTGCCAAGTAAAGAAAAAATACAGAAATTATTTCGTAGACAACTTTTTCTGGTAAATAAGAAACAACCGGATTTTAAAGAAATTAAATTATAATTAACCCTAATATGCTTTTGCTTAATTAAAGATCGATTTAAAGTAAAATCTTACAAAAAGTGTTAATGTTATCAACCCCTTGTGTGTCTATGTAGGCCAAATCTTTGATCCCATTAATTTTGGCCTACACACTGAAAAACACCCTGTATATAAACACAAATTCAAATACATCCATACGTTATTTATTTATTGAAAAATAATTATTAACAAAGCGATAGTCTTTCTAAATATGCAAATCATTTTTCATTATATGAAGATATTTTGTAGTTCTTTTCTAAAAGCTGATCAAGCAAGTCTCATTTTTTCGTATTAAATCTGGTTCTTTATACCGATTTTTGCATAATGCAGGTATGTGCCATACCTTCACAATAATTAAATGTTATTTAATAGTCGCGCAGAATAAAGGGATTTAAACCCCATGCATGTCGACAGAAGCTGAAAATAAATTTCCCAGATTTCTGTGAATGAATTGTCAAAGAGGATTTCTGATTATTTTCACCATAAATTATCTTCATCGTTAATTAGTAGTCAATTTTCACGGGAGGAATAAAAAAAAAAAAAAGAAATCGTTCGACCTCTTTTTTATCCTGTTGTCTGCTTAAATCACCTATACCTGAAGCTATAAGTACTCGTGGAATATTGGACGTGGATCAAATTAAATATAAATAAAAAAATTCACAAAAACCCCTGAAAATCTCTCTGATGATGATGATAATCATTTCTGCAAAAACGAAGCGACACACGACTCTTTTTGGCCGCTTCCTGAAAATTTGTGGTATAAGTAACATTTTAAATTCATGAGCGTTAATTAATTATCAATTAAAGGTGGGCGAGTAAATTGCGATAAAATTGCTCGGGAAATGCATTAAAAAGCCACTATAAACTTTAGATATACAGAAGCAGTCTCCATATGTCGGTATGCTTCCGGAGCGGTATGCTACTATCACATATATTATTTTTATTTTTGCAGAAGCAGTGTTGTTGCATATTTTCAGAATTTTCTTTTTTCTTGCAAATAAAGTTATATCTCGCGTATTTCGGTTAATTTTAATGCCTCAATTGGTCAAAATAAAATTTTGCGCTATGATAAAGTACTTTTGCGGTGGAGAATAAAATGGGCTAAATTAA
Source organism: Machimus rusticus (assembly GCA_951509405.1). NCBI lineage: Eukaryota > Metazoa > Arthropoda > Insecta > Diptera > Asilidae > Machimus > Machimus rusticus. The sequence goes on from OX608054.1 coordinate 3,029,054, forward strand.
ATTAATAATATGAATACCCCGTGAAATTACGCAGCATATGAGTGTCGGTTGTGAATCTTCTTTTGAGCGGTTGCAATAAAAATGAGGACCCCTGCACGTTCTGTGGCCACAATGAGGTTAAAGTTTTTTTTTTCAAAATTAATTGCAACTTAGCAATTTCGACTATACAATATGGCAGGGTCTATTCGCACCTTCCGTGTCCGTCTAAACTATCAAATACACGGACTATACGGAAGTCGGAAATCTTTGGTCACCGCGTTCGTATCCGTATCGAAATAAAAACAAATCGATATAAGAAGGTTTGGTACGTTTATTATATCCAAAGGTGATTCTATTATTTCCGAGGTTTTTCCATTTGAGAATGGTTTCTTAAGCACATTGTAGTAGGGAAGAGGAAAATAAATCCCATTGTTTTCGAGATATTCATAATATTATAGTTTAAAATAACTAAAACACACGCTTCCTGAGGTCACGCGACGCTTGCGATATGACAGAAAAAATTATCCGTTGAAAAGGCTCGAATTCATTGCATAGATTTATAAACAATTAATTTAGCTAACCGTGTATTGTCATTTCAACTAAAAGTGTATGCAAAATTTCAGCTTAATCGGAATACGCGAAGTGGGTCAAATTTAACTTCCAAGATTTATTTTACATAGTTAGTTAGTTAGTTACAGTTGAAGCTAATAGAAAAACATGTTAAAAATAGTGCCCCATTTAAATGTCATTTGAATTAAAGTTTTCCTTTTACAAAATATATTTAAACTGAGAATTTTTAATTTATTTATTTTTTAATTTTAAAATAAATGACTACGCGGATTTTTATGAAAGTATGTGCATAGTGCAGTGTTCTTTGGGTCATTCTACTATAAGTGATTTTGAGTCCATAGAGGATGCGGCTAAGGGACATGTTGGAGTTTTTGATTAAACACATGCATATTACGATTTTAGTCTCTTTTGTGTAGTTACACATTCACGTAAGGGCAAAGCTCTTTATATTCTTATTTAGTTGCTTAAGGTCAGTGCAAGTATCTACCCTGATAGTTATCTTGCCAGGGGAAATACGACAGAGGAGAGACGTTTTCGTGACAAATTTAATATTGTTAACTGACATAAGTTAATTTTGGGTTAATAATATACCACACTTCAACTATTACAGAATTGTTGAATTTAGTTAGTAAATGAAAATAAATTAAGTGAATTTTATAAGTTTTCTATTGTGAATATGGCTGTTCAACATTTCTGTTAGTATCAATGGATCAAAATTCGCCAAGGTTCACTGATTAAACAGTTTGTTGGGCTTATGTTTGAAATTTATAATTTAGTTCACTGGAAAAAATGTCGCTTGGCGGAATCTTACCCACGAGCTACCGATTCCGATTGCCTTTTTAAAACTTGATTTTCCTGTGAGATATTGGAGTTGAACACGGGACCTCCGAATTCTGCGCGCGCAGCTCCACCACCGAGCCATTAAACCTTAATAAAGTAATGCGTGGGCTACTTAATAATAAAATTTGGAATTGAATTTTTTTGATAGTTAATATTGAAGAACGTTGTTTTTTTACCAATTGGCTATTAAGTTCACAGAATTAAATTAAGTTTGTTATAAAATTTTTATATTAAGTTGAATTCTTCCTGACAATATATACATAGTTTGAATTTTTGTTTCCCTTAAACAATTTATAATTGCATTAAATAAATGGGTATCAAATAAATGCCAGAATGTAGTTAAATAATTCAATTGATTTCGGGGTAGTATAAGTGTTATCAGCTAAATTTTTTTTTAATTTAGGAATAAAATTACCTCCAAATAAATAAATTTATTTTAAAGAACATAACTGTTCTATCAGTGTAAATACCTACACAAAAAAAGCGAGTCAAAAATGAAGTTCGAAAATTATTGAAAATATAAACAAATATTTTTGTATTTCACCTTTATAATACTTAAGTAGGTATACTTGTTTAAATTTAAATATACTTATACTATACGTCAAGGAGACAGGCCAGGATAGATAGTAATGCTTTTCATAAAATACATTAAGATGCTCTCATTTATTGCATAAAATGACAAGACGTAGAATAAAAAAAACTATCTTATAATGATTGAGGTACAAATTACGTCTTTTCGTGAAATGACCCCTTTATGTGGTGCACTTAGTATAACAGGCCAAAAAACCCCTTTTTGTGACATTTTATTTCCTATGAAACAATAATTTAATCAAATTTTATTCATAGTGGTCTTATAGTACATATTATAAAGGACTAAAGGATTTTTTTTATATCTTTTATGGCCAAAATGGCAATGTTATGAGCGATGAGGTCAAACATGTCATCGTTGCGATGTCTGATTTACGTGCCAAATATACTCCCTTAGAATGAACCTCAAAGAATCAGGAAACAATTTTCTTTTTAATAACATTCATAATTAGTAGGTGAACTTGTAATATATGTATGTATAAAATATATTGGAAAAAAAGTAGGTATTAAATTTGAAGTTTGAAAAAAAGTTGTGTTTTGGTATAAAAATCCGACATAAATTTTTATAAACAAAATTTACAACAATATTTTTCCAAACAAGTAGGTTCACCTACAAATTATAATTGTTTTGTATAACTGACTAAAATTTCAGCCAAAAATCTTATACAGTTTTTGAGATATTTTGCATGCAAATGTCAAAAATGTTGTTTCGAGAAAAACGTGGAAGGGTGCAGCCGCTCTGAGAACCGGTTGCGTATATTTCGTATAACTTGAAAAATAATTCGAAAATCTTCATACTATTTTACAGGCTTATTCTACATAAGATTTGGAACATTTTAAAGTAGCAAAAAAATTTATTTTTTCAATTCTGTTGCATTTAAGTACAAATACAGTTGGTTCAGCAAAAAACGTTCCTCGATTTTTCGTAAACTGTCCAAGATTTTTAATAATTTTTTTTTTTTTTTTGCACTCGGTTGGGAGCTTCGAAGGGCTACTTCTCTGATACCCACTTGTATTACTATCGTTCGAACTGCCGGAGAGAGCGAAGCTGAAGGAAATGAGCGCCGCGTTCGCAAAAGGTATGAAGGATGATAGCCTGAACTATAATGGTCTTAAGACTCCTTAAGATTCTTCCTTGAATTTGCCTAAGATTGGTTAAGATTCTGTCAAATCTTAAAAAATCTTAAGCTCAACTATAATTGTCTTAAGACACCTTTGACAGAAGTGTCAAAAAATCTGGACCGACAGCGTGTCAGTGGAATTTAATGTGCATAGCGTGGGGCAGCAAAGGTTTCGAACTTATTTTCAAGCAAATAACTTCAAATCACGGCCACTTTAATTCCACCAAACGTCACTTTTGTTAAGATCCCCTAAGATTTGTACGCTCGGGACCGTACGGTTAAGACTTGCCGAAAGATTCGGAAAGTTAACGAAAGATGGGGTAAGGCCATTATAGTTGTGAGTATGGCACTTCATGCTGTCGTGCGAAATCGTAAGCTATCTTAAGACGCTTTAGGACCATTATAGTTCAGGCTATTGTTCAGGCTGATGTCAGTTTGCGGCAGCAACTGCAGTTGATCCAAGCTCATTTCCATATATTGTTTTTTTTTTAAAACCCTTGGATATGATAAACGCACCAAGCCTTCTTATGTAGAAAATGGTTTTTTTTTTATTTCGATACGGACATGGACGATACGAATAGACACTGCCATATTATAATTCACCAATGACGCAGTATCTTGAAAAAATAAATGCGTTTAGAGCTTTACACCAAATTAAGTGAATGGTAAAAGAGGAGTTCGCCTGTTGTTGCTCATTCGCCTTGTGGAAGGGCCTAATTATTTGCTGTTTGAAAGGGTGCAAGGCCGTTGGCTTCGAGGGAAGGAATTGGGCTGGATACCTTCTAATAAAATAAATGTTTGCCCACACCCCTAATTTTCCTATTCACTGATGATAAAACCTTTCTTTGCTTTCTTCGTCTTCCATTCGCTTCCTCCTTTTTTTTCTTCTTGTTTTTTTTTTGTATCTATTATATATACTCTTCTTCTTTTTTGTTCCAAAGGGCACCAGTTGGCTACTTAGTAGATTCTTTTGAAACAAAAATAAGACACAAAAGAAGAAGAATTGAATTAAGTGGGTGGGATATTCCTTTATTTTTGCTTTCCCTGCTCCTTGGCTCGGTCGCGCGCTCTCCTTCGGTTCGTCTTCGGTGAATCTTTTGTTTTAAGATCTAACGAAATAGAAAATACCAATAAAAAGGGCTGGTTACCAATTTTCCATTGCTTTGTTTGTTTATTTGTCTTATATTCTTTACGGGTGCCCTGTATTCTTTCCGGGTGCCCTGTGCCCTTCCCGGCCCCATGCTGCCACTGTTGTTGTTGTATTTATTTTACTAATGAAATAACTTTGACGAAAATATTGCTTTGAGAAATATTTGATTTAAAAAGGACCCCGCGAAACTTTATGTAGAGATATTTAGATCCCCGTGAACATTTTTTCCATTCACCACAATTCCGGGGGACGATTTTATTTAATTTCAAAAAGCGGAAGATTGTGAACACTTCGATGTCCTACAAAAGATCTAAGTTATGAGTTTTTTAAAAGGACAACGAAAACCGATCGGCTTAGATATATTTTTAAAGAAATTTCCTTTGAAATATTAAATATTTGTAGATGAATTCTTTTTAGTCACACATTTCGAAATTTTACTCGTAGATAGTATTAAGTCAAGCATATCTTCGAAACTGAGAGGATAATAATAAAAAATAAAAATATAACTTATTTAAAAAACTTATATGTAGCATGCAACATAACTGAGAACAAAAAGTAGATACACGATTAACATTTATTTTGTACGATTATGTCTTTTAGACGATAATACCAAAATTTTTTTGACATACATACTCTCGTACATATTTTTTTAACAAGTAAACGACAGTCTACAAGCAATTAGTTTAGATATACTTTCAAAGACATATGTACCTACTAGCTACGTTCTTTTCGTATCTCCAGCACAATAGGGAAATTTATATTGAACTGAAATTTTTTATAATAGTTCCTCAGGACAAGGATTATCAATTTATATCAGCAATGCATAAAATTTCCATGATTTTTATTCATGCAAAACTTCATATCTTGAACTGAACAATTTACAGATTAATTGATGACTTAAAAGTGGATAAAAGTCGTTGAAATGTGATGTTTTTTTAGAAAATTTAAAATTTTTTCTATAGGTTATTCCGGAGAAATTTCAAAAATAAGCAAAATCACATTTTATTCTGGATAGACGAAAAATCACATCTAATAAGGGTTTGTCCGAATCCAAGTCATCGTCGTCGCCTCGTTATGACGGTTTATGACGTCAGCAAACAAACATCTAGTATTCCAATTAATAAACACAAAGCAAATCTTTGCGAATTTGTTTGTTTAGCTCGATATTTGATATTTTAAATTCATCAAAGTAAACCAAAATACACAATTCGACAATATTCAAGGAATGCTCCTACAATTTTTCTTATTCTGTCCCATGAAGTCCACCTATAGCCCTGACTCACTCATCAAACTAAGCAATTAAAAAAAAAACTTTTATTCTTTAGAAGAAGAGACGTCTTTTCAATACACGTATTAAAAACATTTTTTTTCAACCAAGATGTAAACCATTTTAAAATAAAATCAAAGTTTAAAATGTAGTTCCTTAAAGTTTTAAAGTCCGATACGTGATTCAATTCGTTACGTTATTATGATAATACTAATAAATTAAAAAAAATTAAACGGACTGGAGGTACATATTTTATTAATGGCTTTGGAGTCGAGTTTAATGTCAATCCATAGCTTTTCAAAATATATTGAATACGTGTTTTTTTCTTTCTTTTATCTGATGCGTATCTTGCGAGTTATTCGACAATCTCCGAAACTTTTTTGCACGCTGGCTGCATATCTTTCTATCAAGAACATTCAAAGATGTTTTTCTTAGAATGAAACCAAAAGAATTACTCTAAGTTTATTTTATTTTAATATGGAACTATTATTGTGCTGGGCATCTATCTCAGTAGCTAGATTTCGCATTGTGCAGCATCTAACCCACCATTTAGGCGTCTTACCGTTTATTGTAGGAGTTTAAAAAATCTTTTGTATACTTTGCTTAATTCTGATTTATAAAAAAATTTAAGTTGTTACTATTTGTCATTGATTGAGTTATGTGCTGCGTAAAATTCATCATTAAATTACTAACCAATTCGCAAAAATACTACAAAGTTAAAAAATGTTGCATCTATTCGTACTTTAACCAATCCGAATGAAAAATATACACTTAAAAAAAAATTGTCAAAGTAACCAAAATCGTAGGTTAAAAATGCGCCAAACAATAATGGCTTTTTTAAATAATCTCCTGACGAAAAAGTTAATTTTTCTGTGATGTTTGTCGACTAACCGCGGCTGGATCCGAACCAACGATCTTCAAACTGGCGCTTCGTAGCTCTACCAACCGAGCTACCCATGCCGATGCTTTTTGTGCGATTGAACCTTAATAAAGCAATGTGTGGCGTGGGCTGATTAAGAATAAAAGGAATTGACTATTTTTAATATTTAATATTGAATAATGAAAATGTTGAAAGATCTAAAGAGTTTCGGCAATATGTATGGCGCAATCATTTAACAATTTTTGTTGTTTAAATTGACCAACCTTTTTTTTTTAATATATACATACATATGTACATACATATCCATATATACGGTTCGGACGAAATAAGTATTGAATATGATGATGAATTAATAGTAGCATAATTTGAATCTAATGAACACTTTTCTAATTTCCTATTATTAATCGATATTATTATATTATTAATAATATGTAGGTATAAAATCTAAAATAAAATTATTTTTGTTACTTTGCTAAAAATTTGAATTTCCGCGGATTCTTTTTACAGTACAGTCGAACCTCTGGTGGATTTGAAAAATGTACTAAAATTATCTTAGTAACGTTTATTTTAATATTTTATAGGAATGAGATTTATGACACAATCAATACAATATTTTAAATGCATATAAAAATTGTGTGTAAGTAAATGTAGGAATAACAAAATCCATCTATTTTTACCAAGAGTAGGGTATCTCTCTCTCCGCCTTATATTTTGACAAAATAGATACTTTCCACCCTTCATCCTGTCACATCGCTTTTTCAGATTTAATTGATCACGACGACAGCGAAATTGAAATTTCGCCATAGAGGAAATCCCCCTCCCGGAAAAAGATATATTCCTGCGGGCATATCATTCCAGTCATTGTCACATGAAATAACGTAAAGTAGCTCTCGTCGCCAACCAATCACCATATTACGAATGCTTATCCCGAACCGAATTGTCCCGGAAAGACTATGGCGCACTGGGGCTCCCGGGGCTCCTGGGGCTCGGGGCTCCCGGACCGGGGACGGGCCCGCCGAATGCGGGCTGAATGGGAGCAAAGCTGATACAGGAAACGTATTATGTCTTCTTCTTACGGCGCGACATCTTTGGGCCGCGAGTACATCCACCCTTAAATTATGGTGTGCGTCGATATGGCATGCCTCCGACGCGTAAACGAGACCGCGGAGCGAGGCGCGAAAAATATGCAAATTAAGCGAATACGGGTCTGATACCGCAGTCATTACTCAAAGAATAAATTCGGGCGGAAATGAAATTCAATTGGTGGGCATTTGCATTCATAATTTTTGGTTCCTGCTGTTTGTGCCAAACAAGGAGTCAAAACGGAATTACGGGGGTGTGGGACGTGAGTCTGCCTCTGGATCAGGAGTATGGGAAGCCACTTATCTGAGAAAATGTACATAAAATATTAAAAAACATGAAAACTTTTGTTGGAATTAAATATTCAATATTTATAACTGCAGTTCTTTTCCAATTTTATGAACCCAAAACAAAACTTGTGAACAAATGAAACATCAGATTTGAAATTAGGTAATAACCTTAAAATACCCTTGCACTGATTTTGGTATAATGTCGTAACAAAGCCATTCTTAAAGCCTAATATTGAGTCATACTTGCGCATTAAAAAATGTTTCTATTGAAATTTAACTAGGTGGACGACTGTAGTTAATTAATTATTTTACGTATCTAATTATTTTTCAGTTAATTTTCTCACTAAAATTGAACCACATTGTCAAAAATCCTAATTAATTTTCATTTTCTGTAATATATCCTCAAAAATATAAATATCGTTCTTGTATTACCCATAAATCTATTTTATTTACCCACAATTTAATTTTAAAGCTTTCCATCTATTATTTTAAATTATAAGGAATTTATTTGAATCCTTGTTAAAGATGAAACCTTGTGATTCACAATTTAAATTGGCTTTCTATATTTAATTCTGCCTACGTGTTTTTGCTTAATACTGTCTTAATTCTGAATATTGTTCAATTTTCAGCGTCCACTTCAATATTAGTTGACGATATAATACATATACATATTTCTGGTGAAATTGACTGAACTTTTAGCAAAACCAACTAGAATTTAAAATTGGATGACATGGTAAAGGAAGCAAAAGCTCTCTATCTCTCTCTTGTTATATTTCTCACAACTAAACTATAAATGCTGTAAATTGTTACAATAGAATTCTAGTGATTGGCATTTCACTAGATTTTAAACTGCATATATAAAAAAAACTTAACTCTAATTGAGATTCACTGATTTAAAACATCCTTAATGCCATGTTTTTTTAGCTTTTTTCTCAAAACATAGTTTGTAAATGCTTATAAAAACTTATTTCAAATTTTTAGATCAGTAGGATACTTCTTTATTGCCATTTTCGTACTACTTAACTACATATTTTGCTAGACTACATAAAAATATCACGTGTACTTGAATGATATTAGAATCTATTATTAATATGTTTATATTGTATATATTTAGTATGTTTGATTTGATATTCATTTTTTTCGGTAAACATATATCTATCTCTTATTATACAATCATATGCGTGTATCATCCAGGGAATCAGAATTTTATACTTGGCTAAAAACATACTCTTTATTAAGAGAGCGAAAATGAATTCCATTTCGACCGCAACCGCAGAACAATCTGCAGCCACTTCATTGAAATATTAGCAAATTTTGTTCGGGTTGTCGTAATTTTTGTTTTTTAAAATTTCCTTTTTTATTCCACTGTGCCCAATTTGCTGGGCGAATACCCAGAGCCTGGCTGGGTGCCGCCGCCGTTGACTACGTCGTCGTCGGTCGTCTCCTCACCCGAAAAGCAGCCTCAGCCACTGAAAATCCCCTTCAGCCATCCATTCCTCAAGCTGTTGCTTTCATGCAACATGCAAATTTCTGGATTGCATGGCAGCCTGCATGCTCATAAGCGGAAACCGAGTAACTAGAGGAAAATTCGGGCAATGTGCTCCTCAATTATCCTGATTCTCGTAATCCCTCCCCGCAGCCGCCCGGCGCCCCTCCCGGGCATACTTTGCATACACCCTGTAATCTAGTCGACATTGTCAAATGCCGTGCCTAATTTCATTGAATGCCACCGAGTCCTGGTGCCTAGGCAGCCCCACTCCAGAGCAATGTCTAAGAAGGTGGAAAAATATCCTGGCCCAGATTCTGGGACCAGTGACCCAGTCTGTCCGGCGACAGGCACAGGGTGGGCCTGAGAGGGTACTTGGCCGCACCGCACATATGAAATTTTGAATTCACCTGGTCTGAAGCGTTTTCGAGGACAACTGAAAATCATGTTTAGATTTGACGTAATATGATACTCCTCGCTCGGTGCTTCTGGCCCTAATGGGAGTGCTTATCAGGCCGGGTACTCCCGGCAGCAGCCGGTGGGTACCCCGAGACCCCGTCCCGACGCCCGCCGTCGTCGTCGTTGGTGGCTGGCCAACTACATTTTGTTGCATCAGCGTTTGCATATCATCCGTCTACCACGTGCAAATATATGGCGCAAAATTCCTGTTCCTGTTCTGCTCCTGCCGCTGACGGTGCTGTTGTTGTTTGAAGATGGATGGATGCTGGAGACTAATTTCCCACGTTAAACTGGCGGGGGGTTTCTTTGAAAAACGCCCCGTCGCCGTCACCGCCACCGCCACTGTCGTCCTTGATGGCCGTGTGGAACGTGAGTCTTGTGCCAGGACTAATGCCCGTGTTCATCCTGTTGACAATGCGGATGTACACCATGAGTTAAGTGGAACTTTCGGGATTACGGCGACGGATGTGGCGCGGACCACTATATCCTAGGTCTAGGTCTAGTAATATACCAAAATTTTCTTGTTTGCCATTCTCATTTTCTTGCAGCCAGCTAGCTGCCGCTCGGATTATTTTTTAATGTCGCTGGGCAATGGGCATAGCCGGGATTCTGGACGTCCAGACATAAGCCATCCTGGATTTCATTAGAGTCATGTTGTAGAACTCATATATCCACTAAATCTCATCCCACAAAATCTCATTATGTAACCACAACCGAATAGGATTTTTATGGGATTTTAAACATTCCCAAATGGTTACTCTCCATAAAATTATAATACTGTCCAAATTTGATGTTAGAACCTACGTATGTACGTTATATATAGTAATTCTAACTCTTAGCTAAAGCTTAACAATTTCAGCTAGATATGGATATTAGACGCATCTTAGACACGATATTGTGAATCTAGCGTACCAATAATGAAAGTATTCATTTGCAGTATCAAATAAAAGTATCGATTACTAAAATTATCAGCTATTCAAAGTTTCGTTAATTTTTAAGAGGAATCGCATAAGTTCTAACACCACGTATTAATTGATTTTTTGCCGGTTTCCACATTTTGTTGCCATTTGCTTGAAAATCGGAAGATGCGTTTGTTTCAGCCAGTCTACCTAATGGTTCTATATTTAATAAATTTATTATGAAGTGTACACAAATTATAAAATGGTGTTGTAATGGTGTATATTACTACGTTTATACGATATCTAAAGTGGGAATTTTGGCCTAGAGTAGACCAAAGATGAACAATTAAAAAATAATTTTACCAAAAACAAGCCGACTTTATGACATCTAGAAAAACAATGAACAATTTTTTTAAAAATCAGAGCCTTTTTTGTTTCGAAACAATCCTCTTAAGGGCCAATTTTTCAATCGTCAGATAAATTTAATATTCTGATAGGAAATCAACTTGGCCGTGAAGAACAATTATTTTTACCTCTATTTGTCAAAATTAACTGGCGAATAATAGTCCTATCTGCCGGTTAAAGCAACCGATAAATTTAACCGTCTGATAGCTAATTTAAATCAAAGTCACTTTGATTTTTGGGACAATTTTATGCGACAAATAAATTTATCTGAGGATTGCAAAATTGGCCCTAAATCAATTAAAAAAATATGTGGCAAGTTAATCCGCCACAGTGTCATAAAACAAAGATGGAGTCGGGTATAAGGAAAATTTTTTGGAGTCCCGAGTAGGTTGAGAAAATGCCCAAATATGCCAATATGCTTTGCTTACACATGGACACCACTCAAATTCAAATGCCCGTGCCGTTTATACGAATAGCCAAAATTTGGCCTAGAACCAGTGTCTAATCCTGATTTAAGATTGTAAAATTATGAAGTTTTTTCACTTTCGTGGAAAGTTATTATACTATTTTTGAAATACGTGGCGTGAGAACTTAAGCGACGATATAATAAGCATATCCATTTTAAAAATATTTCAATAATAATTGCAAAATATATTTTAACATTAAGCAAGTCAGTAGAAATAAAATATTTGCTGTGATTTGTGAGATCATTGAGAGAAAATACAAAAAATAAAGTAAGTCATAAAAAATAATTCAACTTGAATGTGGTCACAATTTAAAAAGTGAGAGCTTCATTTAACAACCACGCCTACTTTAACTTTAAAGGTCTGAAAGGCAGTTTTTTAGCGATTTTTGGGCACTGTACGACAGATGTGGCGGAGCTAGGGCATTTTCTTGGGATTATTTTTTAATGTCGCTCGGGACATAGACAGGATTCTGGACGTCCAGGATAAGCTGTCCTGGGTCTCATTAGAATTGTGTTAGGGAGAACTCATATATCCGCCACATCCCATCCCGCCGAGTTGGGCCACAAAATCTCATTATGTAACTTGAGCCCTAAACCACCGCAAAATCGGATTTTTATGGGATTTAAGCATGCTGAAATTGTTATTCCTGATATAATCTTAATACTGTCCAGATCTGAGGTTGGAATCTGCATACGTTACCTAGCCGCCTCGGAGTGGCTACCTCAAAGGGACTCGCTTGCGAAAGGATCAAGGGTTGGAGCGGATGGATGTCAGCTATATCTAAAACCTTTTTTGCCAAAGAAAATAAAAGTAAATAAAATAAAAGAACTATACATGCGAGGAAAATACCTCGTCGAGGAAGACTTGTGAAAGTGTGGAAAAGTTACCGATGGGCCGGGTAAAACTTTACGACTTGATCCCTTTGCCTGGATGTAGAAGGGATATAAATTTTCAAACTGATTTATTCGGAAAAAGGAGGTTTTTCAGCTTTTACCCCCTTTCTTCTTGTTCAGGGGTGAAGAGATCGATTGCAAACGGATATAAAAATTTCTTGTGTTAGCTACAGTTGCCCGAAAGTTCCCTTTTACGGATTTTAATGCACTCCTTCCTTTTTCTCGTCGTCCAAGCAGAAACCTTTTTAATCCGACATTTTACATGTGAAATAGATGAACAAGGTTTTCAGGAAAAGAGAAGCCGGCTCCGAGTAGATTATTGCGATTTTCTATGTCACGGAATTGATAACGACAGTATATTGTGGGATAAATGAAATCGTCGTTTTAGTACCTATAGAAACCCAAAACGTGGCCTGAGGACATGCATGAAAATAGCACTGAACGACTTTATTTTATTATTATTTTCCTTTTTCTTTATCTTTACCAAGCCTGTGAAGAGGAGTGTTGACCAACTGATAGTCAGTTGATGAATTTAAACTGCAATAAACCTAGATTTATACAGGTTTTTATTTGAACTTATTTTCATTTTCTAACTTTTAAAACACATCGGCTTTATGTTAGCAGATCAACCGAGAAAATTTAAGGTTTTGTGTAACTTTATATCACTTCATTCGTAATGTATGCCACATGGAAAAATTTGCGTTATACCTACTTAGAAATTTTCGATATACAGTAGCGCTGAAGCAAACTGCACCACCCATAAATTTTATGATTTCCTTCAATTCTCCGAAGTAAAACTCAGGTACCGCCATATTTTCTACCTGATTAGTATAAAAGAGGATGAGCTTATCCTTTCTACGTCATTTGGTTATTGACTTTGGCTCTGTGAAAGGACATTTTTTATATTGAAAGAAAATATGGCAAAATACGTGCAATTGACTCCGCGAAAAAAAATTAAAATTTTGACATTATCTGAAATTCCGCTCGTGAAATTGCGAGTATTGTGGGATACAGTCATTCCACTGTAGTGCGTTTGTTAAAGAAAATCGCGAAACTGACTCCGTAGATAGACCAATTCGAAAAAGTTTTAAAAGGAAGACAACGCCGGCAAATTTCTCTGGTCGTAAAGACAGGTAGGCAATAAACTGCCCTTGTATTTACAAGAGTTGAAGGTGTTTACCCAATTATCGATAAAATTTCCAAATTCCTTTGAAGCTTACCTAAATATTTTGAAAGATTCGAAGAATTGTGGGTGGTGCGGTTTGCTTGAGCGCCACTGTATGTACATATGTACATGTAGGCATATTGCACGTTAATATAATATAAAACTGAACAATTATTCAAAAATTCAAAAGCGAAAAAAGGAAAATGAGAAGATTAATATGTTCCTACATAGGTATATGAAGGATATTTTTCGAATTTTAGTAAGATTTTAAAAGTACAATGATAAAAGAAATTTTATATGTACATACATACCTAAAAGATACATTCTAAAAAATAAGTGTAAATGTTGTAACTAACTAAAACGGGTGTAATATCATTTAAAACCATTTACTTTACGATAGTCATTTGTTTTGTGTTTATTTTATTTTATTTCACTGAATGAAAAAATATAAAAGTGAAATAGGAAACATATTGAGCTATTTCAAGAATCGTAAGAATATGTCTCGAGCGCTGAGACAGATATGTATTACACTGGTCAACACTAATTTTGGTGCCGAGAAGCTGTATTTGTTTTTTAACTTAGGACCTTATACTGATTACATTAATAACAAAAACTTTGATATCCTATGTGTAGATTCTAGATTTGGTCTAGTATAGAAAAAAACAAATTTATACATTAACAACAATAAACAGCATTTATTACATTATTTTGTAAATAAAAACAATTTGGGGGTATCCGCGGCTTGTATTCATCCACAATTTCCGACTAAAAGTACTAAGACATAAGAAAAATAAGAACCTTTTATAAACTCTGTTATATAGGCTTTCTGAACCCTTTAACTGTGTAAACACCACAAATGTAAGAAAACACATTTGGATCGTTGAGACAACTTCTTCGCGATCAAGACATGATATAAAAAAATCAATTTGTTTATAGAAATGTATCGATAAGCACACAAAAGTACTGATTACAGCCATTATTCAAAGCTAATGGTAGATCCAAAATTACACGTAGGAAAAAAAAAATGAAAAATATTTTTATTGTTGCCAATGCATACCTAATACAAAACCACTAACGATATCTCGGCACCAAAATTTTTTTATTTTATTTGTTGACCTGTGATCATTGAAATCCTTATGTCATGATGTAAAATTAAATTATTTAACTGACTGACTGACTACCTCATTGATTACAAAGTAGCCTTATAAGAAATGTAATTTGCAATTATTATTGTACATATGGAATCAACGTATAGGATTTACAGCGAGGATAAAATAAGGCAATTATAAATTTCAATTCAATTTCAATCAATGAATGATTAAAGTATGTAGTAGTTATCTAAACTAAACATCCTAACAGACATTTCGAACGTTTTTAAACGATTTTATTTAGCTTGATCCCGCATATTTGTTTGTTTGAAATCTTTCGACAGATATTTCAACACCTTCTACTAAAGTGATTTTTATAAATTTTGTATATACAATATACATATTGAGTTCCCATGACAATACAACATTATGACATTTCAACTTGGTGACGAGGGTCTGATGGTGAAGTTTCTAGTTTTTGGCACAGCTGATGATTTAAAATAAAACCGTTTAACTTTAAAGTTTTTTAAACTTTACTTGTTTGAGTTATGAACTTGATCATGCAAAACAGCTTTCATGAACAAAAATTGTACAACTTATTCTCAAATGTAAGGCAAATTACGTAACTGGATTTTTTTTATAAAAACCCGAATAAAAATTATATTACGACTGTGAAACATAATTACATCTTTACGTTTCTCCACAGAAAGGTGTAAATTTCTGCTTGCAAATGTGGTACGAAGTTTATTTAAAGATCTTTAAAAAGCAAGTTGAAGTAAACTCTCATGGAAAACTTTAATAAACTTTTTGAACTGATTAAGTTTTCATTTTAGTTTTCTTTAGTTTTGAGGTTAGACAAATTCGTAACCATTAATTGTGCAGCTCTGACTATGTATTTCCTAGCTTTCGGTTCTGATGGTGTTCTATTTTAAATTGTATAGATAACCAATATTTAAATTTGCACTCATTGGGATTTTGAAAACAAACAGGATTCGAAAGCCACATTGTTATAATGACACAATATAAATTTTTATCATAAAAGAAATCCCTTTAAAACTGATTTATTCCACATTTTTCGCCCACGTACACTCTCATCCATTTTGGGAGCGTAAAACCAGGAGTAAGTCCTGACCTGTAGCCTGTTACTCCTTAAAATCCGGGGAATCCCCGCCTAAGTTAGATAAATAAAACGTTACGAAATATATCCATCTCGACGTTTTTCCTGATACCTTCCAGGATTACTCTTCAAAAATCATTTTTTTTCTTGCGCTTATTTCTGGAGCTAGCTGGGTACATAGTGAAAAGTTAGTAAAGCGCAGTAATGGAAATTCAAGGAGATGGAAACATATCAGCGGAAACAACTTTAACCCTGAGGAGCCGACCCATCCATATTCGCCGCGCCGCACCGCACCACGTCGCATGTGTGCGAGTGAGTGCGGGTACGAAGGGCTGCGGGGAGGGCGGTGGAAAGGGCGAGCCCCGGACGGGCAAAGTCGCCGAAAACAACGAGAAGGCAACAAAAACAATTTGTGAAGCAATTTTCTAGCCTAAAGCAAGAAGTAAATTGTCCTGAAAGCCAGCAGAAGGAGCGCAGGCAGAATAGTTGATTGCCTTCAATTTATCTCTCGTCGTTGTTTGTTTTCCTAATGAAAGAGATTTTTCAAATGCCATTAGGAGCACATCCAGCCGGGCTTTTCACAATTTTCGCATTTCGTGTGGCGTCGATAAGCACACTTTACGTATCAGAGGATGCCCGTTGGAGTCCCGGGGTGAGTTGCAGGGACTCAAGAACCAGGAGCCGGGTACAGGGTGTTCCATCTCCCATGGACCAAACTAAGCCGCCTTTGTTTTTATTCCCATTGTTTTTATTTTTAGCCAGAGGAGTCCCACAGGTCCTTCAATCTAGCTGCCAACTACATCACTAATGCCAAGGATGAGGCCGGTCAAGTGCTTTTTTTTTTCCCCAGGAATAATGAAGCCCCACAGAGGGAGTGGAGCATCGAAGGTTCTGCAGTTCGGACGAAGGTATTGCTTTATCATCCCTTTATCCCGCCTCTCTCATGACACACGAAAGCAATAACGCTTTGGGGGCAAATTTCAGTAAATGTATCATCCACCGACCCCCGAAGACCCCCAACACCCCCACTCACGCCCTCAGACGACCTGAACGAGTTGTGTTCGACATGTGAAAATCTGCATTTAGGCGGTTTCACGTCCATTTCCAGTTAAGATGAGTGAAATGGACAGAAATCAACGCTTCTACCTGATGCTCGTCCGGCGGCAGCCACTCACCTGTGCCGGGAACCAGGAGCCCCAGCAGAAGCCCCAACAGAAGCCCCACCAGCACCTGTTTGACACGTCGGGTAAGCAAATCAAATGAAATGAATCGGAATTCTACAGAGGCTCGTTTTTCTAGAAAAGACGACGACTGACTCTCCAATCTGAGCGGGGATTACCGGATTAAGGGCGCACTGCAGGTGTGTTGCCAATTTTTACATCCCCCGGGTCCACCTACCCTTTGCCAGCTGAGGAGGTGGCTTAGTTGAAGTTGGTCCTTTGGGCCGACTAATGGCGGATTGGACGGATGGATTCAGGTTCTGCTGCAGATGATTTCTTCGTCAACAGAAAATATTACTTACATGCTTACATCAGATCCGGTCTCATCAACTGACCGATTATCGCTGTCAGGGACGTCCTTCTCGGCAGACTGTCCGACTCAATTATTGGACGTTTCTGTCAAAGGAACTTGTACGTTTCGACGGTTTTTTTAGCAGAAAGGAGATCAGACAAACTTAGACATTTACAAATTGCATTATAGGCTGTCTGTAGTCTTTACTCTATCGAAAGAGAGAAAAAAGTGAAAGAGGATAATTAATTAATGAATGATATGATATAATAATATAATAAGAGAGTATAGGACGGATGGCCCCACTTTTTAATTTTGTAGTATTTTAGCAAATTGGTTAGGCATTGAGTGATGAATTCTACCAGTATATAGTTCAATCAATGACAAATAGTGAAGGGGAAGATTTCCCAAAAAACCTATTGTAATCCCGAGACTCCCGGATAAGAAGTCATTCATATTTAACAGGCTGGCGCCCCAATCGGACAATATTCCAACAATTTTATCACTTCAACCAGACCAATTAAAATAAAATGATCTTAGAATTAGTTTTTTGGTTTCTCTCTGATAAAAACGTCTTCGAAGTGCTCTTGATGGAAAGATATACAGCGTGTAAAAAAAGTTTTGGAGATTGTCGAATAATTTGCAAGATACCCATCAGATCAAAAAAAGAAAAAACACGTGTTAAATACTTTTTTATTGGAATGACATCAAACTTTACCCCTCTCCCTCCCTCCTCCCTTAGTGGTGGGGTTGGGGTAGCTTTAAAATTTTAAAAGGGAACTCCCAATTTTATTTCCTATTATTCGGCATTTAACATGCACTTTAAATTTAAATTTGATAAACCAAACTATATATGTAATTATTTATCAAATATAGAAAAAGATTCTCTAGATTTTTGTGACGCTCAAAAAATTATACCTACAGAAAATTGTGCGTCACTAAATAACTTAGATACACTAGAACAATGAGAGTAGAGCTAACACGTCACTGATTTACATTTATTTTTGGAAGTATTAATTTTGATACTTAGGGTGTATCTATCTACTTTATCCGCACAATTTTCAAAAAAATAAAATTTTTAATAACATTCAAATTTGTGCCACCTCCAGAAGTATATGATTAGATTAAATAAAGCCCTCTTAGGACTAGTTTGAAAGCTTATACTCCCTAGCTTTTTCAATCTTTCTTTTTTGTTTTTAAATCCCAAAAATGCAACAAAATCATTATTATAAGCAGTAGCTTGCACGTAAACCAATTATTTAGTTTATGCAGCACGCGCGAAGATTACCTCATCGGCGATAGCTTTTTTTCCCGAGCTCACCGATACTCATCGTCATCGTCAATTTAAATATACTAAAATTAAATACAAAATCAAAATCAAAATTTTAAATACAATAAAATCGAAGTCGAAATCGATATCGAATAGGATTAGTACACTAAAGAACATGAGGGTGTTTATTTGAAATTCTTGTCAAAAATAAACTTTTCTTTTTGATAATAGAAAATTATAAAACCAGAACAAAGAATATATAAAAGCTAGACGGATTGAATGGAATATCAAATCCTAATTTTTGGAATTGCGAATTCTTGTTTCAAAATTGATTCTGCTTTTAATGTGCTCTAATTATTTTCTAGTCAAAGTCAGTGATATCTCAATTCTCGCTTTTTTTGAAGTTGAGCTATAATAAAACGTAAAATCTCTTTTGTATACCCCTTGGGGAACTCATCTTTTTTTTTAATCAAGAACTTTGGGTCAAATTTGCCGTACACATATTTTGATCGTCCACTTGTTTAAATTGACGATTGCGATTAACAAAAATTCAAATTGATGTGCCTTTGGAATTATTGATATATTTATAAAATGAAATGTAGTAGAATAAAGATAAAACTTTATATACTGTAGTGTGCCTTAAAAAAAGGTCGTCGTATTTTCCACATCGTCGACTTTATTATAATCTGAACACGTCGTATCAGTGCTTGACTGTACAATTCCTTAGAGAAAAAGAGTTGCCATCAAAATATTCTTGCTCGGCACATACAAAGTACAAAGTAAACCTGATTATGCACTATCACGTATAATATCACTTCAAATTAAGGGATACTAGCGCATATAAATAATAACATTTAAGGATTTCAATTGACACAGCTTAAAAACAACTGCAACTCTATGTGAAGCAAAATTTTGTATTTATATTTAAATCGGGAAATGGACGAAGAAGGTATTGAAGTTATAATTTTATTTCTTCAAATACTAATAAACTATGTATTAAATACATAAAGGGGAAGAGGGAAAACTAAAAATTGCATGCAAAATAGGATAATCAATATGCGATATGCTCATAGCCTTCTATAAGGAAAAGTACTGATTTATTATTTGAAAAGTCTACTCGCCAGCATACTTTTCGTTGAAAAGTCGACTTTTGAAAAGAAAAGTCTGGTTTGGCACACAGCCTATGTTAACGAATGCCCAAAAACTTCATGAATAAATATAAATACCGATCTTGTTTGTCTAGCAAATTTTCTGTGGATTCATTTTCATAGGCTTAAAAAAAATTGCTATCTTAAGTTTTGTTGACTTATCTTAATCATATATTCGAGATTTTGATTTGTTTTGTTGTCTGCTATTTGTCTTGTAAAAATTGTAAAAATAGCACGAATTTAACTAAATAATAAATATTGGACATGTGCGTATTAAGCCAAGTTTCTACTTCGCATCATGATTTAAGGCGATATTAGTTTAATTATATGTAAAAGTACCCTGCAGTTAAGGCTTAAAAAGAGGTAATTTCGAAAAAAAAACTCGTTTATCATATGCAACAAGTTTATGTAATATATTATGTTAAGAAAATGAGAGTACCTATATGTAGGTACATACAAACAACTCTGGAAATGTTGTACATTAAAAATATATTTAAAAAACACTTAATGTTTTGAAAATAAAAATGAGAACATGCTAAATGAAATTAGCTTAAGAATTTATAAATAAACTCTATGCCAAATTACATCTAACAATATTTTTATGCTTAGATAAATTTGTAAAGTTAATCATTTAGCCGCTTTTTTAATTGCTTAAGGGGACGCATTCGTTTAATTTCTTCAAAGATATAACATATTCAAAAATACATATGTAAAAACAAATTTAAATTAAAAATCCGAAAATTTACTTTAAAATTTTATTTTATATTATAGGTGTAAAAATAAAAGAACTTCAAACGCGTTTTCCTAGAATAATCTTTTTTTACTTTGTCCCAGCGAATACTCGAAGACAATGCATTGATTTAATATAAGTACAAATAAATATAATAGATAATAAATTTTATATGCCGATAATCCCAACCAAAATGTCAATAACTAAGTAAGTCAATTTATTCGTAAATTTTAAATATTTTTCTTTAAAAATTAGTACTAAACAAGTTCAATATAACCATAGTTATAGTTAATAAAATACGTAATTTTTGAAAATTTGTGTCGTTCCCCCTTAAACTATAAATGCATCTGGACTGTGGTGCATCATCCACAGAGTTGGTCCTTCGAGTTTACAAGAAATATTGATGATATTACACTCCATCCGGACCGACGCCGACGTCCCAAGTAGAGGTTTTAATTTACCCCCTAAGGGGCCTCATCCAATTCGAAAAGTTCGTCCCAAAAACAGAACTATTTTCGATTGGAAAAACCCTCCCGGTTTGAAACTAATGTAATGGACCTTCTTGCTCTATCCAATTTTAGCTTGTTCCCGAACAGGATCCGGGATCTCCTGTCCGTAGAGTGAAAGTGTTTCTCTATGGGTGAAAAACCCAATCGGGCAATGAATTGTAGTTCAACATGGCCAATAAATCCACCTCGTTGATTCATAACCGACAGAAGAGGACTTACGTGGCGGTAACAGCTTTTTGCGAAAATATTCCAATGGGATCTCTCCGCTAGATCGAAACAATAGCGAATCAGAAGAAATAAAAAAATATATAGCATCCGGATAAAATCAGAATCGAATTGCTCCCGATAAACTTTATATTTTCGCCCATAAACTCGTTCAAAGAACAATATAAGACCGATGGTGGGCGGCGGTGGTGGCGGCGGCGGCGGCGGCGGCTTCAGATCCAGATCCAGGATTTTAGCTCCCAGAAACCATCGAGGACGCAGCATCAGCACCACCAGCACAAAAGTTTTCTGTATATTTTCTGGTAGATATCGGCTCCTTACGATTCCCTTCGATAAGGATGAGTCCAGAGAAAACCCACCGAGTGTCAGGAACGAGGGATGAATGGTGGAAAATAGGCGCTCCGTCGGGCGTTGCGGCGGCGACGGCGGCGCCCGGGGTGGCCCCAACTTCGAATATATGTACAGTGGGGCCGGGGATGTGATTATGATTCCAGATGTGAAGCTAAAGTGAATTTAATATTAGGAGAAGTCCCGCTGAGCTAGAAACCGCACACCATACGCTCGCTCCAGCGATTCCAGGAATCGGAGTTCGGAGGAGTCTCGGAGTCGGGACTTTTTCGAACAGATGGCAACTGTGTGAGATCGTGTGTTATATGGGGCCCGCGCAGCACCCTCCAGGCATTCTTCTGACTCCCAGTTTTACCCCCTGCACACACGGTTAATCCTTTGCCATACAAAACGAATAATATTCGCTAGAGAGATAAAGTGAACTGATACATGTATCCTTGGGTCCGGGATCGGGTTCCCGGGGGAAAAGCCGCCCGTCTCGCTTTATATAGACACCCCTACCCCCCAGTACCCCCAATCCATCAGGTTCTAGCCGCATCCCAGCCGAGGTAGCAGGAATACCGAGGAATACTACGACGATTCCGACGACACTATTCCGGGACTTCTTGGCTAGTTGCCATTTTAAAGTTTAATTTACATATTGACGTTCCTGTCCTTTGGGAAGGTTTATTTGCAGAACTTTATGCAGCTGACTTGTATTTTCGCTGAGTAGGTACGTGGTGTGCTCCCCCGTATCTGCTCCGATGATGTATCTTCCCTGTTTGCATATAGTGGCACCGATATTTCATAGATACATATCTCATAGATACGTTCAATATCCAGATATACTATATATCATGATTTGAATCGAACTTCCGATGTCATCTTCGATGATTTTTGCATTCTCCACTTTTTCTGGTCCCCCGAGTATAGTGCGGTAGCCCACTGTGATACCTTTCAAACCCATCCAACTAGCACCTTTATACGTTTCTTGGAATTAACTTATCCAGGTCTTGTCGAATTAAAGCCCTACCTTAGACCGCACCCCTTTTAAAGGAATCTAATTTCATTTTATAAGATAAAACTTTTTACATTTGATAATTACATTTGATGGACTTGAACAACTTTTCCTACCCAATACCTCCCACAACTTCTATCTTTATCTACTAGTTCTAGACCAGTTTTTGGAGTTCTCATCTGAAAGGAAGCTCAAAAATCTTGACCAGAGGCAACTTTTAGGATGAAAGGAATAGAGCTGCAAAAATGTGGCACCCAATAGCCCCAGAGAAGCACACTGTCGTATCGAAGACAAGTTAAGCAGCATTGATTTATTTAGATCTCTACTTCTAGCCCCAAACCCACCCCTAGATACCCGCTCTCAGCCGCATTGCTTTGCCCTACATTTCGGGTATATCTCTAACTCATCTTGGGCTTAATGAGATCATGTCAGGAGATAAGCATCGGTCGAAAGACTGCGGTGGGAAAAGTGTATTATCGGAGACATGCCATCCGTAAGAAAACAGGTTTTCCCTCCTTTAAAATTTCTTTAGGTAATGGGAATAATTGAGCTTCTTGGATTGGAAAATTTTCCACTTCCACCTTGACTACCCTAAAACCCACCCTTAGTCAACTCGCCCTCGCTTTTTAGTTAGGTTTTGGACGATGAAATGAAATGGGATTGACCAAGAAGATTATCTTTTCTGCTTGAGGCACCTTTTATATACATGTATATA
Organism: Machimus rusticus; assembly: GCA_951509405.1. Classification (NCBI taxonomy): domain Eukaryota; kingdom Metazoa; phylum Arthropoda; class Insecta; order Diptera; family Asilidae; genus Machimus; species Machimus rusticus. The sequence continues at coordinate 3,052,249 of OX608054.1, forward strand.
TTATATGTATATAGAAAGGTGTTTTCACGCAACCCAATACGAAAAAAAAGAGATTTTCTTCTTTTCTCCAAAGAAAAAGTTATACCCTAGCTTTATAAATTGTACGATTTTTTTTTTTCAAGAAGATCAGTGTCTTAAAAGTTGAGGTGCCCTTCGCCTCCGGACTCAATCAGACTGTCCTTCGATATGCCTTAGAACTTTTGTCACAGGTGAAATATTTCGATTCCATTTCGCGGGAATATAGTGAAAATCTTCCTTTGTGAAGGAATCGAATACGGCTTAATGGGGGCTAATACCATCTCAACTGAGCTGAAATATTCCCTGAGGGTAGTTATAATTCCTTTGTCCTGACAAAATTCAAGACTTTGAGATATTTCACGTTTTATAAGGTACAAAATTCGAAAACTCAATGTAATCGCATTGTTTTCGTAGTTTTCATTCGGACAAGATTTTCTGAAATTACAAAGGAATTGGAAGAGAAGGTCGAATTATTTTGAGAAAATTTAATTTATTTCTTCAATGTCACACAAAGTTGTGCAAATGGCAACATATGTATATTGCACGGACGGAGGAGTGTGAAATTTGGTATAGTTAAAGATGTATTACAAATACATTCAATTAAATTAAATAAATTCATTATTTACGTTCATACTGCCAATGTTAAACACATAGTAGTCTGTGGTCAAATTGTCGTAATGTTACTATTGACAGTGCCAATTTCAAACACGAAGTAGGCTGTGTACAATCGTATTTTTCGTAGTAACCCCAGTAGCAAAGACTTTATAACTATAGTTATAAAGTCTTTGCCAATAGGTTGAATTTCGACCACAGGGCGACCACTAGTCTGAGTTAATAGGTGTGTTTAATGACTTGCTCTAGATTAATCTAGAGCAGAAATGAGTAAGAAATGTGTTCAATTACACTCAAAACTGCTCTAAACTGAGCAAGCTTGTGTTCAATGAGTCTGCTCCAAAGTAATCTGGATTACTTAGGAGCAAGATTTCCTGCGCCAACTTCCTAGTATAGGATCAACTTGGAGCAAAAAGAAAAATTTGTCATACTGACAAAGTGAAAAGTGGGAAAATTTAAATAAAATAATTTATTTTTACTATTTTTATAAGCAATGATGATGATAAAAATTTTGATTATTAGTGAACTATAGTACCAAATTTTTGTTCGCGCCATATAATTTTGAACAAATGAAACTTTATTTGATATTTAGCAGCTCAGAAAAATTCAAAGTGCTGTTCAATGAACAAGCCTGTTCCTTTCTGATCTCTTCTGCTCTGACAGTTTTTCTGAGCTGAACCCTGAACTGCTCTGTTCTGCTCTGTTCTGCTCTGGTCTATTTTCTGGTCATTAAACAGACCTAATAAGTAACTTGGTTTTTTAAAGTATACACTTATTTTGTTAGTCTCGTACCAGGCGTTGCCCGGGCGCAGCTATCCCTATCCTATAACAAAGCTAGACTTTAATACAAATATTGTATAATATGATATGTATGTACATTTCAAATTTGTCAAATGTCACTCAGGAAGTTAAGCGCAACATGCCCATTGAAGTTCTTCGCAATCGAATAAGCACTTTTCAGGCCAGTCAAATCGTACATAAAAACGGGCCAACAATTTTTTTCCAGTTGCCTTATAACTCATAAAGTGCGCATTTGTTTTGATATTAGTCGTTTTTACCAAAACGAAAATTGAATTTTTTAAGTAATGAGCTTGTGAAAATCCCTGGAGGAGACCTTTTTTCAGCAGTGGATGTCTTTCAGCTGATATGATAATAATGATGATCATGGGTCGATTGAAAGAGAACTATTGAACATACAGTCTTTATTTTTGTCCTAAATGAAAAACTATTAAATTTACTGCAATTCATTTTCCATAACTTTTCTCATAGGTTAACTATTCAACCTAACCTAACGAAATGAGAGCAAAATTAAAATATTGATTTTTGGAAGAACAAAAATAGCCCACATCTCGAAAACAATTAAACGCACAGAATTGTAGTTAGGGTGAAATTGTTGCAAATTTAATGTACCTACCTTAAATATGGTAATAACGACTAATATCAACAAATGCATAGTTTATGAGTTACTAGCTGCCCGGGCACAACTATACCTTGATGAGTTATACAATATGGATAGCGCTAAAATATTCACCGTATTCAAATACCTACGTATACCAATTTTCATGACGATCGGTTGGACGATATAGAAGTATTGGTACAGCCGTTCTCGAGTTTTACGCTTAGCCATTCATTTTTATTAGAAGAAATATAAAAAACTTTAAAAATATATTAATCACAATCATATATAACCTATGTCACTCAAGAATAATGTAACTTTCTACTGGTAAAAGAATTTTTAAAATCGGTTCAGTAGTTCCAGAGATTACTTCTTACAAATAAACTCACAAACTTACAAACTTTACCTCCTTCAACTTGTTAGTCCTGAAATAGTGCAACCGTTTCAAAAATTAAACCGGACAGATAGACAGCCAGACCCAAAAATGTAGCCTATGATGTTGATAATTTATCGCATTTGTGCGTTATGTATCTAAGAAAAAGTCTTAATTCTGAATTTTCTTCGAACGTTTTTGATATAAAGATTTGGGCAGAAAAAGTTACTATGTATGTAAAACAAATTAAAGATTCTTAATGCTAAATTTAATTTCTTTTTCTTAGGTTTGGAATCTTGAATTTAGCTCACGTAAATCTAAAACTAAAGTGAATAACTTAAATAATTTTTATAAATTTAAATAGGTATGATGGGCTTTATTCGAAAAGTTTTAAATCTTTACTGTTTATTCAGTAATTTGTAAAATCTTTTTTATATTCTATACACATATTATTAAATATGATTTTACTTCCGCATCGAGTGATTTAAAATGAAAATTTTTTTTAACAGGCTTGGAATTTACCTCGTTACCCATTTTTCTGAGTATAAAGAGACCTTGATTGGAATACCAAGACTTTTCCGGATGATACTACCCGGGTTCTTATCATGTTTTAATAACCATAACATAACCATAAAATATGGAAAGTGCTGAACGACTACTTCGGAGGAAATTTACACCGCTGAGTCCGGGCGACAGAAAAAAAAGGGAAGCGAATCACCCGTCCAAAAGTTAATTTAAACAGCATCCTCTTTTCGCTTTACGACTCATTAAATTGCTACCAGTTAATCAACACTGAAATCCATTTTGCAGGATCCGTCCCTGCCGCCGCGCCGTCCAGCGGCTGGGGCACAGCCACTAAAAATAGCATTAATTTTTTACTGCAGCCACAAAAATCATTCCGAAGCTATTAAGTCGTTTATTTGAAATCTGTCAGAACTTGTAGTCCTAAAAATGTTCCTTGGCGGGTGCCACCAGAAATCCCATTAACCTCAGCCATAGAAGTTTTTCGGTTGGTGGACCTCGACGACGGCGGCGGCGGCGGCGGGGGCGGACGGTTTAAAACGCGAGCCTATAACAAATGAGTTTTGGTTACACGTTTTAAATGGGTTTTCACACTGGGAGCCTCCGCTGAAAAATTATAAAAGGAGCCCAGAGTTGAAACAGGATTTTTGGACAGTGTTCAAAAAGTGTCCACCCGAAAGAAAGTTTCAGCCCCGGGTATATATTAAGTGAAATATGGAGGAGGTTCGGGTGTCTGAAGATGAAGAAATATATCTATATAAAAGTCCGGAACGCCTGCAGGCGGTAGAAGATTTATTGATTTATTTAAAAGGCCGGACATTTTCAGCCATTTCAGCCGTTTTCAAGTCATTTCCAAGCATCCGGTTCTATCCGTATTCAGCGATTTAAAACTGAGCTAAAATTAAGATGCGAATGTTTTTCACGTATTCAGAGGACATCGACTGTGAGGAATTATGAGATTTTTTTTTTTTTCAATTAAAAAATAATTCAACCTCGATGTGATTTAACACAAACTCATTGCCGAGTACTTTTTAAGGGCAATTTTTATTCGCAGTTTAGAATTAGATCAAACATTTAAGGAAGACTTAATTTGTCAGATTCAGTTGCTGAAATTTTTATTGAAAATCATTATTTGTAATTTCACATTTACCTCAAGTTCTGCTTTGTTGGTCGCCAAAGTCCCAAATTACGCCCGATTTTTGAAAATTTTAACTTTCATAGAAAAGGAACTCTTGAAGGATGGAAGGAAATTTATAACAACAAGTACCACTGGACCAAATGTTTTAAACGGTAGCACTGTAAACCTGGAGGTAGTCCAGGTAGAAATTGTCTTAGGTTCTACTTTAAAGGCTGCAGATAAATTATATACATATATATATATGGCTGCTAATCAACCTTAGAAAAGTATCTAAGTCTCTAACAGTTTTATTCTTGATTTCGACATTATTGATAATGGATTATGAAAATTATAATCAACAATATTTGCAACCGGTTCCAAATTTCTGCTATATGAGCATGTATTTTATCTTTAAAGTACACTCTTAAAAACAAGTGTAAATATAGTAGTAGGTAAAACATAAATAACCCAAAATGGGTGTAAAATTCTTGTAAAATTTCACCAAGTGTTGAATTTTAGGATCTTAATGCGTATACTTATTTCAATTTTTTTAATGTAATTTTATACTATTTATCTCGGATTGTACATAAAAATCGGTGTAATTAGAAAATAATCTAAAAATTACGATAATTTTACACCAAAAGTGGTTTACATTTTACACCATTTACTCTACGACAATCGTAGGTCATTTCTTTTGTACTGGTCACGACGTATAAATTCAACATGAGTGAATTAAAAGATTTAAAAAATAAATGCGAACAAAAATGAATTAAAATTTTAAATAAATCTTTCATTTTCATATATTTATCTAAATATTTATAAACTCCTATACTGTCATCTAATTGGTAGTCACCTATATACAAAAAAAATCACCTTTATCTTTATAGTAATATATTTTGTCTTAACTTTGGGCAGGAAAAGGCTTTATACCGAATATACTTCTTTACATACGATTACCTACAGTTTTTAGTAACAAAGTTTGTAAGCAATGTTGAAATTCTTACATAAGAAGAGTGTTTTTGGTTGGAAAATGTACTCATTGTTCGACGTAAAATTGCACAATTATTGGTGGAACTTTTCCTCTGTTTTGCGTATTACTACACAATCTTAAAGTAAAACATCTTCATTATTGTTGTAAAATTGAACTGCCGTATGATGTCTTCCATTGCAATTGTTTTGGTGTGAAAGTAATAAGGAAAAACGGTTGTCCCATATTAAAGTGGTGAAATTAGAACAACATTTTTGTAGAGGGTAGTAAAAATGTTTTACTGCGCAGATAAAAATATCATTTTATTTGTTACTCTAGAACAAACCAGATATAATCGGTGATATACCAATAGAAAAAGGAATATATTTAAGTATACAAATCGTATCGCCAAACTCCTATTTTGAAAAATAGTACCTGGATCAAACGCAAAACAGTCGATGTAAATATAATAAGTTAAAATCAACACCGATTTTTTTTTTTATGTTTCTTATTAATTTGTAAATTGACGTATTGGTTACTAGAAAAATAGAAATAAAAATCGTTCACCCAAATTGACTGAAAAGACGGAGATTTTCAATTTTATCTGACCACAGAAGGACCAAATATTCCACATGAAAATACGAAAAATAGTCTTTTATACAAGATTACTTTAATTATGTAGTTCAATTGAAAGCAATATAACTTAAGTACATACTACCTATTTTTAATTACAATAATGAATTCATTTTTCCTCCAATCATTCAAAAATAACCTCTAAATTTCCGTGGAAAATTCTTTTTTGCCAAATTATTTATGCTTCAATCATCAGTTTTTTAAAATAAATTTTAGAATTTAACAAAGTTATGGATAGAGTAACTCTTGACAGGTGCTTTATTTGTAATTCATCAAAATCTAAAAAATAAAACAAAAAATTGTTTTTTCTTTTACACTGCCCGAACATTATTTTTGCGTTTGACCCACCTACATACATACATAATAAAAAGACTGAAGAAAGACCAAAGTTGTGGTGTGTGTGACATTGTAATTGACCCACATTTCTTTAAAGGAGTTTATTATAGTGTTGATAAAATCGAGAATTTAAACTTTAGTGTACGTAAAAAATTTCTTGGTCAGACTTTTTGCCACCCAATTTCTTCGACCAATTAAAAATTATTGCGGCTCCGGGATGGTGTAAAACAAGCTCATTCCGGGTAAGGTGCCGGCTCGTACAGCTGCTTTCAACCGCCTGCCGGAAAGTTATGAGCAGGGATTGAAGTTGAAAAACGGCTGGAACTGCATTATCCCATTTGGTAATAAATGGCATGACCCATACTGAGGCTCCCGGATTTCTTAAGGGAGCCCCAGGACTGCGGTGTAAGATCGGGGCCCGGGGAACGTTCGGTCGACCGCACTAGAGGGCTCCCATTTTGATTTAATTAAAAGCGATTTCGATATTTCTGATGCCAGGTCCCTACACCGAAGCCAAACGTTTCTAGACTTTTGTCCTTCTACAGCAGGGCTTCCTTTGGCTGCCGTCCAGATCAATATAATTTACATATTGGCATTAGAGATCCAAGCCGAAATTTGCTTTTTCGCCACCATTATAAAGGCAATTCGGCGGTGTGTGCCGGGGGGCAGTGCGGCGGTGGTCTGGCCGCAGCCCCAAGAAACCTTCCACCGAATATGATTTTTGCCAAAAGACTGATTCAGTCTTCGAGCCAGGCACGGTACCTTTTTGCCCCCGGTGCGGCTCTGCGATTCCCTTTCAAAGTCGCCCTTATAATTTCATCCTGCCAAAGGTCCTAGTGCGCTTATGTTGACTCAGCGCGCTTTCTAGTGAGACGAGATGGTAATTCATCATATGGCGCGGAACCTTTTTTTTTATAGGTTATACATATAAAAGTGTATTCGAACAAAAATAATAAAGGGAAAAAAAAACCTAACAACAGCCACCACCCCCGCAAAAGTTGTAGAGGATTAGAAAGGGAAATTTCTTCGTACTTTTCTTAAGAGCCTGTCAAGATTGATGATGAAGCAAAAATCCTCCCGTTCTACGACTAATTCGCCAGACCCGCCCTCTGCACCTCAGACCCAAAACCTTCTCTAGTAACACCTACTGTGCTACTTGCTATACTGCTCCTGGTTTTTCTTGCTTGGTGCGAATTAAAAAAAAAAATTTTTTTTCGGGTCATGTTTTATTCACTGTGTGTAATGAAGGTACGTTCTGCCGGGTAAAGTTTATATCTAGCGAAATTTATGTTTATGGAGGGACGATAGGGCGAGCAGGGCTCTTAGGGATTCTGTTTGCTACCGTGCTTTCAGCTTAAGAGTGAGAGCAAATGAATTATCGCACAAATGCTAATTTTTGGATGTAATGCAGCTTATAGCTCCGGACTCTGCGTTCAAATGATTCCTCAAGGTTTTTGCGTGGATATTTCTAAATTTCGCCCACATTTCATGAGTTGTTTTGTAGATTTAGTAGGAAAGGCTTTACAGCGAAGAAGTTGTAGGTCAGGGGCTATATTTTGTGAAAAGTGCTAAAGCAAGCACCGTTTAAGGGAGGGGGTACTTAATACGTATTTAAATCATCATTTGAATTAGCTAGCGAGTATCCTCCCTTCCTTTTCACATCTCCCATCCATTAGTAAGTTAGGCTGTTATTCTTTTATAATTCAAAATAACTCAAACCATTTCAGCCCTTCATCTTTTCCTTTGCCAAGGCTTCAAAGTACATAATAGGTACTACTATATAGCACTCATACTAATGTAATAACAAAATAAATTGCTAACAAATTGCTTCTTTTCAAATTAATAGTAGGGTCATTCCACGCAAAAGAGGAAAAGGCCTTAAATTTTAAATTATACTCTTATTATATTTATTTTAACAAGTACACTGCAAAAGTTATTATTATTATTATTATTGTCTTATCTTTCTTTGAAGCGGTGAATTTATATATATCCCACCAGTCACACAAAAACTTATAAAAGTTGTAACCTAACCTAAAAATGTGGTTTGTTTAATATGAGAGTTTTAATATGAGTTACTTAACAATAAACACATGAGCCGTGACACACTATTTAAACATATTTTTAACTATTTACATTTAAAGTCCATTTTTGTAAGGTAAAAAAACACTTGTTCCTTTCCACAATTTATAGAAGTTAGCACCGATTATATGACGCTTTTCGTTCTGCTTAGGCATTACAGAGTGAACGGCTAAATGTAGCATTTTAGCCGAATGGTGCTAAGTTCAATAAATTGTGGAATATAACAAGTGTTTTCTTATCTTACAAAAATGTACTTTAAAAGTAAAAAATTCCACCAAGGGAAAAAAAAGTTCAATTATTTACATTTAAAATTGCAGTTTGTACACATTTGTGGAATCTGTCCCACCAGTCCCAATTGTAAAATTTGAGTATGATTTCTTCTCCATTTGTAATGCAGGGCTATTTTTACCAACAAAAAAAATGTTATATAGCGTTTACTGATGAATTTGGTGGACTAATTTTGTAGCTGGAAGATTAGGCGCTAAATTAATTTTAGTTTTCGTTATAATCATACAATAATTGGTATGCAATAAAACATAATATAAGTCCACATTATCTATGTTCTAAATATTATTAATTAATTAATTCATTATTAATTATTAAACGTTGATTTCCGCAAAATATTTTCACTGATTTCGCACTGTTAAAATTTTATTTAAAGAGGATAAAAAATAACTTCTCGGTTATGCTTTCGGACAATTTTCACTATTTTATCGCTTATAATGACTTAGTTTTATAGCAGAGTTCAGAATTCCGGAGTGTAATATAACATCAGTCAAAATGGAATGACCCAAAGGTAACTTTTTCTAAAGACTGAATAATTAAGAAGCACAACACATTTATTTTCCCTGTAGTCATTAAGCACAACATATTCTATTAATCTAATATTGTCTCTAGTGTCCAGCAAGGTTTTAAGAAATGCTATGCTTTGATTTCGATAAAAGGAAATTTCAAATTTTTGAATTGAATATTCAATTTTAGAAAATTTCTATGGTATGGTGTTGAGGAAATATAATTTCTAACATTATTTAAACGAAGAGGAATTCAACATTTTTAGGGTTCCGTACCTCGAAAGGAAAAAACGGAACCCTTATAGGATCACTTTGTTGTCCGTCCGTCTGTCTGTCTGTCAAGACCCTTTTTCTCAGGAACGCGTGGAGGTATCAAGCTGGAATTTATAGCAAATACTCAGGTCTACTATCCCTTGGAGCTGTGAAAAAATCAAACTTCGAAGCCAACGCAATCAAAAGATACGGCCGTTTATGCCGCAAATTTCCGCAAATTTTCGACACTCGCAAGGGAATCAAAACCTACAGATATAATACAAATATTTTTAATAATTTTAAACTTACTATCCCTTTTCTCATGAACGCGTAGAAGTATTAAATTGAAATTCATATGAAATACTCAGGTCTATAATACCTTTAAGCTGTAACAAAATCAAACTTCTATGTCAACGCAATCAAAAGAAATAGCAATTTAAGCCGCATATTTTCAAAACTCGCAACTACTCGCAAGGGAATCAAAACCTAAAGGGTACTTCCAGTCGACCTAGAATCTTGAAATTTGGCATGAAGCAATGTTTTATAGCACATATAAAGGAAAAATTCCGAAAACCTTAAATTTTTAGTTAAATCACATATTTTTTCTTTAATAATTATAAACTTTACGGAACCCTCGATTTGCGAGTCCGACTCGCACTTGGCGGGTTTTTTTAATTCTAAACAAATTGTTCCTATACATACAGATATAACAAATTTTTATATCGTACATTTTATTTAACATTTTGGGTGCGAATATAAAGCATAGGGTATGGATTATCTTGTTAAATTTTAAACACAACGTACCAATACAAAATTGAACTGGATCCTACTTAAAAGTGCTGACAAAATATATTTAAATATCCATTCCATGCAAAAGTAGTAATAAAGTATACAACATTTGCATATTATAGGCAACAAAACCATTAGCCTCTAATTTCTGTAGCAACAGTTAAATTAATCATATTAATGCAAGATTCGTGAGTACATGCCGAATTGCAAAACTAGCCACTAAAACTCAAGCAACAAAACGCTTTTCTACCTCTATCAAATCTAAAACTTTCGCTAAAATCCTTTATTTTCTAGTTTTCTGTAATTATTTTAATAACGCTCTCCGCTTTCGAAGGTAAATCTTTGATAAATCTCAGCAATTAACATTTAAGGAGTTAATAAAACACGAAAATCCCCTCACCCACAGGTGCTTCGACGAAATTCAGAACTTACACATCCCTTGATTTCAATGTTTCACCCGAAACGAGCAGTAATTCTCGTTAAAGGCTAATAAAACGAGCACATCATCACACATCCAGGACTATATTGTGGTTAGCACGAAGTACATTCTGCTACACTTTATGAGTAATATTGTGCTAGAAGTGGTTGCGTACTTGGTTACCGGGAAATTGGTTTAACTTCATCTCGGATATGCTCCGCTCATTTTTTTTTCGTTCTTTTATTATAAAATTTTAATATCTTATCTCTAGCCTCCTGAGGAATTTGCGAAAAGATTTTTATCAGATTCGGCAGTTTTTCCTATGTTCAGCAAAAATGTTTATATCATATACCTACATATGTATGTTGACGCAGTCAGCCCCTAAAATTAATGAAATTACCCGAAAGGAATATATGTATGTAATTAGCAAAATGTAAAGACGATTTGGCAAAAATGGCCTAGAACCAACAGAAACAATTTAAGTGTAGATTTATTAGGCTTGATGTAATAGACAATTTATTACATTTATTTTTTTTTATGTGCTGGGAATCGGGTAAAATCTAAAAAAAAAAAATAAATAAAAAAAATTACAAACAAAACTATTCTTAACACTAATAAACCTGTGGCGACCAGAGTAGGCCGTCACGAATTAATTGAAAGTTAACTAACTAACGAAGTAACCACAGGAATTGAAGAAACAAAAATAGAATCAAAATCATTCAGTCGTCGTGAAGATATTTTTAGCAACAGTTGTAATTTATGTTCTTATTAAAATAATAAATTTATATATGTATTGTATTTATAAAATATCATTCAAAACTTCTTTTATTAATTGTAAACGTCGATTTTATCACTGGCAACAAGAAATCATAACAACAACATAAATTTGGCCTTAATTTCATTTGAGTAGCAAAAAGAATAAAATAAAGGAAAACCTGAAGTTAAATCACTTGCTAAAAACCAATAAAGAAATATATACATAATTATAACGAGTACAACTAAATTATTTATTTATTTTTATAAAAGCAACCGATCCGCGCAGTGTCTTTCTCGCTCCTTACTTTCCTTTCCTGCCAGGTGTTAATCGGTGTGTGTTATGTAACTAAAGCAATCGCTATTTATGATCTATAAAAAACTATTGAAACCTTTTATGTTGGTTGGACTTGTGGTGACGGATACATCATTGACGTGGCAGGACCATATGCTGCACAAACACCGGACGCTGTGATACTGAAAGTAATATTGGAATTGGATAAAGGGAGCCTTTCAATGGTTCTTTGAAGGAGACTGTTTTATATTAGATAGAGGATTTCGAGATCGAGACGTACTAGGAGACTTGGGATATTTTGAGTACGTCACACAAATACCGCCATCATGAAGATCAGGAGAACAATCATCAACTGAAGAAGCAAATAAGTCTAGATTGGTGACACTATGCAAATGCGTCGTAGAAGCCGTTAACGGAATATTTAAAAGAGCAGGAGGTGCACTTAAACAGAGCTTTCAAAAATATAATGGTTGATTTCAAAATATCAGCTGCTTTAATGAACTCTTCCCAACGGCTGTTCTCATATAAAAAGTGTTATATTACTTAGATTATGCTAGACAAGCAGCCATAGAACAGCCTGCAGCTGTTATGGACTCAGTAATTGTCGGTATAGATGGTTAATTAATAATAAACAAAAGTTAAAACACACCAATGTTGGAGATGCTATTATTTACGAGGTTTTTCGATTTGAGAACGGTTTCGAGAGCACCTTGTATTAGGGAAGAAGGGAAAAATAATGAAAAAAATCCACCTCCCATCGTTTTCGAGATATTCATAAAAATAATGTTCAATTTACAACAACAATCACGTACAAATTAAATGCCATTTGAATTAGATTTTCCTTTTACAAAATATTTCTATTGACTGAGAATTTTCCTTATACATAAGATATCTATGTAGTAATAAGTAGTTTAAATACATTTCCGTATTATTTTTGTTTTAAAAATGAACCATTCTCAAATCGAAAAACCTCGGATATAATAGACGTGCCAAACAAATAATTAAAAATATATAAGGTTAACTTATGTGATAATTAGGGATAGGTTTTGTTTTTGTTGGTGCTGTTGTTTTTTGTATGAAATTTGCTCATTGTCCTTTTTCCATGAAATAATCCGCAAAATGTGCCCTTTGACAGGTCGAAAAAACAAAATTTAGGAACCAATTATTTTCCCGCAGTTGATTTATAAATCACTTCTCTGACATGCTAAGATCGAAGAAAGGCAACTTACCCGTCGATTTCACCTGTCCAAACACACCTGAAAACAAATCACTAAAAAACACAAAACACGCAAAGTTCTTCGCGCACACGGAGTTTAATCGCGGACCGGAATCCATTTTTGGAACAAGTTTATTTGTTAATTATCGCACTAATTTTAATAAAACTTTGCAGAAATACTCGTATTTAAACTAACTCAAAACGAACGATCATGCAAAAAAAACTTTGCCGCGGAAGGAATACTTTTCAAGGAATTTACTTTTAGAAATCTCGAAATGTCACTTTCACCGACTCCTAATTTCTACAAATTTTTCCGCTTTTTTTGCAAAATTTCATAATTGTACACTTCAAACTTATTTATTATCTCCCCGGAACCAACTAAAACACTGTATACACTCAATTAATTATTATTTTTTTACGCTTCAACTCACTCCTGATGTTCACGGCGAAAATATAAAAATGAAACTGACAGCTTGGCATTTGATACTTTCCACATTCCAATTTTTAAGGCGAATTCTTATTATTATTATTATTTTTATTATTATTTACCTATGTTATTTACTTTGAATAAATTTAATTTTAATTTATTTTATTTACAAAAAAAGTCTCAAATTTTATTTAGAAAAACCTAAGCTTGAACCCATTAGGTCTGTTTAATGACTAGAAAATATACCAGAGTGTTATATTTAAAGATTATATTCAGTTTACTCCATTTATTAATTCATAAAATTCACGTTCTTACAGGTAAGTACAGATGGTTCAGTTAGATAGAATTCCACTTCGCGCACTACTCACTTCTCTGGGTCAGCACCAAAACCAAAGTGATCGAGTTAGATAAGCCGGACAGTAAGCAAGCTGAGATAACGCCAATAACGATTTACTCAACGGTAGTTGGATGGCTGACTCAGAGAATTTGAGTATTACAATATATTACACAGAGCAGAACAGATCACCTCATCAAAATAGATCAGAAAGGAGCAGGCTTGCTTATTGAACAGCACTTTGAATTTTTCTGAGCTGCTAAATATCAAATAAAGTTTCATTCGTTCAAAATTATATGGCACGGACAAAAAGAAGAATGGGCGGTTTCGTCCCCAGTGCTGTATCAAGTTGAGGTATATGTCATTTTATAGGTTATCATAATAGCTTTCTTTTATTATATGACATTAACAATGACAGTCGTGCAGGAGAAGAGCTATGAATAATTGTCATTTCTTCAAATAAATGTAGTATTTGTTGTTTGTATTGTTGCCGCTTTCGTATTGGCTTGCTTTACATACACCTTTTGCACTTTGGGATCGGTATTATTTTTATTACTTGATTCCTTTTTTTTCCTGTGTTTTTGGCTGGAACCAAAGCGGTTTAGTGTACTTTTTAAAATGGAAAATATAAACTATTGTTACATGCGGCTGATCTTTAGAACGCCACCGTACATGTGTTCACGTAATGAACATAATGTGGTATTTGGGCTGGACAAGGCATCAAAATAATATTTTATTGCCAGAAATTTTTCTGGATGCGGTAATTTTGGATATTTATTATTAACTATCGTTTATTTGTTCGTTTAAATAATAGTATTTAATATCAATACTTTCAATGTTCTAGTTTCATTGCATTCTTTGTTGATATTTATATTTTAATGATTTGTGTAGTTACAAAACTGCCTAGAAAGCATATAGGATAGAATATTCACGATTATTTTTAAATTCCTATCTCTATTTCATTTGGCACTTTTTATTATTTTGACTAGATAGTACGCTGGGGTGCGAGTGGTGGTAGAATAGCGAAAGGTAGCCATATAAACTAAAAATCGGCGGTGGAGTACCAGCAGTTAGCCACATAAAGTAAAAATATCATATATTTACATGAGAAATAAAAGACGTCATAGTTCTTTCCCTGCACGTGTTTCATTGTTGGTGTCATGCAATAAAATAAAGGTATGATATGACCTTTGATATGGCAACTACCAAAACTTGATACATCCTGGGGACGGAGCCCATACAAAGTTACCCATTCTCCTTTGGTGCTATAGTACACTAATAATCAAAGTTTTTAATATCCTAGTAATCCTTGCTTATAAATATAGTAAAAATAAATTACTTTATTTAAATTTTCCCACTTTTCACTTTGTCAGTATGACAAATTTTTCTTTTGCTCCAAGATGATCCGACTAGCAAGTTGGCGCAGGAAATCTTGCTCCAAAGTAATCCAGATTACTTTGGAGCAGACTCATTGAACACAAGCTTGCTCAGTTTAGAGCAGTTTTGAGCGTCATTGAACACATTTCTTGCTCATTTCTGCTCTAGATTAATCTAGAGCAAGTCATTAAACACACCTATTGTGAAGTTCGAGTTTTTTGAAAATCAAGACTGCGATTTTAATCAATTTTGAATTTTAAATTGGAACTTAGTTTTTTCTTATTCAAATTTGTTATGCAAAAATTTAGACTGAGCATTTTTAGACTGCAATAAAGCTAAAAAAAGTTAGAAAATATACCTATTAACCCATATCTTCCTTAATTATGGAAGTAGTTAGGTAATCATTACTTCTAATTAGTAGCAATCACTTAATAGCTATGCACTTACACAACATTACATTTCCTGAATGGTACTAATTGCGCTTTCAGAATGTCTCCCGGATTATTGATCCTCCTGCAATTACATTACTAACACAAGTAACAAACACCAGATAAGCGATCAAAAGAGAAATTTGCCTGCTGTCGATGATAATTAGGTCGACAAACTCTTTTACCCTTACTCTATCCCATTGTCGATTGAAAAAAAGGCATTGACATGGATTCATTGATTTTTATTTAATTTCTTCCTTTTATTACTTTATTTTATTTTTGTGACAAAAACCCTTTTGTCTGCGTTTCGAGGCAAACAAATGAGCCTTTCGACAATTGGAGGCAAATTATGGGATCGATTAGGATTCAAAGAAATTACCTTCGCCTTAACATCAAAAGACTTCAATTTTTAGTCATGGCACCAATTTCTCATTGATTTAATTAAAAATATAAATTACGCAGGGAAGGCTAAAAAGAGTTCTAAAAAAATTCTTAGAAGGCATTAGACTTTTGAATTCAATCTCAGCTATTTCCAGCTCAGATAAAATATTCATAAAGATTTCCTTTCTAATCTTAAATGATAATACATAATTAAAATTTAATTATTGCAGCTCAAACCCAACACTATTAAAGTGTAACTTAAGTAGACATTCCGTGATTTTAAAGTGAATTTTTACTTACTTTCTTCCTTTTTTTCGAAGCAATGATTTGACTATACATACATATGTATGTATGTGTTGTATTAATAGTTGTAATTACTATGCATGTAATTATGTCTTTAATTATACTATGAAGTCGTTAGCGTGGCTCAAACTAGCTAATTTTCGATATCGCAACCAAAGGTCTTTGTACTCTTGCTCGACTTCTCATTTCCTGCTCGGATTAATGCTTTTGTAGGGGTCTATTGAATCTCTGGGGGTCGATTTGATGCCTCCTGCTGGGTAAGGATATTAAATCGGAAGTGCAGGGCTTCGCAATTGTAGGCTACATTCACTATACAAAACCAAGAAATTCGATTCCTCTTCTATTTCTGAAGCCTTAGAAAGGAATTCTGCCCAAGGATCGATAACCACCCGCAATTTTAGTTGCATTTCCATTTTCACACAAAATTCGAAAGTTTTTTGTAGTTACATACTATGTATCATATTTATGAAGACCAAGGCAAAGGTAAAATGAACTTTATTTAATTAGGACGAGTGGAATTGAGGTTTCAAGGATTTGATTTCACCGAAAAAAACACCAATTTTCATGGAAAAGTCGTGTTTTCTGTAATATTAAACTAGGAGCTGCTCAAAGCCAAGAATTTTTGATCCGTCGATTTGCCTAAAGGCCCATTTCACATTACCTAGAAGCTTAGACTTAATTTGGGTTTCTAATTTTCTATTGTACGATGAGTTCATTTTCAATCAGAAATAAAATTTACGTTTGCTTGTCAATCAAAGATAAGCTAAGCTTAAATTACTGAGAATGAGCGTTAAGCTCAGACTGTGAAACCAAATAAAATAAATAAAATAAAAATTACGTTTGCTTGTCAATCAAAGATAAGCTAAGCTCAAATTACTGAGAATGAGCGTTAAGCTCAGACTGTGAAACCAAATAAAATAAATAAAAGACATATATATTTTTTTAAATTTTTCATATATTTAACATATATTTTACACAATAAGATCATATAAATCACTCAAGAAAATTTCCTCATTTCACTTAAATTTTATTTAATTACAGAAGAAATGAAAATTCTTCACGATCTTCTATTTGTGATTCCTTTTTGTTGATGTTTGTTTTCTCACTTTTCTATCTTTTGTTTCTCTCTGCACAATTTTTTTTGCTTACTATTATTTTTTTTCAAATGATTGTAGAGAAACACTGTGCCCTTAAAGGTGTTCTTTTTGTCTCCCTTCTTCAAAAATTTATTATTTAATAATTTTTCTTGGTTTTTGAAATGTACACTTAATTTATTTACTTAAAAATTAATTTTATTTATTTTTAGAATTTACCTAATATGTACAAAGTTCCATTTATTTTTATGCAGACATTCTATAATGAGTGTTTGTTTGTTATTATTATTCATTTTTGTTGTTGTTTGAACTATCTAAAAAATTGTTGTTTCATTTTTTTAAGTTAAAAAAATTTATTTAAATCTTTCTTACTAGTTTCCATCGCATTCCTCATATAATATTTATAAGTAATTACAATATTCGCCTTTTTTTTCAGTTGTCTTTCTCATACATTGAAAATTGTTTTAGTACTTTTAGTAAATGCTTTAATTTTTTACTTACTTCTTATTTTACATCGTCTTACATTTCGGTTTAATTTTCATTTTCAGTTTCTTTTCGAGTCATATCAGAAATTTGATGTTGGTATAGTTTTTTTTTTTGCCATTTTTGTATGAATTTCTTATATAAAATAAAACATGCCTTATTATAAGGAAGGAACATTGAACTCGTATATTTCATCTTATGTTGATTTTAATCGCGGTCTTTTCTTGCTTTGCCCTTTTATACAATTTATTTTACATTTTTTTTAATATTGGGAAAAAATAATAATAATAACACTTTGGTTATCTTGTTGTTGTTTTTTTTTTTTTTTTGAGTAATAACTTTATATATCTGAGTTATTTATTCAGTTAATATTTTGGGAAATGTTCACAAACATAAAATTGAAGAATTTTTAAATTAAATTATAAAATTTTGGTCTTACCTGGTGCCCAACTCTAATTTTGTCATTGACTTTTGTTTAAGAGTTTAAAATATAAGGTACATGTTTATTTTAAATAAAAACTAAATTATGAAGTAAGGCCTAAAATAAAATGGACTTATGTGAAAAGTTAAGTGTTTTTGCTTCTGGTAAACTTCCTGAAATCCACAGGTCCGTCCAAATATATCTACTCTTTGGCACGTGCCGTTTAAAATTTGAAGCAGAGAAAAGCTGTTTATTGAACGTCTATTTTTATTTTTGCACAATCGATTGAAGCAGCTTAATAACGATTCAAGGCCTTATATTGAATAGTCAAACTAAAATTAGACTGAAATAATCTGTAGAAATTGTTCAAATAAAACGGAATTCACTTACCCATGAATCTCTGAAATAATTTTCTACTTAAGGGCACCAGGATTTTCCCAGAACTCATTACGAATACTAATGAATGAAATTTAATATTCACTATTCAACAAAATACAACTTTACACAATATATTAACGGAGCAACAATTTTCTAAAAAAATATTCGTCTTATTCAAAAATGCACTCATATTGAATGTCATTACAATTTATTTATTTTTAGTAAATTGTTCTACAAAGGTACTCCTCTCTAATGAAATCATTAAATTTCCTTGTCAGGTCCCCATATTGCACGTCATTCTAACATTTTCAAAATGTCCAAAAACAATTCATTTTACTTATTCGTGGATGGATGGGTGATTGCTTTACGTAAAACTTAAAATAAAATAATATACAATTTTAATTAAATAAAAAAATGTAATTATTAAAAACTACATATTGCTCCGCTTCGATTAAGCCTTGTATTTTTTTCTTGTCACTTTACTTGGTACACGGTTTTTTCTGGATTACTTTTTTCATTTTTCTTCGCGTAATACATACATACTTGCTTTTTACAATTTCCAATTTTTTTTATATATATTTTAATTTAAATATACTTAGTACTGGTCTTATGAAAAACTAATTTTAGTCAGTTTTCTTTATGTTTAAGTAAAAAAAGTTTGCTGAGTTTTATAATACACAATTAATTTAGAAAAATTAGTTTAATTTTACAATTATTTACACGCAGACATTCTTTCTCCTAACTTTATAGTTTACGAATTACCTCCCTTCAATTTATTTAAGAAAATATCACGAAATTTTGGAATAGGGACCAGGGTATTTTTAAAAATAACTTCAAGCAAGCAAGAGATTTTGTGCGAATATTATAATTTGTATTTCTGAAACGTCTTAACAATATCAAAGTTGTGGTTAAGCTGCTACCTTAATTAGACAGGACTTCCAAAAATTGGTAAACAGACCAACGGTTAGAATAGCAACGCGAAAAGTTATCTAACTTATTTACTTCATAGTCCGCCGCAAGCTAATTTGAGCTCCAATGATATTTTATGTTATTTGTTTACAAGTTTGTAAGAAAAAAATCAAAAAATTCCATGTCCTGTTCACGTTACTAACAACATACTTCATTTGAACTCTTTTGAATCCACTAAAGCCAAAGTTTATAAATCTTCCAAGAAAACTAATAAAAATATCGCAAGCTTTCTATCCTTCCTTTTAAGTATTAAAATTAAATTTGGCATCCATATTTTATGATAATGACTTAAACGCAACTCGCTCACGGGATATATTTTTTTTAGTTTTAGAAATTTAGACAAACTCTCTTGCTTTTGATAGTCAGGGGAAACCAGTGAAAGTCCATACCCTGTAATTTAAATGTAAATTGTAGGATATTGAAAATTTAAAAGAAGTGGTAAATCAAAGATTTTTATAGCAAACGATCAGGAATTTTGTTCGTTCGAAAATATTCTGCGGTTTTAAGAGGTTACATCTATTCGAAATTTTCAAAAAATCAAATTATGATTTTGTTTTTACGTACATATTTTAATACTTTAAATGCCGGTTTTTTCGGAGAAATAAATAAAAATATTGTTCTGAAATATTGGGAAAGTTTTTTTTTTAATTTTCTGTTCACTTCATAGAAAATAAAAAACTAGCTTTATCAAAATAAATTCTTTTTATTTTCTGAAAGCATATATGTATAATTCGAATTACCCAAAAACCGTCGACAACTAACACAGCAGGTCGGCATTTTTCTGCGCGGCACTCCATGGTAAACCAAATAACAATTACTCTGGATTTGTGACGACCTGTCAGTCGCGATTTTTGGACACACGAATCTTGGAAACTATTTCACCTAGACGTGTGAAAGGAATACTGTTTCTTTTTGGTAAATTCAGTCCAGTAATATAACTAACTGCGGAGATACACGAGAGGCTCGAAATGATTCGTTTAAATACGCCCCTGTTTATACGAAAAAATAACTAAATAATATCGGTTCTAAGTAGAATACCCCCTTAAGGGGACGTGACAGGTTCAAATTTAGATTTTGTTTGAATGGAATATAGTATTTGATGAAACTTTGCACATATAACTTTAAAGTAAACAAAATAGTTTTATTTTTAACTAAGAACGGACTTTTAACAGTATGAAAATCGCTATAAAATGACCCATTTATAAAACATGTCGCTGAATAATAAAAAAATTGGGTTTTTTGGCGTCACAAATCTGCAATAAATCAAAAAACTTTTTATTGATCTTTTCATTCGTGGTTCATTTTCTCATTTTATATGTGAAGAATATTGTTAAAAAAATTTTCTTCGCTATAATTCACACTTAAAATTTTAATCAATATAGGGACCGGCGTTCAATCCGCACGATTGTGGCGTATGTGGCAGGAGCACTGGCCAATGGACACACTGATTAGATCTGGCCAGTACCTTGGATCGAAACGCCGATCATTTTCCTCGTACACACCGACGGCGAGTTGTATAACAATTTTTTAAAACAAAAAATATATATTACCTATATTCAATCTGCGATGCCAGCACCGTACAATATTAATACTTTTTCTTGCTCATATTGTTCATGAATTCCTGATTTTTCATCCCTAAAAGTTGTTCGATTTTTTCAAAATTTGAACCCGTCACATCTCCTTAATTTAATGTTAGTGAGTTTATACAAAAAATTCAATTTTTTAAGTATTTCAAATAGATGTAACCCCTAAGTAATTAGTAACTACCGCAATCAGTTTTACTATAGTACTATATGAAAACATTAAAAACATTTTCCAGCTAATGTTCAATTAAAGGGTTTAAACAGTGTGCTTCGTTATATTGTAAATTTTTTCTGAATTTTTTTCCCCTAAATTTAAAGGAAACAAAATAGGCGAAAATCAATTGTTACTTACCAACCCAGCAGACCTGCACTGTACCAACCGAAAATCGGGAACAGAATGCGAAAATATTTTCCCGAAAGGATTAAAAATAGGTAAATCTCTCTCGTGAGGGATTTGATACGAAGGTGGGTGAGGCTCCAGGAGGGATCGGGGGGAAGAGGGAGGACTTGTGGCAATATAAAAAAGTTCCATTAAACGCAACTTTCCTGCTGTGTGTACATGAGCGGTGTCCTTACAGTGACAATTTCCCTTGAAAATGGTTTTGCTGTTGCCGCCGTCGATGCACCTGCGGGCGGTGCATTTGACACGGCTGCCAAAGGTATCATCGGTTTTATACAATTGGCTTGGACTACGACGGGGCCCGCGGCGGAGTTTATGGCACCCGGCAGGGTGTGACACCCGCCGAGGGTGCCGGGCCCCACTCCCACGCCCCCGCCCCCGCCACCGCCACCCCCGCCGTGGTGGTAGAGGTTCAGGTTCGTCGAGGACTGCGACGTTTGTGATGCTGCTGCTGCTGCTGCTGCTGCTGCTGCCGCTGCTGCAGCTGCTGCCGAGGCCGGTGATATTAAGGGCGGAAATTGTGACGTCGATGTTGACGATGTGGTTCTATAGTGGTCGATTTGGGCGTATATTGTTGGCTCCTCAAAATAATCATAGGATGGACTTTGTGGCGGGGGCGGCTTTTTCGACAGCGTACTGCTACAGCTGTTCGGGATTATTTTGCTGCTGCAGTCAACTGAGTTTTTTGGTATGGTCAGTGCCAGTTCGGCGTAGTGTAGCTCGTCCTGCTGCTGTAAATTATTAAATAAAACAAAACATTTTCATTTTCATGAAAACATGTAAAAATAAAAGAAGGGCATCGATAAGCTAAACAATTTTAAATACACAACACTAATGACACCGGTCTATAAACAAAAATGTTTTCTTGAGTCTTTTTCATGATTGTTTTACTTGTCATACATCAAAATAATGAAAAAATACCCACAACCCCTTTAACCTCTTCACGCCCTTGACCACATAAGTATGTGTATGCTAAGTTTGTTTAGAAATTAAAAATATGCTAAGTGGAAAAGATATTAAAATCTGTTAAAGAACTACTCATTAGACTATATTTCGACACTAAAACCAAAAAAATTGAAGTATTGCAGCAAGGATAGCATTTTATCGAAATTAACTGCTTTCGAAGCATTTCAAAGTTACCTATGATGAACCCCAAGGGCCGTTCATTGTACAAATCGATTAACTCCATAAAACCAAAATTGAGAAATGTGATGAAAAACTATATTTTTTTTTTGTTAAAATTACCGTTTTAATATAAATTTAAATAGATATTGTAGAACTTATAAATACAGTTTTAGTTTTCATCTACATATATAAAATTAATAAGAAAGAATAGCCAAAAAATGATTGTCAGTAATGTTACAATTTTTATGTGACTTGTGGAGTTAATCGAATTGTGCACTGAGCGGCTCATATATTGATGAACTTTTTGATATTTATAAACCCTTTATTTTACAATTAATTGTCTGTTCTTAAGAACAGAGAATCAGAAACTAATTTCTAAAAATCGTAAAATACTTTCCTTACAGCACAAAACCTTGAAATGGACCTGACAATTTGTTTGAAATACCCAAATAAATATTTATAAAAAAAATTCTTCACTAACTAATTTAGAAGCCAAATATTTCAATGCTTGAATTGATATCAGAGGAATGCATTTAAAAATTTAATGAGGTCAACTTTGAATTAAAGTTGATTTTACTTTTATAGAAATTCCTCGTATTTGAACACTTTGTTAACAAACTTAAATGGTAGTGAGGATCATTTATTTTCAGGTTTGTTATCATCGCTTTTGAATAAAAATTTCGACGCCTTTGATCTTTAGATATGATACAATTTTCTTGCGTTAATTGAGTGCTATAAGTAGACACTGAAATCTTAAAATTTGCATATTCTTGTATTTAAAGCGATATGATAATTGAACATAAAGCTACTTTGAAAAACAATTTAAGTTCGAAGAGTTGATTTTCTTCCTTGAAACGAAGCTAAAGCGTTTAACAATTTCATGGAGTCTGCCAAACCTACGAGAGTAACTAAAGGCTATTAAAAAATAGGTTTTCAAATGTTAAAACATCCCTTAAATTTTGAAAGCATAACAAGAGGTATTTTTAATAAATTTTACCTATTTCTAATAAATTTGAAAAATCAAAATCTCTTAGTTAATCTTTCCGTTTTTAAATAGTGATGTCCCAATTCATGACTATGCTGTGAGTTTAGATTCCTTAGCTTGATGATGAGTCGGGGCCTGGGTTGACTTCGTGAGACGGAATGAGAAAAATTGTAAGAGCATTTCTTGAATACTGTCGAATTGTGAATTTTGTGTTTACTTTGATTAATTTAAAATATCAAATATCGAGCTAAGCAAACGAATTCGAACGGGTTAGCTTTGTCTTCTTCTTAATTGGAATACTAGATCAGCTTGTTTGCTGACGTCATAAACTGTAATAACGAGACGAAGACGAAGACTTGGATTCGGACAGGCCCATAATATTCGTATTTAATCAGACGTCTCAGACGATAGCAGCCGAATGCTAATCAAAAGTGTTATATTGTATACCAACTTAGATATGTCAATTTGTCAAAAACACATTTTTAAAAAAAGTATAAATTATAAAATGGAGATATTTTCATTAGCTTCTTTAGTGAAGAAGTTTTTCTTAGCTTATCGAGCCCTCCTTTTGCTGAAGGAAAATGTCTGAGTGTTTGGAACATACCTTACTTTGGTATGCATTCCTGTCATCGAGCTCCCTCGAAACCATCTCATGGTCGCTCGCCTGAGAGATGTTCAAGCCGGAGGGTGTTTGGGTCGCTGATTTTAACTTGTATTCAGCATCAACTGCAAAGTAGATTAAAGAAGCGAAAAAAATAATCAAATCTCCCATTCATCCTCGTCATCGTCAAGAGTCAATAATAAAAAGGAACGTCTCAAGGAGCACTCCGTCTTACCTTCGTTATATGGGACGACATCGGGATTCTTCTCGTCATACATCTCCTCGGAGTGGCTCAGAGGCAGTGAAATCTTATCCTTAATCGGAAGATTTCCAGGACGAGAGAATGTCATCGGTTTACCCTTTTGGTTCTGGGGCTGGTACTTCTGGTGCTGCTTATTAGCGCGTATCTTTAAAGCGGTGACTGTCGCTAAACCGATGCATATTAAAGCAACCAAAATTCCAATGAAAATGCCAATTGATAAAATTGGCGTTAGCTCAAACTCATTTTGGGTCCCTTTGAAAGAAGTTAAAGCAACTAAAAATTGTTTTTGAGTTTTCGTTAATTATTTTGTCATATTGAGTTTAAATTTTTGTGTATTTTTTTATATCTTTCAGTACATGCACCAAGGGGATTAGGACAAGACAAGCCCTAGATTACAAAATTATTCTAGAAAGTCTAAAGTTTTGC
Source organism: Machimus rusticus (assembly GCA_951509405.1). Classification (NCBI taxonomy): domain Eukaryota; kingdom Metazoa; phylum Arthropoda; class Insecta; order Diptera; family Asilidae; genus Machimus; species Machimus rusticus. Next base: position 3,076,793 of record OX608054.1, read on the forward strand.
GGACGAAACATAAAAAGAGGCTGGCGAAAAACACGAAATAATTTGCTCTTTATAAAAAATTCATAATCGCCCATAAAATATTCATAAGAACTGAAAAAAAATCCGAAAAAGTTTTCATCTTTTTTTTTTTTAACAAGCCAGGAAAGGGGAAGACGGGAATCTGGTGTCAGAGAATTGGGATCGCTTTAAATTCCCTTACCTGTCTGTTTCTCGGCCGCTTTCAGAGTGAAGCCCTCGAGGCTGACTGCCTCGCTGCGTCCTCTAATATTAACGGAGTAAATTAAAATTTTAAGTAATCTGCCGGCGTCCAGGCCATTTACAGTGAAATTTGGACTTTTTGAGGATACATTAGCCTGGAGGATGCCCGTCTGCTGATCAAAAATTTCCATAAGGAACCATTGCCGCAAGCCTCCATCAAATCCTGCAGGAGAAATATAGAAAAAAAGGTAAAATGAGGGAATTTTCGAGCTAATGTGAGGAAAACAGAAGGTGTTATGGCAACCGGATGAGACGGGAGAAAAGCTGTTAAAAAATTTGTATTTCGTGTTTTTATCCCCTTTCCTTCTTATTACATCATCATTTAGTGATTCTGTTGCTTTTCTCGTTAATAATTTAATGTTCGGCTTTATTACGAGCTAATTGCACATAATTTGGTGTTAGAAAGTATCAAAGACGGTTAGAAGCTGGTCAGTGCAAACTTTTGATGTTTTCAATCATAATTTTTTTAGGAAGTTTCACATAACCTTATTGTTGAAAACTTTGTTTAAGAATGCCTTTAGCTTAACATCTTGTACTTAATGCTTTACTTAATTTTATTTTATTCAAAGCAACGAATTTTGTTGATGAGCTAGAACTTTTGGCTAAGCCACTAACTGCAGTAGGTGGCCAGCTTATTATAACCACTTTGATACTTTAACATTTCATATAAATTGGGGGTAATTTTTTCATTGTTTAAATAGGATTTATTTTGTTTGTATGTTTGTCACTGAAAAGCTCAAAAAGTCTACTTTAGAATTTTATTGTTATTATCTACAGTAGTGGCCAAATAAAAGTTACCACCTTAAAATTTTTGGGAAGTCCACGGTTACGGTCACAAAACTCCTTTATTTGCTTCGGGCGCTCTTAAAATATTATGACTCTTCCATAGTTTAACATTAAAGGAACACATTTATGGCTTAGGCTGAGCTCACTTAATAGTTATTCGTTTGCAATAACGCATTGTTGTTTAGGAAGTCCAGGAGTGAACATTGTGAGACAACTTTTAAATGAACAAAAGAGTGTTATTTGTGCACTAAGCCAGGAAGGACAAGCGGCTAGGATTATTAACGGTAAAGTAGGATGTAGCCATGTTACAGTTTAAAGGTTTTTGCGTGGAAATTGATCCAACAGGACGAAAAGGACGGGTTTGCAGAATCGACATCAGGCTTAAGGCAGGATCGTGTTCTGAAAATGCTAAGCCTTCGGAATTGAAAACAAAACGTCGAGGGAGTTGGCTATAGAGTTCCAGGAAAGTTCAGATATCAATTTGTGTGCGAGAACTGTACGATGAAGTCTGCAATCCTGTGGTCTATTTGAACAAATACCCCAAAAAAATCGACTCTGACGGCGCGGATGATGACCGCACGTTTAAATTTTGCCTTAGCGTATAGATCGTGGTCTGAAAATAACTGGAAGAAAGTCATCTTCATGGACGAGTTGAAGATCAACTTCAACCAATCCGATGGGCTGCGGTACGTTCGTCGAAAGTATATTTGTGTGTTTGGTTAGAATGGACTCTTACACCGTTCAACCTGTCATCCTGAAAGTTTTACCACATACTACTGAATTGAAATTACACGGAGTGCATTAGGCTACTTTTTTTAACTGTCAGAAGCTACGATTTTAAGATGGCGGGCTGTCAAGCTTTGAAGCTTATCAGATTTTCAACAAACTTTGTACTTGGGGGTTTTCGGTTTCACTGCTTTCAACCCGACTGCCAGAATTTACAAATTCAAGATGGTGGACTGCCAAATTTTAAAGTTTATACAGCTTCTACCGAACTAGGTATTTGGGTGTTTTCGGGTCCGCTGATTTCAATTCGGCTGTCAGAAGTTACGAATTCAAGATAGCGGACTGTGAAATTTTGACATTTACGCGATTTCCACCAAAATACATACTTTGGGGTCTCCGATGTCGCTGATTTCAACCCGACTACTGTCAGAATTTCCGAATTCAAGATGGCTGTTAATTTTTTCACCAAATGGAAAAACTAAAAATATTGTTTATCCACAAGCGTTGCAATAAATATAGGTACATTTCTACTTATTCAAAAAATTAATCAATCATCTGAAAGTAAGAATTTTTTATTTGTCAAGGCATACCAGCGCACGCCGGGTATTCGCTAGTTTAAAATATTTAAAACTTAGTGTGCCCACCACTATTTTTTTTAACGGCAGCAATTCTGGTGGGCATGCTTCTGATGCAATTCTCGACGCACATATTTATTTCTTCTGCACCTTTGAGGCCTTGTAATAATATGCAATACAAAATTTGTAAGGAAATAATATATTCTGTAAAGAATTGTTGATATTATGAATAATGAAGGTCTTTGAAATTTATAGCTCTAATCACCTTAGGCACTGAAACTCAAATGACAGAACACGGCAGAGTGCTTTATTAAATAGTCCATAAATACATAAAATGTATATCTATCTAACGATATATAATTTTTTAGAAATTATGCCACTAGGTGGCTTACAACGAAATTTGGTTATAATGAACTGGCCACCTACTGTAATCTAATGCTATTATCAATAGCAGAGGTTTACTAGAACTTGTTCTATGTGAATAGTATATCAAATTAAATCGAATCGAATAGTGATATTCGAATAGAATAATTCGAAAAATCGAATGCTCGTCTTGTTTTCAAATTACATATTCGAAAAAGTAAAAACAAACAATCAGTTTTCCTTCGTATTCACGTTTTTGTACTACTTTAGATTCTTATGTAAAAATATCAAATAGAACACAGTCTCTGGTGAGGTGAGGTTCTTTTTTCCGTGACGATGTCATCAACCGAGGAAAAAAGTCTTTCACTTTCCACAGAAGTGGACTCTCATTTTTGATGTTTCCAGCAAGAAAGAAAGTCGGCGAAATACGTTGCTCATGAATATAATGAACAATCTCTTGCTCAACATTCTTCAGTAAATTATTCGCAGATTCTGCATAATTATTTACTCTTAGCTGTTTAATGAAGTTCTAGAAGGTAGGTTGTCAAATCTCGCTAATCAAAATAAATCTCTTTTATTAAACTTTGTTCGAAATTAATTGATTGAGAAGATTCGAAATATAGGTGTTTTACAAAAACTTTTAAAATAATGAAGATGAGCTAACTCCCAAACTTATTTGATCAAATTTTAAATGTTTCATTGTTTTTGAAACCTGACCATTGTGAGCTTGTAGTATTTGCAATTAAAAACATTTTTGAGGCTTTTTATAAAATACTTAGACTTATGTTTAAGGTTAAAAACACTTCAAGTGTTTTATTTTAAAAATCTCAGATTTACAGTGCTGATTCTAGTAAAATTATTAAATAAAAATATCTATGTTGGTTTGAATCCGAAGCAATATGTTAATATTATAGAATGGCTAAGTTTACATTAGAAATAATTAGCAATTACTATCATCTACTTATTTTAAAATATTCAAAGTTGTATAACATATTTTGGTTGAATCTATAGCAAGTCCAAGTTTTTAATTAAATATCCAAAAATGAAACATCTAATAAAAAACTTACATAGGTTTGTAACAAACAATAAGCAAATACTTTCGTTCGTGAGTAGATAAACTATCACCTCAAATGTAAGTGTTTTCGAATTATTCGACAATATTTCGAATTATTAGATTCATTTTGAGTAACTCAAAGTATCGATTATTCAATTCGAATTCCGAATCGAATAGAAGTATAGTAGTATTAATAATATTCAAAATTAAATCCCAAAAAACGCACGAACGGGTTTCATTATCAACAGGATTAAGCTCATTCATCAACAAAACTTTCATTTCGATATTTATTTTATTTATACATTATAACAATATGTATTCATTTCAGCCATCAGTGCATCATTACCTCATTTTATATTTTTCGTACAACTTTTCATCAATTTTCGTTATTACAAGAGCTCCTGGTAAATTTACGAATTTACGAATAACTAAAATAACTTCTCGTTAAAAAGCCGAGGGCACTGTAATCACAGGGCAGCATTACGTGAAATTCATGAGAAAATGCCCACTGCAGTCGCACGCGCGTTTATTTACCGACAGAATTACTTCTGCATCAATTCGCCCTTGCCATGAATATTGAATTTCGAAACTGTAGATGGATATTATGAAACAAACCTTTATTACACGTGAATGTAAACATCAAAATCAGAATTTGAAGCATTGTTTTGTTTGTTCCATTATTCATCCTCTTGGCAAATTCTGTAGCAATAGTACATTTCGTTTTAGTCAGCTGCACTTTACACAGAGTATTTAACAAAATTTTAGCCAAAAAAATATCCAAAATATAGGTTTCATTCCTCTTAATTAAGTCATAATCATGAATCAATAAAATAAATAATTAAAATATTTCTCACGTTACTAATTCACTTAGTTTAGTGGCTGACGAGAAATGTCCACTGATTTCCAAATAAAGCTCCTAATCTATTATCAACTGGTTAGGAATTATTATGTAAACTGCGTATATCGCTTAAATGTTAATTAATTGTGGCCACAATGAAGCCTTGCTTTGTTTTCAGATTCAGTCTGAGTGGAGAAACTAACACGGAAACATTTTTAGCAATACATCACAAAATAGCGAAAATTATTAGACAATGTATCGATTTGTTTCTTAAACATAGCCAACCAACAAGCAAAACTTTTAGCTTTTTGTTGGGCTTCAGCTCACGCTGTGAAATCAGGCACAATAGTTTAAAAAAATTCAATTTCACCGATTCAATGTAATATTAAAGACTGATTAAATTAAAAAAGAATAAAGTTTTGTATCGCGTATTATTCCGGATAACTACCAAATTTACCAGGGCAAGTTTAGATTTCAATTTACTCTTAAACTGGCTTAAATATCAAACTTTAACAATTCGATTTATATAGAATAAACGAGTTGCCTTAGTAGCCGATATCGGAATGCAGTCCTATAAACCGGGACATGTTCCGAAGTATTTGGGACGTACAACAAAGCCAGCAATAATTAAAATGCAATTGAAATACCGTCCCAATTTTGAAGGCTAATTTAAATGTACTGCGTGCCCTTAATTGTCCTAATTGTTGCAGTAGGGTTTGTGTACAACCAACAACAAAAATATAAAGAGAGAAAGTTTTGGTATGCTGGAATCAATCGGTTCGAGGGCATATACATAGCATTCAGCGCTTTAAAGTTCCTTCGGGCGAAATCAATTTGGGCCAGAGTTCAGATTTTATCTTTAAGGGCCGACCTCGAAATCAATATCCAATTTGAACTACATTGAAATGCAATTATCCCCTGTCAAACAGAGGTTGTACCCGCAGAACAGTATGTTTCGGAATATAGTCCGGGACAGGCGGCTTCGGCGGTGCCGGGGAGACACATACTCGAACACATGCTCCTCCAGCCTCATCTGGACCCATTCAGCCGAGCAACCAGAGCAACCAAAGCAACCAGCCCAGCCAGCTAGTCAGTCAGACAAATGGAAGAGTTGGCACAGTAGACGTACTACAGATTATTCGGCAGAAATTTGATATTATTCAACACATAAACAAGAAGCCTCCCCCCAAAAGCAGAAGGATTACAAAGCCGGGGGTTAGGGGGTTAAAGTATATGTACGAACCTTCGTTGCAATCAACTTCTAATGATTCCGAAGTTTGGTTAACCAGGGTGCAATTATACGGCATGTCTGGCTTGCCAGCTGCAATTAGATGGAAAACGCAGGGCTCCTTCTGCTGGCCAACGACATTATCCGCCCAGCACATTATCGTCCCAAAGTCCATTTCCTGTAAAGATAATAACAAACGTGTTCTCAGTGAAAATTCGATAACTAGATAGGATCCTTACAAATATGTGCTCAGGGTGCGCTCAGAACCCCCGCCGGTTTGAGCCCAGCACGCGATGCACACCTACGAATATATACCGTGGGATTATCAGAAGTGGGATCCAACCCAAAACTATTATGGGCTACGGGGCGATCTGCTGGTATTGTATTATATTGTTGAGCCGTTTACAACAAAATTGATAATTTCGAGGGCCGTGGAGGATGTTTATTTTGGATATTCCCCAAAAAGCAGTATTATGATTCAGAGGGTGGGAATTAATCGGAATTTCATTTCCTAAAACTTTTCAGCTTTTCATTTATTATTCACTTTCCAGTTCAAAGGGTTCTGAGAATGTCCTGGAAATTATCAGAGCGAACGTAATTTGCTGAATTTTTGGAGGGAAAAAAAGAGATTTTATTTGCTTTCCTCCATGAGGAAAATGGAGAAAGTTTCATGCCTCCCAGAGGAGTTAAATAGAGCAGAGCAGCGGGCATTACCGCAGTGGGAGTCACTAAAATGGAGGAAAGGGGTATAAGTTTTGAACAGTTTCCTTCGCAAGATTTTGTTAATTATGCAGACATTTGTGGGAGTTTGGATTAAAAAACGAACAGATCTCCACTTCGTCCCAAAAAATTTATTTGAAGGCATTCTTTGAATTTTGAATTCCTTTGTAATTGACATCCCCCTAGAATACACAATACGGAATGAAAATAAGTAGGAGTTATATTTTATTTTATTTAGGTTATTTCCATTGCGCAAACTTTCTTCGATGAAATCCTACTGCAAGAGAAAAATTCTTTGTCATTTTTATATTTGCTTTGAAAAAAAAGAAAAGTAATTTAATTAATTTAAACAATTTCATTCTATAATAAGAATAACTTTTAAAATGATAAAGATTTTATTTTACTTTTACTTTAAATTATAAATTACTTTGGTGAATATCAAGTTTCTTCCAATTTTTGAAAAAAAGGGGGTTGCAAAATACAGAATATAAATACCCATATCAAATAATTCATTGACTGAAATTAAAATGCTAAAATGCTAGAATCTTTAAAAGACACAAAAGGCTTTGCAGCTAACTTCTGATGCCTCTACCATACGAACAGGGAAACATTTTGAGTGTTTTTCATAAATGTGTGTTTCTTTTCGAGACAAAGCCTCTGACATTTTTAGGGAATGGTTAAGAATACCCAAATCAAAACAACCTTTGCTGTCTTTTGATGGGTCTGACATTAGGCCCTTTTTTCAAATTTTTTAATTCTACACGATTTCATAAAAGATCAAACATTTCATATGTGAGTGTTTAAAAATGAAAAAATTAATTTATTATTAATTTATTTTTACGATTTAATAGGAAGTTCTAAGTCACGTAAGGCTTTTTTGTTTACCCTCTAAAGTAATGCTATACGAATATGATCGCAATTGAACACAGGAGAAAACTTACAGCAGGCTCCTGCAAAAGATTTTATTAATTATGCAGCTGTTTGTAACCCCTAGGCTCGGAAGAAAAACGATTCATTCTGTTGTTCTTTACCGCCAAAATATAAAAAATAAATTTACGTGGACGCATTCCTTCAATTTTCATTTTACCAGCACTTTTCGCCCTCTTGCAGGACTCGAGCGGAAGCATTGTGCAGACGGCGTGCTCAATTCAATTTACCCAGATGTCAATTTCTGTTTACTTTTTATCGGAGGAGAAATTTTTTAATACCAAACCTATCGACAGCCTTCCATTACGGCTGAACTGTTGATAAGGAGGACGATCATTCGTTTTCCTTCCGTCTCGCCCTACAGCTACCCAAGACCCGCACTCTAAAAAAATTCAGGCGAAAAAGGTGGTGTCATGAGTGGGGTTTGAGTTTCGATAGGTAGGATTTTAGTGGGTGGACCAAAAAAAAAATATATTTATATATATGTATATATACATACCGCTCGACTGGTTGCCGTATTCAATTAGAGTCGGCAGTCAAGAGCGAAATTAAAAGGTGGCAATATCGAGCGACCTCGTAAACAAAATGTTTACCCTCAAGAGGACATGAAGCTTGCAATCGATTTCCTGTTCTTTCTTTTGCCGCTGTTGTCCTCTAGGTAGCTTTGCTGTTCATGAACTGTGTGCCTGGTGGGTTTTTGACCCAGTTATAGATTTATCCGAAAACTATAAAGCACACACCCTCAACTGACTGCCTCTGTTCAAGTTGTTCAGTATTATTTTTTATTTATTTTTTTTTTCAACCTCTGGCTGATGGTTTGGTGGTTGTGTGTACTTCTCCTTGAATTGGTTCCACCTTCTACTCCTCAAACCAGGAGGAGGAAATAAATCATTCCACCTCTCTTGACGCCCTCAAATACTCTTTTTTCTGTTTTTCCCTTATTTTTGGTATTTACTTTTTTTCGGGGGATGTTTCATAGTTTTGTGCGAAACATTAAGGGAATTGGGTGAAAATGAAACCTATAAAAAAGAGGACTAGAATTCGCGCCACTACTGCTGGAATTGATTGTTATCGAGGTTAAAGGTTAAAAAAATTCAATTGATGCCCGCAAGCAGGTTTGTTGGCCACTTATTCAATTCGCCCATTTTTCCCACTATTTCGATAGCCCATAATATTTTCCCTCTTATTTTACCTACCTTAACCGGTGTATACGTAAGTGTTGATGCCTGCGCCGAATGTATCCGAAATCCACTTTGAGGCATGTCGAATGTCTCCGCAGTGTTGTTGAAGGACCACTTGAATGTGTCTGGTGGCGGGAAAGCGTCAACTTCGCATAGAATTTCAGCTGCCTCACTTCGAGCAACACCATAAATTTTTTTCTGGTCAGGCCGACAAATTGGTTTGTCTGCAAAAATATAACAAAAATATATATATATGATACCTGTGTAGGGTGAATGATGCAGTTCCCGGACAGCGATAGTGCTCTAGACTCTATCAGATTCATCTGGGTATATTAGGACATACAATTGTGGACAACAAAATAAATACACTAAGGTGAAATTATTTAATGACCACTTTACACGGAAAAAAGTTCTGGGAAATATTCCTGTATTTTCTGATGGATTTTAGGATAGTGCATTATTTTGGTAATATTCGTATCTCCTGTAGCTTTTAAGATCTACTGCTTTTTCAATATATGTTGCGGATTTTATGGCAAACGTTCGTAGATTGGTTGAGGATTATTTTGCTATCCCAATTTTTTTTTTCCGTGTATATTGCAAAAACTCGATTCAACTAGTTTCACAACTCACATCGTAATAACTATTGAACGGGCGTACGCACTGACGTTATCCAGATAAAAAACATCTCTACGTTAATATACTTTAAACAAAATTCCACAAATGGTGCATTTTTAGCGGGCAAGAAAATAAATACAGTCTAACGTATCTCAATTTTGAAATTCTTTTCTTTCTGGACCTGCTTTTCAGTGAACGATGTTGGTCTTTTTTTGAAATAAAAGAAATAATGCACCATTTTATTTACAAACATATTGGAGACACAAATATTGCCATATGCCGAAAGAGAAACATTGTTTCGATGGGTGCTTGAGCATGACAAAGACCCAAAACACACATCGAAACTGGTAAATGAGAATGGGCTTCAAGTTCTTAATTTGTCGGCTCAATCACCAGATTTGAATCCGATTCAAAATATGATCTTTAAACGACGAGTCTCAAATCTCATTTTACTATTGTAAATTTAATAGCCTCGATGCCACAAAGTTTTGGTGACGTTATTCAAAATAAAGTCTACTGCGCAATACTAGAGAAGCAACTGAAAGTTTGCTCTAGTTTTGCATATTAACATGTATCGAAGCTCGCTATTTTTTAAATTATTTTAATTAAATTAAGTTGTGAATTTTGTTGCAAATTCAACTACAGTCGAAACCGGATATAACGACATTGAAGAGACCAGATAACTTCGGACGTTATGTCCGATAGTTGTTATAAGCAATATACACAAGTACATAGTCATATTAATGGTTAAGAATTTTTAAATACATACATATGTATGTAGTATGGTTATGCTTATGAACTTGTTTTCAAATAAAATGTCGAAAAAAGAAACAAAAATGTTTATTCCCAAAAAACTTGCAGTACCTACAGTACAGCTTATAGACTACAATTTCACTATTTGACTCGCCATAATGTGTGATAATAGATATGCAGTCGGTAACATACAATTTGTTGCAATGTTTTCAGGGCAATGTTTACGGCAGAAAGCAGCCGATTGCTTAATTTTTTGTACATATTAGAAGTTCAACAGGTAGATAAATGTTTAATAAGTATGTGGTAAAAATTTGAAGTGAATCGGTGCAGTAGTTTTTTCACAGTTTTACGTAGCGCATATTTTACATTTTTCTGCCACTGCTGAAGCGCCGGACTATGGCAGCCGCCATTTTGTTTTTAAATATATTATATACATGAAAACTTCAACTTCAAGACTCAATAAAACTATATACAACATTTGGAATAGTTATCTTTTGTCGTTTTTTATTTACAACAGCTTAAAATAACGCTCGTTTTTTGCCTCGTAACGTAACAGTAGACTAACCCCTTAAAGCACTAGTGGATAATTAGCCACTTTACAACCGGAAAGGCGTGCGTTTTAGTGGCACTTTTCCCTCACGCGTGGGGAAAAATAATAAAACATACTACATTACATCAATAAAAATAATTGATTAATCCATAGCGAAAAATCATATGAATACTCGATTAATCAACTAAAATTAATCGACTATTTTAGACGTTTACATTCTGCTTCAACATTAAAAATTAACTGAATAACAGCAATTGTATAATTTACTCTATATAAGAGCGAAGATGAAATTGGGCCATAATGCAAACAAAACAGAAATGTAATCAAATTTAGCCACTAAAAAGAACAGTAAACCCTTTTGCCCTATTCTTTTAATTTGGAGCTTCATTTTTTTGTTGTATCTTCGTATTTTTGTTGCCCTGTATATTTACTGTGTATGCAGGGTATTTTTCGGGTCTCTTTTATTTGTAGTGCATCCCGGGGGGCATTTTTCCTCCTATATATATTGTGTTGTCTCCGACAGCAAACTACTTTTCTACCCTATGTGCGATTACGTCACGTCCTCCCCCGTTTGCATTAACCTACTTTGTTACAGTTCAGCTCCACTTTTGTTGCTGCTGCTGTTGCTCGGTTTTGTTATTTTCCCTTATTTTTGTTCACCCTTTATATATGTTTTTTTTTTCTTATTTTTCTTAACATCCTTTTATTCAGCTGGTTGCTACTTACACATTACTTTCAGTTCAACGATATTGCTGTCACCGTCTCCCTCGACATTTGACGCTATGCATGTATAATTGCCCGCCTGATGTCTTGTGACACCCTGTAGTGCTAAATCTCCGCTGCTGACAATGACTCCGGCACGTTGATTATGTTGGATAATCTGGTTCTGGAAATAGACAAGAGGAGAGGTGAAAAGGAGTCACTTTTCAAACAAACAGGGGCACTGAGGCAATGGATCGCCGGGAAATTGCTTTGTTGCACTGAAATTTGATACTACTTCATCCCTTTTTTCCTGCGTTTTATTGACGCAAATCCCTTGCCACAGCGCCCTCTGGATCCCCAGGGAACACTTTTTTCCTCAATGATACGAAGGACAAATGTTTTGCGATGCGAGCAGAAGGACTCCAATTAGTTGCCTTTGTACTTGGCATTGTTCTATGCGATGGGTAAGTGGGTAAACGGATACTGAATTTCAATTCCTTTTAATGCCAAAGACACCCTTTCTGAATGGTGAAAATTTGCACTTTTCTAAGGTAAATAATAGAGATAAAGACCTACACATAAAGGTAATTGTAGTACCTTTAGCTAATTAAAATGATAACTACCTCTACCACACATTTTTTTTGTTTGCAAATGATACTTAAATAACCTTTTTGTACTTTGGATTCTATGAAATAAAAAAGTATTTTCAAAGAACTTAAATAAAATTAAATGAATTTGCATTCTTTAGCTGAAACTAGCTTTTGATCTACGAAGTAAATTGGTCTAATTAAGCCGCTTTCCTAGATTGCTGACGCTGACCAGAAAATTAACATAAATGAAGTGTGGGATGACAAATTTAAACTTTCAAATGGGAACCTTATTGCAACTCGTATATTTTTGACTTATTTCGCTTTATTTAAAAAATTAATTGAAATTTTTATACTATATTTCTTTCAGTAATATTAACTCGAACGTTCGTATATCCATTTTTATTCGCTTGAGTTCGCTCAAATTCTTTTTCATTTACATGAATTCTTCAATAATTTTCCTGATGTTTTTGAAATTAAATTAATTCTTTTGCAATAAAATATTTGACTTATTCACTCAATTCCATGAAGTAGCAAATAAATTAATTTACATGCATACATAAAATTTCATTTGAAGTAATTAAATGAAAATACAAGAAAAATCTGTTTTATAAAATTTTAACCAATCTATGGATATATTCAAGAGGAATAACGAAAAGAATTTGCTTTCAACAGAGTTGTAATTAAATAAATTCTTTCAATTTTAATTTAATTTCTTGGAATTCGAATTTTCCAGACCAAATAGTTTTTGATATACCACAAGTATTACTTTTATAATTAACATTTCAAACAATGAACGAAACAAATTCTAATAGTGGTAAATAAACTTTGGGGTAATGTACATTATCAGTTCGTTTTTATTTTTGAAAAACTACTAAAGCGTCTTAGAATAGAATATATGTAAATGATGTAAATGCCAGACTTTATACAAACATGGTAAATGTATCTGAAAGCTAATATTTCTAGAGTAAAACTACTAAATGACTAAATACATACATATATATGCTTTATGTAAAATTCCCAGTAGGAAATCTGAGAACTGATGATGAAATAAGCGAAGATTTCTTCAGTGAAAAGGGCGAAATGGAAATAGATGACCAAGTAAGGAATAGGAATGCAAAATGCGACGCATTGAACCAATTTTTTCCATTTTGCTATTGTGCGTGTCTCGAGCTCGCGTCGCCCGGCCTGATATGAACCGTTATTATTACGGAGAATCGCAGTTGCAAGTGATCTGTGAGTGAGTTCAGTTCAGCAATTAGTTAGTGCGTTTCATCAAAATTTGGAAAAAAGGTAAGTACTTGAAAGGCTGTTTATATTTGTAAAAATTATAAATGCATTTAAAATTTGAAATTTAATTGTTATAGAGTTAAGGTTTTCAATTGTAAAATTAAGCTTTTACGGAATTATTCGTGTGCATTATCCCATTTTTTACTAATTCGTTTGGGCTTAATTTAATGGGAATTTTCGTTTGCACGGACTGCAAGGTATCATATTTACTACACTGTTTATATTTCCTTGCTATAAATTCTATTACATATAGTGACTCAAGAAACTGGTCACATGATGGTATTTAAGGTTTTTGCAACGTACTCATTAACGGTAACAGATATCGTAAAACCGATTGCGTAATATTGTAGAGGGTAAAATTGTCTATAGATATGCTCCGATATATTTTGACATCCGATTGACCGTTTTTGAATTATTTATGAAGCAAAACTTTCAAATTAAAGTACTTTTATCCTCACAGATACATAACTCAAAAAATGTCGAAGTTACGGGAAAAATAATAAATTTTGTGCAGAATTTAATTCTCTACAAGTTAGTTGAGGACACTTGCCCATATCAGATTTTAAATTAGCGATTTTTTGCAGAAAAAGAACATAAGGTATTGAGCAAAAAATTTTGAAAAATAATTTTGTCTCGAAAATTATTAATCTACAAATTACCTGAGGACACCTGTTTACATCAGATTTATAGTAAGCAGAAATAGACTTATAATTTTCGAGATAAAATTGTTTTTTAAAATTTTTTGTCCAAAACATTATGTTCTATTTCTGCAAAAAATCGCTAATTTTTATTTTGACATGGGCAAGTTTCCTCGCCTAACTTGTAGAGAATTAAATTCTGCACAAAATTTATTATTACCATTTTTCCCGTAAATTGCAATATTTTTTGAGTTATTTGCGAAATAAAAAGTAGTGAAATTTGACAGTTTTATTTCATAAATAACTCAAAAATGGTCAATCGGATGTCAAAATGTATCAGAGCATTTCTATAGACAATTTTACCCTCTACAATATTACGCAATCAGTTTTACGATATCTGTTACCGTTAATGAACAACTTGCAAAATCCTAAAGTACCATCATGTGATCAATTAGTTGAGTCACTGTATATACTACTCTAAATTCTTTCATATCGTCTTAAATATGTTTTGTTTTTAGTGATGGCAAGTAAACGGCATTTACAACGATTAATAAGGGCAGAAAGAGACGTATTATCACAAAGATTTAATGTAGAAATTCCAACTGATATTCCCAGTACATCAAGAGCTTCAGATGAACATATATCTGAAAGCTTCCAATCTCATTCCGTTGATACAAGCGGTTCTTTACAACAGAAATTGGAAGACTGGTCTATTAAACATAATATATCAAGAGATTGTTTCGACGACCTTTTGAGAATTTTAAAATCTGAAAACTTAGATGTACCTCTAAGTTCAAAAACCATATTAAAGAGTAATTCAAATAGAATTATCATAAGAACAGTAGCACCTGGGGAATATTTGCATTTCGGAATTAAATTTCACTTAGAAAAAATTTCTAGTATAATACAAAATTATAACGAAATTATTATGGATATTGGCATAGATGGCTTACCTCTTTATAAAAGTTCAGGGAAGAGCCTATGGCCTATTCTTGGAAAAACGGTTAATATTGAAAACTTAAAAGTTTTTTTGATAGGTGTGTATGCTGGAGAGAGTAAACCTCTTGATGTTGACAACTATTTGCATGATTTTGTTATTGAAGTTAAAAACTTATTAAGTGATGGTATAATCTGCCAGGGGAAATCTATAAAATTTAAAATAAGGGGATTTATTTGCGATGCTCCTGCCCGAGCATTAATTTCTGGGGTCGTTGGACATACATCATATAATGGCTGCAGTAAGTGCACGCAAATTGGTCGGCGAATTGATAATGTAATTACGTATAGCACTACTATTGAACCTTTACGAACCGATGAAAGTTTCGCTAGAAGGGAACATATTGATCATCACAAACCATATTTTCGAAACAAACAATCGTCACTAGAGAGCATTGGAATTGGCATGATTTCTCAATTTCCATTAGATCCCATGCATCTCATAGATCTAGGTGTTGCACGTAAAATAATTATAAATTTGCAAAAAGGGCAAACTGCAAAGCCGTTAACACCAGCGCAAAAAGAAGAAATATCCTCGCGCCTTCGATCTTTCAGACCTTTCATGCCTAAAGAATTTGTACGGAAACCAAGAGGTATAGATGAAATAGCAAGATGGAAAGCTACAGAGTGTAGACAGTTTATTTTATACACAGCAATATTGGCACTAAAAGATGTGGTACACACAGATGTATATTACCACATATTGTTATTATGCTCTGCTTATAGGCTACTTTGTTCTCCGAAAAGCTATGAAGCAAATTTGAATGTAGCGCATGAAATGCTTAAAGAATTTGTTCTACTATTTCCAACAATATATTTAGAAAAAAGCGTTACATATAATGTACACGGGCTGTTACATTTACAAGAATGTGTCAACGAGATTGGGTTTATAACGACATTTACCGCATACTCTTTTGAGAATTTTATGCAGACCTTAAAAAAGAAAGTAAAAAAACCCAGTAAAATTTTAGAACAAATTTATAATAAATATATTAAACAAGATTTTGTGTGTGCACCAAAACAATATGGATTTAAAAAAAACGCTGTTCAGGAAATAGTAAGCTATCAAAGCAAATCTTGTTACTTAAGCACAAATAGCCCAGATAATTTTTGTTGCATTAAGCCTTTTACCCCCATCAAAATAGTTGGATTTGTTGAAGACGGGGAATGCAGATTTATTGTAGGGAAAGAAATTAAAAAATTTGGAAATTTCTTTAATGAGCCACTTGATTCAATGTCAGCGTTAGGAATAGTAGTTAGTGATGACATATCATGTGAAGAAGAACAAAAGATGTTTCCAATGAATGAAATAGCATTTAAATTTGTTTGCTTACCTTACCAGAGTAATTTCTTGTTAATACCTCTATTACATCAATGCTTATAATGTATGTATTTATGCGCATTTACTCATAACATCTTATATAACTCATTTTAATTAGAAAAAAGATGGACGACGCCGAACAGAAAATTACTATGCTTCATCGATGCAACGCGGCTATCGGGGAAGAAGGTTTTTTTCCACGTTAAATCAAGAATTTTTATTTACTACATTCATTACTAAATTTAAATAATTTTTCAGAAAGACCGCGAACAGAATTGGAAAAATTTAAAGAGGAGATATTCAATGAATTAAATATAATTAAAGGTATGCTGTTATATTAAACAAGACACGTTCTTTATATAATGAAGTTTTTCTATTGCCTCCTTAGGTTTAATTACTAGGCAAAACGAAAATATCATTCGAACTTTTGCTGAAAATACTGTTCTTTTAAAAGAACTTTCAAAAAAGCAGTCAATTTCCATTGAAGATATCAGACGTTTTCCCATTAAAACCCAGGAAGACCTATTAAAATTAGAGGAAGATGCCAGAAATGAGGAAAATAATATATTGCTGGTATATATTATATTTTATAATACGACTTAAAAAAATAAATTGTAATCTGCTCTTTAACAGGTTAACACTATAAAGAAAATTTTAACTCCCGGAGGCATAAAGAAGAACTTGGATAAGCTGTTCATGAAGGAAATTGTGCTAAAATACAATTATCATGGAGTGAAAGGAAAGGAAGCGTTTAAGGACCTAACAAATATTAATGCAACCTTATTTAGTAAGTAATACCGATATGTTATAATATTGTGAGTAAAAATATGTTTTTCTTTCTCTTTGATGTTTTAGAGGTTTGCGCAAAAGAGGGCTATACAACTAAAGAATATATTAAAGAAATAAAAAGAGCCTTTAAAATTTTTAAAAATCGTGTTCATAAGCAAGAATTCCTCCAAAGGAAATCAGTAAAATCCTAATTGTTGTATTTTATTTTTTTATAATGTTATATTTTCAAAGAAGTCAAGAAAATTACTTTTATTTTGTTAATCTGAAGACTGATTATTTTTAGTTTTTTGTAGTGAATTTATAAGTTTTCTTACATAAATATATGTATAAAAAAGGTTCCCATTGTTTAATTTGTATACCCAAGCTCCCGAATATGAAATTTATGAAATTTCTTTAAAAATTACACGCTGACTACCAAGATACTTCGAAATTTAACACTTAAGGCGGTAAAGAGGTTTAAAGGGTGTTTACAGAAACATGTTGGTCTCTTAAGTAAACTCAAAATTACCGGCCCTGTTCTAACTTTCAAACGAGATTAATCGAAAAGAGTTTATCAAATCCCTTTTTGGATAAAATTTCCTTATTAAGTTCCTAAGTTCTTAAAAATTTATTTGATTTGCCTTTGATTTCTATTACTATTAGTTTTTTCGCATATAACGTCATAATAATTCGATTGAATTTTTCTACCGAATTATTTTCACCACTTCGAATGACAAAATAAATTAAAAGGTAACTAAAATTAATTTGTTACAGATTTACGAATTCTATCATATTATGGAACTTTTAACCAAAAAGGGCTTTTGTAAGCTCTTTTCGATTAATTTCATACGAAAATTAGAACAGAGCCCTAAGATTATTTTAAATGAATGCACCCGATCTTTTGCTTTGACAAACGTTGAGTAAGGTATAAAGACTACTATTTTGATTGGGCCTTTATCTCGTTGTCACTCGAATCGGATCGAAAAGAGCTTAAAAAAGCGCCTTTTGAATTGGAATTCCTTAATAAAAATTCTAAAGTGTTGATAAATTCATTTTTAATTTTGATGTTCAAAGTGACTAAGAAAAAATTTCTATCGACTATCTTAGTCACTTTGAACATCAAAGTTAAAAATGAATTTATCAACACTTTAGAATTTTTATTAAGGAATTCCAATTCAAAAGGCGCTTTTTTAAACTCTTTTCGATCCGATTCGAGTGACAACGAGATAAAGGCCCACTGTGCATCGAGTATATAATGCATGAAAAACATCAACGAATTAATGCAAGAAAAGAATTGAAGATATAAAGAATGCAAAGAAACAATTTTTCATTCATTCTATCTTCAATTCTTTTTCCTGCATTAATTCATTGATGTTTTTCATGCATTATATACTCAATTCCCAGTAATCAGGATAGTAGTCTTTATACCTTACTTCCTATGACATCGCAATGTTAAAGTAATCGATTTTGCCTTGCAGAAAGGAAGGTGTTTTGCATTCCAGGTATATAGTACGGCATTGATTCCGTAAGATATACATTTCCTACTGGGTTAGCTTCTTTAAAGGATAAATAACACAAATTTACGATGCCAACTTTGCATGTTTTTTATGGTTAATTTCCTGCCATCTGTGTAATATTTCTTTTCTACGACATTAAAAATTAATTATTAAATTAAGAACTATGGAAATTTTGTAATTTTACTATTATTATGGAGAACATTCAATTGCTTTTCAATCAATAGCTCTTATAGTACTTATGTGCTTTTTAACCCTAGTTTTTCGACAGTAGAATTGAGCAGGAAATTGAAATGATTTGCCAATTCTTTGTAATTGATTCGTAACACTTCAACTGCAAGATTACTAAAATTCAAAATTCAAAAATAAAAAGCTTTAGATTTAAGATCCGCTGATTTTTGAAAACTGAAAAAAGGCTTGAAATTGTTGACTTCTAATTTGTATCAGCTACCCGAAAAACCTCTGTACATTAATTTTTATAAAAAAAAATTCCAATATAAAATGTGACTATATCTGCGAGTACATGAAGGAAAGAACTTCTATTTTTACTTAGCCATCTATAAAAAGGTCTTACTTAGGATTTCCTTTACCCCCGAAAGGTCGATATCCTGTGATTAGCCAACCGCCATCTCCTACAGAATATCGATTTCCCATAGATCTGCCTCTAATTGAGCGCAATTTTATAAAATCAGTCCAGACCATTTTTTTTTTCTTCCCAAGGCCAGTAGCCACTTCACCGGATTAACTTGTTCCCCGTCAAAAAAGGGCTTTTGTTACCAACCCCTTTTAGCTCGTAGCATTTTGTGTCCACTCCCAGCACCCGTCCCGCGTCCGGCCCCTTTGGCCCCCGAAACGGCCCGGAGGAGGGTTAAGGAAAAATTACAGCAATCAGGCCTTCATTATTCTTACAAATGTTCGATCCGTTTAGCATAATTTTCCAGAAGTGACCTTCAATTAAGCAAACGAGGTGTTCAAATCACACACTACAGCGGCCGAATTGTGTCGCTAATGTCTTCCTCAGAGGGGTTGCGGAGTGGCCGCCGGGGAGGAAATGAAGGGAATAGGGTTTCCACAGCCACACCCTAATTATTGCCATTTCAAATTCATGTAAGCTTCGTTTGCGGTTGCCAGCAATAGCCGAGAAAATTTCCAATCCTTTTCAAAAGGTGGCGCCCAATCCCCCGGTCCTGAAATGGCCACCCGCACCCGGTGTGAGGCCCCTCCCGGTTCCTGCCCTAATCATAGATCATTTGCGGTGAAAGGGATGACGGGCGCTGGCCCCGTTCGAGGGAAACTAAATCGCCAGTCAGAAATTGGAATAATTCCACTCACCTCATCCATCCAGGGCATCCGTTCCACAATTCACTCAATTTACCTGACGGTTTTCAACCGTGGGGCCAAGCGAAATTAATCAAAACCATTGCCGCGCACCATACAAAGACTGAATTTGATGACTGTAATTACCCCCATTGCCGCAGCCCCGCTAACGTGAAATTTATATCGCGCCACAATAAATTTTATTTTCGAGCCGTAATAAGGCCGTAATCACATGGTGCACTGGACAGGGCTGCTGCTCGGATGTTCATTCTAAGCGATGGTGGGTGCGCGCCACCACTCCCGCTACCGAGCTCACCCGTATGTGCTCTGGGCTTTAGCTTCGAGGCAATCACCACCTCGGGAGTAAGCACGCATTCACCCTTTTGACCGCGCTTCTGATTACGTAATTTGATATCCAGTTTTTAACGGATATAAGAAATTCAAATAATTTTAAAAGAATTTCATATTGTTACATTTCCCTTCGTTGTAATTCACACTTGAGATTTTAATCAAGTCGATATAGGAACCGACTTTCGATCCGCACGATCGTGGCGTCTGTGGCAAGGGCCGCTGGCCATTCAGCCACCCTGAAGTGATCTGGCTAGCGCTCTGGATCGAAACGCCGACCATTTTTGGGCCCGTCTGCCTCCCACATGCAGACAACTTATTAACAATTTATTCTAGTATTCGAATGAATATCCACTTCATAACACTTTGTTCTTCAAATTAAATTTATTTGTTTTGAAAAAACGCAAATTAGACAAAAGTAATAGCATAAAATCCAAATTAAAATCAGCTGTTAAAATAGTTAAACGATGACAAACAGATGGTTACGACGGATATAACGAAAATCGATTTGTTACAATTTAATTATTTGTTATTTAGCTGTGTTTAAATATAATTGTGCGGGATTTTTGAGCATTTTAATTGCCATGATTTGCCTAATAGGTTTTAGCCTAGTCTAAAAATAGTCTCGTTTTTCAGACGTGTGTTAACAGTCCAGTATGTACATACATATGTATATGTATCTCAATGCCTTGCACCCTGTGGGTTTCGCACCGTTTTTGTCACAACATAATTCTACTTATGCTATGAGACTTTCCTTCATGCCTCTCAACATTCCAGATCTAGTCTAAATCTAATAGCCTACAGATTTTGATGATCGGTCAGAAGTCAGTCTAGACTAAAAACGGATATAACCACAACCATCAACCATCATCATAGCAAAGAAGGTACTGGTTTTTATGAACATAAACTGTGAAGGTACATATACAATAAATACTTTGAATTTTGAGAATTTCATTGCACAGTATTGTAAAAAATTTAAAATTTACTCAAAATCATTAAATTATTTCTTTATATTTTAATAATATGAAACTAAACTTAAATAAATTAACTTGGTATAAAAGTACAAAGTTCTTCATCTATTTATACTACATTCATACTACAGCATATTTCTACTCTACTAAACTTTTCGAGGAATTAATAATAGTTAAATAGAATAGTTAAGTAGGAAATAGAAAAAACCAAACGCTAAATGCCTTAACTACTCATTTTCATTTATATATTAATCCTTCCGGACCTAAGAAATTTAATCTCAAAAATTTCTTTTATATAATGATGTGTTTAACAGAAACAACTTTTCTTAAATATTTTAAATTTTGACTTTTTGAAAGAAATTAGAAAAAAGTGAAGATGCCAATCTGATTTTAAAACAGCTACTAAAATAATGAAAAAGAAATGAATTGTTAAGGTTATTTTGAGAAATAGCATTTTGGCAATGTAAAACTTGTTTTTGATTAAAAAATGCTTAGATTCCACTGATGTTAGCTTAATTAAACGTTCAATCCTTATGAAAAATTTCATTTTAATTTATTCAATAATATAACAAAAAAGGAAAAAAGGTATAGTTTGACAATTTTTTTCAGAAACCCCTTTTGATCCTAAAAGAATTGTTTTATCCGTTTTCTTATATAGTGTTTTTAATGAATAATTTAAATAAAAATTTGAAATTTTCTTATACCCATTAATTAATACTTACATTGTGCCTCCACACGACTTTGTAGGCGGCCGGATTAGCGTGCACCTTGCATTCAAAGTAGACATCGTCACCTTCCTCGATGTCATCAGGATTAAGGTTTGATCCCAGGTCAAGTTGAAGAGTCGGAATAACTAGAAAAAAAAAAGAAACTATAAGAAACTTGCAGAAATTTTAAGGAAGTTTGTTAAACGGAGCTTAGCCCAATTACATCACTCCTTGAGTGTATATTGTAGGACCCTAACAAAAAAAATAAATAAACAAAAAAATGTACATAGGGCCAAACCGTTTGTCGTTTTGGCCAGTTTGGGCCCTAAAAGAGACGGAAAATAAAAAGGTGAAAAAAAATTCATTAACTTAAGATGCTTATCCCTAATTAGATGCCCTGGGTATGCTACTTTAGTGTGCGTTAATGGATTAAGATGATTCCCTACAAAAGGTCAGAGATGAACCGAGGGACAAGACCCACTGCCTGGTTAGTTCGAAGGGAAAGGGCCGCAGCAGCAGGACAGAAAAGGGCCACCAGCAGCAGAAGGAGCAGAGCCCAGCTGAGGGATGGAAGACAGTCCAAGGAGAAAAAAATTGATTAAGGCAAAGATTAGATTTCGTTGGTATCTTCTACGCAAATGGATGGATATCTTTTCATTACGTCCGATGCTGGCTGCCCGGGACACTTCAAACGTGAACCTCGTAATGGATTTGCTATTAGCTTCAGCCGAAAACTGAAGGACGTCGGAAACTGCTATGGGCACGACTGATGTTCCTGCCAAGGACACTCGTGTTCCTCCAGGATTTTGGGGATCATCGGCAAATCAAAATGTACAACAAGAAAATTACGAGAATTATAGAAATGATATAATTTCAAAAAGGGAAAATCCTTAAAGCAGTATGAGACATTGTAGAAGAAGGTCACTTTTGTCCGGCACTTGGGAGGAAATTTGAATTTTTATTTTGTTCAAAAAGGCATTCGTCCTTCCTTTCTAAATATGAAATAGCCCCAGGAAATCATATCATCTAAAGCCTAAATCATATGCACTGATGGGGCCAGATATGGACGGAATAAAAAAAAAATGAAAACATATTTGGTTTTTCGCATATATCTGAAATGAAATTTCCACGTGCATATTCCATTTTTATCATATATTATATTTAATTTTCGATTCTTTGAACAACTCAGACAAGAAAAATAAGTTAAATGCTATGTAGTTAGAAATATGTAGGTAATTATTTATTAGATTACATATTTAATTTATATAGGTTATTTAAAGTAAGATTTTAATGTTTCCATAGTACCTAGAATTTTTAAAATTGATTGAGTTAAAGAATAATATTAAATCATTTTGAAATTTAAGATTTTTTGAAGAATAAACACCAATACTTCTGCATGAAAGTAGCTTTTCGCAATCTTCTCCTCCAAAACCACTAAATGGATTCGAATGGGGTTTTCACTTACAATGATTTTATTTTATCATATATGGCTGTGAGTTTCTGGAAGGTTTCGTAAACGTGCTAAGTTTTCTCAAAAAAAAAAAAAAACTTTCCAAAACGACATTATCAAACAAGGGCACATGATGGATTTATTTAAAACTAAGAGAAATACATATGTACATACATATATTGTATTATAAAAGCGACTTAAGTATTTTCGGTTTCACAGTCCTTTTTTATTTCACGCTTAAATGAGTTAGATCTTAAGTATTTTGATCCTTTATGTATGACATTGTATTTGTTTCAGGAGGGGCCCTATCATAAAAAACATGCGAATTGAATCGAAAGGAGGTTACAAAAGTCCTTTTGGATAAAATGTCCTTAAGAATGTTCCTAAAATCTTAATAAAAAGATTTCAGTAACCTTTGACTTAAATTAATTTTTTGGTTCAATTTGGTAAAATAATTGGATTAGAAAATATCAATCGAATTATTTTGACGTTATGTGCGGAAAAATTAATTGCGTATAACTCGAACAATTTCTTCATAATATTCTTCATCACTTACAAACATCAATTAAATCTTCGTATCAGAATTATATTTAAAAGGAAAATACCAATTTTCAAAAATAATTTGTTTCCTTGTCGAATTTTCCACACGAAATGTCAAAAAATATATCTAAGTCAGACTTAAGTGGCCAATTCTGGCGACGTAAGTGTAGCTACCACTTAAGCCGTAATTTACACTTAAACCTGAACTGTGAACTGAAAAATTATTAAAAGCGTAGAAAATAAAAATTATATTTTATAAAGGTAGAGTTTACTTTTACTAAATATCTTTTAACATATGTTATAAAGCAAGTATATTGTATAATGTTTTTACCAGTTTAGCAAACTGCTTAACTTTTCAAGAGAACACCTTTTAATTTCTAATAAAGACTGCAAACTTCAAAGTAACTAAGTAACCTTAAAAAAGAAAAGAAAACATTTTCGTTCAACATAAAATTGAAAATGTTAATTGTTGGTTGGGAAAACCTTTAAATCTCTTAGAAATTGTCACCATAATTACCCCATCGCCATGGGTGGTTTTCATAAAAATTTCAAATTTCCGGAAGTAAAATTTCCAGATTTTCAGCAAGAGCCCCAACAACAGAGAAAGCTACAGGCAGCTAGAAACGGAGGAAGAGAGGCTGTGTAATATGTTCCAACCCAAATCCAAGGCCTTTTATCTTGTTTCAGTTAATTCCTTTTACAATCAACATTTTTCCTCCTGGAAATCATCTTTTTTTTTACGTTCCCAAGAACTGTAGATGTGGGTCCTTTTTTTGAAGTTATCTTTTTGAAGGAAACTCCCCTCCGGGGAGAGATCATTATTCTGCGTCATTTAATGCGTATATCCTGGAGGCTCCTCTGTCCCAGCGTAATCCTCATTACTTTAGTCCTGTACATTGGCTTTTCGCCATTTATGTACAGGAGGGAAAATTTATCAAATATGTGCGCTTTAAGTTCACTTAGTTGCCCTGTAACGAGGCCCTCCCCCGTAAAGGGATCACCTGCGGAACACTCTCTGAGCACATTATAACACGTGAATGACCTAAGCAATTTCTGGCATAATGAAAATTTACACTTTATTGCCTTAAATTTTGTTCCGTAATTCCTGGCAATAAGAGGGAATAATTCACAACAGAAGCGGCCCAGAGTCGGGCTCCAGGAGTCTGAGGAGCTGTAGGCGCTCCAGTGGCAGGAGCATTGGCCCGGTCCTGCTCCTGTAGGAGCAACAGAGGCTCCGGGCCTGCCTCCATGCAAGAAGGAGCGACGATCGCAATCATCACATGTAATATTTTCCCATTAGAAGTAGAACGGCCCCGGGCCCTGTATAAGAACGATAAAGGGAACTGCAAGGGAAAAGACTCCGGCCCCAGACCCGAGTTCTAAGGACGAAGGGACGGACACCGAATCATTTCATAGAGTCCGACTCGGGGCTCCAGCTCCAGATCCAGCTCCTAATGGTGTTGGTGGTGCGATTGGTGTAGTTGGTGTAATCGCTACTGTTGGTGTTACGGGCGGCTTTAAAGATCCCGACCGTTTTAATGGCGTATGTTCTTGCAGAAAATATGGCTTATGGCAGCACCTCCGGAACGACAATAACTCCACCTAAGGCACACCTCCTCCGAGCATAGTCCCCTGCATAAATATGCGCTGGCCCGCATAAGGGGTTTTTTAGGGCGGCAGCGGCAGCCTTTTTAACCAGTGCACTGTGTCGTCCCCCGTGGGTTTTAATGGGTACAGGACCCAGTGAAGCTTCCGCTAAAGGGTAATTTGATAATGAGAATAGTGAGCCAGTGGGTAAGGGTGCGCTGCTTACGGCTTGATTTCGAAACATGAAAACTCCTTTTAGCAACGCAATATGCATTTTTTTCCGAACTAGTTTTTAAGGAGGTCACTACCTTTTTTGGCTCTAATAGGAGTTTTCTCTGTATACGTGCCTACATGAATTTTACATTTTTCAAAAAACAATGTAAATACTTATTATTTAAATCCATGATTTCTTCTGGTCGAAATAAAAAAAAAACAATATATGTATGTATCTACCCTTCATATGTATGATGTGTTAAAATCTAAGATGATTCATATTTTGCCTTTGCCTGAACAATTTTCTATTTTTGCGATATTTGTATAAATTTTAGGAAAAAAAATTATCGTTTGCAACCATTAGAACAGAATTTTTCTCAAAACTTGGTACTCAATTCAAAATAATCATGCATCAATTTCTTGTTTATTATTAGTTTTTAAACATTTTCATTTATTGACAATTTTAAATGTAGGGCAAAGTTTCTTTAATACAACAATATCTGAGCTTAAATTTATATAGTGGTGTCAAATTGTTCTATTTAGTCGTGAGAGTTAAAAAGTTAGTTTTTTTCACTGTTTTCGTTAAAATTTCATGATGATAACATTATTTTTTTGGTTTATATCTATATTCGTGGTATTCTACCATTTATTTAAGTATAACTAAACGGTAGACAATTTTCAGCTTATGTCAGCAGTTTTAGTTTAATTTAAAACTTGGGTCTTGCTCCTTAAGAGCATAATGCAGTGTTATTAACCCAAATGTAAAACTCGTTTATTCTTCGAAATTCAATTGCAAAACTTGTATATTCCGGAAATGAATTACATTTTGCCTATTTTCAAATTTAAAAAAAAGCAGTATAAAATAAATCAGTGTTTATAAACCACTGATAGGGTAAGGTTGCTCAAATCATATCCCCTAAGGGCAAGTTACTGTAATTTTTAAGGGTATAATTTAAATTAAACACAAAAATTGGCCTTCACACAATCTTTGATTCATTAAATGATAGCTTAATATAGGTACTATCAACTAGCCTTTGTAAAAATACAAAAATCGTTTATAAAAATTCAATATATAAACATTTTCAAAAGAGGTTGCTTAATTCGTACCACCTATACCCTAAGGCCTAAGTCGTACTTAGAATGAGGAGCCATCAGAGATGGATCGATGATATAAATCAAATTTATAAAATAATATAACAAGACCTCATAATAACAAATTAAAAACTACAAACTGATACTTTCTTAGAAGATCAAATTACCTTTTCTTTATTTTTGGAGTCTTCAGGGTTCAAATTATATCTAAATTACACCTAGAAAACAAAATATTCCTAATTCCTAAAAATAAATAAGCTTGACATGTACATACATATAAAGCCATTTAGTTTGAACGCAGATACATATCACAGATATAATATTTTAGTTTCAATACCAGCATATACCCAACCTTTATACACAAGATCATGGTACGACTAAGGAATTCCTCTACAAATACATATTATATTTTCATAAATCCCATAAGGTTACAAACTGATTAATCTAGTGTCCAAAGTGATTTTGCAGGTAATCATGATTTATGGAGCCCTCTTGTGATACGCAGCTGCCAGCTGTCATTTTAACAAACTCAATTCATTTTTTCTGGACCTGATTTTTCAACGAACCGTGAGGGTCCTTTTTTGAAATAAAAGAAATACTGGACCATTTTATTTACAAACATAAATATTTTGGAGACGCAAATATTGGTATATGAATATGCCGAAAGGAAAACACCGCTTCTCTGGGTGCCTGAGTATGACAATGACCCGAAACACACATCGAAGCCTATAAATGAGAATGGGCTTCAAATTCTTGATTTGCTGGCTCAATCACCAGATTCGAATCCTATTGAAAATATATTGGGGAACGATGAATTTTAACTCAGCATTTCCGAAATAAAACTAAAAAACTAAAACTAATGGAAACACTGAAAAAAAGAAAGGAAAAGCATATCTACTACTATAAATTTAATAGCGTCTATGCCACGAAAGAGTACTGAGATTATTGAAAATTGAATTTGTTGCACAGCCGACTATTTGTAATGTTTCATCAAGAGAGAAAAATAGGATATAACTTTTTTTTTCTCCACTAAATAAAATGAAGAAAAAACTTAATCAAGTATTTGTACTGGAATTATTGCTATTGTTTTGTATAACACTGTATTTGTTTTTTAGTCCATAAATGTAGCAATTCTTAGAAGTTTATTCGTTTTTGTTTAAGGAACAAGAATTAAATTAAACTTGTTTGTTTACTATTAAAGGTTACTGATGTGTTACGAGTATCCCCTCAATTTTGCCCCGCCTGTAAGTTTAATTTGAGTAGTATTCTTAAACTATTCCAGAATTCAAAAGTTCCAGTAACTTTCATCAGGGAAGTAATTTAATTATAAGTACATGGATTTTCTACGACATAATTGAAATGTGCACTCGAAACCTTCTTTGGTTCATATTCCTAAATTGCATTTTCAAAATTTCATGAAACAATTTGTGGAAAGTTTTAGGGAAAAGTTTTAATTACCACTGCACTAATTTATGAAAAGCTAGCAACAACTATGCGAATTTCGAAACAATAGAAAATAAATAAGTTTTGACAAAGTACTCCAAGGTGTACCTAGAAATCTACAAATCAAGTGGGTGCATACCGCACCCTCTACAAAAAACAAAAAGGATATTTTACGCTGCTCGGTTTCAGTTCAAGGTAAAGAAAAACAAACGATCGTAAGGTTCAAGCAGAGGTTCAAGTATTATTGATACGTTGATTTCTGTTTTATTTTTTCGGGGAATAATACGTTTACGATGTCTCAAGGGGTTCTGGAAGGATAAATGTTTACTTTTGGTTTTATCGGAAGAACAGAGAAACATAAGCACATTTCGTTTGTTTCTTGAAATTCTTCGACCCTTTTAAGAAAAATACGATGAACTGGATTTACGAGAAGTGATTACCCCACCACGTGTTATACCTTTGTTTATAAAGTGCGTTTCATAATTATAATGCCATCTAAAAAATTATGATTTCTAGAAAGCTATTGTATTTAGTGAAAAACTATATATGTATGTATTTATAACAAAAATAATAAATAGGAAACAATTACTAGTAATTAATAAACCTATCAATTCAATGGCTTCCATGTGGAAGAAGTAATTTTAGCTTGTTCAATTATTACAACGCCACTTACATAAAAATAATATTAGAACACAGTAATGTAAAGTCTATTAATGAAAAGTTGCTCCTTTCTTCAAAATCGTTTTAAAGATTCTAGTTTCCATGATTTTGATGAGATTTTGAATTAAATTAAAATCAATAGCATTCCATTCTTCCAGAATTTGCTGTTTTAAGTCCTAAATGGGCACTCGCCCCGATGTTCTGAAATTCCCCAGAGATTCTGAATTAGATTCAGGTCTGGAGAGCATGTTGGCCACTTCAAAATGGACTTGGTTTCGCGACTAACATGTATGCGAGCATTATCCTTCTGGAAATCCCAATATGCTACAAATTTTGCCGAATAAATGGGACTTAACTAGAGCACATCAGTGTAGTCCTTGCTCTTCATTCTTAATAAAGTGAATGCAAGTTAAAACAGCCGAGCACAGAAAACGCGCTCAAATCATCACACTTCCGCCACCAAAGTTCCTTTGGGGAAAAAAGTGTATGATTTTTGGCCCAATCGACTCACTACGAGCGAGGCTCGATATTGTAGGTTAAGGGGTTAATTGTCCATCATCGGAATTTTTCAAAAAATGTTGGACAACTATGGCTTGGTCCAATTCTTCACGCAATTTCACGATAACTATTATTTTATTCTTTAAAAGCAAGAAGTTCGCTTTTTTCTTATTTTGTAAGGCTTGATATCATGTAGTATCATTTTCATTACTCTTGTTACTTAATAGTATATTATGATATAAGGGCGGAAACTAGCTGATTGCCATCCGCCGAGCGGGCAATCGACTACCGCCCGAGTATCGTATCCTATTCGTAATATTCTATATAATTAATTAAAATCGATTAAATTTCATGACGTAACAGTTTGGGAGGTTTGGGGGTTTAAGGGAGGGCGGAAGGAAAACGGGGGTGCAGGGGCAGAGCCCCTTGCATATGAAAAAAAAACAGTTTTTAAACAGTATTTGACATATTTTGGCATAAAAAAATATATATTCTTGTGAAGAAAAAAAAAGCTCAAAAGTCTTTCAGTCAAATTTGCGTGCGCGAAAGGCGATTTATCGCACGGAAAAGCGTGCGATAAGTTGCACTTTTTCCGCATGTGTGATATAAATTAACCTTTCGACACACTATACCAATACCAATTATGCTGCGAGGTTATCGTAAAATGCGTTTTTGGCAAGTGGCGTTATAATTATGAAAAAGTCAAAAACCGTTTTGTCTTCTGAAAACTGACAAATTTAGAAGTAAGTTTAGTAAGTTTACAATTTGTGGGTATGTTTTCTTTACTCATCAATTTCGTAATTTTCATCAAATATTGTATCCCAATAGTTTTCCCAAAAAACCTTAAATTTTTGGTGGCGTTATGAATATGAAACGAACCTTATTTGCATTCTTTCTACTTAGGGGAAAGTAAAAATGGGAAAAAAAGACTCAAGTCAACATTGTCCTGATAATCTAAATCTTACGTGCTCTTTACCAATTTTCCTCATCATACATTTTTTTTTTTCAGTTTTTGTGTTATTCTTTTTTTTTGTGCCTCGCTGAAATATAGCGCAACTACTCCATTTAGCTTAAAGATGTCATCTCTTTTCCTTTCTTTCGCTATATATTTTTTTTTTCAAAGAAAATATGAAAAAAGGCGACAAAAGAAAAACACTACTAAGAAGATAGAGGACATCCGGAGGACGGAAAGAATATGTTGAGAACACGAGAATCTAGTACCAGGAGTTAAACTGCGGGGGTGAGAATAAAAGTGAAAAAAAAGATATGTGAACAAAAAAAAATAAAGAAAAATGCAGAAAAATCAGGGAGTAAGGGCTGTAGGACGACGAAAAAAGCAGTTGGAAAAATATGAAAGCGCACGATATACTTGGGGAGCTTAATGTAGAGCATAAATAAGCTCCCGAGATAACAAAAGCACACTTTTAGTCCTTTCAATTTATTTCCGTGTTTGTTTATCCTTGGCGTATAAATTTTTCATGCGAGAGCTTGATATGTGAACCGGAGGAAATTGTGAGCGAGCACCGCACACAACTTGAAAAAAAAAAAAATACAGGACGAAAAACTAAAGAGTGCAGAAACCGAGGAGCCGGCGACTATATCAGAAAATGGGTAATACACCCCCAAGACCAGAGCAGCACAAGGAAATTTTTTGTGCAAAAATATTGTTCAGATAAAGCATCCCTTTTTGCATATGCTTTTCTGTGCATAAATACATTATGCTGCTCTTCTACGTCTCCTTAAATAAAGAACATCAATTTGTTGTTTTCGCATCTTTTCTTTCGCCTGATATTATTTCTTTTCGAGATGTATTTTTTATTTTTTTTATTTATTTGCTTTTTTTTTGACGAAATACGACGCAAGCAGTGCCCATCGAAACGGACGACTTTGATAAACTAAACGTGCCCTGGATCCTGGCAATGACATCCGTTTTGGGGACAAATATTGTGACAGTGTCTGAAGAGGATAAACGGACAAGAGGACATCGTATATGTTTTTCTTTTTTCCTTTTTTGAGATATTTCTTAAAATATAAGTACTGCAGAAGAGCCACAAGAACCCAAAAAATGAAATTTATCTCAGATAGGAATGTGTTTCTATAAATTCAGCATATTTAAGTATTGAAACGTTAAAATAATCGATTAAATTTACTATCCAGTGACCAGAACCAAAAAGACCTTTCGGCGGCAGCCAGAAGGAAAAGGTAGATCAATTCAATGTTGTAAACATTATTTTTACTTAAAGGAATATAATGCTGATTTCTCACCTTCTTGATCGATTCAACCCATTTGTGAACATGGCTGAGATATTGTCAAGGAAAAATATTTATCAAAGTTTTCAAAATCGATTAAGAAAGGACGGGTATCGATAATGCCTTATTTTGGCCTGACACATGACACATTTTCAGTAACATTTCAACTCTTTTCATATAGAGCGCATACATATTTTATTTTAATGTCCTTATGTAACTACACAATATATTAAAAAATTACATTGCTTTCATCCTGCGCTCTATATAAAAAAAAATTGAAATTTTACTGAAAATGTGTCATTTCGAACAAAAATCGCAATTAGACCAAAGTTCGGCATCCTAGAAGTAATATTAATTGTAGTATTTTTTCTCTTATTCATATATTTTCTTATCAGGCACCCAGTCCACTTTCAGAACATGTAAAGAAAAGATCAAATCTCGTTATTCTGGGGCCAAAATAAGGCCTACCCCTCCTTTACGGTCTACAAGAAAATAAATTAAAGTATATAGCCAAGCTAAAGTTCTTCTCCCTCTTCCCTAAACTCTGCAAATTTTTAACGTGACATCGATATCGTGCTAATAAATGCATAAGAAAAGTTTGATCAAAATGCATTTAGAAATTAGGTAG
Organism: Machimus rusticus; assembly: GCA_951509405.1. Classification (NCBI taxonomy): domain Eukaryota; kingdom Metazoa; phylum Arthropoda; class Insecta; order Diptera; family Asilidae; genus Machimus; species Machimus rusticus. The sequence goes on from OX608054.1 coordinate 3,108,887, forward strand.
CTAACTATTGCGGTAACAAAATAAGTTTTAAAAACGGATGTAGCTCCCCAATCCTTTAACCGATCACCACCACTTTGTACACGACTTAGAACTACACGTTGTCAATGTATATGGGGTTAAGAAATGCAAAAGATTTGAGGTCCAAACGTTTTTTATATAATTTACACAGCCCCTATTTCCCAAGCCCCTTGAGCGATTTCTCCCATTTACGAACATATCCCAGATATTGGCAGGATAAACGAGGTGAATTTGGTAATAATCGGTTCAGAAATACGGTCTCTATCGTGTCCACAAGTTTCGTTATATCCCATATATATATGTATATCAATATACATACATATATAATTGTGAAAATAAATTTTATTTGTGAAGTCTGCGACCTCTAAATCAAATTTTGACATTCATTTTCCGAAATCTTTTCATCAAATACGCTGCAATAAGTAGTATTTCATATGAAATCTACCTAAAAACCATATAATAGATTAATGATTATTTTGTATTCATTAAATCGTGATAAAATTGTTGCAAAACAATAAATTTAACAAAGGATTAATTAATTTTTAAAATACTTTTTCCTCCTAGTTTTAAGTTGCCTTTTACCTCTCTTAATCACTGGTTTTGAAATATAATTACTATTATTAGTGTTGTGTTTGGAACAGATTCATTTTTAGATCTCAAAAAACGAGTGTCCAAACTAGAGTAAAAGACGTTTTATACCTTTTTCTTCTTCGAAGAAATCGAAAATTTCCCCTTATTTTCACGAATCTTTCAGCGTTTTATGCTTCCAAAAAATTGAAAATTCCTTTAGTGCAGATAGAGTATCAAATTCAAGAAAATTAAAAAAAAAATTCAATTGTATGATTTGTTAAAAAGGGAAACATTTCTTCAATGTCAATGTTCAAATTTAAACTCCAAATCAATTTAGAATATGTATTTGAAATTAATTAAACTTTTAGAATGAATTGCTTTATTTGGATAGTTCTTATTGTGAAATTACTTCCGAGTTTAAGATTTATTTGGAGAATTAAAACAATTAGGTCTATATAAAAATCAGCATACGTAAAAGTAAAATATTTCATTTCCTTCCTATTCACGAAGTCCTTTTTAGATAGTTCAAGACTTTTCAACATTATTCAGCACATTATAAGAAGTAAAAATGGACTAAAACTTTAGTCAAAAAATTAAATGAGGTCTTATAATAACTTACGAAAAAAAAATGTAACTCACAGAATACATTCAGCTTCATTGAGGTATCCTTTATTCCATTTTTGACCAACTCATTTGTTGCTCGGCAAACTAACACTTTCCCATGATCCTCTCGAGTTGGCTTAAACTCCAGAATCGACGAGCTTACATTGCCGTCAGCTGAAACCTGCAAAATTGTTGAAATCTGACGAATAGATCCAAGTAATATAATCATCAAGAAATTGAATATGCGAATATAATTGAGTAAAATGTGTAAATAAATTAAGCATGAACAATGTATACCTAATTGCTAATTAAAATAATAAACATGATAAAGTTAATAAAAGTAACGGTCAGCTTACCTTTTGAGTGTGCTGCTGCAGTTCTTCACTTCCCATCCACCAGGTGATTTTCGCAGGTGGTCGAGAGCCAATCGCCTGGCACTCAATTTCATATTTTCGATCTGCCGACATGGGCTGGTTATTAAATGAAATTTCAACTAAAAGCGGTCGTACTGTAGAATGGATGAAAAAGAACAATTTTCAATGAACAATTAAAAATGAGTAAAATTTAAATTATATTAAATGTTATAAAATTCATAGAAATTCCTTCTGCCACATTCTTGAAGCAATCAAAGCTAAACTATCCTGCTGTTAATATGCGGAAATTCATGTGGGAAACATTCCCCATCAAATTGGGGACAGTGATGACAAACCCTTTGACAGCAATCGCATTCCGCACATAATTTCTAAGGCAATAAATTAAGCTTGGGAATTGCCGCCCTCTCCCTCCCCCCCACTTCTTGCTATCTATCGGTGGCATAATGAATTCCATTAATTCACCTAAGGCTTACGCAATTTGATTGACATACTTTATCCTTGGAGCCATCAACGCTGTACTCAGAAAGTGCGCGTTTTCGTCCAAAAACCCCCCCGCGCATTTCGTCCTCATTGTGTCTGATGTCGCAAAGCTATAAATCACTTTCTGTGACAGCATCTCTTTTCGACAAGTGGAAGTCACTTAAAATTTTCACCGTCAAAATCCCCAATAAGTCGGGGGGAAGACTTCGTTCCATTCATGAAAAGTATTAAAGTGCCTCAGCATAGCTTTGATAGTGTACTTAACATAAAGCATTTACCATGTCACCCCCGCAATCACAGACCTTTCGTTTTCAGTGATAATAGACAATGCTTCAAAAATAAACACAAAATACGTCAACATAGGACAACAACTGTGGAGACGACGGAAAAAAAAAATAAAATTAAAGCATAAGAAAACATAAATAAGCATACGGAGAGGACAAAACAGAGTAGCTGAATAGCTGAATGAAAGCATACTTTCCATTTAGAATAACTATTCCGTACACTTTGCTAAAGATATGTATTGTGAGTGGGGTCGGCTCAGTGGCTGGCAAAATACCAACTGTTATAAACTGTTATACATATAAAGCATTTACTTACGGTACAGCTCTATCGTTATGTTGGTCGAAACAATTTTCTTATGGAAATTGCTAGCTTGACACGTATAAACGGCATGCTGATGGATACGTGATAAATTTCGCACCACAAGCTTACTATTTAGGGCTGATGGGAAAATGTAGTCCAGCATCGTACTTGACAGGGTTTGACCATTCATTGACCACGTCACTGTTGGCGGAGGATTTCCTGGAAGGATAGATTTATTATATTAGCGTGGGTAAATTTACGAGATATCCTCATATATTAAAGCAATTTGTTGGTTTTCATTTCAAACATAATGGGAGGCATTGCTGGTAGCAATTTGTTCTATTCAAAAGGCTCTTTCAAACTTTCCATGAAACTATGTTCTTTTGTAATTGCTAAATAAACTTTTTGATCAATATAAATACATCAAATGAATGGGCGTTATGGCATTAAAATTCTTCATAACATCTCTATTTCGAAAATTAAACGATGTAATAAATGTTCATTCAAAAATATTAAGTGTAATTTTCCATAATGCTTAAATAATACAACACGAAATTCAATAAATCTGATGTCCTCATTATAGGCACATAAAAAAAGAAGAACTTTTTAATATCAGCCTCAGTAAATCCTGTGAGAGTCGTTAAATATAAAATTTCGATCCCTGCAATGTTTATTTTACAATTTTCATTAATAATAAATTAGTTGTATTCCAACAACTTTTCCCTGATGTAAAAGGTTATCATAGGATAAGATAAAAAAAAAGGATAGAAATCGATTTTTAGACTTTCGCACGAAAATTTCATTTTTGAAATATGTAGAAATATTTAAATCCAACTATAAACCGATTTTCTTTAATTTTAAAAGGTTCTGTATTCGTTACTAATTTAGTAAGAATTAGGTGCGATTATTGACTATCGAAAAAGGATAAAAACAAAATTTTAACATCTCTTTGAAAATTAGGCTTGCTAAGTTTGTGGCTAATGAAATCTCTAGTTTTAACAATTATTTAATATTTTTGGTATTTTAAGTATTTTTGGGTTGAGTTGCTTAATCGAAAATACTTTGACCACGTTTTCGAGAAATGTTTGAATCTAAAAATTAATTATTTATATATGTATGTATGTATGTAGTTTCAAAAATTAAAAGAGAGCTAAACCATATTTTCCAATTTAAGTATTTCATAATTTCTTTGTTATTCTTGTAATAATCTAATTGGACTTCTGATAATTTGTGCGGGATTAAAATTGTTATTTATATATTTAAAAATTGAATAATATTAAAAGGTTTGTTGAATGGATTCCACTGAAATTTCCATGAAATGCCGTCTATGAAAACGAGCACTCCGAAGTTAATTAAAGTAAGCCGTAATGCAGCTCAAGGACGTTTCTACAGCTTTTCCTCATTGAATAAATAGAAAATAAATAAGTAATCTAAACAAATTGTAAACAAAAACCGGCCAAATACGTGTTGGACAATGCGTGATATAGGATTCCGTAGCCATTACGAGCTATATTTAAGACACTTGTTTACACGGAAACTCAACTACATATCATACGATTCTGTAATGTACCTATTATACCTATTATATATATATCTACATACTATTATTCGTAAACTAGTAAAGTCAACTTAATTGTGACAACTTGAGTTTTAATTTAGTTTTACACTACTATTGTTTATACTTTTCAAATATCTAAAAATATTGCTTCAAACAACAATGACCACTTTAAACACTCCAAACAGATTACATATTTGAAATGAATTTATTTATAATCATGTTCCTCAGGATTTCTAGTTTTCCTTCGGAAGCCTGAACATGGTACTGTCATTCGAAAATGTGTAGAAATGGAACATTTTCAGTTGTAAGTTCTCAATCTACGAACGTTTGTTTTAACCATTTTTTTTAAAGTGGAAGATCTATAGCCGCGCTTACAGCATTTTAAAATTGGGGGTAGAAACTGATGTAACGAAAATTTTTCGGGCTCCGATCACACTTGACAGTAGGTGTGTTCCCGGTCTGTGATGCCAGCCTGATACCAGAAATTGCCCCAATCCCAGGAATTGCTCGATGCTTTGCAGAGCGGCAGGCAAGAATCAACCCTGACCCCTGTCCTCGCGCCAGATTTTGACGTCAGAATTTCCCTCAAAAAAGCTGACCGAAAAAACATATATTATTATTTCTTTTGCCTATTATTATATAATACATTACTATTAAAAAATTACGAAGAATCTTATTTTTTTTATGTACAAACATATGTATATATTATATATGAAATATTACAAAAATTAGTAGTTTCTACTGCAACAGTTTCAACTATCAATGTTCTAAATTCGTAATAATTAAAAAATCATTACACGAAATTGAAGCCACAAATCCGGAATATGAACCTATTTTACTGCAGTAAAGTCCACTTTAATGTTACCATAAAAATGAAATAGTGTATGAGTATAAAACCCTAAAAAACAATACAAGCATAAATTTAATTGCACCCTGCACACACCCTAAAAGTCAAATTGATAATTTTCCTAGTGAAATGCCATAATTTATGGGCCACCTGCTAACCACTTATATCGCAGGTCATGCATATTTGCAATTAAACTGTATAAACGTCATCACTCCCCTGCAGTGTGCCACAGGGTGACAAATGCAGATGTATTAATATGAGGAAAAAAAGGCCGCAAAACGTGCTCCCCTTTAAAAGGTTTGATATAAAATAGAAAATCCCTTGCAACAGCAAAACGAGTTGAACTCGTTCACAAACCATTTCCAGGAGAAAAGGAACAGAGCGCAACACCTTTATACTATACTTTTACTTTTTTTCACCCTTTCATTTCTGTATTAATTTTTTTCTTCTGTAATTCTACATTTTAACGATAATTACAAAATGTAGAAAGAAAGTAATAAGGGCGACCGTATAGCACCTCTGTTCCAGGAGTGGGGGTACCGTGTTAAATCGAAACTAGCACGCTACCCCCACTTGCCCACTTCTCTGAGCTTCGACAGAAGAAGAAGAAGAATAAGTAGTTAGAATAAAAAAAAATGGAGAAATAATGAAAATTTTAATTATCGTGATTTCAGAACAGAAGAAAAATGAAAAATGCAATTTGAAATGTGAAAAAAACTGTGAAAATTGCAAATTAAGTTCGTACTCCCGCTTTTAAGCATAGTTTCGTGCCAAAGGCAAGTGCAGGCTTCTCGAGTGAACCCACCGACCCTCAGGTACCAACAGTTGCAATTGTAAAGGCCCCGCAGTTACGCGGAGCGAGTGGGTAATAACAGTTGTTATGCGGCCGGGTCCGGGGCCACAATGGGTTTATTAAGCGGACTCAGAAAAATGGCGAAAAATTGCTTTTAGTTCACTTAGGAAAAATAAAAATATAAAGTAGAAAAGAAGGTAAATTCAAGTCGCTACTACCGATCTTTATGGGCGATATATTGTTTATGGCAAATTGCCCTGCACTTACCTCCCATAACGACGCAAATTAAATGTAAGTCACCCCCCTCCTCGTACGGGCCAGCCCTGGACTCGATGTTTTCACCTCGATCGTTAAAAATTTTCGGCTGTTGCGGTGGCACTGAAAATATTCGAATAACTCATTTTTTTTCTTCAATAAAAATTATTCAACTTAGTATACGTTTGCATAATTTCATACACACCCTGCACCCAAATCAAACGCACAAGCATGCACAAAAAAAAACAGAAAACATAGAAGCACAGAAGGGCGTCAAAATGCCCCCCATGACCGGAAAAAATGTGCTCTGGTATTCATGAAAATCATTGAAACAAAAGTCGGAAAAACAATCATGCGATTCCTGAGGGGCACACATACGTTACACGGGCGAAATTCATTAAAATTTCGTGATAGAGGGGGAGAGGACGAGGAAAACCGCATAAATAAATTAATCATAAAACACTGCAGTTAAAACGTCGCACCCGTCGGGGGTACGAGGCTCATACAAGCAAAAATTATGGGGGGTTAAATATACATATAATACTTATCAATTCAAACATTTCACATGAAATTTGAATTACAAAAACATAAATTTTTTATGTATTTTCTTATGAATTCAAATTTTATACAATATAAATTTAATTTTGGCTCATATTATACATTTTCTTCGGTTTAATCAAAATAATTTATTTAAAAACTTTGGTCAAATGCCTAGACTTATAATGTATACACTAAATTTAAAATTAGCTGAGTAACTCGGTTTTTTCGGAGTATACTTAATACTATCGATTTGATACTTCACCCAGTTTGGGTCCGTTACTAAAACCTGGGGATGGAAATAAAATACTCAACTGAAATTACTAAAACATAAATTACCATTATGTAAAATAAAGCATTAAAATAATACTGAGAAAAATAAGAATGAAAGTAAAATTCAGAATATAGTTAGTATAAAAAAAAAGCACAGCTCATCATTTTCTATTTTCGTTTATATAACAAAACAATTCATAGATAACTTCAAAGAATTTGTTTGTAAATTACGAATCCAAGAACTAAAATATGTAAGTAGTAGGTACTTGGAATTTTTGGGAACAGGGTAAAAAAAAACCAATTGAAATTAAAAAATTAAATTAGTTATTTATAAACTTTCTTAAAATTTGCTTACAGAATGAGTTTTTCATGAACTTTTATTTAGGCCCTATGAAATAAATGAACTGAAGTGCAGTTGAAAATTTAAGTTGTTTTTTGGAAATATGTTTCGAGTTTCTACGTTATTCCATTACTTTTAAATAAATGTTCAAAAATGGCCAAAATAAGGATTTTTTCACGATTCATACTATTAGACCAGTGTAATCAATGATATGTGGACCTCAAAGATCAATTCGTTCGAGAACTTTACACGTGCCTCCTCATAGGACTAATTGTGGTAGTCATAAACCTGTGTCTAATTTTATAACTTGTTTTAATTTTTTTAGCTAGCTCCGTTGACGAAAAAAAATGTGTAAAGAACTAGTATTTACTAAGTATGATTTTTTATAAAAGATTTAATATCTGTAGACATTTAATAAATAAATAAATAAAAAAAATGTTCTTTCCCAATGCTTTCCCTTTATTGTTAAGTTCCTGCGACACAAATATGGGCAATTTTGCAAACATTTTAAATTTAAATAAGGTGCAAAAATATAATTGTTTAGACATACGTATATGCGCATTTTAAAGGGAAGAAACTTATAAAATTTTAACGCCCAAACCTTTTGCCATACATACACTGAAAACACACAAAGCAAAGAACACCATTTTTCAAAAGAAAAGAAGATTTCAAACTTACCGATAACTTCTAAATTGACGTTGCTATTCCTAGTTTGTGATAACTTAAAATCTACTCTACATCTGAAATTCCCTGCATCCTTTTCCTGGACGTGTTAACAAAAACGATGGGAGTCGATGACAAGTTAAAGCCGTTGCCGGGTCCGCAGATAAGTCCAGGATACATCCATCCAAGGAAAAATATATATAAATAAAGGAAAGAGAGAGGAATTTCTGTCAATAAATCTCAATCAGTGCGCCATGAATATTCGGGGGTGAACTTACCAAAACTGGATTTATAATCAATTCAGCTGGCTCCCTAAGTGTCCTAAAAATGGCTCGATTCTCGAGAACTTCTTCATCCCGCCAGTGTGATGGTGTGCCGGCGTGGGCTCCTCTTGTGTCATAACTTTTAATTGAAATTGAGGTATATAGTATCGGACACAGATGAAAAATACAGAAGCAAAGATGGAAAAAAATAATACAGGCAGTTAGATATACGATGTCATCCCTGAATGAGACCATAAATACGGGCTTACCTGTAAATTGGAAGATTATTTTTGTACCACACCACCAGAAGGACTTGATCGTTGGCTAGATTTGATGATACATCACATTTTATTTGAGCTGTCCCATTGACCAGCACGCGAAGGACTTCTCCGTCTGAAAAGAAAAATAAATAGGAAAAAATTTATTTTTTGGGGATTTAATAATCGAGCATGACTTTGAAGAAAATTGAAATTTTCGGGAAACATTTAAGAATCAGCCCACATATGGTGTCTAGCGCATATCACACGCATCACAAATAGAATTAATAACATCCCTGGGGGCATGCCTACGAATACATTGATTGTATACATATATGCATGTAAAACAATTGAATTTATTGATTGAAAATGCTCCGAGCATATGGGCGTTTTGAACTAGCTACAGAGCCCCTAAATTAATTGATTTAAGGGACTCTTAAGGCGTAAAATTCATCAGCGAAGAGTATACCTTAAGTTGACACTAAATCATTTTTGATGTGGCCAAACAACCTAAGGGCTTAATTTAAATTTTGTTGTTTAAACTTCGATTGGTATACACTTCATTTAAAGTTATGGCGAATTTCTGGGAACTAACTAATTGCATGTTTTGTCTGGTGTGGTTAATTCCCTTTTCAGATCACTAAAGTCTTTAATCCTATTGATTAGTTTTCTATAAAATGTCTATACGATTAATATTAATTTCATATAATCGCTGATATTTTAACACAAATTCCATACATTAGAGAAAAGATTAAAAATGTTAAATAAATTTAGTTTTTAAAGTAGGGGAGACCGAGGGGAGTTGAAACAATTTTAACATTTTGCTTCATAGACAAAATTCTATACACATAAATCTCACGAAATTAGTGCCAATCGATAGTTCAATTCTTACACTTTCAAATGACCGAAACAAAGAAATTGTAAGTGTAAATTTTGTGGCGAAAAATGGACTTGAACATGACAAGTCATTTTGTTTCAACTCCCCTCATACCGAGGTAAGTTGAAACAGAGGTCGAGGTGAGTTGAAACAGTTGATTTTTCGGTAGTATTAAGGGTTGTAAAGTAGAAACGACTATATACTTCAAAAATATAATATTGAAATAAAGTATTTAACGATAAAACATAACATTAATTAAAGTAACAGACAAGAAAATTCAGAAAATATAAAGTGGTGTAATTTTTTAAAAAAAGTTGCACATTTGAACGATTAAAGTTTGTAGCTTGAGCGATGCTCGTTGGTTGCGGTAGTCTTCAGAGAAAGAACAGGATGACGTTTCATGAAGGATCAGAGCCACACTTCACCTGCCATTCCCTGATCAACCCAAGAACATTTTTTATATGCTCCAAAGCCAACCTATAGGTAAAACTTCTGGCTTGTTTAGTGCTTAGGGCGAAGTTAGTAGCAGCGCAGGTTAAGAGCTGTATGTAGTCACAGAGTATCTTCTCCTCTGACGATGAAAACACGTCTGCTCTGGGTACCAAACAGACGGAGGAATCGCGTGTTTGATTAGCTTCATAAGCCTTTTTTTTAATGAACTTATGCACATATACGTAGACTATAGAGTAACGAATGGTTGAGGTTCTAGCTCGAAGCCGCATTGCGAAGACTTTTTTGACGCAATGTTACTTCTTCCGCAGCGAGCTCGTATATATCATAACTTGCCATACCTCTATCAGTATTTCTTTTATAATCAGTAGACATACTGTAACAAAATAAGTAAAAAAAAAAACAAATATACCTCACCGTATTAGTAAATCAGCCGTACAAAGCCTAACCGAGGTGAGTTGAAACAGTCTGTGTCAAATCCCCTCAGTAAGAAAAATCCTGCCAATTTTTTTCAATCAAAAACCAAGAAGCAAAACCCAAAGAAATGAGCTACATATAGTATATCACCGCTATGAATTCAATCTTTAGTTAATGAGCTTTCGAAACATATATAGCCCAAGTCAAAATACAAACACATTATCAAAATATAGATAATTTAAAAAAGTGTTCAAAACTTACTTTTCACGATTTTTGGGACGTGGCAGACAGGACACCCTAACCACGCGTCTTGAGGCATGGATGCATATTGAGGATCCCGCATGCGGTAAAATGCAATTAAATTGTGAAATTGCCAGCTCGCTAACGCTTTTAAGTTCCGCAAAATTAGTACTGTTTCAAATCACCTCTGTTTCAAAACCCCTCGGTCTCCCCTACATATCTGAAGAAATCTTGAGAAAGTTTGCAATAAAATAATTTTGAAATATGACTCAAGTTTCTAAAACACAAGATATTTTAAATATCTAAAATTGCTTAATTACAGCCATATCGAAAACGTGATTTAATCGAACAATAAATTCGAACGAAATATGCAAGAATAATTTGAATTTGCGTTGATGCTTGTTGTTGGGGACAATATTTTTCAATCTTCCTCCGAATGCAGGCATCCACAAAAATTTTGCTTATTGTGTAAATTTATTAAATTTGTGGATATAGGAGGTTTTGTTTTATCATTTTTAATTCATTATTTTTATATTTTGATTTCAAACTTTAGAGCTCTTAAGTAGTAGTAAAACCAAAAGACATTCTTAACAAATTCTTGTCGGGTCTTTTGGGCCAATGCATTATGGCTGGAGTGAACAATTTATTAGCGTTACAAAAAACATTATAAATTAAAAAATGCTCTATATATTTCAAATAAACTTTTATTTTCTTTATTTTTTCCCATTTATAAAAAAAAAACGTATTACTACGTGATCCACGCTCTACCAACTGTTTGCGAAAAACGTATTTTTACGTGATCCGTACTCAATGTATTAATATAAACGTTGTGACGTCACAAGTTTTTTAATACATTCAAGGTTCAATTTTAACGCTAAAAGGAGGGATTTTACTGCCAAGATAAGATATAATAAATTTAAGTAAGTAGAATAGAGGGCAGTGAGACTCTGCCGGATTCAAATTTTTATAACTTTGATTGTAAAATTTTCTCTTTAGGGCAGTGGTTCTTAACCTTTTCATTATGACGGACCATTTAACTTGTCATGTCATTAACCAAGTAATTGGCGGTATATTATATTGTAAGTATTATAATAGTTTAAAAAAATACGAAGTTATTTATTGGAAAATTCATGGGGAAGTACCTAATATATAATATTAAATGAGATTTTTGTGGTTGCATATTTTTTTTACCAACCGATGAATCTTTGGTTCAGTTCTGATCAAGGCTAAACGCATGTCAACTTTGGTGTCCAAGCGATTTTTATTTTTTCTTGAGTTTTAGGAAAAAAAATGATATTTTAGCTCCAGAAATTTTCAAGATTAACGCCTGCTTCGAATGAATCTTTGCAATTACTGTCGTGTTGCAACTCAATTGCTATTAGTTTCCAAATATCTCTTTAGTCACAGTCAGGAAAATAAAGAATGAGCTTTGCAGTTGAAGATATAATTTATTAAGCTGTGCAAAATAAGCCAAATGTATTTAAGATCCGAGTTTAAGCGCAGGATTAAGCATATTAAGATAATCTTAGTTTATTATATTATAATAAACTTACAGTACTTAAAAAACGAATTTCTAGACTAGAATACACATTTAAAATGTAATAAAACTTTAAATGAAAACTTTTTTAATGCAAGTCCTAACTTTAAAAATATCTCAAGATTTATAACCGTGTAAGTCTAAGTTTATATTTTGTTTTGCCATACACAATATAACATAATAATCCGCAAGAAAATCCTCCTTCATGTTATTTTATGGACATATCCTCCTTGATTTCTTAAAATTGTCCTCCGAAACGGCATTAAGGTTAAAGTTTAAGTATGCAGCAGAACTTGTTAAGGACACTGTACATACATATTTAAGTCTTGTCCTTTTCGAGAAATAACAAGATGGGGTATCTGCCAACAATAAAAGTATGTTAGTGAACAAAGCTAAGTGTCGTTGCCCCGGGAAGGATCCAAAAAATTCCAAACAACTTACCCCACCTGCATGTCTTATAATTCCCCTAAGAAATAGAACGAACGGAAATGCCGAGAACGTGGAAACGTCTTAGAATTAATGTGAAACGTGTAACAACTCCCTAGATATATCTGTGGAGCAGCTACCCCAAAAATGTTGAGATTTTTCTTCTTTCCAGAAGTTTTTACTCCGGCCGGGGGTGGGTTCAGAGATAGGGGTGGGTCGGATAAACGTATAATAGCACATACCCGAGTGGAAAGTTGGCTGTATGAAGTGCACGTGCCCGCATGAATTATTTTTGGATTGAAGTTTTATGTTTGGCTAACAATCTGAGGAACTTCTTGCTTTTGATGTACGCCATTTGAGGTGTATTCGGAGCCAGCCAGTATGCGGCGTTCCGAAAGTATCTGAACCCACCCATCTCCGTCTTTTGGGAATATGGTAATCATCCAAGATGTATGACAAAAGCAGGTAAATGTGCGTTTACATGAGAGAGCAATAATGGCGGACACGATTCGTTGGAGTTTGGGGGGATGGGATCGGGAGACGTACTTACTGGAATTTTGGGAAAACATCTCAATTGTCCCATGCAAACAAGTACAATGAAGCTATTTTGAGGGCAAAACTCCACAAAGTTTTCAGTCCCGGGAGCGCCCCAAAAATTTTCTAAGGAACATTTTCAGAGAAGAGATGAAAATTGAAGCGCTTTTCTGTCGTAGTTTATAAATAAATCTTTATCTCGCAATCTCTTGAGGGGCATACGGTCCTAATCACTTTTGGGGCCAACTTTTTTTCCACTCAGTAATTCCATTAATAACAACGAAATACCCTGCCTCATCGCCCGCCCCGTCCTCGTTCTCTGGACAAAAGCACAAATTGTTACACTCAGATTGCCGTAAAAGTAGCTTACATTTGTCCTGTTGCCCAAAGGAAAAAAAATAAATAAATAAAAAGATATCTACTTGCGGGAAAAATAAAAAGAAAATCTCTTCTTTTCCGGCCAAGCCTCAATGACGAATCGCTGCTAATTTTCTTAGTAATCCATGCAAATTTTTCACCACGAAAACAATTGAAATGTCCATGTCCCTCGGATGACACTAATTTATACAAGAAAAAGAAGGATTGTCCCGTCGTGAATTCTTCTCGTTTGTCCTTTTTTCCTGCTCATTTCGACTTGGTTTCACTGCCGGATTTGTACATTTGCTAAATTGTGTAGCTCATTCAGATAGTCTTCCATCCAGTAATAATAAATTATATCAATGCTCAAAACCTTGCGTCTTTTTAAGCAAAAACCAAAGAGTGACCCTAAAATTAGCCTATTTAGTGGATATCGAATTTTAAACCCGAAATGTGTGCTAAATGAAAGTTTATGATAAAATAATGCTCTAAAAAAAGTTTCAAAGTGAGCATCTGCTTCAATTTTGAGTAATGAATGGTCAAAGTTGACTAAATCGAGTTGAATAATGAGTTTCAGTTGAATAAGAGTTTTGACTTTAAAAATCCAATATCTCAAGAAAGAAAATAATGTTTATCAGAAATGTCAGTAACATTAAAAAAATTTGTAAACATTGTTGGGTGTTGTGGGTGAGAGAGGCTAAACTTCTCCCAGCGAAAAATTGCGGTGTAAAATCATATCGAATTAATGTTAATTTAAACGAGTGAGTTTTTACATTTGTAAAATGTTAATTTATAACATTAAAATTTAAATTATCATTAAATTGTGTTGAATTGAAAACAATAAGTTAATTTGACAAATTTTAATGTACATATGTATATTTAACATTTCTCATTTCAGATCTATGAATTTACAATTTACTACGTATTTTTAAAATATGAGATTTAAAGTCATTGAGCGACATACACATATTTACATTGAGATGAACCATCGGTCTAATCTTCTGTATAAATTCGTTAAAATTTCATTCAATATAATCTATACTAATATTATAAAGCTGAAGAGTTTGTTTGTTTGTTCGGTTGAACGCTCTAATCTCAGGAACTACTGGTTCGAATTGAAAAATTCTTTTTGTTTTGGATAGTAGATTTATCGAGGAAGGCTATAGATAGGCTATATAACATCACGCTACGACCGCCACTAGATGGCGCTGCAGCACATCAACTTCTATACCGTTCAACCGATCGTCATGAAAATTGGCATACTTAGGTATTTCAAAACGGTGAATATTTTAGCGCTATTCGCTTTGCTATAGCTCGCCACTAGATGACATCAACTTCTATACCGTTCAACAGAACGTTACGAAACGGTGGGAGGGGGGGCGGGGGCGAAAATATTGAGCAGTAATATGTTTACGGTGCGTCATGCAAAAATTATCTAAATCACAGGATTTAGAAGAAATTCTATGGACATGTTGCGCTTAACCTTCTGAGTGATATTTGAGAAATTTGAAATCGGCAACATCATATTTTTATTAAAATTTACTTTTATTTTAGGGATGTTTGTGCCCGGGCAACGTCGGGTGTGGGTCAGCTAGTTCACATATAAAGTTTTAAGTAGCAATTTATAAGCAATATATTTTGTAACCTAATCGAACATAAAAAAGGCAAGGGCATGTGGAATGGGGATTGGGGAATGAGGGAAGGGGGATTATAAAAGGTCTTGATGTAATCTTGCCATGTAAACTCTTAACTCATTGACCTATAATCATAAAATTATTAACATCTATCTCTATTTCTATATTTCCTTTTAATGTTTTTACTACTAAACGTGTTAAAATGTATGCTCATTCTTTTAATTTACAGATATTGCCATGTAAAATCAACCGCTTATGATCCTAAAATTAATTCAGACCTACCTTTATTTCTACATTAATTTTTGTTATTTTATGGTATTTTAGTAGTAGATTTGTAAAGCGGTCCTTGTGGAATTAATATTTTCGCTTTTCATTTCGTGTGGATTTTCATTTTTTTTTCATATGATCAATGTTAAACTACAGTCCGCGAAATTCTCATAAGCGCCCCAGAAATTTTTCATTAAATATAATATTACTGCTAATATGCACCCTGTATTGCCTTTGTTAAATGATAAATTATTTGTACCCAACCTAATGAAAAAACTGCATTACCTTTACCTCCCCTTCGAATTAGTCTCTCAAAGTTAATACAGTTATTCCATATGAATCGCCTCTGAAGCTGCGAAATTCTTATAAGCGCTTTTGAGTAATTATCAGAATTATTGTGAAAAAATTTAGTTTGAAAACGGTGAATAAAATTTTATAATTCTTTGCATTGTAGCTAATAATTTTAATTTATTACTTCTGCAATTAGTGACCATTTTGCAAAATGCCGAGGGGAAAAATGTTGAGCGAAGAAGAAAAAATTAAAATCAAATTATTAACACAACGGGGAGAAACGAAGAAGGCTATAGCTAAAGAAATAGGTCGATCAGAATGCGTGATCCGCAATTTTTTGAAATTGGGCGATAGCTATGGTAAATATGTACCACGGGAAGGAAATATGAAACTTACCCGCAGGCAAAAAAATCAAATTCCTCTAGAAGCAACCTCAAATCGACTTAGCGCTGCTCAAATTGTGGCAAAGTTGGAGTTGCCAGTTAGCAAAAGACGTGTCCAACAGATTTTAAAAAGCTCCCCACACCTTATTTACAAGAAACCAGCAAAAAAACCCTTATTAAAGAGCCATCATAAGGAGGCTCGTCTGAAATTTGCCAAAGCCCATATGCATTGGAGAAAGGAATGGGAAACAGTTATATTTTCAGACGAGAAGAAATTTAATTTAGATGGGCCTGATGGTTGTGCATTGTGGCGAGTCAATCTTAAATAATCAAGTTCCCTGATTTTATAAAAAATTAGAACAATCAAGTTAACATTGACTGGGGAGTATTGTGGCGACGCTGCAGAAGCACTACAGATAGCTACAAGCGCGAATACAAATGAATTAGAAGTAAAACGAGAAAGTAAAACTCTAGGCAAAGTAGGTTACTTCAGGATAAAAAAAAATAAAAATTGTCGTAGGCTAGTTTTTTAAAAAAAATAATCAGAGTCACTCCTGAATTAAAAAAAATCAGATTGGAGCAAAACCAAAAAGGAATCAAAAAAATTAAAGGAATTTAAAATAAATAAAATAATTTAAAAAGAAAATCTTTCAATATTTTCTAAAATGAAATAAACACAATAAATAAAATCAAACAAATAAAATAACAATTAAATTAAAAAAATATTTAAAAAAGAAACTAAATATCAACTCGTTGTGGTAAATATACAACCCCCACAACAACTGGTGACCGATGTGGCGGAGCAATTACCCACTTGTCGAAGAGCAATTATCGTTCAACAAGTGGATCAATCAACTTACCTTTGCAATTCAGCAATTCAAGCAAGCCGAAAAATGATTTGATTCGTATTTTGTTTTTCCTTCATTAAACATTAAAAATCGGTCTCTTGTAAAATAAATTATAAAACATTGAATTTCAACTAAATAAAATAACATAATAAATAAATCATAACGGATTATACAATGGCTAATCTATCAACAGAATCAAGTAAGAGAAGAGGCATCGTGACCTCTTCAGCATCATTCTGGCATGACTTAAGAAAGGACAACCCAGTAAAATTTTCCCGAAATTTCCAAGGCGGAAGTGTAATGGTGTGGGGAGCATTTTGCTCAAGCAGGAAACTAAAGTTATGCTTTATTCCAACGAAAACCAACTCGGTTATTTACACGGAAATGTTGGAAGAGGTTTTGATATCTTATTTGGATGATGTAGAAGAAGATCAGCGTCTTATATTCCAACAGGATAATGCAGCCATTCATGTGTCTCGTTATTCTAAGGAATGGTTTCAAAGCAAAGACATTCCTTTACTAGAGTGGCCAGCCTGCAGCCCCGACCTTAACCCCATGGAGAATCTTTGGGGTATTATGGTTCGAAAAATTTATCAGAATGGTCGTCAATTTCCTAACATTAGTACCCTAAAAAATCAAATAAAACAGTGTTGGGAGACCCTTGACATCAGTCTTCTTAAAAAGCTGGTAAATTCAGTGCCGGATCGAATTTACCAAGTTATCAATAACAACGGCAAGCATACAAAATACTAGTATCAAATAAAAACTTATTCAGTAAAAAATACTTTTAATTTTTTTATATTTTAAATAAGGCGCTTATAAGAATTTCGCAGCTGTAGAGGCGACTCATATGAAATAGCTGTATTAACTTTAAAAAACCAATTCTCAGGGGAGGTGAAGGTAGTGCAGTTTTTTCATTAGGCTGCTTACAAGTAATTTATCATTTAATAAACGCAATACAATTTGCACCTTCTGATTAATATTATATTTTATGAAAAATTACTAGGGCGCTTATGAGAATTTCGTAGTAGAATGACTTTTCTCTCAGTGTTCCTCCAAGCATGAAAAACGGAGGTAAATTATAAAGTATCCGAAAATGATTTTATCCATGAATTTTAAGGGGTTATATACACTTAGAAGGCCGACAAAAAGTGAATTTTCCAGAATTTTTTCTGAGAAAACTTTTAAATTTATTGATCCAAAAATTTATACACATATTATGGTATCTTTTAACTATATTTTAATACTTAGTACTGGTAAAAATATTTATTTGGAAAAGAGCTACAGCTGATCTCCGGGAGCTCCTCTCAAAAAAGACGTTTTGCGGTGACCACTATATCTCTGAACTGGATCATCAGAAATTAAAAAACCAAACAGATTTCGTAAAAGTAATGTTAAATCTAGTAATTAATCGAAGCAATAAGCAAAATAAAATTTTTTGACAAAATGGCGGTTTCTGAAAAAAAAAATCGATTTTTCAAACAAAAATATTTATCGGAGAGAAAAAATCTTCGATTAATTACTAAAAAATATATTTAAGAAGCTCGTGTTAAAATTTGAGACTAATCGGTTTAGCAGTTTTCGAGTAATGTTGGTCACCGACTTTGAAAACACCATTCTGAGAAAAACGTGTTTAAAGTTTGGCCTTGTACTTCCAAGCACTCTGAAACGCCTAAACGCCTTTTCAAATTTGCGTGTAACTTCGAAAATATTCACCGGAACGATATGAAATTTTCTCGGTGTGTATTCTTAAATATATGTACATTAAGAAAAAAAAAAAAAAATCGATTTTTTGAAAATTCTAACTGTATGTAACCCCTTAAATTAAGTTGATCATTAAATAGCAACTATCAAACATTGTTGGTTCGTTTTCTTAGACATTAGCCCCTCGAAATCAACTGCAACAACTCATTATTCAACTCGATTTAGTAAACTTTGACCATTCATTTCTCAAAATTGAAACGGATGCTCACATTGAAATAGTATAAAAAAATAGTATTTCATCATTAATTTTATTTAGCACACATCTTGGGTTTAAAATTCGATGTCTACCAAATAGGCTAATTTTGGTCTATTTTTATTGCACTCTTTCCACCAAATATACCACCCCGATCAAAATATCGAAAAAATATTGAAGGTTCCAGCATGCTTTGAATTCTCTCAGATTTTCAGC
Source organism: Machimus rusticus (assembly GCA_951509405.1). Taxonomy (NCBI): domain Eukaryota; kingdom Metazoa; phylum Arthropoda; class Insecta; order Diptera; family Asilidae; genus Machimus; species Machimus rusticus. The sequence continues at coordinate 3,127,737 of OX608054.1, forward strand.
TTATGTTTGAGTTCTACGTTTCGAACATTTGTATTTAAATTCAATAGTAATTAGTTTTCTTCGAAGTATTCGGATATTTCGGATATCTGAAAATATGTATCTAGTTCGGATTCAGCTTGATCCCGCCTATTCGTATACAGGATGTTTTACTAAGATCTACATATGTACAATTCCAATTGATTCTACGTGGTCTCTTCAGACCTTACAAAACACCCTTTAGTGACAAAACCTCGGATCCGATCATAGGTCCAGACCGGATATTAAATTCAAATCTTAAATTCAACTTTGAATTCGAAATGCTAGATCTGTATCTGCTCCTTTATTTTATTAGTAGGAATATTTTGTGATTTTAAAAATAGGGTCAAAATATAATATTTTTTATGTACATAAATACTACAAGATTTTACGCATTAGTAAAAGGAAAAAAAAACCCAAAATGAAAAGAACATATCTTGTTCTCCAAAATACTTATAAAATTAGGATGATATTTATGGATTAAAACTAGTTTAGCATAAAGTAGAAAATATGTATAATGTATATAATAATAAGGAATATTTAGATTATCATTTTGTTTAGCGGTTTCAACTCTATGGGTTACTAAAATGCGAAAAATGAGAGTTTACCTATAGTTGATGGTTATTTTTAACTGGTCAACTATTTACTTATGCAAAAAAAAATCTTAATTACCCAATTTTTTCCAGTAAATTGTGAGAGTAAGAATAAAAGATATATTGTTTTCAGAATTTCTTCCTTTGGAATATTCTTAAAACGTATTCAACATTGAAAAAATCATGTTATTTGTTTCTACGTTTTTTTCATGAAAAATTGACGATTTCCCATACAAAAAAATCGGCAGAACAAAGAATCAAAATCATATTTTGGCTGTCAAAATTTCAATTTTTGAAGTTTGACGTAGCCATGCCAAATTGGGAAATCGACGTCGAAAAAAATCGACACAATTATTCCACGCTCTTGCGGAGTATAGCGCTCCATTGCTTGTCTGTTTGTAAGCTGTCTAGTTCACAAATGTAAAATATGATTGACGTACGACGCTTTTTGCAAAAATTATAACATCTTCCGATAGTGTGATTAATTTTGCGCCACTTGACGGATATCATCTTTTCCACTTAACAGAAAAAATTCTAAAGGTCCTAATAAAGATTTCCATCACTCAAAATCATTTTTTTTTATTTAGTAAAAAAGTTATACAAAAATAAAATGGGATGATTAATTTTGCGCCACATTGTATAATCTTTAATAATTTTTATTGAAAGGATTTAATTTTGGTAGATGTGAAAGTGGCCTTTTACGATTAAGATTACTTTTTTTATCAAATCTCGCAAATCTATTTTCACAGATTTCACGATTTTACCCTCTATGACCTACTTGGCCTTGGTGGTAAATCGGGCACAGCCCTAAAGAAAAAACCGACAAGGGAAAAAGGGCAGATTGCTCTCCCTGGAAAATCTCTTCTTTTCCAGCCAACCCTCAATGATGAATCGCTGCTAATTTTCTTAGTAATCCATGCAAATTTTTCACCACGAAAACAATTGAAATGTCCACGTCCCTCGGATGACACTAATTTGTAGAAGGAAAAAGAAGGATTGTCCCGCCGTGAATTGTCGACGTCTGTTCCTCCTCCACCCCGACGACGCTCGCGCTGTTGAGGTCGGCGCCGCGACGGAAAGGAGGACGTCGGCAACAAACAACAACATTGTCGACGACGCATGAACAAGCAAAAAACATATGTAGTAAGTCATGCTGGCGTGTCGTTGGTTATTATAGCAAAACCTCTGGTTCCTACAATCTCATAGTTCATTCCCGGTCCGGGGAACCCCCGGGAGCAGCGGGAGCACCAGGAGCAACAGCAGCCCCCCAGTAGACAGCATGTGCCTATTACGCTTTCATGGCCCCGACCTGAACGTGCGGCGTGTTAGCAAATTTATTTACGTTTTTGTCAGGTACAAAAGCATAAAAGGTAGCAAATCTTGCATAAAAACAAAACGGCAGACATACAACAATTAACTGAGTTTTCTTGCGCATAAATAAGACGGCGAAGGCGCTTCATTAGGGGCGATGTTTTCCTCAGACAGAAGAGCCATGGCCTTGTTCGCAGTGAACTGGAAAATTAAGAAAGAAAAATTATTTTCTGTGAGTTCGTCCCATTTTTTTTCATGTTTTTGTCTTCGCTCTGCTCCTCGAAAAAGCTTATCTGATCGTTGTCTTGGCCCTCTGTACAACAGACGTACAAAACTCCTTTGTTACCACAATTAAGAGAACATTTTTGAGAAAATACTTAAATGGAATTTAAAAGCCCTTCACAATTCAAGGGAACATTAAAATAAGAAGATATTACTCTTATCTTATTTACTTGTCGGCCGGTCTGTATCTCATAAAATATCTTTTAATTATTATTTCATATTTATGTCGTTTGAAGTTTTAGTAATTAGGTAACTTCAGTTGATTTTCCCTTCTCTTTCTGAATATGACTTTATTTATGTATATATTCCAGTTTTAGCGAAAGTTTTATATTCTAACATTTTGAAATGGATTATACCTAATTTAGCAAATTAGACTCTTAAACTTAATTTACGATATTTTATTATTTGTCTGTGCTTCAAGCATATCAACCTTCCATTTCCCGTTTTTTCTTCTGAATGATAAATAACTCTGTAGAATCTTTCCTTAGATTACGAATTCACTAATGAAAATGTCCCACCTCGTCTCGTTTTAGAGAAAAATAAATTTGAAGACTATAATCTAATATGGCTCAAATAAAAGTTTGAACCTCAAACCGGCGCACGCCACTCATAAGAACTTATATTCATGATGCTTATACTTAAATATGTCTATTTAAAACGAGACTTAATAAGGTAAAAAATGAGATCAATCAAGATGTCACTTTACTATGTATATTGTCTGTGGTATAACGCAGCAAAATTTCAATTTCAGAGTTGTCAAAAATGAGTTTGTATGTGGTAATTTTTTATTTTACACGACCGACGTGTATACACATCAATCGCACCAAAAGAAAGATTTGGATTGATGTTTATATGTATGTACATGTCGAAATCAGTTAACTGGTTAAAAGTTAACTGATTAACCAAAATTGTCAAAACTTGATGATAACACTGTTGAACAGCGAATTTCACCTAAGGTCGGGACCGGGTGGACTTGGTTCATATCATTGAGAAATGATATTTTACCAAGTTTAATGCAAATCGGTGATAAAAATCAAAAGTTATTAATCCGAAGTGACATTTTCCCAAACAGCTGTCGGCTCTAATCTTATCTTCTAAACCGCACTTGGCACCTCTTTGTGTAATTCATTTTCATTCGAGGATTTTTATATTTTTTAATGTTTAATAACACGATTACATAATAATTAACTCATACACTATATATATTTCTGTAATCTGCTAAAAATTCTACGCACACTCATACCAAAACAAAATCAATTTTTTAATTATTCAGTTTTTTGTTTATAACTTTTTTTTTATCACCGAATTGTTTAATATTTTAGATTATGATTCCTCTTCGTGTCCTCCACCTACCCTATAAAGGGTTTCCTTAGGTGAAATTTGAAAATTGATTCTGTTCAACAGTGTAATATAAATGTCTAACTGCAAGAACTATCAATCATTTAAACAACACCATAAAATGCGCTAAATGTTGGCTTCACAAACCTTCCTCACCGCAATCGTTTGCAACGCAACCAGTAGTTAAATCTTAGTATACGATAGACGTCCTCTAGCAACTTATTTCGAATTGGCATTAGGCTGAAATAATCCAAAATTGACAGAATTCAAGATATTATTATTGATTCTTTTATATTTTATATGTTCAGCGTGGTGAGATGCAGGAAATTACAACATTCATTCATATTATAATTGCAGAAAGGAATTTCCGAAATGGTAAGTTAAATTTTGACATTTCTGTGCATTGATCTACTTGCATGAAGATCATATTCCGACGATCGCTAAAAGTAGAGATTAGTATGTTCAAAACTAAGGCCGTTTTCGAGTTCACATACACTTGCACTTAAATATATTTTTCCTACTAAATGTTCTCCGAAAAACTCCGAATAGTGCATTTTGGCACTAGCACTTTTTTAACTTTCCAAGAAGTGTTCTCTAAAGTACACTAAAAATTTTTTAGATATTGCGATTGGAAAAAATTAGAGCAGCTTAATTCGAATAGCCGATAAGCGACAAGAAAAATGCCAAGAACAGGTGCATGCTAATTCGAAAACAGCCTTAAAGTATAAGACTTATAACGAGACACACAAGATCCATCGTTTTTACTTATATTTCGAGTTGTATGTAGAAGAAAACTAGAAAATGTTATTAAATTTTAATGAATGCTCCTGACCCTCTCCGTTATTGGGATTCAATTTACTCATTGCATTATTTGTACTGACTTATCACAATGGAATGCCTCTGTAGAAAAATAAAATTAAAATTTGTCAGCTTGCGTAATAATTTTTAATGATATCCCTTTTAAAGTAAAAAAATGTTGAAAGGCTATTTTAAATTCTCAAATTTTTATAGCTTATTAAAAATCATAAATTCATATTATTCGAACATCCTATATATTCGTATTACATTACGCCTACTCAAAATGAATGAATATCCGACAAGTGAAATAAATATTTTAAACTTATATTTTAAACACCTGCTCCAATGAAATAACATTTTATCACCATTGAATTTAAGTGAAAACCTTCCGGCGCAAAACCTTTTAGATAAAAATAAAATCAAGAACATGACTAGACTATTACTAGCCCTAGAAGCACTCAATTTAGCGCAAAAATTTACACCGTGGGAGCACTTTTTCATTAAATTAAGTGAATAAATTTAAAAAAAAAAAATTCTCAAAAACTCGGATAAGCTACCCTAAACCTCCAACACTTTGTCTGTTGACACTGGCCTTCTAACATTAGCACATAAAATTTTAAGTGCAAAATTTTATTAAATTTTTGTGTAATAACCCCATATATATTTTTTATTTTATTTTTTTACATTGATGCCGAAAGTGCTGGCGGTGCAGTAGTCGTCTATTCAGTGGCACAAGGGCGGCGTGATGATGCACCCCCGCAGCATCGGGGCAATTTTGCTGAATTTTTGCATACAATATACGAAACCATGGTATGTAAAAAAAAAGTATATATATGTACCATATGTGTACATATATGTATATTTATATGACATGGCTAAAATTTCGCTGCTTCTACTCAGACTGGGTGAGTAGTGTGGCTCATGGAAAGGACGTGTTTTGTTACAGCAGCGTCAAGTTTGGTGCGGCTGCAGCTGGTGCCCCATTCTGCAGCCAGGGCTTTTTCGGGGGTGCAGCCCCTCTAGGAATGCGGTGGGCTTAAATGCCTGAGAATGCAAAAAGTTTATTTTTTCACCCCGATTGTTTTTTTAATATATATGTATAGTATAGTTTTGGCGGCATGTATGTGTGATATGTTTGCGTTCTGTTTTCATTACCCTTTTGCCATGGGCCTTTTATCTCAAATTAAACTCTTTTGCGATGTTATGGGTAGTTGGATCATATTCTCCATTTGCCGTTAAACTTTCCAGCAGCGCACTACAAAACTTTATCCTGTGCTAGCCGTGTTGCAGTTCTGTCTCCCTCATTTCCCCGCTCGCCCTACACCACGGCCGCACCCAGCCCTACACCACGGCCGCACCCTTAGCCCTACAAACTGTTCGCCAACATCCCTTAGCGTAACGCTCCCTTTTCCCTTTATATTTTTATTTTTTCCCTCCTCATTTTTATCCTCGTTTCTTTTTCTTTTTTTTGCATTTTATGCTGGTAAGGCATTTTTTCGGTCATCCAAAAGTTGTGCCCCGACCGAAAATTTCAGAACTCTTCGACGGGGGTCGAGAGCTGGAAAATATGTTTTTCGTCATTTCTCGGGATTTTCATCCGCTGTGTGCCCTAAATATCTTTCTCAATTTTTTTTCAAAAAAAAAAAAAAAAATAATAATCTGTATCACTTTAAAATGAAAACTTCCGTTTCAGGAAGCAGCGTCAGGGCTCTACTCCAACAGCAGCCAACTTCAGATTGTTGCAAAAGCACATCCTGCCCAAATTGAACACCCTGACCGTCGAAGGACTTGGTTTTAAAAAAGATAAAGCCAACCCGGCTAGAATAAGTATAAAACTGGAAATAAATAAAATAAAGGAGGTAGAAGAAAATAAATAAATTTTATATAGAAAAAGATTGAAGCGCAGAAGGTAAAAATTTGCTGAAATAATTTCCACTGATGCGAGAATATTTAAGTAAAAAGATGCTGGGACGGCACAGGATGGTGCTGCTGGATGAAGTTTTATGACATTTTACATAAAGCATCCTTCACGGCACTATCAAGAGCTTACCTGGGCGCCAACGTGTGCACACAACCACACGTAATAGAGGAAATGGAGAAAAATGGTTAGGGTTGGGGGTAAAACTGGTCGAAAAGTTAAAAAACACTGTCGATCTGTATTACGGATGCCTAGGTAACGACGTAGATATGTAAAATGGAACAGCTTTGACCTTCTTGGTGCCATAAAGAAAGCCAGGCTGAAGGAGGATTCATTTCTGCTCGTTCATGATCCTAGACTTGGACCCAGACCCGCCCCCTCCGTCATCCATCCCACCCCATCCGTCATCCATCCCCTCCTCTGCAAAACACCGTTTTATAATCTAGGGTTGTGCGGGTGTGGAAATGCTTTTAATGCTCAAAGTAATTGCGATTTCTCGGGGAGCTCGTGTGAAAAATTATTCACCCAGCCTGAGTTATTCAAGATATCCTAGGTAAAGGGCGGGAATACCTACGGAAGGATGTGGCGTCGAGCAAATCATTTTGAAGCTAGTCACTCGTTATGAGTGGGAACTTTCTGCTCCTGCCTTCCAGATTGGTGTAGTAACCTTGCTCAAAGTGTCCTCGTTAGAATGTGCGTGCACTAGAGAGTGGGGGTGTATTTTTTTTATTAATTTTTTTTTCTAGAACGATTTAATTAATGAGCTTTCAGAAAAGTTAGAATGGGTACGGCTGCAGTGGATCGTTTCAAAACCAGTTGCGTAAAGGGTACTTAAAAATTCTATTCAAACGCTTGAATTTACATATTCATATTTGAATTCTTCGTTGATACCTATTAGTTTAAAGTGGACCTTCACTGGTAATGATTTTAAGGTCGAATCTGTTAGAACGTGCATGAATTGAAATCAAAATATAACTTTACAATAGAAAACCTTGAATTAGAATCAATCATTTTATGACCTATTAAATAAAAATGTAATTTTTTTCAAGTTACCTACCTATGTAAAGAATATTTTTTACCAAGTAAACATATCCGAGTAAAAATATATATACGCCCGAATTGGGGCTGTAGCATTTTTGAGGAAAATTAAGATCATATGAGTCGCCTATAGCACGCCCGAAACACGTCTGCTTACCCGAATAAAAATATCTACTTCTTTAGTAAGCAATGGAACATTAAGTCTAGCAACAATATCGGCGGTTTGCAAAATCATTATGTAACTATGACTTTTTGTCCAGGAAATCAAATAAAATAAAATAAAATAAAAAGACGCGAAAGAATAAATGAAGTTAATCTTTTCTAATGTTGAATTAAAAAATGTTGTTACTTCCTAAAAATTGTTAAAATGCATTAAATTATAAAGCCTACAGAAAACATACATATACTCAATTTAAAAAAAATTTAGTTTACTTAAAAAAATCGGTCACATCGAAACTATTCTTGTGCAATAAGTGTTCCATAAATTATTAATAATAATAACTTTTCATTCAAATTACACCTAATTTCGACTTTTGGAGTTAGAGTGGGGAGATAACAAATTTTAAATAATCTACATATATCTAATATACATATGTACACACAAAAATACATGTTGGTTTGTATGAATCTTAGGAAGTTTAATGGCATTCAAATTTTTAAAATTACATTCCATGACACATATTATGATTTGCGTTGCTGTAGTACTGTTTGTTATTAAGAGAAATAAACTGTTATATTATATTTTATTTTCAGTATATATATATGTATATTTCAATTTATTTTACTTAAAAAAGTACCATAATAATAATAATAAGAACGCAGGGCGAATCATCATGTTTTTATAAAAAATTTTGTTCTAGAATGTACGACTAGATATTATTTGTGTGAGCCTACACACAGTGTTATGGTCATAAGAAAAAAATTTTTTTTTTCAAAAACCCGACACACTGAAATGAAAACAAAACCAACAAAGGTCAACTAAGAGAACGAACTAAAATTTACTTCTAATATTTTAATTTATTTTAATACGTACTTCTATTAAGTATATTCAGTGGCGCTCAAAACATTTGCAACTAAAAGCGTAATACAACTCTTGCAGTTTTAGTAGTTTGCAATTGTTTGTAATGTTTTGAGCGCCACTGTATGTAGGTATGTACGTATGTATCTATAATATGTTTTTATTTTAATTAAGTTTTATTAAAAAAGTGTAATTGGTTTGAAAGGGACTGTAGATATTCTTTTTAAACGAAGTAATTTAAATTCTGTCGTGTTAATTAATACTAGTATTTCATTTGATGAACCTTTTGAAATATTAATTGAGTAAACAAATGAACCTTGTTGAAGGTGCACATTTGCCTCGAATAGATAGTAAAGTCAATGGAAACATTTAAAATTAACGCAAAAGGGTTTCTTCGAGAAATTTCGTCCATCACCTGTCGAGTTGCTTTTCCTATGAATTTCGGAATCCACATCAGAGCATCCCTTTGTTTTGGCCCTGAACCACCAGGCTTTTGGGAAACGACCACCACCCACATCAGTCCTGTGTTTGCCTGGAAAATGGTCTAATTTTAATTTCATCCCCTGATAGAAAAGAGCCTCTGCCACTGAGGTAACCCTATCCATGCGGAGATCCGAGGAAGATATCGACTTTTGGGAACAATCAATTTGCCCGAGAAAGTAATTTCGGAGCGCGCCAAACCGCCAAGACCAGCCCCATCCCTGCGCCGAAAAGCCGCCTTAAACCCTCTCCCCCCAGGGCGGCTTTCTTTATCTTTTCTTCTTATCCACGATTATGAGTTATCCATGGTGCTTACTCGAAAACCTCCTAGAGCCAACCATCGGCTACATTAATGAATACTAAGGCACTCTAAAAGTTTGCTAAGGTTAAGCCACAAAAATTGAGGAGGTCGGCTTTTGGGCACCACCGCACCCCGTCCCGCCCCGTCCCGCCTCCGAGGGTTTCAAAATATTAAACAGGCGAGAAAGGGAATTATTGCGAAGGTTCCTGGGAGCCATCCCCAGCGAGGGCAGGGCGGCTTCCCTGGTCTGTTTGCAAAGGGAACAAGGGCAACGGGTGGGTCCGGGAAAGGTTTCTCGGTGGTGGCCGATGGAAGGGCTGCAGAACTCTATCGCAACCCTCCGCCGCTTCCGGTGGCTAAAATTGGGACGGGCAGCGCGTACTGGATCCAGATTCCTTGGAGCCATCAAGGAATGTCATTAACATCTCCTGAATTAATTATATTTTCGCTAAATAATTTATCTAAAGTTAAACCAATTCCTGATGGAAGGGTTAAAATATTTATTGGCCCCAGCTGCCTCTTGGAGCCAACCTTAGCCCTTCCGGAGGTTAATTTAAAGGCATGAAACGGAGATTAGCAAGGATATATTAAGAGTCGAGGAAAGAAAGGATTTTTGGGTTCGGCAACTAGCTGATGCTAAAACTGCCTGCTGTTTGCCACTGCCGCTCCTCCGAGGGATGCCAAAACGAGCAAGTGGATGGATCTGGATAGATAGATGGACGTCTCTGGGATGGGGGGGACGCAACATTTTCAATGCGACAATTCCAAGTTTTTGGGGTTTCTAATGAAGTCCTAATTACAAAGATTTTGTTGCGCAATTTTCGGGATTAAGTATTTAATGAATGAGGGTTAAAGTGGATAGGCACCTAAGCTTACTTATTTTTTCCTACTACCCTTAATCAATTGTGGTCCAAAAAATTACAAACTTGCATTACGTAATAAAACTGCCGAAGATTAACATACCAAGAATACACTGTTAAATTCGAATTGAAAATTCCAAAATATTTAAGGTTAAGTTATAACCTTTTAACACTTCGACAACCGGACCTTTGACAAAAAGCATTGCACTTGCCTCCGACATACATACATAGATATATACATAACATACATACATAGATATATTGATGAAAACTACTGGCTGCCGTCGGCACTTTTTAAAAACTTTACTTAAATTGTATGATGAAGAAAACATAATTATTACTTAAAAATTCTAATCCGTAGTTCTTTCAATTATAAAATAACGTTTTTTTTTTTATTCGCGAAGGGTGTATTAAAATTAATATTTCACATAAGCGTGAATCCGGTCGACAACCGTCAGAAAAATCAAATCCCATAAATGTGACTCTAGCCGTCAAAATTTTAAACGTTGAAAAACTGCCTATTTGCTTTTTTTGATTGCAGGTACATATACAGAGAGGGTTCATAACCTCCATCCCCAAGAAATAAATATATTTCCCCCTATTCAGTGCGTTGTGACCGATTACAAGTCATAAGATTTTTCATTAATCGCCGCACTCTTGTGATTCGATTCCGACTTATGACCGGTCACTGAAAATTACTAGAATAGGGCTGAATATGAGGAAATTTGAAACTTTATTATTTAAATTTAAAGTAGTTGTATCAATAGAAAACGACCTGAGTTCAAATCACTATCTAAACTAAACTAAACACTATCTAAATATTCAAATATTGTATACAATATAAACATTTGAATAACAATGTTATACTATGATTAGCTGAGAAACCAATTCAATTTCAATTTCAGTATCAGTATTAATTACTTATTTTATTTTATTATTATGGAGAAGTGTTGCCCAACCAGCATCTCACTCCTAGTAGTCAAATGTTTTATATTTCAGAACATTTTTAAATTATTTTATTGAACACAACATAGTTAGCCTTTTTTTAATGTTGTTTAATGAGCACTTATGAATTTCACATTCTTTTAAAGGAATAAGAATTTATTTAATTAGTACCTATTAGGTAAACTTTATCCGTATATATCCTACATCCGTATACAAAAAAAAGGGATAAAATCGTTAAAAGTAATAAATTCCATATTGAATTCCCTATCATTAATTTATAAAAGAAAAATAATATATAATCTACATACATACATATATGTATGTAGGTAATATTGCATACAATACATACATACATATTGCATTTATAAGCGTTACTATCGGCAAATTTCATGGGGAATTTTTAAAAAACTAAATTCCTTTAATACCATATTTCGATATATGTAGTTATAGTTCAGGAAACACATACGTTGCTTCATTGTTTGATTAGTTCAATATGTCAATAGAAGATTTAAAATTTTATCGTCGATAAATATTAATTTGTTAACTAAAAAACATTTCATTCAATGGAAACAAAAAATTCAATTAAAATCTGGCTTTCTGTTGATTGTTAGTTGCTTCATCCACTCTCATGAATTTTTTATACATTTGGTTGTAATTCTACTTTATATTTATCAATATTAAAATACATGCAATCCAATATGCTTGGAATTGTGAAATTTACTAGCCAGGTGGTCACACTTAGAAATATCGTAACTGTTTTGAATATCTCATAAATATAAGTAAGAATAAGAATTGGAAAGCGCGTTAAAACACTGACCATATTATTTAGATGAATAATAAATAAAAGAGCACTAGACATGATTTTTCCCTGTTTATGCCACTTACATCGAAATAAGCACCACAAAGTGTGAATGGCCTATAATTTACTCCGATTGTAAATCATAATTGAAACGCCATCAAAACAAAATTCCAATAATTAGGAACTAAATTTGTTAGCATTGAAACGAGACGAAACCTGAAATTAATTCTCTCTTTTAATGACTTTTGGTGTTGATTCCATAATAAGCTGCTATATATACCCACCTATTCAAAGTTTGTCCTATTATTTCAATTATATTTCATTACCCTAATTAGGAGCTCGACTTATTGAATGGGAAAAGTATTTCCAGTCCTAAAACTCACAATTTGTCGCCACTATTCGTTATGACCCCGTCTGCAAAATAGACTCCATAGAATTTCACAAAATTCTACTTCTATAAGTTCAAAACAGCTGCAATATGAAAAAAAAAGAATTATAATACGCCCAAACAAATTTTGTATGGCATTCATTCGAGAACAATTTCCATGAGAATCAAGAAATGCCGCTTAAGTCCAAAACTAACTCGCAACTGTTATGCAACCTCATTAAGTTTAACAATTTCCTGTCGTCAAGTGTTGCGGAAATATATAATACCGTCCCACCCCCGCCCCCTTCCCCGCCTCCTACCCTAAGACCCACAAAAGCAGGGCAGAGGCGGCGGCATAAGAACACGAAATTGTCTTGGCCGCCATCCAACAGCGGAGGAATTTTCAACGTGCACGCATAAGGTGCCAAAAAGACAAGAGGAAGAAGATTACTGAGACTGCGACAATCCTTCTCGAACAAAACCTAGGCCCATTTCCCCTCCCCTCCCCTCTCAAACACCACGGCCACACCACCATAGAGTGTTTGCCTATGGTGCCCCTCTCCACCAATCTGGCGTCGTATGGGGCCACATCCTTTCGTCCTCGCCACAATTCACACGCTACAATGGAAAATCGTCGTGGAAAATATTTTAATTGAAATGGATAGCATGTGCCGGGCTATGGCTGACATAAATTGCGCTGCATATGTTTCTTTACGTAACCACCACGCACGGAATAGGGTCGTTTGGCGGCAGTGGCGTAGAGAAGGTGAGGATTGAGGGGGGCTCAGACAAATTTACTTTTCTCTCAAAATAAAAAAGATGATTCTTAGGTCTATGCGAAATCCCTTTGTATCCTTAAAAATTTATACAACTACTTTGTGGGTATAGTACCATGAGACGTAAGACCTCAATATGTATGGTGGTCCTAATAAAATTCGCCCGTCCCAACCCCTAACTTAAAGTTACTTCGCAGAGTGGAGGGAAATATGACAAGAAAGTCCCATTCGTTTATCTACCCCAAACCCTTGTGGACGTGACAGTTATGTCAAACGTATGTCCACATATTTACTACGGAACGACGATTAATGACGCTGCCTTGACATAATTCCTGGTATTTGGTCAATTGCTCCTATTTCAAATGTTTAGTAGCTTCTGGGCAAGTAAAATGATGAATTGGACATGTACATAAAGCTAGGGCCGTTCTACGTGCTGCATTCAGGCCCTGCTGGGGGCAGATAACGCGGCATACTCCACTGAGAGAATGTGATTTTGGGCCCTATCGCGGCTCACTATCTTTCTGGTAAAGTCCCGGCCGGTCTATGCTTATGTGAACGGACCCGGGTATTTTGGGCTTCTTCGTCCATTCACCGCCATTCACGTGCAAACTCGCCATTGATAAACACTGTCTTTGAGGGTTCCGAATTTCCGAATGTGCACAGTCAAAGATACCCTTCCTAGATAGCGTCTGTTAGATATGTTGACAAAACAGAGCAAATTGTACCGAGGTTTGATGGTGTTATTGACAGGTGAGCCATGTCTATGTGGACACAATGTCCTTGCATAATACACCTTTCCTGAAAGTGGATAATTATCCCGATCGTGCCTGAGAATTATACTAACGTGCGATGCATGTAAGCTAATTAGCGGTTTACTGAAGAACACGTCTATAATTCCAGTAATATTCATGAGTGTCACTCGATATTTGCACTCGAATCATCACGGAATGTCGGACAGGCGACATTTCTAGGTAAAATAAAACCATCATTTTGCTATGTTAATTAAACTCGATTTCATTTGACTACTCTTTTAAAAAATTAATTAAGCGAACAAATGAACCAGATACGATGAATGAAATTTTTTTTACCAGAGACTTATAACGACATTTTCCGATAAAAATTATAGATATTATTTTGAAATGCACATATTTTCTTTAAATACAAAAATAAAAAATTGCAGAATGGCCTGCCAAAGTAAAGAGTAAAATGAGATGAAAATGATAAATTAACTGCGAATTGTGTACAAAACTGTAAAATGGAGTTTTAAATGTAATTGATTTCAAAAAATCCCATTCCTACTTATCAGCATACCTTGAAATATTAAAAATATTATTATTAGTTTTATGCACAATCAAAAATATTGAAGTCAATCTTTAATATATATGAACCCTATTGCGAGTATCGTCTTTGTAGGTAAAAATTCCTGAATAAAATTTCAAAATACTCATAATTCATTTCAGTAACCTTTGACTTTAATTAATTTTTTAGTTCCAAGTGGTTAGAATAAATCGATTAGAAAAATTCAATCGAATAATTTGATGTTCAATCGACGACTTATTTTAACCATTTTGAACGAAAAAATTAACTGAAGTCAAAGTTTATATACTGAGAAGTTTTATGAGAATTTTGAAACTTTATTAACGAATTTTTACTCACAAACGGCATTCGTGAACTCTTTCCGATCCGTACGATCGACTCTTTATCGCAAAAATGACGATATTGGCAATAAGGCTCTATGTTAAAGTAGGTACTATTGAAATATAGTGTTTCAAAACTCGGGATGAAAAAATTTTTTTGTTTGCTCCTGTTATTATTACTCTTAATTATGAGATCTTATGTTGAGCCAAGTCGATTCTTCCGGTGAAAACTTAAACTTTTTATTCTAAGAGGTTACAACTTATTTTAGGAAAATTCTTTTACCAACAAGAAACTTAAAACAAAATGAAAATTTTCAACTTTTATTTGAAAACAGACTAAAAAATTTACGAATATTTACTGTGACGGTCAGTCGGCAAAAACGGGATAGTAGACTAAATAAGTGAACAAGAGATGGTACCTAAGATTTTCAGTCTTCTTTTTTTTATCTGCGTATCTTTTCAAAAAATGGTATAATGTTTTCTCATTAAAGCCGAATTCGTTGCAATTACGCACCAAAGTCTACATGAAATTCATACCTTTACGACTGAAACGAGAAAAATTTGTTCCTTTTATCACTTCAGAGAAAAGCTAAGTGGTCTGTCTTATGAATGTATTATGCATAAGAATATTTGCACTGTAAATAATAAACAAAAAAATTTCATTTCATGCGACGTATCTCAGTTAAGCTTAAAAACAGAAAATCCGTGTGACTGTTCACTGAGAGCATAATTTATAATTTTACCATTTTTATTTTTTAGAGTTTATTTCCTTTCTTATATTTTTGCTATTTTTTATTGGTTTACCCTGTTTTGAGCTTCTCTACGTTGTGAAATTGAATTTTCTACCTTTGCCTGCAGGTTTTTGGATGAAAATACTTCCATTTTCGTCCATCCTCTGCCACCCCTAGCGGCCGTGCAGGGAAACACGTGTATAAATGGTAATAACAAAATAACTTTGTTGTATGCTACCAAAACAGAGTATAGAACCGAACCAGAAAAGGAGATTTTCTGGTTACCCAGGGAGGAAATCGGCTGCTAAAACCTGGAACCATATATTCTGAAAAACGTTGAAGAAATTCCCAGCGATTTCGTCCTCGTTCCAGGCGATGTCGTCATCTACGTCCTCGACATCTTTGTCGTTTGCGTTGGCGTTAGCGTTGTCGTCTCCGTCTCCGTCTGCGGCTGTATTAGTATATTAAATTTCATGTCAAGTGTGTCATATATTACGCGTTATCCTTTCACTCAACAAGGAAGCGCCATGATACTTCGTCGAGAAGTAATTTCGTGGGATCGCGAGGTAGGCAGCGTGTGCCCTTCGCGGGCTGGGGGTGGGGCTGCCAGGGGCCCTGAAATAGGGCTGCCGATGGTACTGTCGGGTATTGGTGGTGTGGTGTCAAACGCTTTAAAACGAAGCGGGAGAAATCCCTTCAGAAAGATACAACGATATAATTGAAAATCGTCGTGTCAAATTCAATCTTCTCTTTCAGGATGGATAAGGGCTCATTAAAACCAAGAGGGGTATAATTTTGTTTCCGCCACTTCTTCTGCTCCTACTTCCATCCGGCTACTGTTCCTTAGGATTCCCTCAGAACAAGGGCTCTGTATCGAGGAAGCCTCGGGCTCCGATGAGTTTCTATTCCAACCCTAAAGGAGCCCCTCCCGTCAAGTAAAAACGGGAACAAATTTCACTTCATTCTGTTAATTAATTTCTCCTGCGCTCGCTAGGCGCGTTTAATGTGTCACTTCAGATACCTCCCCGAGTTGCAGATTTATTTAACTTTTGATTACAGTTAATAAGATTTTATTATCAGGTGTATTATCGCGCCGCCTGGATGAGGTGTCATAACTACAAATTGGTTGAGGCCCTTTGAGCAGGAAACTTTCTTGAAATGGCGTTCTGCTCCCATTAATGTTATTTTCAGTGCCCAGGGCTATTTTCAGGAATCGTCATCGATTTTCCTATTAATCCAGAAAACCTTTTTTTACTTCTCTATCCGGGAAAGAGTCTTGAATTATTGAAAACCTGGTTAAGATTTAAGAGTAAAATTTTTAACTGGGTCTTTAATCTATATTTTGAAACTTAAAAGCATAACATACAAAATTGAAATTCGAAACCAAATTACATCCGTGTTCCCTAGAAATGGGATTCAGTTTCAAAGATACCAATTTCTTTAGAATTTTCATCAAGGAATTTATCTGGTGAGGGTAGATCAAAGGTATACCAAGTAAAATTTTATCAATATTTTAGAAGAAGTGACTACAACTTTAGAAAATTTCTAAAGTACCATAGAATACCCTCTTGAATATTGTAGAAAAGAACGAGATATTTTTAGTTTCGTCAAATAATATATATTATATATATTCTGGGAAATATTGTAATAAAGAACAAGGGCCCTGTATGTTCAGAAGGTCTAATACTTGAAAATAAATTGTTCATTCAAACGCGATAAAATAACAAATGTCTTTAATACTCGCGATTTCGCGCTCATAATCAGTTTAATTATACTTATGATATAATAGCATGATATAATAATTAGTATAATATAAATAATAGTATTTTAATTTTGATTCTGTAATCTAAGTGAGTTGCAGTATCTAACCCATAAGAATAATCGTCACAAGACAGCCGAGCTAAAAAAATTTAGTGTTTAAATTTTGTAGGTTAGAATAAAAAGAAAGATGTGATTAATTTTTTTAAACGATTTTCTTTTTATTCCCAATATATGTATTTATGGTAGGAAAAAAAAAGACCAAGGAAAAGAAAAAGTTCATAAAATAAAGGTCGCTTTTCCAAAACCAAATTTTCTTGACCTTTTCTTATTTCCCAGGCAATATTTAAGTGCTTTCCCAAACTGTACATAATATAATAACGAAAAAATCAATTGTTGCTTTCCTCAGTCGATTAAAAATCAATAATTAAATCATGCTCGACCCAAAACGCATGGCCTTACCGAGAACTTCAAAATAATCGTTATCGTTTCTTTCTAGCATGGGACTTTACTGAAAATATAATTCGAATATTATAGATGACAAAATTCCCTGAAATTCTGTGACTTTTCCAGATTTTCAGAATTTATGTAAATTATATACCTACACTGAGAGAAATTATAGCTGCCAGGCTAATTTTTTATGTACGTCGGCTCTCACAATTATAAGCGAAAAGGTGACAGCGATAGTTTGTGGCGCTGGGGCTTATGAAGCAATGAGCCTTAACAACTCCTATATTTATAAGAACTCTGGTTATTAAGCATAGCAGTAACAGCTATACAATGTATAGGCAGAAATGCTTTAAAATTTTAGAGTTTTACATATCTGTTATAAGCTTCAAAGTTATAAATTATTAGCAGATATGTCACTTTGTATAGCTCCTAGTCAAATAAATATACGCAATGCGCTCATAGAAAATAAGTCCTAGGCAAATAAATATGCGTACACCGCTTATAGAAAATAGCTCCTAGGCAAATAATTATACGTGTTGCGCTTATAGAAAATAGCTCCTAGGCAAATAATTATACGTGTTGCGCTCATAGAAAACACCTCCAAAATCTAAAATATATACAGTGAAGAGCAAAACTGAACCAATGATGGTACTTGAAGGTCTTGCAAGTGGCTCATTAACTGTAACAGATATCGCAAAATTATTGTAGAAGGTAAAATTGTCTATAGAAATCTCATATACATTTTGATGTCCGACTGATCAATTTTGAGTTATTTAGTAAAAAAACTTTCAAATTTCACTACTATTATTCTCGCAAATAACTCAAAATATTTGAAAGTTTCTTTCCTAAGTAACTCAAACCTGATCAGTCGGACATAAAAAGGTATATCAGATTTCTATAGTTAATTTCACCTTCTACAGTAATTTTGCGATATCTGTTACAGTTAATGAGCCACTTGCAAGACCTTCAAGTACCATCATTGGTTCAGTTTTGCTCTTCACTGTATATATTTTAGATTTTGGAGGTGTTTTCTATGAGCGCAACACGTATTATTATTTGCCTATAGGAGTTATTTTCTATATGAGCACTGCATGAACCACTTGCAAGACCCTCAAGTACTATCATTGTTCTTGTTGCTCTGGTGTTGCTCTTCACTATACCTGAAACCACAAATAGTAAAAACGCAAATTCTATTCAATTTATAAATTTTGGTATAATATTTCATATTTCAGTATGAACATTTAACAACCTTCTCCGACGGGATCACTAAGCTGACTGGCATACTGTTGTGTGTTCCCCACCCCAATATAAAAAGGCACGATGAATGCACACGTAAAATAAGCCGCAGGCTCATGCGTGTAGGATCCTTTCTTATTTTGCATAAGAATGGGTAACATTCACATTGCTTCTGCTCTTATAAATGTAGCAAATGCAGCCACACTCAAATATCTTATAGTTTTTAAGAAGACGTCGTATACTCCATGAGCCGGGAGCCTTCCGATTTTAGGCAATGCAGTTATGAAAATAGCATTTGCACTTATAAATCGGTCCTTATAGTCTATAGCGCTCTATGTTATTAGGATTTTTTCAGTGTGAGGGCTCAGCTTATAAATATAGCAAATACAGCCACACTCAAATATCTTATAGTTTATAAGAAGACGTCGTATACTCCATGAGCCGGGAGCCTTTCGATTTTAGGCAATGCAGTTATGAAAATAGCATTTCCACTTATAAATCGGTGCTTATAGTCTATAGCGCTCTGTGTTATTAGGATTTTTTTCAGTGTACATATACATATATGTAAGTATATTGCACTTTCAATTTTCTTTCACGTTTAATTTTAATTCCATTTCGATTTACTCCTACTCTAATTCTTTGATATTTTTCTTATTAACATTTTAAGGACGGGAAAATATTAGTTCAAATTGACTTTTTATTAGACAGGAAATTTATGAATAAATGCAATGTTTAACTTATGCGGAGTCCCACCCTTACTGCTGGTCGAAAGATCGACCAGCCCCGTCGGCAAAGGTAAGTCCAATGTAAAAAAATTTCGTGCGAAGGTTTAAGAGTATTTAAGGTATTTTCCTACGTAATTTGATGCACTGAATCCGGGAAAATCGTCAAAAAAATCCTTGACCTTGAAAATCGCCATCAAGGTAAAAAAACAAATTAGTTTCCTATTTTACTCAGAATTTCACTCTTAGCATGACTCAGGATCAACAACGTGGATGTGGCGAATTTTAATCCTGAAGATGAGTTTCGCAATACGTGGTACTACTTTTTTCGTATTCAACGCATTAAAAAAGGCATATGTATATGCCAACTTTCAGGCCGAATAAGAAAAAAAACATTACCTTGAAATAGCGATTTTCAAGGTCAAGGATGCTTCCAGGAATTTTTAAACTATTTTTCTCCTACTCTACGCATAAAGTTTTCTCTGAAAAACATCGAATATTATATGCCCCTGGTTGGTCGATATATCGACCACTCCCGCCGTTAAAAGGTTAATTGCAGTTTTTGTTTCATTGTCATATGTCATTTAGTCCACAATTATTATATAAGAGAAAAAATTACCTAATAAAAACTGCAAGGCTAATTAATTGAACATTAAAAGTTATTTTTGAATAGTAGGTAGGTATTGAAGTGTAAATGGAAACTATACACAAAGGACAATGGGCAAATTTCATACAAAAAAAATCCAGCGCCAACAAAAACAAAACCTTTCCCTAATTATCACACAAGTTAACCTTATATATTTTTAATTATTTGTTTGTGTTATAGTTATGGAGGGTAAGAAATATAAGGTAGTTTTATGTGCCCTATAACAATATAGTTAAAAAACAACATTGATGTGTTTTAACGTTTGTTTAATGTTAATTAACCATCTATATCGATAATTACTGAGTCCATAAGAGCTGCAGGCTGTTTTATGCCTGTATGTCTAGCATGACCTAAGTAATATACATATAACACCTATGTATTATATGAGAACAGCGGTTAGAAAGAGTTGATTAGAGTGCATAGCTGGTGTTTTGAAATCGATTATATTATACTCGTATTTTTCGATATTACTTTCAGTATCAAAGCAACCGATGTTTGTGCAGCATATGGTCCTGTCACGTCAATGATGTATCCATCACCATAAACCAACATAAAAGGTTTCAATAGTTTTTTAAAATTATGAAGGCTGTAACTTCTTCTTTGGAATAAGAAAGTTTGGGCTTTTTTGAATGGATAAGTAACTTCAATCACACAGATTAACACCTAACATTTTTAGTAGGTTACCTGTTTCCCAGCACATACAGAAAAAATAAAGTTATATATGTAATTGTCTCTTACATCAAGTCTAATAAACCTACACTTAAATTGCTTCTGTTGGTTCTGGGTCATTTTTGCTCAATCGCCTTTATAAGGAACAAAGTTGTGTACTCTGCGAAAGTAACTATTTGCTAATATACGCTTTGGGCCCTAATGGTTAAATAATCAACAAAACTACTTTTGATTACTATTCAAAAAAAAGAACCTTGAATTATAAAGTTAAAACTCAGCTTTAAGAGACGCCGGAAAAAGAGTTTTTCCACTCCCAAAAAGTATACAATAATGAAAATCAGTCACGAAAGCAACCCTTGAAATCAATCAAGAAGACCTTCTGATTTTTCAGGCATTTTTGTCGACATTAACCGGATGCATAACGCGGGAAATTGTCGTCCTTCACTTAAATTGCATAATTTGTTGCTTCGAGCAGGGCAACCGACCTCCGGCTGATTGGTGTAAATCACCCCCGTGCACTTAACAAGTGGTCAACAAAATAAAAAATTCACGTGGAGGAGCCGCCCACAATTGCAGGCAATGGCTGTATAATGACCCGGCAATTAAAGTCGTCCAGGTGCTCCGCACAAAAATTACGTCGAAAGGGTTTTGGGGCCATTCGTAGAAAGCCGTAGGTGCACCTGGCGACTCGTTTTTTAGTTCGTAGGTTCGCCGGTAGATGCCAGGCAAGGGGTGGTAGTTACTCTGCGTCGCCCGTTCCACTTTGCAAATCCCAGTTAAGCCGAATCTTAGAGAAAAACGAGGCATTCACAAAATCCAATTCGTTTTTATTGTTTTTATGGAAAGTAGTTGACTGCAGTCGGCTGATGGCCCATTGTGCGGCGGCCCTTCTGTAGGGCACTTAGGGGGCAAGTAAGCGGGGTGAAAATGCTCCCCGGGAGGACGTTATGGGATTACTTTTCGCCTTCCATTTTTTTTTTACATTTTTTTTTCTACTCGTGTTCCTATGGTTGGGTTTTGTAGTAAATATACACGTAGTTTGGGGCGAATTGCGTTTTAGCACGCAATTCAAACGCTCTGTGACCTTGCTCCCTCGCCTCCCATACCAACAACATCAATAAAATTCCACCAGGGGTTGTTGTTTTTCGCAAAACCCTCCGCAAAATTCCTGAATGAGGGGAAATCGGGTCTTGCAGGCATAGTCGCTTTAAAGTTATATTCAAGGAAAGCCTTGGTGTCGGGGTACCGCCCCCATGTTTTCCTTAATCTTGTGATGTCCAATTTGCATATTATGGATATGCCTATTAAAACTGCATTTATTATTTTAAAAAATGAAAGAAATGAGGAGAAGGTCAAAATGAATTAGAACAGAGCAAAAAAGGCGCGAAAACCGATACGTTTTTAATTACCATACTAAGCCAAGACTTTTTCCAATTTTTACATTAAAATAATAGGTACAACAAAATAAATATTTCTTTACATTAATTTGTTTGAAAAATAACAAACAAAACAAAGGAAATATGAAAATATCTATGATTTACGATCGATAACCAATTTGTTCGTCTAAAATTCGAGTTATTTTTCAAATTGATTTCATTTTAAGAATTCAAATAGATTTTACCGATTTAAGTTTAGTAATCTAGATTAACAGAAAAATTAGTTTATAGCGATTAAAGTTACGGAAGTTTCAGAATTGATTTGTCGAAACAAATTCGCTCGCTCGTACTATATGTATGTTAATAGAAATGAAGCGGATATCCGGTAAATATCCCGTATCCGGTCTATTCGGTCCAAATTTACTATACAGAGCCGGATATTCAAAATACTACCACAATTTATAAAATCAATTACAATACATAAATATTTGTAAAGCGAAATAATACCACAATAGTTTACCTATATGTGTGTTGTCATAGTGTGCGCCATTATTTCTTAGCAACAAAAAATAATCATTATCGCCTTTAAAAAGAAATGTTTTTCTTAGAAATGAGAATTTTATAAAAACTTGGAGTAATAAACATTTATTACAAAAATAAAAGCAAATATTCTGGACGTTAGATTTTAGCAAAACAAGAATCAAGATAATCCCTAAATTTGTTACGTTATTTTAAATAAAATTAGTGCATACTTAAAATTATCAAGCGGTAAATTATCGTGAATAAAGGCTAAATTCTCTTTCTTCATAAAATTGTATAGAATATATTGTATTGTATATCGTTATAGCGAAAAATTTTCTGGATTTTTCCAATGGAAAAACATACACCTTGTGATGCTCCTGAATCATGACGAATTTGAGTGTTATACTAAAATTTTAGTGGATGTCGAACAATTACAGAGTTACGGACTGATATTTATCTAAAATAAGCCTGCAGAATATGAACGAAATAAACTTAAGGTTTTCTCGAGAAATTGTTATCAAAAGTGATTTATTAATTGGATACAAACTCCATTCGATTCGCAATTGTGTTGTATAATAGAGTCTAATGTTATATCATGAAGCTGATTAGATAACATAACTCATTTAAAATATTGTTCAAGTTCTCAAAGCCTATATTATATATATATAGAAGTGATAAATGCATACTCTTTTAGAAAGAGGATCATTGCAGAAACAATGTTTACTTACCAGGCTTATATCCATCGCCATGCTCATATGTTGTTACGAAATGTAGATATGAAAATAGGTTGAAAAATATCCAACACGTAATAAACTCCATTCTACAGTGGGCAAAAATCTCGCTTTCCTTGCTGTTCCTTGCTCGTAATAATAATTTTTGCAGATGTCCGAAACGAGGCCGACAGATTCTTACAGCTTTTAATTTTTTATATTTATATATTTTTTGCTTATTTTGATTTTATTTATACTAAATTTAGGCGTTGTTTTATAGGAAATAAAAAATTTTTCACATAGCAAATGATTTAAAAATTTTCTTCGTTCACATACGTTTCGACGGATTGATAACGTAAAAAACACATAGAAAAGCACACGCACGTAAGAAATGCACCAAAAATTACCCGGAATAAGAATAATATAGCAAAATAAAAAAAATATTAGAACGAAATAGGAAATATTTTTATTTTAACCGCGAACTTATTTCTAGGATTGATTTTTTGAAAGGTTAAAGGGTGCAAAAATGTAAAAATAAAATTTCATATTTTCTCTCTCTCTTTTGATATATCACAATACACACGCGCCCGACAGTCACTGTACGAAGGACCCTATGCAGCTAAATTTTATATTTTTATATATCTTTTATTGCGACAGCTGAAAATGCCGCAATCCTGTAAGTGCCCATGTGAGTACCACTGTGACACCTGCCTTACCACCATCGGAGGTGATCAATACGCTTTTGTTCTGCCTTTCATAAAATTTTGCTGAATAAATTTGCTTTGTATTTTGCGCTGGTTTTTATGATCCGACACGTTTCGTTAGCCATTTGTTGAGATATGTCTCATTTGGTGAATTGTTGCGTATGAAGTGTAGGCGAATGATAGCCGCTATAAATTCCTTTTGTTCAGTCTTTTGATGAGCATTGTTCTGAAAATAAAAAAGGAATGAGAAAATTCATTAGTATTCAGAAAAATCAAATATATGCAAATCTTCAAATGAAGTAGGTACCACTAGCATAGGCTTGACAGCAATCGCAATTTAAAATATTCTCTCAGTTTCTTATATGCTGTTCTTGAAACTTTTTAAAACGCAAATTCTATGCTATAAGGATTTCAATATTCTTCCGAATTGCAATGAAGACGTCTTTTAACTCCGTACACGGGAAAAAATTTGT
Source organism: Machimus rusticus (assembly GCA_951509405.1). NCBI lineage: Eukaryota > Metazoa > Arthropoda > Insecta > Diptera > Asilidae > Machimus > Machimus rusticus. The sequence goes on from OX608054.1 coordinate 3,152,210, forward strand.
CGGGAATATCGCGTCATTTCTGGCAATATCCCTGTATTTTCTGAAACATTTTGGGATAGTGATAGATTATTTGGTAATTTTTGTAAAAAAGATAGGAATTTTAACTAAAATTTAAGGACCAGCACAAAATGTTGACATTGTTTCCTGTAACTTTTAAAGAGATCTGCTGCTTTTTCAACATATGTATGTTGTAACTTTTATGGCGAAAACGTTCGTAAGATTGGTTGGGGATTTTTGCTATCCAAATTTTTTTCCGTTTACGATAACAAGATAATACCAAAGTGGATAACATATTTAACTCTTCAGAACACCTAGGATTCAAAATCGAACACGAATAGTTATTTTATTTTGGAATTAATACTTCTTGGCCCTCAAAATGAAAAATAAAATACTATAAATTAAAAATCTTGAAACAAAAACTGACAACAAGTAGATATCTTGAAACGTTCGCATAAAGTAACAAACTTAAATACATAAAATAATAATTTATTGAGAAAATCACTAATTAACACATATTTTAAGTTATGTTAAATTTAGAAACCTAAATTTTATATTTCGAACTATAGGTATTAAGTATTCCAGTGTCTAATTAAACGTCCTTAAATTCAAATAATATTTTGTTATAATCGATTAATCGTTCATTATTTTAATCGAATATTTCGATTGTATAAATACAAAATAATCGATTAATTTACTATGTATATAATTAATCAAGTTCTAATCACTGGATGAACAGATCCTTGCTGAAGTTTAGAAAAAATAATTAGTGTTTCTATACGGATAGAAAAATTGGCATATTTGAGACGACAACTAAGGAGCAAATACAGTATGTTAACTTCTTTAAAAATAAATTTTCACATCAAAATAATAATAAACTTACTGTTGACAGCCCAAAATGGAACAACGTACCTAATCAGTTGCTCCGATTTTATATGCACAATTTTAGATAAATGCATCCAGGCAGTAGCGTATCTAGGATTTTGAAATGGGTGAACAACTTTCACAGAGAAAACTATAAACTATCGTTTAAATTTAAGAAAATTATAGTTTTTGGTAGTTTTAGTACTAGCACAAGATTATTCTCGTATGTTTCAACGGGGCGGGGGATTTGATTGAAGTCATGATTGTGATAAAATTTTCTCTTATAAACTTAGAAGATATTCGGGTTTCGGGACTTGGAAAAATCTTGCCTCGTCCTACTCTGATGAATTTCGCTTCGGGTGGACATAGAAAATTTTCGTTTGTGTGGACTCAGGAAAATTTCACACCACAAGAATTCATCAGTAGACAATATTGTGCCAGTTAGGGATTAGGTTTATTATTATTTGACAGGCAAGAATCTCTATGAGTGAACACAGCCGAGAAATTTTCAGAGTCCCGAGAGCAAAATTTCACCAAGTCTCCAATCATGATATAAAATTCCCCGCCTCGTTGACTGGAGTTGTAAAAAAAATCTAATAAAGTTTCGAAACGATGAATTCTTTCCAGAAATATTTTGAGTATACTCAGAATATACTCCCAAGATGTGACTATTCACACCTCTGTACTCTTTCACTCTCGGGAACTGTCAGCTAGTATAGGACTTCGGCCTAAGAAAAGGGATAGGAGTATTTCTAAGCCGAGGGGGCCTGCCCCCCCCCCGGGCTCCCCTCTAGATACGCTACTGCATCCACTGCAACGCTCATAGGTGTGATTATTCTAGAAACTATATTTTATGATTCGAATTTCCATAAGTAATAAAACCATTATCGATTTGTTTCGTTATACCTCCCCGGCTTCGAGAAAACTGAAAATATTAGGATGTACCTAACCAGTTGCTCGCCAGTGTATGTATATATAAATTCATAATTTTTGAAGTAAATAATCATGCATATATTCGATTAATCGAAAAAATAATCGATTATTTTACCCTTTTTGATTAATGACTGTAACGAATGACCTTATTTTTCTATTTCTTTGAACTTAAATGTTTGTAATGAAAAAATAAAAAAAAATACACACAGAATTAGCTAATAGGGCCACGAGCCAACGTATTTACCTAAGCCCATCCCTTCAGACGTGTACGCCCATATAACAGACATTATCTCAAAAGGACACATCGATTTTTTCTGATCCGTTCGGTAGCAATTTGAAATAATCTCTCTAGGGGCGACATAATTCTGAAGGTGACACTATGTGTCCATGGACGTTACACTCTACGGCGGTCTACGGCGAAACACAGACACAGCCCTACAGATCTACCCCTAAAAGACCAGAAATACCGCAAAGAAAATGAAAAGGGCAAATAGACCAATTTATGTTTGTTTTAACATCAGGATAAAATGAACGGAGGAAAAACAAGTGAGGAAAACATTTTCAAGGATTGCGGAAGACACCGAAGGTCTCTCCGTACATAGGTCAGGCCATACTCATATCTTTTGTGGATGCGGGACGTGGCGGGGGGCTTTACTGGAGGATACATGGCCAACAAGAAGGAGGTGGACAAATGACATGAGAAGGGAAAAATAAGAGAAATCATTTTCATGTATTTTTGTCGTACCGGATAATCTCTCGTGGGGCCTTTAAAAGCCGCCCCTAGAATACGGCATTGCAGAAAATCTTTGGCAAAAAAATGGGATTAAAGCGACTCCACATTAAGCATAGTTAGGACTTAGTTCATTTTTAATTTGGTGGATGTCCGGTCAAAGTTTTTAAATCCCAACATTGCACAAATTCAGGTAGACAAAGTTACGTATATGAAAGGTAGAAAAGTTTTCCCTTGTTTGAAACTATTGCGAATTATTTTATTTAATATGCTGTATTTTCAAATGAGTTGAAACTATTTTATTTGCACTTGTTCTACATGTAACTTTTTAAATACCTCTGTACCTACAGTAAAAAAAGTTATAGAACAAGTCAAAATTGCATTCATAATATACTATTATTTCGTGATATTACATTTAATAGCGCAATAAAATTAGATTTTGAAATCTACAAGACCTCCAAAAAAAAACTTTCCAGAGTTTTACCCTTTGTAGTTTTAATTTTATTGTTCTATTACAGCCTTCATATTTAATACGTTATGTAAGTTAGAAAAACAAAATTATTTGTTTAAAATTTAAATCTAGTTTTGAACAGAAGCAAAATCTTAATGTAATTTTTAATATTTAATTAATAGTACTTACAAAAATCTTAAGAAACTTAAACATTTCGAAAATTCTTTACCTCAATTTTCGATATTTCAATTTTATTATAAAAATAGTAGTAAAAGTAATAATAACGTATTTTATTATAAGATCACTTTTGAACTCTGTGCTAAAAATAAATTATTTCAAAAAATGTGGATTGTAGTCTGTAATGAAAATTACGTTTTATTTTCTGATTTTGTTGTAATTAATTAAATAAACTTTTAAAAAATGCTTTGGGTTGTAATTAATTAAATAAACTTTAAAAAAATGCAGGTGGGCGAACTATTTTGCGTTTGAACTTATCTTTTTCGATTCTTTCAAACGCAATTTTTACGGCTTTTTTTTCAAGCAAGTTCCTTCTGCAAAAATGATAATTATGATTAGGAAGTAACAAGAGGTCTCCATTTAACTAACTTAACAAGTACAACATGATTGTTCATAATGTTAACAATTACAACGTTTATGCAGTGTCCAATGGCAAATGCCAATCTGATTTGAATAAAAATTATTTAACTATCATATGTACTTTTTTACTTTTCTAAAAACAGGTCATATTTTATTTTGCGGAGTTATGGTAGAAATTATTATTAGCTATATGCGTGCGTCCAAATTTAGACCAGAGGGGAGCACCATAGAGCATGACTGTTTGAAATATAACTTTGTACATAAATGAGAAATTTACTATCCGTACTTAAAATCGATCGTCTATTAATAAATGGTTAGTTACATGATTTTTAACCAGAATGAATACCTAATGTTTTAGAAGCCAAACTCCTACCGTTTTTTAGCAGTATATCAAGAAGAAGATAACACTTTAAGCCAAGTATGAAATTTCTGAAAATTACATTAAAAAAAACTCGTTAAAAGTGTGACAAACTTTTTGCATTAGCAGAGAGTCGAAGAGGAACTACAAAATATTAAACTTCAAAATGTATTAACAATTGAATAAGAATTTTTACGTTTTCACGAATAGTGATATAGTTATGGAATGTGTCGGGTAAAGTGGGCAACAGTGGATCAGTAATTTTTGGAAGTCCTGGAAGTCGCAAAATTATTTTCGTAGTAATTTCTTTTCTGTACATACTGTGGTGATTATACAAAACCTGATGAATTGCTTGCAAATTTATAAGAAGAAAGAATTGTTTTTATAAAACATCTATATGTTTAATGATTCAGTGTGTAGATACCACTGATCCATTGACGACCACTTTCTCCTACAATAATTATGTTTTTCCAATGTGCATTAAAATATTTAATGTTTTCTGTAAACATTTGATGTATTTTTCATTTAGCGTCTATTAAAAATATTTTCATTAGATTGTTAAAACAAGTGCAAAAAAAAAATTTAAAAGAGAAAATAACCAAAAATAATTTTTCCTTATTTAAGAGAGTCGAAAGCATAAGATTGAATGATAAAAAATAAAAAAATATTTTCAACTAGGTTAATTAGAGAATAATATGAATAGTCCAAACTTATTTATACACAAAACATTTAGAAATATTTGCAATAGAAAAAAATCTAGTAGAGATTACCAGTGTGAGTAGATTTCTGCATATTAAAAAAAAAGACTATACATATACCTAGTACTTATTTAAACTCTCTATTTGCAGTATAATCCTGAAGATAAGATTTAAACTAAAACTCAGTGTTAATTTCAATTAGCCGAAAGCAGATTTGTTAACGAAGTTTCGCCTTTTGTCATTTATTCCTAAATTACACAGTAGAAATCAATTCTTATAATTCCATCAAAATGAATTCAAGTACGCATAAATCAGGCTGAAGTTTTTGATAATGATTGATTGACTATTGAAGTTGGGCAAACAAAGAATTTTCTGAAATATTCGTCCATCGCACCAGCGTCACACTGTCAATTAACAAAAGTTGTCAATAGCAGGGTAAGCCAAACAGACCCTATATCAATTCCTGAATTTTATAAATAGCCCAGCCCGCCGCTAGAGGGCCAATTAGCCGGAAGCGCTCTGGCCTCAGGAAAATGAAAAACAGATACCAGGAAAAAGCCGAAAAAGAGTCCACGAAAAATCGTCCTTCCTTTCTTATTGTCTGATAATCCAATAGACCGCGAGTCCATTGGCGCTTCCCTTTTTTTTTCTATTGACCGCCTATTAAGGATCATTTGTTTGCTCCTAATGTAGGGCTCGACACTTTTATTTTTGTGTTTGTCGTTAAAATGTCGACAGCATGAATTAGCTGCCGGGGTAGCTTTAACACCAGCCGGAGGGGGCCGGGGAGCATACTTCCGTCGCTGGCGGAGTATCGCCCGGCGTCCTCTAGCTCTAGAGTTTCGGGGAATAAAAAACAAATTTCTCCCTTTTTTTCTGTTTATGTGCCTTTTTTGGCTTTTGAGGGTTTGGGGGTTGAGTGTTTTTTTTTCCTGGTTTTTGAAGCGGGTCTATGTCTCTCTACGTGTGAACGAAACCAGCAAAACCGCCGACAAAACGAGCCCAAAAGTGGCGAAAGGGTGGTGGCATAGTGCGCGGCGAGTGTTCAATTTATTTTCATTTTGCGTGTCAAGTGTACATGCATAACAACTTCCTCAATTTCCGTGTTTGTAAAAAAGTTTGGACAAAACTGCACTTGATACCAGCGATGAGTTTGTTTTGAAAATACCCACCTTCAACGTAGGTGGTGGGGTGTGGAGGCCAGCGTCGCGACGCGCAAAGTGGCGACATATGGCACAACAGGGGATGGGTGTCACACGACCCATGAAAGAAAAACGGTCGTAAAGTGAACATACAACAAGATCAACACTTTTCCCCGTCATAAATTTTTTATGCATCATCAGGATGACATTATTTGTTTTATTCGCTGAGGATATTGCAAAAAAGTGCTGAATATTATCCCCTCAGGCGGGGGTGGCAAAGCGCCCTTCCGAAGCACTCTTCCTTCGATTCGGCCGTATTCTTCGCCACCCCCACCGATTGTATTTTCACCCCCCGGATTAGTGCGTATAAATCACTGAAATGACATCCGAACAGATTTATTGCATTCCTCCCGGGGCGGTCTGACGAGGGAACTTTCTGTTTGCCCTTCGATTTGACATAAAAAATAAAGTTGGAGGAGGCCCTGCGAATGCGATGCTATTCAGATTTAACGCCGCTCAACTTAATCAGCAACAAAAGATCCATTAAAGGAATTTTATTGGGGCTCCTTTTCTTCGCTACAATAGAAGAGGGTTCATAAAATCTTCATATATTGTTTTCCTTGTTATTTACTTCACCGCAGAGATATGCTATAAATTGGTTTCCTCATTTTGTATTATTATAACTATAACGTGCACATGCAACAGCGTGACCAGATTTTTAATTGAGTTTTATGTACAAGCCCAAATCATAAACAATGCCATTCAATGGAATAATAGTTTTTGATGATTTCAATACACACTAAGAGATTTTTCTTATTCATTTCGATAAAAACTAAACTTCTGACAACTGATAATTTAGTAGTGATTTCTAATTGGAATTCTTGTGAACATAATGCGTGCAACTATTACCACACAATAGTATATTGTGCAACAAGGGCGTAAAGTAGCCGTTTGCGCACGCTGGCAGCAATAAACGCACGAGCGAAGCGTAATCATCATTTATTAAATAATGAAAAAGGCGAAGGAATGCAAGTTTAAAAATAAGCTGACTAGGCATATGAAAACAAATCTAAACACGTTTTTCTTGAAACTATATGTACCTATATAAAATATCATATTAATCCCCAGTATTTAACTGGAGTCAAAAGTCTAAAATTAAATTAAAAATAATTTTGCGAATTACTAATATAAACTATAATAAATTGAAAATGCAATTAAAACAGATCGAATGGTACTCATTCGATCTATTTGCCTGCCTGCCATTCGGTCATAGCAATAAATTTTAAATTATTTAATTCATACACCTAAAATAAAAGATTTTAAATTATTTTTGAAACATTAAAAATGTATTCGCCATAACATAATTAAATTTTAAAGAGTGATGTCCACCATCCAACTCAAATTTGACCACACTTTACGTATTTTGAGTACAATTAACGTGTTGCACTTATGAATTTAGTTGCTCGCTATATCTATCAATGAGTTGCTGTTTGAGGTTAAATTATATAAATGTTAATTAGTTTTTTGTATTAATTGATATTTTAATTAATTTAGGAAATTCATGTGATATATGTAAATGTATTATAAATACGTAAATATGTGAATTTTACACGAAAAACGGTATCGGCATGATATTGTAATTAGTAGCCTACCTAAATATAGGTTCTAGAATTGCAGATATAAAGGGTAGAATTTTATTGGCTTTGTTTTAACTAGAATTTATATTTAAATTCATTGGATTTCTAAACATAACCGCCAAAATTCACTGGATACCCAAAGTAGTAAATGTAAATATTTTTAATAGATATTTCACACAAGAGAAACCTCTTCAACAAATACGATTCGGAACAGCGATGTTTTCTTCAGAAGATATATTTAATGCTGAAATAATAATTGTGGAACAAAATGACAGACAATATCGAATTTTTGAATGTATTAATTTAATTTTTTTTTATTTATATGAAGAAATAAGAAAAAAAGATACCACTTCAGTTTTTAAAAACTTTCTGGAGGCACAACAGAGAATGGTACTCACTCTATATGAGAAACAGGCGAGAAATTATAAGTTTTATACCGAGAGTTGCTCTTGCTTCGAATGTGTTTTAAAATTAAAGAACTATAATTCCAATGAATTTACAGAGAAGGTCAATAATTATCCAGTTTTTTTTTCCTAAATCTTTAGACATTTGGCTTTCCCTAGATTTAAATGAAATTTTAAAAGAAATTCAGTCAAACTTATTTTCTAGTAAACAGCACTAGAAACCTAGAGAAATTCAACACTAGATAAGATCTAGCACCATTTTCCTAGAAATAAGAATTACCCTAGACGGACAACGCTCTAAAAATCATGATTTACTAAACGAGTCATTTAGCATAAATTACTAATTAGTGAAATGCTGACACACAGCAACATTTCCCATGTAACAGGAATAGCACCACAATGGACCGAAATCAAGCAATTAAATTGACTTTCATTAATTTCATTACACAATATATCGACTTGGAAATGAAGAAGCAATATTATATAAAGGAAATGTCTGATTTCCAAATGGTTATTAGTTATTACCTAATATATGCGCGAAAGTTCCACTTGTTATTTGCAATGGATAGTGCATAGTAAGTAACCATTGACATTGAAATACAAAAACAGCTAAATTCTAGCACAGTTTTCTCATTTAGGTATATGTAAATGATGAAAACAATCTGGTCATTTAGAAAATTATAAATTATGAAGTTTTTCGTGATTTAGCGGCCTGAATAATTTACGTGCGCTATCTGTATAGGCCCTAGGGCATTAGAGTGCATCATACAAATTAAGGTTGTAGCCATATAAAAAATTAATAAGGACTATTAAAAAGAATCATATTTTGATTGTAATTAAAGTATTAAATTTCTATGACTCTATTACCTAACTTTTGGGAAAAATTAGAATTTAAATACATCGACCATGACCTTTGATTAATGTCTTCTAAAATCCTTGAAAGGAATTAAATATGTACATGAATTTACCCTAAAACGACACCCACGCAAAATCAATGTTGGCAGTTATTTCCAAAGTTCAAGTATGTTTGTATTGAATGTTTTGGAAACTTCGGTTTGATTGACTGTTAAGGCGTTTTGTCAAGAAAAGAATTGCCTAAAATTATATTCAAGAAACAAAGTATCTCCTGGCATGCGAGACACAAAAGGGAAATATAAATAAAATCAAAATAACTCGTCGTGTTTTTGGCTTGAAAAGAAGACATATAAAAATTTGCTTCCGGCTACTTCCTCCCTTTTATCTGTTTAAAAAGACGAGGAAGAAAAAAGGGAGTGATGAAAAAAGCCCTAGAAGCTCTTGAAAATCCCATTTGTCCAGAGCCCTTAACTTTATCGCGCAATCATCCAGCGATAACATTTGGAGGGGGAAATTCAATTGTCCTCTTATGCTGTCTTGGAGAGATCTCAGAAATTAACCCTTTCTTGCCTTTATCATCTTGATGGGAGGGTGGTTGGTTGACCTTTAAAGGGAAAACTGAGTACAAAGCCTGGAAAAATGGTGGAAAAACTGGTTGTGAAAAAATATATATATATATAAAATAAAATAAAATAAAGTTGGAGCCCGACACACACACACACGGTTGGGATGAGAATAAAGGCGGGAAAAAAAATATGGACGGATAAGGTGCGAAAAAGGGTTATTTTTTTTTTCCGTTGATACCTTCAGATGTCGCAGCCAGAAAACTTAAGCAGTGAAAGGAGTGAGTCGTAAGATGGCATCAAGGTAGTCACAGGTGAACCATCAAAGTCCCGATTCATTCGGTGCTATTGAACCCCATCGTGTGCTATTGTCCTCGGCGGGGTGACACCGACGCTGATAGCAAGTCTATTGATTTTCTTCGATCCTTCAAACCGGCGGGTATCACTCAAGGAGTTATTTTCTCTTTTTTCTCCTGGGAATTTTACCTCAATAGCGTGTTAGGGTTGGATCGGGTGGAGAAAGCCGAGGGCCAAGGGCTTTTGTCGTATCATTTTTTCCTGGATTTATCATAAAAATCTAAACTTTTTGAACCCGTTCAAGGGTTTGATTTTTACACCCGCATAAAAAAGTAAAAAAAAAAAAATATGTCAAAGCTCTGAACCTTTTCCGCCCTTTAAAGAAAGAACACAACCAGGAAATTCTATTTTTAGATTTATAAAGGTGCTCTACATACATATATAAAAAAATTTTCGTCGCATTTAATTAATTAGCTTTGATAAGTCTTTCATAAGCTTTTTGAGAGGATAACAATAAAATATTCCATGCGCGAGTAATCAAAATCGAACAATCGCCAAACCAGAACCGTGACCTTTTTTTTTATGATTAACTGCTTTCAGATGAAATGCAAATATTTTCATGGGAGAAAAAACTGAAGAAGTGGGTGGAGATGGAGGTGACCGTGATCCGCGAAAAATCCATTTGAAACATGCAAAAGGCGAAGTTAAGGAGATTATTTACTTTATGCATTAGAAATTGATACAAAAATTGTAAGGAGACTGAATTTATACCTAAAACAATAGAATTGAACTTAGTTATCACGCAAAAATAATACTTTAAACAAAATCATTAATCTATTAACATTGAAAATATAATTACCACTGTTATAAAACATAGGTATATAAATATATGAGTATTGCCAAAAGTAACAAAGCAAAATTATTATTTATAACAAGCAGAAACAAAAATAAGATTGAAACAAATATTAAAAAATAAATATTCAACTCTTACTTTCAACATTTACTGATTGTAGCAAATTTATTTTATAATCAAACAGCGATCTCTGACACACCATCAATCACAATCACGGCTATAAAACGTAAACAACTTGGAATAGACAAATCAATCACCCAGAGTTTCTAAATTAATAGTAAAAACAACACAATAAGAGCTAAATAGAAATGTAAAGCGTCGTCTTAATTAGAAATGATGTTTCGAGTTGAACTTTTACTTGAAATTGGACAAATACAATATTAATAAATATGAAATATTCTGTAATCTTCCAAGAATAGACTTCTTTATCTTTCTGGTCTTAAGGTTATCAGCCTTAGTGATAAAAACAGCTGCTAGCGAAACAAACCGTTAATTAATGTATGTAATAATGTAAGTACTTTTGTATAAATTTGCAATCATAAATAATAAGGAATTTAATTACCCAAAGATAACAATAATAGTCTTTTTTATACTTTGTACTCTATAATATTTATACAATACTTTGTACTCTTTATAAATTACTTTTCTTGCTCGTAAACTGGGTGTTTCCCTTATTTAACTTTTCCGGAAAAGTAAGGATATTCTTTTATGGTACCAACTAATTTTTTTACATTTCTTTATTTTCAACTAGAACGATAAGTTAGGGAATAATTTTTCATATATACTTTAGTTTTTAGTTGTTCTTGTTCAATTAATTAGCTTCCGAATATTTGGAGATAATATTTTGTAAGTCAAGCATTATAAAGTTATTTCAATGAATCGTTAAAAACATATAATATACAACAAACATATAATATATGTGCATACATATACAGTAAAAACATCAAATTTAATTGAATTTTTAACTATGGGTCTTAAGTATCCTATTACAATATTTCTTTTAGAAAAAGAAAACAGAAACAACATTTTTATGGTAAAATGGATAATCGTTATTAGATCCATATCATGAAAAATAATTTAAAAGCCATCGTTGAAAGCCTTGCAATTGAAAATTATTATTTCCAACAGGATAACGATCCACCATCCGCTGTACCATATTATCGACTGCAAAAACCCCGTAATCACCTGACCTCAACTCTATAGAGCATTAAACAGAAAGTTAAGAAAAGTAAATTTATCTTATTTCTTTTTCAAACAGAAGTTTCGGGATTTCTGAAACGACAAATTTGGTAGAATCAATGTCAAGATGATCAAAAGTTGTTACTAAAGGAAATCCAATGAAATATTAATGTAGGTATGTATGTTTAATAAGCAAAAAATTGCTTTTCTTCGTTATCGTAATTTCTTTGGAGATGTATAAATCCCAATAATTGCGTGAGGATAAATTGAGACACTAAGAAAAGTTTTTAATTTTATTTTTGAAATAATAATATTTTAATAATTCAATCCCTAACACTGGAAAGTGTGAAAATATGTAAGTAAATTGTTACATAATATATTTAACGAACAGAAATGCTTTAAAATGCCTGAAACTAGTCCAAAAATTGAATGTACTCGTATGTATTTAAGTATACACCACATAAAAATACGTCAGCCAAAAATTATATTAAAATCCTTAGAAACGGGAAAGTTAAAACATTTTTATTAATATGTAAAAATGCATTGAAATTTCATTAACATTGACATCTATTTCTAACTAAACTGTTTTGCAAGATAGTTGCAGAAAAAGTAAGTTAAAAACATGAAAAAAATATCCCACTGATGTTAAAATAAATTTCGATTTAAATAGACAATGCGAGAAGTAAATAACAAAAAGCTAAAATGACGTCGGTACAACATCCAATTAATGAAGATTAAAAGAAACTAATTAAAAAAAAGTTTAATTAATTAGGCTTGAAAAAAAGGAAAATTGTAATGTCTTTAATATACATATTTTTATATGGATGAATTGCGCAATAGTATATTATAAAGATTTCTAATTGACGTAATTTAATATAAATTAACTAAATATTTTACAGTACATAACAACCGCTTAGTGGAGATGTTTTGATTATGAAACTTTGTTGCCCAATAGGGAAGTTTTATACGATTAAAAATAGAATTTAATTTAAAAATCAGTTTTCATGAGCCTGTTGTTTAAGAGTCACCTCACATATCTTACAAAAAACGAAACATAATTGTTCTCTTTTTGAAATCAGTTAATATTTCAAAAATTGCGATTGTCTTATAAGATATGATTGGTACTTATACTCTTGTTACTTGTATTTTTAAATGGTACCATATTTTGATAAAAAAGGAGTTTTTTTAAAAAAATAAATTCATACCATAATTCAAAAAGATCCTTAGACAATTTTCATGATATTCTTTTCCCTCTGTTTTGGAGGATTCGACGAAGAAACGAGTATCCAAAACAAAAAAAGTTACACTTCTTTCTCCACGTTTGGCTGCTTCTCTTTTATAATATAATTTTGTTTACTACAACATTTCACAAAATTTTTAACAATTTATAAATCCACAAAACATATTTCCATTTTATTCAATAAACTATCAACCATATTCGGTTTACAAATCACGACGTTCTCGCATATCCACAAATTTTTACAATATTTTATATTCGAATTTACATTCTTCACTTTGAATGGAGCACGAAAACACTTTAGACTTTCATTTTTTCTTATTTTTGTGGTAAAACTTTCGTAAACAAAATTTGTATTAATCGCTCAGTTGTTCGACAACTCTGTGGTTAGACGTGCAACCAGTAGATAGATGAAACAGAGCGAAGTGCCATTTTTAGATCGTTCACCTTATGGGTCTTATAATTACATCCACGAGTTGAGATTCTGTTTATATCTTCGTTTTTAACGTATTTAATTTAATTCATGTGTCTTATCCCGCTCCTTAAGTAGGTGAAAAGTATCCTTTTTTAGTTGGCTGGAAGATGTGCGAAGCAAACAAAATTTGAGCACATTATCCAACCACGAGAAGAGCCTTTCAGTGTATCCTCGAGCAATTTTAATCCACACCAAGATACTTCGACACACTTTTTGACTTTTACTTTTTATTTACTTTAAAAACTTTTACACCAAAAAACGTAACGTAAATAAGAAAATCGCACAGGATAATTTTGCTCAACGGAAAGCAAAGATATTTATTTATTTTTTCATCTCATTAAGTATAAAATTATCACCCACAGGAGAATGATTGAGTTACATTTTTGTTAATAATATTCAAATAAATTCACTAGCGTTGCAGAACGGAAGCTAGATAAGGGAAATTTTTTTTTAATCGTTCTAAGTTTAAAGATATATATCGCGACCGATAGGCGTTTAAGTTGAAACAAATTTATCAATTACAACAAATTTTTTTCCGTGATGGGTCCAGACAGAAACCGTACAACACAAACCACGATCTATTCAGTACTAAACAACTCTCTCCAGAATATTTCAGCATATGCGCTAAGGGCAATTTCAGGTTGGTTTTACTCCCCGTCATCATCCATCCGTTCCCAGTGCCCGGAGCCGCATGTGAACCCTGTGCGCTACTTCTGCTCTGGTGTTCCCGCTGGATGTGGACACAAAGTGTTTTAGTCCGAAATAAACTCGGGAATGCCACCAACACAGGACGAAGGAGCACACTGGTGAAATTTTCGTTGTTGTAATAAAACGGAGCTCTCACAGAGTTTTCAGGAGTAACTTCTGTTGCTACTAGAGAAAATACACAACAAGCTAGACTGAGTTAGAAAAAGGACACAGTGTCTAGGATGACGTACTAGATTCCTGCTCTTGGCCGCGAAGAGAAACCCAAGCAAAATTTCTAGGGAAACGGATTCCGAATCCCACACCCATTTTATTTACCTTCACGTAGTTTGTTCTAGTACGTAAACGGTTCCAATACTCCGATACTACGGATTCTGAATTTTAGTTACGTTGTCCTACTTCGTGCCATGTGCCCTAACGTGAAATGTCCTGCGAGGGGCGAAGTGAATTTGCGCATGTAAACGAAGGATTTAGGACATTTAACTGAGGAGAATAGTCGTTTCGTTAAGTGATTTACAGGGCCGTTAAAGGGAATTTCTTAAAGCTCAGTAAAATTTATCTGATGATTTACACCACTGGACTGAGGGTCCTAAGAGAAGGCAAAGAGACTGAGGGTAATTTCATCTTAAATTGAACTCTTGGTCCGACGACAAATTGCGTTTCACTGCAATATTTTGTTATTAATTGAGAATACAAAATTTATAATATATGTCCTAGTATACATAACCTACTTAGGTACCCTTCGTGATTATGTTTTAATTATAACTAGTGGTCGCCCTGTGGTCGAAATTCGACCTACCGAGGTTACTACGAAAAATACGACTGTACACAGCCTACTATGTGTTTGAAATTGGCACTTTCAATAATAAAATTACGACAGTTTGACCACAGACTACTATGCGTTCGACATAGACAGTATGAACGTAAATAATGAATTTATTTTATTTTATTTAATGTATTTATAACACATATTATATATAAATTTTAGCTTTGTGCACTTCTTCTCTATATAAACTTTAACCATGCAAAATCTCAAACTCCTCAGTCCGTGCAATTTGCTTAAAAAGGGGTCCAAAGATTTCCCTTCACGTATTAATATATAGATTTCTGAAAGACTTGAATAACAATTGTAGTCATCAATAATTCTTGACTCAGGTACACAAAATGTATTTACTTTTCGCTGTCACGTAAATTTCAGTGATAGATAACACTAAGTGATCACCTAAAATTAAGGTAACGAAAATTATTTTGTTGAAAGTAATGAGACTCTACAAAATGTAAAATTAAATTTAGCTCCACGAAGACATAAAATACAACGTTCCAGAATTTTGGAAATACAACTATAAATTTATGAAAGTTAAAGTGAAGCATAATTTCATGGTATATTCTCACTTTTTTTCACATAAATGTAAGTATTTCAAATGCCAATATGTACTTACAAGACCTTATGTGAAAAAAATGTAAAAAGTTGTATTACGTTTTTTATTAAAAATACTATACCAAGAATTTATACTATATTTAAAATTAATGTTCGTGATGCTTAATTTAAAAACAAAATATTAATTCTGGATTATGAAATCGATCAAATTGTAGAAGGTGTGGAAGTTCCACAAGTTTAATCAAATTTCACTTACATACATCTATTTATTTGTTTCAATTTCACGAATTGCTTTACTTGTTATTAATTAAAAAAATAACCTTTGATTTCAAGTAACCGTTCATCTCTAGCAACCTTTAATTCCTTGTTAGAGAAGGATTTTTGTTTTTATCAATTAGTAAGAATCTTTCGAGTATATTGCCTCGGTCGATATTTTAGAGCCTGTCCGAATCCAAGTCTTCGTTTTGTTATAACAAACAGTTCGTGACGACACAACGAGCTAAGCTGCATAGTATAACAGTTTAGATTGCTTATTGTTAGCTCGATGTGCGAGTCGGGGCTTGGGTTGACTTCGTGAGGCGGAATGAGAAAAATTGTGAGAGTATTTCTTGAATACTGCCGAATTGTGCATTTTTGGTTTACTTTGATTAATTTAAAATATCAAATATCGGGCCAAAAAAACGAATTCGAACAGATTTGCTTTGTTTTCGTCTTATTGTTGCGTTCTTTTCGCATCTCCAGAACAATAGGAAAGTTTATATTAAACTGAAGTTTATTAATACTTCCTCAGAATAAGGATTATTATGCAATGCATCAAGTTGCCATGATGTTCATTCATGCAAAACTTCAAATCTTATACTGAACAATTTTCAGATTAAATTTTGACTTAAAAGTGTATAAAAGTCGTTGCAATTTGATGTTTTTTAGAAAATTTTGAATTATTCCTATAGCTTATTCATAATAATTTTCAAATCTAAATAAAATCTCCATTTGTTCTGGATAGACGAAAAAAATACAGCTATTAGAATACTATTGTAGATCAGCTTGTTTGCTGACATTATAAACAGTCATAACGAGGCGAAGACGAAGACATCGATTCGGACAGGCCCTCATTAAATATTTAAATATGATTTTAACTCAAATCTTTTATTTCAAATCAAGTTAATTTACATATATATAAATATTAATAACAATAAAATTTTGAGTTAGAAATTATAAATTGAATTAATTATTATTATTTTGAAATAATGCTCTGCATTATATTTGAAAGAGTACTTTTATCATTTCAAGATAAAACAAACGTTTATTTAATGGTTGTAAAAAATAGGATTAATCAAAAATGAACTCCTTCGATAAAGACACTGGCTTATTATTCCAAGAATATGCTTTAAAAACGTTATTTAGTCGAGCAGTTTTTAAAATATAATATTCACTGCTTCTCAAATTTTACTATTTGCCGTTAATAATAAAAAGGTCCTTCAGTTATTATAAGATACTTACTTATGCTACTCTATTGACTATTGTATCAAATCTAGACACATAACATAACAAAATCTTATTGATCACGCATTTTCTCATTTGTTTTGCTTATTTTTTATTTTATGTTATACCAATTTCCTCTAAAAGTAAATTTTTTATAACCTTTAAACAAAAATTTCCCACAGAAAACAGAGCGTAAATGAAGTTATATAAGCTTAAATTCGTAGTTGATTGCAGAGAACTAAAGCTAAATAAAATAATAAAGGACCTTGAGAAGAACTTTGTGGTACCTCAGAGCAATTTATTTGAAAGCGTGCTGTTCATAAGAATTTAAGAGCTTCTTTTAGAGCGAGACTTAATGAATACCATAAAAAATATAACACTTTATCCCAAAATCTTTGTACACTTTATCTGAAATAGCAAACTACTTTCTTGTTACATGTATTGCTGCAATATAACCCGCACGAAAAAAAAAGAAAAATAACGATAGCTATAAAAGTTGATTAGCGCGCATCAACCTTTCCACAAAGTAGTAGAAAAGCAGGAAAAGTGTCTAAGTGAGCTTTTAGCTTCGTAAGATTTTTCTTTTGAATTTTCATGTTCCAGTGTCACCCACAGGTGAGTAGCATCATCATAAAGGAAATTAAAGAGAATTTTCTTTTTGACTGGCAGGAGCGTTGCAAATAATTTCCCAAAAAAGAAAAACATTGAAGAGAATTTACTTCGTCCTGTGTAGGGTTCAATCCAAGAGAGAGCATAAGATTTTAAGGATGCGCATCCTTCCCGCACAGTAGTTGTCTGTACCGAGAAGAGAAATGGAAAAAGGAGTCGCACCCAATTTGCGATTTACTTTACCAAGCAACAACAACAGAAAAAATACACACGGGTCATACAAGTTTAAAGGGCCTGAGCGGAAACCACTGGATGTGCTCGTGTAAGGGCTGCCCCTTTTCAGACGGGTAGGCGCCCTTGGTCTTCTCTCATGGGGTGATTGATCCCATGTGAGAACTTTATATGCATATAGATCTATATATTTTTTAAATGTTCTTTAAATGAATCTGTTGGGACGTAAAGTACATATTTGCTCTACTCTTCAACTCCTGTCTATTCATCGAACGTTTTCCAAAGTGTTCGAGCACAAATATGCTCTATTGGTCTATTGATCAATTTTCGAGTATAATGGGAAGTAGTCACGTCCAGAGATGACAATGTTCCCTTCAAAGACCCTACAGGTGGCCCCAAGGAGCAGACGGGGGCACTAATTTGATGGAATGCCAAGAAGGTTAACCAATGTAACATTCTGCATTGCACTATATGCAGTTCGGACCTGCCACTGGTGCTGCAGGTAAGAACAAATTTCCGTTCATAACTCATCATCTTCCGACAGACGTTCAAAATTCTCTGCGACCAGTGGTCAAGTGCAGAGAAGCCGGAAGGCTTACGGTGCCTTATTTCGAGGTTCTATGAAAAAGTAATAGACATAAAGTTATTTAAGATAAGGAGGTGCAACATAAATCAAATCATAGAAACCTTCAATATACACTTATTAGGATATGTCCTGAAATTCATTCTGATCTAAGGTACGAACATCAACAAGACTTCGAATAGTACTGAAATTTTGATTTAATTAGAATAACAAAAGCCGACTCCAAGATTTATGTCTCGATATTGAGTCCAACATCTTGAATTTCTGCATTCCGGTAGCAGACTCTTAATCAAATAACCACCAAAAACCTTTTGCACTCAAACTTACAAAGAAATAGAAATATCTCAAAGTTAGTATTTTTATATACACACGGAAAAAAATTTTTCAGAAATAGCCCTGTATTTTCCGACGGATTTTGGGATAGTGCATTATTTCGGTAGCATTTGTGAAAAAATACAGGGATTTTAACTAAAATTTAAGGGCCAGAGTAAAATGTTGACATTATTCCTATACTGTTAAGGAGATCTGTTGCTTTTTCAATATATGTTATGGATTTTATGGCAAACGTTCGTAAATTGGTTGGGAAGATTTTTACTATCCTAACTTTTTTTTCCGTGAAATATATAATATAAATATATAAATATATAATATCTTTCAAAATTGGAAATCTTTACTTGCTTTATTGCATCTCGTTTACAAAAGAAAAGAGTAAGCAATATCATTCCTACCTTTTTCACATCGAAAGATTTTAAAAGTTCAAATTGGTACTCACCGTCGCAATCGTAATCTTAAGAAGATACATCCCATTCACTGATTTCCTTTTAATGAATCGATCCCACGTATTTCGAAAAATATTCCATTTCAGATTCCAAGTGTCCGTGCTTTTAATAATCCTTTGAACTAACCAATTTTGTGGATCCCATGTTGCCATTACGAGCTAAAAAAAATTAATAATAAAATGTATATTTTACTCAAATTAACCTCTTTATAGATATTCCTCACATCTTAGTTTTAAGAAGACTTTAGTTTTTTCACTAGAATAAATTAAGAATACAAAAGAAAGATAATTTAAAAAACGCTGAAGTTTTTCCAATATTCAGATCTAATGATAAAAGCAAAACAAAAAACTATAATTCAAATATTAAATTTAAAAAACTTATCTATCATCTAAATCTTGAAAAATAAACATAAAAGGTCTGTCTGGTAACTCAAAAGTTTTTACCCATGGGTAAAACTTTTTACTCGAAACTGTCTGTTAACTCCAAGGAGAGTAAAAATTATTACTTGACAGCATTTCCCCTCTTACTATTTTTACAGGATTTTCAGCTGTAATCTTTCATTGACGATATTCGTGCTATTTTTGGGTTCAATATTTATTCAAAATATGACAGTTTACGCACACAAGCAAACCTTTTATTTTACCCAAATTTTATTAGAAGTCGTCTGGTAACTTTTGATATTTATCCCCCCCCTACCAAATGAAAGTTTTTACTAGATTTTTACCCAAGAAAATTTTACTCAAAGTTACCAGACAGACCTCAAATATTATCTAAAAATCAGTTTGGTTTTATTAATGAATTAGGGACTAAAAACGCTTTAGTTTTCATTATGAACGTTATATATACAAGTGTTTGGACCAAAGTAAGCCAATTATAGTTACTTTTCTTGATTTAGCTAATGCTTTCGACACTCAACCAAAAAATATTATTAGATAAACTCTACTGCTATGGAATAAGAGATAGTGAATTGAAACTATTAAGTAGTTATCTTTTAAATCATCAGCAAAGAGTTAAGGTAAATAATGCGGTGAATATAAAGAAATAAGAACTGGTGTGCCGCAAGGTACCATTTTAGGACCATCACTTTTTATACTATGTATATGTAAATGACCTTCTCAATGAAATCACTTAGGTACTGGCAAAGATAGATCTATTGTTGGAGGCTAATAAACTTACGTTAAATGTTGACAAAACTGTTTATATTTTTGAAAATTATTGTAACAGTATAACTATTGATATAGAAATTAAAATTAAAAGCAAACTAGTTAACAGAGTAGAAAGTTGTAGATATCTGGGAGTTATGATTAATCACAATTTACTAAGCATCTGCATGATTGATTACAATTACAAATTATCTAAATTCTTCTCCAGAGCGTTATAAGTTATGGAATAATTGTCTGAGGCGGGGCATATTCTAATAATCTGAACTTATTACGATAACTACAAAATACAATATTAAAACTTATAAACAAAATAATTTTGCAATAAGCAATTATCCACTGAATTTGGAATTATTTTGTTTAGAGGAAATGGTGCGTCATTATAATAAACTTAACCAATTTGACTTGTCAACAAGTATAACTAGAAATAAAAGTATTCCTCTACCAAACATTTGTAACACCATTAGTTCATTAGTAATAAAAATAATTATATTGTTGCTGTAAAATTATTTAATAAATTAACAAATGAATGTACAGCAATGAGCGGGCATCTAAGCAATAAGAGTATAGACGTAAGTTAAAGGTATATGGATATTATAGAAAATGCGTAACGGAAAAAATCAAAGTTGATAAGGCAATAATTTATTCACCTAATTTGAATGATGTTGGTTGTTACTTAGTACTATTTTGTGCTTTTTCGACAGGAACTGTTTCTGTTTTTTCTAGTTATTTTTTAGAATGTATTGCAAATTTTATGAATATCAACTTGTTATCTATTACTTTTTAAGGCTTTATTAGCTTGTAAGATACCAGTAAATAACAGAATTGCTAATTAGACAAGTACATGAGAAGATTTGAAATCGTTTGTATTAAGACATTAAATAATCTACTATTTATGTCTTTCATTTCGAGTTTGGTAGCATCAATCAAAAGAGATGGCGTGTTAAAGAGTCTAATAAACAAGGTAAATTTTCAATATATCTTAAATGATATAAGTTATATCTGAGCAGGATAGTCCCCTTAATTAAAGGACGTCCACAGACTAGGAAGCTACTCATCCGGGTAATTCCTTGCGGCGGAAGTAGGTGTAATAGCCTGGACCATTAAAGTCACTCCGGCGAATGACCAGGTAATGAGGCCATTATGCACTTCACTATGCCCGCAGCCCAGACGAGGAGCACCTTTCTCCTCGCATCAGCTTAATTAAAGAGGATAAAAAAGGGCAACTGACGCAAATTTATTTTTATTGTGCGTATCGAGAGATATCCCTTCGGAGCCTATAAAAAGGGGCCTAACAGGGAATAAATAGTGAGGGCCTCCAGGCCGCCCCCTTAGCTCCGGATTTGTATATTGCCGGTCCGGCACCGTTGCCGCCTACGTTTAGCACTCAGGGGTCGTCCGACGGCGGTGTATACAACATGCAGAACAGTGCTCCACTGGCACGTTTATAATTTGTGGCTACTTTTCCATAAATAATGATTAATCGATGAACAGATTACATGACTGGATTAATGTCTGAACGTTAATGCTCCCAATGAATTATTGGACGGTGGGACTTGCGGTCATTGGGACTGAGATTTTTTTCTTTTTTCGTTTAGATTCATTCCTCCGGCGGGCACCGATGGAGCACCACCACAATCACCAAAAAAGAAGGGACGAGGAAAAGGGTTGTAGGGTTGTAGGGACGCTCTAACTGAATCCGAAGCCAAAGGTAATAAATTTCTGTCAGCGACACTGCCCTGGGTTTAGAAGAGGCAACCACCCCCCAGGAAGCTTACGAAAAAGAGTGACTGCCACAAGATTTTTCGACGGAGGAAAAATGAGCACAAAGTGAAATTGTAAAAAAGTGTGCAGCCACCATACACAGGGGGATGCTGGATTCTGTTCTATACTTCTGGAAGGGATGGTCCAAATGATAAACAAATTTATGTCATACCACTCCAACCCAAAACCGACCCAAACCAACCGGGAGGCAGTAGTCGCACCTGGATCTGTTGTTTTGTATTAAAACAGGTCAAGTTGACCTTCGCAGAAACGTTTGGTAGTAAGTATTCAGAAAACAAAAATTTCGTATTTTCTACTAGAAATAGCTCCTTTCTCAAACCCTGGGTAATTGCCTGAGGACAGGGAAGGGTTCAGTGTCCAAATAGCATCGAACTGCTCCTGACATTTTTCCAATAATTCATAAAATGATTTATGGGAAGTTTTCTCCTTAAGTTATTTTGTAGCATCTATACTTTCTGACTTATGAAAGTGGTGAAGTTCTTGTTACTAAGTGGGCAGGTTTGACAAATATTTCCCAATTTATTTTATCGAAATGGCGAGTTATCGATAGCCCACTTAATAATAATTGCTAATAATCCTCCACACCATCTTATCCGCTGTCACATATCTTTAATATAGTTTGCATGTATCATCTCATCACTATCCACCTACAGTTGTGACGTTGTCGTTAAAAGAAAGTTGAAGTAAAGAACCCAATTTGGTACATTTCTTAAGATTTTGTTTCATAAACAGTCGTCTATCCACCATCCATTCTATTGATCATAACATCAAAAACCGGCATCGTTTACCTAATATTTAGTAGGTCCTATAAAATTGGTGTATTACAATAACTCAACAACTAAGCAAAGCTGATACTTAAGGACAAATCAAATTAAAGTAAATTAAATTTAAATGGCTTTTACCGAAGTTCAATTGATAATAACAGTTTTGTTTCAGTTCGACACTTAACAATTTTAGATCTTTTAAATTAAGAAAGCGAAGCCATTTCAACTGCAGATCCGATGGTCAAGTTTTAATTTTTTTCTTCTTATTTTTTTACAGTCTTATGGATAAAGGAGCAAATTATTTAAATTTTAAAATTTTTATTATAATCAATTTCTAAAACTCGATTTACTTCCAAGGACTACTAACACTCTGAACCATTTCCGTTTAAAAAATTAAAATTATTATACATAACATTATGTATACCTATGGCTATGTATAATATTTCTACATATTATTTTACTTTTATTTATATTTAACAAAAATAAATCTTTGAACTAATAAACAACCATTCATCAAAGTAAATTCTTTTTATTCGCAGTTTTCTATTCGATGAACCTTTACAATATGCTACACGAAAAAATTACGCATTATGATTTCGTTCGAATTTACTCCTTTCACAGAAACTTATAATTGATTAGAATTTTCTTTCATCGAAAATTTTAAAGTGTTCCAAGAAATACAATTTTCCCTTAAATTACCAAAAAGATTTTGAGGATTTCTGTTTAAAACTTCTTTAGAATCCTTTCAAAGTATTTTTTTATTTTTTATTTTATCGAAATTCTACGAATTTTTCGAGCTCTTTTGAAGATAAATTTCAGAGGGAGTAAATAAATCTAATAACTCCTTCTTTCCTTGACCCTAGAAGTTTCATATATCTCATAAATTTTGCCTCAATCCCGAATCCCATTCCCTTTTGCTGAACCCAGCCTTCTGAGGGTCGTTTCTGCTGCAAGTTTTGCAGCGTAAGTCTTAAAAGAAAATAACTGAAATCACGCGAATCTCGATGAAAAAAACAGCGTAAATCATGGAAAATTTTAAAGCAATTGCTAGGAAGCTACATTGAGCTATAGCCTGCACCCAGTGAAATTACGAAAACAGCAGTAATTCACTTGTTGGTTAAGTGAATTTCGTCGATGCATAAGAATTCATCGTCTTATCTTGTGTAAGGGCGTCTCAAATGGAAGGGTAGTTGCAGTTGCAGGGCTCTTGCAATTCCGGGCGTCGTGTATAGAACCAGTGCATGAAAAAGCGGGTTAAAGTTGCATCAACATGAGCGGGTAAAAAAACTTGAAATTCTCCAGAATGTGAAGTAAAACTGTTTCGACAAAGATTGGAGCCCACCCTGGACTCTGGAGTGCCACTTTGAAAAGTTTTCAACTGTAAAGTTATTCGAATCCTCTGGTGGTGTATAGTGGCTGCAGGTCCAGGGACCCGGGGGATATGCGAAGATAAAGAGCCTCCCCGGAATGCATAGGGTGTATATCCGTTCTAGAATCTAGATGGAGTCGAGACAGTCTGAAGAAGTTGCGCATCGCATAGTAAATGAAAGTAAGAGGAAAGATAGAAGGAAAACAGAAGTTCAACAAAACCGGAACTGCTTCCCGGGGATTTCATTTTACAGTGCTTTACCCGGCAATCTTCGACTTGCGGATGAATAAAGGTGGAAGGAAGCTTGAAAACCTTTTTCACTTATTTTTATATTTTTTTCGCTAAAAGAGGATGTACCCAAAGAGGGAAAAAGGAAGCATTATTTAAAACAAAAATTATAGACGTGGCCTGTGCATATTAGCGGCATTAACCCCAGCCAAAGGAGCCCCGCTTGTCAAGGGGGTAATCCAGTCGCTGTCGACAGTATCTAAAAGGATCTGAATTTATATCTGTTACCATCCGGGTGATGAAAGATGTTCGGCGACATCAAATTTCTTAATTTGTAAATTTTAAGAGAAATGACCTAACCAAAATGACCTTTCGCTAGTCTGACTCTAGTGTTCCTCTGGGTCCCACCCACTCTCAGCGTTTCTATGCCATCTAGAATTGTTTTTCCACGCGACCGGAAACGAAGGAAATTCTTTTGTCCTTTCGCTCTTTTGTTGATTTTTCGCGTGCATTTTCGTCTCAGTGTATATTCAAGGACTTTTCAGAGACAGAGGTTATCATCAAGAACAAAGGGAGAGGGCACCGGCAAACGATTATAAAGACGTCCGAGCAGTTTAATTAGATCCTTTGAATTTAAACAAATATCCGTGGGACGCAACTTTACTCACTAACTTATAAGATATAATAATTCGTAGGTGTACTATTCTTTTTTATTATATTTGAAATGACGGAGTATTGAACTTGATAAAATTTTATTGTAAGACGATTTCAAAGATACCTACTTGGATTTAACTTCGAATTTCTTAGAAAAAAATTTTCCAAAATAGAGCCAGCAAGTAATGGCCAGCTCAAAATAAATTGATCATTAAAAGAATACCAAAACTACTATTTGATTGTATCCCCAAACTATCAGCCGCAAAAAGGTAGAAAGATTTGGCCTCTATTTTGTAATTAATAATTAAATAATAATATGAATTAAAAATCGGCCAATCTTGGGTAAAACAGTGAATGGAATCCTTTATGTGAACCTTGAAATATTTCAAATTTGAATTTTTATAATTTACATATGTACATACATATGTACATATGTACATATGTACTTCATTCAATCTTAAAGAGATCTTATATTTATTTTCTTACTACCTTCCAATTTTCGAAATTCTGTGAGAAATTTCCCACTGTTCACTTTATTAAAATTTTAATAGTTTTAATCTTGAGAATTTTTGACTAATATACTAGATATTCCTTAATTTATGGAAATTAAATATTTCTCAGAAAATGTCCTGAACTCTTAGATGTAATTTGAATTCATTTTCCTTTTTTGTTTTTGTATGTACAAAAGAAGTTTTATATTTCTGTGTGTTTGCAAAAATAATTATTGCACCTTAAACCTATAAATCAATCCATTTACTTTTTTTAATAAACATATTCTGGCCTATTCCAGAATCCGTCGGAAAGACTACGAAAACAAAAAAAATTGTATATAACAGTCTAAATGAAGCTGAGTTTTCTGTCACCGTAGAGTTAATATATTTTTCAACGGCAATACCAAATTTAGCCCCATTCATATCGTTAAAATTAATGTTTTTAGTTTTCTGAATTTACTCGACGGAAATTAATTATATTTATACTTCTATAGTCTTTAAGATTTATTAATCAATAAACTACATAAATAAATATAAGAAAATTACAGCGTGATCTATAAATCTATAAAAACATACTCAAACATCTTAAAGCATAGTTATTTCGAATAGGGTGCTCTAGATCCCAAGATGTCGAATAAGTTTTTCAATCAAATTCCCCTTATTGATACACGCTGCACAATTTAATTAACTCAAAAGAAAATGCTCAAAAACAATTTAAAACAAATACAAATCGTATATTACCTTTGGTAAATTGGGAAAATTTTGAATTATTCTTGCAAATTTACGTGATCTTTAAAAATACGCTACTTATTGACATTTATGAACAAATTACAGCTCGAATTATTCCTAAAACTTTAAGCTATAAAATAAAGCAACAAAACCGATCAAAATCCCAAAACTAATCCTTAGGGCTTAATAAAGGCGGTGAACAGCTTCGAACTTGAACCCTGTCTCCTCTGAGGAACAAAAGAGGCTTAATCAGACATTTCTGAATAGCCAAGGATACTTAAAGAATTAATAACGGCTATTTATTAGTAATAATAACAATTAAATTGCCTTGTGGTAGTTATCTTGTTAAAATTTCATCCATCCAGTATCATTTTCTGTTTGCGTGTTTCGCCTATCTGAACCTCGGCGTACAACAAATGCAACGCGGAAATTATGCAGCATTTTACTTCAGAACTATTCAAAGATTACATTCCTCATATTTATTTAACTCCTTATAAATTACTTTTCACAATTTTCCCGTCGTTACGATAAGCGTCCCCCGGAACCGCACATTGAAACAGGAACACGCAGTTCCATGTTCCAATTCAAACGTCTCCATTCAAACTGCGCCTTGGCACTTCCTAATCACTTGAAAATATTCTGGATCAAGATTTTTATTTCATCAAAACAAGAAGAAGACCGACTTGACAATTCGTTGATAAAATTCACTTTGACGGTTGCAATGAGGTTGGCCGAGGTTTAATTTTATATATTTTTTCTTATATTCCCTCCTGAATGCGGAAACCATCATATTACCTAAGTCTAAAAAGTATTTTAAGTTTCAACGAATTTTTATTATGTTCTGGCCAAAGGAAACGTGTAGTGCAACGGGAGAAAAATGCGTTCTAAACTTTACCTTCACAAAACCAATTAAAAACTTGAAATGTTGCGATGTTTTTATCGGTGAAAAGGATTTCGTGTTTTGTTGCGGCAGTTTGGTTAAAAGGTAATTTATTTTACTAAAACATTTTGGTACTTAACGATCAATACGATTAACAGATTCCACTGCAAGCAGAAGTTCGACAGGGAAAAGATTGAAGGCGTCGAGATAAATTTCAATACAGAGAATTCGGAATTCTCTTGCGAGCTCCACTGTTACGTCGATGACGAGTGCAAGGAGGGCTCCATCAATTGCCCGGACGAAATCGACCATGATGACGTACTCCTGAAATTAACAAGAGTCACGGAGGACTGCAAAATCCTCAGGGATAAAAATCCCGTGAGGATAGAAAATCGTTTCAGCTACGGTTTCGGGTGTCAGCTGGATGATGACACGTCCCTCGTGGAGGTAGGTCGTTTGTGAGTTTTAATTAAATTCCTCAATAAAATTTAATGATTCGAAAGGATGCCCTCCGGCTAATTTGTAAAATATCGAACCCTTCATCAAAAAGTTCAGTCGCCAGAACTATTAAGCGAGAAAAGGATGAAATGAGAGACTTCTGTGAGTCGCAGTACAAAATAAATTTTTTTGAACTCCAAATACCTGAGGGATTTGAAAACCCAATGAAGTATAGCTTCAAATACGAAGGTAAGTGCTCGCTATCAAAAGGAACCTATAACTTAAAACCGCATTTTCTAAAGACACCAAACTCACAACCGATGAGGAGTACATACTAAACAACCTTAAGAAGAAAAAATGCACGATACCCGAAGGTGGTCAGTCTCAAATTGATTGCGGCCTTGTTAGCATCTTACTTGCAATTTGCTACGACCTTAGGTACTCACTAAAATATTTCTGAACATGTACCTAAAGTATAACTAATTTAAACCCTGTTCAACAGAACGACAAGTGGAGAGCCAACCTGCGAAAGTGGCTGGACCCGAACAATTCTCTCTTCCTTGCTATCGTACTTTGAACCCCTCGAAAACCTGAAAACCGTCCTAGATGTATTCCTTCGCCGCTCGATTACATACCCAATGTATAGAAGTTACGAGCTGGGAAGGCTTTGCATAGACGACACAGTCGAAGCCCTACATCGCGGACCGGCCTGGATAACAAAACACCTCATGGTAACCTATGACCTCTTTAAAACTAGCGCAGACAGTCGACAACTGCTCAATAAATATTACATCGAGGATTATATTTGTTACGTCAGCGATGTTACGTCGAACGAATACATGAAGACTCTCTCGAAGAATCTGAAAAATGTCTCTCTTGATGTTAAGAAAAAACAGTTGCGTCTTAATTTGATTAATATTGAAGGTGAGCTTCTTAAAGAATTACTCGCCGACATTCATTTGGGCTATTGTGATTCTGATGATGAGAGCACGGTCCATGGAAGCAGTTCTGAGGACAGCGACGAAGATGAGGACGAGGATGACGATGAGGACAGCAGCGATAAACTTGAATGAATTGAATGAATTTCTCTTATCGGAACTTGGAAGGAGTTGTTATTTTGAAATTGTTGGCGAAAATGCAAATGAATTTTATTTTTATAAACTTTTTGAGCGAGTTTTAATTACCTCCTATATTTTCCCACCTTTGTGTACAACATTCCTCGAAGCCCCAAAATCTAAAGAATAATAATCCGAAACGATGAAATCTCGTGAACCAATTTTTGGATTTAAATGTGCTTGCAAGCGTGTAACCCTTTAACTTAAATACAAACATTTTTTAAAGTCTAAAAGGCTAAGTAACATTTTACAATTTTGATATTCCTAAACAAAACGGTATAAAGCAATAAAAAAACAAGTTTACTTCTAGTTTTTTGTTCTGAAAAGTTAGCTCAAGATCAAAAAATTGTATTAGTATTATCAATGCATCCAACAAATTCCATTGAACCATGAAAATAAAGTTCATTTAACTCTAAATTTCAGGAACGTATCTTTATTATTATGCGAATATTTTAAAAAGTCACTAGTAGAGCAAATAATTTAAAATATTTTGAGTAACAAAATTCCAAGATACGGAAGAATACTTTCGAACGTAAATGTTTGTTTATTTTGTTGCATTTTGTAATTTAAAATGCATCTAACTACTTGTTAATATGCATTTAATTATTACTGAGTTTAATAGCAAATAGTTTTACAGGAGTATTTGAACACTCAGTTGAAAGTTGAAGTCTTCTGTCGAATTGGGGTTTAAACTTTGTTTATAGGTTGCACATTCTCTGAGCCCATTATGTCGAAACCAGAAGATGAACAGAAATTAAATTTTGAACCCTTTTACTACTTTAGCGGAGTACCTCGGTTGGGGAGAAAAACTTCTAAAGTTGTTAATTTCGTGTAAATAATTTGTTGTTTGAATTACTTTTAAAATTTTAAAACAATAACTTTTATATATCCAGATATAACTAAAAAGTACAAGATTTAATATTACTATTTATTGATATTCATATTTTTTCGAATTTAGCTTCAAATCATTTTTAGAAAGCTTCTAATTAGGCAATCCCTTGTATAAATTCCTTCTAACTTCCTCTTTACAAAACACCTGTAATTCGTCTTTCGACTCTTCTCAACGGATATTGAAGGGAACAGGTGAACAGGTAAAATTCATAACTTCCTAAATCGATGATAGGCGTTGGTGCTAACAAAAATAATTAAACTGTAAGCAGTCGAATGTTCGTCTGTTTGCATCGTTCATGCACTCGTTTATTTTCCAGAATCGAAGAATTTTCAATTTTGTAAGCATTGCACATCAAAGGATTTTCCCTTCGAGTGGTCAAGGTGCAGTAATTATTCATGGATAAGGTTTTTGTGTGAGCACACAATAAACCGAACTCACTCAAGGGGATTGAATGCACACAGCAAAAGCGAACTGGATCCCAGAGGAAAATTATTGTTCCTCCGTATTTTAGCTCGTGGTGAAAGGATGAGCGACTACGAGGACTTTATTGACGTGATATTGTAATTTTACGCCCTTAGAATTTAGACGGATTGACTGACTTTGCGGGAAAAACGGTAGAGTGGTGGGTGCATTTATTCAGTAGGTATTTGATTTGAACAAAGAAACCGAGTTTAATTTAGCTATTTTCGATTGACTGGTCGAAGATAAAGAATACTTAAAGATACTTAATCATCGAATATTGAGGAATTTTAAAATCATATAAGTACTTAAATTTAAAAATAAAGTTTTCTGCTTTTGAGATCAATGCTAAAATCTAAAGATTTTCGAACTTCACTTCAACTTGTTCTCTAAATTACGGAATTTTGTAAATGAAATGGTACCTATAAAATCATAAAAACTATTGATTTATTTAGATGCTCATTTTGCAGGGTAGGAAAAGTGAAACAATTTTTGAAATACAATTTGTTTACTACTTTTTTTTATATATACCTATACTTTACTTCTACAGTTTTCAGATTTTTTTTTAAATTTTTACTGATTTTTATTTTAAGTGTGTATAAAAATTAACTCTTTATAAACTAACAATTTAAAAAAAAGAAATAACTTTTAAATTGAAATCTCGCTTTACTGAATGCACCTCAAGGGTATGTATGTATTTGATTTTACATAGTCAAGGTAAAAACACATAAAAGTGTAATTTTCAAAATAGCATCTTAGAAAAGTAAAAGCCATTACTTCGAAAACCGTAGAGGGTTGGTTTATTGTATTATTTTTTTTTGTGCCCACATTTTCTTCAACTAAATCAAAAAGATTACCGCCACTGAAACAATGTGGCACTTCGGAGACGAACAGTAGCCAAGCTATCTTTCATTGCCATCCTAATAGTTAAAGGTACTATATACGAAGAAGGGTCGTATTTTCTTTATTTATTTTACAATTTCCTTAAAAGTCTGCGGCAACGATGTGCAAATCGACAAGAGCCACATTACTTCCCACGTGTGTCTATATTCAACTGTAGAAAAAGGTAGTCCCGGGAAAGGGAGGGAAAAAAAAAATAAAATCCGTACGGCTGCTTCAATCAAGTAATGAACATCCCCTAAGGATGTTTAGATAAAACAACCTGCCCTAGAAGAGATTTTCAGTTCATTGGGGGTCAAAGGCCAAGCAAGACCGCCACGAGAAGAGCAAACGGAGCCCCAGCATAAATATTGAGCCACCCCCCGGAGCAGCGGCGGCGGCGGCCCCAACAATGCAATTTCTCATAAGACCGCGCAAGAGGAAGAAAAAACCTCCTGATGCACATTGTGTTCCTCCTTTTCAGCAAGAAAAGGGCGAATTTCCTCTAAAAGTATAGAGCATCCTTTGGAGTCCTCTGTCTGCACCTTCAGTTGCGGAGGAGCAGCATCAGTCACTCGCCTTTCTTGCCTTTTCCATTCAAAGACGTCTGCCCTCATTCCGCAGGTTTACATCATGACCCGCGAGCGTGCTCCATCCCATCCGATGCGACATTTTCTTTTATTTATCACTCCATTTTTTTTGTTTTCCCTATATATATATTTTTTTTGTTTCTATGTTGCATCGTTGTGATACCCCAGAATCCAGAGCTATTTCAATGTATCACTGTCTGATATCATCATCAGGTGTATGTGCCTTGCCCTGTTCATTCTATGGAGCTCGTTTATGCTCGTTCAACATCGTTCAACATTTGTTGTTGTCGCTGTTGTTGCTCAAGATTACAATGAGGCGCTAAGGAATTATGCTTTGTGCTGCTTTAGGACACAATTTTTTTTGTGTCCCACATAGTCCACACCAAGGGAGTGCACATTCTGCACAAGATCTTTTTTTTTTAGTAGCTCAATCCTGAACCCCTCTCTTCAGTTCAGGCAGCATCTCTAAACCCACCCTTTCCAAACCATCTCATATCGTTTTATGTTCTGCACAATAAATTTATACGTTGACCTGATAGGGATTCATCTTGGCGCGCGAAAGTTTAAGCAAGTTGCCATCAAAACCCCCACACTGAGCAGGTTCTACTAACCAAACCCACCCTAATTCCCCCACTCCGATCCACCGTCAACCCATCAGCCCATTTAGGGCGGCCAAGGGTGCACTGGATATAAAATGAACCCGAAAGGAAGCTCAGATTATATTAGCAATTTACAGGAAAGCTCTTACGACGACGACTTCTAGGGTTAGCCGGTAGCCCTAACCTACCCTCCCCCGGACACCCACCCGCTTTATCCAGGCTCCAAAGTTGCCCCGTCGAGGCGGCTACTTGCTACTTTGGAACTTATCTCGAGGGCTATTTCATTCCTGTTGTAGGTGAACTATTTCCAGTAGACGCGCGCTGTCGGTATTTATGAGACAAATCAAATGGAAAATTAGAAAGGTAAGAAGTTGATTTTTTTTTTGTCGTCTTCTTCTTGTTCGTCTACCAGTGATTCTAAGGAGGGTTGTTAGCAATTTCAAGCTTTTCTTTTTCCCCATTCAATTTTCCATTCCGAGGAGCTAGCAAAGATGACAAGGAAAATTTGAATACCCCAGGTACCCCAAGATTCAAAAGGGGGGTTTCAATACACCTGGGACATGTATAGATCCAAATAAGAAGTTATAACATTAATTTGATGATATAAACATTTTGAAGATTATTTCTGTAGCATCTCTAGCATTTCTAGAATAATCTTTTATATTTCTAAAATTCTTAAAGGATTTTCTAGGATTTTTAATCTACCTTTGGGGTACATATTAACGTAAAATGGCGTTTTAAGACGATATAATTTTTGAGGTATACAAGGTGGTTGGAATGAAGTCTTACTAATCTTGTTTTTGGACTATGGCATCAAAATAAGTGCTACCAACTATCCCGAAATGGTCTTGGAAGTTGCCCTAGGCTACTAAATATTTCAGCGCAGACTTTGGACATTCTAACGAGATTCGGCACCATCACACGAAGCGATCGTCACTCAGAAATGGTTAAAAAAGGAATGTTTCGAAATTTACATCTTCTAAACAACGGATGTCCAATTCTCCAGATGTAAATCCAATGGCTTTTCGATTTGAGCCATGCTAAAAATCAGAATTAATATCAAATAATTTGTGAGTGAGGACGCTTTCAAAACAACACTTTAATTCAGAAATGAAATAAAATTTCTCTAACTCGCTTTCGTGCAACGTGCAAATATATTTTTCGTCTTTTATACAAAATTATACACGCAAAAGGAGGATATATCGAACAAATAAACTTATATTTCAAAAATTTAATATGTATTTTGATGTTTGGCTGTGAACGAAGCCAAAATCTTTAAAAATGTATCTATTATAGCGTTTAAAATTGATCACACTTCACACTGGTCACCCTGTATATCTACCCCTTAACTTAAAAATGGGACAAAAACTAGTTTTTCGCATATACAGTGGTGTGGAAAACATTTGCAACTAAAATCAAAATTCTCTCTAAAACTGCAAGAGTTATATTTTCAAATTATAGGTACAGGTGTAGGCATCCGGGTTTCTTAGTAGTTTACAGCTTTTTGTTATAAAATTAAGAAAACTACGATTTTAGTTACAAATGTTTTGCACACCACTGTATCACAAAAGATAAGTGTTATCGTAGAAATAGTTTGTACAAACATTTAAACTATATGTTTCTTTTTTCTACGAATTATTATCATTTATGTGATATCGCAATTTTAAAAATTTGTAAAGTCATTTCAGCATATTAATATAGGTACACTCTTTTCCAAACTACCACAGTTTTCAATTGATTACAACAAATTATTGATTTATACACAAAAATTTTTATTTTTTTTTTAAATTCTATTTTAACAGCGTTCTATGCACGTTCTTGAATTGGCTCCAAGCTTTTATCATTTAATACCCATCTGCAGTTTTGAGTATCTAGTTATTTTTACCTTGGCTTTAGCAGAAATGATATTTAAATGTTAATCAATCAACGCAAACACATTTTGAAAATATGTGAATTAAACTGGTTTTGTCTACTATAACTGGACTAGTGGGTATTATCAAATATTCAATTTAAATTTTCAACAAGAATGTTATTTTTAAGTTTTAAGGCAAGGTCTTTTCTTGGATGATATACTCGCAAAAACTATATGTATCATAAATATTTACTATGTACGTTATTTCAAAGTATAAATTAACGACACATAAAGTTAAAAACCAGTGATGATTTCCCTTGTGACCTCCTCAAGGTGCATACCACAAACTCATGCGCGACAAAGTGTCGCAAAGCCATCACATTAGCTTTTGCGGAAGTAAGTTTTATTAAGATTGCTTTTGCACAAGGAAAATGCAAAAAGTTAAGGTTAAGAAGCGGGAAATCGAGTTCCTTTGAAACCCCTCGCAGTCGTGGGGTTTGGTTGCCTTTTAAGTCCCTGAAGTATCGCTAGAGTATTTTTAAAACACAAACTTTTAACCGTAGTTTTCATTTAAAGATGAAATTATAAAATGTTATTTAACTCATTAACTCTAGTTTAACGAGTTTAGAAAAATTTAAACGGCTGATCACAAGATCATTTGCGAGCGTAGATCATTTTATTAAGCAGCTCATCTCAGAATTAAATAAATAGATGAATGCAGAAAACCTAAGATAAGCATTATAGAATAGCCAAAATCCTTGTAATGGACCCTAGACTTCAAACCACCCCACTAAACTGACTAACATTTCATATATACACTCGTATGTATAATTGTATTCAAAGCAATTTTAACTTGAAATTCAACTAAAAAGACGCCTCATTCGATGTTCTACAGAGCGCTGCACATTTTCCTAAAGTGGAATATACTTGCAGCATAAATGTCGACATATTTCTGCAATAATAATAAATAATGCAATGTGAGTATCATTAAAATCCTTGCTAGATGGTGTAAGACATGAATGTGGGAGCTCTTTCGTAGATGCTTTAAGCATTTGCAATATCTCATTTTACGTTATCTCTTGCTATTAACGTACTAATTATCTAATAAGTACCTTTACATTAATTGCGACTATTATTTTTTAGTACGGATAAGGGTCATGATTAATTGCAGGCATGTGGCGTTCCCTCATGTCCTCCCCAAACTCGTCCCTTTTACTTTCCCCGTTCATGATGCTGCAACGATTCCTGGCATTTTTTTTATCCTTAAAGGGAGAAAAATGCGAACGAATTAATTAAATTATTTTGAAAGTTTCCCTCTCTAAATAGTCAAGATAATTAGAAAAGTTTTTGATATTGTGATTTTCACTATTTGCAGAGAAGGCGAACGTTTTAATCGTGTAGATAAATGAATGTAAATAATTTGGGGTTTTTGTTTTAGACAATTTTATCAATCTGGAAAAGTGTAAGAAAAAGTTGAAGATTGACAATTTGTTTGAAAAATTAATTTGTTTCTGGATTAGTTATATGTACATAAAAAAAGGATGTTTATCGATATACCAATTTAAGATCATCAGAAATTGATTTTGAAATAAAAGCTACGCAGAAAAAAAATTGGTCAAAATAACCAAAATCGTAGGTTAAAAAGGTTCCAAACAATAAAGTTGGTATTTTTAACAACGAAAAATATTATACATAGTTAATCTCCTGACAAAAGATTTACTTTTCTGTGATATTGTCGACTAACCGTGGGTGGATTCGAACCTGCGATCTTCGAATTGGCGCTTCGCAGCTCTACCAACTGAGCTACCCGTGCCGATGCCTCTTGAGCGATTGAACCTTAATAAAGCAATGTGTGGCGTGGGCTGCTTAAGAATAAAATTTGGAATTGACTATTTTTAATAGTTAGTATTGAACAACGAAAATGTTTAAAAATTTACAGAGTTTCGGCAATATGTATGGCGCATCATTTAACAATTTTTGTTTGGTTAAATTGATCAACTTTATATTTTTGAGTGTAGCTACGATATAATAAACTTTGATCCTAGAAATATTCAGACGTAAAGAGATTCCTTTCAGCTTATCGTAAAAAACTATTTAACTTAATTTCTTCACTCTTTTGAAGTCGGCCTCAGAGAAAATTTACCATCGTAACTAAAAGCAACCATTAGTTTTTTTTTTCAAACCTAATTTGAATATACACAGTACTTAACATACTACTCAAAGAGCTAACCAAAATTATAATTTTACCTTTTATTTCAAAAGCCATTTTACCCACCCTAATTAATTTTTCATTTTAAGCTCACAGACTTTGAAGCTAATTTTGTTTTTCATTTCTCATTTTTTTTTTTCGTATAATTACAAGTTCATTACGCAAAATGGTGTCTGCTGTCAAATGTAAACATACGGAATATATGAGCCTCTATATACCTGGCCGTTCTTCCAGAGGGTAAGTAATTACAGCAGCGTATACGAAACTCCGTTTTGTGTTTATGTTGACTTCGCCTTCATCGTTAAAATATCATCATCATCGTCAGGAGCATCAACGTTGTTCACCTCCTGCAAAATGTCCTTTCTGTGTAATACCTTTTCGAAAAACATTCTCTTTTTGTCTGTGAAATGAAAACAATGTGGAAACAACTCCCTTCCGGACACCAATGTGTGGAAAATATTTAAGCGAAAAAAAAAATATACATTACATATATATTCAGGTACATATGTACTTAGATACATGTCTGATGCGTATATATCCTTGAGACAGGTTATCCTCTCTCAAGTTCATTTTTAATGTTTGTATTTCGTTGATAATTTTTATTTTTTTAGTGTACGTTTTACGGTGGAGTTTTACGCTTTTCATTTGGCTCATATTTCATAAGTTACCTGAGCAATTTATTTCGTATAAGAGATCTGGTGAAAGCGCAGTGAATATGAAAGGAACTGGCTCTTGATTGCTAGTTAGTATAAAAAAGGACACCAAGAAAAGAATGATTATAAACTTAAATAGAGTCTTCCTTGCTATAGTGCTGTATGCACACTTTTTTACCATTCATTTAAACAATTTTTCTAAATTTTTAAAACTGACATTGTTTGTTCAACAAAATATTCAGGAATTAAAAAAAAAGAAAACAATACAAAATACTTTACACAATACCTGTATAAAATTCGTTTAAGGAAAAACTAATCTTAACGAAGTTTGGCATAAATTTCAATCCCTTCATACAGCTATGTAAGTACATTAAAAGTCTTGATGACCATTCACTTTTTTTTTAAATAGTGGTTAATCCAGTCAATTAGGCATCTTATACGAACCGTGAATATGGGTTTTTACACGAATAAAATTTGCCAATTTTTTTAACGAAGTCCATTCAATGGACGACGTTTTCGATTCATATGTCATTCTAATAGTTTGAAATTTTGGAATGACATCAATCAAATCAATTTTTTATTCATTAGTTTTTTTTTCGACACCTTGAAATTATGCTTGATATTGATAATTATAAAAATTCTAAAATAATATAAAATACAAAGTAGGGTGGCATCACCAGTTGTCGATGAAATATTATAAGTCAATGCTGCTGTTTTTAAACTTTTAGAATTGAACTAACATATATATTTACGACAATCCTTGATGACTGTTCTATCATGAGAAATAACGAAATTTACTTCAAATAAAACAACAACAAAATTGAGCAAACATTTTTCTAAGTTGTTCTTTTCCCAATACTTAATCAGAAAAATCTTGATTTTGATTAAAGTCATTCCAGTGTTTTATCACTATATCACTATCGTCCAAAGACACTTTATAGAACAAATTAAGCAGTTAGAGCAATATCAAATTTTTAATCTAAAGTCAGTGAGTGAACATTAAAAAATGAAATTAATGAATAATAAAAAGTTACAACTCGTACCTAATTAGGATAGAAAGTCCAACCGAGAAAAGGTTTGTGATTTTGCAATGTGTAAAACAACCGAAACCCACGCAGAAAATTATTGTTAAAATCCCTGATCAAACCTGATCTACAAAAATTTGGGTATCAGAAAAAATCAATAATTATCAAGCTAAATTTGGCTCAACGAATGTGAAGCAGATTAGTTTAGATCAGAAAAAAGTAGTGGCAGTTCCCATTGAACACGGATTGATTTCTTTTTGGTATAGATCGATTAACTATAAAATCAACGCACTGTTAGCTGATAATTGATCAACTGATCAGTAACTTGATTCCGGGAAACCAATAAATTGATCACAGCTGATCAACTGTTCAAATTTGCACATTTAATAAGCCTAGTTAGTTGATCAGTCAGATTTGAGGCCTTAAAAGTAAACCATTCTAAAAGTTAAAAATTATTTACTCAAATTATCATCATTGTGCTATGACAAACAGTAAAAATACTGAAAATATTAGTTACTATTATTAGCAAGTAATTGCAACGTTCCAAAGATACGAAGGTTTTAAATTTTTGAGTATTTGTACTTACCTGTAAATGGTTTAGTCGCTGTAGTTTACCTACTTCTTTTGATCATAATCCAAAAAACTGTGAACCTAAAGAGAAAAAAAAACCCACATTAAGTAAACTCAAAGAGCTATAAATATAAATGCGTTGGTAGAAAATATTTTCAAATCATTAAATCAAAAGTAAAAATTGTGAAGCGGGTTTATTTGATCAGCTATCAATGTCCCTTTGGCGCTTAATCTGCAACCTTGCGAAATTGTCCCATCTATTTTTATTTTTTTATATTCGTAAATATTCACCGCTCTTGCGGTTGGTGAACGAGGACTGGACATCTCGAATGTTTCAAAATTGCAAATATATCCCTTGGCCAACCTCTGCTCCATGGGGAGACAGCGAATGGATGTGGTGGACGAAAAAGTTTTTTAATTGCTTCTGAACTTATTAAGTAGCGAGACAGAGGTTCATTGAACAATCTCAAGCAAACATTATACTCCCGTGGGTGGACCTTTTCGGTTTTGGGCGGGACACAACTGATTTACTTCGACCCCCTGGAATAGGGAATCAGATCTGCTGCCCCAGATGAATTCGGAGCGGGGGGACGCGCAGGAGGTTTTTGGATAACTTCCTAAGAAATTTATAGGAATAAACTTTGAATGAGTTTGATGCCAACTTTCTGGTAACTTTTTGCTTGTTTAAGGTTCAATTGAGTTGAAGGACACGGGACAAATGAAATGCGCACTCAAACTGGTTGAAGGGAGGTTGAACAGGGGTTGTTGGCTGATTGTCGAGAGTAATGTCGCAAAAGTGCTTAACCCCCAAACACCGTACTCATCGCATACTTCCCGTGGGTGCACTTCGAGTAATGAAAATTCCACCCCATGCATAATTCAATGCAATCCATCAAATTTCATTAATCGATCAAAATTTAATCGAAAGCGAAACAAACAAATTTCCCTGTCTACACAAGTGTACAGTGCACTTTTCAGAGCATCGGCACTGCCAACTCCATGGAGACCGAGGGGATTCAACCTCTTTCCAATATCATTGCACTGCAATAGCATTTTATTCATTAAGTAGGTACAAGTTTTTAACGTGGAAGTTATTCAAAACATGTTTAATCATTATGGACTTGATTATTGTTATTGGAGTTCAAGGGTTCCGATAATTTTTTACAATAATCTGAATTTCTCAAAAAACATGAAACTTAAAATCATTGTTTTAATAGGTTTCCAACAAACTAAAGATCTTGTAATTTTAGTTTTAGTAGCAAATAAGGCAGAGAATTAGAACTTTAGTCTCACAAAACGTAAAAACAACTCATTTTCGAAAATGTATTATATGTGCACGATTTTTTAAAAATAAATTTGAAAGAATGAAAGATTTCGAAGTCGTTACTCTCAAATCAGTCGTCAATATTTATGAATTCAAGATGACTGTCAGGATTTGGCAATTTAAATAGGTCAACAGAATATTCCATATTAAAAAACTTTTTCAGTTCAGTTCAGTTTCAGCACTTTTTCTAATTTATTTTCCAGCAGGATATATGGCAGGATATGCGTTAGCAAAATTCGTAATCAAAGTTTGTGTCAAAACTTTTCTCAGGACCTTATACATTTCTAGAAATGAAGCGAAGGAATTACGCAATAATTTCCTTGCGAATTTTAAACCTCTTTCCATGTTCGGATCATTATCGACAAAGACATTTTCCAGATCTTTAGCCATTACAAGTATTTTATCAATAGAACTTGCAGTAAGTGTTGGAGTTTTTTCGTTTAATCTGTTTGAGATTCGCTGGATGTGAATAGAAATTCGCACTGCCTTATATGTATAGTGCAATTTCCGCAAGAGTTAATTTTACTGCGCTCTAGAAGGCTATCGAGATTGATTAAAACAGAAACAAAGACAAATCAATTCTGCAGAATTTTTAATTTTCTTGCCAACAAAAGCTTTTTTGATAAGTCTACGTTCTTTTGGTACCAATTTGGCGGTTGTAATGTTGCAAAAAAAAAGAAAAAATTAATTACTTAATGCAAATTTTGCATATTTATGACCTGACCGTGTTAAAGTAAAATGCAAGTGCCATATGTAGATGGAAGCTCTTCCGTGTTAAACCGAAGTCGTACAATTCGAATGCTTTATAAATCATATGTGCAAAGTTTCCAAACGTTTCCTGTAATATTGGAAAAAATAAAAAAAGAAGAAAAAAACTAAGATAATAATACAAAAATATTGTATAGTTTTCAGATTTAGGTAAAACGCTTCAAGGAAATTGAAGAGTAGATTTAGAGGAGAGGGGACCACTTTGTTAAGAAGTACCCTGTAAAATTGGAGCTGTGCTCTAATACTCGTATTTTAAACAAATCGTCACCCTTGCTGTTAGTAAATAAGTGCGTCAAAGCGCCCCAAAACACCAATAAAGAAGGCTCCTCTCCTACCGACGAGTTAGTAAGAATTTCTAGCATATTTACAATTTGTCTTTAGTACATCCAAAAATTGATACAATGTGCCTCAAGTATTCGAAGCGCCCAAATCCTTTCACCCCGAACAGGGCCCCACGGCGGGAAGGGAAGCACCCGCCACTCTCACTGTGTGGTAGCCTGAGGGACAGGGGATTCCCCGGGAATGGGGGAATCACACTAAATAAAATTTTCGTGTAACTTCTACCAGGAATTAGGATCGTCGTTTAATTTTCTTTTGGCAAGTGCTTTTCCGCATGCTTGCGCCTTTTAAAGTTTCGTTTCTTGCGGCTTAAACCCATTCCGACAGGGTGACGGCGGGGGAAAGGGCAAGGGCCAAGGGACGACCGACGTCGTTGTAGTCGTCGTCGTCGTCGTCGTCGTCGTCGGCGTCGTCTTCACCCCGATGAAAATGTTGTCATTCGGTGAAACTTTGCTAGGTTCACGCTTTTGACAAAATATACAACGTGTTCACAAACAAACATACGCACAACACTTTTAAACATACCTACTATACTTCTTCTTCTTCTTCTACTTCCCTGTCGTTCTTGAGCTGTTCTTTGGGGCCCGCCACAGCAGCCCCGGCCCCCATCCCGGCAGCTTCTGCTCCTGTGTGTGCCTTTGCTTTCGAGAATGAAAGGAGCTCCGCAAGGATGTAGAATTGGTGGTGACAAGAAAAGGGGCCTCTGGCTCAGGAGCGTCATGGCAGCCCCAAAAGTCAAAAGTTTCAAATTTTAAATACAAATAACTGGAAGGGGCGGAACACCCGGAAAGCGCCCAGACTTTGGCTGATCCCCGTCGAATGGGGCTTCCACAATAATTGCGGGATGTCTGCCCCGGAGGGATGTTTAGCGCGCTCTAAAAGGTATCAAAACGGGACCAGCGCGGAGTATGCCCTTTAATTCTGAAATTCTCTAGCAAGTATGTGTTTATTCCTGCTTTTGTGCACTTTTGAAATTACTCGAAATGGAGCCCCGGCTCCGCACATTTCCCCCGGACGAAGCATTACTTACCGAGTCACTTCCCAGGGCAGCCGAACGGCGGTTGCTTCTACATTAACAAGTTTTCCTGCCATTTAATATGCTCTGTCTAGGCGACGGCGGCGTCGTGACGGCATCTTCATTTAAGTCATGAAGTCTTGTCTCGCAAGGGTTACACCCCTTTTCAGAATGGGTCAATGGGAGAGTGGATCTGAGGCCGCATAATGACGGCAACAGCAGCCGCAATTACTTTAAGATGAACTGGT
Source organism: Machimus rusticus (assembly GCA_951509405.1). Classification (NCBI taxonomy): domain Eukaryota; kingdom Metazoa; phylum Arthropoda; class Insecta; order Diptera; family Asilidae; genus Machimus; species Machimus rusticus. Next base: position 3,194,282 of record OX608054.1, read on the forward strand.
TTCAAACTTCCAAGGTACCTTCAATCGAACTGAGTTAACACATTTTTTGGCTTGCGAAAAGGACCCCAAGGCCAAAAGTTTTGATTATTAAAAAAATGATATCTGATCGGTGGCCACCACCAGAGTTTATGCAAATTTCAGCTCTTATTATAGCATTTTGCATCACGTTCGTCAAGATTTCAGGAGTTAGATTGTCGATTTCTTGTCGAATGTTGTTCTTGAAGTCATACTTTTTTTAAGACGACAATCGAAACGTGGTTACCATCGACGGCGAACGATACCGGACCATGTTGGACAAGTTCTTGAAATCGAATGATGTGTTGGAGTTGGAGTTGAAGGATACATATGTGGTTCCAGCAAAACGGTGCTACCGCCCACACAGCGCGCGACACCATTGAGATTTTGAGGAACACTTTTCCAGGGCCCTGTTTCGTAAAACTATTAGTCTAATAATTAATAGGGAATTCACTAATAACTTGTAAATTATTAGAAGTATAGCGTTTCATAAAATATTAAAAGTAACCTATACTAATTGTTGAGAATGCAAAACTAGTCTCTAACGATTTTCTTTCTTTTTAAAAAACAAATTAAGTTTTATGATGATTGTTCAGCTGAAGAATTTCATTATTTCTTAGTCTTTCAACGGATGCATTTATTGCGGTATTTTGTTTGGAAAAATGTAGAAAGTTTTCTGGTCATAAAACTAATGTCCTGATTGCGTAGTAGGTAAGGTAGCAGGAAGACATTCTTTCTTAGTTTGAGGCATAAGGGAATATTTTTTCGATATTTAGGTCCGATTTCACCAAAAAAATTCCAATCGGACATTATGAAATCGTCTGTTAAAATTAACGTCGATGTTAAATTTTCTAACATTCCATAAAGGAAAATTAACAAGTCGTTACTAAATCAAGTATCTAGTGAATTCCTTTAATTTAATTCATTTTTCGTTCACTCATTAACAAAGAGTCAATTCGCATATGCGTGCAATCTGAATCTAGCACCCAATGCTTTAGGAAAACGTGCAATATTATAAAAATAAACTTGTGTTTTTTTTAGCTCGTCGTTCTCTTTCGAAATCTCCACATCATAATACTTTTAGAAATAATGGCGCTGTTATTTGTAAATTTCAGGACGACGTACTATATTATCTAAATCCTCTAACATATCCACAACATTTTCATTTCCGAAAATAAAATTATAGTAAGCTTCCATTTTTAGTTTTAACAGCAATAACAGGCCGTTAAGAGGTTGACGAATGCTCTGATCGGGAATTAAATTTAATGCCTGATTAGCGAATTTAATCGTCCATTAGCACGTGGTGAAACTTTCGTTAGCCTTAACAGGCCGTTAACGATTTTAACAGGGCATTTACTAATTAACAGAGTATGGTGAAATCGGCCCTTAGTCTGATAGTAGATATTGAATAATAGTGAAGACTTGTTCTTGCGAGAAAATAAATAATCAAAATTGAACGTGGTATTTCATTTAGTCGCCCTATTTCCAATACTAATAATTTATTGGTCCCAGACTAATACATATTTATAAGTGAAATATTATTAGTGTAGTTCTGTACTGTTTCATAAAACTGTTCAAACTAATAATTATTAGTGTTTCACTTGTAAATAAAGTCCATATTTTTATTAGAGTATAGAAAGACCAATACAACGAAATTATCGAAAAATCAGCTTCAGGGCAGTTATAACTTTCGTACGAAACGAATCGAAAAAGGTTTACAAAAGCCTTTTTTATATAAAAATTCCATAATAAAATTCCTAAATTTTAAAAAATTAATCTATTCATTTAAAATGTGTAATCAATACGATAGAAAAATTAAATTCGAATTATATTTGGAGGAATTAATAGAAACCACTAAACATTCAATCCTATTTTTTCATAAAAATTGTTCAAAATTCTGTCAATATGCATATCCTCACTAAAAATAAATCTCGATGTGCCTAAAAAAAACAGCGATATATTTTTATTTCACATACCTAATAAAAATAAAAATAACATACCTAATTATTTAAAGGAGAAAATAAAAGTTATATATTTCGCAGACCTGTGTTATTATAATAGTTATGAGCACAAATAACTAGGAATTTTCGGAACTAATATTATTAGTGAATTTAAAGAGAGAGAAATTTAAAGAGAAGTTTTCACTTCAAAATTGCCATAAAAAGAGCCGAAATTTGGATCAGCACTGGTGGCGTCCACCTACAGATATCATTTTCGAAACATGATAAAATGAAATTTATTGCCTCAACAACTTTATTGCCGTAAAAAAAAACATTTTCTTTATTATTTTTGGAATTATAACAAAAGAAAATCGAATGATACATTTTCCGCCACCTTGTGGTTTTTATATGATCAAGATCAAAGTATCCATATAAATCTCGAAATATTAAACAAAAGCAAACAATAAATGGCCTCCAAAAAAAGGAAACAACTTATTTAAAGCTGTAACTTTTCCAAGTTGAATCAAATTATTCTTTCATGACTTAAACTATTAAGCCCAAACAAACAGTTTGTGTAAAACGTGCCGGACATCTAAAAATCCCTCCAAAAAAAGCCTGACAATGTGGGCGGAAGGGGTCCTGGTGTTAAAGTACACTTGAAGAATTTCGTCACGTTCCATTTATTCTGCGGACCCCACTAAGCTTATCTAATTATTTTTAGTGCTACTTACAACTCATTTTACAAGATTAATGCCTAAATCCTTCTCTATTATGTCATCTAATACCCGGCAATTTATCCAACAAAAAGGTAGGTACCCCCGTCGAAACGAAAAAAAAAAAAATTCCGAAAAAGCTGAAGCGAAAAAATCTTCCGAATGATTGATAAAACCATCGTAAATTACCGCTAAAAAATCTACTCTCTAGCGCGTTGGTGGTTTATTGTTTCTTTTTGGCTCATACCCACCCACGCCACGATCGGGTGGCCGGAAAATCCCCAAACCACCGGCGGCTCTATCCTCACTTCTTCGCGGGAGGACTAAAAAAATAGCAGAAAAGGAAAAAAATATCCTTGAAACTGAAGTAATCCGGAAGGCCTGTCGACCGACAAAATTTCTCGTTACTCGACAACGAGCGTGGGTGGGTGTGAAAAACCCTCTAAAAACAAAAATGTAGGCGACGGCGGCAGCGAAAAAAAAATATATATATAATGGTATAAAAAAACGGCCCACCGTCCTCTTTTGTCGCATTATCATTGTCTGCACAGTCACAAGATTAAGTGAGAAGAAAATTTGAAACTTGCCGGGTACCATTAATTATCGTATCCTGTTATATCCTGCCACCATTTGACTAATACGCTTCCGTGGAACGCGATAATCTGCGCCCGTGTCCGCGCGACAGTCTTAACGATTTCATTACTTGAGCGTGAACTGAATGACGATGGTGGGGACGGGGGGGTGGAACGATGCTGGAACGCCCCCCGGGGGTAGGAGGAGACAAAAATCACAAAATGAAAAATTGTTCGCGTTTTAATTTTCACGACAAACTCGTTCGCGAGTTGCTCTCACAACTTTTCTATAGTATGCTTTTGGGGATAGCGTCGACGGACTACGGACGACGGACATCGGGCGTCGCGACGACTTGCTTCGAAGGGCAAGAAGGGTATGGTCAGCGCGGACACTCCCCTCCCCACCCGGAAAGTCTGGACGCTCCCTAGGACGAGGTCTGTCTGAGTGGCAGGACAAATGGGCTCCCGGCGGTTGTTGGACCAGACAACTGCGCGAGAAATAGCCCCAAGTTTCTAAATTAACTAGATTTCGGAAGTAATTTGTTAGATTCCTATGCTCCATATGAGCACAATTTATGCCTTTGAGCAGGAATCCTAATCGAAATTTAAACTGAATTTTTACTCATAATTTTATAGTTAATTTTACTATATATGGAGATCTACAGTGAAGAGCAAAATTGAACCAATGAGGGTACTTGAGGGTTTTTCAAGTTTTTCATTAACTGTAACCAGAGAGTTGGGCGTAGTTAACTAAACTACTAATGATTTCAAATCAACTGTCAGAATTAACGAATTCAAGATGGCGGTCCGTCAACATTTAAAGTTAATGCAATTTGCACCAATCTTGGAACTCGGGGGTTTGTGGGGTCGCTGATTTCAACCCTACTGTCAGAATTTACAAATTCAAGATGGCGGACTGCCAAATTTGAAAGTTAAGGAGCCTGCTTTACAAGGCTCAAAAAAATCGATTTTTTTTTTGCCTTAAATCTTTTCCTAATGTATCTAAGAATATGTACCCTAGGTACGTAAAATATCGCTCACGAATGAAAAAAATATAAAATTCCCTTATTTTTTTCGCTCGCGAACTGAATTTTATTTTTCAACTCGCGAACTTTATTTTTGAGGAGAATTTTATAAATTCCATTCGTTCACGGAGAACGAATGCAATCGCCTAACCTAATACAATTCGTTCGTGAGAGCGAGTTTAAAATGAAGAGAATTCAATTTTTCTCTAGAGAGTGAAAAAGAACCGAAACGAATGATTCTTTTTCATTCTTTGAGTCTAGTTCGTGGTGCATGCGTCGTGCGTTTATATCAGAATCAGGTAAAACTTGCAATTATGGGTCGCCGGAAAGTTTTTGAATTGTCTAAATACGTGCTTTATGATGAGATATATAATTCATCAACGTGTTTGGAGTGTAGAAAAATATTAAAAGGACAATGTACGGGGAATATAAAAAGACATTATGCTACAGTACATAAACTAAATTTAAATAATTAAGACGATCCTGATCTCGGTCGCTTAGCCGAAGTAGCCAGCAACCCAAGTTTCTGTTGAACGGGCATTTAGCGCCCTTTCTACTATTTTAACCAAAATGAGGTCAAAGTGGTCGAAAGAAACAATTAATAATATTTTAATTGTAAAACTCAACGACAATGTTTTAAACAAAATATGTATTGACATTTAATTTATAATAAAAAAGTATAAAAATTGTTCACTAATTTTTATTTTTGTGTGGTATTGAATTTGATTCACGAACGATTCTTTTACAAATCACTCGTGAGCGAAAAGTATTTTTCAATTCTCTGAAAATAAATTTCGCTCGCGAACGGAGAATCTTAAAAATAAAACTCATTTTATAAAATTCGCGAGCGAATTCAAAATAAAATTCTTTGGTTATTATTCGCTCACGAGCGAATTTAATTTTTTCAGTTCTCCGAACCCTGTATGTACCCAAAGTTATAGAGGCTAATTAACAATATTTTCAAAAATACAGCACTAAACGCAGTGGGGTGTCGAGCAGATATACGAGCGTCCGAGCAGCTGCCGTGAACTTTGAAGCGCGTTTTCTCGAGTTTTTGTTTTTACGATTTTACTAAATTGGCGGGTGTAATTGCAAAAAAACTAGATGACCAATTTTAACGAAACAAGGCTTGTTAACTTCAGTTTTGTATACTCTTCTATTTGAACTAAAAAAAAATCACGAAAAATATTTCTAAACAACTTTTTTCGCAAGTTTAAATGATTTTTTTTTTTCAAAATGCACTTTTTTTCGAACCTCAGAAAATTCCTTTATTTTCACTTTTTTTTACTTTTCTTAGTTCATCTAGAAGAAAATAATATGCAAATTGACATTTTCTTTGGTTTTTTTATTTCAGACGAAAATTAAAAAAACCATTTGTCCCGCCAATTGCAGACTGCAATTAAAAGGTGTTGCACAAATGTCCATAAAAATCGGCTGCGTGTGAATATTTTTCACTAAAATATTGTTTTTTGTAATGCTCAAATATGCAATATAATAACCTAAAAATTTCATTAGCCTTGCTTTTTTCTTTCTGTCCTAAAAGAATTCCCCAAAAAACGCTTTTTTTAGGTACCCTAAAGCAGGCTCCCCCCTTAATGCAATTTGCGCCAAGCTTCGAACTTGGGGGTTTTCGGGGTCGCTGACTTCAATTCGACTTAAGTCAAGAATACGGAAACCTCACGGATTTCAGTGAAACTTTGCAGAAGCATTTCTATGGGTTCAGAAGAGACGAATATGGAAGAAATTTTTGTCCGAAAACTATAGTTGCCGAGATATTTTACTTTAAAAATTTGTAGAAACTCCCGTGAAACATGTGAGAGTTTTTGGCAGAAAACTCCGAGTAAAACTAAGTTGTTAGTTGTGGTAGGCAGGTACAACTAACTAATTTAGTTGTAGTTGTTAGTTGTTAGTTCCAATTGATTTTTGCCCAACTCTGACTGTAACATATCGTAAAATTGGTTGCGTAATATTGCACTCAGAAAAAAATCCACTGTTAAAAACAACAATTTTCACATTTGATGTTACAACAAGTAAAAGTTCTTTAAACAATAAATACTTTTGAAATAAAGACGAAATTGTTGATTGTTGAAAACTTTTCCCCGTTAATTTAAGTGTGCCGCACTTTGAGAACGGAAAAATTGTTGACATATTAAGCGTAAAACACTTACTAGGAAACATAAAAGTATTTAGTTCAACAGTCGAACTCTTTAAATTAAATCAGTTCTTTTGTCAGACAACGGGTTTCTTGAAAACACAACAACGTTTATGCTTAAACCAAGAACTTCACTTTTAAATGAAGGAGTTAATTGTTAAATTGCCGGCAGTTTATTACTTACTAGCAAATGCACGCGTTTTCGTTTTTTTTACACCTTGGGTTACATTATTGAAGTTTTAGTAAGGACCTCTAATTTTTTTGAAAATATAATGTAGCCTATATGTCACCCGGGGATAATGTAGCTTCCCAACAGTGAAAGAATTTTTGAAATTGGTTCAGTAGTTTCGGAGTCTATTCAATGCAAACAAACAAACAATCAAATCTTTTCTCTCTATAATATTGGTATCGATTAAAGTTTATTACTCCCTGCGTGATTCTATTACGCGTGTTAAGAAGTGCAGACCGCCGACGGATTTTAAGTGAGAAGTGCCAAACCAAATATTGTGTTTTATGAAAATAACATGGATCTAAACTTAAATAATTCTTGTGTTAGTTTCGAAGTGCCTGAGAGTGACTTGGCTGATGTTACTATTGCAAATGCAACAATCGAAGTAGTGTGCCTTTTTATCGAGTGGGGCCTCCAAATGGAAACAATAAGATTTTCTACAGAGTGCGGCATAAATTCAATTTAAATATTATAAAGGTAATAAAAGAAAATACAACTTTGAAAATATTGTTACTATTCTATGAATTTCAAGGTCAGGTGGGGAAAGAAATAAAGTCGGTTTTTATGGAACACTATCATCAGTCGTATAAAATTCTAAATGAGTTGGAATGCCTTCATTTAAAGAATATTGAAGATGTTGCTATACCCGGAAAAAATTACTTTGAGTATGTTGTATGCATAAAATAAGTCACAATTTCGTAATAAATTGCTTAAAAAATATAATATATTTTACTTTTATTTAAGTTCTGCACATTTTCTTCATTTTGGTATATCTAGCAAAACCATTCATCTTCACCGATTGTAATGAAATTTTGAATTTTTTCTAGATTTACCGAAGAGCAGTCAGTATTTGTCTCAACAACTTACGCAGTTAATTACCTAACTTGATTTTGTGTTAAAAATATTGGCTGTTGTCCCAACAACTTACGCAGTGACTTATCCAACAACATAGGTATTTAAAATAAGAACTTCTGTTTTTGTACCTTAACAGTTTTCAGTTGAAGAAAATGCCCAGAATGAGGACGAATCCGAAGATGATACAAAACTGAAGGAAGTGCTGGAAGAATTTAATTTATCTATAATATTTTCATATTTAAGAGGTAAGCACAAAACCCCCAATTTATATAAAATGTTAAAGTATTAAATCCATGGAAATTAGTATTTAGCCTTAAGGTTAAAAATATAAGAAAAGCGTAACTCAGGACTTTTGGCAGTTTATTCTTAGAGGGGTAAAATAGGAGATGAATGTTTGTATGGTAGTTATATAACTTTTTTAGTTTAAATCATGAAAATGTTTGGCTTATTAAAAATGTGTTTCATGCAGACGAAGTCGCGAGTAGAAAGCTAGTAAAATATAAAAGATTCAACAATCTAGGACGTTTTTCATTTCGTACACTATGTAGAATTAAAACCGAATTAAAGAAAAAAAATATTAGAAGAAATGACAAGTCTAATTGACTATTGACAATAATTTAAGACAATCTGATACCTTGTATTTTATTTTGCAGCTTTTGCAATTTTCGTCCGTTATATTAGATCTACATATAATTCAGAGAACAACATTGTAGAAAATTTAAGCCTTTATGAAATTTATATTCAGTTCAGAACGGTCTTATGGAGAAATGGTCCAACTACGACGAAGTTATCAATCGAAGTTATCTATCGAAATGTGTACTTTTTTGGAGATAAACAATTTTGAAAATATTTATTAATAATAGTAATTCCTGTTTTTTTATACTTATATATTTCATAATTAATCCTCTTTACATACAACAACGGTTAAAGATCAGGTTGTATATGTATATATTATTTTATATACTTGAACCTTAAAATCACATTTTGCAATTGGTAGCATATAGTATAGTATATTTTCTCAAAATTTAGAGAATTTTAAAATTTGCAACTTATTACGATACAACTTCAGTTAGATTTAGGGATTTTAAAGGGAAGTTGTGGAAAAACAGCTAATTAAGTCAATCACTTTTCGCAAATAATATAAATTACTTTCAGTGTTACAAATAAGACAGTAGCTATAAAGTATTGGAATAAATAGCATAAAATATGTTGACGCGATAAAAGACAGTGCAGTGGTGGTGTCTCGGCTGAGTCGAAAAATCGAAGATATTGCAAATCAAGAAAATCCGCTTAGTGTCCCTGCCCTGCTTTACGTCTGTAAATTTATGGATTTTTGTGCATCGAAGTGAGATGCCACCCTTGCCTTAATGTCATCGGCAAATAAAATTGTAACATAAACTGAATTTTCTTGGAAGGCTTACCCAGGAGCAGTGTGGAGATATATCCGCCACCGCAGCCACCGGAGCACCCAACAATTTTTAGCTGCTCCATATAACAACATTTGATCGTTCGCATACCCTTTTTATCCCCGCTCGAGGCTCCTCGGGTGGCGGGTGCCATTTCTCGGGAGTATTTAACTTTTAAGGATCTGCAAACATAACATTCCCATTTTAGCTGAAGAAATAAGAAGGAAGTGGCAGAAAAACGTGCACTTTCTAAGGACGATAAGTTGCTGACAGGAGAAATACAAAATTTTATGGCCCTCCTTTCGGGGTGTATATGTGTATTTTATAGGGCCACTGGGGAGGTCGGAGGGCCAAGGGATGCCCTCCCATTTAACAACTCACCAGGAACAGGCGTCCATCCCCGGGAAGTGGTCCGCACCACGAACGGCGACTCCAGCAATTGTCATAAGTTTGTGCATTTGCAGCTAGCAATCGATGAGACGAGGTGGTCCACGACGAAAAAACTTCGAACGGAGAAAAAATCTCGCAACGACCAAGAAAATGGTCCTGCTTCCGCTGATATCAGTTCGGTCCACGAGAAAGTTTTCTTACAATTTATATGACATGGCCAACGTCTTGAGCAATTCTTCTATTTATTTATTATTTTTTATTTTTTTTATTAAAATAATATATAGTATATGTTTTTTAGGGTTTTGCCCACGAGACGGAGGGTATACAGGGTCCAGGATAGGAAGACCCGCAAGGACGGGAAGGATCCAACTATCCAATTCATCATTGGCTTAATAAAAGTCAAGAGATGCAAAATTCGCTTGTTAGGCATCGTGTCATTGACAAATGATGCTCAGACATATTAAGTTGATCCCGGGGAAAATAAATAGACCGCCCGTGACTCATATGAATGAGATTACATGGGTGAAGTTGGAACAAAAAGGATGTCTATGACCTGCAGCGGGTCAAGTAGTCACACTGAGCAAACCCAGCGCATTTCATTTTTTGTTTTTCCCTTATATTTTTTTTTTTTTTTTTGAATAAAATATAACTGCGGGCCCTTTTGGAGCGTCAGTCAATCTTGGGAGCCACCTTTCTGTCTTGCCATATTTCGTCTTTGTTTAGGGCCCTCCTGAAAGATAGGATACACTTCACCTGGGCGTGCAGAGGAGCCCGGGAAAGAAGTGCATATTATACGACGGGGCTCCAGGACTCCAGGAATCCTCCATAGACCAGGGCATGCTACCCTTACGGGCTCCTTTCGGGTTCATCTCGCCACACACGGGGATATTTTCGTTGAGTTCGTCTAGAAAATTACCCCGGTGGTGTGTACGGCTGCTTAGAATTTAGAACGAATTAGTTCCCTTGCCCGGTCCTCCCCCCAATCCCCCCGGGCTGCCACTTATGCCATGCATGTAAGTGCATTCGTGAGATGAAAACAGATTTGCACATGGATAAAAAGTGAATTTCGTAGTTTTCCTCCTCTCCAGGTGGTACGTAAGTGGGTTCATCTCCTCCGAGATGGAATTTATGGCTGAATGTTCCAGAATGAAGCTGCGGAGTGACTGGCTTCTATTACACCACTTTGAGTAATGCCTCAAGATTTTTAGTCAAATATTTAATACCTCAAAAATATATCATATTTTCATTATAGTTTAGCAGAGAAAGGAGAATTCACTTTTAAGTATGATTTATTTTTAACACCCAACTCACCAATATGAGTTTATGGGAATTTATATTAGAATGCGAAATTAGTTAATTTATATACATATAAGTATATTCAGGTAATTTTAATATTGCGCATATGAAATATTAAATGCCCAATGTATCGGCCAGAACTTCAAATTCGCTTCGAAATTCTGAGGGTTTAATAAAAATAGGTATACGTTGATCAAAATCTAGTCTAGATTGTCTGAGACATTCATACATACTAAACTATTTGAAGGACTAAGAATAGTTGGAATATTATAAATATTTTTAAGATTTGAGTCCGATACGAAATCTCCAAACTAAAATCTCCAAGAGACAAAATCTCCAAGAGGCAAGTCATGTGGCGCAGTCCGGTTACCTGGCTACAAGGAATGTTAGTTTGAAGATTTGGACCATTGGAAATTTTAATTCAGTTATTTGATTAAAAAAGACAAAACAGAATATGCTTCTCAAATTTTTGATTCTTTGAAAAGTAATTACACATATGTATACACATATATTATACATATGTATATACATATATTATACATATGTATACATATACATTTTTTTCTTTTAAATATTTAAAATTCAGAAGGAAATCAACTCTCCGATTGAACAGTTTTCTTCAATTTATGTAACCAGTGTTTTGAGATTTTAACTGATTTTTTTCACAAATGGATCTAGATCAGATTTTGCAAGATATTTTGCAGTGAATTGAAATTTATGAACCCATATCAAACAATTTTTATTTCGTGAAAATAAAATCAAATTGTTTTCGTTTCTATAAACTTCGTCTCAAAAAGTTTATCCAAAAACTTGTTCGGTTTAAAACTTGAAGCTTGACTGAATAAATATCATAGCAATTTCAACCGCTTTTCGCAAATTTTAAAATTTTCAATTTGGAGATTTTAAATGTTGAGATTTGTTTTTGAATAATGTGACTTGTGGGATTTTAGTTGACATTTTAAATTTGAAGATTTAATGCCGTGGAGATTTAACACAAGTGCATATTTACATATTCACGACATGGAAAACAATTCATAGAAAAGTTGAAGCGACTGTAGTATGCGATTTTTTTTTTTTTTTGAAATGTTTAAAAATAATGGGTACCTAACATATGTATAATTAATTAATAAAATCGAATGGACCTTTATAATCAAAATCGACATAAAATCGTTACTACGTTTGTAACAAAGCTGTGATATTTTTTTGTAAAAACAAGAATCTATTCTTTAATAATGTTTTTTTTCGTTATTTTAGACTTTCGCAACTTTCCATTAGTCGGATAAACACTCTTAATGGGACATTGTTTAAGTTTTCATGAATATTAATGAACTTCGCACGACGACTTAGATGGCTGTTTTAAAGCTAATTTCACACAGCAGCCCCGACAGTGGCGGTGTGGTAGGTCCACAATGATAAAAGCGTCGGAATAACAACAATATCAGCATCACCAGTAAATAGGATGGGTGGCTCCAAAACTCCTCTACGGCTAGGTGGAAAAGCGCCGTAGAGGAGTTGGCGCTGGTGTTTCTACTCGGGAAGCCATTCGCCAGGACGCAGACGGGATAAAAGGGGAGCTCTGCGATAGAATTCAATTGTAACAGGCGCCTTTCCAGAGGCGCCGATGGGTGAGGGTAGGTGTGTTCTGCAAAATGTTCTGAATTTGTATGAATTTTATTCAGTTAACATGCTAACGAACAAACAAATGAAACATCTTCACAGCCACTCGAACCTTATTAATTCTGCAATCCTCTTTCAAGGAGTTCGCTTTTATGATAACCGGAGGATGCGGGACAATGCGGGGACGGCTGTTGGGTGGAGATGGTCTGAATAAATCTAAGTGTAGGTTGCGAAATGTTTCGCTGTAATAAAATTGAGTGCTTCAGCTGTAAACAAGTTTGAGCCGCAACAATTTGATATTTTGCCCACATTCATTTCGCCTATGGTTGCGGCTTTTGGGTCTTGATAAAATTTTGGGGGGTGCACCTACTCCACCATATGAGGAGTAGCACAGTCACATCATCATCTACTGAATCTGAAATCTGGGCATAGTGTTTAATTTGCGAAAATAACACGGTTAATCCACTCAAAAACCCTAACTTAATTTTGATATCTTTCCCTATATTCTACAGCAGCCCGTTTCGGTGGGGGTGTTTATTTTATGGGGCTGCCGTGGTTTACAAAAAAAAACCTGCAAAAAAGCATAAGCGCATGAATTTACGACGTCCGCATCTTTTAACTTCAAAGCAATTTCTTATGTTTTTTTTATATTTTGTGCTTAGGGGGGCAGAGGTTCCCGCCCCCACAGATACCCCGTTCGCATATAATGCGAAAACGCATGAAATATGATAAGACAAGGCCACGCATATACACGTCTTTTGCTACGGTCTTGCAAAGCTCCTCAACATCATGTAAAACTAATAAAGATTTATGCGAGGATGCTGTAATAATAATATTAGGATGGATGAATAAGCCGGCAACAGTAAAACAGAAGACAAGATGCCTTCAAAAGGATACGCTACACCCTCCGGGGCGCGCTCCTTTCTTTTACACGAAAAATGCAGGAAGATGCCACTCCCCCTTCCGCCCGCAGACCGAGGAGGAGCGTATTTTCCTATGCAAAAACATGAAAAAAAAAAATCTCAGAAAAGGATCCCGAACCCTTTTTTTACACCCTGTGTATTTGTTGTTGCCAATATATTCAGATTTTTCGCACTTGTCTCCTTGGGGAGATTGTTTCTTATTCTTATTTTTTTTTTCGCCTCCCACAATTTTTCTTCATCGTGTTCCAAGTAGCCCAGGCGGTAATGTTTGCTCTATTTTGTTGCAAAACAAAATATGAAGAAGAAGAAGAAGCCCAGCCCTGTATAGAAGAAGAAGAAGAAAAGGGCCTGGGTACGGGGCAAAAAAGATTTTTTTTTTTTTTTTTTGTTCTTCCACGAATATCCTCTGCTGGCAATAAAGTTGAAATCTGAAATCCCCTTCATAACACATTACTGAGGATGATGAATGATCTTCTGCGTTGTCTTGTTACACATAGCTCTAGCTTCGTCTTGCCTTCTTTATTCTCATAATGCCCATCGTTTCCATCTTTTTCTGTCTCTCGACACTCTTTAAGCTGAGAAAAGTGAAAATTAATGGCAAAATATTTTTGGATATTTTTGTTTTCTCAACGATTTTCCTCCTTTTATTTCGTTTTGTCAGAAAAATTATTGCCTCCCGTAAGAATATTTACGAAAGGATGTCAACAGGGGAAAAATCACTGGAATAAGAATTTTAGGTGGTCGGGAATACGAGTGATTAAAGGATTTTATCCAAAGGGTTTACATTTATAAACGTTTTTCCTAGAACACATTTTGACGATATAAAGTAATTGAGGTGGTTTCTATATTTAGAAGTAAAAACAACACAATTTCTAATCCTACAAATTTTACAAAATTTGATAAATAATTGAGTTTATGCACTAAATATATCACAGTTTATGTTGTCGCAGTGATTCAAGCAACTAGCTTACTCCCAAGTAAGTAAAAAGATGTTATTACCTATTTCTGTTTTTTCCAATTCAAGCTCTTAGCTCCATGCAGAAGTGATTTATGTATGTTAATCAGTGTCACCTGGATCGCAATATTTCAAAAAAATCTCTGATAAAGCAGTAATCTACATATGTACATATCTTAGGCTGCATACGAAATGGTTTAAAATTCAATTAAAAAGTTGAAAGGTTAAAATTTTGATAGTCAAACCCACCGTCATTTCTATTATTTTTATTGTATTTTCATATTCCACACAATTAATAATTATATCTTTTAACCAATTTGTACTGCATTACGTACATCCAATAGATGTTACCAAACACTGGGCGAAAATTTTTATTTTTGTTGTTTTGTCATACATATCGCTTTGTTCAGTTTAAAAAGTCAAATTCTTCTTAAAGCAGAAGTAATCCAAGTGCAATTATTTTCTAAAATTAATATGGAGAACTCGAATTTTATTAAACTAAACATATATGTACATACGTAGAAAAAGATTATTATCACGTTTGGTGGCTACCCATATGGAAGGCACTGCGACCAGACGTTCTTTTGTACCATGGCCCCATTAGTGGAGTAGACAATCTGTAACCCTAAGGAAAGCCAGAAGGTCACACACAGAAGAATTACGGACCTCAGATGAGCTCACGTAGAAAAAGATAGGTTACTTTAGTATTAGTAGTATCTTTCTCTCAAAATCAATAAAATGACTCTTGGATCATATAAATATATGAGTGTGAAAACATATGCTCCTGATTTTATTCAAAACGGGAAACAATATTAGTTTATAATCATCTGTTACACATACTGTTCAATTTGTGGCTCCAAATAAATTGCAGCAGTTACATAGATTAAATTGTAAAATATCTTGTTTCTCTCTTTTTAATGAATCCGAAGTGACTACAGTCGGGTTCTTTGTTTCTTAATAATTTATTTTTATTTTTGTCTTTTTAGTGATATCCTAAAACCGATACGCTCCTAGTCATATTATTTACTTGCAACTCATTCATGCCTTTCATTTGATACCATGCACAACACATTTGCTTATTTTATTTGCTTCAAAGTGCAAGGTTTTGACAGTTTTTGTCCACCATAATTATTTTATGCTGGTGTCAGATAGCCTATGTTACACGGGCCATTATGACGAATCGATTTATGTCTCATTGGATAAAATCCAACGGCTAGTTTCAGATTTATGGGGTTTAAGAAGAAAACCTAGCCTACAACCATCGGACAGTTTAGTTTAGACGAACCAATAAACTCCTCATTGATTAAAATCCATCCAGCCATTGAGATGCTTCGAGGGTATGAAGAATCCCAAATACAAAGATACGCGTGAACAACATAACCCTGTCTTTGCTGTCGCGCGGTCGGGTAAAAATGATTTGTTAGAAAATAAAATCGCCTTTAAAAAATCAAAACCTTAAAAAATACAACATATCATTTTGAAATAGTCCGTTGCTGCCAGTGCCGCTTTTACGCACGGGCCAAACTGGCCTAGGCCCAGTGCCCCGATAGTCCGACGGGACCCTTTTTTCTATAAATTTTTTTTTTTCATTTCAAAACATACTTTTTTTTTTTACTATAAATCAAATAGTTAAATGCAATCAAACGAGGACTAACTGCAATTGCACTGTGAAAATTTCAGCAAATTTTACTCATACGATGTAAACGGAGACGACTTAATGATTGAGTGTCAACAATTAAAGCATTAATTAGATCAATTAATGACATTGAGGTACATTGCTAAAACCTAATAATCTTGATGCAACTTTTCCAAACATTGAGACATCGCTTTTTAATTATTTTTAAATAAGTTATTGTGTTTGATTTTAAAATTGTATGATCAAAAATACTCTTGGACTATCTGTAAAATATATAGATAAATTGTATTATATGTATATGTACATACAGTCACGGTCACTTTTTTCATTGAAGGTTAAAGACCTGATTTTTTATTAAATGTAGGTACTGGTTTTTTTTATTGCAAACTAAAAAACAAAACAAAAATAACCAAACGAACAAAACTAACCAAATCTGTAATTCAATTTGGTCGTCAGTTTTATTCTTTAGTTATTTTTTCTTTTATTTTTTAGTCTGCAATAAAGTTTGGTCAGTTTTGTTTACACGAGGCGTTATTTTTGTAAGTGGTACAAGTCCACTTTTTGAAAAATTCACATGAGGACTTTAGTCCAGGAAAAACTTTAACTTCGATAATTTTCCAAACAAACTAGATGTTTTTGCCCCTTTTTTCTGGATTACTATCTATACTTTAAGATTTAATTTTAAATAAAGAATTTTCAAAAACTAATAACAGTTCATGTGTTTCAAGTTGGCGCAACAACCAAACTGAATGTCGATAATTTCCAGTAGAATAGAATGTCAGTCAAGTAAAGTATTACGCGAACCTTCGAATGAAATTTGTAAATCACGTAAATGTTGACAATATTAATCTTTTTACGTTATTTATAAAGCCCTCTAGTATTTTATTTGGTCAGGTGATAAATTTCTATGATTTTTATACTTACTAATTTACGCTTTAATTTAATTTTCTCCATTTATGTATGATCTTTCGAAAGCAAATCTTTCTGGTCTCTTTAATGTTTCGTTGAGAGGTTCCTCGATTTCAGAACAATGGGAAAAACACTAATATTAAGTAAAATTATATTATTATCATAAAATTACCATATTTTTATGAACGGTACCAAGTACCAATTTCCTTTTTGGCTGGAACGTTAGAAAAAAAACCTTATGTTGATGTTAATTCTGCTAAATTCGAACAGAGAGCAATTCTGCAAATTTTAAGAAGGCTCCATAGCTCTAAGATTCAACGGCGCTGTCCCAATTTTTTTTGGTTTTTTATCGGATTCGCCCCAGTTGCCATAATTAAGTTGGGAACTACTATAAAATTATTCTCACAATATCCTTTGCCAAATCGTTGAATGATATTTCTCATTTGCTGCCAAATTCTCATTTAATTTAGAACATGAGTTGCACTCATCCATAGGATTCTTGTTTCCGCTTATTCTGCATCCCCAAAATGCGGAAATATGCTCTGTTCTAATTTATCGTATTTTTTGGCACGTATCTTTTCCATGTTTATTTAAAGATTTCTGATAAGACGTCTTTAATTTGGTTCTCCAGAATCATCACCAGCGTTTTGCTGATTTATAAAAGGAAAAAGCTGAAAAATAAATTAAAGAAAAATATTACGTTACGATATTGCAAAAAAATAAATAAAACTGCTAACTGGAGGATTTCAAGGCAATCAATGTCGATGAGAAAATTTAAAAAAATATTTTTGCTCGCAAAGGTACTGAAATGCCAAGACGGACTGGTCTGATGATTGTGTTAGTAGAAATTGGCTTTATTCAATAATTCCAACTAAAAATTCAAGAAGCTCTATGATTTTTTGAAATTATAATTTGATTATTTTTTTTCCAAAGTTCGTCTTCTTCGAAGCTAAGAAAAGCCGGTAAGACAGGTTTGGAAAAAAATGTACGAGTATATATTTAGCTTTTCTTATTTGCCCTCCTCGAAACATTCCTTGAGCTACGAGATGAAGTATATTTTGAAGTATTTCAGTGCCTCGAAAATAAAAAATATAGCAGACTGAACAACAAAAGCAGCACAAGGATGGGGGGAAATTGAAACTTTCCCAGCTAGTGAACTCTTTAAATTAAAGAAAATTAATTAAGCTACTGCAACTTCCTTAAAGTTTCTGGGGCTATATCACAAAATTTGGTTTTTTCCCCACGCTTTCCCTCCTCATGGATTATAACTTCTGCTCAGACATCCACTTCCTGCGTTCGCGAACTCATCTATAATCATGTCAGGAACTTCCAAGAAAAGTAAAATTTTTCTTGACCCAATAGGATTGTTACGAAAACTTCCCAAGATACCGTCGAGTATCTTTTTCAAAGAGTTCATGGCATTTTCTCGCAATTTTTCTCCTCCTTGCTTTATTTGCTTAATTACTAAGAAACCGATCGCTTTAATAAAAAAATAAGAAAGCAATTAAGACACAATTGGTGTGAAATATGAATTTTTAACACTTTGGTCGGTTACACAACATTTGTGTAATTAAAAATGAATTATTGAATTATTTAATGAATTTATTTTTTTTTTATTAAATTCTTTAAAAATATTGTCGGCCCCTGGCGAAGTTTTACTGCTTAGACGTTGAGGACGGCACTGTCCAGATTCACTCTTGTGTGAGCCTCCGGTGGTACACGCCAGCGTTAACGTGTTAAAGTGTTAATAGCTTTTCCTCAAAAGTTTAAAATTACGTCTTAAAATTGAGAGAGTGCCTGTTCAAAATTTTATATTTGCACATTGTGCCAAATGTTCAGAAATTGAAAAAAAAACTTACTGAATATCGTTGTTCAGTTTTATTTGTTTAATTTTTAAAATTGTAGCTTCTAATACAACTTATTATAGCCTACTCAAAGATTTTAATTTCTTTTTCTAGTCAGAGTTAAAAAATGAAAGACATTACAAAACATAACCTTTTGATCGGACTGTTTGAAAATATAATCTTTTGAACAGACACTGCTCAATTACTCCAATTAGCTAATCATATAGAAAAATATACTTTTGAAAATACTATAAAATTAATTTCATTACTTTTGACTTCAATTCATTTTGCCGTAAAAAGTGGTTAAAATTATTCGGTAGAAAAATTCAGTCGATTTTTTTTTGGCATTACTAATGGAAATCAAAAGCAATTAGATCAGGGCCCTTTATTACATTTTGAAAATGCCATTATTGGATTGGATTGAGACAATAAAGTGATCAAATCGAATTTTAAATTAATAGTCCTCCCATTTTGCTAATATTGTGGATATTTCAAACGTATTCCCTGTGTTATGCTTACAACATTAATTAATTCTCTCTAAGGGATATTTAAAAAAAAAATAAAGCTTTGTCCATTTTCCTCGAATATTCGCGGTACACCTACACCTTTTGTGGTAACGAAAACATTGCTTCGTATCACAATTCCAAATAAATAATTAAATCACAACTATTCATTTCGGTTAAATAATCGGAAAATTATCTCTCGTGAAATTTTGATATGGGAAGGACTCAATTATTGTTTGATTTGTCCTCTAAAATTGTCAATATTCGAATGGAATGGCCCTTGATACTAATTTTTCCAAACAGGTCGAAATAATTGCGATATTTTATTATTTGCTGTTAAATTGTTATGCACTAAATTACATCCACGCAAAATAACCCCATTACGACTGCGAATTCAGGTGTAAGGGGAACGAGAACGGTTTGGTGCAACTAATGGCCAATGTTAAAATATATATATGTTCAATATTTGAAATTAAATCGTTTGCAGTGCAAACTAAAATGTTATTTCGTGGCTAAAGTGGATAGTGTGTTTTTGATTTAATTGGATTAAAATTTATTATTTCGAAAGGTTATCGATTTCTATCATTTTTAGAGCTTTATCAAAAAGTTAAACTCTAATGGCAAAGGCATTGATATCCGTCTACTATTTGTCGAGTTGCTATAAAATTACTGAACTAATTGAGCATAAAATTGGAATTTGCGTGTGTAAACTTAACTGATTTATAAAAGAAATATGTATAATAGCATTATAATATAATATAGTGTAGTGGTAGACATTCAGTATTTACGCATCTTAAATTTTATCATAAATCCATCTTCCTACTGTAAAATTATTCTATAAGTAAATCATTTTTTGTTTATTGCTGACACTGTTGTGTATGAGTCCCTAATACGCGACAGTAAAAATTATGAACTTAACGATTATATTTTGGAAGAAATTATTACATTTTTAAACGGAACTTATTATTATTAGCGACGACATTCGTATGAAAACGCATCGAGCCTCTATGTGAATTTATTTCTGGCTAAGGACGCAAAATTTCAAAAAAATTTTGCGATTTCTTAAAGATAGTATAAAAAATTATCTTTACGTTACAAATGTTAGATTCGCCAGGAATCAACCCAAAAACGGCTGTCTTGCAAATAAATTAAAGATAAATTAAACATTCCTGTAACACTTCGTCACATTACACATATTTTGAACACAACATATAACTAAATTTTATTTCAAGTAGTTTATTAGTGATAAATTAAAGGAGATTCGATTCAAGAAATTTTAATGGACCCTCTTTTGAAAATATTACATTTCTCTAAAATAATTGAATTAATAAAATTCCTAAACGCAAAGTGTTATATAATCTGATTTAATTTATTTAAATGCTCTAAATTATAAATTATTAGCTTTTTAGTTACCTCGAGAAGATTTGAAGGACATTTATTGATATAGTTATCTCTATTTTTAACCAGTTTTTTAAAAAATATTTAAAATCACCGTTCCTAAAAACTTTCAAGGGTAATAAATGTCCTTTGAAAGTTGAAATCATCAATTGCTATATTACTTTTCCAAATTTTAATAACAGATCCAAAAATCGGCTACCCGAAAACCTCTGAGTGCCTATTTTCGTCGTGTACTCTAGAAATTTAAAATTTGTAAGCAAGAATCACGTTAGTACGTATACTTAAACTAAAAATTGTATAGCATGATTAATATGAATTTACCAAATTTAATTTTATCTCTTCAACTAATATCCATATATTATATGTATGTATATGTTAACTTTATTGAGTAGCGATTATCCAGAGACTGATTCGCTAAGAAAGAGTTAGGTCTTATACACATTTGTTATACTCCTAATGTGATAGGCTACTTCCAAATTATTCAATTTACATATGCATATCCTATTCATCCGAAAATACTCAAGCACTTGTAAAAATTCTCTTCTTTTTCCCGCAATTCATTTTATTTTTCAACAAGTACAAAAAATCGCGGTTGCTTGATCACCGCGAAAAGAAATATCTCGTTCCTTTCCTCGTAGCTCCAAGAGTGAAAGCAACAATTTCCTTAATAGTCAAAACAAAAGAAATTCACAAAATTGTGGAAAACTCTCTAGGAGGAAAAAAAGAAAATTCGCATTTACTTGAACTGCACGTTTTCCTTTCTTTATCCTTTCGCCACGTTGTTCACTTGCTCTCCGTTCACCAATAATTCTGTGAACTAGGTTCATAAACATTTCTGGAATATTTTTGTTTTTTGTATCCCTTGACTACTTTCTGGTTAAAAAAAAATTTGTTCCTGTATTATTTGGAAAACTTTTTAATTTAGAGCAGCCGTAAGGAGGAAACTATTTTAATATCTCTCTCTTTCGGAGCGGAACTTTTATTACTTAATTGGCCATTATTGTTCATAACTTCAACTACAAAGCACCAGGAGGCATAACGAGCTGCTACTGTGCAACTCTTCTGGGAAAGTCAAAAGGAGAAATGAAAATATTTGAAACGCTTCTTTTATTTTTGCGAAAAGAAAAAGTTTTGTGTTATACATTTGAGAATTTAAAACATTTCGACTTTTCCATTTTCTCCATTTTCACCCTTGGTCTTTTGTGGAACATTGGTTCAATGGTTAGCCAAAATTGCGACCGAATTTTATTCTAAGTTGAGTAAAAACTTAAGCACTACAAATTGAATAAAATGGATTCAAAGTTTTAAAAGAGTAGTCAAAGGCTGCGATAATTGTTACCCTTATAAAAGGAAATTCAAAATAAAGAAAACATAAAAAACAAACACAAAAACTCATATTACCTATGCGCGATAACTATATGTAAGTACTACCAA
Source organism: Machimus rusticus (assembly GCA_951509405.1). Lineage (NCBI taxonomy): Eukaryota > Metazoa > Arthropoda > Insecta > Diptera > Asilidae > Machimus > Machimus rusticus. Next base: position 3,216,094 of record OX608054.1, read on the forward strand.
AAAATTACTTTAAAAGTGATTGTTTACAATATTTTTAATTTCCTTTAATTTATGAGGAAAAATAAAATAATTACTTATATTCTTGACCTGCTTGCTTTTTTTAATATTATATAGAGAAATGAAATCATTTTAGCTTTCAGTTTTTCAAAGAGGAGGTACTCCTGACTGATGGAAACCACTTTGGAAGAATAAAGCTTTAAAACCTTTTCTAGTGAAACTTCAACCTACAACTGTCTGATCGGAAAATTCCGAAAAGAAATGAATATGAAAGCCTTTCGAGTCTTTTAGACGCTTCAATAAATCCCTATAATTCATAATGCGCAATCGAGTCGCGAAGTGGATTAAAATTCCTTTGGAAAAGGGCCATCAGACGTACTTCAGACACCTGTAAAAGCCAATAAAGGACAGTAAAGGGGAGTCGTGAGTAACAGTTTATGGGGCCGTCTGAAGTGAAATTAGTTTATACATCTGAAATAAACAGAATTAATGGAAGGGTAATAAACCCCTTCTTCATACCGTAAAACCGTAGGAGGACCATCGACGCCATTCCGATCCCAGGGCTCCATTAAAATAATAAGTCACGCAAGTTATATATACCTCGTGAAGGTAGCGTTCCGTAAATGAATAGAAAACGAGCAGAAATTAATAATCTAACGCATTCCTGTAATCAAATGAGCTCTTAGTCTGGAAACGCCACCAGGAGACGCCACCGTCGCCGATCGTAACGATGACTACTCCGAGGACCTCTGACGGCGCGGCGGTGAGGACGGCAACAAAACGACTTCAAGGAGAATTGATCCGAAACGAAGCCTGGAAAATTCGTTGAAGTACCTTCCTGGCAGAATGAAGGCATCATCTGGTTCAGTTCGTTTTTGAATGGGTTCCTACACCCTTTAGCCAACCCACCCAAACCCTATCAATATTCCAATTAAAAATAAATAAAAATACAAAAATAGGAAAGGAAGAAATTTATCGCGTGGTAGTGCACTAGAGCCCTTCCTCCCTTCAGCCCTTCAGGATCTGAGCCAATCGTCGAAGGTACCGCTGACGAGTGGATGAAACGCTGGTGGAAATCAGTCAATCAAATGAGCCTCTAATTATATACGCGAAACTTCTCTTAATCACTGTAATTTAATTAAAATCGATTTTCTAAGGTGAAAATTCGTGCTTTTTCCATCAAAGGCGTACCGAAGGTAGTTGGGCGGATGAGGTAAAGGGGGAGTTATAAAAAGCAGTTTCATTACTAGCCACCGGTACCACTAGGTTTCAAAACGATTCCAGGAGTACCTGAAGGGTTAAGGAGATGAAAGTTATCGGGGAAGAGGGAAAAAAAAACATTTCTGCGCCTCTCCAGATAAGCGAAATGAAAAGTTCCAACTCTGGAGCATTTAAGAGCCTTTTTCCCTTCCCCCTCAATTTGATCATGCTCGGGAATTTTCCGTTAATTAATTTTTAGGAATGCATCACGGGATCTCATCGTTTTCTTGACACTTCAAAATGTTCATCAGTCTTCTGTCGTCGTCGTTGTCGTCGTCGCAGCATCCAGACCAAGTCCCGACTACTCGAGAAGACGAGAAACGGGCAGATGAGGTCTGGTGCTGAACATTTTCAAGGAAAATATACTTCATGAACCCGTCGGCGGCGGGGTTTTAAGGGTTAGGCAATGCCAGAGGGTGAGTGGCATAAAAGCAGGAAGACATTGTTGATTAGGATGCAACCCACCTTACAAACCAATTATGAAGAAGGAGGACAATTATTGTTGCATTCACTACTACTGTGCAGAGGTATTCTGTATTTACTTGGAGCCATGAGTGCTTTCTGCCACTAGACAGGATGAATCTAACTAACAGACAGACTAAGGAAGAGGGTTGCTTCGGGGGTACAGGAGGAGGATGTGGTTGAACAAGTACTTTATATTGATAGAAAATTTGGCTCTCAAATTATGCACAAACAGACTCGTCTTCCACTAGCAAGCGACACGAGCAGACGCCGCCTCCCACAATCAACCCCACACCTGACACCAAAACAGGAGCTGTTTGGGGGCGGAAGCACTAAATGATTTTGCACTGATGGGGACATGAAACGCACATGCTTAGGTTGCCCCTGATCCCCATACAATCCCAACGTGCCCCACTTAAAAGCCTGTATGAGAGCTCCCGAAATTTGCAGCTGTTGTTATCACCGCCAGGGAATAGGTATGCCTTTTGTAATTGATTATAATTGTGTTAAAACTAATTGGGGTATCTGAATGAGGTAACAGGGGGCCCGCCTAATGGAGTTACGAAGCATAGGACAGATGCTGTGCGGTACGGCACAAATCTCGCCTGCTCTATGTGCAGCAATCAAAAGGTTTTGTTTACTTTCTAGGTTTAAGACCCGAGCGCTTCCTTCTGCCTCATATACCTATGAGTTTTAGGGTCTAGTGGCTGTTTAGAAGCTAAACAAACGATATTGGCTGCATACAGATTCGGATAGTGGAGAAAAACACTTCTTTATTTATTACTGCTAATTAGGAGTGGGAGCCGAACTTAGAAACAAGGACCGAAGTTACTATGTAGATGTTAAATTTTGTACCCCAAGTGGTGAGTGGATAAGGCAAACTACTCGACAATTTTAATCATTTCTATAGAATAGAAGTAGCATCTGCAAGCTAAACTAGTAAATTTCTGCTTATAATGAATAGCTGTTCTTTCTAATTAAACATGTTTAAATAGCAGCAGCGAAATAAGAAGGCGAGGGAAAATCAGCGCGTAAAATTGCGACAGTCTGCAAATTCATCACTCTTCAAAACGCCAAAAGAAGTAACTGCTGCAATAGTGAATGAACAGCACGCAGATCGTTAATAAGGATCGCATTCCACGAAGCCAAAGACTACTCTTTCTGCTAAAAATATTTCAGCACGAAAAGATTTTCCATGAAGATTATCACCGCATTGCACTGATCAAATTTTATTTCAACATGACAGGGATCCAAAACATACAGCGAAAGTTGTTCGTAATTCTAACTTCGGTGTTCTGCAGTGCACTTCTTATCGAAAATCTCTGGGGTATCATAAAAAGAAAACTATCCAAATACATACATATACCGACACACCTGGTGGAATTGACGAAATTTTGAGGAGGGTAGAAAATGAGTGAAATAGTATTCCACAAAATATTATTAATAACTTATTTGAAAGTTATTTCAAAAAGAATCCAGGAGCTAAAGCAAAAGAAGGGATTGTGGATTGATCATTGAGTGCATAAATGGTGCAATGCATTTCTAAAACAACTTATTCAAGATTTTATGTACTGTTTGAACTTGAATAGTTTTGTAGATTTTTCAATTTAAGTACTACATGCAGGGAAACAAAAAGGTGCCAAAAATTGCATAATTTTGATTCGTTACTGTACATACATCCGAAAAACATAACTCTTCTTCTTAGCCAGTCAAGTAAAAAGAATCTCTAAATTGATTTAAGCATTTCGAAAATATTGACTTAGTTGACTAAACACGATATAGTTCAAACTGATAATCGATTAGTAACATATTTATTTATTTATTTATTGTTTTGATAACAATGAATGCATTTTTGTGTGCATTTTTCTTGTTGTAAAAATAAAAGAAAGCCATGCAACGAAAAATCGCAGACTATTATTTCACCGACACGGGTGCAAAAACGAAGCGAGTCCAATTAATTTCCAGAGGAACAGGGAACATGTGTGCTGTAATTATTTTGCAGACGCGTGAGCACAGCTCGTGCAGGGCGCGCAAAAAAGGAATCATCCCACAGGACCCCGCATCCTTTCCATCTTTTAACATTCAATTTGCTGGAATGCAAAGGTTACTTCTCTAACTAGCTTTGTCTGCCCCCGCCTCCTTGAACCTCGACTTTTCGCGAAATTGCACACGAAAGCAAATGCATTTTCCATTTTTTTTCCTCTTTTCAGTGCAATATATCCTTTTTTCAGTTGCATTTTTATTTTCCTTCTCACAGCTATCCTTTTGGCTTATTTGCTAACAATTTGCTGGCGGTATAAAATAGCTCCGCAAACATTTCTTTCCACTCGAAACCAACATCGTTTGGAATCGTTGTCAGCGGGCGTCGAGGAGTCCCAGGGCGCTCCCGTTCCCTTCGAGGAAGGCGTCCTGGGCTGGCCAGTTGGAGGAGCGCAGGATGCTCACAGGACTTTTCCTACAATTCCTACTGCTATGTATTTTCCTTCTATATATATTTTTTTATTTTCCAACTTTTTGTTTGCTTGACTCTCAAATGCTACTTTGTTTATTTGAAGGTATCTGCTCAGGGCATTGATATACATTTTTAGTTACCCACTTGGACACGGCTAAAAAACACTGCGACGCTCCTGCCCATGAACTATATTCCTTGAAACGCAAACAGGGACTCCACCGGGATGAGTACTTGCATGGGATTTAATGTTCAAGTGGGTGGAAATGTCAAGGGAAAAATGAAATAGTTTAAGGTATCCCTCTTTAACATCGCTCTGCAAAACATTACACAATTGTAAAGAGGACCTTTTCACCAAAAATTGTAAAATCTACAAAATCGTACATTTCCTTATTTTTATTTGCATAATAAAGCTTATCCGAAATGGCCCTTAAGTAGTACTATGAAGAAGGACTATCACTGCTCCAGTCCTTAAAACTAAACTCTATAATCTAAAAGAGTTTAAAGATCCGAGTTTAAATAAAGTAACCAAGTACCTATTCGAGTACTTATAAAAAAAAGTGTTCGAGTATTCAAACGGTTACACCACCTTGCCGATTTGAAAAATTGGTAAGAAAAGAAAAATTGTTTTTGGAGAAGCTATAAAAGAAATAAAATAATTTTTATTATACACATAATACATAGTAGTTTTACGTATTATTAATTTAAAAAAACGTTGCTTTCAAATCCCTTACTTATCGTTTGAAAAATAAATATAAAATTGTGTCTTATTTAGAAAGGTAATAGCTAAGATTTAGAATATGGAAAAAATTGTTCAATTATTTTCTATAAAAGGCAGCTCTGTTTGAAAAACGAAAATCTGATTTTTATAAAAATTTTGAGCTTTAAAATTTTATGACAAATTAACACGATATCCCATCCAAAAAAATCTTATGCTACATCTTAGACAATGTTATTAAGAAAATGTGACTTAAATTTTATCAGTTTGAAAAACGTAGTTTCGAGAAAAAATTTCAAACGTGAAATGCACGGAATATTCGCAGCCGCGCTCATTTCATTTGACTGTAATCCAGGTAATAGTTAATTGGAAATTTGCCATGTGAAAAGAAAACGCTTTCAATAATATGAAAAATATTAGTTATAAATCTAAGCAAAAAACTTGTTTTTTTTTTTGTTTTTGCAAATCTTAAAGAGATGTAAAGTTATTAGTTATATTAGTTAGTAGTATTTTCAAATAGGGAGTTTCCTAGAGTTTAGGATCATTTGATTCCTGTAATATTCATAGTTATAATATGTATAATGTAATGTAATCTGCCTACAGTTTAAATTTTTTATACATAGTTAAGCTCCCCTTTTTACTTTAATAGCAATATCTCATTTCCAAAGTAAAAAGAAGTTACATATATGTGTAACACGGTTGATGTAGAGTACACGCGCTAACTTTTAGGAAAATTGGCCAGTCAAGCTTGGTGCTTTTTTTTCACGAGATGAACTTGAAGGAAAAATGTTGATACAGATAAAATTGAAAACGATTTCTTTGTTATAAGAAAACGACAACCATATTGAACATTTCTTTGCTTACACTTTATACATAGGAAGCTCCTTCGTTAATTTAGAGAATAATCAAAGTCTCGGCACACCGAAAAATTACTCAAAGTTAAATATGATCTACTCCACAAATGCGTGCTTGTCTGCGCGCGAAAAACTGTATACTTTTTAAAGGAAAAAGTATTCGCGTAAAAATATTTTGTTATCAAAAAAATATTATATTTTCCAGTTTTGAAGAAAGTTGACAAAGATATCATGTCTTTTTAATTTATGTAGTCTCTTAAATCTTCCCTAAAACTAATACGTACTGTTCGTTTTGTCACTAAACATTTATTCTTATATCGATTAAATTTTTTTTAATAAAAATTGTTCAAAAATATTTCTTTCAATATGCATATATTCAATAAAAATAAATCTCGATTTGCTATAAAAAAAACAGCGCTGTATTTTGATTTTACAAACTTAAACAATTAAAAATAATATAATTATTTTAAAGAGAAAATAAAAGTTGCAGGTCTGTGTAATTTTCTTATGCTCACATATGTACAAATATGTTGCAAATATTGACATTTTTAAAATAATAAAATCAGTAGTTTCAGAATAGTCGCTTAGTAAAACGTTGTTATCTCTAGATTTGTAATACTTAAAAAAATCATATGTACTTACTCAGAAATGTAAAAATCCAGAACTCATCAATTTTATTGATATTATTGAGGTCAATATGGAAAATATTTGTGTAAAAATCATCAGTTGCCTCTCTCAAGAATTTCAATAGAAGTCCATTCGATCTTATCTCCGATTGATTCAAGAACACTTCGAATTGGAGTTTCTGCTGGTGCTTTTCTTTTCTTTTCATTTTCAAACTCCTCGCGGCATGAAGAGCTTCGAGTGGATCCAAATCAATGGCTGAGGAACCGAAGTGACCCATTAATAGTTCTCCCCATCCCCCGTCTCCTCAGATAGCATCTGCAAATTCCTCCGAGATTTCCCTGTACACACATCCGAGGGTTCTCAAAGTGAGCCTTTCGTCGTGTAATAGAAAGCCATTTAAGATTACATCTAATGCTCCGGGGGGCGGGGGGCTCTTCTTAACATAAAATGGGAATTTTATGCCTTGCTGTGTCTTCCCGGCTTTGTTGCTTCGCATTATTGCCGCGGCCGATGTCATCTTCGCGGCGCGGGCGTCACCGGAGCTCCCGGTCCTCCGTGCAGCAACAGAGTCATCAAGGCTTTGTGTCTCCCGACTCCCGACTCCCGACTCTCGAGTTTCTTCCCTTTGTCTGGAGCCTTCGTACCTGGCGTCTTCCCGATTTCGTCCTCCCCCTCCTGCGGGATGCTCGGCTCGGGCAGGGCCAGGTGGAGGCTTAAACGCCTCTGTTAACTGGGTTACCGTGACGCCTGACGGAAAACGAAAATTGAAATCAAAATCAAAGTACCCTTAGATTTCTTTAGTTTTCAAGGGAAAACAGCTCAAGAGGTTAGGAGGATTTTAGAGCCGATTAAGAAAATCAGTTTGTTACTGAAAAATTTATAATGTAGCATTAAACAGCAGTGAATATATGAATAGATTTGCAATAGGAAATTTCTTAATATCGTATTCCGTAACATCGAACAAAACACTAAACAGTCGGCTCTATTTCAAAGTTAAAACATTGATGTTTTTTGGGTTCCGTACCTCAAAAGGAATAAGTTCTGAATTTAAAAATAGACTTTTAAAAACAAGCTTTTATCGTATTGTACTTGTCAAACCCTTCCATTTGATACCCATATTATGGGAGTGCACAAAAAAAAAAAAATAGTTCATCTTGGACCGTCCGCCATATTGGATTTAGAATGACGTCACTTAGCTAACCATGCATTGTCATCCAAACTAAACGTGTATGCAAAATTTCATCTCAATCGATTGAGGATAACTGCTTTAAAATTCAGTTGCAAGATTTGACCCGAACATATGTATGTACATACAAACATTGTAAGTTAAATAAAAGCTTGTAAAAAATGAACTCTTCCTATAGGATCACTTCGTTGTCCGTCTGTCTGTCTGTTTGTCAAGACGTTTTTTCTCAGGAACGCATGGAGGTATCAAGTTGAAATGAATATCAAATACTCATGTCTGCGGTCCCTCGAAGCTGTAAAAAAATCAAGCTTCTAAGTCAAGCCCATCCAAGGATACAGCCATTGGAGCCTTATTTTCTAACACTTCGCAGAGGAATCAAAACCTATAGGATACTTCCCATAGACCTAGAATTATGAAATATGGCAAGAAGAAAGGTCTTACAGCACAAGTAAAGGAAAAAATCGGAAAATCGTTAATTTGTTGTTCCATCACAAAAAAAAAATTATGTTTTATGGAACCCTCGGTGCACGAGCCCGACTTGCACTTGGCCAGTTTTTTTTCATAATTTACATTCATAACATCTCTGGAATACGTTTGTAGAAGGATTTTCCAATATTCGAAGTCGCAGGAAAAGGGTGGATTTACCTTAGGGCACTTAGAGCATGTGTCCAGGGTCCCCACATGTACCTATAAAGAGAATAAAACTCTTAGGGAAGATTTAGAAAACTAAAAAATTTAAAAAAAAACATCAAATGAAAAAGCATAACAAAAAATTAAAACAGAAAAATTGACTGTTCTATTCAATAACATTAATCTCGGATTTTGATATTATGTAGACTTAATTTCATTTTTATTAAAAAAACAAAACAAAGCCTTAAGATTTGCGGTGTTGCGTTGTCTGCTTGGAGACTAAAAAAGAGACTGTCGGTTTACCGAAGGTTTGTAGATTTGTAGACCATTACACAAATACATTATTTTCAAAAAATTTGCAAAATATTTTTATTCTGTTCAAATTTTCCACCTTACAAGGAGCCCTGATATTAAAAGTGGCCAGAGCCCTACAGACATAAATCCGGCTCTGGTTGTACCGGGTAAACCTTTAAACGTTTCAACCAAAATCGCATTGGCTCAAATTACGGGCGATTTTGCTCAAATTTTTATAGTATATATTCAATACTTATGTACATACATATGTATGTATGGAATTCTAGCCCAACCTATTCGAAGTATTGTGATATCTCTCACAGTCGAAAAAAAAAAAATTATTTTAATTTAAAATTTAAAATTTTGACTTATATATAATTCTTACCGTAATATACAAACACATATCTATAGATTAAAATGACGCTGGATGTTTTTATTTAAAATGAGACATTTTTTACTTGCATGTAGTTTTACCTAAAGCTGTAATGTCAATTGAACTGTATTTTGTTGTGGCTTCAAAAATCATCATAAATCTCAAAAAAAGAGTCAACACGAGATGACCTGCTTAAGCCAGATTTGAATCAGGTTTAAACCAAATTTCAGGCAGTTTTGATCTTACCTTTAAGTATTTACCATTTATTATTACTACAATAATGTTACAACATTTTCCTTCGTTATAATTCACACTTGGGGTTCCAACCAAGTGAATATGTATGTACATATAAGGATCGGCTTTCGATCCGTCGATCTGGCGTCTGTGGCTAGGGGCACTGATCGTCAGCCACACTGGTGAGATCTGGTCAGATCGAAACACCGCACCGATCTTTTTTTGGGTTTGTCTGCCTCGGCGGACGAATCTTTTTCCTTCACACGCTCGGCGCGCGGGCAAAATTGTAACAATATTTATCATTTATTGTTAGTATTTACACGCGTTTTAATTTTAAAATAAAAATATTATAATCGCAGCACTTGAGGAATGTTTTGGACCCAGCATTTCTTTTTTTGTTTTGAAGTTTCATGTTAAATGGCCTAATGCAGAACTGCTGACAAAATGTGTCGAAAGTAAAAACAATATGATAATTATTTAATTAATCAATTAATCTAAAAATTTTTTGTTTTTTCCCCTTCGAAACACTTTGTTCAAATTAACTGCGAATGTAATATTTAAAAGTTTCTTTTTCTGCGAGAAGTTGATCAAATAAAAACCTTTGCGTTGCTCAATGGATATTACAAATTTATACCAAACTAGTCCGATTAATTTCTGTTTTAAATTAATAAGGAAAACATCGTGCAAACATATTATATAAATTAAAGCAAATTTAGCAGGTGTTAATAAAATTTTAGTATAATTGAATAAAATTTTCAAATTGTAAATCAGCGAACTACTTATTAATATTTATTTTTGTGATTCATATTTTTATAAAATTGTATAACTTTACTAGATTATTATTATTTTTTATGTTGTTTGGGCGTTGGGTGTAGCTTGAAGGACATGCTTCATCTCATCTTTTCCGGGTCGTGGTGTATTCAATAGTCAAGTCGTTGAGAACACTCATTCGACTTTCATGCAGAATTGTTTTAAATCTATTTCGGTGCCATGCCGGACACCGACCCCCGCCTAATCCTGACGGACTCGATGGACTCAATCCGGGCTCTTGGGGGTTTCATTTCATTTTTATTCACTATTTTCTTCCCCCACTTTCCTTACTGTGGGTAGTGGCAAAGTGTAATACTTTTCGAATAATATGCAACCCCCAGGACTTATGATGGGCAGACATACTATCCCTGGACCCGGGGGATGGGCCGGAAAAATCAGTGCCACACGCTGCTTCAGTGTTTTCATAGAGAAGAGCCACTGGGCCCCACGACGATTCGTGTACTGTATCTAGTTTTGAAAATGGTCGCATATGTGTGTCCCCTCTCGCCACATATAGGACTACAGGGCGACCAGGACCCCCCGGAATTGTCCACGCGGGGAATGGGGGACATTATTGATCACGGGTTCAAGTCACGTCCGTCTCCACCGGAACGAAATGCGGTTTCGATAAAGCCAACATTTGGGTCGCCTTTAGCAAATATTTGTAGAATATTTGATAACCGACTTGCGTCCAGATATACTACACCCGTATATGAAAACTTTTCTTTTATTTTTTATTTTATTTTGTTTTTTAAATCGCCGTCTACCATCCACCTCTATCGTGTTTATAAGTTGGGAGTTCACTTTTTCCCCGGTTATATCTTAGATTTTTATTGTTTTTGCCACCCCACCCGAAAAGAGTAGGACACCCTGTGCTCAAGGGGCGGAGCATTCGGTAAAGGGAAGTAGGCCTTTATCCCACACAACATCGTGTTTCGAGGATATCAAAAAATCTGCAGGTCAAGAAGGATTGAAATTCCATCGTTCTGCGTGATTTAATATTTTTGACACGTTCAAGTATTTTTGGAAGGGAATGTATACGGAAGATGGCTTTGTAGGGCCTGAGGGGCAGATGTCGATTCTTGTATTGTTTACTTAAATCGAATGTGTCGGCGGGGAAGTAATGAGCCCGGCCACTCCCCCACTTGCATGTGATGTCCAATGTACGGCAATAATTAGAGCATAGCAATATTGAAATTTTTTGGGGCGGAAGGGCATTATTGAAAACGTGAGGGAAATCTTTATTACTGCTTATACCACCTACTGCCTGCGATGCATAAAAATTTCACTGTTTAAATAAAAGTCGAAAATGGTGGATACTTACTCCCTCAGGTGCACGTAGATGGACTGTTAAAAAACTAAAGTGCGATTTACTCGCTTTAATGAAGTAAAAATTTCCATTTTTGATTGCGATTGCGAGACTGTAAAATATAAAATAAAATTCAGCAATATTGCTAGAGCAGCCAATAAATAGGGTAAAATATTCCTTAAACTTAATGTGCCTCGTGAAAATTCATTAAAGCGGATCAAAATCGTTAAATACAGCTTTGAATTGCTTTAAGGGGTTATACAATAAATAAAATGATATTTTTTGAGCTCATAATAAATAATTGATAAAGTAGACAGCAAGACAGCTGTTCCAACTATACACTATGCATAGTTCGGATAGTTTTTCCAATTATGCAAGTATGTATTTAGATACATGTACATATATATATTTTTAGGTAAACATAGGTATATAAAAAAGAAATAAATATATGTGCATACATAGGATGTTCGGATTCTGCCTGAGAAATGCTATACTAATCCATTCCTTGGAGTGTCCTGAGCCAACTTTTGTTCATTTATTGCATGGGCCCCACGTTTTTCGTTTAAAATCTTACAACTACATATTTTCATATCTATTAAAAATTCACAATCAAAAATTTTCAGTACAATCTGTATGGGTTTAGGAGTCTTGTATGGCGTTATAAATTTGTATGGATCTTTATTTCACCCCGAAAAAAATTTTAAAACTACGTGTTTTCAGGTTATTTCAACAAATTTTTCACATTAATTTTGAACTAAAATGATTCCTAGTAACATTCACCAGGAAACTCTAGTTAAAATATTATTTTTAAAATAGCTGTCTTCCAGTAAAGTTAAATAATAGAGAAGGCCAAATTAGCTATGAGTTTTAGTAGAGATATTTGTCAACATTGTTCATTTAACCGTATTTTTTAGTACCTAGTTTTTAAAATGTATTGTATGTAGTATTTTTAATTCCAGTCAAAGTAGTTAAAAAATATTTATGAGTTTATTTAGTTTAGTTGTATTTAGTTTTACGAATTCAATATTATCAATTCAACAATATACTTAGAACTGAAAAAACTAGCTATCATAATTCAATATTCAAGCTTTTCTGGAAATTTAGGTTCATCTTAGTCATGAACAAGATAAGCCTAACTTCCTAAAAAAGCTTAAATGTCGAATATGACGGTCATTTGTTTTAATTCTAAAAATAATATCGAAATGCCTTATATACTGCATTCGTAAAACTACAAATACATTTGGTTTAATGAACAATGAAGTTATTTTATTATTAATTACATTTTGGGGGCTCAGTGCTTTTCTAAATATTCTTTGGTTTACCTTGCATAAAAGATCAGAGATATGCGTACAAATGAAATATTTTAAATAAAAAATCAAGATAATAGCTCGAACTCTAAATGTTCACTGGAAAAAGACAAACGTAAGTTTATTATACAAAATAAGATTCAGGGAAAATTCTTTTATTCTGGATAATATTTACACAATTAATTTTCAACAAAAAGTCTAAAGCAACGGTTATACAATAGATGAATTCAGGAACATTAGATTTTCTTGTTAGATCAATGATCTAGTTTTAATTTCCTCTTGACTAAATAAATTATTGAGAAAATAAGTTTCATTTAAGAAGACTTTTTGTCGTTATAAAACTATCTTCAGTTAAAAATAACAATGAAATTATTTATATCTACAATTAGGAGGTAATTAAATTTTCTTGTTATTCAAACAGGACTGCATTGTGGTTTTCACAATTTATTTTCATATTTTAACAAGATTTCCATTCAAATTGAAAACATAAGGGCGAACGTTTTAACAACGTTTTCAGATAAAAAATATTGTTTACTAGTAATGTTATAATTAACAAAAGTTGGGTTTGATTTAACATTCCGGCAAGACAGACGAGCCCAAAAATGGTCGGCGTTTCGATCCAGGGCACTGGCCAAATCTCTTCAGTGTGGCTAAAGGTGCGGTCCCTATATTCACTTGAATAAAATTTTAAGTGTGAATTACAACGAAGGGAAATTTTTTTATAATATTATTTTGACATGGTTCTCTTTAAAAAAACTTCAATATCTTTAAATTAAACAGGAATCAAGAAACTAAGACTTGTTAAACCTACAAGGAAGTGCAGTGCAGTGTAGTTTTTTTTTCACCTGATCATATTTGGAATTGAAAATTAACATACCCAACTTCCAGGAATATATATATTTTTTTCATTGTTATTTTCCTGAAAAAAAATATAAACAGACAGACCAGAAAGCGACTGAATATATGTGTATATAGATATACATATGTATATATGAATGAATATTGTACATATAATACATATATTCACTTTGTCATTTAGTTCTACATACGTTTTCAGTCTCTGACTAATCAGAAAGTTTAAAATTGATTGCAAAATTTGTACCGAACAGACAGTCAATAATTAATTAATTAATTAATAAAAACGTGTTAAAAAAAAGTACAATGTATTAGGTCTGATGTATACAATAATTAAAACATTCTAAGTTTGGCGTTAATATAACAAAATATAGGTATATAAGTGGGAAAAACGAATTTTCTATTAATAGCCAATAATCTGTGCAAAATGGGGAAAATGTTAAGGGCAATACCCCGAATACAGTTTAAATGAAAACTTTATTTCATCGGAAAATTTCAGTTTAGCAATTTTGGAAGCTGATATCGCATAGTCAGCCTCAAAATTGACCGATACAGCCGCTTTAGCCACAGCGAAACCAAAAATTTCCACCGAATACAAAATTTAACTCCCACAGACCATGAGCGGTAGCGACTATTTATGGAAACTGTGGGCCTAGCTGAAATGGTCACCAGATGTGAATTGTACTCGGAATTTCTAATATAATCTCATTATTGCGAGTAATCCGCACTAATGCCCGACCATCGGATCCCAATAAGTGAACCCATTATAATCGTTAGTTTCCATGTAATAATTGGCACATTAATGGATATTAGCTACAAATTGGGAAGAGCCCTAGTGAAATTGAAAAGTGCCCGAATATTTTGGAGGGCGTTGTGTTAGCACCGCAAATGTGTACCGATACGATGCCAGCTCCCTCTTGTTTCGGTTAAAAGATGGCGAATATCCAAAATTTTGTCCGTTTATTTTTATAGGATGAATTTTATATTATGTACAATATGTATATATTTATATATTTTGTGCGGTTTCTGATCGTGTATTGATTTTTTAGTCCCTCCGGAACGAAACGACAACCTCCGTCCGATTGTGGGAATGATTTAAAGGTGGTCTCACACTGCCACCTTACTTCCGGTGCCAGTTAGTCCCGCATTGTTACACATGCCCTCGAAATGCAATTAAGCCGGGACAGGACCCGATGTTCCCGCCCTCCCTTAAATAACAACGTGATGCTATCAAGACGACATTCAATCAATAGCTGGAATCTGGCGCAAATCCATTTCGAGGGGGAGGGCGGGGATGGGGTTATCTTATCAGGAGATCAAAATTTGTCTGAATTGAATGGGAAACCCGGTTCGATTGGCGTCCTTTACAAATGACTACAGAGGAGCCCCAGGACGAGGAAGCCAGGAAGCTTCCAAGTGAGTACTAGCACCAGCCATCCCGGCGCTCGCCCGCTCGTCCCTTCCCCCGCAGGATCCCATCGTCCTCGTCGTCGTCGTCCGGGTCTATCCCGTCCGCTCGATTGCGATGGTGGCCCATAACCGTCTGCTCCTCGGGAATTTCAATTACAATGCGGAATTTAACTGAATGACCGCATCAATCACCCGCCTCAATGGTCTCGCGTTAGTCTTCCCACCCAAAACAATCGACCACCCTTCGATACCGCTGCCATCCGGCCCTATGCCACCCTTACCCCTTTCGCTAAACAGATTCAATTGGGTGTTTTTCTTCCTGGTTCTTTTTTTTACCCTTTTTTGTTTTTTTTATACCCCCAAATATTTTCTTTTTTCTTCCTTGTTTCGATTTTGCCGGGTGTACCATACCCAAACACGTCCAGGGTCCCCAATAATTCTCCCAATGTTATAGTTGTTAGGAGAAGAAGTGTTGTGCAGAAACGTGACGCTAAGATACACCGCCGGGACCGATATAGGGCTCAACATTCGAGGGCTAAAACTACCCCCTCCCATCCTTTCGTTCCCTCCCTAACCAACCCTAAGTATCATTCATTCGTTCATTCGGTTCGTTCGTTAGTTTCGCACTCCCCCGCAAAGCCAAGAGGCGCCTCCGCGCCACGATCTGTCTCCTCCTGGACCTCGTAAAACTTATCCCGGTCATATATGAGACGGGATGATGCCCCGAACGAGAATGGTAATGATAGCTTAGGGCGCGAAGGGGAAAGGGGGAATAGGTGGGGATGCAGGGGTCGACGGGTGCAAGTCGGGCATGTGAGTCTTATCTTTCGTATATCAGGTTATACCCGGGCCCTGGACGATATTACGCAATTTGTCATTTGCTTTATTGAAACTGGAGATTGTTAGTTACTGTCACATTGATGGGAAGATTATTAAATTTCTCGAAGGGGAAAGGACACAAGGAGGGGAGGGGTAAGGTGGGGAAATATATTGTTTCTCAAAGCTGAGACGAAGTAATTCTAATTGGCTTAGGATGAAATTATTTGCAATTTTTTCTGGTTCATGGCATTTAAAATAGATTTTGATGAAATCCAGGAATTTCACTGGATTAAGGGAGCTTTATTAGATTTATGAAATTATTCAGTAAAGATTTTGCCCGTTATCATAAAAGGGATTGTGAAATCCATTTACATTGTCTATGGATTTAATATGATATAATTTATTTTAAATACCTTACGGGTAAGGTAAAAGATATACCTTTCAAATTTTGAAAAATACATCTTTTAAAACCTTTTTTTTTATATATTAAAAGAACAAATACTATGTCATTTTAAAATTACTTTTATGCATGTATTGACCTTTCAAGAGTGTATTTTTTTTAAATATTTAGATTGGTTATTAATTAATTTAAACTGACCGACTGGATCATCTTTATGATTCTGATTCATGCGAGAACCATAAATGTGTACAACAAGATATTAAAAAATCAGAACCAGAAAAATAAAGCTGAATTAACAGGCTACCTGGTCCATAGGGTGGTAAAATAAAAAAAAATAAAAATCCGAGGCCGTGGATCGAATGAAAAAATACCAAAAATGTTGAAACATTTTTTGGGCCCTATTTCTTTGGATTGCGTGAGAACCGTGGCCTTGAAAATTGTTTGGTTGAAAGTTCCAAAAACTAGAGTTTTGGAGCTTTAAGACGCTTTTTTTAGATCCTTGATACGATTATTTCTCCTTTAGATAAGCTCGATTCACACGCTCTTGTTTCGTCGCGATGTACAATGTACGATGTTGGTCGTACCACGAACATTGACAGTGTGTACGACAAACCGGGCGGGGAATAACCTCGTGCGCGAAATCAACATCAGTTTGATTTTTCCTCGTTCATCGTGGCCTCACCGCTAACTTCTTTTGTGTGGATTCGATTGTCAGCTGTCAGACAGTACGAACTAAAGCATCGAACATGGAACATCGAGCACGTTCCTGGTACCACGAGTGTGTGAATCGAGCTATACAGCCGGTCAAATATCACTACAAAATTTATATATTTTTGTTTGTTCCCTTAAGGGGAGCAAACCCTGTAAAATGCCTGAAAATAAGCCATTTTTCATGAGTATTTTATAAAGGTGAAAAAATAACTGCATCATTTTAAATTCTAAATATCATTTCATTATATATTAAAGGTGTAGGCAAACATTTTTGTTAAATTTTAAAATTCAAAATAACAGCTTTTTTAGGGTATACTCTTTTCGGCGTTTCAAGTGTGACGTAAAAAGTGCTGCATCTGGCATATTTTTTCTATTGATCTAAAATCAAAATAAAAAAAAGTTTTCTATTACTGACATGTGTAAAGGAAGGCTAAACCTTTAAAATTAAAAAAAATATATAAAATTAAAAGTTAGGTAGGCCGTTTAATCAAAAGTTCAAATTTTCGGATATTTGTTTGGCTATTTTTACCCCAAAAATATGATTTATTTTCGCGATATCTTTAAAATTATAGGTACATCCTACCGATAATAATATAGGCAGAAACCCACCAAAATTTCAGCCAAATCGATTAATAACCTTTTGAGCTACAGCAGCAGCAGTTTTTGAAAACGCGGTTTCGAGATAATCGCGTTTAAAGTTCCAGTACAATGAGTTTTAACACGAAGAATCGTATTTCACTTTCAAAATAAACGGTTCAAATATAGAATATTTGGATTTTTTCTTTTTCCGGGATGTTCCCTATATATTATACTTTCGAAATATGAGGAAAAAAAATCGATTTTTTGAAAAATTTACAGGGTTTGCTTCCCTTAATTGTTTGGAATAGTGTATCATATTGAGAATTTTTTCATTTGAGTATGAGTTCGAGTATCAAGTATCAGGGATTTTGCGATGAATATGAGATGAATATGAACATCTGATACATGCACTAATTTTTTATTTCTCAGTGAAGAGGCGTGCCTTATTTGGGCTGTTTTGGATGCGTTAGGGTTTGTACGAATTTGCGTCAGGCTACATCTTAACAACTTAGAGTTTTGCTTCGGAAATTTTAAACACCGAAAGTTAAATAGAATTTCTAGTTTTCATCTGAACTAGGTACCTACATATGTATGTATATTGAATTTTTATGCGCATAACAACAAGAGAGAAAATATCAATATTTTGAATTTCACTAGGATTAAAGTTTTCAGTTTATTAATAACAAAGCTAACAAATATTAAATTCGTTATGTTATACGAAACTTGAAAAAGCACATCTAGAGTTATGTGTATATTCAACGTTTTAATAATTTATTTAATCTCTTTATCATTAAAACAACGGGGGTATATATAATTATGGCAGTACTTCTAATTAAATTTTTCTCTCATTTATTAAAACTGATAAAATAAATTGATGCTTATACGATTACCGAATTTGAACCATTTTTGGTCATGTAAAAATAGTTTTATACTTGGTTTCAAATGGATTTAACTTCATGAAATTTATGACTTTATCAGAAAAAAATATATTCACCATAGTTTTAATTTGGAAAAGGTATTTGGTTATTTGATTAAATTAAATCTATAAACATTTAATGTAACCAAAACCCAAATTTAATATTTTCGCAAATGTGATGATAGTAGATAGATAACAAATGGATTACAAATAAAGTATACGACAACTTACGCACAGCTCAATAAATTTTTCCTCAAATGTCTGTCAAACGTAAGAACATATTGTCAAAAAGCTGTCTATTTAATATGAGAAAAAAGAACTGGAAACCCCCAGAGGTTATAGACGTAAACGTAATCAATGACTCTTATTTTGATTGCAATGCCTATGCACATACGTTTGTGTACAGTAGCTTTAATGCACCCATCCTGTTGGATCGACTGTAGAAACATTCCATGTTTGGTTTTATACACCCCGAGCGAAATGAACACTCCCCAAACAAATGCATTCTGGCATTTAGCATACCAACACCGTGCCATCGTACCCACTGCCCACATAGAGCATCTGTATCAATATATCAAATCAAGTAAGACTTTGCAGCTAAAGTTATCTCAATTGATTTATTTAACAATAGTTTATACCTTGAGAACAGGCAGATGACTGTGCTTACATACTGGATTACAAATAGTCCCATCCTCTGGGATATATTAGTTCTGCTCCTATCATCAGACTCGATCCAAATTAATTTCATTTCTCTTGGGAAATGGGCATACAGATAAAGAAATATTTTTTTGATTGGGTATGTTTCCTGAATTTAGAAGAGGAATTACTTGTGCCCGTTGAAAATCTTGAAATTTATATTTGATATTGGGATGATACCATTTCTACACTGTAAACTTTGATATTTTAGATTCAAATATTAAGATATTTTATCCATCAATTTGTTTAACTTCAGCAACCGCACCGGAGTAACAGAGCAAATGTTATAATTTAAAATATCATATTTTTAAATATAGTACGTTTAAATATTTTATGTATTTTATGCGTGTTGATCACTTATTAAATGAATAATTTAATTTATAAAACACATGAAAAGGAGATAGAACTATCAACCTTAACTTTTTTTTATCATAGTTTAAAAACTTTTTTTTTTTTCAAAGTTATAGTAGTTGTATCAAAGACTTTATAACCGGATCCGATGTGAAAACAACACAGCTAGTGTACATATATGATTTTCTAGTAGGTTACGACTTTCAAAAAACATATAGCAGAATAAAACCTTTTTGAAAAATCATTAAGAAATAGTGAATTATACTAAGATATTTTAATGTAGTCGTATAGCCGAAAGCAAAAACAATTGCTACTAGATTTCATTAAGTCCATTATCCTTGCTGTTGCCCATCTCCACCAAAACTGGAATGCATCGCATCCTTAATTGCCTTTTCTTATCCTATCACCATGTCGCCGAGAACAAGCCCCAAACTTTGTCCAAACAAATTAGAGAATTGCCCAGTAAATAAGTAATTTAACAAATTAACAGAAACACACTTCTCACATTTGTGTAAAGCAAAATAGAAAAACGAAAAACTTCTGCAACTGCATTTTCAATTAGAGTGCTCCAACATTGAAACACGACCTGACGTTTTAGGGGGGGTTGTTCTGAAATCCAAACTGAGAAGGGTGCTGCATGTGGGGTTTAGTAGCTGGTAGGTATATGTTGATGATGTTGTGTTACTTTAGTGTATGAAATTGCGAATACAGTAGTGTATTTTGTGTTCAATTACCGATACCTAGCTTCTGCTAGAGGTTCTTAATTACAACCTGAAGTAGTACTTAATTTCATTACCTCGAATCGGCTCGTACACGAGAGTACTTTGCATGTTGCTATACGTGAAAAACACACCCTACCCGGAAAATGATAGGCCCGGCCAGTTCCTGCGAGGGGTAAAAGTGTAGAGGGAGGGGATGGAATCAGGCCATTAATTCTCGTTTCCCCAGTACTTCACAACTTTTTCGAAACTTTTACACAAACCCGAATTTCCTGTAAACTTTCACCTTGCATGAATCTGGCAAAGGGAAATAGCTTCGGATACACAAAGAATTCAATACGGGCTATGGTAGAACCACCCTGTGTACAGGGCGTGCGGGAGGAGGGGGGAAATGGAACCAAGGGGAGCGCTTAGTATGCTCCACAGTTCTTTTGGGGCAACAGTGCTCTAAGATGAGAACATAAATTGGAAAAAGTTGGGTGTAGCCCCGGCTAAATGTATCACCAGGGCTCATAGAGGTGTCATCTCGGCACATAAGACAGAGTTCCTGGACTCGATACCATCGAGGGTGTGGAAACTTTTCAGGATGGTGCCAGAAGCGGGATGCGACGGGAAAAAAACGTCCGGATTGTGGTAATTGCGATTTTTGGCGGACAGGTTGGAATTTTTTTCTTTTTTTTTTTGCACCGCGGTAAATTCATACTGCGGTTACCGCCCCCAACCATCAGCCTGATTTAGGCCTCGAGCCGGACAGACATGCCCTTACTTTTCGGTGGTGGGTCCCGTCTGGGTTCCGAGCTCGGCCAAGGTAGCGGTGGGGGTGGGCGAAGGGAATAATTTTTGGCAGTTTTCCTACAACAACAGCGACTGCAACATAAGTGCCCTACCAACGGTACCGGCAACTTTTAATGTGAAAACTTTATTCCGAGTGATGCACAAGTTTTAATGAGCATTCGTGTGATTCGGTGGGGTGCTGGGCGGGGCGCGGGTGGAAATTATGTTCTTGGGCAATTAATTTGCTTCAATTTTCGGTTCTAGATAGCGGTGGGCGTCCTACGGAGCCCTAGCGCCGCTGTAGGCGCAACCTACAAGTTTTTGCTTCTTGAAGTCGATGCAGCAGAAAGTCATCGTCCTTAATTTGCTGTGTTATGCTGTAACAGTTGCTCGAAATTTCTTACTGAATCTTTCTTGTTATTTCTAGTAGGAGGAGAGACGAAACGAGGGAAAATAGAGCAAGAAGCAACAAAAATCATCATATCTTGGTGAAATTCATAAAGTAAGAGCCCATTTCTCATATCGAGGATGCTTGAATAATTGAATTTTCCCTCAAAATAGTTGCTGGAAAATTATGGAAATTTTCGGTATCTTTCAATTTATATACGAAGAGAAAGTACGCAACAGTTTTAATCGCTTGATTGGCAGGAAGTTGGAAAATTGCTCAAAATTCGCCTCCTCAAATCTTTCTTGGGAATCAATTTAATTTATTAATGAAGAGATTGTGCCAACTCATTTCATGATTTGCCGAAGCTGAAGCAAATTTTACAGTTGATTGAGTATAACTTCCTGAAAACATCCCTCTCAAAGTAATTCTCTGCAGGGTAACAGATCAAAACTTTAGTCAAAATGTAACTAAAACTCTGGCGATTTTAATTATCTTCTATAATCTATGGTAAAAGTTCCAAATCGAAAATTCTAAATGTGCCAAATTCAGTGGTGATTATATAAACTTTCTATTTAAAATGTTCATACCAACAATTTAAGTCTAAAATACATACTTTCATACCAAAACTAGTTTTTATTAGTTGAAAAATTAAGAAGTTATCACCTGGACACTTTTTTTCAAATTTTAATATTAACCCCTTACTGCATGATTTTTTATTTTGTCATGAAAAAATATATGTGGTAGGAAACACTAAATAAATGGACACGTGTTTCAGGATTTTTCTTTTTATTGAATAATTTTTTAAAATTTTCCACTTTTCCTCTCTGGATCCATTCAGTTACAATCACTCATAAGTAATTATTACTTGTTAAAACAAAATAAATTTACCTTAGAAGCGCTAACACTGAGATTTATATATTGTTACAAAATTTCGAATTTCATAAACTCGCTCCGCGCAGGTTCATACCTATTCGTTGACTTTGATGAACGATGTAGTTCACACAACTTGCTTATAGATGGCGGTTTTATACATAAAATGAAACTATAGGACTAATTTGACACAGTATGCATAAAAGAAGAAAATCAGTTTGAAACTTAAAAATATTTAACTTAGTATGGTTTGGTTCATATGTGAATCACGATGCGGTAAGGGGTTAAAGCAAATATTAAATGTAAATAAATATCTTTGTAATAAGAACATTTTTGTTTCCTCTTACTTATTTTATAGAAACCTCGGACTCCACTTACGACTCAAAATTCACCTGAAAAACCCACATTATCAAAAATATAAAAGAGCTGAAATTAGGATACCCAAAATCTCTACAGACTACTTCACAAAAAATCTCTCCCCAACTTGAATTACTAAACATATGTACTGCGCATGAGCGTATGGACTGAAAATTTGAAGATCAACGAAAAAAACCAATATCTCAATTATCCACAGAATCAAAACCAAGATCATCAAGGTAATCCTCGGAGCGCCTCGATATATAAATAACAAAATAATTCAACGGAGCACTAACGTAGGAACATCACACAACTAAACAAAGCAAGTGCAACAGAGCGCAATAATTCTTTAAAATTTTAGAATATTTGAATTAAGCTCCCATATCTAATTAAAATTAAAATTAATCATAAAAGCTACGACTACCAGTATAAGAATTTATACAGTCTTCATTAAGAAAGTGTCTAAGGAAATTTACTTAAATACTTAAAAATTATGTTTAAAAAAAGCCGCCCAAGTGCGAGTCGGGACTCGGGCAATTAACGTTTCGTACTAGATTACCTAATCTTTTAATATAACTACTATATAAGTACAGTGAAAGTCACTTATAATAATCGAACCATAGAAATTTGGTTTGATTCCTATAGGTATCCTATAATTTTTTGCAGTCGGGTATAACGTTGTCGGATATAACGATGTGCAGATGAAAAAAATCACATTGCAACGTGAGTCGAGTGTTCCGTTTGGTATATGTTTTTGTAACAATTTTGCGACTGATGGGATTCTCAGAATTTCCGATATCGAAATGGAACAAAAATATGTTAGTATGCGACTGTTGCTGTTCGAAATATCTCAATTACTAAACTGTGAACTGCTTAAAACTGTGCGAATGGTATACGTATGCAGTTTGGTAAATAATAAAAATATATTTCTTACATTTTACCACAAAAATCAGCTTTTAATTTTGAGAAGAACGAAAAACAAAACGTTTGGTGAGAAATTATTATTGTACAGTGGGGTAGTGGTAGATTTAATTTAAATATCGCCTTCTTGACAAAATTGACACATAGGTGATCTTATGTTTGCTTACTTATGGATAGGTAGGTATATATTTCATGTTATATAAATATATATATACTTAGCTTCTTTTATATGAACTTTTGTTTTCCCTAACTAAGTCATCAATTTATTTTTATGTAAGAAAATGCATACACGAATTTGCTTTTCATTTCATCTTATTTAAAACAAATTAGTTACACCTTTATAAAGACGACCGTTTATAACGACAGGAATTTGCCCATGCCTTGGTCGTCGTTATAACCGATATTCACTGTAAATATCATAAATTTATCATATAACATGAACCGTACTAAACTTACAGTGAATAATACCTCGTTTTAATTTTATCAGTAATGTCGGACGAAGCAACTGTAGAAGTTTATATTGAAAATTAGTTTTTAAGTGATAGAAACAAAACTAAACCTTATAATCTTCGTTCAATATAGACCTATTGTTTTTTAAGTAAGGCCAGGGACAGCACTTTTTTAGCGTTCTTTGTATAATTTGTTAAAAAACGTTTTCATGATAAAAGTGTAAAAAATAATTTTGAACTCGCATCTTGATAAGCTTTCATTAGATATCCCAGTAAAGCTGACCCCTATATTAAAACTAAGCTTTTTTTACATCAGTTCTGTTTTTGGGCCAGAAATATGTTATAACTGTGCCAGATTTCAACTCCCTACGTCTAATAGTCTGAGAAATACAGTTGTGACACACGGACGGACAGATTCCAAGTATTTCCAAAAGTGTTTCGTCGTTTTGTCCATTTTGGCACGGAACACCAAAAGAATCAAGAAGTCCGAAGTTCAATCCCTGCGAACTTTACAAAATAAATATTTAGTTTTCCATGTATAAATATGCACTCAGTATGATATAGGTATGTTAAAAGTGGTATTAAAATTTACTATGTTTGAACTAATACGGATTTTGAATTTTCTCTAAACAGCTTACAATCGTGGTGTAGATAAGAACGTGCATGGGTTACAAACTCTGTAAAAATTGTTGTAAAAGCCCTTAAAAGGGCAATCGGCTTAAGCAGCACCGACGGCAGTGCCCTCTAAAGGGCAAAAATCTTGATGAGCTTGTTATTAGTACACCCGGTGGCCCCGTGCAATTTCATTATCGTGAAAAGAGCACTCCAAAGGTTGGTATAAAAGCGGAAATCGCTCCCAACGTTAACATTATGGGAAAACTGGGAAACGCATCAGCTCAAGCCGAGCGCTGATACAAAATCTTCAATGAATATTTAATTAGAGTAGTAAAACGAGAGATTTATGTTAAAATAACTCACCAAGCAATTTCCTCCAAAAATTAAAGCGACTTCACATCATCTGGGCGACTGGATGGCCCTGACGAGTGAGTCCCTGCAGCTCCTTTTCGCCGGGAGTCTTGAATACAAAATTTAGGACTGAAAAGCCCTTGCGTACAGCAATACGATCTCATCATCATCGGTGTGAGCAGAACCATAAATTGCGTTTATACCAGAGTTATGCCGGATAAATCGTCATTTTCCATACTCCTGGTGTATACCGGCGTCTAAAAAAAGAAGAAAAAAAATTGAAGATGAAGAAAAAAAAACGAGCGAATAAACTCGACGAAATCTTCCAGAAAATTTACATAAATACACCAAAAGTACTTTCTCATCAACTCAACATTGAAAATGAATCTACAGCCGACAACAGTTTGGGGACACAAACCAAAGAGGACGAAAATTTTTGTGGAGCACCACCACACCGTTCGTCGTGATGGTTAAAAGGACGACACTCAAAATGAGATGAGATGCAAATTCCTCAAATCTACGGGGAACAGGCACTCAAATTAGCGACGGAGTTAGACAATTTTATTGAATCATTTCGGGCAGAAGTTACGATTTTAAGTTAATTTACCCTCCAGGCCTCTCGAGACGACGACGATGACTGTGACGTCGTGGAATAGAGTCGGGGGACGGGGGGCTGGAAGGGGGCAAGTAACGATGATGATGAACGAACGAATAAATCTACAAAGTAACCAACTAACCGACCTACCGAGCTCCTTCTTCCCGGATAAATGCAAATGAGTTTGCACTACTCTGGGACAATTTAAATCCCTCAAGGAATAAGAAATGAAGTGCGTCGGTGAATCCGGCGAGGAGCAGGCATAAACAAGTTTCAATTGCAAAAATGATCTCGACACAGCGATGAATGCGCGAAGAGAATTGCGACCCACCCACACACCTCGAAAAAAAAAACCCTCGGGTGCGCTCCGACAGCTCCACCTACTTCCAGCCCCACCGGCACAAGTTGGGTCCCATGACATTCAAATGAAAAGCTGAAATTTGTGTCAAGGATGTGGAACTGCATTAGCACAGCTCTGAAGCGCTTTTCTAATTTTTTTATCGATCTAACCCAATTTTTACGTAACAATGTTTTCTGAACTATCCCTTCAAAAATTTATTCTAAGGGCCTGTTTCGTTGCATTCGACATTATTCAGTTAACTAACCAAAAACTGCTTCATTTTTTCTTCAAACCAAAACTCACTTGTCCTTAAACTTTTATCCGTGTTCTCACTCCTGCATTCTAAAAATCAGCAATACTCTTTCAATGTCTATACATTTTGATATATGCTATATGCAGATTAAACACTTAATGCTATGGACAGACTACTGCAATTGAACTACTTCCTGACGTCACGTTCGATATCTAGGAACCAGTTCAATTAGTAGTTTGTCACCTATTCGATTCTGGAACGGCTTCAAGAAGACTTGAAAGTCATGTAACCTCTGATCGACTTCAAATCGGCTTGACTCAAGTCGATCCGAAAAATTTATCGGATCGACTTGAACCAAAACCATGTAACCGCGGCTTGAGCGCTTCAGTTTTGATATTAGTTGTTAGTAGCGTCTCAAGTCAGTTGTGTGTTATTTTCTGGTCATGAGTGTTGAATAAAGGAAATCATAATAAAAATTGCGCTTTCCATCACGTATTTCGCGGCAAACTTGTACGAAGTGTCAAATATATTTTCAAGCCAGCTTGAAGTCAAGCCCTCAAGTCGGAAAGCTGTCAGTTCAATCTCAAGTCAAGTCCTCAATCCGACATGTAACCGTATAGTATATGAGAACTATGACCTGAAAATAATTTATTTAATTGCAAAAAACTTGCAAATACAGGCTGAGATGATAAGAAGGCGAGTCGAAACTACAACAAAAGGAATGAAAAAGCCGAAATATTCATGTCTTTAGTACGCTATTTTTACACTACTGGCGTTGAGAGCAGGAAAGGTTGTACAAATTCAGTTTGAACTGGATCAATTGTGCGGATTTTGTGAATCAGTTCATATGGGACTTTTGCATGGCCTACGTCATTCTGACGTCAGGAACTCGTTCAATTTCTGTAGTCTGTCCACAGCCTAGCTTTCGAGAAAAGTTCACTTCTAAATGTTTAAAAATCTAAACAGACAAACTATTATATATTTATATAATTAACTATAATTTGAGATTTAACTTCTTTCAACTGATAAGTATATCTCTTAAACTTAACAATTAAATGAGGCAATGACGTTTAGTTTAATAGGTTTATATTAAATTGAACGTTGTGAATAGAAGATATTTATCTATTTTTTTACCATACCACTATTCAACCTATTTTGAAATGAATTGTCCTTTAAAAAAAAAACAAAAAACGGTTTTTATTTAATTAAAACGAACTTCACTTTAAAATCGTATACATACTAAATTTTTTTATAATAAAACGTTAAATTCAATTTAAATACATGATATTAATTTTGCTAATTACTTTACTCTTAACGGATTTTATGTTTACATATGTTTATTTTATGTATCTATAATATATACATTTTGACATATATATACATACACATATCCTCACTGAAATTTCATATGTAGTAACCATATCTAATATGGGCCAAATTTCTTTTCAATGCCTAATTCGAGCAGTGGTTGAAAAAAAAAAAATTGAAATTGAAATTAACATTTTCTTGTTATTTATTGTTGATATAGAATGGTAATAGTTTAATCTATTATATACTGACATTTGCAGCGATGTTTTAAATTATATTACTATATTTATGATAATTCGACAATTCGGTCGAAAAATGAAACAATAGCGTTACTTTAATATAAATTTAAGTTTTATAGTTATATAATCAACTAAACTCACTAATATAGCAATTTTCAACTTTATTACCAATATTAATCTCCCATAAAGTTGAATCACAGAAAAAATAAGTTCAATGAAATATTCTTAATATTTTAGATCACTGCGTTCCCAAAGCATTTCTTAAAA
Organism: Machimus rusticus; assembly: GCA_951509405.1. Classification (NCBI taxonomy): domain Eukaryota; kingdom Metazoa; phylum Arthropoda; class Insecta; order Diptera; family Asilidae; genus Machimus; species Machimus rusticus. Next base: position 3,243,787 of record OX608054.1, read on the forward strand.
TGTTTAACTTTTCTAATAATGACAAAAAAAAAACAACAATTAATACAAACTAGCAATAGAAGCTTTGATTTTTACAAATAAAACAACTGCGTTATTTTTTATAGTAAGTAGTAGTACCTAGGAATAACGCAGTAGTAAATATTCAATTATATCGTAAATGTGCACTAAATGGAAAAACAAAAAGCAGACTTTTTGTCACTGTCAAAACCGATACCTAAATATATATGTATAAGAATAATATTAATGCAAATATCATCAGTACTTACTTTTCGACGCCGCGCCGGTAACTCAGCGGCCACGCAATAAACACACGGACCTCTCCCAATGACTGTGAAGCGATTAATTAGCCTAACTTATTACCCCCGTGTAGCGGCTATCATTTGTTTTAAGAGTTACAACAAGTCGAACAAAATGAGGTATATTAAATTGCAATTAGGTTTATTTTCATAAGTAACGCAAGGTAATTAAGATTTTATTCTTCGCTGGGGACACAATGTAAAATATTTTTTATTTTATTAAACGTTTTAGCGTTTTAGGTAAAAGGTATCTATTGGAATTGCAATAAAGTACAAAACTTACAACATTGATAACGATATTCTTTGTACTTGTATCTAGGATATATTATGAGATATTGCTGTTTATAACATAAGATTCATACTCTAAGACAGCAATATTTTGTATGAAAAACAACTGCATTACTAAGAAAGACAACGTTGTTATCGTAATTAGCGAATAAATAATATAACATTTTTATTATATCGTATTTTGGTGAGTAGGAAAATAGTGTTATGTATATAAATTAATGTATTTTTTTCACAAATTTGTGCTGCTTCCTCATGAAAAGTGAAATTCATCCGAAGAGACCGATTTTTAAGCATCAAAAAGAATTTTGGACCATAATTATAATGATTACATTTATAGGTATGCTAACCAAATTCAGAAATTTGGCCTTAAGAGGTAATATCACCTTGTGTGCATGAAATAAAAGGTCATTTTCAAAAATTTATAAAAAAACAAAGGATCAATATTTTTTAATTTTGTTTTATTTTTTACGTGATTATATAGGTTTTAATGTACAAGGAACAAGTTTTTTTAAACTATTTAAAAACAAAATGGCGGCGCTACCAGTGATGGAAGGAAGCTCCTTACTTTTCCTTGGCGACCATCCACAGGTCGTAGTTTTTGATCTTAAATAAAAAACCAAAAATATTCTTAAAGTAGATACCAAAACCCAGTGAAGTACGTAGGATTTTTTGATAAACTAAAATTTGACGTTTTCATGATCGATTTTCGGCCGATTTTTTCGTAAAAAAATTTTTTTTTTCTTAAAAACGCCGCCATGTTGTTTAAAAATCATGGGGCGCGATATAAAGGTATGATTGAGTGAAACAAATAGGTTAATAAGGTTAAAGACCTGAGAAAGACGCCTGTTACTACTTACCCCTGTTACAATAAGCCCCCCTCCCCTACCACTTATGTAGTTTGTTATGCCAAAATAAAGGTGTGTAGAAAAACTTTTCACCAGTATTTATATAAAAGCAAAATTCTTGAATTTCAGCGTTTACTTAGGTAAATCAAATCTGACAACATTCAGTGTGCTTTCATTATTATGTCATCTTTCTTTGTTCGGAAACATCCCTTTAGTGAATACATATTTTAATGGAATTTAAAACCTATGGAATACTCGAGAAATTCAAATATTCACAAATTGAATGTTACATAATTCTTTCAGAATTTCACAGAATATAAAACAAAAAACTGAATTTCCCTCTAATTGGATAAAACAAAGTTGCATGAGCGCAAAAAAATGCAGAAATTACCTAAAAACAGGCCAACCTAATACTTATGCACCAATATGACCTAATTTCAAAAGTATCAATGCTATTCAGCGTCCCCATTACACCCCCATAAAATTTGTCTCGACTATTGAATTACATTCCCGGTGTTATTGCAATTGACATTCTCAGTCCTCCGGGGGCTAAATCCCAGCCGTACACCGCGACCGCCCACTCAACTCCTATTCCACTTCAAAAAATTTTTTGGGAAACTTTTATCTCTTGGGTAAGCAATCGCAGCCGCCCTCAATATTCGAGTTCATATAAAAAAAAAAGCGCAATAATTTTGCATGTCAGCAACATGCAGTTTTTGGATTCGATGGCTGGAGATTTGTTGCCATGGAAGCTTTCATCCTATTCCACTTTTTTCCTCAGTTTTAATATTTTTTACCCCCGCAAATATTTTGTTTTCAATATCCATTACTTTTGAGCGGGGCCTTGTTTGAGCTACTCGACGGACGGAAGATATATGAAAATAGTAAAGGACCTGAACGCAAATGTTTAGAGATTTTTGTCCATGTTTGGAGGCGCCGTAGTGCTGCGGGGGTGGTTCCGGCCCGAGTTGAAATTGCCTAAGCCATCCGTAGGCGTGCATTGAGTAAAATACTTATCACAGGAAAAATACTGAATTGGGGAAAATAACTCAGGAAATTGATTCCAACATATTCCATTCAATATTTTGTAAACATTTTGAACGGAACTCGGCTTAATTCAATTGCTTTTGTATTTGCCCGGTCATGGGTGTGCCTTAATTTTTTTTTGTATGTTTGTTATATTTAGACCGGCGAGCCTAAGTGCTAAAGCCAAATTTTTTTTCTGTAGGATGTAGTTCAAATGGAAAATTCTTTTATGCCGTATAAAGTTTTCATATCCATCCGGGTTGAATTAATTTTATTTTATTTTTTATTTCATTTACGGAAAATTAAGAATTTCAAGGAATAAAAGAACGTTACGATGATTGAAAGTAAAGGGATCGAAATTCAAAGGGTTCAGAAGTTTGAATTTAACTCGAATTTTCCTCATATATGCTTTTGAAAGCAATTTAATCTTCGTGTAGTTAATAACCCAGATTTTCTTCCACACAGCACTAGAACTTTTTGCCACAAGGGACATGCATGAATGCAATTTTGGAACTAGAATAAAGTTTTTGGGAGAGCTCGGTTAGCTTTATAGATAAGAAAATCTTAATTATACATACAACATACAAACATAAGAGTAGATGGCATATAGTCCTTTATGGTCAATCTCTTCTGGAAACAACATTTCTTGAATGTCTGATTAATCAACGAAATCGCTTCAACCACTCATAGTGAAATATCACAAGATTCAGTACCATCACCTGCAAAGAGTATACGAATGTACTAAAATTGAAAACAACGTTTAATTATAATAATATTGAGAATTTCATAAGTAAAACTAATTTTCTGCAAAAATACAGCCGTCTAAAGGAAAAAAAGCGTACAATCTTTTGAACCATGTTTAGAAATATTGATAAAATTTTCTTTAGTCTTTAAATTGGATAATATGTAGGCATTCTGTACATTTCAAATGAATAAAATTTTTCATTAAACTCAGAATTTTTGTATATAACGAAATATATTATTATTATTATTATTACACAGGGAACGAATTTTTATTTTATTTTAACGGCAGAGCAAATGATAGTCGTCTATATAAAAATTTTTCTATAGATTATGAATTCTCAAATGAAAATTCTAAATTCATTCTCATTTTCAGGAAAAATATACTTAAAAATATAAATGTATGCACTTCAAAAATAAAAGTTTATCAATAAATTGGTGAACAAGTTTTTTCCCGGGTGGGGGCGGTTTTTATGATTTTCGTTTAATTTCTACTCATTACTGTATGTTTATAGAAAAAAATCATTATCATTTTTAAGGAATATTTGGATTTTTTTATATTGTATATAATATCTTAAGATTCAAGTTTTGGTTTAAGTTACAACATAGCTCCTAGAACAATTTGTTATTTTTTCATAAATGCCACAAAAAACTTTTGTATTTTTCAACCCTATTCTTATCTAAAAACGGAATCCAATTAGGTAATTTTAATTTGGCGTTAGCCTGTGTTATTATTGTTAGATGAACATTGTGCATTATAATTTTAATATCTGTACAATTATGGACATGACTTCTTCGTTAAAAATAATGAATAATCAACTCGTAGGTATGCAAAATTATATCAAAATTGGAGAAGATTAGAGATTATTAATTTTATCTATAGGCGATAATTAGTTGAACTACATAGTAGCAGTCATAAGACTAACAATATTTTGAGATATTATCAAAAAGTAGTCGATAGATTTGTGTCTGCGATTACATAATTGCCATAATCCGAAACATCAAGGATACATTGAATACAAAATAAACTACGAATCATTGTGCACGTTTTTCTACGTCGACAGCACAAACCAATCTCAAATGTTGGCACAAAGCTCGTCCCAAATTTATAGTATCATTAGCGAAATTCGTAAACGACTAGCGAAACCCCACAACGTAGCAAAAAAGAGTAATTTCCTATTAGGCGAAATAATGAACTCGTGCAATCAAATGGCACTAGAGATCCATTCGAATGTGATTTACAAGTGGAATAAACTTCATGAGCTTGCTACGGTGTAATCCATCAAAAATACATTGTACCTATACCGGCGGTGGGACGCATACAGACACACAAACCTATCTTTTTGTCCTCGACGGTGTCGTCATCGCCGGTGCTGCCACACACGGCAGGGGTGTCCCACTCCTGCTGGAGCACCTTGGCCCCAAAAAGTCTTTCCCTTCCATGTCACCGCATCACATCACACCGGCTGACCTGATGGATGTGGAAGTTCAACTTATGAGCTGCCAGGATATGGGGGATCCCGGACGACACGGAATATTTTGGGGTGAAATATTTGTTGGCGCGCACATATTAGAAACAAACAGACAACAAATAGTCGTCGTCGTCGTCGTCGTCGTCGCCGCTGGGTCCTGGTGGCTCCTCTAGGTGCTGTGCCGACGCGGCAAGGCGCACTTCCTTAAATGATAAATGGTTTCACGTGTGCTATCGAATCCAGGCAATTCTGACACACATGGAACAAATGGCACTTTCCTCTGCATGATAGTAAAAAGTAGTTGCGGCAATCGTGCGCTGCAGCTAATTCTAGTCTCTGCGACAGCTACGACATCAACGGCGACGTCGACGACTACGACGACGACGACGACGCCCTGTGGCACCCCTCAGTCGAGTCACACAAGTGGTTTACTCTATTCCACTGTTTTGAGCTTCTTATCAATCACAGGCTCAATGATTTATTGGGCAAACCCCACAAAAGATATGCGCTACCGAGGCCAGTTAAGTAGAGGTAGTCGATAACAATGGTAGTCAGTCCCCCTATCTGTGGTCGAAGGAATCCTCGCACAATGGCACGGGAAAAGAGATAAGATGACTCCTGAAAAAGGAAATGCTGAACGTAAATGTTTCTCCCTTGCGCCCTTGTAATGCTTCAGTTAATTCAGAGAATTTTTATCTCAAATATTACAACTGTTTTGCTCAATAGCGTATATTGAGAAATCGATAAAATATATCGAACTATTTTCTTTAAGTAGAGTTGTAAAGAAATCATTACTTTTGGTATTAATATATTGTTTATGGTAATTAATGTTTTATTAAAAATTTCAAATGCCATAATTGTAATAAGTAATTATAATTATCAACTTCAAGGTGTATGTGGACAAGTATAACCCAAATATAAATCAACCATTGTTTTTGTTTTCCTTCCCTTTTTGGTATATATATATTTTTTCCAATTTAAATTTCAATATTTTCCAAGAATACTTAGGAATAGAATATAAGATTTAAATTTGAACTATGCATTAAATAATTAATTATAATATATATAAATAATTAAATAATAATAATGAAAATATTAATCAACTACCCAGCCAACACAGCGACACATGTATATATTGTAGTCGATGCAATTCTGGTTCTACGTGATTGTTCAAAGGTTTAACTATTCTGGACCAAAAGCTCTACTTTATCGTAAATACGTACGCGCGCTTTCGATAGTTAACAGGTTTTGACTGGTAGCAAAAACTCTCTGTAACTTCTTCTTAATAAAGATTTTGTGACGAACGGACGAATTGTTTTTACTCTCGCACTACCAGAACTGTTACAATATTAAAGACGACGAAAAGATGACCGAATTTGTACCGCAAAGTCTTTGGGAATGAAACAATTGCCGTATTAAAGGCGATTAAAAGACGACTTACATGTTGCAGATTCAGTTGTTTTTTAGCCATGGGTTTAAAGTCATGTTTTAGCCAAGGCTTTAAGACGACTTTAATCTCTATTAATCAGATATCTTTAAGTCGACTAAAACCTGGCAAACTAAAAGCATCTACACTACACACATACATATGTAGAGGATAGACATATATAGTGGATAAAAATTTTTTTTTTTATTTTTTATTTTTATTTTTTTTATGTTTTAATTTTTTTTTTTGTTTATTTATTCTCTAAAGTTGTTTTCTTATTTTTGTCCTATTTTGTTTCTGTTAATTTTCTTCTTCTATAATTAATTAATTTTTATGTGTGGAAAACGAACTCACTAAACCCGGAATGGCATTGTCACAACTGAAGCATTCCACTAACTATACCACCAAATATCTTATATTGTGATTTTTTTTTATACACTCTCAAAAAATTTAGCAAAATATTTATAATATATCATAGATGAATGAAGAATGTACCTACTTCTAGCACTAAAATTAAAAATTCCTATTTTTTACACAAACACGACTTTTCGCCATGTCTCACAGACATCTTTTAGTCGACTGAAATGCGATATTTTAAAAATCTTTAATAGGACTGTATTACGCCACAGCCACGGTAAGCCATAATTAATACGACTTTTCGTCATGTCGTAAAGACTTTTCGCCATGTTTCAAACACATCCATTAGTCGACAGCTGAATGTTGTTTTGACAATCGTAGGGACAGTACAAATGGTTGCTGAATTAATTACATTTACATTTGGTTAAAACTCACGCATCTAAAATGATACCCGGGTCAAACGCAAAAATAATGTTCGGGCAGTGTAAAAGAAAAAACAATTTTTTTTGTTCTTTTTTGTTTTATTTTTTTATTTTTTGATGAATGACAAATAAAGCAGCTATCAAGAGTAACCCTATCCATAACTTTGTTTAATTCTAAATTTTTTTTTTAAACTGATGATTGAAGCACAAATAATTTGGGAAAAAAGAATTTTCCACGCAAATTTAGAGGTTATTTTTGAATGACTAGAGCAAAAATGAATTCATTATTGTAATTAAAAATAGGTAGTACTTAAGTTTATTGTTTTTAATTGAACTAATTAAAGTAATCTTGTATAAAAGACTATTTTTGGTATCTTCTGTGGACTATTTGGTCCACAGAAGAGACAGAAACAATTGAAAATCTCCGTTTTTTCAGTCAATTTGGGTGAACGATTTCTATTTCTTTTTTTCTAGTAACCAACACATCCATTTACAAATTAATAAGAAACATAAAAAAAATCGGTGCTGATTTTCACTTATTATATTTACATCGACTGTTTTGCGTTTGACCCACCCAGGTTGACGAGCGAAAGAAAAGATCACGTAAGTAAGAAAATGAACGGGATGGAACGATTTTGGTTAGATACATTTCCATTTTTAAATGTTTGATATAACTCTTTACATTCTTGATAAAAAAAAACGTTATATTTTGGAAACTATGCGAAAATTATTATTTATCCAAAAAACCGAAATAAAAGATTCTTTAATGTTCTATCAAAATTTCTGAAAAGACCTTCAGTTCATTTTAATTCAACACTTTAAACTTTGTACATATTTGTAATATGTATTCAACAAGTTTTAATCACGTCTTCTAACAATTGCCCAAAATATAATTTGATTTCAAAATAGCTAATAGCTAATATAGTTCATATTTTAAAATTATATTATTATAATTCTAATTTTTAATTTGGGGTTTCTGTAAATATACAATAAATCATTAATTTCAAATACATTGAAACTAGGTTAAGTTACAAAAAAAAAATATTAAGGTAAATAGTTCACAAGCCCGATAAATGGATAAAATCGATTGTTCTTCTTGATAAGTGAAGCAGTCGACATCGGAAATCCGAAGAATCAATTTGGTCTGCTGTTGTCGTTTCTGAAACCCCTCCTAATTGTGGAAAACTGCAGGTTGCTAATTCCGTCCGAAGTTTTGCCACTATCCGGACATCTGGCAACAGAATTTAGATGAATGATGCAAATGTCCCTCCTGGTTATGACCGGGACATCCGAAAAGTGTCAGTAAATAATACACTCCCTCTAATAACGAATTTAACGAGAGATCCACTTGCCCTCCATGGGGCTTTGGTTTATACAGCTCTAAACTGAAGGTATATGTCCCCAGAGTTGGGTCGGGGGATGGTTAGCGAAACGCGGGGAACTGGGGGGTTAGTGGAGCCCCAAAAACTGGGGCAGAGCAGCGAAGTAAAAATGTCAAGCCTCTGCGCCGGGAGTAGGAGTGAAATACACAATCCCGTCCCTGATCCGGCAGCAACAAGAGAGCATTCTTGAATTTCCTCCAGAACCGGGAGGCTGTGCTGTGATTGACATTTTCCATTCCTCGAATAAAATATTACGTAGCCCTCGCCTCAACAGCTCCAAGTCTCCAGGTAGTGGCCTCGACTGCTCCAGTTTTCTGGAACTACCTCAAAAACCTATCCCCGAGCACTATACCCAAAGTGACTGGGGGTTTTTAGGGTTTGGGGAGGATGTCGCTGCCTCCTGTCCCCCCGCCTCTGTCCTTCGTGGCGCCCTAGTCCTATATATCCCAGGCAGGATCCAGGGGCCACCATTGCTCCACCGCACTCTGTACGGACCCATCAACTTTCTATTCCAGGGAATCGCTGGCATATCCTTGCCATCAAATAACTTGGGGCTAAACGCCTGGAATACTAAAAAGTGGGAGCATTACAGGCGCGCTGCGCTGGAAAGGGGGGCGCTATACCACGAGACGGGGACAGAATTTGGTGGTCGGTTGCGGGTGGCACAATGACGCCACTGGCACACCAGAAAAAGGATCTCTAGAACCAAAGCCGACTTCCCATTTTCCCGCTCCTTCGAGCGGCATCGGGAGTTATTTGGTATTCAACAAAAGAACCCTGTGATAGTGCTCCGGGTGCGCTTCCTTCGACTTGGTGTTGTCACCGCTAGTTACTGCACCTTTAAGAAAGTTTACATTCAAGTTACAACTTCTACCAGCCGAGAATGCAACCTCCGCCCCCGCCCCTTAAGCCCCCCGAGGAATACTGGTTCTGGTGCAACCAAGCTAAACACCATCACCCGGTGGTGTGCACCAGAATTTCAAAGAAGAGGTTTTAACACTTTGCCACTATTCATTTCGTTCATCTGCACTGAGCTGTGCCTCCTTCCTCTGGTTAAACTCCTTAAAAAAAATAAAAACTAAAAAATACACATCCTTCCCGCCAAGCTTCTCGAAAAATACCGGGAAGAGATCCCTTAAAAGACAGCCCCACAATGATATGAATATCTTCTTCCGAGAGATGCACTGATGCAGTCAAAGGAATATTTCATGCAAAAAAAGGGGGGCATCCCGGAAAAAAAGTGGGTCAGAGGAGCGATACAAAACAGCCAGATGGTGGCTAAGTACTTGAACGTTTGTTACCTTTATTAACTACTCCGCGACGCTATGCCGGTACCAAAGAAAATGACAGTAAAACTTCTCGGGTGTCTCTCCGTAAAGAGCATTTTTACGGCAACATTTTAAAAAATTTTCCTTCTTTCTTGGGTAAAATTTAAGGGATTATAAAAATGGAAGTGGATAGAAAAAGGTGTGACACTTTCTCCCTATTTAAAGCCCGGCAAAAAGGCTCAAGGCTATTTTAGTAGTTGGTAATTCTTTTTCTTTTAAATTAGGTAGTTACTTTACAACTATCCAAAGAAAAATTTATGGACGACATGAAACAATGAAATTAAATTAGTAACCTAAAAGTAAGATAGCATCATATGGTGCCACATAAACTTTTCGTAAAAGAATTTTGCTAGGGATTTGTAATATTAATATGAACGCAAACAAGAAACTATATTTTATTGCTTATATAATATAATACATATAACAAAAACAACAATGATCATACTTTTCAAAAATAATTTCAATATTTTAGAGTTTAGAATAGCACTTAATTTTAAATTTCGGAAATTATTTGATTTAATTTAAAGATAAAACGGATAATTGTTTGTCTGGATACCGGATACCAGATATCCGGCAAGATTCAAACCCAGATTTCCGGATGTTCGACTATTGTTAATATACTTAGATAGATAGATATAGAATTGTGAGAGAGTGACAGATAACTTGATTTAAATTTGTTGATTGGTTAAAAATCAACTGGAAAATGTTATCTGTTAAAAAAACGATCACCTATTTTGCAATATTTTATTATAAATAGTAATATGACGATAGATAGTATGACGATCAATAAAAAAACATTTTTGAAAGCAAAATTGAATATTATTTGAAGTTGAAATCGATCTTAATACCTTACATTTGGTGGTTAACTAATTAGAAATAGAATTCACATTTCACAAAGTTTGCCGAATTTTATTTCAGCTCCTTGCAACAGCCTTTATAGCGAAAGACTTTTCTTCGAAGCTGGTTTTACTTGCGAAATTAAGCTAAATCGGTTGTTACAGGCAAATGCAGAGAATTTAGTCTTTATTCACCATAATTTGCCGCTTATTAATTTTGAATATTAATTTTGTATCTAAGTTTAAAATAAATAGTTTCCATAATACATATTTTGGGATTATCTTGATTCTTGAAAGCTATGTAGATAAGTTCCCAATGGTACGAGAATTAAAAAATCTTAAGGTAAAATCGTCCAGAATATTTGCTTTTATTTTTTATTAAAAATTAAATTAATTGTTTAATCAAAGTTTCTATAAGACTCTAATTTTAAACAATTGCCGGCCAGATAGTAAATTTTGATCGGAGAGGTCGTTTCATCTCTAATTTGATTAAATTATTTTGATTAAAAATTTTAACCATTGGAGAATACAAAGGGGCGTATATATTTTCAACACATTTTGAAAATGCGCGGGCCTAAGAATCTCTAGCTGTAGTTTTGGGTTAAAAATATACTTTAAAATGCTTCCTTTTGAAAAAGCAACTCGCAATAGAAGTCTGTGAAGAGTCATTCTAGCGTCGGTTTGCTTCGGGTAACAATTTTTAATTTGAAGTGATTTGTAAGTGATAGTACATAGTAAGATCAAATATTTTTTTCGAAGTCTCAGAATACATTAGTATGTACCGAGTAAATATATCGATGGTTTTTAGGGTTCCGTAGCCAAAGGGGAAAACGGGACCCTATTACTAAGACTCCGCTGTCCGTCCGTCTGTCACCAGGCTGTATTTCATGAACCGTGATAGTTAGACAGTTGAAATTTTCACAGATGACGTATTTCTGTTCCCGCTATAACAAAAAATACTAAAAAACAGAATAAAATAAATATTTAAGGGGGCTCCCATTCAACAGACATGATTTTTTTGCCGTTTTTATAGATAATGGTACGAAACCCTTCGTGCGCGAGTCCGACTCGCACTTGGCCGGTTTTTTTAATTTTCTGTCTGCCTCTTCTAAATTTGAATAATATACACATAAAAGTTTAACCAAAAATATTAAAAAACAAATACGAATTTTTTGGTAAGTACGTTTATTTTTTCAAAAATAATTTTGTTGTGTGGACGTTTATAAATATGCAAATAATTCCAACGTGCCACTTTTTATTTATATCAATTTATTAAACAAACTTCCAAAAAATCTTAATTTTTTTTTGCCGCACTAGTCAATTTAAAATAACAGAAGACCAAAATGTGTGTAGGCTCAAATTGACCCAGACCCCATGAGTTAAAGTGCTTTTAAAAGCAAGAATTAAATAAAAGCATTTATAATCAAAAATCATTAAAATTAAAGCCTGTCTTTAATTTAACTCTATACATATAAGCATACTAATCTTTTGAGGATCGTGTAGCGTGATATATTTTACTTAACAGTGACGCCACAAGGTGCCACATTGAGGAATTTAACGTATAGTATTTATGTCCTACTGGTAGCATTTAACATTCAGTTCTGCGATATAAAAATTACAAATACTATAGTAGGAGCGAAATTAATCATAAATCAAAGGGCAAAGGAATAGATGAAAAGATATACTCAATGGTCAAAAATCAAAAGTATTGATTCTTCCAAATAGTAAATTAATTCGATGTCTCCCCCTGGCACCCCGTTTATGGGTAAAAGTTGAACGAAAAAGGAAGATGTTTTCACCTAAATGTGACTCCGACGTAGAGTAAATTTGTCAGGCTTCAAAGCTTTTTTGATGTGATGAAAATGACTTTTTGATGCAAATTAACCCGACACCGAATAACACCTCTGTTGAATTTTTAACAGGCACCATTTAATATGACGTTGGGTAGATAGAGAGGTGTGGGGTGGATGAGAAATTTCCCAAGGGTGAGGAAAATAGAGGGAAGAAAAAAATGGTTTTCCATAAAAAAAAAATAAGTCTAGGGTACCGGGGTTAGTTATTAGTGTGCCAGGTGCTGAATATCATTATCGCACACATTACACTGGAAAATCTAAAAAGGGATTTTTTTATTTTTAAATGAAACTTTTCCACCATCTCACCTTTAAGTGCTTTTCAGAGGTGATTACTTAAAGTGGGTGGCAGGTAACTTCGCATTTCTTCTTTTTCTGAGTTACTTCCTTTTTTTCTGGGGCAGTAGGACAATTTATGTAATTCATTTTAAAGAGTTTATGGCTGAAGATTTATATTAGTTTTACTTTAAAAAATTTTTCTTCATTTATTCAGTGAGTGTTTGGAAAATGAAAAAGAAGTAGTTTTTTTTATAATACAATAAAAATTCGGGTCAAAATTAGTATAATCAATGAAATATTAATATATTAATGAAAGATATTTTTCAATTCACCATAACAATTAATATTTTTTTAATTGCATCAATTTCCCCGATTTACACTGTAAATCGATTTCTCAGAAAATCATGTACATTGAAAAAGAAACTAAAATGTGCATTCTTCAGTCATTCACGTCAACGTTAAATGAAATCAACAGAGGTAATTCTAATTACGTTTTCATGAAAATTTTGTCACCAACTTTCCAAGAATATTTTGCAATTAAACATGACCGCTCTTGCATTATTGAGTGTTGTACTAGGTAAACTAAAAAGAACTGCTAATTTCCAAAGATTATTTTAGATATATTAAGAATTGTTCACTATTTGTATAAAAAATCCCTCGCAATCTAGCACAATAAAAACTAATGTATAACATTTGATTAGAATTGCGTTTGATGAAATATCGATCATAAAGGATTTTAGTGAAAAATTCATTTACAGCCAATAATAAAAAGCCATAAAAAATATGAAATAAAACGTCAGGCCTTGTATTCATTATGTTCGAAAAAAAAAATTATTAAAGAAATAAATAATTAAACCTCACTTCACACAGTTATTGTAATTTTATATTCATATTTAATATATGTATGTATATTCCTTACATTTGTCTCCCGATTTCTAAAGGTTTTAATTTTTCCGCTCTGGTTTCCTGTGTCAATTTGGTTTTTAATTCTCCTTTCTTTCAGTTGATGTTGTTTAATGTTATCAAACGAATTTTCAAGAAGAAAAAACTAATTTCATATCTATAAACTGTATATACCAGTTTTTTTTGAAAATTCGTTATACAAGATGGCCCAAAAGTCATCACCCCATTAGAAGATGCTATAATTTTTTAAAATGGCGGCAAATGTCAATTCTACTTTGACATTTGTGAAGTAAACAGATACAAAATACAAGTCAACTAGACATGGATGGCTGTACTCCTAAAAAACCCGGAATAATTGTTTCGACCGTGTAAAATGGTACCTATATATTATTATAATTATATGTTTTGACCGTAGTATCCTTTTAACCGCAACTCCTCAACCAGACAATTTTTTTATTGCGTTTGAAAGCTTTATGATTTTTTAAATTTTATGATTTTCTTAAACTGAGGTGTCGGTCATAGAATACAGTGCCTTAAGGGGTAGCCCTGGTGTAGTTGTTTCAAAAAATCAAATTTGTTTTCTTAAATCGATGGTATATTATCCCTAGAATATGCCCCCAAAACTCTAATTATGAACTTCTACTTTCGTGGGACGAAATAAGTGAAGTAAAATGCCTTACTCGGAGACTTTAAACGCGTTTTTCTCAAAACCATGTTTTCAAAACTTGTGTGCACAATAGCTCAAAAATGCTTGATGGATCAAAATAGTTATTTTTTAAATTAAAGGTGATTAAATTGCCTTGAATACCTACATTTAGTACTAAAAACATTATTTAGAGAAAATTGTGATATGAAAAAAAAAATAGTTTTTATTTTTCATGAAAAATACTTTATAACAGTCTGTTTTAATATCATGAAATTTAAAATTATGACATTTTATTTTTTGAATAAATATAAACTTTTGAATTTCATGAAATCAAATATTGTTATTTTATCATGAAACCTTTTAACAATTAAAATTAATTGCTGTCCCTTTTTACCCATACTATGGGGCAAAAAGAGACAGACTACAAGGTCTAGAAAAATTGTAAAATGACTTATTTCTACTATGATTATTCAACTAGAAATTGATTAAACATGGTCAGATAACTGTTTGTCTGATTAGTGTTTTACGCTTGATGTACTAGTAGGCTCGGTTTTCACAATGTAATTCGAAATAGTCAAATTGGACCTTTCAGCCCCGCATTCATGTAAAAAACGCTTTTCTTTTAAAATCATGATTTTTTAAATTTTTTACTTAATATTTTAGTTATATTTTCATATACATTATACATATATATGTACATATTAACATATGTATTTTTTTAGATAATTCTATGATCTAGCATCTCATAATTCTATGATCATACACGTCATGAAGAAAGAATTTTCGGAGGACCTTCCTATTTGTTTTTTTTTAATGACTTACTTAAACAGGCAAAGGCCAAGGTTAAAAATCGATACAAAACTGTGGCCTAAATCTATTTTATCGACATTTCCTAATTGCGTACAAAACTACAATTTCCTTAATTACTTTCAAATCTCATTCCGCAATTGCCGAGTTAATCCCTTAAAGAAGTGCGGAAGTTTTTAAACTTCCTTTTCCCTTCTTCGCCTTCAAAACGCAATTTTGTGCAATACCGGAAATTTTCAGAAATAAATTTAATTTGAGTCGTTAGCTGCTTACCGCACAAAGAAACATTGAGGCAAAGGACCCTATACCCTTACCAAATAGAAAAATAAAGTAAAAAAATAAAAAATAAAAATAGACGCGGGCAAAAGCTAAATTTCTTTGAAACACCCTACAAGAGAAAATTTTCTTATTCACTCCATTATCACTGTCCTTGTCGTTATCGTCGTCATCAATTCAATGCCCGTAATTGCGGAGACATTTTTACTTCTAGTTCCCTTCCTTTTATTTTACTTCTCATCAGCTTTGCTCCGTTCGCCCTTTTTTTTTTGTATTTTTTCTGTTCTCCTAGGACAAGACCACCCTATAAGCCCAGTGTTTTACTCTAGAGTCTAGATGGTGGCTTTTTTTCACCCTGTGCATTTCCCTTTTTTCCTACCCTGCTCCCTTGTCCTTCTCAAGAAGTGTGAAGCTTAATTGCTTGTTCTCGACTTAATGCGAAAATACTGTAGAATTCCATTGTGCACACAGAAATTGCAATTCTAAGAGATTCTCAACGACATTTTAGTTGAGTTTGAATCGTCTTGTCGTTTTCAAACTACACAGAAATTTCAAGTGGTGAAAAACACCGAAAAAAAAATAAAAATAAAATGTACTAAACAAGGGTTCGGTGGTGAAGACATTGGGAGTTGAGAAGGTTCTGAGCCGCCACGATATTTTTTTTCATTTATCTTGAGGATGAAACGACGACAGAGCATAAAGGATTAACAAACAAGAGGAAAATCCTTAATTGTTTCTCAGGTTGTCGGGTGCATTGTAAGAGTGTAGTACTTTTGTAAACACTTAATGAATTTTACGACCCTTTCAAATACGTAGGAATTTGTATTACCAAGAACCATAAACTAAGAAATGGGTGTAAAAAGTAGTCATAATCCGCGAATCTTTTAAAACACGCATTGGATATTTCTCAGGGTTGTTACGAATATAACTAACAGATATATAAAGACATAAAATCTATACTATTTAATGTTAAAAACCAAGCAGTTTTATTATCAGTAGCTATATAAATTCAGAGAAGAAATGTATGTAATAATGAAGAAACCGAATCTGCAAAAAATATGGGTTGTCTTATTTCAAGAAAAAAGTTACAATTGAATACTTCTTTGAAAAATATTCGACCCCTATTGTTTTGTTTTTCGGTGTGACGTTTCCTATTCGAAATATTCGACCATATCAGGATTTCCTTCATTTTTTCACGAATACAGCGCCACCTACGCCGAATACAAAAAAAAATTCCTTGACAAAAGTTACGTATTTTTTCATGAAGTTAGCCCCACCCCCGCCCTCAGGAGGTAAGGGTTGGTAGAGTTGAATACTTCTTTTAAAAATATTTTACCCCCTGTATTTTGTTTTCTGATGCGATGTGTTCTTTCCGAAATATTGGACCGTTCCGGGACTTTTGCTACACCCTGTATATGAATTTACTATTTTGCAATAAAAAATGGAGTCGTATAGTCGATTATAGGTCGATGGCAAGACTTTTCATAACCCCCCCACGCCCCATACCCCAGTTCTCATTACCCTTGCGTTTAATACGTTCGACTAGGCTACAAAATATATTGCTTATAAATTGCCACTTAAAACTTGACATGTGAATTATATTGAATGGAAATTTAATTTCTTTTTTCAAAATTAACTATATTTTCACATTTTTCTAAAAATTTGATGTCTTCACTGCAAAAAATCTAAACTGCAATTGTGACTATTTTTTTTATATCATTCTTTCCTAGAAAGAAACTTCTAAATTCTTAATTATTTTATGACGCTGCCCTTTTTGCTTCTTTCTGTTTTCTTAGTCTTTAAAATTGGGACATTGTCTAATAAAATAGCATCTTAAAATAAATATCTCATTTAAAAGGATTTAATTGACTTCAATAAACTTTCGCGGCTCCTACATTACAGTAATGAATTTTTGACATTATACGACCTTCATAAACATCTGTAGATTATAGTGACGTCATAATGAAATTGACCATTATTTTCAAATTTCAAACCTTTATAACTATATTCAGATTGAAAAAAGAAGAAACATGTCTTGAAACGTTTTGTTTGTTACCTTATTCTGAACTGAAATAATGAGGTCTGATTGATGGCCGCGTGAAAAAAAAAGACGTCACCGTCCTTACAAAATTCGGTATTGTCGTTTGCAAACTATGTAGTATGTTTAAAATGTTTGGAAATACATGCTCCAAAATGTGAGGTATTGTATACGTATTGGATATAGTAGAGTAGAGTAAGTTTTAATTGTAGACTAAATTATAGGAAACCAGAAGTAGGTATACAATATCTAATTCATTTCTCCATTTACCGAAACCACAGTCGCATCCTGTTAGGCGGTTCCTTGAATACAAATCACACCCCGCAAAATGGCCAGAATTGGGAGCAATCGAGATGACTCAATAAGGAGCACTTTGTATTCACCGCAGTTCAACCAGTTTAATATAATTAGGGAGGTCAAGAGATACCAATTAGAGAAACTCTGCAAATGCATTAATTTGTGTCTAATTTATCCCCGTGCCTATCCCGTTCATTATTCCACTGTGCAATCCATTGTTTTTGCTGTTCCATGTCCTCCCCCCTGTCGTCGTCGTTGTCATCCCGAGAGCGATTGTAGCAGCATCCCAGCATAAAGCATAACACCATCAAAAGCATCATCACGGAGGGAGCATAATACCATTGGATCCCACTGTTTGAATCATTTGTCTCGGGGCTGGTGCCGTATGATCGGGGGTAATTCATTCATTTGCACAAGTATTTGTTCCAATAATTGTTATTGTGCACTAACGTATAATTAATTTGCATGCCATAACAAAAGTCTGCCGTGCCGAGCCCGGGCTCCCGCCCTCCCCGGAGCCTTCAGTGCCGTGCCGGCACCAAACTGAATTGATGCATCGTCTGGTAAATACCAATTAAAATATTACCTTCGTACCTAATTTGCCCTTAGCGGGCTAACGACGAGGAAGGTTGACGCCACCTGAACCCCCGAACACTCGAACTATCAGACACACGGGCCGATCTAATTCTAGATTCTAGATAGTTGAATTTAGAGGAAAGGTAGTCGTTAGTCGGCGAGGTGAAGTCATTTAGCCAAAGTGGAATTCAAGGAATGCTTTTCGCCCCCGACAAATGTTAAAGATCCTCTACACCCCCGGGAGCACACTCTTCCGACAGGGTGCACCTCAATTTTGCACTCGACATGCTGCAAAAAGATTTTATCGTCGAACTCGTGCATCGGGCGCACAAACAAAATTAAATTTCTTAACACTTCCATTAGCCACTCTTATTTATTCACCCGTTCTGTTTGCCAGTCAATTAGAAGGGACAATTCGAGCAGCTCCCCCTGGTGCGAGCGGTCTAGTTCCAGGAGTAAAAGGGCTAAAAGGGTTTTCGAGAATTTCCAAAGGTTTTCAATTCGAGCAGGCATGCAATCGGGAATACATACTATCCGAATTTGTGCATTGTAAATAACCGATGACAATCGAACAGGGTGTTTCAGTTAAATGCAATTATTGACTTATTACACATCGTATATAGGTTTTCTCATTTTTAGGGTTTCGTACCTCAAAAGGAAAAAACGAATCCTTATAGGATCACTTCGCTGTCCGTCTGTTTGTCTGTCAAGACCGTTTTTCTCAGAAACTCGTGGAGGTATCAAGTTGAAATTATTTTCAAATACTCAGGTCTGCAGTCCCTTGGAGCTGTGGAAAACTCAAACCTCTAAGTCAACGCAATCAAAAGATATGGCCCTTTATGCCACATATTTTGACACTAATCAAAACCTATAAAGTACTTCCCGTTGACCTAGAATCGTGAAATTTGGCAAAAAGCAATGTCTTATAGCACAAGTAAAGGTAAAATCCGGAAGCCGTAAATTTGTAGTTACATAATAAAAAAATAATAATTTTTTACGGCACCATCTGTTTCCAAGTACGACTCGCACTTGGCCGGTTTTTCAACTAAATTTGGGAATTATCTTTATTCATAATCATTTTACATTTTTTTAAATTGTTCATGCAAATAAACCTATCCTAAATTAAAAAACAAAAAAAAAAAAAACATACAGTGCGTTTCATATTTGAAGGGCCACGGACCAGACGTGACTAACCCACAAAATAACAAAAATATAGTTTTTTAGCTTTTAATAATTTACATGCATTACTCTTTCATTTCTTTTTGGAAAATAGGTATTCTATAATTTTTTTTTTCAAAAAACTCCCTTCTAAAATTCTACTTCAACACTTTTCTAATGAGCGCATTAAACTTTGGAGCTTAATTACCAGAGATATGAGTTTATTTATAAACCACCATCAAAATTCGAGTTATTTCCGACTAAGAACAATTTGCTACGTCAAATTGTACACCAATAGTTAGAAAAACAGTTTGTTTAACAATACCTCTATGAATCATTCTTAAGTTATTTCGCTTTTATGTCTTTTTTGACAATTAATAATTTTTGCTCGTTTCATATTTATAAGACAGTTCTAGCTCTGTTATGCACCAGTTAATAAATTTTTATTTTTATTACAAATTGAGATTAAGGTTTAAGATGCCGCGTGGTACGTTACTTACATTAGTGGAATTGAAATAGGCAAAATTTTAGCTTTTGGGGAAGAAAACCTTAGCACTAGTGAAATTTCAAGGAAAATCACCCGTAGCCGATGTGTTCTTTGTAATTTTTTAAAAATGTCCAAAGAGAAGTGGACGAAAGGAGAATTTTTCTTCACGAAATGAACCGCAAATTTTATGGGCTGATAGTAACTCAACACTTAGCTGTTCGAAATTAGCTGCACTTTCTGAAACAATAGTGCCGAAAACGACCGTCTTAATCGCTCTTCAGCAAGATCGTAATATTCGCAGGGCTAAAATGAAGTTAATTCCAAAACTTTTAGATCGTTACATTGAAGTTCGTTTCAAATTTACAAGACAAAACATGGGGAAAGGAAGAGAAAAATTAATTTCTGTCCATTACTGAAACAAATTTTGAACACACCCTGATTACTTTTACAAGCTTTTATTTAGTTTCACCTGTCCCGGTGTCTGTAATGAAATCTTGCAAGTTAAATTTGACTCACTTCCCGGTTTCCAATTGAGCTGAAATTTTGCATGCATACATATGTATATCGCGTGACAGTGCAATATTATGATGACGGTTGGTTCTATAGTCTACCGATGACCAGTCTCTTATATAGGTAACGAATTAGTCAACCAAATGTCTTAATCGCACCGAAGATACTTTGTTGAAAAACGTTTAGATACCTATTTTGATTGATTTTTTTTTTTTTTTTTTTTTTGATTTTTATGAAAACTAGTTGATAGCTTAATATTAGATTCAGTGGATGCAAATTATTTTGTTTAATTTAAATTATCCTAAAATTTAGAGTAATTTTCCCTTAGGTGTCACGGCTTGAGCAACCTTAACATATGAACGCTTTATTAGGGAACTGTCAATTTCTGACAAATATGTCTTGCATAGATTCAAAATAAAACCCATTAAAAAAGGGAAGCTTAATAATAATGAAATTTGGTAATGGTAAAGTAGCTTTCTTATTTTTAGTTTTATCTGAAATAGAACATTCGTATATTTACTAACATCAATCCTTAAATTTAGAATTTTAAACGATCTCCGATAGATCCAGTTAAAAAAAAACAGCTGTTTTCTTTTACAGAAATACGAGGTAAAAATCTACGTGGGTAATTTTGCGCGACTATTTTAGTTCGTAAATTTAACGTAGTCACGTAAAGTAGAAATGTATGAAAAGATTTACGAGCCTTTTAATTTTTACGCGATCAGGTCAGGTCAGTTGCGAGGCATACGAGGCTTATGAGGGAATGACATGAATACCCCTATTATCTTTTGCTTTCAATTTGAACGATATACGTACATAATTCTCAGTTAATTTGTCTGAACTATTAAATTTATTTCTAATTATACGTCAATATACGTAGTAAGAACAAAAATTCTTTTGTGTATTCGACATACAGAAAATTATACGGTTAGTTATTTAAGTATAAGTAAAGAAAAGATTAAATAAATTGAGAAAAAGGGTTATTTTCGTAAATCCACCCGGTTTCCCCGATTTCTTTTACGATGTTCACTGTTGCCGGCCTGTCTCGGTTAAATTGACTATTCGTCTTAAATCACTGTATGGCCGTGCAACATACCGGACAACATAAAGCAAGACATAACAAAAGTAATGAAGGCGAGAGCGAAAACCACTGCTGGCCTAAAGGATGGTCATCAAACCCCGAAAGAAAATGAAACGATTCAGTTAATAGCGACGACATATTGTTTGTGCTCGCCGAAATGGTCTAGTGAAATTGTTCACAAGATGAAGCAATTTGCAGCAACAAAATTGCACTAAAATGCTCCCCTCCCCTGTGCCTTTTGTACCGCAGGACACTCTGTCTTTGTCCAATGCGGGGGTGGTGGTGGACAGCAACATCCAGTGGAGTCGCTCGGCCAAGTGAATTTGTGATTAAGCATTAGAGGCTAGAAGTTTTCTTTTATACCGTTCGGTAGTATAAAGCGGTTAGTGGCACTTGTAGAACCCCCGCCGGTAGATGGCGCACCACATTTCTGTTTTACGGTGAATAACTACCCCAAACCCTCAGCTTCCCCGGTGCTGTGACAAAGGAATAAACGCGGCACATCAGGACCCTGAAATGTTCCGATGATTTCCTCTACAATTCCTGCCGGATGTTGATTCAGACATTTCCTCCATTCGACGGGGAGTCCCCGCAGCTCTATGGTCGGCTACGTGCGACTACCACCGGTAGAGGGCGAATCTGACACCCGTGGTGGCGGATCGACGTGCCCGAGGTGAGGCCAAGTCCTACAGGAAGAATTCGATTGCTTCCTCCGGGTGACGAGGGGCTGCCTTGGCGCTCTGGCTCTGCTCAGGAGTTGATAACTCCGGGGGAAGGAGGGGGTGGCACAGGGTGTCACGGAACAGTATTAATTTTTATCGCTCCCATACAGTTCCAGAAGCGATATCCCTCAGGTTTCAGGTGAATGAGAAGTTAAAAACTTGGTTTTATGCACATTCACGTCTCGGATGCATTTTCGAGCGAATATAGGGGGTTACATCAGAGCCACCCTATTTTCACGATACCCTGCATTTTTACAGGTGGTCGAGGTGGCTTTGAGGTGGTCGAAGTTAAGTGTTTTACCCCCTTGACTTTTATTAACAGAGAAACTTTTAAACGCCCGACTGGAGCCTTCGTTCTTTAGTGGTGGGACGGAACGTGCTATAATTAATTACAGAAACGAACTACTTTTAAATATGGTTGCCCTGCATCTGCGCTAGGGGTGGAAATGGGGTTGAGGGAGCGTAATTTTACACTTGCAGCAGATCCACAAAACGCATAAAGGCTTATACCAACTGAAAAACCCATTCAGAAAGGTTTTTCTTTTCTTAAAAAAAAGAAAAATTGTTTGCTCGGTAAAAACTATTTCCACTAAGGCGGAAAAGGGGAGGAAATTATTGACAGGGAGGAAAGAAAATTCTTTCCGGAAAATCCAAGGAAGAAAAAGGTGGTGGGAGGGAATTTTTGTGACCAAAGACATTTCGTAAAAGAGGGGAATTACCCGAGGCACGGGGACGCGTCCCGGTCGTCGTTTTTGGAGTAGAAGTGATTGAGTGAGCCAAACGGGTAACCCCCTATTAATCGGAAAAGTTTTATCCGAGCGTCGTTCTTGTCCCCTGTATTTTTTTGACGTTGAATTGATGGAAAATTGAAAGAAGATTGCTTCTTATGCCCGCTATGCGGAGTAATTACTGTGGGATAAAAATATTTCTCCCTTTATTGCGTAATTGCTTCGAGATTTTCCTATAGGGTGGGCAGGGTGAAAAATGAAGAAAGGGCAAGTACTGTGGATGTAACTCAAAAGGGACAGTCTCCTACTTGACCCTATTAACGAGGAAAGAATATTAATCCTGTACTATCTAGAGGAATTATTTATACACCGTATAAGAAAATCTCGAATGATTTTTTTTTTAAATTTACTAATAGGTGCAAGATTACCTTCAATATTCAGTTTCGATTTTAAGTATTCTACGCAGGGATTGTAACTGTTATACCTGTTATGTCGAAAAAATCAGAAATGAATATTATTTTGAAACTTAAATGATTTAAGACAAAAAAAATATTTCATGTTATGTTTTTAACTATAGTCTTTATCTACTACTATTATTTTAAATCTTTTAAAACTGTTATGAACGTTTTTTTTTTTTCTTTTTTCTTTTCTTTTTAATTTTTAAATAATAATTACAGCGAACTTTTATTTCTTAAATCAAAAAAAAACATAAAAAATTTATTCTTTTCTGTCTTTTAATAAAAGTCTTTTGAATGCTATTATTTTTTCAGTTCTTTATAAAAGTCTTTTGCAGAAAATAGGTAGAATAAATAACGTAATTGAGAAATGCCACTACAAAACATTCCAAAAATACCCTATCTTATGGTATCATCCTATTCCTATCCTATGTAACTATACATATACAATATTAGAATGGAATCGATATTGATTTCGGTGTCACAACCTATTTCAATAATATCCCGATTCACGCATTAACTCTGAGTTGTTTGAAACCATTTCTAGTTTTAGTTTATTGATTCACAAAATGTACGATTTCAGAAGTTTTTAATTAAGTAGTACCTTATGATACGCCGGGTATAATCGGGTAACCCAACTGGTTGTTTCTGAAAGAAGTTATAAAGCACTTTCTAGATTCACATCCTCTAAATTTTCAATTGGGGTTTTACGGGAGTCTCTGGAAAAACAGGAGACCATATAGAATCGATTAGCATACCCCTGTTCAGACCTTACCAAAACACTCTGTCTGTTTAATTTAAAAAATATAATAAATTGGTTTTTCAAACATCAATGATCCATAAATAACATAAAATTTTAATTTAATCTAATTGTTAATTTTGGACACATTACGTGACAGTCTTCCGATTTTACAATATATGTACATTATTTATATAGAATACGATTCAATAAGATAACAGATAATAATTATTAAGTTGTACTATTAAAATAATAGTATACAATTTAAAAATGATCTCATCGCCGCGCCGTATAGGCATGGAATGACGAATGAATATATGAATTTCATACAGATAAAAAACTTTTATTATTTTATTTTTTAAGTAATAAAGTAATAATATAATAGCAGTTATTTACGGTCCCTGGAATAAAAGATACAGATGCAGTTATAAAACCCTGGAAAGTATTCATATGAACAAATAAATTTGTGAAAATATTTAGTTACCAAATACGTAGCAGAATTAAAAAATCAACAAAAATACCAAGAGAAGTTCTTGTTCTCATATAAATTATCTTAAAATTTATTAAATTTACAAGAAAGAGATTGAATTTTCTCATTCTCACAAACGTCTTAAAAACAATCTCATTTCAATATGATGTTATTAATAAATAACATTTCTGCAGCCCAGCAAGATTTCGAGGAACAATTATTATACATTTTGCAACCGGAAAGCAATTGATTTTAATTCATCAAATTTACATCGAAAATACTTAAACCAACTCATCAACATGTTAATTTAACATTTTTCAGAGAACTGATAAATCAACAGCTGGAGCTGTAAATTTGTTTAATTTAATAAAATGTTTGCATTGATTTTATACCTGAAGGAAAGCTTAAATTAACAATATATTTTAAAAATTAACACCGTCAATAAGTTTTAAGCTCAACAAATTATTCGCTGGTTGCAAAATGCTGAAAATTATTGAATTTAAATCCGATTTATCGAAAAATCAACAGTGCATTTTTTAACAATAATATTCAATTGTTCAATTCAATTTAATCAACTCTAAATAATTGTTGCCTCTAGAATGCAGAGAATCTCAACTAGAGTTGTTTTACCAGATATACAGTTCAATATCTAGTGTAATGTAAATCACTAAATTATTGTAGAATAATTTCTTATATTTCTAATTTAGTTTAGTGCTTCCCGGAGAATTATTATAATAGTATAGTCGTTCTTGTCTGCTTTATTAGTAAAATTTTTCCAAAATCTTGAAAAATTTATGACGTATGTATATAGTGTTAAGTTCTAGTTGGTTTTGCTAAGCTTTCAGTATTCGCCATTAAAATTTTGTAATCTCCTAGAATTCAAGCGGTTCAAAACTAACTGTAATAGTGCAAGATTGTTACTAAAATTTCAATTATGTTAAATATTATAAAATATTCAGTAAATATTGCGACCCACAAAAGAACATTCGTATTATCCAGTGAATTCGCTAGAATTGTAGTTGAAAACTATTTGAAAACTGGGTTTGAGACAATGTGCTAGAAAATTCACCTTTTTTTTAACGGAATATTTTTTAAGATAAATTAACTGAAAAATAAATAAAATAATTTATTATAGGTCTAGTTACAGGCCTCGTACTCACATTCGATTGGTTCGACTTGGACGCACATACAGATATACGCTGCACAGACAACTCGAACACATTTAAAACCGATTTTTAAAACAATTTAAGATTGCAGTATCTTTTTTTATTGCTAGCTTATCAACCCGCTTTTTACTCGGTGTATACGATTTCTGAAATGCTCAAGTTTAATACCTCAACCAGTTTAGGAGTGTTACTCAAAAAGACCCCGCACAAAATGTACGAAAAAGTTGTTGTCATGGGCGCAACGTCTGAAAATGGCTAGATTCAGAGATACAGGGTGTGTCATTTTACTAGACGCATCCAAATATCTCGAAAATACATATACATTTTTATTGTTCAATGTTAAATATTAAAAAGCATTCAGTTTTTGCATTTTCTGTTAAATTATTTCATTATTTTTTACTAATTTTCACATAGTTATAGAATTTATAAAAATTTTGATCATCATATCGCGTCCGCCTATCTTAAATAGCTTAATTTTGAAAAAAAATTCGTAACCAGCATCTCCAAAGAACTCCAAATACCAGTTTTCAAGGCAATACCTTGAATCCTACAATTGTTGGTCGCTATCTTGCATCTTTCCTAGCCTATTATGTTAAATTGGAATATGTAGTCCCTTCAGTCCAAAAGTATCGAACCAAGCGTTTACGCGTGCTTTACAAATACATATGTAAACATCTTAACAATTCTTAATGTGTAATTACATAACGTAATCGCAGTAGCTTAAATTGTCTATCAAATAGGTCACAATTTTCATATATGTAATACCAAGGCGGTGCTAGAGCAAATACAGCCTTGGCCAAAAGTATTAGGCACCCTAGTTTTTTCCATATATCTTACAAAATAATTCCAAGAAACATATATAATGTTTGTCAATATGTTCCTACCGATCATAAATGGTAATTAAGG
Organism: Machimus rusticus; assembly: GCA_951509405.1. Lineage (NCBI taxonomy): Eukaryota > Metazoa > Arthropoda > Insecta > Diptera > Asilidae > Machimus > Machimus rusticus. The sequence goes on from OX608054.1 coordinate 3,270,299, forward strand.
TAATGAACCCTTTCCTAGAAGGACCATAAAACATCTGCTTGGGAAAACTTATAAATTTGAGATTTTTTAAGAAAACTTCAGTTTGCAATTATTGCTCGTAGTGCAAGCAAGTGTTTAAATTTTGTTGCTCTTTTAACGGATTTGGCTACTATAATTATGAAAATGCCTAAAAGAAGGAAATTAAGTGAGCCAGGACAGTTGCGAATTTTGTTTTTACATGAACAAGGCAAGTCTCAAGTTGAGATTGCTAAAACTGTGAAATTTTCTTGTTGTGCAGTGCAAAGTGCAATTAAACGTTTTCTGGACACAGGATCACACAAAGACAGAAAAATAACGGGTAGAAAAAGAGTAAGTTCGGAACGTGATGGCTGAAATTTGATTCGAGAGTTTCTCAAAAATCGCAAAAGAACGTCTTCAGAGCTTGCTACTAGTCTGCCTCATCAGATTGGTAGGCCGATTAGCGCTAGAACAACAAGAAGAAGACTTGGAGAAGCAGGACTGATAGGTTGCAAGGCTAGGAAGAAGCCTTGGCTTTCAGAAAAAAATAAAACAGCGCGTCTGGAATAGGCTTTAAAACACCAAAGTTGGACGGAAGCCGACTGGGAAAACGTAATATTGTCCGATGAATCTAACTTCGAGGTAAGCTTTATTTGGTTAATTTCAATTATTTATAACGGTTGAATTATGCCCAGTCCGTTTGTGAAAGCATTTTATGGATATTGAAAATAGTGCTAAAATTTATTAATTTTCCAGGACTTTGGCACCCCTGGTGTCACGTTTGTGAGGAGGAGAGTAGGTAAAGCTTACCGTCCCGAATGCGTCGTGTTCACGGTCAAACATGGTGGGGGCAGTGTAATGATTTGCGGTTGTATGGCATCCGTTGGAGCGGATGAAATGGTTATTTGTGAAGGATGCATGAACAGTAAAAAATATATTGTCGTGTTGGAAGAGGTTCTACACCCATCATTTACGAAGATTTACGGTGACACCAATGCGGACAACATAAAATTCCAACAAGATAACGCGCCATATCACACATCTGCAACCAGTATGCGATATTTAAAAAAAACAATGTTGATCTTTTAGAGTGGCCTGCACAGTCACCAGATCTCAATCCAATTGAGTATCTTTGGTGTATACTGAAGCGGAAGATACGGGAGCACAACATCACATCAAAAACAGGGCTGAAACAAATCATCCAGCAAGAGTGGAAAAAATTTCTCCTGAAGAGTGCTTGAAGCTTGCACGGACAATTTCTAAAAGAATAGCTGCTGTGATTAAAGCTAAGGGCGGACCGACTAAATATTAATAATAAGAATAAAGGACAATAAGTCAAACCTAACTATAGTTAAATTTCCCCTTATCTGCGCAAATGAACCATGTGGTACGATTTTCATGGGGTGCCTAATACTTTTGGCCAAGGCTGTAGTTGTCGATTCTAATATGGCACCAATGTGGTGTCAATGACAAATTATATTTGGTCGCGGCCGTTAAACCATATTGACCATCCTCTTTGGTTTATTCTCCCAGAGTTCCTCAAATTGTGTACATAGATTTGAGGCAGTTTCCGCCTCTGGATACAGATGGTGCGGCTGATTCGTGCTTCAGCAAACTTCTCCTCCAATTTGTAATGACTTTACTTTTTGGCGTATGATTTGTTATTCGGTTAGTGAGAACACCACAAGTACATACACATATTAGTTACAGAAATATTGTTCAATTAATAAAAAATTACATTTAGGAAAAGAATTTTTCCAGTTGATCATTAAATTTAAAAATTATTAGGACATTAATGGATTTCTGTATAATACTTTACAGTGAGCCAAGAATTTACAGTGTAACTTTTAAATTAGATGGTGATCTTTAACTTATAAATTAGCTAAACTAGACATTAGACAAGGTAAATCTTAAAACAATGGGAGCAGGATCCTGTGCGTTTTCAATTAATTTATAACAATATTACAAGATCACGTCAATATTTTTGCTACCTCTTGGGGTTACAGAGTATACCTCATATTTGTGAATTTGTTTCGTAGAAAAAGCCAGCCAAATCTTAAATGTTGCCACTGAAGAACACAAGAGAATATCACAAGGTCTCCGCATTTAATATTCATTCATACTTTGTTCTGATACTATCATACTTCCTGCATTTCAGACCGACAAATTATCGAACAATTTGCCCATGGCACCACATTGGTGTCACCGAACAAAAGTGTTTATAATTTTAAACTGTTGATGGATTATGTTTGGAAACCGTTATTGAAAAGGTCTTATAACCTCTTTTTTCGTTGGTTACGCCCTTTATGCATAGGGTGTATATATATAATCGAGAGAAGTATGACAGAGTAACAGAAAATTTTGCTGCTGTGATTCAGATCTGATGCAGTGTAGCCGGCAGTTTGGGTTAATTGAGAGCCTCTGCAGCTGCGGAAAAACTTCATTATTCCACCCAGATAGTATCAGTTCAAAAACAATAACGCCTCACCGGACCGAGACCCGGGGGAAGGGTTTTGGAGGACATTGGGGCGAAAGGCCCGTGTAGTCGTAGGTCGCAACTTCATGTAGGCGAACAATAAAAACGTCGTCGCCACCTAGTTCTACTGAAATTTGTCCTCGCAATTAACAGAATACACATATACAAGTAATCTAGTGATGCCTCCCCCTCCCGGCCCTTTTGGGGAGGGCGAAGTGAAGTGAAACAATTTTCCACGGAGGGAACAAAGGGCTGCACTTGATTACACAATGGCGTCGCAGCAGTCCTCAAGTCGTTAGTCAGTAGTCAGAGGGCAGGGCAGATTTCTTCCTCGTCCCGTCAGAGGTCGGGTCGGTCGGGAGGTAATAGAGAGGCGGAACCCAGGGACTTTTAAGTTATTCCCAGATGCAGACCTTTTTCATAATTGTGAACTTTGTGCAACCGTTGGCAGGGACCCGGCAGCTGAAGAAGTCTTAAAGGCTTTCTATCCCGTTGTTCTGCTGTTTCAGGGATATATTTTTTTTTCCACCCCTACCCCTCTTGCCCAGGCCCAGCCTCATCTCGGGCTCCTACTATTTCTTCTACCCCCGTCTTTAATACTTTCCATTTTGCTTTTTTGCATCCCTTCAGAAGTTTCTTGCCCGAGAAAATCAACTTTCTTGCCCCGGACCCGGACCACCCCTACCCGGGCCGGGCGCCCTTCGTTCGGCCAAAGAGAGAGCACTTAACAAGGCGACAAGGGTTGCATGCTCCCTGTTACGTAGTTAAACAATGGGCAAAAACCACGCCACCCTCACCCCCGCGGTGTGCCCAGGAGCCCTTAATTGCATGTAACCAAGTCCATTGCTAGAAACCAGAGGCACATATTTGCGGAAGTGTGAAAAAGATGAATTAATTCAAGTCCTGCAATTATGGGGAAAGGATTTCTTGTTGTTGTGGCTCGCCACATTGCAATTCCGTGGAGCCTCTGTCGCTGACACGCTGATATACTCCGCGGCGGGGGCAGTGCAGGGGCGGACAAAACCAACCGAACTTTTCTTGCACCCTGTGCCGGACGAATGATCCCAAGGACCGGCCAGCCACCGTGGCGTCGACGACGTAGACGACGACGGCACGGACAGCAGCCGACCACCGAACAACCGGGTAAATTCCAGGGCTAGGACCCAACTCATCCGCCGCCCCTGAACAACACAGTGGCGGCGGTGGGGGGGGGGGGGGGGGGGGGGGGCACACTTCATTTTGTGTACACAACAAAAGCGAAGATGGTGGACTTGTCCCGGTTTTGGATTTTGCTGTTCTGGCAATTATGAGGGAACTTTGTCGAGTCGTGTGTTTTGCTGAATATCTTTTGTATCTTGTTGTCGTCTTCTCCCCCCGCGCGCCGTCTTCTTGGACATTTCTGTTGGAAAATGCAATAAAAGTAGCAAGCTATGCACTGCAGATCTGAAATACATTCTTGTCTTTTTTTTCTTTCCTGACAACTTAATTGCAATAATGGACTGAATCCAAGTTTCTTTCCTGTTTCCTTTTTTTTTACCAAAGAGGTGACCTTTCTCAGGATAAATTTACAAAACTCAAACGGCGGAAAAATATCGTTTCATTCACTTCTTCTTTATCTTAATTTTCTGAAGCGGATTTTGAATTTATCAACATGTATTAATTTTAATTGGATTTTTATTGAAGCAGATCAAATGTTTCTCAATATCTTCATTTTGTTCTCTTAACTCTTCGAGGGGCAGAAGCCACTCTAATGATACCCTATTTTTTTTCAATTTTCGTTCAAGACGAAGATATTTTAAACTTGAGATGGCTCAAATCTTTTTTCATGGTATCCATATAAGCACAGCATAGAACAAAATCCTCAGTTCAAACATTAGACTATCAGTAAATATAATTATATTTATAATTAATCATAATAAAAGTCCGATTTTTTAGATTTAATTTGGCTGGCTATAAAGTCATTTTTTGGAGAAATTGAAATTAACTACATATACTTATATAAAGTTTTTCGGGATTGTTGATTACGAATCCGATTTCAGATTTTGGAAAATTAAAATGATGGATCCAATATTGCGGAAGAGATTTTTGAAAACCCCAAAAATTCAATAATTCTAACTAAAATTATGCATAGGGGTTTTTCGGTTAGGTGATCACGAATCTGGTCTCAGGTTTTGGAAATTTAAAATGGCAAATTAATTAAAATAGTACCTACAAAATTTCAAAATTAATAAATAAATAGAAAATAGTTTTCGAAAAATGCATCTCTTTTTGGCTTAAGAACCTACATACATACACACCTAATAAGTTGGAAAACTTATTCACATTTTTAAACAATCATATTTTTTGAATTGAATCAAGGCGAGTGAGTGAGTTACGTTTTTTTTCCAGATTTTACTTCTGAAATTTTTTTGGAATTATTTTTACTACATCAATGAACTAAATGTCTCGAAAACTATTCAATAAACTTCATTTGAATTTTACACTCATATTGTCCATTAGTCTCAATGTGGTGGTGGTTGTGGAAAGGTTTTACAATATATAAAATAACCTATATATTAAAGATTTAGAAATATTACTAACTATTAGAACAAATATAAACTCTTGATTAACTGATAAATAGTAGTAAAGTTTTGAATCCAAATGGTTCATAAACGACTATCTCTATTAGAATAAAATTGAGAATTCACCTGACTAACTCTAAACAGAGCATTGTCCAATATCTGAACCGCAGATAAAATGTGAGACACTAAAGTGATTTCTTTATGGTACTATTCCCCTGCCCCGCACCACCCCCGACCATTCAGTATTCACAATATTCTGCTTCCTCCCAATTTATTTTTATTCATTTCGAAAAACACGAGAAGAATTGAAAACGCCTACTTAATTCAAGTCCATGTCCACAACGGATACCACCTCTGCCCAGATCGAAAGGCTCCATCTGAGTGGAACAAAACCCCAGAACGAGTGGGGCTTCCCTGACACAGCACCATCAGCAGGAGCCCCACTGTAGAGGAGCCGCCGACCGCCAACATTTTGGGTGCTCTGCTGCGTTTGTCCACATTGTGCGGGGTGTTTGTTTACCCATGGCAGAAACGAAAACATCCCAGATAATCTGGCCAGTCTTACAGTTTATTGATAATGATGTATGTGAGTTCGCCTTTAATCTACTCCCATTATTTCTTCTGCAAGTTCCCCAACAAGAGAAAGTCTTTGGGGCCCAGGGTTCAGGCCCCAGCTAGTGGAGCTCCTCGTGCCTCCTCAATAACATTCGAATTCAATGGGACTTCCACACTTGGAGTCTTTGGATTTACCAGAATTTTCGGGGGGCATGTGAACGATTTGTTGTTTATTCGTTCGTTTTGTGCAAGATTCAATTGAAACCATCCGATGATTCCCTCCCCCGCCTCCATTAGCCCCCCATTTCGTCGACCAAGATCCGATAAGATAGATAAAGGAAGGTATCTGAAGTTTCAGATAGAAATTTGATATATCGCACAAGTTAAAATGTATCAAGCTATCATTAGAAGATGATTAAAATGATGAATGGCCCCCTTTTGATGTATGTTTATCGGGGGTATCCGATTTTATTGTATCAATGGGTCTCTGAAGAGCAAAAGTTTGTTCCGGGATAAACTGCTGAGAAATTGATGCTTAAATATTGTTCAATTCAAAGATGGATGGAGGAAATCGTTCAAGAAGAAATTAGTCCAACTAAAAAGGACCAAGCTTTTGAGAATGACAACTGGAAAATGAATCGGTTTGTTCGATCAAATTTTCGGGAAAAAAAAACGAATTGCCCTTTTAATCTATATATACGTATAAAAAATCACTGAAAGTTACTTGACCTGTAATCGATGGACCGTGAAATAAAAAATTATGTATCGCTTAAGAGTGGTCATATTGCCAAATTTTCGAGTGTTTACATTCAGAAATTGCTTCGGAAATTATCCAAACTTGCACTATGTCATTCAAAGGGGAACGTAAACACACACCATGCACCCTATACGTTCAGTTTTTAGATATTAATTACATTTCCGGCAATTATGAGAAAATTGATTGCTTCCAGAGTTAATTATAATTAAATATTATCCAGGTTAAAGGGAACATACAATTTAATTGCGCAAAATATATAATTTTAGGGAATGTATCGCTTTAAAATAAAAATAAAATATTTAATATTCATTTTTATTACAAAACTTTGTGTACGGTCAATAAAATTCTATTACATATGAGAACTAAATCTATCGAAATATAATATTTTTGTTTTTATATTCCCAATATAAAATTCTTATTAGATTTTCAAAACTCGAGCATAATTTTGTTTATACTTAATTAAATTAGTATCTAGAAAAAAACTTTTTGGGAAAGTGGCTTTGTTTTATAAATAAAATAAGGACAATATACGTTATACTGTTCAACTAATTTTTCTTTGTAAACAAGTTTTTCCGTTCATTACTAAGAAAGTTCTTAGAATGAGAATTAAAAAATATATCTATAAGAAATCTTGTAGAAAACTATAGGTCAGTTTCTATTAAGAATAATATATCTAAGCTTTTTAGATGCACTCGTTGCTTTCTTATGAAAAAATTAGAATTATGGGAAATTCTTTCATCCTTACTACCTTGGTTCAAATCATACCTTATTATTTTTATATAATACTTAGTTACATAGTTATATCCAACCTCAAACAACCTATTATTCGCAAACGACTTAAAATTAAAACCATGGCTTTTGTTAGAAAAAAGAATTTAATAAATTTAAAAAATTTAAAAATTAACTTTTTCCGTTATAATATCGACTACAAGACTTTCAAAATTATTATCTATTTATTATCTATTTTATAGTAAGCGATGTCATATGATTCCCAAATAATGACTCTTATATGGTAAAGATTAAAATCTATCGTTTATCAGGTTTGTGCCTTCGAAACTGAATGTTTGGATTGGAGTGATTGCATACCTTATAAAACTAGGTGCTTTTTACTTACATTTGCCACCCTAAAAGAGAAAAATGTTACTTGTGAAAGTATTTTTAGCTCTTTAATACAATTCACCCGACAATGTATGAAAGTTTTAGTTACCTCTTTTTTTAAAATTTAGGATAGTATTAATCTCGGATGTATACATTGTAGTTGTGTGTTTCACATATAGGTAGTAATTATAAACGAAAATCAGTTTCAAAGTGTATTTAGTAGCATTTCTAAGACTATACAAGCATGATTCGAAAGCATTTTTCTTTTGAAAGAAAAAGGTAATGAATAGAAGCCTCCATGAATTTACCTGGCTCAAGTCCTAATGAATGTCTTGGCGGCCTTGTATGCCCTATGCCGGTAATAATGTAATCGCTCAGTTGTTCAGTCGGAGGGAATTTATCCTTTTTCGGGGAGGCGAAACTTTTTAATTTGATAAAACACCTTAGTCCTGCGGGAGCTATAAAGTCAAATTTTCGTATAATTTCGGTAATTTAGCAAGGGGCCTTAGAAACCTCCTTAAGTAGATAATTAATGCATGGGGAAACTGAAAATCAACTTTTCCATAAAGTTATTTCGCCTCTTCGGAGGGACGACGAAGACGGCCGCCCTTCCGCCCAAAGCCCAGTAATTTTCTTGCCACCCTGTGCTCCCTCGTCTTACACGGAAGGAGGAGGGAAGAGGACCCTACACCGTCCTAAACCGTTCTTTTGTGGCCCTGTGAAGTACGTTTAGCACAAAATTACCAGAAACTTTAAGCTTGCCAAGTGTTAAACTTGGTTCATATTTTAAATAAACCACCGAAGACCGCCCCCCGAAGGATGGTGGTGGTCTCGTCTCTTTCGTGCTCACCTCCACTCCATCACTTAAATTGCTCCTTAATATACGTATAGGGAAAAGGGGCTGGTTCCGAAGGATGCCCCAATGACAGGTTGAAATTTAAGTTGAGGTGTTCTGCGGTTAAACAAAGTCAGTGATTACATGTGAAGGGCCGGTAATTGTGATGTCATAAACTTCAAGTGGCATTTGGCTAATTCCAGAAAAAGTAATTCAGAAGTGGGATTCTGAGCTGATTCCAGTTGCAGTCTAGAGTGAAATTGGAAGGTATTTTTTATTGGTCAATTACGTTCCACGCCATATAAGCTAAGTGCATTTGCCCAAGATGAAGGGAAAAAAATTGGGTAGATTCAGAGAAAACAGTTTGTAGACTAATATTTCAGTTAAGCTAAGAATTCTGTAAGAAACTTTACCACGTACCAGCAATTTTATGGTGTGGAATGTAGACGAAAAAAAAGTACCCTTAACCTCCCCAAATAGCACGTGCGGGAGGGGGTGGGTACGGAATAGGGCGGCAACAACAATAATATTATAGTAAGAACGAAAAATGAAAAGAATTCAAACATGATAGAATCACAATAAGTAAAAATCCTGTTGGACCTCAGGATAGCGGCGATAGTGGTGGGATTTTTGTTCGTTTATTCGATTCGGAGCCCTGCTCCCAGCCAAGAATGGCGTATGTGCCATTAAACGTTCATGTGGGAACGTGATCCCTTAAAATTTGGCAATAAATTGCTGGAAATATTCGTTTTGCCTTCTTGCCGTTCAGAGTTTGTATTCGGCTATGACGGTTTTGCTTTTATTTTTATACTTCTAGCGTTATGCTGCAAGATGTTTTGGTGCTTGCTCTTTTATTTTATTTCGAACTGCAGCGATGTTAGAAGGCTAATTTAAAGGATTTTTGAACATTTATCGATTTAAAGGGGTAAGATTGGTTGGAAGATATAATAAGAAGATAAAACGTTAAGTTAAAAATACTAAAGAAGCTACCTACATACATGCATGCATACATATGTATGTATGTATATAATAAATAGTTGGAAAACATGCACTTTTTTTTTTTAAAAACATATCTTTTAAATCAATACTTTGTGAACTGTGGTTTTATATTTAAATTAAGGCCAATGTCTTTGGTGTGCATAAAAAAATAGTTTAATATACATAGAAAAATAGATTTGGGGTACCGCCAACTTGATAACGTCATAAGTTATTTAAAAAGCAGTGTTTGATGCGGTATCCAAAATTCCTCAAGAACAACTGAATCGATTCGCTTGAAAGTACTTAAACCAAAGTTACACCATTTAATATGAATCTTAAGGGGGAAACTCCCTGTAGAAGACTAAAAAAAACCATGAGTTCGCTTTTCATAGAAATTTTATACGTATGTGAGGTAATTAGAATTAGGTATAGGTGTGGGGGTGTCATAATTTAAAAAAACATCAAGAAGGCAAAGTTAAAATAATTTATATTTAGACTTCGTTTTTTATTCCATTTTTTTTTGGGAATTCTTATTAAAAGTAATATCAAATTTTATTTCACATCTTTTTTTTTAAAAGTTTACTTTAATTTTTAAAAATATTTAAAAAATTTAAAAAATATATAGAGGAAGTCTCTTCTATATAGGTTTTGAATAATAATGTTTTAAGAGTTTACAAATATTTTTTATTTATTTGGGAAAAACATGTATTAAGCTCCATATTTCATCCAAAAATATCACATTTTTTTTCACAACTTCCAATTTGTTATAAATTTACAATTTTTTTATATTTTATAGGCTAATCTAGAAACTATACTGCTTATTGAAATTGTCCTTTTGTCTGAATGTTCCAGGATGCATTTTTAGAGAGCTAGACTGCACGCCAATCTAGCATCAGCGCCAAAACCACAAACGGAGTTACAAAGTCAACGAATTTTTTGTTGATTTGATAAAACACTTCGTACTTCGTACATATAGAAGATATTGCATAATTTACAACGCATTCTTCTCAAATCTACAAAATTTTTGTTAATTTAACCTCAGTGTATAGATTATGAAAGTTTTTTACGTTACTTTAGTAAAAGTGCATCGCAAAATTTACGAAAATATTCGAAATTTTAAATAATTTTCTTAAATCTTACGAAAAATTCTCAATTATGTTACTTACGATGCTTTTTGTAAAAATATTACGAATTATTTTTCTGAGTGCGCTCCGATATGCTACGAAGCAATACGTGTCGGGGCCACTTTATACTTAAGAAATAAGAAATAAATAAAAGATATTTTTGAACACTTGGAACATTACTTTGCAAGACCTAAATACTTTACAAATGTTAATATGTAATAACATTTTTATGAAAAAATAGGTACCTACTGAAAATTAGATCTACACGGATGTCACCCTAAATCTTTAATAATGAAGTAGAGTTTTTCAAAAAGAAAATTGTAGAAAGTAAATACTTCCAAAAGTAGGTTTGCGGGTTAAATTGTTTTTAATTGTGCTGTATAAGTTCTTTGAAATCAAATCAGTTTTTTTTTTCCAGTTTTTAATAAAGCTTTATCTTTGAGGCTCCTGGATATTGAAGACCTCAATTATATTCCTGTTCCGTTCTCATCAGGATGTTTTAAAATTGTTTTTTTCTTTTTTTACAAGCGGCACTGAATGTGATATGATATCTGGCCGTGAAATACGAGAAAAAAAAGAAATATCTCTTGTTATTACTAGGCCCTAACAGTCAGACAAATTTTGGGCATTCCCTTTGATCTGTTGGGGCGACTATGACCATTGCCGGGAAGGAAATCTGTGCAAATGGTCGAAGTGCTCCGACGAGATGAAAACCCCTGAAAAAATGGTGAAAAATACTTCCCCCTCATATAAACCCTTTTCGACTATTTCCGCCGCATTTCCATGTGAGGGGGTTCCCCGGAATGGCCGAATCGAGGCCTTCAAAAAATACACCCATACAGACGCATAAAGACATTCCGATCGCATATGAAATCCAGGAATAAACTCAGCCAACCCAAAAATGTTTAGGGCCGGGATTTAAGCGAATAAATCCCTACTTTGTTTGAATATTAACGAAATATATGTGTACGGCAATTTTCATTCACCAGAAATATAAAAAAGGATGAAGGAGAAAAAATAAGCATAAAGCGGAAAACAACCTGATTGAAGATTTGCTTATCCAAATTGGGCGAAATAGTACCGCAGCGGGGCTGCCACCTCCGCCCTCCGGGTGGGCTCCGAATCTCTGCCCTTTTTCTATAACCTACAGACAGAGGAGGCTCCCCGGGGGTGCAGATGTACGTCAGAGGACTCGGACTTGTTGTCACTATACGTCCCGGATTTAAATCCAAGAGTATCTGGTTGCCTCACAAAGGCATTCCCATTCGTTAAATCCGCTTATTTTACGACTCAATTCTAAGCATTTTTACGTTTTCTAATATTTTAGCGAACATTCGCAGCGGCGATTTAAATTCGGGTTATTCATAGAAGGGCACAGAGGTCCCCACCGGGGGTAGGGGACGCATGTGCATATGTACGAACGGAGCCCAACCGACCGTCTCGGGAAGCCATTCGAAAGCGTATGCATGATATGATATTTTTGAAGGGATTTGTGCCCCAAACGAACGAGTATAACACTAAATCCCGAACCAGCCCTTCGAAGGGCCGCTACAAGCTCATTGATATGGGCAGTTTCCTCCGCACTCTTTTGCATATTGATATGCATACTCAATGAGAATGTTGAGCATGATTTAGATCAAAGTAGTGCCCCCGTCCCCGGTCCTCCGTAAACACCTTCACTTTTCTGGTTTCAAGTTTTTATTTTTTTCATCCTACTCCTAGTTTAGTATCAGACATCCTTTTTTTTCACCATCCATTCCAGAAAATCCCGCCCTCCAGGCTATACAAGGTTTTTATGATGGACACTAAGTATGAGGTCTACTGGACACGACACTGCAGGGTGACAATAAAGTTTTAGTGAGATTTTTATGACGTTGTGTATTTGACGAATATAAAACTCAAATCTAAAAGTTTTTCTATTTAAATTAATTTACATTTTACGTCTCTATGGCTAAAGAAGGACCCCTACGGGTTTTCGTATCTTTTCTATTTGAGAAACTTGGGCTCGCCTTTATGCCCTCAGTTTATGGAACAACGACAGTTAAAATTTAACTTTAGTGGAAGATTGGGCAAATTGTAAAATTTCATTGTATCTTTAAAAGTTGTTTAACCGTACAAAAGATACTAAATACAAAGTTAAAGAAATGAACGTTAAAGACAAAGGTATAAAATTGTTCAGTTTTTGATGGTTAAAAGTGTTATTTTAGGTCTTCTAGTTTTATATCTTCTCGTTTGAATATTTACTCCCCTATGTACCACCGTACTTTTCTTGCGTTCTATTTTTAAAAGAAATCACAAAAAAATTTGTTTATATTCAACATTGTTATAACAAAACTTTTTGTAACTTTAGAAAGGTAGAAAAATACGATTTCATTGATTTGTTTTGTTTTAAATACGTAATTATATTATATTATTATAGTTTTTAACTAACAGGGCCACTTATAAGTTTGTAAAAGTTATGCAACTGAAAGCGAATAAAATTTCTACAACTATTATTATCATTATTAAGGGCCAAATTTAATTATACCGAGAAGTTTTTAATTTATTCATCTAAACCCTTTTCGATTGTAAATTCATAGTGTCTTATGTTAAGAATCTACTCTAAAATTAGAATAATTCGCATCGTGACTTCATTACTCCAAATGACTATTTCCTACCTATCCTTCAACCTGTCAATTATTTTGGTACATAATTAAATCTCTGAATTTCCCCTAATGGAAATTGTATGCGGTCTTTTAATTCAGTCTGTCTACTAATTTTATAAATACAAATATATATATATATATATATGATAATTCTAACAATTTATATGACTGTGCAGTTATACTTCATGATGGTAATATGATACATTAAAGTAAAAATTATACTTCGCTACAGATTTTCTTAATTTATACAAAGTAAAATTGTTCGTATGGTATAGGTATGTAAAAATAAGCTTTCATTGTTTTAGATTTTGACAAGCCCTTTTTAGTCTTTTGAAGGATCTAAAAAACACAAAAGATTTTATGTAGATGTTATTTTATTAAATATTATAAAATAAATAAATAATAAAAATTGCGATTTGATGGGCGTTTTGCAAATTTGAAAATAGTTGCTATAGGTAAAGTGTAAATAAATCAATTCGTTGTAGATCTAGATATTGAATAATATTGATTTAAAAGTCTTCATTTTAAAAAATTTAACTTCTCAACTTTTAAAAGACTATTAAAAATATTAAAAATTCTAATGTGCTTTTATCCGACTGACTCAGAAGGAGGGTAATGGCTTTCGGGTGTCATGATGTATTTATATATGTGTGTAGGTACATACAGCCTAAAAAATTTGAATAAATGAGGTGTCATAGACCCGTTGTAGTTGTGAGAGTGCCATAGGCTATATAATTTTTAAGACAAATAAATATGGTCGCCATTTTTCTCGCATTATTTTTTTTTAATAAGTAAATAAAATTTAAAAATTCGTATAAGTATTATTTGGTGTTCGCGAGTTTAATTTTACAATACATTATTCATATATGTATAATAAATTATCCCTGTTCAAGCCACTTCCCAAACTTTTCGGAATCTACACATTGAAACCTTTCATTTGATACCACATTCGACACATTTTTATTTGTAAGGCTTTCGGCATTTTGAGGCTCATGTTCGCCATGTTGGATTTAATATTACGTCATATAGCCTATGTCATCCGGACCATAATAATGAATCGATTGACATTTCATTCATCAAAAACGGATGAATAGTTTAGTCGCTACGGTAGAACATACAACGTAACCACAAACATAGACTGCTAAAAACATAACCCTTTCTTTTGGCTTTGCCATAGTCGGGTAAAAAGATGTAGGATTAAAAATTTACATAAAATTTCTAAAATGCATACTATCAAATAAATCGTAACATGCAATTGGAGTCTACAAATGTTTATTTTCAATTAAACTGGTACCCTCTGACAGTGTGCCAACATTTGATAGCATGAATTTTATATGTAAATTTTTAATTTAATTTCTTTTTCTTAAGTAGGTATGATGAGTCAGAATAATTACATATAGTAAAATTTTTAATTTTTTGTGTGCATTTATGTGCCTGAATAAAATCTTAAAATAGTACAGTGCGACAAATAATTGAAATAAATATCTAGAATGATCAAATTTTTGCGGACCAAGTATTCTCTGAGTTATATTTTATAATAAATGAATAAATGAACAGAATAATAAAGAAAAAGGTAAACAAGCGAAACGCAATTTCTGCATATCAAGAAACAGAAAAAGAGGGCATCAAAAACCATTCGTAATTTACCTATAGTAAATAATATCAATAGACTCCAATTTTCAATAAGACTCCGTGACAGATGCCGCTTTTATGGAAATAAGAAGAATATCATTTTTTTTTCTGGAGACAGTTCCTTTTTTTGGACATTGATTAACACAACAAAAGAAGTTCCCCAGATGCCCCAGAGGTAGAAGAACTACTCGGGCGGAGTCCCACTAGAGCCAGCCGGTGAGAAAGCGAAAAAAACTCAAGATTTTCCCGAGGGAAGCGACCTTACGCTGCTTTAACACCTTTCGCATGGACCCACTGAATTCATAAGTCTTTTCCCTCGGCTCCTTTTGTCCATATGATCCTGCATTTCTTTCATCGAGAAAACTCGGGCAAATGATTCCCGATTCCCGAGTCGATGGGGCCGAGGTGCTCCACGGCCTCAAAGATTCTTTGAGCATCTTCAATGGACCAACAACAACTCCTTGAGATAAGCACAAAGGGGCTAAGGTAGCTTGAAAAAGGGACAAGGGATGAGGGTAGGTAAAAAGGGGATCTTCAAATGAACGAAACAGATTTCGCCCTACTTCATTATGTTCATTGGCAATAAATCATAAATTTTTGCCCGTTAACTTTTCCATTCTTTTCAACAAAATATAATCGTACCCCCAGTGGGGGTGGCCCTTAGGGCGCGAATATCCACCACTTCAATAAAAAACGGGGGGATCGTTCACCCGTCACCCTGTCTCATAGTCCCTCTCCCGGAAAAAAGGTCCAAAGAATAAAAATACAACAAAAAGTTTTTCATAAAATTAAGCTATGATTAATGGCTCCTAAAATATGAGAAAACTGCAAACAGATTTTGGCATTTTATTACGAAAAATGATCCCCCAATTATGAAGCACTTCAAAATATTTTCGATGACAAAACATTGATGGATAAAAACGTCGCCGTCGAACCAAACCCGGTTTTACCCGCGAATTTTGTGTGGGTTGGCGGAGCCCTCCTAGCCCTAAATCGGACATAGACTGAACCCTGAAGCCATCTCCTATTACTAGAAGAGGCTGCGTCTGTTTATTGGCGGATAGATTCGCTTCCTGAGGGAATATAATTCAATGAGCGGCGGGATTTCATCATCAAATAAATGCATGCCTTAGTGGGTATTGATGATCAATTACTGAAAATATTTTCGTTATATACAATATATATATTTTTTTTTTCTCTCCATGAACCCCCAATCAACGTGGCCATCCCGGCCCTGCAATATTTGCCCAATTCTTTAGGGAGGAAAAAGGTTCAAGTGTAATAAAATAAATTACCAGTAATTAATTGCGTTCGATCTGCCAGCTACATAATTAATTTTAATGGGATATATTCCCAAACGGTTGCAGTTGTATAGAGGCACATTTTCATTCAGGCAGAAAACTCTACACATTTCGGATATTTGATGAAAATAATAAAAAATAAATAAAATCTCGAGATTTATGGCGTTGTACGTTAATTTGTTAGTTTAGTTAAAGGGCATTCAGTAAAGCTTAGAAAGACCCTTTAAAACCAAAACAAAGTTTCGAATTATGTAGGTATAGGTATACATTTAGAATTTTATTTTTATATTTTATGAGCTGTGTGGTTTTCATGTCCCTATCTGTTTCAGGTTTGATAGCAAATTTTTTGTTGGATTGAGTTTTAAAAACTGCCATATATCAGGATATTAAAATTTGCTATCAGAACTTGAAACCTTAAACTTTAAAATCAAGGCAATTTGACTGTATTTTAACGAAATACAAAATCTTTGATATCGGCAACCTTTCATAAATTTAAATTCAAGTGCAAAATTTCCTAATTAACGAATCCGGATGTTATGTGAAAAGAGCACAACTATTATATATTTAACACTTTTACTACTCAACTCTAGTTGGATTATCCAAATACGAAGTACTTACAATACATTAGTAAAAATTGGAAAATAAAAAATTTCAGGGTTCTCTAGTCTTTTCCATCTTTTAGTATATTTTATTATTATTATTATTATTAGTTATTATAATTGCTACATCCACTTCAATTATTTTTACTAGTATTATACGATATAAGTATAAATTAATCGCGGGGTTGTGGGGGTCGAGTTTGGTACCATTGGATAGCTTTTCAAAATATATTTGAGACGTGTTTTTTTCGTTTTTCGATCCCATGTGTAAGTCGTGAGATATTCGACTTTTCCGGAACCTTTTTTACACAATAAACTACCTCCCCCGTACATCCTGTACCGAATTTAAAAAAGTGTTTGAGACAAAAGTTACTTATTATTTTATTTTAAAAAAATGGGTGGTCCTATTTAAAAAAATAAAGTTACCCCCACCCCCGCTTTTAGGGTGTAAGGGTTGGTAGTGTTGAATACTTCATTTAAAAATATTTTACCCCTATTTTTTTGTTTTCCGATACGATGTGTTCTTTCCGAAATACATATTCGAACGTTTGTTACACCCTGTATAACTATTGCATTAAAATTTTTCGTCGACATCGTCTAAGAATAAAACTGAAGAATTCAAATTATTTTGATGTTTTGTTTCATGTAGATATAATTAATATGGCATTATATGGCATGAAAACTTTATACCCTTTTCTCAACTATGAATCAAAGTGTCCCAGTATGGCATTACGGATTGCTACTACTTGTTCCTATTAAAATTTATACTATGTACATATACGTAGTAAATTCTAATTTTTGTATGAAGTTAGAACTTATCCGGTATTCTCATAAAAGTCTCGGTTTTTCAAATTTAAATACCACTTACAATATTTTCTTAAAGTATTTTTATAAAACCAATTATAACTTCCAGTAAAAAAGGTAGTTATATAAACTCGTTCCAGAATAAATAAATATGGTAAATAAATAACCATAATAAATAACCATAATAAATAACCAATAAATAAACATATTAATAATATATAAATTGTCCCTAATCAATAAAATTAAAAGAATACCAAAACTAGAATGACCGTCAATTTAACCAACAATAGGTGTTAAACTGTTTATCGAATTAGATCTTTTTTTTTAATCTACACTTATGCATACGTTCCTGGCAAAGTTGTGCAAAGCGAAACCGTGTAAAACGAGACATAGAGTTCATACAAAATAGAAGGATATGTTCAAACAAATTTCAAATCGTGTAAATTGATCTAAAAAAAAAAGAAAAGTTGAGGATATGTTCATTAAACCGTGTAAACTAAGATAAGTATTAAATAAAAAAGGGATTGTTCATTAATTTTTAAAGACACTTAAATTCTAATATTATTGCAGTTTTTTGTGAAAATGAAAAACATAAACATAACATTATTAATTAACACCAAATACAGTGCAAAAAAAAAGAACAATAAAAAGCATAAACACAAATTAACAATATTTCTTTCAAATAAAAGCAATAAAAAGCGTAAACATATTAACAAAATTTCGTACAATGGTCGCTAATAACTATTGTAGTTCTACAGCGACCTTAAAGAAATAATTAAAAAAAAAAAATATTTCATACAAATATAAAAACAATAAAATAATTCGATTGAAGTTTTGGAAAAGGGTGCGTTAGGTTAGATGACTTTTAATCGAGCTTTTAAAAGAGTGCGTTCATTAATATTATATATACTCTTTTAATTTATAAATTGCGCATATTGCAAAACAGTCAAAATAAAGCCAAAATAATCTTTTTTTTTGTTAGTTAAAAATCGTGTAAAAGCGAGTAGCAAATCGAGGCACAGATGATCTAAGATGCCGTGGGGATATTAAGTTTAGCTGAAATAATGCATATTTTTTTGAAGGAAATGTAAAAAAATCAATCAATTTTTATTCATATTATATTACGCAGTTAGTGTGATTCAGATACTTAATTTAATATACATATGTATGCATTTTTTGGAAAAAAGTTTTACACTTACAACGATTATGGAATAAATAAAAAATAATTTTGTATTCTGCAATTTTGATAACGAAACTAACTCTTCAACAAGAACGTTATATTCAGCATACATATGTAGATATAAAACGTTAATGGCAATGAAGGAAGACGTGCTAAAATTCAAATTTTGCGGTAATTTTCGGTATCGCCTCGTTCTAGTCACACAGCGCTGTGGTTTCCGCAATATATTCATTCTGTCACCAGCAAGAAGATATAGAACCAATTAAAATGGCATACATTTACCTAATTTAACCATAAATCACAAGACGAATTCATTAAAATGCCCTTAAAGTTAAAAAGTGTCACCATGCCAACTCCTCTTCATGGTTGGCGCCCTTTGCCCATCGTTTTGGCCCTTCCCGGCCACGATTCGAGAAATTCACGAGTTCCAATGAACCGCATGTATCCGCACACTTTTTCGAAGGAAGCAGTTTTCCCCCAAAGTCGGAAATTTCAAATTGTTAGGCATTGTAGGCTTCTTGACATGTTATACTATACTGTGGAAAAGAAAAAGGGTAAAATAGAAAAAACCTTACCGAAAAGGGTTAAGGAATATCCCTTTTAAATTCTTCGAATTTTAGGTGGCAGTCTAACGTGCATAATTGCAACAGCCAATTTCACTTTGGGGAAATAACACTGCCCTTTCGGGAGCCGTTCGGGTGTTAGTCCAGCCAACGGGGGCCACTTTTATATTATGGCTCATAGGTGGCCACTTCTTCCCGGAGTGGTTTCTGGTCGTGACAAAAATTGTGTAACGTTGGTGAATATGAGCTACGACCAGAAAAAGGGTTATGTAGAAGGTTGGTGCCCGCATGCCCGGCAGCGGAAACACTATGCACAATCCACCCCCATTGGTACTGCGCCCGTAATAATTTTCTATTTCGGTTTGCATATTTTACCCTCGCAAAATTCTCCTAAGGTGCAAAAATTCATAGGAAGCCACTCAACGAAAAATTTACATATTTTGCAACAGAAAATGTGGTAAACCTCCCCACCGAGAGCTTCTACGCGATTAAAATTCGAATTTAAGCGTCGTTTTCGACGGTATGCAACGAGTCCTGTGTGGGACGTTGGAAAAATTCGAGACACTAAAGGTGGCAGTGTAGGAAGTGGATTATTTCATTTTTCCCTCCATTCTACTGTAATTAATCTAAAAAAATCGTCTCCGTCGTCCCTTCAACCGAAGTGTTACCTCGAGTTTCAAACGACTGTGAGAGGGCGGAAATTGCTGTGATGCAATCTACTCGTACTTGCAAGGAAATATTTCCTCATCGGATGACACTAATTGTAAGAGGAGCATTTGCTTGAGTGACTTGAACTCTACACCCACTGTCGTAATGTCGTAGTAATCGACTAATCCATCCTCTAAGAGACAATGAATCCCACTCAACATACATAACCCTTTGACTAAGAGGAGTATCAGTTTCCTTTCTACAATATAATTTGTCAAAGTCTCACAAATTTTAGTTTTGGCATAGAAAAACTAAATACAAAAGAAATCCCTAAAACCTGGTGGATGCCAAACAAGTGTTTCAAATTTGTCTTTTGTTTTAGACTTCTTTATTTATTTAATTTAGTGTGGTTTAATTTTTTAATGGTTTTATTAAATAGGTAATATTTATGTATGTACATTGAACATTGTAATTTCAAAAGTGTGAGTTATTGATCATAAGGTTGTTAAAATTCATTGCAGAGCCTTGTAAAGTCAATAACATAGTATTTAAAAAAACTCTGAAACATATTAAATGAGTCATTCAACAAAGTTAGTTTTAGATTATCCAAGCATAATTATCAATTCAAATACTTTTTTGTTAAAAATTGCATCAATGTAGATTTTAAATTTTTTTTTTTTTTTCACTGAGAAAAGTAAAATTGTTAAAATACCACGCCATAAAAATCAATTTCGTTTGTCAATATTAACTATTAAAAATAGTCAATTCCAAAGCCACACATCACTTTAAAGGTTGAATCGCTCGAAAGGTATTTTAACAATTCAGAGATCCCCAGGTTCGATTCCGCGGTCAGTCGAAATATCACAGGAAAATCAACTTTAAAAAAGGCATCGGCTGGGCTTAGTTCAGATGGCAGAGCCGCCGAAGAAGCGACAGTTCCCGTAGATCCGCAGGTTCGAGTCCCCAGCCGCGGTTAGTCGCAATATCATATAGGAATATCAAATTTTTTTCGTCGTCAGGAGATTAACTATGTATTTCTCGTAGTTAAAATTAAACAACGTTATTGGTTGGCGCCTTTTTAACCAAGCGCTTTGGTCAATTTTGCCAATCTTTCAGTGTAGGTAAATACGTTTAGAACGTTGCTACAATATGTTATTTTATTGAATTAACGGAGGAAATTATTAATTTCAAAGCTTAATAAAAAACGTTGCTAAATTGGCAATTTTCTGCATTGCCACCAATTCATACCTATTTGAAAATTATTGATTCAATGTTGTTTCGATTGATTTTACGACGTTATTTTTCTGAGTGTATACGCAATGTTTTACTCCATTACTATGACTAACGTTTAAGTGAATAATTTTTATAAAATTACAATGTAATTAAAGTACAAACTCCAGTAGTCTAACATAACGAAATTAAACCGATTACTTACTTTATTTCATTCAAATTTTCCTTAACTGTCGCTTCTTTTAATTTTTTAAAATCAAAAACATTCTCTCAAGTTAGAATTTTTTACAAATTAATGAATTAATTAGTTAATTAATTAATTTTAATTACAAATCTGAATTAATATTTTAAAATTACGAGTCCAAAGTGACAACTTTGGTTCAAAACAAATTATATATCTATTCTTAATATTGTTCCTGAATGTATTATATTTTTTATACAATTTTGTACCCAAATTTGTAGGGAATATTTCACATGTCTGTAGTAGTTAACACAATTTTTAAAAATATAAAACAAAATAAATCTTTGGAAATTGCGAAAGGTCTATCACCCTTCGACTTAATAAAAACGACATTGACCCTTTAATTTCTGTATCCGCACGAGCATATCTTTAAGATAAGCATTAAGTAATCAATTATACTACGAATTTCCTTGATGTCACATTAACACGATTAAGAAAATTTTCGATTACTTAAGTAATGCATCACCCTTCCCCGAGACCTCCCCAAAGGCGAGGTGGAGCATCCCTCTGTCTATCACTTATTCGATTTTCCAATATCCGTCTTCTGTCCTGACGTGTCGTCGCGCTCAATTGAGCACTTGCATTCGGCACACAAAGGAAGCCGGTGTGCGGTGGCACGAAACCGGCGTTGTTCGGTATTTACACGCATTAATCATGAAATTGAGGTCTGAACAGGTCCAAGGATGAACTCTTCACCACCCTCCACCTGCTCCTGATATGTCCTATTTCCCAGGTTGGCGTTATCGAGGGCGGAAATTAATTTCTATTATGTCAGGAGGAACTTTTTTGAAATTTAATTAAGATCGAACCTTAGGTGTATTACGAAAATACGTCTTCGAGGAAATTCCAAACTTGGCAAATTACAGGCTAATGCACCTTCTCTTCGAAAAACAATAAATTAAAGTTTGAGGTAAGTTTTTAACGTTCCTCTCTCTAACTTTTGAAATTTAAAGACACATAGACCGCTTACCCTACTGCTGCTAAGAAATCAAATCAGGAATATATATCTATGATAATAAACTTTTAAAAGTTGAAATTCTAAAAATTTTCCACTTCTGATACGAATATTTTGTAAATTATTTTTATCGAGACCAAACTTTTTGAAGTATAGTACCCACCAGAAATATCAACGCTTTATTTAATCTTAATTTTCTTTTTTTTTCCAAAAATCGACGAAAATTGACTGAAAAATCGATTCTTCAAGTTCAATCATGCCATTTTATCAAAAATTGGAGTTTTTAAGATTCGACGGAATTTAAAAAAAAGTGGCTAAAGTTCAACGATTTGACTTTAAATTTATGCAAGATTTAAAAACAAAAACTGTTTTTAAATTGTATTTGTTTTTGAAAATTGCTATACGAGATCCGGCTGAATGTTTACTACATTCATCGAGTTTTTAATCAAAATATAATTTTTACGTATTTGTATTTATGAAAGGGAGAATATATTTTTGCCGGGGTGAATATCAAAATATGGCCGCTAGTATTTTTAATTAAAATAATATTAATTTTTTTTAAAAAAAAATTTAACTCGTAGTTAAATAAGGTAAGGTAAGAAAAAATTAATTAAAATGGGACGAGATATTTTTTTACGGCTGTTAGCAATTACTATAATGACATGAAAAAGTTGATATTGAGTACTTTTTATCTTTTCCTCTTGCACCTACACCTCCTGCACTATTGCTACGTTGATTTCAGAAATCTTGCAGGATCTTCAAAGCATTCTGAAAAAAATTTTAACTTTTGTTCTTCACTGAATGACTTGATGTTGAATAAACAATTCGCAACATTTAAGGATGCCTTACCAGTTGACATATTGAACAAAATATTTTTTTCCACATTTTCAGAAAAAGGATTCATTGTTATCTTGTATACTGCAGATATTTCATTTTATGTCGATGATTCTGATATTTGTAGTAATGAAAGTGAGAGCATTGATGAATCAGATGTTGAATAAATGGTTTTATTAATTATTTAATCGTTTTTTAATCTATATTTAAAAGCTTTGCGGCCACTTTTATATAGGCAGACGTATTCCATCATGTACAGGAAAAAATTACCTTTAATTTGATATATAAATTATAAATATACGTGATGAACATATAAACAAAACAAATTTATAATTGTTTACACCTGGCTGCGAAGAGGTTGCAGCCAGGTGCGCAATGGCACCCATAACTTTTCAAGTTCTTTACAAATATTGCTATTGTGGGAATGGCTGGTGCTAGCTGATTTGATTTTGTTGCCATTGTGTAATCCATGATGGCAAGTATTTATTATTATTTTATTTTTGTTACCTTTTGATTTCAATATAAAGAAAAGTTAATTTATTTTATTTTATTTTATTTTAATTTATTTTATTTTATTTTATTTTATTATTTCAATTTGTTTGTATTTATTTTATTTTATTTTTATTTTATTATTTCAATTTATTTGTAATTATTTACGGTCGACCGATTACAAAAAGAGGTAAAAACGAACTAACTAAAACAACGGAAACTAACTCGATGCTGATATGATGTAAATCGACTTTTTGAAATTCAGGAAAAGACGACTTGATCTGTCAACTTGAAGTCAAAGTGATGGTTGTTGAAAAGATGGGCGGTACTGTGAGTCGACGCCACACTATGAAGAGGATTATATTTTACTTAAAAAACAAATGAGTGAAATTGTTTCCCAAAAATCAATTAATATTATTTTAATTAAAAATACTAGCGACCACATTTTAATAGGCAAAAATATATTCTCCCATTAATAAATTCATAACATATACATATGTAAAAATTAGATTTTAATTAGAATCTTTATGGACGTACTAAACTTGCTGCCGGATCTGAGACTTCTACGATTCCTTCCTTGCTTCCTTCGTAATACGTGAAAATCTGCAGGTTTTTTTTTCAGTTGCCTTATAACTCATAAACTGTGCATTTGTTGATATTAGATGTTGCTACCATTTTTAAAGTACATTAAATTTGCAACAATTTAAGTCCAACCACAGTCCTGTGCCTTCAATGGTTTTCAAGATACGGACATTTTGTTTCCTCATCATATCAAAGAAATTACTACCGAACACAAAATTCTAGTGGGGAATTTTGTGAGTGACGTAGATCTTGCATATCAGTATCTCTCATACTATCCTATTAAAAAAAAAAAAATTTACCAAGAAAGTTACCATGTATTTATTTAATTGTGTATTTCCAAACGCATTTATAGTTAACAAAAATTAAATCCCGACGAAAAGTTAAAATTTTCTAACTGGCTAACAGACAAAAACTCCTACTCGGACGAAGATATCGAAGTTAGTGAACCTAGTACTTACATCTTTTACAAGAACACCTCGGGCTCCACAAGAGCGGCTTTCGGGTTCCATAAAACAACATAAGTTGATCAAAATTTTCACCGACAGGGCCAACAAATTCGTTCGGAAACATTTAAAAACTATTTAATTATATTATAATTTCTACTTGGTTATATGTTATGTAATATTTTGATAGTAAAAAGTTGTTTTGTTCAAATTTCTGAAGCTACCAGAAGAAGTTTTTTTAGATATGATGACGGGAGGTAATTTGTTAATAAGATTGTTTAGTTGTTGAACGATAGTTTCTTAAAAATTCGAATCTTAAAATGTTTAATATTTTAATGAATGTTTTGGTTGTGAGTTCAACTTTAAAATCTATATTTTATCGTAAATAAGGCCATAAATTTGCCGAAGACCTCAGTAGCTCGCTTAAAAAAGTCAGTATCATCATTACATTCCCTTTTAAGTCCGACATTTGTGTAAAACGTTAACAAGTATTGGAGCTGGTGCTATGTTAGCGCGCCCAAGAACTAGAAGACGATGAGTAGCTGGATTTGCGTTAGATAGCTTTTTGCATCTTGAAAATATTGTATCGCCCCATAATCCT
Organism: Machimus rusticus; assembly: GCA_951509405.1. Classification (NCBI taxonomy): domain Eukaryota; kingdom Metazoa; phylum Arthropoda; class Insecta; order Diptera; family Asilidae; genus Machimus; species Machimus rusticus. The sequence goes on from OX608054.1 coordinate 3,295,427, forward strand.
AGGGATAAGGGAGCATCTTAAAATGGATTAAATTCGAAGGAAATCTACTTTATGATGATGCTACAAAACGCCTCAATAATTTACAAACATGAAATATGGTTTCTGCGGTTATTCTCTGTTGCTTCCTGAGAGACACCATGAGGGGTGTGAATTGTGCATATAGTCGATTTGTTGCTCTGCCACACAGGGTGTGGTTGTAATTCGATCGCATCATATATAGGGTGGCACAAAAGGGGCATTGAAAATGACTCTAGGATATTTATGTGACGCCTCAGCCGGAAGAAAAATACGAAAGAAAGAATAAACGTTTTTTTTTCTTTCTACTAGAAATAAGTAAAAGGGAAAAAACATCATGAATATTTTTTCAGGGGATCGGATGGCTTCCACGTGGGTGTGGCTTTCTGCGATGATAAAATGCAGAAAGACTTAATCGAATAAGAGATGAGTCCTCAATTCCGGTTTCGAGAGGGAGGAAATGTACGTGATAACTGCACCACCACAGATGCTTTAATCTTTGTTGCCCTGGACCACAATGGGACCAGGATTGGTTGCTCTGTTGAAAAGAAGAAAGAGTCTTACTCCTCCTAGGGTAACGTATAGTCTGCCATTAAGAGCTAGGACAAACATTAGATTTCGTTTGCCACTGTTTGATTTGTCCACTTCCACACGCACGAAGGAATCCTCAACACATTCAACTGTTGGTAGGGAAACAATTGTGCGCCAACAAAAACAACTACTATATAAATTCTCGAATACTTGCGGATTAGAAACGAATTTGATTACAAAACGTTTGCTATTTGAACGCGTTTCGTTTAAACGCAAACTTGGAACTTACTTTTGGAGTACGACGGTAGAATGAAAGTCTAAACTCTTTGATTCAACAATTCAATCATTCGCCAGAGTGAATTGTTGGAGCATTAGCAGCAAAGTCCGTCAGCTTGGCCAGCTGCACACAAATATTTCTTTCACTAAAGGAAGTCGATTCAATAAATATACTCCAGAAAATACATTGAGAAATTCACTACCCCCCCCGGGAGCTTCGCCCGGAGTTGGGGCTGATGGGGCCCCAATGGTCGTAGATGGACAGGAAAGAACGATGGATGGATGGATAAATTTGTCGGGCTGCCTCTCAAGGAGTTGTTGAAGTGGTCGACTTGCTTGTTACGTGCAAAATTCCTAAGATTTAAATTAGAAGTTTTACAAAGTTTTGTTGCTAGGGAAAGAAGTGGCTAGAAGATGTTAAAAGACAAAGGAATTCTCGTGATATTTACTTCCTGGAATTCTCAAAGCTATTGTTGTACTTTGAGTTTTCTTGTCTTAATTAAGTTCGTGAGTCTGTTGCTTCTTAAACCGCCATTCATTGTTTGTTGTCCACAATAAATTCTTTTGTCGTTTTGGTACTATCGCACGAAATGTCGATACATATTGTGTTGGTAAAACTTTTGGAAGTACTTCTCCTTTGTCTTTTGTACTTTCTACCACAGGCTGCATTTAAACTTTTCGAAAAAGCCTCAACAGGATGCTACAATAATAACCTTGCAAACGTAGAAGAATAAGTCAATGATTTAGAATATAATTAAAAAAGTAAAAATCCTTAACAATAGCATCAAAAAATAACTTTAATATAACTCCACCTGAATGAGGTTATTGAGACCTGGTCTCTAACATTTAAATATTATCAAGTCTTTTCATATTTTCAAAATGAAAGTAACCTCTTTTCATCAATTTCTTCGGACATCTACCTGTGTTACTCTTAAGGACTCATGTTTAGAATTGAAGAAAAATCGATTTTATTTCACCTGACAAATTGATGTTCCTCCTCCTCAACGCAGTCTTTTTTCGTTTTACTTTTTTATGATCAGGTGTAATTTTTTTATTCATTTAATCTTTTCTTAAGCTCATATCATTTTACTTCGCGAATGAGAATTATAAAAAAACATTTTTCTATTTTGCATTTAATACCAATAAAATTTAATTAGATAAGTCTACACTAAAACAAATATATCAAACGAAATGGGCCTTACCAATAACGCTCTATTAAACTGGCAACTAACTAAAAATGTCCCATTAACTAAAAAGTCGTACCAATAACGATTTTCATACTGCGATTAGCGTTAGTGGAATGCTTAGTTGCGGTTGCACCGAATTGCGCGATTAAATTTCCAAGTAGCTTACTACTTATGTCAAATGTACGAGTTTTGCTGTGAAGAAACCTAGAATTTTTGATAAATAAGTGAATTAAAATGGACAGAAATATTTTAATGGATTTAGAGTTGATTGGAGATACAACTTATTGTAGAAAGGAAAAAAATTATAAAAAAAGAATTTATCCGTTTGTACATTATTGCGATTCGGAGTTTGTTAATTTTTATCGGTAAGTATCAAAAAAATGAAAAAGTTTCCAATATGTTTATTCGAGTACCCATATTTGGTTGCTAATAACATAATTACAGATTTGATAAGGAAACAGCTATTTTTAGTTTTAACATCTTTGTAGCACTCTCTTTTGAGTCTATAATGGCCACGTGAGGCTCTATAAGGGACTTTAAGGACTCCTTCATCTCAGGCGTCCAGTTACTTGATCGCACTCTCTACGAAGTCTTCCATATAATAATATTATATTTTGTTTAAAACATGTTCATTTACCTGCTTCGTATTGCTCTCCATATTTTTCAAATGTATTAAATGTAAAAAATAGCAATTTTATATTTGACAGTATAGTGCCAGAAAATTATAACCACTCTAACAAATTTCAAAATTTGAACTCTGATTACATTTTTCTCGCAAATAATCAAACAGATTAACATTTCCTTGCTCAGTTGCAATCTTTTCTCCTTTGTTATCATTGTTTGAAGAATAAGTAATGGTTACGTTACGAACCAATATGCAATATGAAAAAGTATGCCCTCATTCATTTATTCCAGTTCTATCAAATATAAATATTAATAAACAAATTTTCATGTTTCCAAGAAATATTGCATGGTATACCGTTTCACTTAACGCTCAAAGCATAAATATTTGCATTGAAGAAAGTCACGGAGATTAGCAAGAGTTATTAAAAATAATGGCGAGTATACTAAATACTAGAAATATTAATTTGCAAAATATGTGAATTTACGCTTAATTAAATGCTTATCTTAAACGCGTAAAAATATAATAAAGTTTTTCTCAAAATAATAATATGGAAGTATAAATGTTGGTGGTTATAATTTTTTGGCACTGTACTGTATGTCAATATTTGGAATTAAATTTGACAATATGTATGTAGTTTGAAACGACTGGGTAAACCGACCTTAATTATTTTAGTGCCGTCGCTAAATATGTTATTGGTACGAAAAGATAGTTGAACTGATAGTTAGTGCCGTTTAAGTGGCCACTAATTTAATAGCGACACTAAAAAATGTTATTGGTAAGGGCCTATATTTTCCATTTGGAATATGAAAATCACGATAAGAACTCATTTTTCAAGTCAGCAGAACGTAAAAACGACAAACTCAAAAAATGTAATGTAATGTAAGGTTGAGTAGTAACACTGATCTAATTAGATATCGCTGTACAATTTGTAAAACATTTTCTGATGTCCGGCAGTTTGGTATTTAATACACTATAATATCAATAAACTATTAACTAACGATAATACTCATATTGAGTCACTAAATAAGGGTCAAACCAAAACCTATTATATTACAAGCCATCACTGACATATAGAACTGGACTGCCAATCGACGGTCGAAAAGTGAGGCCATTTTAAGTGGAAATGCAAACCATTTTAAGTGGAGATGCAAGCCTACTTTAGAATATTCATGCTATAAAAACACATTAAATTATTTGCAATGTATGTTAAAATAAAGAAAATAAATAAATATAAGTTGTCACAAAACGGCCCCTTTAAATTCGCCCTATATTTTGAGTAATTGTTAAAAAACATTACGACACCAACCAGCTCGGGGCCGGAAGAACACAAGAGTCAGATATATAAAAACATATTCTATTTTGTCTTACATATGCATTTCGCCTGGTGGCCGGATGGGGGAAAGAGATAGAAATCTTATGTCAAAAAGTCGTCTTAGTTCTGAGGTGCGATTTTGCATTGGATCGGCGGTCCAGTTCTATACCCAGTAGGAAATCTGAGAACTGATGATTGCATGAGTAAAGATTTCTTCTATGAAAAGGTCGAAATGGAAATAGATGACAAAATAAGGAATAGGAATGCAAAATGCGAGGCATTCATTTCTTTTTTCCATTTTGCTGAGAGCAAAATAAAGTTGGTTAATTTGACCGAAAAAATTGTTAAAATAGCACACCATACGCATTGGCAAGGGTAGATCGGTGGTAGAGCTACGCGCTCGCCAATTCGGAGGTCCAAGGTTCAAATCTAGCCGCAGTCGGAATATCACGGGAAAATCAACTTTAAAAAGGCAGAGATGGCAGAGCACGAACGCTCGAGTTCTCTCGCAGCCCGAATCCACTTTTTTTAATGCATTATATACTCAATTCCCAGTAATCAGAATAGTAGTCTTTACACCTTACTTCCTATGACATCGCAATGTTAAAGTAATCGATTTTGCCTTGCAGAAAGGAAGGTGTTTTACATTCCAGGTATATAGTACGGCATTGATTCCGTAAGATATACATTTCCTACTGGGTATGGCAGTGCAAGCCATGAAGTGGCCTCTTGCATGTGTGCGTAAGTGGTCTGACAGTTCGAGAAATTTACATTTAGTCTTATGGACGCTGGATGAAATATGCTGGAAAAATTGGATTTAATCGGGTTTTTTTGACACTAGAGGCATACAAGTCTTAAGAAATTAAAACCATAGGGGCTTTTACTCCATAAAGGCCAAAAACATTAATGAATTTCCAGCGAAAAAACAGGAAATTTTCGATTCTTCGGTTCGGTTCGGAGCCAATTCGCACTCCTGCCGTATATTTGTTAGTATGGTCCGGCGGCCGACTTTTCTGTTGAGTTTTGGTTAAACTCGAAAATTTCATATTCTTTGTTCGAAAAGGTGATTAAAAGTGTTATTAATTACAAGGGGAACTTCTTAAAGTAACCTTGAGTGAAGATGATTTTTCGGTACGAGCTATAGTTTGGAAGCTGCCGCGAATTTTTTCCCAATTTTGCGACGTTCCCCATAAGACTCAATGGGATTTCTTTAAACTGTCAGACCACTTTGCCCTATAGATGTGTGCGTGCGCCGGACCACTTCACGGCTTGTAATATAGAAGGTTTTGGTCAAACGCAAAACACGTAAATAATGTTCGGGCAGTGTAAAATAAAAACAAAAAGTTTTTTGTTTTGTGAATGTATTACAGATAAAGTACCTGTCAAAAGTAACCCTAGAGGTTATTTTTGAATGATTGGAGGAAAAATGAAGTCATTATTGTAATTAAAAATAGATAGTACTTAAGTTATATTGCTTTTAATTGAACTGATTAAAGTAATCTTGTATGAAATACTATTTTTCGTATTTTCTGTGGAATCTTTGATTTCTTCGTGGTCAGATAAAATTAAAAATCTTCGTCTTTTCAGTCAATTTGGGTATTTCTATTTTTCTAGTAACAAACACGTCCATTTAAGGGGTTATATACACTTAGAAGGCCGACAAAAAATGAATTTTCCAGAATTTTTTCTGAGAAAACTTTTAAATTTATTGATCCAAAAATGTATACACATATTATGGTATCTTTTAACTATATTTTAAGACTTAGTACTAGTAAAAATATTTATTTGGAAAAGAGCTACAGCTGATCTCCGGGAGCTCCTCTCAAAAAAGACGTTTTGCGGTGACCACTATATCTCTGAACTGGATCATCAGAAATTAAAAAACCAAACAGATTTCGTTAAAGTAATGTTAAATCTAGTAATTAATCGAAGGAATAAGCAAAATAAATTTTTTTGACAAAATGGCGGTTTCTCAAAAAAAAAATCGATTTTTCACCGAAATTTCGGCCTTAAATTGTTTATAAAAACAAAAATATTTATCGGAGAGAAAAAATCTTCGATTAATTACTAAAAAATGTATTTAAGAAGCTCGGGTTAAAATTTGAGACTAATCGGTTTAGCCGTTTTCGAGTAATGTTGGTCACCGACTTTGAAAACACCATTCTGAGAAAAACGCGTTTAAAGTTTGGCCTTGTACTTCCAAGCACTCTGAAACGCCTAAACGCCTTTTCAAATTTGCGTGTAACTTCGAAAATATTCACCGGAACGATATGAAATTTTCTCGGTGTGTATTCTTAAATATATGTACATTAAGAAAAAAAAAAATCGATTTTTTGAAAATTCTAACATAAAAAATAAAATCGGTGCTGATTGTAACTTATTATATTTACATCGGCAGTTTTGCGTTTGCCCCTTACACGAATTATGGTTTTGGCTTTTGAAAATGTGTATCTGTTAAATATTTCCTTACTAACGTCCCATTGTTAATAACTCATCAAAAGTATTAAAGGATAGTTAAAAATATGCAAAAATGGTTCTAATTTTTGAGCAGTTATAATTCGCGAATAATAACTCAATTTTAATGATCCAAAGTATTTCTGAAAACTTGTCTCGTAATTTATGAATCAGAAGCTTAAAAAGTTTTATCATCCCCTCACCTCTGTGCTAAACGTTGAAAGAGTTAAAAAATTATTTCTAAATTTAGTTTGAGTTTGGAGTATGTGTCGGGCCGAAAAAAAAATCTTGGCAATAAATAAATGGAAACTTGTTCTTTCCGCTTAAATGCGTTATTTTTTATTTTTATGATATTTTTTTTAGCTAAGTTATTCAGAAGTTAAAGCAGAAGTAACTGTTTTGACTTTAAACTTCTGTATCTCCCGAAATAATAATCACAAAATAATTTTCGAGGTCTCATTATAGAACGCTGTAAGTATGTTGTTCAAAGTTCTGGAGATTGTGTAAAAAAATGTTTTGCTTCCTGTGCATATTTTCAAAAAATACTGAAAAACTATGTTTTCTCACATTTTTGTTATTATGCCGCCATTTTGTCAAAAATGTTTCAATTTAAAATGCTGATATGTTTTCTTTTAGCTTATAGTGTCGCAAAAAATTGTACGAAAAATCAAGATACAAGTAACCCCCGAAAAACGCGGTACTTGAAGAACACGAGAGAATACCTTCCCCGAATTACACGGTTTCAAACTACACGATTTCCGAGTAATTCTTTTAAAAAAGAATAAAATACATAATATAATATTTGACATAAAATTAATTTCCAAATATGTCATTTTTTTGATAAAATTTATTTATTTATTTATTTTATTTATTTGTATATATTTAAGAAAAATACGGGAAATACCTGTCGACTATAATGTATTGTAACTAATTGTAATTAAAACGTAACGGTTTTTTTTAATGTGACATTTGAAACGAACAACACGGTTTCAAAGAACACGAAACCAACTGATCTCCGGGGGTTATCTGTATTACGATGTTTATTTTTTCATGTCCAGCTGTCAAATATTTGAATTAATTAAAGATTCATTTTTCATCTTCTTTTGCAATGAAAGATAGAAATTTCTATCTGCCTGAAGCATAAATAGATATTTTAAATATTCCATCATATTGCAGATTGAAACTTTCTTTTATTTAAAAATATCATAAAATACTGCCACTTTAATTTGGAGTTCTATTTCAACGCCTAATTTCGTTGTAATTTCGCTGTTTTCTTTTGATCTATTTTAATCTGTGTATTTTCCCCCTAATTTGTATGTTTTGGTGAGGCAATCAAAAAATTGTCTAAAACTTTGTTTTAAATAGGGCTTTTTTCACATTTACCAAAGTACACATGTATATAAAAAACAACTTTGTTTAACTGGGAATCCCAAAAGATAGGGAAAAAAAATTAGATTTACTTCTGTCCCCCGACGCCGGGTACACAGAGGTTCCCTACGTTGTCATTATCTCGTTATCAAGAGGTACCCCAAAAAAATAAATGGAAAAGTAAAGTCACCCTCGGCCAATTTCTTAAGAATTTCAACAACTAACTTACTGTTTCCCGGGTCCTGCACCCCTGTTGTTCCCCCCAAGCGGCGTCGTCAAGGTCTCATCCGGCCGCCGCGCCGCCGGAGCAGGAGCATCCACCCACGCCGGGCGGGACCCGCGCACCAGAGAAAATTAACTTTCGGTTATTCAGGTGAGCAGCTTTTTATTAAATTGTGTGTTAACGGATGAGCCACCAAAGAATCTTGAATGAATATTGTTCTCTGATGAGATACGACGGAGACCGGGAGGCGGCCCGGTGTCCTGCTAACATTCGCCGGGAAGCAGGACACCAGCCCACGTCCTTGGTCCCGTCTTCCTCCCTTCCTCCCGGGACAATAACCGCACCAACACAGGGCTGCAAGATAAATGAACTTTAAGCGAAGATAATAAACACAATTTATATCGCATAATTGCTTTATTTTTACATAACGTCTTTATTATCCCGGTAACCGCTTCCCGTCCTCCTCTCGAGGAGTGATGTTATCCTTGGATGGATCTTGAGTTAAGCAGCTTCCAGGGTCTGGACCCTTATTGTTTAGTCCGCTCTCTTTCCTTACTTTAATTTTTCTTGTCTTATATATTGTACATATATTTTTTTCCCTTTTTGCATTATTGTTGCTGTCGTGTTTTGAAGTCTCTTCAATTTCCTCATTTTTCTGGATTTCGCTCTTTTTTATTTTATCTCGTGATACAAAGAAAACCCGCGGCTTACTCCCGAGTCGGTTCGAGCGATGACTTATTGCAGTCATTACCTTCTTAAACTGAAGCTTCCCGATTTTATCGCACCCGATGGTTGGGTTCTGAAGGAGCACAACTTTTCGTTTTATGATTTTTTTTTTTTTTTTCTTTTTTTCTGGAGTATTCCCTTAGTGTACAATGTCTCAAGTATAAGATTTTTTTAAAGACCGGTTTAGGTCCAATTCCTTGAAAATGAACTGGATGAGACTGAAAGTTATAAGGAGCGAGTGGATTTTATTTCTTTAACTTTGTTGAGAAAGTGTCATTTTGTAGTAACTTTTTAGAATTTCATTCCCAAGACCCAAAAGATAATGTCAAGAAGAACTCCATATCGTAATATTAAATTCGCTATCGTCCTATAATAAAATAATACATAATAATAACACCTGTCAACACTAAATTTTATTTTTAGGGTTCCGTACCTCGAAAGGAAAAAACGGAACCCTTATACGATCACTTTGTTGTCCGTCCGTCCGTCTGTCTGTCAAGACCATTTTTCTCAGGAACGCGTGGAGGTATCAAGCTGGAATTTATATCAAATACTCAGGTCTACTGTCCCTTAGAGCTGTGAAAAATTCAAACTTCTAAGCCAACGCAATCAAAAGATACAGCCATTTATGCCGCAAATTTTCGACACTCGCAAGGGAATCAAAACCTACAGGGTACTTCCCGTGAACTCAGAATCTTGAAATTTGGTACGAAGCAACGTCTTATAGCACAGATAAAGGAAAAATTGCGAAAACCGTAAATTTTTAGTTACGTCATATAATAAAAATATTTTTAATAATTTTAAACTTACTACCCCTTTCCTCATGAACGCGTAGAGGTATTAAGGCTGTGTGCCAAACCAGACTTTTCTTTTCAAAAGTCGACTTTTCAACGAAAAGTATGCTGGCGAGTAGACTTTTCAAATAATAAATCAGTACTTTTCCTTATAGAAGGCTATGAGCATATCGCATATTGATTATCCTATTTTGCATGAAATTTTTAGTTTTTCCTCTTCCCCTTTATGTATTTAATACATAGTTTATTAGTATTTGAAGAAATAAAATTATAACTTCGATACCTTCTTCGTCCATTTCCCGATTTAATATCAAATATGCTAATTAATATCAAAGTGTGCTTATAAGTCGATACAAAAGTCACTTGAAAAGACTCCCCTTGTTTGGCACAGGCAAATTAATCTAGTACATTTTAAACGAACTTTTGAAAAGAAAAGTCTGGTTTGGCACACAGCCTAAATTGAAATTCATATCAAATACTCAGATCTATAATACCTTTAAGTTTAATCAAACTTCTATATCAACGCAAGCAAAAGAAACAGCAATTTGGTATATATGTATATATATTTGCAATAAAAAACCATAACTATGACTCGATTGTCGTGATGGGTGAACTTTTACTTATATACCTACAGGTTTGAGTCCGACTCGCACTTGGCCGGTTTTTTTAATTGGCAAATAATTTCTATAGGATTTTTTTCCATAGATTATAATTATTATTCATAAACGAAAATGCCCAATTAGCTCGCGTTTTCGAGAGAAATAATATTAAATACTATACAAAATGCGATATTTTGACCATTTATGAAAAATCATTACAAAATAACGAATTGATTCAGAAGTTTATAATGTTGCTCAAATTATAGCTGAAATCTTAAGCTATTATTTCGAAATAATCAGTGAATTTTACTTTTTTTCATAAACTGAATGCATGCAATGGATGCAAGTGCACATTCTTCTCTCTGGCTTTCATTTAAACCATATCAAAAACTTTTACGATAAACCTTTATTTTTCAGTGATTTTATAAAAATAGCCAAAATATGGTCTTTCGCATGTTTTGAGTCTATTTTGCTTCCTGCTGAAATAATGTGCCATTTATATGGAAAAACTGAAAAATTGAATTTGTTGGCTAATGTAATAATTACAATCATATTATTTAGTTAGATTATATAGTATTTCTCAATATTTGTTAAACTTTTAAAAAGTATGATTATGTACTTTTAAAGTTTTAAAAAGTATGATGGTATACTTGAATGATACTTGAAATTACTAACTTAATACTAATTAAGACCTCAAGCCCTAAATAATTCCGATAAAAAATTGTCGTTAGCTTGTATTTCTCAAGATATGATAAGGTTGGTTGCTCGAGTCGCACCCCTTCAGGGAAAATTACTATAATTTTTAGGGTAATTTAAATTAATCAAAATAAATGCGTCCACTGAATATTTATTTATTAAACTTCATAAAAATACGAAAATCTTTTATCAAAATAGGAACCGCAGATGCGGGTTACTTTGGCTACATTTTTCTTATTTCCTAAGAAATCGATCTGATGTATAGATTGTGTCAGACTACTAGGTGTTATAATGTTTTCATTTGATAGATGAGGATAATAGCTAATCAGTTATAGTTATAATGTTTTTTATAGCAAAAAATTTGTAAAAATATATTTTTTATTATTTTTAAATTTGAGCCAAAGTTGTCTTTTGAAGAGGGTTACTTTGGCTTGCAGATGGTTTGGGCACAAAACCTATATGAGCCAATTTAAGTCCTTTGAAATAATAGAAAATAAACAAATGAAGCATCCGACGCAAAAAAACGTTTCATTTTCAACAAAACATTAACAAAAACAAATTTTTCTACAGCCCTCTGTTACACAAGAAAGTTTTCTGACCTGAAATACGTAAATATTCACAGCAGCTAAGTTTGAAGCGCAAAATACAGTTTTAATTTTGAAAAAATTCGTGCAACCAATTACAAATAGACGTCAGTAAAACCATCAGTGTCATGGCTACGAAGAGGTGGGAAATTCAATATTTTTTTTGTTTTGAGCCAAAGTTACTCCCTAGAGTTAAAGTAACCCGCATCTACGGTATTTAAAAGTTTTTCAAAAAAGTACCTTCAGTACGATTAAGATACTTGGTTGCCTAATTCGTACCATCTATACCCTACATCGTACTAAAATGAGGCAAAAGCGATGATATCTAATATCTATAAAATAATATAACTAGACCTCATAATAACAAATTAAAAACTACGAACTGACACTTTCTTAGGAGATCAAGTTACGTTCTCTTTTTTTGGAGTCTTCAGAGTTAAAATTATATGTATGTAATATATATGTATATAGAAAATCAGTTTTTTTATTTTAGTTTCCAGGCCAGCACACACCCAACCTTTATATTACTTACACATTACACAGGATCATGGTACAACACGGAAAAAAATTTTTCAGAAATAGCCCTGTATTTTCCGACGGATTTTGGGATAGTGCATTATTTCGGTAGCATTTGTGAAAAAATACAGGGATTTTAACTAAAATTTAAGGGCCAGCGTAAAATGTTGACATTATTTCCTATACTGTTAAGGAGATCTGCTGCTTTTTCAATATATGTTGTGGATTTTATGGCAAACGTTTGTAAATTGGTTGGGAAGATTTTTACTATCCCAACTTTTTTTTCCGTGAACTAAGAGTTCTACAAAGATACGACTTAACCAGCAAGATCTTCAAAGTTTCAAATCAAAATTGCTGATATAACCTTACAATTTTCTACCGTTTGATTATGCTTAAATAAATGCCAGAATAACGCGATTAGATTTGAACCAAAAACATAATTTTATCGTCATATTATTTTCTGAAATGGCTTACTTAATTTTAATAAAAGCAGTAAACAACTTTATTCTTAATTATTTTTCTATCTCGAAAGCCGACGGGTCGCCCGCTTATTTTTGTCCAGTCATACCGCACCGCACGACTAAATAGTACAATTCAACACTATTAGATGTCATTTTATATAAACATAGGCCTAGATATTGCTGAAGTGGTATGACTAAAGCAACAACCCATTTAACTTTGAAGTTTCCAAAATTGAAATTTCTCTGTCGCAATTGTCAGCATATTCGTAAAAAAATGTTCGAAATTACATCAAAAACCATAACTTAAAGACTTTTCCATTTTTACCTTACAAATTCACTTTTGACTTTAAATTTTCATCTAAATCTGTGATTAGACCTAAAATTCAATTTATGCCTTCAAGTTAGACTGTTATAAAATTGTTTGCATCATAATATAATTATTATATAAATTATTATGTCAAAAAATTTGACTAAGCTATTATGTATGTATGTATTATATGCATAACTTCGTACGAAAGGGTGTAAAATTAATTAAACTATCCTATAGCTGTTTTATCTCATTTCGATTAACCTGTTGTAATGACGATTTCCAGAATCTCTTAGACGCTTAAAAGTCGACTTATTAATGGTTTCTAATTTTAGAGCATTTTAGAATGATTTTTGCTACGCGCCATTCAGGAAGCGTTCGTTTTTTTATGTTTAATTTAAAATTGTTAGATGATTAATTTTGAATTTTTGTAAGAGTAGCGTAAAAAACTCGAGCGCAAATCAAACGTAGATAGTGTGAGAATGTTGTCGGGTTTCTAAATTAATAAGAAAATTTGTTTTCGCTGCTACAAAAAAGCAAAACATTTGAAGGAATAAATGGAGCAGATATTTCATGGGAAAAAAGTCATCATAATTTCGCATAAAGGTCATATTCCCACAGGAGATTTTTTTTGTGGTAAATAATCCTTAATTCCATATATGTACGTACGTACATACATACATATATGAAAGGTTCAAGGATTAAAAAAGGTTCTCAGCATTTTACGCGATGAGCCTTTTAAGTGCAGACGCACGGAGCATAAATGTTAACGGAACACGATCTCAATTTTTATGTTGCCAACTAAATGTGAAAATAATTTCGTAATTTCGTTTTATGCATGTATAATCACAATAAAAGTGTGGAAAATACGGAATTACGAAAAAATGTTTGAAAATAAATTCAAATGGAATCCTATCCGTATTAAATAAAAGTAATCCCAGGCGGATTTGAAGGTTATAATAAACTAACCTGCAAATAGAGCTAATCCTTGCAGCATCACCCGTCCCCGGCGAGTTCACTTTTACTACTGAGAGAAAAGTCCGGGGGAAATTCACATAATGGCCCAATTTACCTCGTTTTCTCGTCGGCATCAGTTTTTTTTTTCTTTGCATTTTTTCCGCAATTTTTCTCATCGTCCTCCCAAATTTTATTCCCTTTTTTTCTTCTGTGAATAAACTTTTTGCGTAAATTGCACCGAGCGCTCGTTTAAAGGGTGCGACCGAATTTTCACCGATTTCGTGTGGGCATGACTGGGAAAGTTAATACAACCGAAAATGACGTACTAGATTCTCCCCGAGGGGAAATGTCCCGAGTCCGAAAGAGGGGAAATCGCTGGTGAAGTTCTAAGTTTCTCCAGAGGAAGAGAACTTCGAAGAGTTTCGTCAAGTTCTGCGAGGATAACATACGAAGAAGAGGTAATTGAGCTTTCGAAATTTTTTCACTTTTAAGGAATTCGCAGATGTTCTTGAAACGACTTTTAAATATTTCTTAGTTCCAGGAGAGTTTCCAGGTGACTGGAATTTGTTTGGATAGAAAGAACACATCTGGAAAAATGTTTAGTTTGGAATAAAAATAGCATGAAAAATATTTTGATGGCACTGCCAGATTTTTCTAAATTTCCAATATCATAACTTTTTTAATTTTCAAACAGCACGCATATTTAAACAAATAGATAAGAACCGCAATTTTATACCAAAATATTTTTAGCCACACTTCGCTTAACCTCTTCACCCTCTTGGCCATATATGTATATGTTTAGTTTTTAACAAACTAAAATTATACTAACTGAAAAAATATTAAAATCTGTTAAAAAACTACTCATTAGACTATATTTCAACAATAAAACAAACAAATTTGAAGTATTACAGCACGGATAGCATTTCATTTGAGTTTAAGGGGGCATTCGCTTTCTAAATGAGAAAAAAATCTATTTTTTTTTTTTACACAAAAGTGTTCCTTAACATCATAGCAATACTGTCCTAAAACCATTTTGCGAAATTCAAAACAAAACAAAAGTTATAGCTATATATGTAACGGAAGGTACTTCGTTTTACAAGTAAAAATTATTGCACAAAAACTTTAAACGCGTTTTTCTCAAAACTAGTTTTTTTCAACTGGTACACATAATATCTCAAGTTCTACTCGATAGATTTTAAAAAATCAAAACGCATTCGATTCGTTAACATAAATACTAGTGCTTATACCTAAAAAAATGCATATAAGTACCCCTTGTTCTTTTTTATGCACGTACTTTTCCCAAAAAAAAAAGCAGATTTTTGAAATTTTCAGAAAAAGAGTCGTAAAACAATTTAAACAAATTTTTTTTTTTTTTTTTTTAGGTATAAGCACTAGAAAAAAGTCTAAAGGACAGAATCCATTTTGAATTTTTTCTTTATGTTGTCCAGGAAGACCACAATTATGTGTACCAGCCAAAAAGGGACTTTTACAAGACGCCTTCTGCCGCCGCTAAACATAACTAAAAATTTAAAAAAAAAAAAAAAGTCTTTTTGTATTCTTCAATACCTATAGAGTAATGTCTATAAATAATTTTTTCAATAAATACAGTAGCCTTTTTAAAAAAAAATCCCAAAAAAGTGTGTTTTTCCTCAATTCTGAAAGCGAATGCCCCCTTAAATTAACTACTTTCAAAACATTTCAAAATTTCTTCTGATTAATCCGAGGTTTCGTTTTACTTTTTGGAAAAATATCCTAAATTTTTGATAAATATATAATCCAATGTATAAAATTTGATCGGTTTCGATGATTGCATTATTTTAAAAACATAATTGGTAAAATGAAGTTTTTTATTTTTTTACTAAAAGCACTTTATTGTCAAATATGTTTCCTTTTTATACTAATTGTTTTTCCAAGTTTTTCTTACTTACGGAGAGCTGTCGATAGAAAGTAAGTAACAAATAATCAAATAAGACATAAAATCACATTTTCCTCCTTTAAAAAATTCGTCTCTGAAGAGGTTAAAGGGTTACACTTACACCTTGAGATGTTCAAAAAATCAAAAAAAAATCCACATAAAATTATTACCAATACTTTTTAGAATATTTTAAGCGTTTCCACATGGCAAAACTCCAATTATATTATCTGAATTACAATTACAATTATTGAAATGTATTTTACCTCTTTGGCGTTTTTCTCGAAACTGATTTTTTCTAACTGGTATACGTGATATCTCAAGATCTACTTAACCGATTTTTATAAAATTTAAACCACGTATTCTTAACAGCATTATGTATATATATACGATTTTTTCTATTGGATGCCGCATTAATTTTTTATGAATTTTTAAAGCTCAAAGAAACCAATTATTTTTTTTTTATTTCTCAAACGATTCCTAATAGAAAACCCCATAAGGAAGAGTTTTAGAAACAGGATTATACTTGATGGCTCATATTTCCGCCATTTCTGATTTTTTTTTTTTTTTTAAATTATACGTAACACAACTTTGTATTCTTACTAAAATACCCTTCGTTATAATTCTTATAATAACTTAAAATTTTAATCAAGTGGATATAGGGACCGGCTTTTGATCCACACGATCATGGCGTCTGTGGCAGGAGCGCCAGCCATTCAGCCACCCTGAAGTGATCTGACTAGCGCTCTAGATCGAAACGACGATCATTATTGGGCTCGTCTGCCTCGACGGACGAACATTTTATCCACAACACTTGTCCCTATATCGGGATTAAAGTTAAGGGCAATTTCGTCCGCCAGCCGCTCGAAGGGCAAAATTATAATAGTATATAATAGAAGTTATTTTATATATTTTACAGTGTCGTAAAAACGAATTAGGTATGGCCTGCAGTGTTCTATAAAAATAACTAGATTAAAGTAATCGACAGTGGATCAATAATTTGTGGAAGTCTTAAAAATCACATAATTATTAACGAATTATTGTGATTTTTTTCTATATAGATTATTTGGTTATTATACTTCCAAAATCCGATAAATTGCTGGAAAGTCTACAAAAAGAAGAAGTTGTAATATTTGTTTTCAATAAAACTGGTATTTGATCCACTGTGAATCATTAATTATATGATATGCACTGGATTAAATAAGTATACATAGCATGTATTGAAATTACAATTTCGAATAAAATATTCTTTCTGCGCATTCTGTGGGATAAAAAACTATAATTACAAGATGAATTTGCAAACCGCTGATGTTATTGCTAGAGTTGGCCTATGGTATATGGTGAATCCATAATAGATTGTTTACTACGAATGATATCATCCAATGTGTACCAGATTGCCATTTTGTTTTCAAAGAAATATTCTAACCATATGTACGCCAGAACCGAAATTTAAACCCAAAGTATATAATTTAATTAAGATCATAATTTTACAGGTATAATATTGATGATTGATTGATTGATTAACCAATCAAATAAAAACCTATTACGTTAGCTAAACACCAAGAAAGAAAAAATTCCGAAATTGTGCGAAAAGTTATACTCATTATATGCACAGTTGGTTCTTGATATTTTGTTGGAAACAATTTTTGGTGACCTTAAAGTGGACATAACTTATGCCAGTTATTATTTATACCAAATCAGAAAACATTTCGGCAAATTGAAAGTTCCTACTTAGACGCAGACTATTGGATAAAGTCGCCCAAGATTACCAACAAATTTCTATAACAAAATCCGTAAATATAAAAATTTATCTGAGTTTGTTTGTTTTTTATCTGAAAACAAAAAGTTTATTTTTAGCGATTGTGTTAATTTGATAGAATTTCGTACGGTGCATTCCCTACATTTAGACTTTAGATTCTTTACACCTTTAGAGTAACCAGCAGTTCAAAATAATATAATAACTAGACTTATTTTTTTAAATCCAAAACTCTTAAGATTATTAGAGTTATGGCTATGTCTGTTCTAGTACTCAACAGGAAAATAGTAAATAAAACAAAGTGAAGGAAAAATGATTTCCCTTTTATAGGTAATAAAAGTTACCCAGGAAATTATCCTCTTTAGAAATGAATTAGGAATATCCCCTTCGAATTGAGATTGAGAATTTGCGAATACAAAAGGTACAGCTGCAATTCGTAGGGACTTATTCGAATTAATGAAGTGAATTTGAGCACCTTCAACGTTAAATTACAATAAAACTCTATTTTATTACAGGGCGTAACGTAAAAAGGTAGTTGTTAACAATTTGTAAAAAGAGATCGTAATAATAAAACTGGTGATTGATTTCAAGAAAAAATCTTTCTTTAACGGACACTTGTTTTTCTTAGATGTACTTATAAAAGTATAACACATAATTTGGCTTAAGTTTACAATCGGATAACCTCACGGAATTGAATGCAATTATGTACAAATATTAATATCGTCTCAAATGGAATATACAAACATTTTTCCGCGGAAAATAATACTTTTCGAGATATTTAACTTTAAAAATCTCGAAACGTTACTTTTACCGACCACACATTTTTGCAACTTTTTCCACTTTTATCTACAAAATGTAATCACCGTACCCTTCAAACTTATTTGCAACCTCCCTGGCACCACTAAAAGCACTCCATATTCAATTAATTATAATTTTTTTACACCTAAACTCACTTCCGATGCCCACAAAACAAATCTGACAGCATGGCATTTGGAATGACAAAACTTTTAGGGCGAGTTCATTTTTAAAGATTAACCTAGTAGCTTATTATTTTACTTTTACAAAATGCCAATGGCTAGATATTTCCTTTTAAAAAATACTTATTGACTAAGTATTTTCCTTTTACAAAATGTCTATTCACTAAATAAGATTATAAGTCATCTCAACTTTCCATAAAAGTTGGAATGACAGGTGTCAAATGCCAAGCTGCAATGCCGCCGTAGGTATCGAGAATGTGTAAATTAATTAAGTATAAGAAAATAGTAAATAATAGAATGTGCAATGCTTTTATTATAGTGCCAGGAAAGTTGGAAAGAAGTTTAAGGTGTTCAGTGTTCAGTGATGAAATTTTGTAGATAAAAGTAGAACATTGTTCCAAAAATTTTGGTTCGGTGAAAGTGGCATTTCGAGATTTTTAAAGTTAAATATCTCGCAAAGTATAACTTTCCGTGAAATTTTTTTTTGTCATATTCCTTCCATTTGAGACGATATTAATGTTTATACATAATTTCATCGAATTTCGTGAGGTTATCCGATTGTAAACTTATTCCCGTACTTTTATACGCCCAAAATTCTACATTCCAAAAATTAAGTACTATTCTAGTATGCAAGCCCGTGAACTTGAAATATTTATTAAAAGAATGAAAAATAAATACAATCTCTTCTATTGTATTTTCGAAAATAATAGAGATAACAATTCGAAAATACTGTGATTTAGAATTAAGTAGAATAGGAAAATGAGGAAAATTCTTAAATTAAAAACGTTTCTCAATTCTTATCTCATTGTAATTAATTTTTTGCTCATTCAGTAAAAATCTTGCATAGTTGAAGGAACCTCAACACATGCCCCAATTTTGCATTCATGAGAAGAGAATAATCAAATGGAACCTAAAGATTTTCCACATTGTGTGTCTTTACCTCGTTCCTCTTTTATCAGTCGTTGCAGGAAATGCCATGGGACGCTCCAGAAAACCAATCCAGGAATATCTAATGTCGAAGAAAATCTTTCCAATGGATAAAAGAAGATCGGAATTTCATTCGATAGTGAAAAATTGAAATCAATAAAAATCGATAACAACAACTATTACCGAAGTCCCTTTTCTCGAGCATCTCTGATTTGAGCCCTTTATAGAAAGTAGAAAGTAGCCCTATCTCTCCCACGTAGAGGAAGATGTCATCTTTAGACTTCTTTTCCCTTTAAAAATAAAAACGAAGAAAAAATCAAGAAAATGAAACCAAAAAAAGGAAACATTTGATAGGACGGGAACCGTAAATTCGTTGCCTTGCCATTTCCCTCCTCGGGAAGGACTTCGGTTCCGAGAAGGGCCGCCGGAGAAGGGAGCGGACGGTTGAAATTTTTATCTGATGAACGAATATATCTGCAATAAATACGGCAACCGAATCGTATCCTTCGACGAATTGCAGAAGGACTTCTGGGGAAATGACCCAAAGCATCTCTGCTGAAGGAAATGGCTTTAATGGTTTCATTGAGGTCATTGAAGGTTTCGCAGCTTACGATTTACAGGAAATGGATGGGTTTCGGATAGTTAGATTAATTGGGCTATATTTCGATAGAATGTGATTTTCAGTTTATTACTTAAAAAAAAAATTTAGAATAATAAAGGATAGTTGAGGAATTTGGATTGATTTGAATATAGTTTTTTCTACAGGGCATGCGATTTAGATTAAAAACAAAAAGTCTTTTTAAAAAAAACAATAACAAAGATATACTTTTACAAACTTTGTCCCTTATGTCTGTCTGTCTGTCAAAATCCTTTTTTTCAGAAATGCGTGGAGGTATCAAATTGAAATTAATATCAAATACTCAGGTCTGTAATTCCTTGGAGCTGTGAAAACATCAAACTTTTAAGTCAAAGCAATCAAAATATACGGCCGTTTATGTGGCATATTTTGACAAACTCCAATAGTTAATAATAGCATGATAACTTTTATTCTTGAACTAAAACATAAAAATCACACAATATAAAATTTTTTTGATACCTAACTAATTTTCGATCTTTAAAAATAAAACCCACATCAGAACTTTTATTCCTGATCTAATTACTTGATAACATTTATTCTGGATTTAAAACAATTAAAATCATTTAATAACTTTTATTCTTTATTTACAAAACTAAAAATCATCTGATAACTTTGATTGTTGATCTAAAAATAAAATTCATCTGCCAATTAAAAATTATTCAATAAATGTTATTAATTTTTTATTAAATTTGGCAATTGATTGATCTGGCAATTGGCAATTAAATATTATTCAATAACTGTTATTAAGTTCTGATTAATAAAACAATTAAAAATAATGATTAACTTTTATTATTTTATAATTCGAATTACAAACCTCAAAATATATAAGATCATATGTATTCTTTTTTTAGAAATCTTATCACTCCTTCTAAGTGATTTTTTATTATAAAATTTGAATACAAAAACTCGTATAATCGGTCCCTTATAACAACTCTTCATCTCAACCAACACCCACCCTGTATATATGCGCTCGGTTATATAAACTTATACTTATATTTATTTTTAATTACAAATTTACAAAGTTACAAATATAAAGCAAAACGACGAAAGCTCATCAGTAGTAATTTGCTTAAAACCACAAATAAGAGAACTCGTTTTACTTTCGTAGACAAGCATCATCTTTAAAAAGCATTTTTCCCTGTTAATGATGAAAAGGCAAATGAACAAATTATCTCTCACTTTTTTAAATTTAATGTGCCCTTGCCACAAGTGGAGTTCCCTTTGAAATTTTTTTACAAATGAGAGAGCTTATGACACTGGTTTCAAATGTAATTAAGTAATTTTAATAAAATTCCCTTTATGAAAATTGTTAGCTTTTACAGGAACTGATATATGCTTTCAGAAGTTTTGAAGAACCCTAACCAGCATTTTTATATTATCTCTATTGCCTGATAAAGGTAATGGAAAAACAAAATAAATTCGAATACTGCAGAAATGAAACTTTGAATTTAGTAAAGACGAGCTTAATTAAATTAATATAGAACTATTATTTATAGCTATTTCAAAAATTAACTGGTAAATTATCTCTAGTTGTTTGAAAAAATGTATTGTAAACTAACTATCCTACAATATCAAAAACAAATGTTCACTTATCGTACATGTTTTTTTTTACATCTTTTTAAAATTTAGGTGGACTAAGCAAGATTTTAAATTCCCAGACAAATAAATGCAGCTTCTATGTATTTTTTACAGCACTAGCAAATTTGTCGCGGACACTAAGCGTATTAAGTATTAATAATTTAAAATAAGTAAGTGTAAGAATTGTTGATATTTCTACACATTATAGAATTACCTACATAGTGTATTAAATACCAAACTGCCAGACGTCAGAAAATGTTTTACAAGTTGTACAGCGATATCTAATTAGATCAGTGTTACTACTCAACCTTACATTACATTACATTTTTTGAGTTTGTCGTTTTTACGTTCTGCTGACTTGAAAAATGAGTTCTTATCGTGATTTTCATATTCCAAATGGAAAATATAGACTATTATTATACTACGCATACATGCAGAGTTGAACATGGGTTGAATCTGAGTTGAAACTGGGTTGACTCGACATCACTTTATAAGGTGGGTTGAAATGAAATGACGAACACAGATTCCATGTACTCATAAACTTAAGTCGAGTAATTCAGTTGACTGCTCGTCATTTCCTAAGTAATTTGTGTTTTACTTTTGTTGGAACAGTGGCTGGATGAAATGTTTGGAAAGTGAAGCCAACCTAAAAATATGTAAGCAAATCAACAATCACTAACCTTAATGTTATGCTTACCTGTCATTTCAACTACATTTTCTACTAAATTTTGACTGAAACCCTGGCGGCTCATATACGTACGCAGGTAGAATACCCAACCCAAATTCGATTCAATCCTTCAACTCTGCATGTAAACTTAGTCTTAGTATATTCATATACTAAGTTTAATTTGACTATCAATAAATTCGAAGTTTTACATATTCAACAGCGTCACCGCTCGAATTTTAATAAAATTTAGCAGGTGTCTTCTGTTTACCCTAAAACGGAAGGGTTTGAAGAAATTGTTGTAAGGTCGGCTATAGTTTCCAAAATATTCCACTTTTAATCTTAAGGAAATGTCAAAATTAGAAGTAACTATTTCCTTTTATTTTTACAAAATTGCACTTAAAGGCGATCAATTTCCCATAAGAACATTGCACTATTTACTTTATCGATAGGTACTTATATACATAGGTAGTTAAATTGTGAAAAAAACTGAAAAAAATGATAATAAAATGTAAACAAAAATCTTCTTCTGAATCCGAATAACATTGGGTTGAAACAAAACTGTCAACATAAAAAGTTATTTATTTTAAAAATATAATGTACACCACAAATAAGTGCTTGTCTGCGCGCGAAAAGCGCATAGTGTAGTTCTCTTTAAGAAAATTGAACATATTAAAGTAGAATTTTGCGGTGGAAAATTTTGTCGAAATTAAAAGTGGAATATTTTAGAAACTATAGCCGACCTCACCAAAATTCCTTCAGGTCCTCCTTCAGGGCAAACGGAGGGCACCTGTTCAATTTCATTGAAATCCGAGCGGTGACGCTATTGTATATTTGTTCAAATTCGAAATGGCCTATGGTGCAATTCTCAATACAACATTTACATACATATGTTAAATGATTTTATCATTATCTATTACATGACATCAAAATTTGAAAATACAAAATATTAAGCAACTTAACATTCTCTTACTTTAGTTCTTGTTTACAAAACTTTATTTATAGAAGCCTGCATAAATTCAACAAGGTGACTAAGCAACCTTTTGCTGTAAAGCCCCAAAATCTCCTTTGGTTAACATTAAAACACAAAATTCATTGCAGTTTAAGCAAATTGTAGCGCAATTTTAAGCGACCACTCCCAAATTGTGTAAACGTTTGCAGCTTGGTCACCCTCCCGTAGAGGTCGGAATGATAATTAGAAGAAAACACAGAGACCACAATGACCATTGAGTAGTATTAATTGGGTCCTGATTTACCTAGCCCTGAAAATAGCTTTTGCCTATACCGGATTTTCCTCTGTCGCCTACTCCCTGCCCCATCACCCCTCACCCATCCCCTGATCTGCGCTTTTGTGAGCCTTTGCCCTTATGTCGAGGGTTGTTAGCTTACTAGGCTTTGAATCCTGGCCTCCGTCCCTTCTCTCCCCTGGTCCATGAATTGAAAGGCAACCCAGAGGCATTCCAGGATTTGATATAGATGTAACAGGAATCTACCTATGTTTTATATAAAGTAGTATAGCCTAGATATACAGAGATATCTTCTGGGGTAAAATTTTCTCAATGTGACTGCGAAAAACGCTTATCCCCGTCATTCCCTTGCCCTAGACCTCCTCCCTCCACAGTTGGCACCATCATCCAGGAGCATCCAGATAAATCAACGAGAAATCGTTAGAGACAAATTAACACCGGAGCCAGGCCAGGGAATCCTCGAAAATGGCAGGATACACTTTAATTGTCGGAAGGTTTTTACGTGGCCGGATGTGTGGCCAGTGGTGGTTCTGCCACTTTTAAGCTCATTTGCGTTTTCCAATTAATTAATGTTTGCACACATAGAAACTCATTGGATGGCTTGAGGATGATGGTGATGATGGTAGTAAGGATTTCTCATGGATTTTCTTCCTTTTTCTCAACATCTACTACGTAGAAAGGACAAAATCTGAGGGAAAAAACATTGAAATATAGGGATAAAATAAAGGGAGAATGAGATAGTGGATCCTTTTATGGAAATGAACTAACTAACTATTCTACGAGGGTGCGGGGGATGTAGTAACAAAGACTCTAATTGAATCAACAGCTGCCAGAACCACAAGGCAAACTTCCAGCTGGCAAAGATACCGTCCAGATTTTAAAAAAGATTTCAAGGTAATGTCACGTAATGTGGGCAAATAGAGTGCCTCTGTCTTTTATATAAAAATCCGTCAATCAGTTGGCGCAATTTTAAAACCCCAATTGGTATGAGAAAGGGTTGGAGTAGTTGCAGTAGTGTTAGTGAATTTTTAACACTCACTAAAACCAAATTAAATACGGGAGTCTTTCAATATTTGATTTGGTTATCTCAAAACGTTTTTTAGTTTCAATGATTTAGCCAAGAGAATAGTTTAGGAACAATTCACATATGTTTTTGAAAGGAATTAAGTATGAGATCAAACTATGTAGGTACATATGCATGTATGTACGGATGTATGTTGTATGTAAACTGTAAGATTCATTTAACATTGAATCACATGCCACCGGAAATTTGAAATGTTCCAACATAACATGGAATTTATATTGCATTATACATATACCTACTGTATGAGACAAAGATAGTTCACCGAAAAACCACTTCATTTCCCACGTTGAAATGGTTTCGTCAGCGTTTCATACATTTCAATTTCCCTACTAAGTACTTTCTAACATCTGTGGAAAACTAAACCGCGCCGTACAATAGTACGCCCTATACCCCTCGTACTTCACCCTGTCCCTTAGCCTAGAATCCTTCTTCCATTTCGAGAACCGGAAGTGTTCACTTTGTGCAAATGTTAGATTGAATCAGTACAGAGATTAAGCATTCCACGTATCGGAAGTGATAATATCCGCAATAGTTCCTGGACTACTTTCTGCAAAAAGTTCCTTACCCTTTTTCTCCTAACTGAGGTTTTATATATGAAAGGGTATGTGTCTCCTTGCACCTACTCACCGACGGTTGTGGTATGATTTTCGCATATATATGAACCAAGTTATATGTTTTTAAACATTTTCCTGTCTTACATTCGAACCGTAACGACCTTCTGGCCACTAAGCCCTAGCCTTAGTACTCCCTTTTGTTTCTAATGTTTGCTAGAGCGTCACCTTCGTCGTCCCTTCGATTTTCTGCATATTTGCTTAGAAAGGGACCCAGGGCTCTTTCTGTGGTACTTGCTCGAAGATGAGCCCCGTCGCCGGTGCCGCTGCCGCCGCCGCAGCGCCGCAGAGCGGTAGGGTATGGAGTTTTCGAGGAGGGTGGCAAAGGGCTCGGAATCGGGAGTTCTACTGGCCGCCTCCGTGTGGCACTGACATAAAATATGCCCCGGGAAATTCATTTCCTCTAAAAACATTTCCTCTGGACATTCTGTTCACTTGAGGCTGTTGAACAACTTTTCCCTCGAAGTTTTTGTTACGTAATACAGAGGGCGGTAGTAGTAGAAGTAAAGGTGGTAGAATAGGACCAGTAGTCGACCGATCCTTGGTTCCTTTACGGTATGTTAGAGCATGAAGAACATATGGTGGGTGGTGGGGGGGTATACTTCAATCCCATATTGCACATAACTAGGTTTTAAACGGGAAGAGGGGAAAAGGGGTATGGCGCGGGTATGAAAAAGTCAGTTGTAGGTACCTTTACATCTAATCAATCAAAAACCACCCGCACTGTAAGTCACCACGTGGGTTTGGTGCAAGAGATATGTTTGCGCTGTGAGGCGAACCAGACCCACCCGTGGGAGCATCCAGTTCTTTTCCCCGGGCTGTAGTAGCCCATCGATATGGCAGAGAAAACTCCTTTTTTTTCCCAGAATCACTAGAACTAAAAACGGGAGGCTGCTTCGGATAGCTCAGTATCTCGTTTCGCTGTTGCTTTGCTATTCTGCCAGAAAATTTACATCGTATCCCAGGTATATGTATATGGGCGGGAATATGTAAGATGTTCATTGACCCATCCTGAAAAAGATATACGACCTCCGTTTCCAGGACATCACCCACTGTGATGTGAGATGAATTTTTTCGCTCTCATTACGTTGAGCTAATTGACGGTCTAAAAATGTTAGACGCTTTCACATCCATTTTCTGTACCCATGTTTCCCACCTCTCCCATAAAGTCGAATTGAGTTTTGAAAGTGTTCCACTGTTGCTATATGTAATGATGTCAATGGAAGAAAATCTATTTCACGTGGAATAAATGTGATATCCTCCTTCCTTCTGATGCGAGGGTAGGGAAGTGAGCTGAAGCACGTCTTGTTTCCAAATAAATTGATTTGAAAGCTTTGCATGCATTAGAACGGAGGTTTCATACAATCCGTAAAAGTGCAGTGATTTATTTTAGCCCTTTAGCCCCAAGTGTCACATGCCCTTTAGGGGCATTATGTCTACATACTATCCTACATGGGATAAAGGAATTGGTTTTTTTATATATATATTTCATTCGATAGCACTATCCCCTTAAGTAATTTGGATAAACATTATTTCAAAAATGGTTTCTAAAAAATTACATCGTATAACAATCGAGATTTTGTATGAATCACTCAAACATTTATCTATTTCAGAAGAAGAAGATAAAAAATTGTGTCTTAAGCCTGAATGAATTATTAAAAATAAAAATTTTAATTTTGAACTTGTGTACTACTATTAATAGAAATATAAGCCCCACTTTTTAAAATCAGATCTATACATATTTCGTCTCAAACAAAATTATAATACGTTATACTATGAGTCTTTCAAAATTTTTTAGAACATTAAAAAATTTCAAAAAATTAATTTAATTAATAAATTAATTAATTAATTTGGTCTATATTAATTTAGTAGTTTATGTTACATAAGAGAATAGTACTATAATTTAAAAGATAGGTTATAGGCTTAATCTAAGATTAAGTCACGGTTAGAGCTAAAGTCGATTAACTTAAACTTATTCAGGCTCAAACCAAGCTTATCCCAAGCTTGAGCTAGACTTAAATACATTTAAGCCAGACTTAAATGCTGTTCAGCATCTCTGGCAAACCTTATTTAAGAGGATTCAGTATCATCGCTACAAAAACTTAAATGATTTAATGGAACTATCTTCAGTTGAATGGCAAAAAACTCCTCTCGAAATAGTATTATAAAATAAATTGACTCACAGCTATGCAACGAAATACTAACATAATGAAATTTTACATTTGAATATTTAGTATGATTTTTAGATTATTTGAATTTACAAACCAGACGATAAACATTAAGCATTATACATATGTATTATATGAAGGTTTACCTTATTTTTTCGTATACATATGTACTAAAACTTATACATATGTAAGGAATATTCCCGCAAACAATTGTTGCACTTTATTTTGCTCGCCTACTGTTGGGTAGGGCGGGGCTTAAAGGTCCACGGGTAAAAAGGACCACCATAGGTATCTAAAAAACTAGTGACGTATAGTTCTTTTTAACTATACGAGCGGTGAGAAGGGGGCGCGGGAGGCGTAACGAGGCATAGTTGTCAGTCTCGCGGCGCCGCCAACAGGAGATAACGATCGCGTCTCAAAATTTTCACATATAAGTAAATCTTTTTATTATTATTCTACTTGGTTCCGAGCAGCGATATTTCGATTACCAGGCTTCAACATAGTTTAATAGTATACATGATTTAGTTGTTTTCCAAGATTTCTAATTAGTTGTTAGCTAGTTTCAACATATGTAAATTAAAATAAACGGTTAAAACAGTTACATGTATGTAGCTGGGGTAAAAAAGTCCATCAATAATTTATTGGTTATTTAAAATTATGACTTTTTATTTATGGAATAAATATAAACTTTTGAATTTCATGAAATCAAATATTGTTATTATTTCATGAAACCCTTTAAAAATTAAAATTAAATGCTGTCCCTTTTTACTCCTACTATGGGGCAAAAAGAGAAAGACTACAAGATCTAGAAAAATTGTAAAATGACTTATTTCTATATTATGATGATTCAACTAAAAATTGAGTTAAACATGGTTAATAACTATTTGTCTGATCAGTGTTTTACGTTTTGATGTAGAAGACTCGGTTTTCACAGTATAATTCGAAATAGTCAAATTGGACCTTTTAGCCCCGCTCTACGCTACATATATATGTATATTGTATATTAATAACATAAACATTTGCTATTCCCTATCTAAAAAATAAGTCAATCAAGGGGGAAATCCCTTTTAATTATTCCACACATTATTTCAGATAATATCAACAGGGAGACAAAAGAATGCCCACAAAATCATCCCTTCGGAGCATGTAAGCCTCTTCGGAGTTGTTTACGTAGACGTATTTACAATGACGAAAAACTTTGATCATAAACATAGGCTTTGACATTGTTCTAATCAATTTACGCAAAAAGGATACCCGACGTTACCTCGAATGGGGAACCCTTTTGCGTGCTGCCCTTAGGAATTCGACACGAATACCCTTCGCACCCCGCCGCCGCCACAGGTAGGGCAGGTGGTAGACACCCCCTTTAAATGACTGTGGCAATCGAACAAATGGGGTTTGCTATGAGGCAGCTATTTCGCCGTGAATAAGAAGATACCCCGGCAAGCCACTGAATGCCCTTTGTTACACTTTCAGGACTCAACTTACACCTTTCCGACTAAGTAGACTCTATGACGATTCACGTGAATATCTCCGGGGAGCATTTTCTGTGTTAAGTCTATTGTCACACCGTATCATTGGGCCATTTGCGGTTAAAGAACTTTGCAGCTCCATTTACTTCGTTTCTATGCGACCACCACGGAAGGGGGCTCCTGGAGGTTTTTGGGATATGAGCTCGAGCACAATCAAAAACCGTAGAGGAGCAGCCCTGACCAACGTGGCAATCGAGGTGTTTGTGCCTTAGTTTATTTTGACAACAGGCTAAATGGTCTGCGAGCGGGGGAGCACCCGGAAGGGAGAGGGCTCCAGCATTGTAACCGGGTGCTCCATTCAGGCTCCCCGACGACACCATTCCTCACTTCGTCCGACCCATCCAGAAGAATATAGCGCATTGGGGCCCCACTATCCAGCTGGAGGGTTCTAAACCCGAGTTACGTTCGCTCAGAACGGGAGGAGGACCCATTTCGATTTTCCCATTTAATTCGTTAAAGTTGAGGCTCTGTTTTGTTTGATTAAATTTCACGAACGATTTAATGCGATCAATCAAATGACTTTGATACCAGTCGGGGTGAATAGAGAGCACTGCTCAGCAATTGTACACGAGAGGCTGGCAAGAGTTCCCTTGGGAGCTCCCTTAATCGGGGGTGGATGCAAGTGAGCCCCCCCATTCCCGCAAACCACCCCACATTCGGTCCATATGTACAAGTTTTCAAACAATTGTTCAGTGGAATTTTATTGAGTCTGTCATTTTGCGGTAGAATTGATTACTGTGTCAATTTTATAGGCGATTTGTCGGTCTTAAATTCCACCAAATATCGATAGCAGCAGCTCATGACAAATAAATTAATTATATTGCAAGCGAACTCTAAGCATATTACGAAGGATTTTCTCTGTTTTGCAATAATTACCTTCAAATTAAATGAGTTGCTAAAATCTTTGTTTTCATCCAAATATTATTATTATCACTATCGAACATGCCGAGAAATTTAATTTAATTTTTAGCAAAATGGGTAGATGATTCCATTAATTGCTTTCATTATTTTATACTTCCGCTTTTTTACTGATGCGTTACAAAATATTTTCAGATAAATCGAGATGCATAAAAGATAGAGAGATAGTACAAACATTTATTTTTTCAGGAAATAAGTTTTATGAAATTCAAACTAATAATAATAAATTAGTTATAGAGATGAAAATATTTAATGCTTTGAAATTATGTAACAACTATCATAAAAATTGTTTACTACATACTTCTGATAGATTAATAGGTTTTGAAATGTCCAGCTGGCTGATCTGGGGGTCTATTCCTGAAACCATTCAAATAAATCCGGGTGCGAGCTCACCACATTCGAATGGTTTTACGTTGAGGTGTATTCCCGAAATCCGTGCACGAGTTTTCTCGGATGAAAAGTAGTCGGACATTTTCGAGTGGTTCTGGACAGTCGAAAGCTGTCACAAACGATAGGTGATAGGTGGTGAAATATTTTTAAAACTCGTTGAAAAAATACATTTTCAGCAATAATGAGAATTAATACTTTTTACCCGACTGACTCCGAAGGAGGAGGGTTTTTCGCGTGTATGTATGTATGTATGCATGTATGTATGTATGTTTGTATGTCCGTTTCATTGTGACCTCCTGTAGCCTAAACGGCTTGACCGATTTTGAAGAGTGAGGTGTCATTAGATTCGTCTCAATTGATGGAGTGACATAGGGTATAATATTTATTATATGGGGTACGCAAAAAAAAAATTTTAGGGGGAATAAAAAAAAGTTTTTTTATTATAACAATATAGGAATCAAATGAGAGCTAATAAATAGCCAATTCTAAATATATATATATATATATATATTATAACACTTTTATGCTACCATTTTGACAGGAACTTCAAAAACGTACATATGTAATATGTCTTAATTAGTTTTTGGGCTATAAACGCTCACAATCAACAAATCATTAATTACACTGGATTGTTATCTCTTAAACCGACTAATAATGCGCTCATATTAAATAAATTAGAAAGCTTAAAATAAAAACGTTAATTTAAAAAAAAAACCGACTGACTGCAAAGAAGAACTAAAATATGTAAACAAGAAAAATTCATAATTGTATCTATAAATAAATAAACTGATAACTAATGGGCAGTCGGAGGCTACGCATACTTTTGTTAGGCTTTGTAAGTAGGCAATTAGTTGTAATTTGTCAGTTTATTACAAATATTGACCAGTTAGATATCTAAGTATATCAGTAATTATGAAAGCAATATATTATACCTTTAGATGCACTCACTATCAGCATACATTTAAAACGACACAAGTACAATTTTTATAGTACTAACTTATTTATAAATTTAATTCATCGGGTTTTTGGGTTTTTTAAATTAATTCTTTTTCATAAAATTTTAACTTGAAATTTTTGTATGACTTAACAAATGCGTAGGTACGACCAAATATTTCACCGATTAGATTCAGGAATACGCCAAAAAATAATAAAGGCGACCCGACCACGACAATCTTCGTGCGCGGATTTATTCGAATGATTTCAGGAATAAGCCTCCTGGTCGCGTAAATGATTATATTTTTAACACCATGAGAGATAGAGATACGCAAATTTTCAATCAACACACATTCATATTAAAGCTTTTGATGAAAGTTATGATTTAATAGCATTAAATTAACCGATCTTATTTAACTTGTATGGTTAGCAGGCTAAACAATTATCTATTAAGATTATTTAGTATAATTTTATTAAATGGAACAACCGACAGCGCATGGTAAAAAATTAAATCGTGTTTATTTTAAACTCCCCTTTATAGTATTAGTATAGATAAGTAATTAAATAAATATTATTTAATAACGAAAATTGTGTACATACCATTTTCGCAGACATATATATTGGTGAATCCCGCAGACGTATTGGTTGGCATGAATTTCTCTATTATGTAGTATTAAATCTGAAAAAGAAATAATCGATTATCTTTGGGAGTAAAGGGGCGAAAGCGAAATTGGTAAGGAATTGAGTGTTTAATTTTACGCAGCATATAGCTCAGTCAATGACAAATAGTAATAACTAAAATTTGTTTATAAATGAGAATTAAGCAAAGCGTAAAAAAACATTTTAAAGTCCTAGTATACATGGATAGATGTCAAAAGGGTGGTGAGATATGCAGATACCCTTATAATTATCAGCACAATTTGCTAATACATTTTAAGTGAATAACCAAATTTTTAACTGTTTTGACGGTGGCCAGTCTGTAAAAATGAGCAGATCTATAGTTAGCAAGATATAGATCTCCCCAAATTCGAAAACAATTGTTGCTTCTCAACGCCTGAATTAGATGGCTAAGTATATCAAAAAATACAACGGAATGTTCCTTACAGTAAAAATCTTCTTTTATGAATAATCATATCATTAGTAAAATAAATAAGTCATAAATACGACGATTCTCAATAATAAGACTGTTAGTAACTGTAAAGCTGCGGTTTCCTATTCCTACGAAGCGTATATGTTTTTGACGGCAAAAAAATAATATGGAATTGTTTGCGTCTTGATTTGTTTTTGAAAGTATTACTTTTGATACTTGGGGCTTTTATCCGTACTTTATCCTAGAAAATTTTTGAAATTTCAAATCCTTAGTTTCTGTTTAAAGTAGAAAGTAATTAATATGAATAACTTCTGAGAAGCATATTCACATCTCTTTCTTCTTTTCAGTGTTAAATCTTGAATATTTTTTTTCAATTTATCGCCCCTAGACCTACCCCTCTTTTGGTCAATAAATTTTGTAATACCCAGATCCATGCAAGGAATCAAATTCAATTAAATTCCCCTGACAACGACGTCTCAGCTCATCGCCTATTCAATTTGTAAAACGTTGCAAACACCACAGGGTGCGAACGAAAAATGTTTAAACAGCAAAAGCCATAAAATTTATCCCTCCCCCAAAAATACCATCAGGCCCTTTACCGTAAATCTATCAGTAATTTTGAATCCTGTAAAATGTTTTCACACCATTTCATCACCCAAAACCCTAAGAAATCAATTACTGGCACAATTCTCCTTAATAACTGGCGTCGCGCTCACACCGTTCCCAACCCTCGTTTTTTGGTTCTATCGAGTAAAACGACAGCCATGCAAACAAACAAAGGTGAAAGTCCTTCGAACGTGGAAGAGTCCTTCGGTCTCTGAACGCCCGAACAGTGTGGCAAAATGTCCCCAGTACAAGAGGAAAATTTGTTTCAATATTTCATGGGGGGCTTACGGTGAAATTTGCTGGAAAATGTTTAAATACGATAAATTGGCGTTGTCCCTTCAACCTTTTATCAGTTGCTACCAAACCTCATTACAGCAGGCGGGGCCCCTTAAGGCGCCAATGTGCCCGGGGGGTTCGTTTGGGGCCAAAATCCAACCACTTGACCAACTGTCACGTCAGCAGCAACATTAGTGGGATACCCTCGTATGTGACTTCATAAGTTCCCTCCTCGGTGTTATTAGTTCTTGTTCGTTAGTTGAAAAGTTTCTTGGTACATTTCGGTCGTACGGCATGGCGACGTGGGGCAACATATGATCCAAAAACATAAAATTGTATTACTGGAAACTTTCAAAGTTTTTTTTTTTTTCTTAGCTCTCATCCCCTTTCCCCCCGTATTGCCAGCCTTTTTCTATTACTACGAAGTCCCGTCCGGCCACAGGATTCTGTAATCAAACCGGGCCGAGAAGACCCTTCGTCTTCTACTTGGACTTCTTCTACTTGGTCTGACCTGTATCCAAAGAGTCCGGGACTCCAGACCGGCTGGTGTTTTCTGGTGCGGTGCCATTATCATCATTCGAAATCTCACATCACACCCATTCCCGGTCACTATCATACCGATGATTTTTGATCCTGGCTGCTCCCAGATGCTACTGTTGTTTTTGCGATTGCAGCTGTTCGACCGAGCTAAGGGCGATGAAACCAACCCCCAAAAATTCCAGTCCCGAAATCCAATGGTCATCCCTCATGTCCACTCTTATTGGGTCCGAAAATTGGAGCCACCGTAGCCATTTGGCTCCCGAATCGTAGTCATCCCCATCCCCGGTCCAGGCACAAGTGTAGCCGTCCAGACGCTGCTGCTGCTCCTCCTCATCCTCCTTTTACTGAAGGACGCATTCCTTAGGACGTGAAGAAAGAAAAATTGAGGTTGAATTAAAGTTTTAATTGTCTTGCGATTATATTCGTGTAGTTGGTGGTAATTCGAGCAGTTGGATTCCTTCTCTTATTGCAGGCGATTCTCACAGCTCCCAGACTGGGGCCCACCACCAGGACCAGATGGACACTATCATTAAAACTTTGATGTTGGTGGCGGCGGTGTAGCGCTGTATCCTCACATTCCTCATTTTTCTTTCCGGTACCGTCCTTATGAGACTAAGACGGTGGCTTCTTCTTCTTCGGTTTGGTCGTGCACAGCCTTTTCTCGTTTTTAATTTTGTTACACACCCTGTAATTGCTCATTTCAGCTTTGAGCACCATGTGAAATAATTTTATTGCTTTTACCAACCGTAAACAATTTAGTCTAAGAAAAGCTGTGTTCATACCAATTTTAGTTTCATGTATATAACTTGGGATCTCTTCAGAATTTAAAACTTTTTAAACTCTTACCTAAAACATACACATTAATTATGACATTCGACATTTAAAATGGGAATTGTGATACACTAGAAATTACAAGATAAAAATATTATTTTTTAATATTTATAAAACTCTTAAAAGACAATACTAGTTTCTGGGTTCCAAAACCTTTTAAATTTAAATGGCGCGGGCGCCAGCGATTTTTTTTGCGATGTAATATATAATATAATAGATATATTTTAGAAATTATTTTGAATAAAAACAGGCCAATAAGACTATTAACCCTCTATGGACCGAATATTTGTCTTGACTATAAACAAATTAATGTAAAATAAAATCGATAAAAATAGACAAGCGATAAATTCAGCAGTTTTAACAATTTTATAATAGCGAGTACGTATTGTAACTTTAAAGTAACATCGACTTACAACGTTCGCATTATTTTTATTCCGATGTAAAATAGTTTAGCTTTTTGAATATATAGGATTTTATTTTTTTATTTATACAGTAACCTTAAAACTGAGTAGGTATAATACCTGTCTCTTCAATATCCCATAAAAGAAAATATTTTATGTTTTTGTTTTTACATGTACATTCAAAATTGGGTGGGCAAACTATTTTGCGCCAGGATTTTACAGTACGTATTACTCTTAGTTCTGTATCGTTAATAGTCCTTATTCCTATTTTTATTTTTGTATGATTTTTATCGATTTTTTACGCATCTAAATACATTAAAAACTAAAAAACAAAGAAAATACAATCGTTATCAAAAATACGCCGAGCTTTACTATAGCCCAGTGTTACTTGAGAGTCGCAATGCTTATCACAGACAAATAGTAATAAATACAATATTATTCATGAAGTTCAAATTGAAATATATTATATTATTAAATAGATATATGTACCTGCTTATCGCTTATAAAATACGCTATAAACATCCATAGAATAATGAAAATAATGATAATAATTCAAGATGGTTAATCGACTTTTATCTCCAGCAACTTCTAAAAGTATGTATTTACATTGATTTTTCAAGATAGAGCTAATAGCGATTATTAAAATCAATACAATAAGGTGTATACATATGCCATATTGTGAAAAATCATTGAATTATATAAAAAAACAATTGTTTATTAATGTGTGACCTGAAAGGTACACTGGCCTATAGAGTATTTAATTGACTACAACTTCATTTCCCATAGCTTTTCTCATAGGTTACACACTTATACCGAGAGAAAAATTAAAATTTTCATTTTTTTGAAGAAAAACATTCCCATATCTCGAAAACAATTGAATGCACAAAAGTTTAGTTAGTCTTAAGTTGTTGCAAATTTAATTTACTTTAAAAATGATAGTAACGACTAATATCAAAAGCGATTTTGATGTTTAATTCTACTGGCCTAAAATAAGAATTATGAAAATAGTAGATTATGTGACATCAAAACAATATTGAGCTCCTGCACAATTACTCGATGATTTATTAATCAATTAAGATCAAATATTTGATGAATAAAGACATTATTGTTGTACCAGTTTATTTCAAACTCTCACTATTTTAAAAAATTCTAGGTTAAACTAAACAAATTAACACATTTTTTTCTTTCTTGTTCATAACAAATATTTATTTTAAACTCAAACACGAACTAAATTAGTTACTGAAAATTCTCCTAACACAATATTTTTCTTAAAAGAACTTAGTTTTTAAGCCATAATAAAGCCAAAGTAAGAACATTCAACTTAAAATCGATTATTATTAGAGGTATGTATTTAAAATTTCACGCTAAAAAATTTACTTAAATCAAGGATACTGCCCATATTTTTAATTTCTTCGCGCACAAAGTTTTCTTCTAATGTAATTATTTGTATCCCTCTACGAAAAATTCAAATACTTAAATTCGTAGTTTTCAATCATTTTTATGTTATTTCAATTTTGAAATTGCAGACTGAAATTTTCAATAAGCGTGCGAAACATCGTTTAAATATTGATTCATAAACTATTTACTATTTACATTGACATGACGATTTTAGCATTAATGGTATGTACATACATATGTAGATATTTTAAATGTGTAATACATATATTGGAAGAATTAATAAGCCAATTTTGTTTAACTAATAATTTTAAACAAAATATAGCAAAAAAAATTTTCACTTTTGGAAATTATATTCATATAATTCAAATCTACATATTACACTTAGTATTTACTAAATTGATTTAAAAAAATTTCTACGAATAGATTAGGAAATTATAAAATGGTCATGTTAAAAACATGAAGAGATTTTGGTTTATAAAGTGTTCATGACACGAGGTAGGTACGTAACCTTTCAATTTTTATCTTTTAAATATTAATTCTTTTATCAAAGCTGTACGAAAGCTGAATACCCTTATTACCTTTAAATTTATTTGCACTTTGCCCTTTAAATTCTGCGAATTGAGGACCTACACACTCATTTTCATCTCTGTTAGAATAATAAGCGACAATAACCTTCATCGGCAAGGAAAACAAAATGCAATTATCATCACGGGAAGTTAACATCTCCAGAAATTAATCTAAAGTTCACTGAAATATCGTTCATTCACCTTAGTCATTTAAGATTGCACGTGCTCCAGTTTTAGCTGTCATGTAATTGCCAAAGCCAAAAATCATTATCTTTGAAAAGGTTGTCTCTTTAGCCTTTAACATGCAGATAATTCCAACCAGTGGGCGATGTAAAGGATAAAATCAACCAAAATAAAGTTACTTCAACTCATTTGACCTTTTTATTAGGTCCTTCCTCACACAGGATAAAATAAAATCGGATAGAGGAAAGCATTTATTATTAATAACCGTCTCAAGTTGCCGACCGGTGACCTTTCGACAGGCCACACAACAACAGAAAAAATGATGAAAGATACCGGGAGGAAATCAGCAGATGTGGCAGTACATATGCACGTGCATAAATGTTTCAACAAAGGGAAAATTCAATTTTAGAGAATGTGCTTGGAACCTTTCCCAATGGAAAATTCATGAACTTTGGTCAGTTGAAAGGCATTTACCTTAAATAAAAGGCTCCTCCTAAAGGCATGAGGGGTGGCGCCAAAGACGCGGGCAGCCTCCACCGATTCCCGGTCGCTGTCTATCGCCGTCAACATCGACCAACATCGTTCCACAAGGAGCTCGAACCGGCATCCACAAAAAGGCTCTGAACGTGCACAGCGAGCGAAGGAGTTTATCAGTGTGATAAAGGATCACTTTGGCAAAAGTATCCGAATACCTGAAGGAGATACTTCGTCAAGTATTTCACTGTTGCTGTACCAGAAATTTTGCTTCTCACTCCGGTATAAGAAGTTGAAAAAAAAATAAATCCAGAGGTGGAAGACAAAAGGAACAAAGTTTTATTTTTGGTTAGCCCCTCCGCTCAAACCCCGCAGAAACGTCTCTGGACCCTTTTTGCTTTGTCAAGTTAAGGAAGTTTTTCTTAGTAGCAACAAGGTGCACATACATCACCCAGAATTCTCTTAGATTTCCTCCCTTTTTGCTACTTTTCTAAATTCTTTAACCCTCCAAAAACTCGAGAAGAATACCAAACTGAAGAATTTCCGTAAACTTATGCACTTTGTTATGTGATATTTTGAACATTTTAGAATATAATATTAGTTGTTATGAAAAATCATCATTTCAGTTATAGTAACACTATAGACGCGTTATCAGATGCCAGCTTTTTATAAATGTTAAGCTAATTTTAATCAATCCTATTAATATTATAAATGCCAAAGTTTGTGCGCGTATATGTTTGTTACTACTGAGCTCTGTAACGACTGAACGGATTTTCATGAAATTTGGTATATAGCTACTTTAGGTCCTGGAATAGAACATAGAGTACTTTTCGCCCCGATTTCGATTTTAACTTGCCAAACTTGTGCATATAAACATCTGTATTGTACTAAAGTTTGTTAGTTTGTTTGTCGCATTTTCACACAAAAATTACTTATCCGATTGAGAAGAAATTCTACGGGCATACTAAGCATAATCTCCCGATTGACATATGTAGGCTATACATCGTAATTGGAAACTGGGGAGGGGATAAAGTGTTTTGCATTAAATCAATATTGAAAATTCCTTGAACATTTCAAAGGAATGTCGATGAATATTGATGAGGTCGAAAAAAAAATAAACTTCTATTTGGTAATCGCTGCGCGCGCGCTGCGTAAACTAAATAATTTATAAGTATACCGGAGCGGGGAAGCTATAGTTCTAAGTAATTTCTAGCATTATTTACTGGTGTGACCGCCTGAAAAAAGATGATTTTTGGGAATTTTTTTAAAGAAAACTACTTCATGGAATGTTTTAATGTTTTAAGGATATATTTGTAGATATTTAATAAATATATGATAAAATTTATGGACCAAAAAATTGAAAGTTCAGAGAGATATTCGCAATTTCACAAAGCTCCAAAGAAAAAAATCCCCCACTGCTGCAGTGATAGCACCCGCAAATGCTTGAAATAAAAAAAAACCAAAAAGTTTATAAAACTAGAAGGTATTTCCCGTACCATGACCCTCGGTTGGAAAAAAAATTTGAAATTTAACAAAATGGCGGAGTTTTTAAAAAAGTTTCAAGTTTCGTGGAGATTAATGGTATGGACCAACATATATAAAAGAAGCTGCAACAAGAATCAAATCGGTCGGATCATTTGTCTTCGAGTTATAACTGCAGCAAATTTGAAAAATGTAGTTTCGAGAAAAACGCATTTAAAGTTTAAGTAATTGATTTCATGGTTATAAATCAAGAAATATAATACCTACTACTAATCTGCTATCCAGGCCCATACGATGTACCTGCCTCTTAAAGGTATGGATTATCGAAATATGCAAAAAAAACAAAAATCAATTTTTTCAAAATTTCACACTAGTTGTCCCCCTTAACATTTAATTTAATCTGATAGAATTTTCCCTTAGTATACACCTAAATAATTTCAATTACGATTTTTGATTACATATCATTATTTAGAAAGCATATTTTTGGTTCAATTTGATTTCCCAACATTTAACTCGTCGCTACCAACCGTCACTTATGTGACACAGTTATTTCTTACCACAGCCCGACGTCACATACAGGGTGTAACAAAAATCCTGGAACCGTCGAATATTTCGGAAAGAACAAATCGCATCGGAAAACAAAAAATATTTTTAAAGGGAATATTCAACTCTACCAACTCTTACCCTCACCCGCACCGCTGAGGGCGGGGGTGGGAGTAACTGCTTTTTTAAAATGGTACCACTCATTTTTTTTTTGCAGATTTGGATTCTTCGTGAAAAAACACGTAACTTTTGTATTCAGTACAAGGAGTGCGAGGAAGGATGTGTAGTGTGTAGAAAAAGGTTCCGAAACGGTTGAATATCTCATGAACTACACATGGGATCGAAAAAAGAAAAAATACGTGTCAAATATTTTTTGAAAAGCTATCCAATAGTACCAAATACGACCATCCACCGCTGGGATGAGGAAGGGGGAATTTTAAAATCCTAAGGGAAGTGCGAGATTGTACGTAAAATATATTCAAATTCATTTCATATAATGACAAAAAAAAGTCTTGGGATGTGATGGATATTTTCCCCAGGAAACCCTAGTAGCGAGATAAATTCGCTCAATAAATCGATTTCAAATTTTAAATTTTGCGCTATGATTTAATTACGATAAAACTACCAATAAACGAATTATATAACAATTTCCCCTAAAACGTTGATATTAATTAATTCCAGTTGAAAACTAGTTTTGTATAACGCAATGATAATAATAGCATACATATATTGTATAAATGAATTTCAGCTAAATAAAAGCCATATCAAAGGAAAAAGGTGCTACAAAAATGTTACCAGAAGTCCACGGAAGCTGGTTTGTGCATTCTCTACGCCTTCTATGTAAGTTTCTCTACACTTTTATGCTGTTATAAGCTTAAATAGCTTTAATGCTTTCAATGTTTTAGACAGAAGCTCAGAATAGCTTTTGAACATAAACTTTATTTGTTTTAATGTACTCGCAACGCAAAAAAAGTATAGAAAAAACTAAAATTCCACAATACACTCGTACCTAAAATAAGATATTTCACATCCATAACAATATATTATTAAAAGTATTAAAAAACATGTTTTTGGACCGAATTTGAATGCGAAACTTTATGTGTTGCGATTTCCTAATCGATGACTATCCTACTTGTTTCATTCTTTATATTAAGTTGCAAGGAAATGTCGTAAAATACTGTAAAAAAATACTGTAAGAGTAACTGACAGTAACTACTAAACAAGTTTTTTCTTGATCAACTTGAATATTGTACCCTCTGAAACTATAATAATATCATTTCAAAAACACATAACCATAGTTTCATTGCGGAGAACATACATACATATGTACATATGCACTACATATTTATATGCAAATTCATATTAGTTAGTTTCTTTTCAATTTTTTTTTATCAACTTTTATTATAAAAATATTTATAAAACCTAAAAACTAAATTTTAACCAGTTAACTGTTTATGACGAATATACTCGTCATGAAAAAATGCAAAATGGCGTTATATGTTTTGAACATAAACTTTATGTTACATGTGAGTGTATATACTCGTATTCACACACAAAATTTTGCATTTTTTCACGACGAGTATACTCGTCATTAACAGTTAACTGGATAATCGCCCAGTAAATTCTCTTTATGGTATAGAAATCTTATATGAATGTTATTGCCACTTATGTTCTGTGATTAATATATCTAAATAAATGCTAATCCCAATCTGAAAAATAAATCTGTGAAAATTCTACAGAACGACCTTAAAAGCGTGGAAAGTTTTTCGCTGAAGTCGTTCACTTAAAGGAAATCAATTAATGTACCCTTTACCGACATAAAAACTGCATATGAACTTGAGTAAGAACGCGGTTAAGGACCAACCCTCGTGGCTCCTTGAACCCCCTCGTCTAAAAATGTTTGCATTTTCACTTGAAATTTCCTACCTACTCTGGTTTCATGTACACGGCACCACACGTGTGTCGAAGGAAGGGGCGTGCGGGTGTCCTGCAACCCACCCCTGTCCAAACTACCCCCAATACTGCCTGCCAGCTGACTCGTAAGCCTGGGTAATTTCACTCGAGGATTGTTTGCTAGCACACTAAAAAAAAAGGAGTTAAATAAGCATTGGGGCTCCGAGGAGCAAACAATAAGCCCCGCAGCCCCACACCGAACCCACCCGACTTATGGGTGATTTCCATGGGTAAGGTAACCGGGGGGAGAAAGGTGCCTTCTACTGTGATTTCTCAAAGAGTCCGCATGTATGAATGGGTCCTGGCTAAGAATAGCGTTCTCAAGGAAAATGAAAAGCGGAATACGTGTCCCAGTTTTTATATTATGCCTTCGTACTTCGTATTCGCGCGAAAAAATAAAACCATATTAAAACGTTTTTAGTCTCAGTTAATCGCTTAAAACTATCCGGACAGGTAGTCTG
This sequence comes from Machimus rusticus, assembly GCA_951509405.1. Classification (NCBI taxonomy): domain Eukaryota; kingdom Metazoa; phylum Arthropoda; class Insecta; order Diptera; family Asilidae; genus Machimus; species Machimus rusticus. The sequence goes on from OX608054.1 coordinate 3,337,196, forward strand.
GGATTACACGCGTTGCTTTTCAAATATTATAACATATATCCAGGTGTGTGGTTTCGTAACGCCCTCCAAGTTCAAGTAGGGTACCGAAAATAAATCGCCTCTAATAAAGTGCTCGCATAAGTGGCGCAGAGTGAACGGATTAAGTTATATGCCTTCGAATAAATTTCACCTGGCCATGCCCCTCGCAGACGATAGTCGGCGCGAATTAACCGGCGACGAGTGAACCTAGTTACTGACGGACATTTCGGTCATAGTACGTTCGTTTCGTATAAATCGCATTAGAAATCGAATGTTTTTGTGAACGCGCTCCGACATAAATGTTCTTGTGGATGGAAAATGGAGTCCTATCGGAGCATAATGGACACGTAACCAGTTGGAACGATGATTAATGATCGCCGCCAATAACGAGTTTAGTGACCTGCTTTGCCAATTTAACCAGAGATTTTTTTTTCCCCCCTTTTTGGTATCTTTTTGTTAGTCTCATTGCTGGGGAGTAAAAAAGTATGCTCAAATTAATCGACTTGTTTATAAACAAATAGCAGCAATGAGGAAAACCTTGAAAATTTAATATGGTTGCTTGTTTTTTTCTTACGGTTTATAACTCACCTTTTATCTGAAGGTTTGGTACAAGAGGATTATAGCAATTATGATCTATGGTGTTATGGTACCGCTAGCGGGTGTCGACAATGATCTTGAAAATTTTTCTTATATATGTAAGCATCATGCTGAAAAAAAAATTAAAAAAATTAAAATATGCTGCATTTATAAAAAACTGCAGTCAAAATTAAACTTTAATTTTCTTTTCTTTCTTTCTTTCTCAAAAAACGTATTACGTTTCTATCCTTCTTTTTATTAGAAAACTTTAATATACATATATGTAATAATAAATTATCCATAACTATCATATAAAACAATATTCGTAGAAGTAGTTAACTATAAAATAATATTTAGAATATAGAGATTATTTCTGAAGTTTTGAATACCTACCTGTCCATTTTGGTAAAACTTATCTAGAAATCCCTAATTCTGGTTAGCTTATTTAACCCTTAGCTGGCATCTACGGATCAGATTTACCCCAGCCACGTAATTTACACTTGGAGTATCTTAAGTTTTTTACGATTTTTAGATTTCTTTTTCGTATCTCAATCTTCCTTCTATATCTTTCTATATATATATATATATATACATATTATTATTATATTATTAAAAAGAACACTCCTGACTCACTCACTGACTCATCCACATCCAGCCCAAACACTTGGATGTAAAAAAATAAAATTTTGTACAGAGGTTCCCTTTATGATGTATAAAAGAAATATGGAAGGATATAGAGTACTTCTAAAAACAAATAAGCAAATACGTATTTCGCGTTTTTTCGAAAATCAATCCCAAAAAATCGATATGGGTGGGTATAATTATTTAGATTTTTGGGGACGTTAATTACGATAATGGCACCAATTTTGAAATCTAAAATGGATATATGACATAAAATTAAAACTCTATATGGGTGAATCGGGAGTTCAAAGGTTTTATGGAGAAACAATATTAATTTCCGAGGCAATTAAAAAGGTCTCCTGCGCAAGCAAAGTCGCGGGCAAAAGCTAATATTGAATATTTCTTAAATGGGTAGTAGTCCATTGGAGCACAATTTTTCGGGTATGTACTACTATTTTTTTTTTTTTTTTGCTTTTTTCTCAACGAATAAACATAGACGGTTGCGATTTTTTCTTAATTATTATTGAATATTTATTTCATTTAAAACATTTTTTTTACCCAAGAAATTCAAAATGGCAGCCGTCGGAGCTCCACGAACGTGAGCCTGTAAATTGTTTGGGGTAAACAGTATATGTACATACATCGCAGCCGCCTCCCTGTTGACCTGAAGCAAATATTTAACTTAAGAATCCTCTTTGCCCTAGAATTGACGTACGTTTTTTTTTTACTGAAAAATTATGAAAATGGCGGCGGTTTGAAAAAAATTGATTTTTTTTTTTTTTTTAATTTATCAATAAAAACTTTAACTATTAAGTGTTCAAAAAAACTGTACGTCAATCTATGACGTCATTTTTTCCGAGTTCAAGTCGATCGGTCAAACACAGTTACTACAGTTACATGTCGGATTGAGGACTTGACTTGAGATTGAACTGACAGTTCAATCCGCAGCGATAGCTTTCCGACTTGAGGGCTTCACTTCAAGCTCGCTTGAAAATATATTTGACACTTCGTACAAGTGACTTTCCTTGATCATTCAAAAATTTCGTTTAGCCATTCTGACAAACGATTTTTTATTATGATTACCTTTATTCAACAATCCTGACAAGAAAATAACACACAACTGACTTCAGACGCGACGGACAACTAATGTCAAAACTCAAGCCGCGGTTACATGGCTTTGGTTCAAGTCGATCCGATACGGTTACCTGACTTTCAAGTCTACTTAAAGCCGGCTTCAAGTCTGCATGTAACCGTAGTAAGTTATCAAGAAAGTGTATATCGTTTTTAAAAACGTGTTTTCGAGAAAAACGTATATGTGTATAATGTGTATTGTATATACTTAGCACTGACCGTGCCAAATTAAAACGAGTTTAAAGTACCGAGAATAACTTATTTTCAAAAAAATCCATTAACACGATGAAATATACGTACCTACATATGTATGTGTAGGATTAACAATCTGCGAAAAAAAAATCGATTTTTTTTAAATGTACCAAAGGAGAACTCTTAAATATCCTGTTTTCTATCTACACAAGTAGAACATTATAAAAGTATCGCAATTTAGTTTAACTCAAAAAAAAACATTAGCTGGCTTACAACAAGCATTTTAGTGGCTGCGGTTCACTTGGACTCACAATATTATGTAGCTGTGCAATTCTGCTGGGGTGTACCAGTTAAGGCTTAGATAATAGAAAAAAATATTTATAATCAACCATTTTTTCAACATATTTTTAAAACAAAAACTACAAATTAGTTTTAAATTTTACGAGCTTTAACAGTTTAGTTTACTGAATACCATATTTTCATTCATTAAATTTTATGGCATAATATGGTTGGAGTTGTTACATTAAAATAGCCATTTAGACCCTTGAGTGCGACTGTCACTGACGACGACGCCTCAAGGGTTAAACGCACGAAAAGATAAACTCTTTCGTTAGCCTAATTTTTCAATCTCTCTGAGGCAGGAACTATACCTACTATATAAAATTTAGACGAAGTTTGATAAAATAATCTTATACTTTTTGTATCACTAAAATTATTATAATGTTTAGGTACTTAACAGGTTTTTATAGTGTAGGTACTTTTAATTAATAAATAATTGCCAAATAAGCTATATAATTTCATGGACTTTTGCATTTAAAATGAATGCAAAAGCGATTCATTCATTACTCTAAATTCAGGACAATGACCTATGAAACTGGTACTGCGATCGTAGCTACTATAAGGTGCTTTCTAAGTCTTATTCAGTACGTGAGCCAGGTATTACAGAAAATATAAAAAAGAGTAAAAGGTTAACACATTCTAACATCTTTTCTTAACCTCTAGAGACCCGAATTCCATGGTACACCACCGCCAAATTAGTCACGGTGTGAAAAAGCAGGCTAAAATCAAACTTTCTTGCAGCGGTAATATGCCAAAGATCAGTTCTTTCTTCGAACAATATCATCCACGTAGATTTAGGTGAACTACCTGGTTTCTTCTTATAAGGTTAAAAAAAAGAGTCAAATTACTACTTCGAACCGTCGCCGTCATTAAATTTCCTAATTATTCCTCAATTATTTCTACAAAAGTATCCGGCACAGTCGCACCGCTGCGCCGCCGACCGGTATGCTGGCAAATAGTAAGAAAACCTCAGAGACGGTCAATCGAATTCATTTCAATTGAGGGATTTCTCTCGAGGTCCGCCACAAGCAACCGGTTCATCGATTAATTACTATCATTACCTTGAGATATCCGAACGAACTAATCATGGAAAGTGATAGTATAACTGAATCCCATCTGTGATTTTATACTATAATATTGGTAACATGAACTCCAGCGATCAGATTCATTCACTTACTTTCTTTACTCAAAGCTACTGTCTTGTTCGCCTACTTCTGTCCCCAATGTCTGGCAGGGTTTCTTGATTCCGAACACACTTTCAAAATTATCGTAAAAGAGAAACATTTTCTTTTTACTTATTTTTGTTCATTTTATTTTTTTCTTTCTTACTGTCTTGGCTAAGAAAACCGACTGGAGAAAAAGTTGGCAACAAAACCTGTCACCGTTTTCACTATAACTTCACATATATGCGGATCTCTCGTGGAAAACAAACTATGTGTTTGTCGCCGTTTCCATTCACGCAAAGAACACCCTGCAATGTGGTCTTTCAGCTGCATATGGGTCTATCGTAAGATGCTGAAACAGTCTTTAAGACTTTCTGATAACTTGGTATGTATAAAACTCGAAATTCGAGATTTCTTCTGTCACGGCAGTGAAATTAGAGTAGACAGAGGCGGTATAGAGCAATGATGTAGTACCAAGTATTTCTATCACCACCAGGTATTAGATGCCAGTGAGAAGATAATGTGACACCTTATCTATTTGATTAAGAGATCTGTGCCGGCTGAGAGATTGTTGCCCGTTTAATGGTAGACTTTCCCTTTCTTGATTTTATTTCAAGCTCCATCACACAAACGTCGTCTGTTGCGTCTTAACTTAACACGAATATACGGAGCAAATAGTAAAAATATAAATAATACAATAAAAAAACGTAATTGGCAAACCAGCTCGGCATTGTGATTCCGCATGGGTGTTCGATTAATTGATATTCAATTTCATTTTGTTTTTAAACAGAGTAGAAGCTGTTGAGAAATTGTTTGCGTTTTCTTTAAATTTCTTTAGTTCCAAGGCTCACACCTGATGAGAATTTAATTTTTTATTTTGTTTTCTACCTATACTACTACTCTATAATTACATTTTCAAAATTTAGTAAAAATCAGTTTTCCGAATCATAAATTTCTGATATAAGTTATAAATTCTTTCATCATAATCTCAATGAGATTATTGCATTAATTGGGAGGCTAAAATGAGTATACATATAAAATGAAATTAGAAGGCCGAATTTTAAAATGTATTCCTTGAGAAAACTGCATGAAATAGACAATAGAGCAACCCTTCATTTCGACCATTCTCACATAATTATTGTTTTTTTTTTTTTTTTTATATATAAGAAACCTTGAAAAGGTCATTCACATCGTTTCTATTTAGATCATTTCATTTTTTGCTGCAATTTCCTCTCGAAAACTTGTCCGAGAATATTTTGTTGTTTTATGAATGAAAGAAATCCCAAAAAATACCAACGGACATGCGTCATGCCAGAATTGAAAAGATCACCGGTGAGGCGCCTCTGTAATTTGGTTTATACCCACAATGAGGTCATTTCAAAGTCATTGAGGACTTCTCATAGTCAAGACGCCCAAATACCGATGCCTAAACCTCAGGCTAATTCTGGAGGCGATATTCTAAAAACTGAGACGTGCTCAATCGTCCGCCTAACGATCTTAAAGTTGCGATCTCCGATCTTAAAAATGGTCCATGAGCAATAACATCATACCATTCTGGGACGGAGCCTCCAGAAATGTTAGCAGACTCCGACTTAGTGAGTGAGTGGCGGCTCATGGGGGCTCTGAAAAAGAAATACAAAAATCTTGAGAAAGTTTCAACTCCAAACGAAGCATTTCAGCTGCTTAGTGGGTGGGTACCTGGCTGACTGATGATCCGCTGCCTGTTACCTCTTGTTTTCACTAATTATCTTTTCAAAAAAATCTCAAGGGAATCACGCTATTGTGTTTCACAGCCGAGCCGTGCAAACCCTGTGAATCATATTCACCAGGTATGGTATCCATCAACCAGGTACCCACCGAAAATAAAAATGTAACAAAACTTACTGGCTTATGTGATGAAATTTTGTTCACCTGAGCAAGCTACGTACCTTACGAGAAAAGCGAAAAGAAAAGATAGTAAAAAAATCAGTGGTTAGGCACAATTCTATTTGCATAACGCATACTTTTCCGGTTGATAAAATGTTTGTCTGTCTTGTTATTTAACATTTTGCCAATTCACAGCTGTTCGCCTTCTTCTAGAGCTAATTAATCGCCCGAGTGATTTATTGCACCTTCACAAAATATGTAGATATAACTCCATTGCGATGATAGTGCAATATTTCCAAAAATGTTACAACATAGTTTTGGGTTTTTCGTATGATTTTTTTCCTTTTCATGCCTAGGAAGTGAAGCTATATTTGGATGAAAGATGCTAATTCTTTACAGTTTTGCTCAATTTATTTCTTGACTTGAAAATTTCTCTTGAATCGTGAGTGGGTCAATGGATAATTAACGTTTAGCAATAATGATGATTGGTAGGTACATTTGATTTTATTATTAATGAAAAGACCATAAGAATGATTCTTGTAAGAATGAAACTCGTATTTCCAATTTTAAACTTCAACTTCTTTACATTTCTAGCATAAGATGTTATTAGAGAAGAGAAACGATTAAAATAATAACTATGTTTCCGAAATGATGATTTTTCAATCAGTTTTTTCCTTATACTTTCTAAAGCACAGAGAAAGAGAACGCCGAATTTTTATGGGTCAATGCACCACAGTTTACACAGTGGTAAAATTCACACGCAAAATAATTAAAATTTGTTTGAAGATCTAAAATAAAATAATAAATAAATTGTAAATTTGCAAAAAATTGAAAATTGTAATTTAGACTGTAACCCAGTCAAAAATCTCTTGGAAATTATTAATACTGGGAGTTAAGACGGAATTCGGGTTTAAATATTTTACAGTCAGAAAAGAAACTTAAACTGGACTTTGATTTATTTTATATATGTATAACACCCGGAATTTTTTCAAATACTGTACAAATACTGTACCTAAAGCTAAAAGCAAGTGTGAAGAGACTGAAATATTATAATTCGGAAATTTTTCAAGTATTGAACAAAACAAGAAACTGTGAAGGGACAGAAATAAGTCGGAAATTTTTGAAAAATGAACTTAGATTTTTTTTGTCATAGCACTTAGATATAATTCAAATATTGGACTGACAATACCAACTGCTAGAACAAGGTACATTTTTTCTTTTCGCTATTGAAAAATTTCTAAATCCAGCCCTTGGTGAAAAAATAAAACTGAAAACATACTAAAACATTTATCAATTTTTTCTTTATTAAAGGTAAATTTGTAAAATAATCGAAAATTAGACTGAATCAACGAACAAAAGACGGAAATTTACAAACGGAAATCAGAAGAAAATATATTTAGTGTTCATGCGCGCAAAATATAATTTCCGTCTGATTTCCGTCTCTTATTCACTGATTCAGTCTACTTTCCGATCTTATGTGGACTGCCCTTTAACCCAGAAAAATTTCGAATAATATCACAGCGTACTTATATCAATATGTCTGGACGTGCAAAGATTTAGGTAGAGTCCAGAGACCCGATCAATATCAGCAACTTTAATTATCATGTTATTTTACAATAATAAAAATTACGTGGCTTTATTATTCAAAATTGAACAAAAAACACAACTAATATTATTATAAGTTTTAAAAGACATATGTATGTACTTTATCCATTATTCTTTTGACCACGTGGACGAATTCGCGTGCAGCGGCTATAGTAATGCAATAAAAACACATAATTGTTTTTTTTTTCCAATTAATATCGGTGCTATTCCACATCGTTCAAAATAATACTTCCAAAAACGGGCATAATTAAGGGTACTTAAATAAAGCCGGAAGCCATCGCAGTCAGCACGTTTCAGATTGGCTCCAACCGCGTAACCAACAGGCGGGCAAATAAATGAACACTATTTCCGATTATGTGGCGTGGAAGTGAGCGCCAAAATGATATTATTAACTCAATGGGTACATGGCACGAAAATATACCACCTTTTGTAGACAGTCATAACTTTTATTGCCTCAGAATTCAATTAAATTATCGTATCCATGGCATGCGCTGGCTTTCGTACTCTGTTTCCTCGAGACGTTATGTTAGAAAATCATAGAAACGAGACCGTTCCGAGACTGCACATAATGCACACTATAAGTGCAATATTTAAATGTGCAGACATACATCAAATCCGTTCTCCATAAAGACAATTTCCTTCTTGCGGGGGGGCCCGGGGGGAGGGCATCTTACACTCGGGCTGAGCACGTCTTAAGCCAACCGGTGCTAAACAGCACGTACCCCGCATAGCGTTCTTTAGCTATCTATGGACTGCCTTTTAGCTCCTACTGTTGCTCTTGAATAACAAAGTAATCTGAGGCTCCGCAAAAGATTGTTGACCTCAACATCGTAGTTCGCGGATTTTGCTTTTTTGTTACATGTTTTTTATTCTTTCCCTCCATTTTTCGCTTTGACATTTTGCCTGTATTCATGCGACTGACCACAAAGGTAAAGGGCCTTTAATTGACCGTAGACTAGACTTTAATACCGAAGCAGCACGATCAAATTAGATTTTGTCTACCAGAAAATTTAATGGGACCAATATACATAGTAACTCTTAAAGCTACTGACCTCATATTTAAAATTCACAAATAAATGCCTATCTTTAACAATATTCATCTATAATAGTTACCGAACAGGTACACAAGTAATAAAACATAACTACTATTCGGATTGTAACTATGCTACCTTACGCGACAGAGCGGTGAAGCAATTAGGGTCACACCAAACCACAGCTACATCCGGTCAACATAAAATCGAAAAATTTGACCTTATTATAAATGAATTTTTGGTTGATGGTGGTGCTGCTGACAACCTGTTCCAATGACGGTTATAGCAAGTGCAAAAATTTCCCCATACAAAATTTTAAGCATTTTCGCGAAATACATTATTTCGTAAAGTGAGGTGAAATTACTCATAAAGAGGGAAGACCCCAGACCCGGTTGTTCGGTGTATGCACGCCAGACAGGTTTGAAAGTTTTCATATTAATAAGGATGATGACTCAGGTGGGTCGACTCAATCGTTTTAATGAATGCCTTTTTGGCGGTTTTACATGCACATTAGCCGCGAAATTATGCGAAATAATAAGAAGATAAAATTGTTAATAGTGTTTTGACGGTGTAGTCAATTATTGAGTTATATTACCATTCGTCCTTTTTGCTTTTTTAGTTCGTTAGAAAATGAAAGTATAACATAGATTTTGTAAATATGCACCTATTATAAATTCAATTTCAAGCAAAGTCGGCAAATCCTTTTTTAATTCTTTTTAAAGTACGAAACTAAAACAATTAGAGATTGTATCAAAATACAAGATTTTTATATCTTTGTAATAATAACTGAATTAGAAAGTAGTAAGAACGTTACTTTTATACTTTCTAGTATTACTCAATTAATAATAATTAGAGTATTTATTCGGAGCTTTGGAGGCCAATCATTACAATTTAAAATTCGGACTGCAAAATGTTAAAAACCAAGGCACCCAAAATAATTGTGCTGTTTATTTCGTAAGTGGTCTAAATCCGAAATGTCATAAGATATGTAGATTTTTCTATATTCTTTTAAGGTCAAACCTACCTTATGACATTAATAAATTTTTCTTTCAACCAGAATTCTAACGATTTTAATGAAATTTCCAGATTAGATATTTACCAGAATAGATATTTACAAAGGCAAAAAAATGGATTTTTAATGTTCTCCCCGAAATTGTTTTGTACTTAAAAGTAAAGGTAATTGAAATGTTTAATCAGAAATACATTACACCATAACGAATGTTTACTTCAAGAGCCTTCAATATTCGTAAAGAATTCAATTTTCCGCTTTACGGTCGATCATATGCTTTTCCCCTGTTTCATGCATATACTATCATCTCATCGTAATAATTGAATGGTGACATTTTCACAAATGGAATGTTGATGATGATTACTATAAATTTTACGACCTAACCAGCCCCGATTACCTTGAGCAAGAAAGGCGGTTCATTTTCCAATTGACGCGTTAGTTAGTTAAATAAGACTTACTGCGTCTTTGCGGTATTATTCGACAGAAAAAATAATTCAATTATTAAAACGCAGGTAAAAGCAGTTGTGATAACATTCCTTTAAATAGCTACAAATATAAAATTCGAATATAGGCATATAAAAATCTTTTATCACCAGACATCTATTAGTTTTCCGCAAACAGTCAACTTTGATTGATTACACACCCAGCAAATATTAGCACAATTGCCACAATAAAAATTTATGCAAACAGTTAATAAACATACTTCAAAGGGAAAAACTACGGTTCCCGATTTTGAAACGAGGTCCCCTAATTACACCATAATAATCTCCATTCGCGCTTATTTAGGGAGGGATAAAATAAAAAAGGCCGCAGACCCCAGGGAAATAAAGAGAAGTTAAAAAGAATTCTAAACACTTCCGACACTAAAGTTTTTTGTGTTCGTTGCGGCAGGTGACGCAGGTTCGATGAATGGTTGTCGCGTCGAGAGATTCTTTGACGCCAGTGAGCCAGTCACACAGGTAAAATTACGAACTTAGGAGCGATTTAACGAACACCTGATTGCGGTTCTGTCCAAAAGAGATCTTTGGAGGCTAGAAACGATTTTAAAGAAATCTTAAGAGTAGAAAGAAAGAGACTTGTCTGCGTCTGCGCGACTGACTTAACGTCTTCAAGACGTTCGGCGGCTTAAGATGCTTTACCTGTAGCTCACCTATAAACATGAGAATGGTTTGGTGGAATTTCCATACTAAACCTCCTCACCGGTTTTCAGTGACGGTTTTATGTTTTGAAGATTTCCTTTTTTTCTTCTTCTTCAGTATTTTTCATCTCAATACCTCAGAAAATGTGACGATGTATTACCGCGAGAGTATTCGTGGAATTTTACACTTTTCTTGAGTCGCGCTTTGCGTCAGCAACGTAAGACAACCATCGTCAGTCTTTAAGTTAGTAAGCAGTCGACCTCTCGAGAGGTTTTTAAGTTTAGTCGACAAACAGACGATTGTTGAAACGGGCACGAACGCGGGCTTTGGTTTTGATCAATGAGGGCATACAACGGGCTGAATACCTGTGATTTTTATTTCGTTTCGGTTACTTTTCGCTATCTATCTTCTACACAAACTGCCTCTATAATTCCTAATTTCTGATGCTGCTCATAAAAAGATTTTGTTTTTAAATACAACATAAAGTGCAATAAATCTATTGGATCTATAATCAAACCGATCAAAATACGATTGGGAAATTCAGAAAGAGTATTTCAATTTAAATAAGTGAAGATAAAAAAAAGAAGATGTTTTAAAGATTCACCTCTATACCGGTCGTATCTGCATAGTTGAAATTTAACTTTGTGTTTTCACTGCTTTTTAAAGGTGAAATAGAATAAAAAAAAAGAATTCCTGAAAACCAGTTCGCAACCGCGGCATATTTACATTGAGAGATTCGTCGTTTTATTTAATTTTTTTTCTATCTCTGTGGTTTGTGTTGATTTTAATTCTTCTGTGCGCGCATCTCTTGATCAATTTTATTTACCTGTGATCGGACTTAACCAAGTTTTTTTTTTTCCTCAATAGATTTTTATTCGATCATTAAGCCATTTTCTGAATGGTATTTTAGTTACCACGCAAATTAAATTAATAAATAAGGTGAAATTAGCCAAATAAAAAAAAGATATCAACTCGGATCGTATCTTTTTTTTTGGCTTCGAAAAAGAAAGTAAGAAATGTGTCAAATATCAAAGTGACCTACAAAAGAAAGTTTTTTGCTCAGAAAAGGAGTGAAAGAAGTGTCCTTCTTTTTGTTTATGAGCCAATTTATATCGTCTTGCTGATTTAATAAATGATTTTGTGAAAGTTTATTTTTGAAGTGCCGCTCAAAATGGAGGTGTACAGAGCATTTTACCAAATAACACTAGGATTACTTTTAATTGGATTTATTAAAGCAGATACGCCGTTTGATAGTACTACTGCTAATATTGAAGGTAAGATATTAGAATTTTATTAATTAAAATAGTGTTACAAATATTTTATTATTGGCCAGATTTAGTAAATTTTGATCTACCACATCTAAACTAAGGTTTAAGAATTTAGTTCCGAATCATATTTTTGCGACGGAGTGTTTATAAAGTGGAATTTTAGTTTACTTAGTGAAATTAGATAGCGTTTTCTATTTCCACTTGCTTCTCTTTTCATTTCTAGTTATACCAATATAGAGATTTTCTGTTAAAGTATCTAGTTAACCTCTTAATCTTAATTTAATCGATAGGTCAACGTCAAGGTCACCACCAATTGACTTCATCATTACAAAACTTACAGCCAAATTCACTAAAAGCCACTGTCCATGACCCATACATTTTTTTACAAATACTTGAAAAAGTGGTCCAATGTGAGTTGTCCACGGGAACTTATTAAGTATATGTAAAAGTAATATATTATATAAATATTGTATATCTCTTGCATTTAAATAAATAAGATTAGTTAATATGTGAAATATAATAAATTTTCAGTATGAAGCGATTTTTAAACAAGAAAGATTCTACCACTTAGTAGCTTGTTCTGCTATATCTATGCAGTATGACAAGAAATCCAATTCCGCAATTGCGATCAATTTATATTTTATACAATTATGTACAGTAATACAATCGTTTCAAAGTATTGAGCTTCGATAGATACCTCCTAATTGCTTAAAAGCACTTCAAACACAAACCGAATAAATTCATTCAACTGACAAAATTGTTACCGCAAAATATTCGAGATCGCTGATCATTTTCGTTTTACTAGAGAAGAAACATATCTTTGAATCTTTTACGCGCATTATTGATCTGAAAAACAAAACACAATCAGTTCGTTTCGTCTTTTACATGTACTACTTCCTGTAAAATTCAGCATTAAGAGACAAAATAAACCTTACTTATTTTTCTCTATTTGTATTGTTTATTACAAATTAATGGATATAGTTAAAAAGATAAAAGATTTAAGAGTGTATAGTGACAAAAAACTATTTTATAATATTAATTTTTTCAACAATTTAAATGCCTTCAGGAATAGAAACAATCAGTTTTTTCGAGAATCTACAGTCTTCTGAATAGCCTTGGTACGTAATATATTGATTTGTTGTAACAGCTATTTTCCATTAGTTCCACAGTAAATTTTATTTTATTACTTCATATAAAAAATAAATCAAAGAAACATGTTTAAAATGCAAAATGATATGCAAAACAAAAGTAAATTAATAGTTATAAACATAATATTTTTCCTTCTTGTAGTTTTTTTAACCACAAATAAAGTAATCAATGATAACTCTACCATTATTGAAGTTTTATAATACAAAAACAATTGCAATTATTTAATTACAACTTAAGTTTATTTTCCCTATGTCTTTCAATAAAAAAAACAAAAGACTTAAGACACGAACCTGCTTTTTCATATAAACATTTTTATAATTTTCCAGTGCAACTATTACGAAATAACTTGAAAGTAACGTAATATGAACTTCCTACACTAATAGTGAGGAATTACTACTCATAACCCAAATAGGGAAATGTTTCTAATTAGAAAAGCTTCCATAGGCCTTCCTACAATTTCCTGTAATTGTATGCACTTATGCACATCCATCCAACGCCAGAAAAAGCGGCCACGAGCCATAATTTCCTACGCAATAAAAGTATTTTTTTTATGTTTTTATTTAATTTCTTTGAGATTCACATTTGCTTCTTGTCTTTAATGGAAGATTGTTGGAAACTACATTAATTTTAACTTACTCTTACTTTCCTACCTTTAGTTATAAGAAGATGAAGGAAATCTTTTGGTTTTGGTTATAACGACCTCCCCTGATATGAACAAAACAAAGAAATTTAATTTATAGGAAAAGTACCTCTTTAAAGGTAGACACCAATTCATTTAATTATTACATTCAAAAACTTTACTTGTATTCGTTGATTACGCTGCACAAAAGAACGTTACGTAGTGTTAACCCCCGAGGCATGGCACAGTAGGTCCAATTTATTTGTAGCTCATCGCGTTAGTTCTGAGAAGGTTTCGTTATGTCATGGGATGTGTATTTCGCCTTTTTTACTGACCATAACGAAATAACAAAAGGTTCGGTAGGTATTCGGATTTCCTCTTTGTACTGTCCGTGAATAGAATTAGAAATAAGAGGGACTTGGATCGAATGCAGACGTAAATTTTGTGATGCCTTATATTTCATTTTCTACACAAGATGAAGGTTTGAGTCACTCTTTATTCTTAGCAGCCACCTGATTTAACAGATGAAGCCGAAAGATGGGAACATCTTCCCAAAATTTAGGTACGTCTTTAACAAGCCACGTGAGAACTCGTATAGTTCTAAAAAAAACGTACGCTCTAAAAACATGTGTAAAATTATAGAGGAAAGTAACCAAATATGGAATACTATATTGTTTTTGTGACATAAAAAAAATGGTATTATAAATCAAAAACTTTTATTCGTAATTATTATCAGTCATACATTTGCGCTTAACTTAATAACACACCGAGAAAAAAACGCAATGTTAATTTAACATTATTTTCATATTAAAAAAAATATCATATCATTTTTACAACAATTGCTGTTAATTTGATAATAAAAATGATACTTTAAAGGGAAAAATGTCAAATTGACATTTTTTGTGTCATATTAACATGGAAATTCGGATATTTAGTTACAGCGGAAATATCATTTCAAAATATTATTTTGATTTTGAAGTTTTCAAAGCCAAATTAATATTAAAAAATGTAAATCGATCGCCAGTCCTTATATCCGCCGATTGAAATTCGAAGTGTGAAGTATAAGCGAAGGAAAATCTTCTAACAAATACGCTACTCATAAACTGTAAAACCGTAGATGTGTTGATGGGTCATCGATAGCTCAGGGCTAGAGCAGAATGCCGCGAACTCGGGGGTCCCAAGTTCAAATCTAGCCACAGTAAGTCGGAGAATATATAGGAAAATCAAGTTTCTAAAAGGGTATCGGAATAGGGGTAACTGGGTGGTAAAAAAAAAATTTTCAATGTTAAATTAACATTTTTCAATGTTAATACGGCATTTTTTCTAAAGATTGATATGGTGCAATGTTAATAAGTTATATTTTCCTTATCGGCTGAAAAATATACCTGAAAAATATCAATACTACAGCGGAAACATTGGAAATTTTTTTTCGGTGCAGTCTTGTGTTACATACAGTGACTCAACAAATTGATCACATGATGGTATTTTAGGATTTTACAAGTTGTTCATTAAAAGTAACAGATATCGTAAAACTGGTTGCGTAATATTGTAGAGGGCAAAATTGTCTACAGAAATGTTCCTATACATTTTGAATCCGATTGACCATTTTTGAATTATTTATGAAATAAAAGTGTCAAATTTCACTATTTTTATCTTCGCAAATAACTTAAAAAATATCGAAGTTACGGGAAAATGGTAATAATCAATTTTGTGCAGAATTTAATTCTCTATAAGATAGGCGAGGACACTTTTACATGTCAGAATAAAAATTAACGATTTTTTGCAAAAATAGAACATAATGTATTGGGCAAAAAATTTTGAAAAACAATTTTATCTCGAAAATTTATTAATCTACAAATTACCTGAGGACACCTGTTTACATCAGATTTATAGTTAGCAGAAATAGACTTATAATTTTCGAGATAAAATTGTTTTTCAAAATTTTTGCTCAATACCTTATGTTCTATTTCTGCAAAAAATTGCTAATTTTTATTCTGACATGGAAAAGTGTCCTCGCCTATCTTATAGAGAATTAAATTCTGCACATAATTGATTATAACCATTTTCCCGTAACTTCGATATTTTTAAAGTTATATTTGAGAAGATAAAAGTAGTGAAATTTGACGGTTTTATTTCATAAATAACTCAAAAATGGTCAATCGGATATCAAAATATGTCGGAGCACTTCTATAGACAAATTTGCCCTCTACAATATTACGCAACCCGTTTTACGATATCTGTTACCCTTAATGAAGGACTTGCAAAATCCTAAAGTACCATCATGTGATCAATTTGTTGAGTCAATGTATATTAATTTAAAGTAAAAAAATTTTTCAAAAACAAAATCACCATAAAGGTATCTAATTATGGAATAGGTACTAACCCAAATATAGAATGCTTAGAAAACTATGAACAATAAACTTTAATTATTTATTAGATACAATACTATAGAAACTTTGGTCAAATTTAAAAAGGATTTTAATCTACTACAAACAGTACAAAATCATAATATATATATGCAATATTAATTACAATCACATATTGAAAAATACTAATTTTTGCGTATAGGTACATACCTTAAAAACTTTTCTCATAGCGATAAAAAAAAAAACATTCTCGTTCGACTAGCAATTTGGAACCTGTATAATGATTGAAAGAGATAGAAGATCACTGTTTTTTTGCGGCTAGGATCATTCGGATACGAGAAATGGCAGTATTCCATATTAAGGATACTTTTCCATATTTGGTTACTTTCTTCTACTGTTTTAAAAATGGGACATATTGGAGTATTTTTACAACTAAGTTGAAAAATTCCGCTTCAAAATATACATATTTTTGCAACATTATGTGAAAATACAACTAAACTTCTTAAAAGTAAAAGTTTAAACCATACTATCACATATTTATAAACTGTTATTTCTCAACAAGGATATCAAATTAAACTTTTAAGTTGTAAAATTAGGCCTTGCTGTCGAAATTTACACAATAAGGTGCATGTGTTATTCGTAATGTTTGTGTACTGTCACCCTAAGTTTGTAATTTTACGCAATAAAGTGTATATTTTACAACACATTTGTTTAATATCCCCCTTACTTTATAAAATTGCACAATTGTGTAAAATGTACACATACAGCCTTGTTCAAAAGTATTAGGCACCCCCAATATTTTTTAAAAGGAGCCATATGAAAAATGTTTGAATAAAAATACATGTATATTCTTAAAGAGCATTGCACTGTATTGCTATTATTAATATTTTGTACTTCCTTCGTTTGCTTTTATGACTGCTGCTACCCTTTTCGGCATAGTGTTAACTAGAGCGGCACAAACATATGGAGATATTTTTTCCCATTTTTCGAAAATAGCCTGGCGCAGGGACGAAATTGAAGTGTAATTGCATTTTTGGACTCTTGCTTTTAATATGGGCCAAAGATGCTCAATTGGCGACAAGTCTGGAGACTGTGATGGCCAATCAATTACCCTAATCAGTTTTTTAGACAACCACTCTCGATTTTTCTTAGCCGTATGCCAAGAAGCATTATCTTGTTGGCAGATGTACTCGTTGGGTACTCCGCTAAAAATTTTGGCTATTGGCGGTTCCAAAATGTCTTCCAGCATAGTTGTATATTTTTTAGAATTTATCCTTCCTTCGCCGACGAAAGGTTTTCCGACTCCGAATGTAGCCATACAGGCCCAGATCATTAGACTTCCACCACCATGCTTTACTGTAGGAACAATACTATCCGCGCGATATGCTTTCCCTGTCCTTCGGCGCACGAATTTTGCCCCAGGTTGACCGAAGATCTGTATTTTGAAGGAAAAAATAGCACAATTAAAATTTATTTCTTTTTGTAAACTGGGAGGCTCAGTTTATTGAATATTTTTATAAAAGTAAAGAAGAACAGCTTGCAGATTTATCTCAATATTTGTTTCGTCGGATCATACGACTTCTGCCCAATTCTCGACTTTCCAATTTTTGTATTCTTTTGCCCGGCTAAGTCGGTTTTCTTTATTTTGCTGAGAAAGCCATGGCTTCTTTCTGGCCTTACAACCTCGATGTCCTGACTCTAGAAGGAGTCTTCTTATCGTTGCAGCCGAACAACTGGCTCCCGTTTCTTCCTGCAGATCATTAACGAGATCTTTTGATGTTTTTTTCCCATCTTGAAGTGACATTAAAGTTAAAAATCCATCCTGCCTTGACGTTGTAGCACGCTTTCTTCCACCTCTCGGCTTGTTTTTAAAGGACTTAGACTCCTTTTACCTTTTGAGGGTTGTTTGCACTGCATAGCGTGAACACTTTAATTTTTTCGCAATTGCACTTTGGCTAACACCTTTAGCATCCAAAACCACTATTTCAGCCCTCAAAGACTCGCTTAGTTCCTTCACTTTGGGCATTTTAAAACCGTCAACACTTCTAAACAGAATAATCATAACCGCTTTACCGAAATCACCTCAAACCGTCTTTTAATAACAACTTGTCGGATAGAACTCAGTTACATAAATGAGCAAAAAATTAAGAAAAACTTAATTTTTTATAGTTAACGGTACTTTACAACCGGGAAACCCAAGTAATAAAACGGCGTCGTTACGATCGAACACCAGGTATCTTAAATTTTCCTAGAACTCATGTCAATTTCGTCTACCTACCGATATTCGAGGGTGCCTAATACTTTTGAACAAGGCTGTATAAAAACTAAGTTGCCTACTACATAGTAGGAAATATTTTTTAGAGTGTACCCGGCTGAAAATATAAGACTGAAAAAGAACTGAAAGAGACTGAAAAACGAATTTTAGACGGAATTCAGTCTGAAATAAGGCGGAAATTATTGTTTGCACTGAAAACTGACTGAAAATACCCTGAAAACGTGATACATTGAGAAGGTGAAGACAGAATTCAGACTGAAATGAGGCGGAACTACTTTTTCACTCTGAAGTGAAACTGAAACCAGACTGAAAGTTTTATATTAAAATAGTTGTATTGGAAACGAGACTGAAATATCAGTTATCCTTGATGAGCATGAAGAGGAGACTGAAAGGAGACGGAAAAAAACCTAAATTTTATCATTTTTAGATTTATAATATTTTTAGGACTCGGTATTCCTTGGACTTGGAAAAATCTTCGAATATTGAACTTGATCAAAATATTTTCAGTATCATTTCAGTCTAAATGTTTCCGTCTAATTCCCTAATTTTTTTTTTTTGTGTTGTAATTGACAGTTGAACACTATTATGTTATGTCATATGTTACAAAAATATATTATCTTTGTACATTTTTTAAAGAAATTACTAGTATAGAGTATAAATTTACTAATTAGATAATAACCAATAAAAAAATCATTCAATTTTACCAACAGCTGTCTAAGAAAAAAACCAAAGCTAAATTACTTAAACATTTTCATGGTCTGCAAATTTTATGCACACTTCGGGCAACAAATTTTGTTCTCGTGTTCCACCGTGGGCAATTTTTAAAAGATATTTAATTATAATTCTTCTATCTACTAGCATTTATACAATCTAATAAAAATACAAATGATTATAACTTTCAATTTTCGACTTAAGCAACCTTCAGCTAAATAAATTTTAGCGAAACTCGTTGAAGACAGTCATTATTCAAATTTTGTAGGCGTTAAGATGGCACTCGAGGTCTTCAAAAGCACGGATCAAATAGCAGAGGAGGATAAGTAGGTGGATTTAATGCAATTGTAATTGCCATTTATAAATATTATTCTTTCTTGCCTTTTGCTACCACCAAAATATGAAACTCGTAACTTTCCTATTTTACTTTAAGGTAAGCGGAGTTACTCATATAGAATCTATGACTAAAATAAATTTTTCTTCGAAAAAAAATCGCGAATGGGTCTTCTTTTGTATGCAATTTATTATTTTTTTACTTTAGTCTAAAGCATTCTCTTTAACGCTTGAGCTCATCTCAAGTTATTGACATTGAATTTATAAGACAAAGTTGGCGGGAATGTTGGCGGTCTGATGGTTTAGCGACCTGTTTTAACATTTCCTTCTCAGAAAAAAACAATGTTCCTTTTGTCCAACGTTTTTGTTTTTGCGCATGCAAAAAAGATTGCACAGGCGATAATTGTGGGATTTTGTCGAGACTTCATCAAGTTTTAATGTGATGTGTCATAGATAGAGACCGTTAGAATGGCTGGTTGCTAAATATTTACGAACATATTTTGTGGAGGATGTGAGTGATGCGGGGATTAAAAGGCGATTTTCAAGGTTAAGGTGACCGCATTACTTATACGTTTTTTGTTTTTGGTCTTTATTAAACGATTTAGGAGTTATTAAGGTCACGCAGAAATGTCTTAATCTGGCTTTTAATGAGATGTATACTGATGGCATCTTTCAAGGTGTTACTGCTTTCTTTACCTAATTGAGCAATATTTTACAACAAAGGTATTTAAAAAAACTGTATGTAAAAGATGTTTTAATATTGAAATCAAAAGAGACAATGAACCTTTGTAGTAAATCAAAACAATAATAATACATAAAAAAAACATTAACTATAATAACTGCACTATAATAACTACTTTCTGTACAATCAATCAGCTTTCAAAAACTTTATAAAGCAAAGACTCGCACTGCGCATTCTCGTATTATAGATTAGATTACGCATATTAAGTTATAATGCAAATTAACTCATGCCCTCGTTTTGACGCCAATGAAGTTGTAAGAGCTAATTATAAATGTTGCTGTAGCGATGTTTGAAGAAAGCAAACAATAATTAAAATTATCTAGGCTGGTGTAATATCTTTTGAAAGGTGCATCTTATCATTTCGTCTCGTTAATAGCTTTACGATGACGCCAAAGATCGGCTACAAATTGATTTGTAGTATCAATGACGATCATGAAAAACTTCTAAAGGTGAAATATAAATAGATTGTAAATGTTTACTGAGACCTTCAAATTTAGAGGTAAATGTTAACAATCTATTTAACCTTAATAATTATGTATGCATGAATGGTATATGGATTGTAGAAAGTTCCACTTAAGATAACATCTTATTATTCTTATTTTAGATTCAATGCATTAGTGGGCCCTTCTTAATTAATTGAATAACCTTTTAGAGTTTTAGCATTTATATGCTCTAACCATCTCTAGGTACTACTGAAAGCATTTAGCCTAAAATCTAAAAAAACTACAAGAGGAAATTATTTATATTCGGAATATCTCACAAATGGTGACAAATGTTTTAAGAAGTTAAAATGTTTTATTTCGAAAAATCCCCCAATTTGTAATGACATTGAATCGGAAAATAACCCCCGCTTTTTTAAAATTAAGTTTTACAAAGATGGTAAGTTATGATTTTTTTGTACAATTGAATCATCAATTTCAATTTTTTATATACGAAACCAAATACATATAGGATCTAGATATTTATCATACTTTTAGTGGTTTTCATTGTCTAATTTAGTATGACTAAACAGTGACTTATTCTCCATATTTCTTCTGCTGAATATAAAATAGTTAAAAATTAATCCTCAAAAGGCAATTCCTACTGCCAATAAGTAGTAACATATCTACCCTTTATGACCTTTAAGGGAACCCGGTGATCTAGCACCCGTGAATTTAAGGCATTTTTAGGACTCTTTTTGAAGGTTAAAATAATAATGAACATCGATATTTAAACTTTGTAGGTTATATTATAATACTTGAAAAGCATACGAAACAATTTTTATTATAACCAAAACAGAATTTTATTTATTTAAAAAATGGCGCTGAAAACCCCCTCAAAAAAATGGACATGGGCGGCTGTGTTTTTATGTAAAGAATAAGAAGTTTAAGGTTTTAAGTATCTATGTATCTATTCATGAGGCGGGCCAACCGTTTACTTCCTGGTAAAAGGCTGTAGAACCTGAAATACCGTCAATATCATTAAAAAAATTTGACAGTATATTCTCGAAGGACTATACATAGTTACTTTCATCGAACTATTAAAGAAAACAAAATTGATTTTTTGAAAATTTTAGACCTCCGAGTTCACTTAAAGTGTATGCTATAATATATATTAACTCACAATTAAACTCAAATTAATTTCCTTATTTTCAATCTCTTTTAGATCCAAACACAATTTTGCCATCAACAAATATAAGCCAAACAGATTCTTCTATGACGCACCCTCACCTGGGAGTGGTGCCACTGGAGAACCCCAAACAATTCTCAGAAAGCACAGAATCAACGAATCCCTCATCAGCACCTTCGCCCTATTTACCAATAATGGGTAATTTCATGGAAAACTCTTCACCATCGGAACCAGCCCCGTCACAATCATCATCATCATCGTCGTCGTTATCAAACAATCCGACATCGGTTGGCGCGGCGTCCATGAACCCGTCAACTTCCCAAAGTTCAATACCATCGACTGTGACAAATCGCGGCAACTATATTACGACTGTGACCAATCGGTTCAATGAAGTGGAGACAACAGACAGCCCTGTGGCATCCCACATCGAAGGCAGCAGCTCCGAGATGCCGGACCGAACAAAACCACCTAGGGATTTCTTTTTGCCATTAGCACCTGACCTGATACACAGAGATCACAGGAAAAATATGATGACGACGACGACGACGACAACGACACCAGACACGCTCGTAAAGGGCCGGGCCCTCAACATAACCTCGAATGTGTCAGAAACTGTTGCCGAGGACATGGCGAGCAAACGGCTGCCCGCCGACATGTACTTTAATTTTGTAACCACGGAAAAGAGTCAATTTGGCATGGAGATGAAGGACAAGGTGACAAAGGATTTGAGCGACGTCAGCATGGACGAGGAAGATGATAAGAATATCAATGGCAACATCAATAGGGTCCCTGGGGCCAGCGGAGAACCCGACGGGAGCATCGTCAGTGTAATTCACTCTCAAATTTGCATTGAAAATGGACGGAGTTACAAGGTAAGTTAGAGTTCTTTGTTCAATTCAGTACTTGCATTTACAGTACAGTGCCAAAAAATTATAACCACCAGCATTTATACTTCCATACTTTATTATGAAAAAAACTTTATTATATTCGTACGCGTTTAAGATGATAATGAAATTAAGGGTAAATTCACATATTTTGCAAATTAATATTTTTAGTATTTAGTATACTCGTCATTATTTTTAATAACACTTGCTAATCTCCGCGACTTTCTTCGATGCAATTATTTATGCTTTCGGCGTTGAGTGAAATGGTATACCATGTAATACTTCTTGGAAACACGATAATTTGTTTAATTGAATAATTGAAGGGGGGCATACTTTTGTATATTGCATATTGGTTCGTAACATAACGGTTACTTATTCTTCAAACAATGATAACGAAGGAGAAAAGATTGTAACTCTGCAAGGAAACGTTAATGTGTTTGATTGTTTGCGAGAAAAATGTAATCAGAGTTCAAATTTTGAAATTTGTTAGAGTGGGTATAATTTTCTGGCACTATACTGTAGCTCATACGATAGTCATTCTAAATTCTTATATACATACATATACTAGTTGACATGTACCAGGGTGATGCCCAGACACAACTATCCAGATATATATATATTAATTTAATAATTTTAACCCCTTGCCTTATGAATTGAGTGACGATTATGTGTGCCATGTTCGAAGATAGTGAGTTTTGCGCAAAACCGATGGACATTGCTAGTACTGCATTTACTATTTAATAAAATCACAGAATTTAATAATTATATTTTATTATTTCATTTCATTAATGTGTAAAAACAATCCCATGTATCAGACATGTTACACGGAAAAAAAAGTTGGGATAGTAAAAATCTTCCCAACTAATTTACGAACGTTTGCCATAAAATCCACAACATATATTGAAAAAGCAGCAGATCTTCTTAACAGTATAGGAAATAATGTCAAGATTTTACGCTGGCCCTTAAATTTTAGTTAAAATCCCTATATTTTTTTACAAATGCTACCGAAATAATGCACTATCCCAAAATCCGTCGGAAAATACAGGGCTATTTCTGAAAAAATGTTTTCCGTATATGATGTTATCAATTTTGGCCAGAACAAGACATCACGTGTCTGATACGGGGTTCTCATTTTAGGCACAGAAAAGGGATCACGTTTTCCACACGTTGCTTTAAGACAAAGGGTAAAATATGACCATAGACAAACTAGATGCATAGATGTCCAGTCGCATGTAAAATTTTGCGCCACAGAAAATCAAAATCACACGTCTGAAGTAAAGCTCTACACGGCCGAAGTAAAGCTCTTTTCCGAGCGAGGCGATTTTGCGCTCTTCTCTCTTTGTTTTATTCAAAAATGTCAAACACTCCTTTCCAAGTCACACACACCACATTAGTCATCTCGTATAATTCCCTGTCTGTGTGAGCCTGCGTGAGTAGCATAAACCAACAGAGAAGAGCGCAAACTCGCGTCGCTCGCAAAAGAGCTTTCCTTCGGCCGTGTAGAGCTTTACTTCGGCCGCGTAGAGCTTTACTTCGGCGCAAAATTTTACATGCGACTGGACATCTATGTATCTAGTTTGTCTATGATATGACTTTACCGATTTTAAATTTATTATTAAAGTTGAAAATTTTGATATGGCGGATCCAGTTTTTTTACATAATTTACTTCCAATTAATCTGAATATACCCTGAATATTTCAATCAATCTGAATTTACCCTAAATATTTATTTTTTAAGGAAAGAACTATTAATAAAAAAAAGTAGAGTATGAACTACGTAGGTAATATATAGACCACACTCTTATTTTCCATTGCATGCAAGGGATTTCCCATTATTCATATTTGTTTAGTTCGCCAACTCTCAAATACGACTGATTTATACTAAATATGGTTAGTGGTATATCTTTATATCTCTTTTTTTTTCATTTTAAAATCATTTTGTGTTGAAATAATTGATTAATATTATAATATCAGTACATATTATTTATAATTTAAAAGCAAAAATTATTGTCTTATGAATAAGTGCTTTTAACAAAAAAAAAGTGATTTCACCAAAACGTGTTGAAGGTAATATGGACTATGTACCACGATTTTGGAAGAAAGAAAAGGGCCTAAGAAGAAAACCTTATACTCATCATCCTCTTCAGATGTGGATGCTAATCACATTTCATAAGAGGTCTGAAAGGGAATGCATAATGTAATACCCTTTATTCAAAAGACCGCCATGGCGACGGTTTATTTTATATTCTGAAGTTGGTTTCATTGTTAACACCTTCGCCTACAATATCGAGTCTCGCCCGTGGTCGGTCAATTGAGTCACATATAATAATCACGAGTCAGATTCGTGGTAAATCGGTTGAGCCAAAAATGATAACTACAAGTCTGGTTCATGGTAAAACTAATAACTACAAACTGTGTCATTTAAAAATGGTTCGATGCAAAGCTAACCCAACTGTTCAGTTGTGTTGAAATGCTCAGAGGATTATTTTAATATTGATTAACACGTTCATGCCGGCGACGCTGCAATTCATGTTTCTCTCCTATGGGCAGCTACACTTAAAGCTCTTCGCATTTTTTCATTATTTTAATTTTCAACTATGTATATGGCAATTTTTTGTACTTACTTAACGATCTAAATTTTGGGTGTTATGAACCGCCTGATAGCAGAATCAAATGTGAGCCATCTGTGGTACGTGCTTTCTATCCCCATGAGTCAATTTTGTGCGATCCTCCGGTGGTATGCGCCAGTGTGTTAACTTGTACTTAACCTCCTAAGTGTCAGTTAGGAGGTTAAGTAAAACATGCCCGAAAATTTTTTCATCTCAGCCAGATGTTTTTTTTGCGACTCACAATAAACACATAACTAGCGTTCACACATTTTTAGGGATAATTCTTAAACGATAGGATTTGTATTAGATGTAAAATATGTGGATATGTCAAGTGCTTGCATACACCTGGAACTAATGAAAATTGTCAAACTTTTGCATACGGAGAAGCATAAAATTTATCAAAATTGTTTCAACAAAAACAACAATTTTTGAAGCGATACCTAAATTAAATTGCACGAAAATTAATCCAAGCGACACTACAAAGTTCAAAAATGTGTAGGTATACAACTTTGTGTCAAATAACTGTATTCTTCATTATTTGACACAAAAAAATAGTAGTTATTGACAGTCCCGGTTTCAAACAGTCGATCAGAATCAGTATATCAAATCAATAAAGATGAAAAAAAGAACAAATCCATCCAAAAAAATACATATTTAATTTGTTATACTTTAAACACTTTTCTGAATTGTTAGAACAGAAGTCTTGTCTTATTCTTCCATAGAAAAAATTAAGTCGAGCAGATTTTAGAAGGTAAAATCTACCTAGTAAAAAAACCTCTGGGAAAGAAAAACAAATGCCTGTATACTTTTCAAATTAAGAATTGTTTGACGAAAAAAGGGTTTGTTCCCATTGTTTTTATATCTTTTTTCCCAAAAATTCAAGAAAAGCGTCTTTCACATGAACTTTCCTTTTACATCAAGCGCTCTACCCCAGATACCGGTTTTTGCACTACAACTTAACTAGTTTAATTAGCAAAAACTATTTGCAAAAACAGAAACACCTCCATGACTACTGCCTTCGAAATTCTAACCGCAGTAGCTGTAGCCTTTCTATACTGAAGCAGTAAAATGAATGCTTAATCTTTAGACAATTTTTTTTTCTACTACGAAATAACTATTCCATCTATGTATGTATCTTTCATGTATTTGGAGGCATTCAACAAATGTAAATCAATAAGAAGCAGTTATGCGATTGATTTGGAATTGGCATTCATTAACTGAGTTTAGGCTACGAAAATGCCTTCACGTTTTGGACTTCACTTTAAAGAGATATTATGTTTTTTTTTCTTTAAATGGTCTTAAAACGTGACTGGGATATTTAAAACTTAAAACTTTCCTGAAATAGTTGAGGAGCGGAATGTTTGTTTCTTAATTAAATGTATAATGTGTGTGATTGGTTAGATTAGATCACTGAAAATTTCATTATTAATAGTGAATCACGGATTATAATGCAAAAAACAAAAATGCTACTATGTATGAACGCATCTAATCAAAGATTTAATGTAAAGGCAAGCATTAATTTACCTGCTAATTTACAAAACTGATTGATATCTTATATGCTCAAAGTGCACACCTTTACTTTCGAGCTCCGGTGTATTCTTACAAATACGGCAAACATCAACCGCACGAAGGTTACATTTAAAATAAAAACAACTTACCTATTAATTACTAAAATACAATAAAAAAAACAATTACGTGCACTATCCAAACTCCGACAGGCTAATTATTTCCTCACTTTATCAAACGACACCGATTTTTGTAATCAACGGCCTTCACACCAACCTCTAAGCCGGTATAATGAATTACTGTTTTATTGAAAAAAAAAACAAACCAAAACTTCTCAAAAAGGTCGAAAAAAACCGTCTTATAAGCAAGTTTTGGTGACAAAACTTCACCATCCGGTGCTTATGAATCACACAAGCGCGGTCAATTAACAATTCTCAACAGGTTTAATTGAGTCACTAGATTTCTTCTTTTTTTAGTCATCTTTCCCGTCTGTTGTCAACCTATGCCAAGATAATTTCTTCTACAAAACCGGTGACAGACACACTTTGATTAAGACTCTAATTGCTTTTAATAAACATCTGTATTTTAAAAGTGAAATCGTTTTCACGGTTATCTAATAAATTTTTAAAAATAGATACTGCACTTTGTAAATGCTAATTATAGACGATAGATAATTTAATTAGACTAGCCACCCTCAAATAATCACACAGTTTATTACTACTCGAACTCGAGTTCAAAGATCCGAGTTTCATTAACCCGACGTCAGTATGGTATAAAATTAGTACGACAACTGTAGGGTGGGGTCAAAATGACCCAGATTTTCAAATGTATCTGATTTTTACCATGTCAAGGAAATTGAAGGATTTTTCTATTTAATTAGATAAACTAATTCCCAAATTAAAATATTTTAGTGAAAAACAATAAAAATTCGTATCATATTAGGAACTTTTTATTGAAAAGCTCGGCAACGTCACACTTTTATTTTAGGAAATATCCGCATTTAAAAATATCACGGGTCATAATGACCCAACCTGGCTGACGCCGGGTTAAAGGAGTTTTGCCGTACCTAAATACCCGAGTATACTTAGAGAAAAAATATCCCAGAACGAGTTCGGGAAAAGCAATAATTAAGTAGTCAAGTAAGCAGTATTCAAGTATTATAGAGGAAGAATTCCTTCCAGTATAAGCCACAAGACAAGAATGAAGTAAATTTTTTGTACTCTTAATGAAAACCAACCCGTGCAAAATCTGGTGGAAAAATTGGTTAATGTGCATATGCGGAAGAAAATATTTTAGATGAATGCAATTTCTAACTCTCTGGACTAAGTTCTCTATAATTAATGAACTTAACCATAGTACATATAATATTCACGACTAAAGCATACTCATATAAACCTCTTCACGCCCTTGGTCACATCTGTGTAGGTACGTTTAGTTCTTTAGAAACTAAAATTTTTAACTGAAAAAAAAATTAAAATCTGTTAAAGAAAACTACTCATTAGACTATATTTCAACAATTAAACCAAAAAATTTGAAGTATTGCAGCATGGATAGCATTTTATTCCACTTGATTACCTCTGATTAAAAAGAGGTTTCTTTTTAGTTTATTGGAGATCTTAAATCTTTGATAAATAAATTATCCAATGTATAAAATTTTATTAGATTTAATAACTGTTTTTTTAAAATATAATTGGTAAAATGAGGATATTATTTTTCTACAAAAAGCAATTTATTGTCACATACATACATATGTCTATTCAGTTTCAGTTTCCTTTTTTATACTAATTGTTTTTCCAAATTTTTCTCACTTAATACTGAATAGCTGTCGGTGAATTCTAAGTAAACAAGTAGGTAATCAAATAAAATATGAAATAACTTTTTTCACTTTTAAAAAATTCGTCCCTGTTCCCCTTAAAAGCAAATTATAGATGAGAAAAAATATTACTTGGATTTGTTTAAAATACAGCTTAAAAAAATAGAGATAAGACTCCCCAATTTTTGGAAGTCTGTCCACGAGTCGCAGCTCCTACGAACTTGCATAGGGGCATAGCAACGCCTGACATTTATTATTATTTATATTTATAAATAAATAATTCCTCGTTGGGTTCCCTTTGGTTCCCTAGAAAGAGAGGTACTCAATGAGTAAGCGAGACGAATGCGCTGAACCATCTGCGTCACTATGAAAGGGAACCCAATATTTATTGACGGCGTTAAAAAGGAATTTTCGGAGGGGCTTATGTATTAAAGATTAAAAAAATTTTCAATTATTGAAAAAAGTGCTGTTCAAATAGAAGAAGTGTCAATAATGAGGAAGTTGATTAATTATTAAATTTCTAATAACAATTGTATAATTTAATTTCTAAGATGCTTTCGACACCGTTCTCAAATCGAAAATCTCCGAAATAATAAAATCCTCAGTTTTTTTATTTTTATTTTTATTTTTTCGGAAAATGTAAAATACCCATTTTGCAATTTTTGTTGTCTGTGCAAAGACTTTAAAAAATATAAGTTTTAAAAATAAAAAATTTTTTTGAAAGTTTGTACCTACATACACCTACGCCCTTTCAAAAAATTTAAGAAAAAACGTTATACCTTAAACTTAAGATAGTACATGCAACTAACCTCCTAATTTATACAACAATCATGAAGTCTCTATTCAAAAATTCAATTCAATTCAATTTCATCGCAAATGTTATTACTCCACAAATTAAAACATTAAAAGCCTGTGAAACTTGAACAAAAATAAAATTTCATCAATAAAATTATCTAACAAAATTTCATGCACTAAAGCAATAGGTATCTGTTTAAAAAAGAAAAGAAAAAATCCATGAAAATTCCATCTAAACTAAATTAAGACACCTTTATGGGAGCTGACTGAGTTGATAATTAAGCTCATGACTCCGCTAAAAACAAAACAGCTCTGAAAAGTATGTCGCAAAATAAAGAGGCAATCAAAAACCTGAGCTCGCGCATTCGTTGCATACTTTCCCCCGCCCACAATAGAGCAATTAAAGTGACTTGTGTGCTTATTAAACCTGACTGCCACCCGAGAGATTTTCAATTTGAATTTTCCGAATTGCAACAAGGGGAAAAAAAACAAAAGGCATCAGCATATCTATGCAATTTGCATTTTCCCATACTCCGAAACACGCCGCCAAACCATTGCGATTGCTTTCTGTTCGGGGGGTCCAGAAATGGAGTTCTTGCAGCATCTCAACAAATCCCACAAAGAATCATGAGCGCTCCACTTTAATCAATGTCAGGTTCCACTCTACGGCCGGGGGACAGTCGGGGAAAGGTGAAATGGGGCCCGCGAAGCACCCGTTCACCAGAAAATGACCGGACACGTATGTCGACAGCCTCCAGATTCCAGAACGATTCGTTCTTCGTAAGCCCAGCCCGTGACTATCAATTGATTTTTATCAGATGGATACGGTGCCAATGCGTACTCATACGGAAAGGGGTAATTGATTATGTGATAATTGCGTTAATTAATTTATATTGCACCTCCGGAGGGCCACGTGTGGAATGGGCCGCACTATTCGCCTGACTTGCCTTTTAATTAGATTCTAAGAAGGTCTTGTGAAAGAAATCCCACTTATTCCTTACTTCTGGATTTTCTTCTAGGACGGTGAAAAACTGGATCGTGACTGCGATGAAAGATGTACCTGCAATCGCGGCGAATGGATCTGTGAGCCAAGATGCGTTGGAGTTTTTTTCAAACGAGGTCGTGCCATGGACGATCCATCATGCCGGGAAAAACCATCACCCGATGACGATTGCTGTGCCGTAATGGTTTGTGATAATGAAAGCAATTCTAATAATGGTAAGTTATTGACTGATTCGAACAAACCACATGTTTTTCCCAGGGATATTTCCAATTCTAAGTCATGATTGTACCTGTGAAATACCTTTATCCTTTTTTATACATTACAAAGAATCTAGAATTACTTTAGTGATTTGAATATAAATTAGTCGTTATATCCTTTTTGAAAAAATAATCGGTAGTGTCAGTAAAGGCTAAAGCGCCAAGGCCGTTTTTCTGTATTCATTACACAAATTTTTCTTCCCAAGATCAAACATTTATAATTTATAAAAATACTAGCTGAGTAACCCGCTTTCACCCGGTGTATCATATATATTACTTAATTAAATACTTCAATACAATCCATATGAGAAGGACTCATAATCTGTTCTATATACTTACCATGCATATACATATGTTCCCATTGTTAAGTGTTTAATACATAAAAAAGTGTATTCATTTTTTGTTCGCTATTTCAACGTTGTCTTATTAAAAACATTAAATCTGCAAAGACCCTATGTTGGTTGCCTATTTGTTATACATACATATACGTAAATGTTCATTAAATTATTGGGTATTAAATTAAGCATTCCAATTTGAATCATGAATCTTGGGAAATCTGGTCGGCAAATTGAGTCTACTGTCTTGATTTCTAAATTTTGAAACGAATTCCCAATCAGTATCTCCAAAAGCTCTCAATACCTATCAATATTCATGACAATCCATTAAAATTTAAAATTGTCTTGTCCACCATTTTGAAACTCTTAATTTTATGTATATAAAAATAGCCTATACACATGTTAAGTTAAAAGATGTAATACCTTCGCTTCAAACAAGAAATCAAAAAATATCAAAGAAACTGTTTCGACGTGATTGAGCAACAAACAAAAGAACTTTCAAGTTGATTACATATATACGGATTCAAAACCTGTTAGACTTTAGTACGAAATTTCACCTAAATTCGTAGAATTTCAAAATTTATGGTCACCATATAGGGTTCGCCATTTTGACTCCCGTGAATAAAAAGGAGCCCATATTTTAAGTCGGGATATGCAGTGCCTTCACTTAAAAAAGGAAAAGGCCGGACAAAGGCTTAAGTCGTGATTGAGCAGCAAATATATTGGACCCGTTGTTTTGAATTTCCAAATTTCTTTCTTTCTTTACATTAATTGACATAACAATTCTTTTAATTCTCAAAAAAAAATCAGCCGCTTTATTAGGTCTGCCATTTCGAATTGCCAATTCTGATAATAGATTCGAATTTTACGGGCCTCGAACCAAGCGTTAAGACGTGATTAAGCAACAAACAAACCAACTTTGGTTTTTATATATGTACATATATGTATGTATACATATAGGTATAGGGATGTCAACATGAATTATTTGAGGAAACATTTCATTAAATTAATTAATTTAAAATTAAATAACGACCTATTGCTTTTAAATACAAAAATGGTATACGGTCTCTTTAAAATTTTAAGTTGCAATTGCCACTGTTAGTACCCTGATGAATTTCAATAATCTACAAAGAGCTAGAATAGCATCAGAAATTGTAATAATCCTAAAAATTTCCTAACTTATTACTAGTATGTATATATTTAGAGCTGCCTAGAATGTAAACAAAATAGAAAAGTTAATAAATAAGATAGAGTTTATTTCAGATTTGTTTAAATTAAATTCAATTTTCAGATAGTCAACCTCTCGTGCCCACCTTAACCCCAGCAGCTGGGTGTCTATTTAATGGTATCATGTATCAGCCACGAGAGCGTTTAGAAATTGGATGTGATGAAATTTGCCATTGTTCAACAACCGGAGAAATGGAATGCAAACCACGATGTGCCCAAAGAAATCACACACGTCTTGAGAAGTGTGTGCTCCTTAAAGACCCAAAAGACGTGTGCTGCCAGCTGGAACTGTGCGATGTTACCTTAGATGACCACGAGCAAACATCACCTCCACCAGCACCCATGTCACCCCTTGAAAACTCAGTTGTGACCTCTTTGGGCACCGCGAATGGCACCTTCTGCGAGTACAAGGACAAAAAATATAAGCTGCGTGACCAGTTCCACGATGGCTGCGAAGCCCTTTGCATTTGCGCCCCTCAAGGGGTCCACTGTGCGAAATTGGAGTGTCCGTCTTACGATGCGCTAGACGTTCTCGATCCACACTGTCTAAGATGGGAGCCGGAACCGGCCACTTTTCGAGCAATCGCCCCTAAATGCTGCCCTGAAAGGATGAAGTGCGTCGACAATGGTACTTGCGAATACAAAGGGCAAATGTTTGATAATTGGTCGGAAATACCAAGCAATCTTACAGGTAAACCGCGTTCACAAAGGTCCTATTTAAAAATAAGATAGCATTGCTTTCAAATCATGGTTTTTATCTGAATTGAGTCTATATAAAGAATTAAGCTAGAAGATATGAAAAAACCAGATTTAATATTATAATCCTCAAAATATACTACAAAACTCTTAAAAATCCTGAAATATAATAATATCCCTTAGGTTGCCACCAACACTGCTTCTGTGAAAGTGGAAAGGTCGAGTGTCGTCAGGCCTGTCCACCTGTCCAGGCACTTCCACCTGCTCATTTGCCATGCCACCCGAGCAGGGCTCGATTACTTCCGATTCCCGAAGACGAGTGCTGCAAGCACTGGACTTGCATGGAACAAGTCGATCCTGGACATGGTAAGTAACACTGATTTTATTTTCGTAATTATTTTTGTAACGCTACTTTCTGTTTACTATTGAACTGCAAGCTTTGGAGCACAAACAATTTTTGAATGATTTCAAATGAAGCCCCTCATAAAAACCAAAATGAACTACAATATTTCACATCATTTTAGAAGTTTTAGCCTATTTATATACTTTCATATATAAACATATTTTAAGATAAGACATGAATGGGTTCCAGATTTTTTTGCTAAAATATTCTTGAAATATACAGGGTGCGCCACCTCAATCTGGTCAATGGAAATATTGAATAATCTTGACAAATCTCAATAGATTTCAAAAAGTGTTTTTTTATTAAGCTTATATTTTTACAATTTATTTCAACTAAGTTCTAAAAACAATATCGGTTAAGTGGCCGCCGTTATTGGTGAAAGATAAGCGAGCTCTTTTTCTGGCATTATCCATTACATTGGCTAGGGTTTCGGTTAATATCGCTGCCATTTCTGCTCGAATATTGCACAAAAAGTCCATTGTTGAGAACGCAGTGTGGCATGTCGCGCCGTATATCTATTCATGGTTGAAATTGTGCTGAATTGAAATTTCCAAAACTTACTTGAAGACGCAGATCGGTTAAGAATGGTCAAAGTTACTCAATATTTCCATTGACCAGATTGAGGTGGCGCACCCAATAATCGAACGAATCGAATAATAATATCGAAGAAAATAAACTCACAGCCCTTTAACCCAAATTCATCAATTTAGTTTAGTGAAATATGAAAACCGGAAATAAGTATGTGTTCCTATATTGTTAGGTATCATCATATTTATGTACTCAAGATTAAGATTGCTAAAAAATTCCCATGACTACTAATCTCCAAAGCAATTTTAATTCCAATGTAGAATTACATATTCTATAAAAATTGATTTTATGAATCACGTGCCATGAATTAAGAAGACAAATTCGTAGTTACACTAGTTACAATAATTTTATAAGTATGCATATGTACAGAGTTGTGTAAAACAATAGGTATATGCATATATCATGTTTTTCTCCTTTCATTTTAATTAAAAGAATTTAAAAAATAGCGAATTTCGGTACATGTTAGTATGCAAAACTAAAGCAACATTTTGTTTGCCTCCCTAGTACTTCGGTATGGTAGTCCTTGTTTTGAATAACTTCAGCATACCTAAAGTAAAGTTGTTGCGAACCATTTGTAATATTTTATGAAAGAAGAAAAATAGAATATAGCGTTTTATTTTCCACTAACACCCCTATCATGAATTCCGTGTGGAATAAAATTCCACTCGAAATCAAATTTCCACCGGAGTTCGAAAGAGTATCATGAATTCCACTGGAATTGATGAAGAGCATTGCCATACGAAATTTAAGATCGAACTATCTTGCGAGTCAAATGTCAGACATTTCTTCGTTGTTTTTGAAATTAAACTGAATAGTTTTTATGTGAAAATGGATAGAGTTGGTTTTTCTTTGTTTGCTGAAGAAGAAAATAATTTTGCAGCTACAGAAATTTAAGACAAGAGAGGTGAAACCAAAATTATCCATTAAATTTGAGTAACGTCGCATACATTTTTCATTATAATTTATTCAATCTAATATACATTTAATTAAAGAAAAAAACGAATTTATAACAACTTTTCCAGCATTCGGGAAGCCTTGCGTTAAGCACTCCCTTTTATATAACATATTTATTATTTTTTTGTATTACGAAGCAGTTGTCGTCTTCGCCATTGTTTGGAAAAACCTGTTCAAGAACAAATTATTTAATTTTAATAATTCCAAACACATAATAGTGGAATTTCAATATTAAATATGTTTTCGTTTAACAAGCAAAGTAAGCGTTAAAAAGGCAGATTTTACTTAGCGCAAATACGTAAAAAACGGTAAAAACAATTCTGTTCCACCGCGTTTAGCCAACGGAGAGAAAATTGCAAAATTTGACGTTTCAGTGGAGATCCATGATACGAAAATTTCCACTGGAACAATGTTCGAAAATTTATTCCACTCCGGTGGAACTCATGATAGCGTTCAGTGGAGTGGACTTAAAATCGAGCCTCCGGTGGAATTCATGATAGGGGTGTAAATAAAATGAAGGGAAAAACTACATTCAATTTTTGTACTGGAATGGTTGCTATTGTTTTGCACATACAGTGTGTTTATGCGTATTTAAAGACATATCCAGGAATATTCTTTAATATAATAAAATTAAGCAAGCTCAGTTTTTCAATCCGTCTGGAAACCAAACCCATTTATGGCTTACCTTTTAGACCAGTAAATATTCCTAGCGGAATTTTTAGCAATACTACATATTTATACAAAGAAGTAAGATACATTACACCAAGTTGAGCCAAGATAATAAACAACCATCCTGAATGCACTATAATATAAAAATAAAGCACAGCTAAGCTTAAATATAGATTTGATATAATTACATTTTGCTGACTACTTATATTTGTAATAAAAATAAAGAAAACTCGAAGAAACCAATTAACCGAAGTAATAAAAATGTCGTTAACGTAAAATAATAACAGGTTTTTTATGCTTGAAAATTGATCCATGATTTTAATATGACGCTGTCTATTGTAAAAAAAATCAATAAAATTTTAAATGGAACCCGAATAAGCAACTTAAAAGAAAAGCAATAGCATGAAGTTATTGCTTTTTCAGTTATTTTTCAAATATTCCTTGCATTTCACTGCCTCTAAGCTTCTAAGTCCCTTAATAAAGAACACTGAATTAACACATTTAAGCTTTTTGAATGTCTACAAGTCTTGCATTATTTTTTACATGAGCATTTAAAAACTTCAGCAACCAACTCTCATCGTTTCAACCGCTGAAATTAAATTTTGTTTCATCAATTCCTTCTAAGGGTTCTTCCAATATAAACTGATTTACCATTTGCACGTGGAAATGCCCAATCTTGAACTGTTCACATCTTACAAACCATTTTCAGCATAATTAACAACATAAATTTCTTAAAAGGTTTCATTAAAATACAATTGTTATGTAATTAAACCGAGACAATGACTATACATAGACTGCAGCAAACTTTTACGAAATAGTTACATTTTTCTCTTGACCAGAAACAAAAAAAAAACATTTTTCTTTACCCCTTTTTTCCCGATAACTCAGGATCTGTTGAAGAACCACAAAGGAATAAAACAGTACACGAAACCGAAGATGATTCGAACAGGGACCTATCGAACACAGTTGGTCCATTCTATCCAACAATCGACGGCAAACCACCGAAGGGTGTGCCTGAAAAGCCAACGAAAAAGGTCAACAAGGATCAAAACGATATAAAGTATCAAATTTTTACGCCTGCGCCACAATTGCCTCCATCGGTGTATGAAGTTAACAACAACTATCACGAAAGTATCGGTAATCATCCTGGAATTCCTGGATTTTTTAATCCTGGTGTTACAAAAAATCAATTTGAACCCTTCAATCCGTATCTTATCGGAACAAATCCAATTCCGGACAAACCGAACCAGTCAGAGCTATACAACATTTTAAGTGCGAACGGTGATCAAACACTACCACCTCATGTTAGGATCGAACATCTACTGCAGCATCTACAACCTGGAGGTGGTGGTGGAGACCCCCTAAATCCGGGATCTGTTATTCATATTCCAATTACAGGAACTGGAGGACACCAAAATTTCCCTTTTAGCGGATTCCCTGTTCATCAAATACCACCAACTGACCAAGGACTTATCCAGAGACCCCAAACAGGTTGACTACATGTTTCTACTTGTTTCTGCCTCTTCTCGCATTCTATGCATGCAACAAATACTGGGCAAGGGACTCCAAAACAAATATATAAATCAAAAACAAAAATTCTATTCATCATTTTTTTGGTGTTGGCTTCTCTGCTGTTCTAACCCTGCTGTTACCTCATTAGGAAATTATTTTAAACACTCTTTACTAAATCAAAAATTTTCAATTGCAGGAGCTCCATTCGCGAATGTTCAAACTGATCTCCAGGTTATCACTTTAGAAGCTATAGACCCAAGAACGGTGCGAATAGTTTTTACGGTACCTCAAATCTATGTAAATTTGCATGGACGTGTCGAGCTGAGGTATTCGAATGGACCTAGCAATGATACAAGTGTCTGGGAAATTCAAATTTTTGCACCTCCCGAAGATCTGATAGCCACCTCCCAGCTAGAGTTTGAGTTACCTGGCTTGGAACCGAACTCCTTGTACAAAATCAAGATAACCCTTTTGCTCAAGGATTTGAACACACAACCCTCCAGTAAGATATACACAGTTAAAACACCACCAGAAAAGACAATTACACCTCCACCTCAAATCACTGATTATAGACCTGATTTCGAGGATATCTTCAAAAACCTTGAAGATCCTGAATTGAAAGTGACTGAAACGAACTCATCCTGGCTTAAAGTTACCTGGAGAAAATTATCTGATAGCGAACTAGAATACGTTGATGGTATCCAGCTAAGATACAAAGAAATCTCTGGCATGATATACGATGCAACGCCTCTGATCCATCGCACCTTGACAAGCTACACAATTGAAAATCTAATCCCTGACACTGCCTATGAAGTTGGACTGTATTTTATACCCTTCCCAGGTCATGGGGCTGAACTCAGAGCCGGGAACATGATTAAGGTGAGGACATCGTCTAAAGTGGATATCTACGGATTTGAGGTAATCGTTAATGTAACAAAAGTAAAAGCCCAAAGTGTTGAGGTGTCTTGGAATGGCGTTCCATATCCAGAAGATAAATATGTTCACATCTATCGAGCAATTTACCAAAGTGATGCTGGTAAAGAGGATTCAAGTGTCTTTAAAGTAGCCAAGAGGGACTCCATAACTGGAACTCTTGTCATGGATCTCAAGCCAGGAACTAGATATCGTCTATGGTTGGAAATGTATTTGACGAATGGTAGCATCAAAAAGAGTAATGTAGTGAATTTCTTAACTAAACCTGGAGGTCCTGCGGTGCCCGGTAAAACAGGTATGATCTAATAAAATGCTATTTATTTTAAATTTCTACATAAAACAACAAAGAACCAAACTAAGAGAAAAATACTTGTTCAAATTCGTGCATATTAGAATAATTAATGTCGCTGCTGTGTGATATGTGGCACTGTCTTGTTCAAAACAGAGTGCGTCACTCTTGATATCTTCCAGCACATGCAACAGTTTTTGCTGCAGCATTAAAGCGCTTTTCGTTGCATTTAAAAAATAGATTCATAAAATAAGTTCGCGACTTTTGTAATTTAAAAAAAAAAAAAAGTAGAGAAAGAATTTCTTATGTATATAAAATTACGTTCTTAACTTTTGGGAATCTATAAATATTTTTATGTTGAAATTTAAATAATTAAATATCCTATTTCACCCCTAGAAAATGTATAAAAATCATTTTATACCTGCAGGCAAACTTCTAACAGCTGGAGAGAGCCAACCAGTTGGTGACTACTACGGTCCTTTGGTTGTTGTAGCTGTGGTTGCTGCGTTAGCAGTTATGTCCACGTTAATCCTCCTCTTGATACTGACAAGACGCAGGGGTCATCAGACAGCATCTATAACGCCTCCGCGAAAAATTGATGCATCATACGACAACCCAAGTTACAAAGTGGAAATTCAACAAGAAACCATGAGTACTTAACAATTCTCTTCATATCTTCTGAACCCAATTAATAATAATTTTTTTTCAGATCTGTAGCTTTGTTCACAACCAAAACACCACATCAGCACCCCCTCTCCTTGTACATAGTACACCAATTTCCGTCCGAGTGAGGTCATGCTAAGGCTCTCGGGAGCGTCCTACTACGAACATATCGGGAAAACAGCGCTCTGAACCCTTCCCTGTAAATAAAGGCTGCAAACCTATTGTACGTTGTATGTTGTAAAATAAGCATGAGAACGTGTGTTCTGTTTATTTTATTTCCTGTGACTATTTTACATTATTATTTTCATTTTATTATATTTTTGTTTTTAACTTAAGAGAAATTTTTATATCGTAACACTTAAGGAAATTGCATTTACCTCGACAGAAAAATCATCATTAGGACCTCTCTCAATGTAAGTAGTAGAAATAATGAGAATATGTGCGAGATTTTAAAAGAAGTATTATGGAAAAGATGCAAAAGTTGTTTTTTTTTATATTCGTTTCCTTAAATTCTTTAAAGCAGATCTCATTTGCCATTCGAGCGCCGCTGAAAAGTATAACCTGTTAAAAACAGATCCTTAAAATTTTTAATTTAGTTGTATTTTGGGCTTTTTCTTTTTCACTTAGTAGAATTTCGAAAAGCTGTATACCTACTCTTTATACCTAAAAGACATTTCAGTAATCTTTGATTTCAATTACTTTTTTCTTTCAAAGTAGTTAAAATAATATATTAGAAAAATCCAATCGAATTATTTTGACGTTATGTTCCGAAAAGTTAACCCCTTTCACTACAAGAATTTTACAGAGTGATTTGTAGCCGTTAGAAATAATAAAATAAAATTAAATTGGCTTTCAGTAAGCTAAACGCAATAATCATAATAACACTCATGGGCGTAGCCACGGTGGGGCAGGGTGGGGCACTTGCCCCACCCTGGCTCTGACCTGTAAGGTACCTAACCAAACCTAAAAAATTAAATTATCTAGGTACTAACTACAATACTTAATATCCGTAAGAAAGTTCATACCCGACAGTCGACACAAAAAAAATGCGATCAAAACAAAACGAGGCTGAACTGTGGTACCAATTGTTGGAAGAAAAAATACTCTGGCAATTATTCCTGTATTTTCTGATGGATTTTAGGATAGTACATTATTTTCGTAATATTTCCTGTAGTTTTTAAGGAGATCTGTTGCTTTTTCAATATATGTTGTGGATTTTATGGCAACGTTCGTAAAGGAGAATGGGCGGTTTCGTCCCCAGTGCTGTATCAAGTTGAGGTATATGTCATTTTATAGGTTATCAGAATAGCTTTCTTTTATTATATGACATCAACAATGACAGTCGTGCAGGAGAAGAGCTATGAATAATTGTCTTTTCTTCAAATAACTGTAGTATTTGTTGTTTGTATTGTTGCCGGTTTCGTATTGGCTTGCTTTACATACACCTTTTGCACTTTGGGATCAGTATTATTTTTTTTAGTTGATTCTTTTTTTTTACTGTGATTTTGGCTGGAACCAAAGCAGTTTAGTTTACTTGTTAAAATGGAGAATATAAACTATTGTTACATGTGGCCGATCTTTAGAACGCCACCGTACATGTGTTCATGTAATGAACATAATGTGGTATTTGGGCTGGACGAGACATCAAAATAATATTTTATTGCCAGCAACTTTTCTGGATGCGGTAATTTTCTATATTTATTATTAACTATTGTTTATTTGTTCGTTTGAATAATAATATTTAATATCATTACTTTCAATGTTCTAGTTTCATTGCATTCTTTGTTGATATTTTAATGATTTGTGTAGTTAAAAAACTACCTAGAAAGCATAGGATAGAATATTCACGATTATTTTTAAATTCCTATCTCTATTTCATTTGGCACTTTTTATTATTTTGACTAGATAGTACGCTGGGGTGCGAGTGGCAGTAGAATAGCGAGATGTAGAAACTAAAAATCGGCGGTGGAGTACCAGCGGTTAGGCATATAAAGTAAAAATATCATATATTTACATGCGAAATAAAAGAAGTCATAGTTCTTTCCCTGCACGTGTTTCATTGTTGGTTTCATGCAATAAAATAAAGGTATGATATGATCTTTGGTATGACAACTACCACAACATGATACATCCTGGGGACGGAGCCCTTACAAAGTTGCCCATTCTCCTTTGTTGGGAACTATTTTGCTATCCCATTTTTTTTCCGTGAATGTTCTGAAAGACATGGAAGCGGCAGAACTGATAAAGGATTCAGAATTCTGAGTGTTCACAGGATGAGGATCGCCGAATCGAAAAATAAATTGGAAGCCGAAGTGCTAAGGAGGTTCAGCCAGAACCCACGCCGGCTTCTCTTAAAGTAATATTATGAAGTTAGTTAATACCTAAATAAATAAACAACCTATAATACCTATGTGTAATTGTTTACTTACTGTACCTGAAAGTACTATCTATAGATAGATATAAACCTCTAAATTGACTGATTAACAAATTGACATACGCCCAGAGCCCAAACGGCTGAAGTTAGAGACACATTTTTGGATAGAAGATTTCGTGGTGTTGGTAAGTAAGCAATAAGAAAGTGTTTTGAATAATTCGAATTATACATACAGATACAGGGTGCTATAGGGTGTAACCTTTTTGTATGAAAAAATTAACCGGGGTAAGACCGCGGTTATAGTTTGCTAGTTACATATTATTTTAGACTGCTGCCCCACCCTGAGCCCATGGCTGGCTACGCCCATGCTGACACTGCCAGTTGGAGGAGAACCCTGGCTAAAGCTTGACATTATTACTGCCGGATGGAGTGATAAGGGTTATTTGAAGTCAAAGGTTACTGAAATTATTTTATGAAATACCTAATAATACAATGTTATACTGAAATTACTTTTATGACGACATAACTTTGAACATACTAACATTTGACCTGAGTTGTAATAATAACTAATGTTTTACTTAAAAATCTCTATCCAGTGGTACTTGTATCAACAATTACAAGTACGGAAAACGGAAAAAATAATTTTTAGGAAAAGCATTTATTTAAAAGGGGACGACCGACATGTTGGGTTTCAAGTTCTACTCGTCAAACGCTTTCTTTTGATTCACATATGAAGGAGATTGTAAAGAAAAAGGTACTCCACCATCTTGGATGAGTCCACCGTATTGAATTTACAAAGATGTTACATGTGCATACTGCATTGCATTGCCACGGAACTTATACACATGTAAAATTCCCGCGTCTGTTCGAATCAAAAGATAATCTATCGATATCTATGTAAATTTGACCTTGTTACTGCTACGCAAACGAACTAGAGGATTTTGCAAAAAGTAGATTACTATTGTATAAGGAAGTCATGTGTAAGAAAGGGATAGTTTGAGTGAAAATGTAACGAGAATTGAAATACTTCTACAGCGTGCCTCATATTTTTTAAAACTTTTCTATAAATGCATTGCCTTTATTGATGTTTTTATTTAAAATATATAAATTGTTAAATAGATTCTTACACTCATATTATTGTAAGATAAATTCTTATTCTCATATTAGTTTGGTCAAGTTATAAAAACCCGAATAAAAATAATCAGCGGTTGAAAAGAGGCTGAACGACGGCCTCTCAAATTTTTAGGAATGTACGCAGCTGTACAAATGTAAAAAAATCTGAAAAGCTGTACATTAGACCGTACGGCGGTCTATTTAGAATGAAAAATCTATTCGACCATAGTTTAGGTCTTACATTGGGTTCTACAAAGACCACATTACAGTGAAAATAAAATGGTCGTACACAAGGGCGTAAAGCGGTTGAAAACAATTTGAAAAAGTAATTATTTATCGTATCTTATCCGATTCAATTCAATGACTGAATATTGCTAACCCGCTCACTTTTATTTAAAAACAGCCCATGGTCAGCCATATATCGTAAGTGACGAAGTCTTGTAAGGCCAAAATGTCCTGCAAAACAACCTCATACGACCGTTTTGCGCCCAAAGAAAATGATTAAAAATTGGCTCTTGAACGCCCTTTGTACAGCCGCATTTTAAAATTAATTACTTTTACTCGGGAATTCGCGAAGGAAATCAAGCCCACCCTGTAACTACAGAATGCAAAAATTTTATCAAAAGCATCCGTGGCAAGTGTGTGCTCCCTACCTCTCCCCCTTCTTCAATTCCAAGCCTTCCCTATACCTGAACATTGCAAGAAGCGAGCACTAATACCAAACCATGCACGCACACCCACAGAGTTCTTGCGCCTTTAAAAAAGGGTGTAGAAAAAATGTACAGTGTATGTAAATGCCGTAAGTGAGCAGTTCAGGGCTGCCTATTTTTGTCTCGTTCGCTCTTATTGGAATTTACATAAGGAATGGCAGGCAGTAGATTTTGCTGCCTTAACTAAAGTGAAATTTCTCTTGATCCGTTTCCGGAATTGCATTTAGGTTAGACCTTTGCGGTTGATAAGATAAGATTGATCGTATGTTACCAACTTGACGAACAAACTTAAAACCTTCCCAAATACACTCGTCTTTGTTTTTCCCACGGTCTTACTTTGTTTACCTTCTATGTATCAAGATGAATTGCTCCGACATTCACTCTAGAAATGAAAACAATCACCGTTTGTGGGTAAAATGTACGCCAAAAACCATCGTCAGACAGAACAACAGAA
The DNA here is from genome assembly GCA_951509405.1 of Machimus rusticus. Taxonomy (NCBI): domain Eukaryota; kingdom Metazoa; phylum Arthropoda; class Insecta; order Diptera; family Asilidae; genus Machimus; species Machimus rusticus. Next base: position 3,380,743 of record OX608054.1, read on the forward strand.
AATGTTTCAATCTTGCAAGATTCCAAGCAGACAGAGAACAAAGTGGGATAAATAAAAGCTTTTAATAAAGCGAAGGGAGCTCAATCAAGTCTTTTGCTATTCAAATTAGACTTTTAGGACAACTTGCTAAATATATTTCTTTTTTAGAATAAATTAATTAACTTAAGGTGGGGGTAGGGTTAATTCGCTATAAAAATGGCCTATTTTCAATAATTTTTTGTTAAGATAGGATTAATCCTAATTTATAAATATATAGTATACTTTATCGGATATCATTTAATGAATGTTTTGTATTTTGATTAAAAAAATATTGACAAATGAGCCATTGAGAGCAATTTTTATAACACGCCTCAAAAACAAAGTTGCATTGCGGTTAATAGCACATCTCATTACTGGATCATCTGATATCCAAATTTCAAAAAGATTTCGTTAATTGGAAAGTTTCCCGAGGTAATAACGTCAGCTTTTTTTTTATGTATTTGTTAAACTTTGGTAACATTTAAAGCTCAAAATACCAATTTTGATGTGTGGAAAGATTGTGTAAAATTTAAAAAAGGATTGGTGCAGTAGTTTTTGAGTTATAATGTCCACCGACTTTGAAAATATGTAGTAGTTTTGAGCAAAGCGCGTTTAAAGTTTTAACTACTACTACTCCTTTAAGGTTACCTCTAAATTGGAAGTAAAATAATTTCTATTGTATACCACCAATATAAAATTATACATAAAAATTATATTTATGTAATAAATTTGATACTCAATACTTACAAACAAATATATTTAAAAATATTAAAAAACAAGACAAAAATTAAAATACTAGAAAAATAATTTATTAATTGCTATAGTCAGACGATTCTCTTTTTACAACCAAATCTTCATCGACAGATGATTCACACGATTCGTAGTACCGATTTTCAAGTTCTTGTATTCTCCTTTTATACCGCACCTCTAGGGAATTCATCTGGAGAAAAGGCAATTTTAAGAAAATTATTTTTCTGTAAGTTAAATTACTCTTACCTTTGCTTCATACACTTTAGTGAGTGAGGCCTCCGCTTGAGCTATTCGCTGTTGCCATAAATTATCATTCGCTGTTAGCATTTTTTGGAAGTCATCAGCTAAATCTGTCCTTAATTTGCATTCTTGTTGATATAATTGATCCTTTAAATTAAGAAGCTCAGAACTTAAATGTTCATTCGCAGATCTAAGCTCTTCGTTTTCAAATTTTAGCCTAAGAGTTAAAGATAAGTTAACATTTTTAAAACATTTAAGTACCCTTCACATACTGAGATATTTCTTCCAATAACTGTTGACAGTAACTATCGTTTCCAATTCCAGAAGAAGGTAATGTGAGCGTATTTTGTGAAACGAACCAAGAATATCGCGTACGGGAAGGTTTTTCCGGGGACTTATACACAATACTCTTTGCAATTGAAGCAAATCCCAGAACATTGAGATTTTCCTCGAAAAATTGCTCAGTTGGAGTTATGTTTACAATCATTGTGATTTTTTCTTTTCCAGTTAATGCAGATTTAAGTAAGAAAGTCAACTTCGATTCTCTGAATGGAATAAGATCTGAAATTTTTTTTTGCTGATTATTATAAACAGCATCCAAACACCTTCCTAAAACCATCAGAGAGCAGTTAATCCTTTGAGCCTCCTTTAATCGGCTTCCAACATTTTTCGTCTTTGCCAGTCTCTCTGACCCAGCGAGATCACAAAATTTGTAAGATGTTTGCGTAAATATATCAGGATACGAGAAAGTGATAACGTCAACAAAAAATATGCAATGCGATCGACTCGAGTTAGCATTAACCGCTGTAGAAGCATATGTAATCTGTTTCAATCCATAAGTTAGTAATTTGTACGCCTCAACGCTGCTCTTCACATAAACAGTAGTAAGATTCTTTATAAATACTTTGTCTTGATTTAAAATAACCTTAAGACCTTTCCTCTTATTTGTACTTGTTAAAATCTCCGCATTCAATAGATCGAAAACAATCTCATTGTAAATTTCCGCAAAAGATATCCAAATAAATACAGATTTATTCGCTGTATTGGCAACCTCAAAATTATGTTCACTTTCAATTTTCTTCTCTAGAACACTGTGTAACTGAGACACATCCGAAGTTTTAGATAAGAGAATGTTTCGAGTTGTTTCCTCGGCTTTTATACAATCGTCATTCAGGACAGTTAATGTTCCATTAACTATTTTTACACTAGGCTGAGGATATATGTTGTTGCTGTGGATTTTAAACAGATTTTCCAAGGCACGTGGTATAATTCCTGGATCTTTTAAGTCACCTTTTTAAAGAAAAATACGAAAACTATTACTTAGGCTTGAAAGTTTAAGTGAACCGAATCAAAATACGTACAATTCGTAATTAGTAATTTATTTTAAAAAAGAAAACAAAGTTAATAGTACTTTTATCGATTGACAAAAATAACTTTTGAAGCAAAAACGCATGAAGAGGAAAATGTAAACGCTGTAAGTTGTTGTATGGAATTGTAGCAATCGTTACTACAGTAAAGATCTAGGAGAATATACAAAATACGGTTTGGGACTAAATAATTTCCTTTCAGTTGCGGAAATACAGTAAAAAAATTGGCATACGTACATACATATTTCTGATTATTATTTTTTTATTTTAAAGAAATCCAACATTATATTAAAGAAATCTAAGAAAACAACTTTTTCTATTTATCTTTAAAGAAAATTGAGCAGTGTTATTCCCTGGAATAATCATATTTTCAATTTTTTTAAAAGGCCATAAAAATACACGATAGCATGAATTTGTACCATAAGAGATAAACGAGATTTTTCAATATGGTGAGGACCACGATTTTCTATAATGAAAATTTATATAATCACCTTAAAGCATTTCATTTCAGCTACAAAAAATGTCAGTGTGAACTTTTTCTATACTACAGTAATTCCAAAATTAAGATGCTTCGAAAGGTGTATAATTCCAAAAAGCCCTAAATTCTGAATTGTTACGTACTTCGAAATGAAAATGTGGAAGAGTTAAGGCCGGATCACACATTTCCAACCCGTCACCGTTCCGTTCGTTCAGAATTGTTGTTCGTCAAACCGACTAGAGATACCTCTAGTATAGTTAGTTAGTTAGTTATAATATTATATACCAATTATAACGCCAAATAAAAAATCAGGATTTCTAGAAAACTATTGTATTTAGTGTGTATATAACGAAAATTACGAAAGTAATACATAGCAAACCATTACTAGTATTAATAAACCTATCACCTCAATGGCTTCCATATGGGAGGAAAAAGTGATTTTAGCTTGTTTCATTATTATAACGCCACTTATATAAAAAAATTAGAACACGATAATGCAAAGTCTGTTAAGGGGGCATTCGCTTTCTAAATGAGAAAAAAATCAATTTTTTTTTTACACAAAAGTGTTCCTTAACATCATAGCAATACTGTCCTAAAACCATTTTGCGAAATTCAAAACAAAACAAAACAAAAGTTATAGCTATATATGTAACGGAAGGTACTTCGTTTTACAAGTAAAAATTATTGCATAAAAACTTTAAACGCGTTTTTCTCAAAACTACCTTTTTTCAACTGGTACACATAATATCTCAAGTTCTACTCGATAGATTTTAAAAAATCAAAACGCATTCGATTCGTTAACATAAATACTAGTGCTTATACCTAAAAAAATGCATATAAGTACCCCTTGTTCTTTTTTATGCACGTACTTTTCCCAAAAAAAAAGGCAGATTTTTGAAATTTTCAGAAAAAGAGTCGTAAAACAATTAAAAATTTTTTTTTTTTTTTAGGTATAAGCTCTAGAAAAAAGTCTAAAGGACAGAATCCATTTTGAATTTTTTCTTTATGTTGTCCAGGAAGACCACAATTATGTGTACCAGCCGAAAAGGGACTTTTACAAGACGCCTTCTGCCGCCGCTAAACATAACTAAAAATTTAAAAAAAAAAGTCTTTTTGTATTCTTCAATACCTATAGAGTAATGTCTATAAATAATTTTTTCAATAAATACAGTAGCCTTTTTAAAAAAAAATCCCAAAAAAGTGTGTTTTTCCTCAATTCTGAAAGCGAATGCCCCCTTAATAAAGAGTTACTCCTTTCTTCAAAATCATTTTAAAGGTTGTATTTTTCATGATTTTGGTGAGACTTTAAATTAAATTAAAATCAATATTATTCCATTCTTCAAAAATTTGCCGTTTTAAGTCCTAAATGGACGATTTTCCCTATACACCCGAAGTTCTGAGCATTATCCTGCTGAGAAATCCACTGTGCTGCAAATTTTGTGTAATAAATGGAACTAAACTCATCTGGAGCACATCCGCGTAGTTCTTGCTCTTCATTCTTAATAAATAAATATCAAGTTTAAACAGCCGGGCACACAAAATGCGCCCAAATCATCACGCTTCCGCCACCAAAGTTTCTTTGGGGAAAAAATGTAAGGGTTCTTCTCCAAAATGTCCCCAAAATCATCGAAAGCACTCCATAAATTCTACTTTTTTCATCGGTGAATATCACTTGAGTATTTTTTTTTTTAATTTAGAAGCTTGGTACCATGTGGTATGATTACTCTTGTTAATTAAAATAACCTTACTACACACTACCAATACCAACTCAATTATGCAGCAAGGTTATCCCCAAATACATTTTTCACAAATCGTGTTATAATCATGAAAAAGTCAAAAACCGTTTTATCTTTTGAAAACGAAAAAAATTGGAAGTAAATTTACAATTTGTAAGTGAGTTTTCTTTTCTCAGCAACTTCATAATTTCACACAATTTCAAATATTGTATCCCAATAGAATCAATAGTGTTCCCAATATCTTAAAATGTTTGGTGGCGTTATAAATATAATGCTGGGGCCATACCTGCGTCTAATGCCATTAAATTTGACGTTAACCGCAGGTGTGACCGGCGGTTAACGCATTAATTTAATAACGTCATTGTTAATGGCATTAGGCATTAGGCGATAGCTCGGCTGCCGATAATTAACGCGTTAAATATTGCGTTGTGGCTACACTAGTTGTCATTTTCTTGAATGCGGTGGATGCGTCTTGTGTCAAAAAATTTAAGCCGTGGTTTTTCTCTCGCCGAATGCTACAAATTTATAAAATAAGTGTTGACATTCATTAAAAACAATAGAGCTGCAGTTTTAATCTCTATCTTGGTTAACGCGCTAATAAAATGACAGTTCGTTAAACACAAGTGTAGCCACAGTATTTAACGCGTAATTTGGCGGTCTAATTTAACGCCTAAATTAGTGCGTTTACGGGCGTTAGACGTTAACGCAGGTATGGCCCCAGCATAAAACGAACAATATAAACCACATAAATTTATACAAAATTCTTCTTTCTTACTCAATGTAATAAAAATATACAATATTTTGATACTGACTTCCCGGTAACCTAATATCTTAAAATTTAGTACGAAGGAAGATCTTAGAAGACAAATAAAGAAAGAAGCCAAAAAATCATTAATTTCTAATTTGATGCGAAATTATTACGTGACAAGAGCGGTAGAAAAGCATCAGGATGTGAGCACTACTATAGGGCTTATCGTTTAATTTTACTACGTTTAATTTATATTTCTATTGTTTACAAGGGTTAAATAACTGATGCCAGTTCAATACTTGCGATAGTTTACGAGTATTATGCAACTGACTGAACGGCGGATATTATTTTGTACTAGTACTTGAGAGTAAAATTTAAATATTTCTGTCCACTTACCCAACAGTGTGAAAGTTTTTCCCGAACCTGAGGTCCCATAGGCCAGCACGGTCATGTCTTCCTCGGCCTCAATTTTACTCCGAATGCAATTGTTATATATGCTGGGCTGGTCGACACTTTCGTCAAAGACATCATTAAACGAAAAGTGTCTCTCTAATACATTCTTCGCAGATCCTTCCGGTTGGTGGGTAATAAGCTCCTTGCCCTGAATTTTGTAAAACGGGCAAAATTTGGACACTGGAACAGGCCGAATGCGCAAATAAACAAGAGCACCCTCAGTCACCGCAGCACATTCACTCGATTCGTTATCCTTCATGGGGGCATCGTCGTCTTCCTCGTCATTTTCCAAAAGATTACATAAATTCGTTTTTTTCTCTGGCCGTGGCCGAAATCTTCGATCTACGCTCGGATCTCTCGGGTGTAAATAGGAGAGTTTCGAAGCGATTGGCGCGTCCATCTTGCAAGGAAATCCGACTTACAGATGCGAAAAACTATAATTGATTAAGTAAAGAACATTGTTTTCTTTTATTGATTTATCTTACCTCGGAAATAAATTATTTATTTGCTTTTAAATGTTCTACGAACGGTTTTTCCAGCTTAACGGCGTTCGTTTAAGTTTTGACTTGACAGCAAACGGCTTCTAAGAACTGTTTTTTCAAATTATTTCAGTGTTTCCAGTGCCCTTGAATTTTCTTCTTCTTCATGAACTAGGGTTGCAGCACGAAAGAATAAATTGAATATAAAGTGAATGGAATTGTTCTAAAATACCCATAAAAACTGCTTTTAGATAAATATTACCGCATAAATGTTTTGCATAAAACGTAGATCGACATTTTTAAAACAACGAAACTTATACCCTAGACAGACAGCGCTCTAAATCATGATTTATTAAATGAGTCATTTAGCCTAAATTACTAATTAGTGAAGTGGTGACACACACAGCCACTTCTTAATTAGAAACGATCAGCTGACAATTGTCACATTTCCCATGTGACAACCAAGAATAGCGCCTGGATTTCCGCAAGTCCTCAATGGCTTTATCCCACAAATTCAAAAGAGCAGTTCCTGCTCCACGTCCTAGGCACTTCTTTTTTCAACTATGTCGGTTTTTTAGTTGATTCACCGGTTTCAAAAATTGAGAAATATTTTCCTTCTTCTTGTTTTATGCAATGGAAAGCGCACAGTAATGTTAAAAATTGGTATAGAAGCACAAAACAGCTAAACTCTAGCACATTTTGCCTCATTTAGGTATAAATGATGAAGAGAATTTGGTCATTTAGCAAATCATTAATTATCAAGTTTTTCGTGATTTAGCTAAATGAGCCCATGACATACAATGTCTAAATTACTAATTAGTATAAATTAGTAATTTACGTGCGCTGTCTGTCTAGGGTATTATACCCTAGACAGACAGCGCTCTAAATCATGATTTATTAAATGAGTCATTTAGCCTAAATTACTAATTAGTGAAGTGGTGACACACACAGCCACTTCTTAATTAGAAACGATCAGCTGACAATTGTCACATTTCCCATGTGACAACCAAGAATAGCGCCTGGATTTCCGCAAGTCCTCAATGGCTTTATCCCACAAATTCAAAAGAGCAGTTCCTGCTCCACGTCCTAGGCACTTCTTTTTTCAACTATGTCGGTTTTTTAGTTGATTCACCGGTTTCAAAAATTGAGAAATATTTTCCTTCTTCTTGTTTTATGCAATGGAAAGCGCACAGTAATGTTAAAAATTGGTATAGAAGCACAAAACAGCTAAACTCTAGCACATTTTGCCTCATTTAGGTATAAATGATGAAGAGAATTTGGTCATTTAGCAAATCATTAATTATCAAGTTTTTCGTGATTTAGCTAAATGAGCCCATGACATACAATGTCTAAATTACTAATTAGTATAAATTAGTAATTTACGTGCGCTGTCTGTCTAGGGTATTAATACCCTAGACAGACAGCGCTCTAAATCATGATTTATTAAATGAGTCATTTAGCCTAAATTACTAATTAGTGAAGTGGTGACACACACAGCCACTTCTTAATTAGAAACGATCAGCTGACAATTGTCACATTTCCCATGTGACAACCAAGAATAGCGCCTGGATTTCCGCAAGTCCTCAATGGCTTTATCCCACAAATTCAAAAGAGCAGTTCCTGCTCCACGTCCTAGGCACTTCTTTTTTCAACTATGTCGGTTTTTTAGTTGATTCACCGGTTTCAAAAATTGAGAAATATTTTCCTTCTTCTTGTTTTATGCAATGGAAAGCGCACAGTAATGTTAAAAATTGGTATAGAAGCACAAAACAGCTAAACTCTAGCACATTTTGCCTCATTTAGGTATAAATGATGAAGAGAATTTGGTCATTTAGCAAATCATTAATTATCAAGTTTTTCGTGATTTAGCTAAATGAGCCCATGACATACAATGTCTAAATTACTAATTAGTATAAATTAGTAATTTACGTGCGCTGTCTGTCTAGGGTATTATACCCTAGACAGACAGCGCTCTAAATCATGATTTATTAAATGAGTCATTTAGCCTAAATTACTAATTAGTGAAGTGGTGACACACACAGCCACTTCTTAATTAGAAACGATCAGCTGACAATTGTCACATTTCCCATGTGACAACCAAGAATAGCGCCTGGATTTCCGCAAGTCCTCAATGGCTTTATCCCACAAATTCAAAAGAGCAGTTCCTGCTCCACGTCCTAGGCACTTCTTTTTTCAACTATGTCGGTTTTTTAGTTGATTCACCGGTTTCAAAAATTGAGAAATATTTTCCTTCTTCTTGTTTTATGCAATGGAAAGCGCACAGTAATGTTAAAAATTGGTATAGAAGCACAAAACAGCTAAACTCTAGCACATTTTGCCTCATTTAGGTATAAATGATGAAGAGAATTTGGTCATTTAGCAAATCATTAATTATCAAGTTTTTCGTGATTTAGCTAAATGAGCCCATGACATACAATGTCTAAATTACTAATTAGTATAAATTAGTAATTTACGTGCGCTGTCTGTCTAGGGTATTATACCCTAGACAGACAGCGCTCTAAATCATGATTTATTAAATGAGTCATTTAGCCTAAATTACTAATTAGTGAAGTGGTGACACACACAGCCACTTCTTAATTAGAAACGATCAGCTGACAATTGTCACATTTCCCATGTGACAACCAAGAATAGCGCCTGGATTTCCGCAAGTCCTCAATGGCTTTATCCCACAAATTCAAAAGAGCAGTTCCTGCTCCACGTCCTAGGCACTTCTTTTTTCAACTATGTCGGTTTTTTAGTTGATTCACCGGTTTCAAAAATTGAGAAATATTTTCCTTCTTCTTGTTTTATGCAATGGAAAGCGCACAGTAATGTTAAAAATTGGTATAGAAGCACAAAACAGCTAAACTCTAGCACATTTTGCCTCATTTAGGTATAAATGATGAAGAGAATTTGGTCATTTAGCAAATCATTAATTATCAAGTTTTTCGTGATTTAGCTAAATGAGCCCATGACATACAATGTCTAAATTACTAATTAGTATAAATTAGTAATTTACGTGCGCTGTCTGTCTAGGGTATTAATACCCTAGACAGACAGCGCTCTAAATCATGATTTATTAAATGAGTCATTTAGCCTAAATTACTAATTAGTGAAGTGGTGACACACACAGCCACTTCTTAATTAGAAACGATCAGCTGACAATTGTCACATTTCCCATGTGACAACCAAGAATAGCGCCTGGATTTCCGCAAGTCCTCAATGGCTTTATCCCACAAATTCAAAAGAGCAGTTCCTGCTCCACGTCCTAGGCACTTCTTTTTTCAACTATGTCGGTTTTTTAGTTGATTCACCGGTTTCAAAAATTGAGAAATATTTTCCTTCTTCTTGTTTTATGCAATGGAAAGCGCACAGTAATGTTAAAAATTGGTATAGAAGCACAAAACAGCTAAACTCTAGCACATTTTGCCTCATTTAGGTATAAATGATGAAGAGAATTTGGTCATTTAGCAAATCATTAATTATCAAGTTTTTCGTGATTTAGCTAAATGAGCCCATGACACACAACGTCTAAATTACTAATTAGTATAAATTAGTAATTTACGTGCGCTGTCTGTCTAGGGTATTAAGCAATATCCAAAAACTATGGAGGCTACAATCCATACAATCACAAAATTCATGTTTTGCGTATGTTGCGCCATCTTTAATTTGGTTATAACACCTCAAAGTGTAAAACGTCAAAATATTTGAAAGTTTGTTTTTAATTCGGTAAAATGGAACCGGTGGCTAGTGGATCTGCACAGCCACAACCAGGACCTTCTAGAGGCCGTGGACGTGGTCAGGCGCGAGGATTTTTCCGTAGAGGATGGAGGCGAGGTGGTGCCCCTTATCGAAACCGAGACGGAGCGCCCAGAGAGAGACCAATCGCCCTCCCGATTCCCGGAACTTCCAGGGAGTCTCCAGGTTTATACGACGTTCTGCCCACATCCGTTGCGCCGCCCCCTGAAGCCAGACCGTTGGACTCGATTGAAATTAGTGATTCCACCGAGGAGTATCCCGGCTGGAAGTTGTATTTCCCAAAAGAAAAGCTCGACCCGACCTCTGCGACGAGCAGAAAAATCAGGGCGATTGGGGAGCATTTTGAAGGCAATAGAACAATCTACAACTTGACAACTATTAAACAGCAGTCCTGGTTCACAATCGCCTTGCAAAAACTCTCCGAAGATCAACAGTTCACCGCAAAATGGAGCACATTCCTTCAAGATCTCACCGAGCAGCCAGAGCATACTTTATCCTGTGCAGGTGTTGCAATGCACAAGTTGCTTTCCTCCCTTCCAGAGGTAAACCCGAGCCCGGAGACATCCCAGAATTATCAGCCCAGCAGAGCTCTACAATCCATTCGTACCAGAATCCAAGGGTACAGCCCTGTCGTAAACCTCCACTCCTTGAAGGTGAACAACTACGACCGAATGATCGCGGTCAGAGGGACCGTGATAAGAGCTAGTGCCACAGAAATAATTTGCACCTGGATGGCATTCAGGTGCTCTTTGTGCGGGTTAGAACAGGCAATCCGGCAGCCTGATGGCATCCTCACGAATCCCTCATCCTGCAAGGCTGGTTGCAGAGCCCGAAGCAACTTTATTCCCTTGCTCTCCTCGCCTTACACCAGAACCGAGATGTTCCAGTCGATACGCCTTCAAGAATCAATGATGGGAGGAGACATCCACGACTCTGGCAGGGTCCCCAGGTAAAGATATACTCAAGTATGATAGTTCTCCTCTAATCCTCTAAAATGGCATACCAAAAGAGCGGTTGAAATCACTCCTTTTTTATTTTAAAATCTTAGAACTGAATTAGGTGTCTCTTTAACCTTTATTTAAATATTTCATAAAAATATACCCACCAGACACCAGCAAACAACAGCAGAGAATTTGAAGGTTTAATGATATTCGCAAAAATAGAATAGCTCGCAACAAATATTATAATGAGGTTTAAATTAAAAAATAGTTTTATTTAAGCGTATCTGTTCTAGAAATATAAATAAGAGGCCGGCGGCCAAGTTTTATTAGCATTTTATGTAACTTCAGTCTTTTCCAGGTACCAAGAGTTTTCCCATAGTTTAAACTTAAAATTAATATAAAATCTCAGCTTTATTAGTCCTTTTTCTTGAAGTCCTAGTTCTTACTTTAACTCTATATTAAATAACTAAATTGTTAGGTGCGTTGAAGTCGAACTAACTGCAGACTTAGTTGACTCAATATGCCCTGGGGATGATGTTACAGTCACTGGAATCCTAAAGGTCCGGCCGCAAGAGGAAATCCAGCGAAAGGGCCAACCAAACATTTATAAAATGTTCATTCGGGCGGTATCAGTTCTCAGTAATAAAAACTCACTGGCGGGAAAGAAATCGGACTTCTCTGAAAAGGATATGCAAGCGATCAGAATGATTAGCAAGGAACCATCTCCTTTTAAGCTCTTCGTTCAGTCTCTGTGCCCTGCTATTTATGGCCATGAAATGGTTAAAGCGGGCTTGATTCTAGGACTTTTTGGTGGATCTGGTAGCAGTACTACCCCTAGAGAGAGACGATGCGAAATTCATGTCCTTATGGTAGGCGATCCCGGAATTGGAAAAAGTCAAATGCTCCAATCTTCCGCCAACATATCACCAAGAGGTAAGTTCATTTACGAAAACGTTTGCGACAAATTTTTATAAGTCGCTACATATATTATTATTATTTTATATTTTCTTTATAATAATTACCATTTTTACTTAGAAAATAATAATTAGAACAGTAGTTTTCAACGAAATCTAAATTTTCTTAGCGATTTTGCACTTAATTGGTTTCATCTTTAACTCTTTGAGGTACACGATTACAATAATAAAAAAAGCCTCTGGTTGCACAAAGTTTTTTGTTTTTATTAGAAAAAGTAAGACGTTCAATCAATATTAAACTATATGAATATGAGTAGTTTATACTTTTTGAGGTTGGTTAAAATATATCCCACCATGCATAAAAAACGAAAGCAAAGATGGGACTGTTTTAAACCACTTAAACTTAAACTTAAAAGTCGTTTTGGGCCGCTGCTTAGGCATTATGAAATTGTATTATTTTTATCCCAGGAATATTTGTCTGCGGCAACAGCAGCTCCAGTGCAGGGCTCACAGTAAGCGTCCGCCACGAAAAAGGTTGTGTTGGCGGTGGTGGCTCTCTGGAAGCCGGAGCCTTAGTCCTAGCTGACCAAGGAGCTTGTTGTATCGATGAATTCGACAAAATGAGCTCCAATCACCAATCCCTTTTGGAGGTGATGGAGCAACAAATGGTCAGTGTTGCTAAAGCCGGGGTTTTATGCTCCTTGCCAGCCAGAACTTCAGTCTTAGCAGCCGCAAATCCTTCCGGGGGACATTACGACCATACGAAGACAATTCTAGAAAATCTAAAATTACAACCAGCACTTCTATCCCGCTTTGATCTCGTTTTCATACTACTCGACCGCCCGAATAGGTACTTAGATAAAATGATGACCGCTCACATACAAGCCCTTCATGCCGGAACGAAAAAAATACCAACTCATACGGGCAGTTTTGTCGGCAGCAAGAATAAGGAAAATTTTGGCGTAAACAGCCCTCAGGTGGTTGAGGATAAAACACTAGAGGAGCGCCTTAAGCTAGAGCCGGGCGAAGAAATGGATCTTCTTCCTCCAGTTCTAATGCAAAAGTATATTGGTATTTATCGATTTTAAAAAAGCAGTATTTCATAAACGAAATAATTCATTTGATTTTTTAAGCCTTTGCTAAGAAAAATTGCCATCCCCTTCTCAGCCAAGAAGCCGCACAAGAAATCAAGAAATTTTATTTAGAGCTACGAATGACTCAAACAAATGTAAACGGACTCCCAGTTACAACAAGGTAATCTTTTACTTCCAATTTAAATCTTGGGTAACTTTAGACTCAGTTTCTTAAGCTGAGTTACGCGAAAGATTCGTATACGAAAATTTAGATTAATTTTATTATAAAATTTAGACAACTAGAGGCCTTAATCCGCTTAACCCAAGCTCGTGCTAGAATCGATTTATCCTCAGAAGCAACAATTCAGCACGCTCAGGATGTCCTTGCTATAATGCGATACAGCCTTACTGACTCGCTTGATGCTCCGGTGGGTGAAGACTACATGCCATCGTCTAGAAGAAGTGGAGCTGGCTTGAGTGTAGCTAGTCAAGTGAAAAAGTATTTAAAAGTACTTCAAAGGCGCTCAGCGACTTTGGAGAAAACTATTTTTAGCACAGAAGAGCTAAAGGAACTTGCAGCTCATGGTGGATTCGCTGAGAGTTTTAATAGTATTTTAGATGCCCTGAATGTACAGGGTTTTTTACTTAAGAAGGGTCAAAATACGTATAAAGTTTTGTTAGAATAAATGTTGGATTCTACAACAAAAATAAAATACATCGATTAATTGGAATTTTGTTATAATTTGCTTTCATTTGATATTTTCATACAATCCAAGCATATCACTAATTTCACATTCACAATCTTTAAAATCTAACTCTTGAGTGCCCATTCGGCTCCCCTTCCTTAATAGCTAATATCGCAAGTTGTGAGACTATTAATAAACATTAAAAAAAGCTTTGTCTTCTCTAACTGATTCAATATTAAGTTTGTTAAAAATTAGGCAATCTGATAATTTGTTTAAATAAACTGTTCATTACCGATAATATATTTGGATTTGTTGATAAAGTCTTTAGAATGATATTTAATAATAATTTTGATTTACAATTTTAGATTTCTATCTTTATTCAAAAATTAATTGTTACATGAATTTAAGGCGAAAGTCCCTAAACCATAACTTTTATAATTTATAGCATGATATTTAATTTTATAATTATAAAGCAAATTCTGAGTCTGAATTGACTTACAAAAAATCCAAAAGTATTATTAATTTAGGTAAATGAATAAGAAGTTAAAATTGAGTGAACTGGAGGTATAATTGCTTTTAATTTATAAAAATGTTGTGTAAAGTACTGTGGAAATAAATACTTAACGAGGACAAATACTTAAAACCTAACTAGGCGTGATTATAACTAATCTTACTGTTAGACTGGAAGGAATTCATAAAAAGTCAAGTGTTATTTTAAACACGAGAGATTATCTAAATCCTAAGAAATCTGTAAGCCTATCATTCAACGCATCCAGCCAGTGAATATTTTTCGTTTTTGCCGATCTCTGCTCGAATAAACCCGGAGGCACATATTCCTCTGACCTTATGCAGAAGTAGCTTGATATTGGCGCTCTGCACATCGGACATCTATTTAGTTTAGCTGCAGAAATATAAATAAATAAGTTGTTTTGTTAATTTTTTAAAAATTGTTTTTAACTTACAAAAGCAAACTGCACAAATGCATGTATGCCTGCAGGGAAGCAGAGCGCGCGAGAGTGGAAAATAGTGGCATACAACGCATAATTGTTCGGTTTGTGGTCCATCCGAGCATAAAAGTGGTCCACTCGATCCAGCGCAGGCTACGGGTTCAGCTAAAGAGAGTGAGCTTGATTGGACCGGTGTTGTTTCATCAGATAGAATTGAATCACCAGTCGCAAGGTATAGTTGCTAAAAAGAGAGAATAGGGTTAAATTTATGGTAATCATTTAGCCTTAACACAAAAAGCATTATTATTATTTCCATACAAATAATTTTTAAAAATAGTAAATAATTCAGTTTTAAGTGCTTAGGAATTTCTTGTCTCTTTAACTTTACATCTTTGACATAGTTGTGTTGGAATCTTGGGTGGGGGGAAATCTGCTTGTTTGCCCACAATTATATTATATAATCAAATCTTTATGGAATACTCATAAATATTCAGAATTTTCTTATTTATTTTTCCAATTGTGATACAAAACACAAACAAAATGAAAGAGACAAATCAGCCGCAGTGTAATTTCTGTCTGGTGATCACTTCATTCTGCGCATTCTCGAGTCGATACAAATTTAATCCTGATTATGATACTATGTATAATATTTTATTGAAATATTTTTCATTTTTTCTCTTATATCTTACTTTATTGACAATGATCCGAAAAAAGATCAATCAACATCTTCAGAGAGGCTTTTTTTTGTTTGTAATTCGCCACCATTCATTTCAATCTCTATACATAAATCTATACATAAAGTGGTGATTCTATCAATTTCGTTAGTAGAAATGAATAAACTCCTAATACTAACGAAAACAACAACCATTCTTGACTTTTTCACTACAGTATAAATAAACTTACTTATTTCTATGACTAACGATTAACTGGTTTAGTTGCCATTGCCATACACCAAATAAAAATATAGGCGCTTATATACAAAGCCGAATACATTCGCTATAATTGTTTGTATTGCACCGGCAATTTAGCAACTTTTTTAACCAAAACCAAATTTAGCTACAAATAAAAAAAGCTCAATCGAAGCAGCGAGTATACCGGTTTTACGGTTGTAATTTCAGCGATACAACAGTTACAAACATTACGCAACCCTTAAGGCAGCCTCATGTTCCGTTGTTCACTTACATCCTTCCATCTAGGTCATGACGAAGAAAGATACGAGCCCATCTTTATGTTTGTGGTCTCCGAAGACTGGTTTTCAGCAACCACCGGAGAGGTGTGCGCACTCGCACGAAGAGTAATTGAAGTAAAAAAATGTTTAACTTGTGAGTAATAAATACATGTGGTGGTCAACGAAATGGCCAGTAAGAATAAGAAAAGACCGTAGTTTTATCTCTCCGAGTGGGAGAATGTAGAAAGAAAGCAGCTATTAAAAAAACATTAAGTATGTTAATAATCACGTCTGTTGAGCGACGGTCTGCACGCGTTTTTTAATTTTTTTGCTATACGTCGCAATCAAAACATATGTTTCTTCTCACCGGTAGATAATTATTTCATAAATCATGCAAAAGAATATCTGTTTCTTAGTCAGTCACGCTTTCAAGAAACGAAACATTTCGCGCACTTATGTTACATTCGGTTTGTTTTAAAATGCCATCGCATAATTAATTCGCGATCTTAATAAATTTATACTCACGTTCGGCACGTTCTTCAAACGTGAGCACCTCTGCCTCAACATTACATTTTTGCGTAGGGGGAAAAATAACTTCAAAAGGTTACAAAAATGATTCAAGTGAAAGGCAGTCAGTTACTCTTTAACAAATTGTTTTTTTTTATCTAAAAATAAAATGTTTGCTAGAATTTTTGCTTGAAACGAAACTATGCAAACGTTCAGGGGGAAAGAAATATTTGAATATTTTCAGAGGAAAATATTTACATTACTTTTTATCAACTGAAATTGATTTACATTTTTGAACGTATTCGGGTGACACGAGTAGGGCGAAATTAATGGTTTGTGTGGGTGTAAAAGATGCCTATGCTAATTAGGTACAATTGCATGGAAACAACGAGATTTTTTCGTAAAAGTATCTTCCAAATATGCGATGAAGGTACTTCAGCAGGTACGGACAACAGTCTTGAGTCTGAGTTAAAGCGATAAAATATGCGCGTTTAGTTGAAGTACTTGTTAATGTTGTTATTTAAATTCAGTACCTCCATTTACATGAACATCTTTCAATTAATTCATTTATTTTTCTTATTATAAGAATAGAGTGCCTACCGCAGAAAGTGTTTTTCTCGTCAATAAACAATTGGCAGTAAATTTCAATTGTCTTACATTTAAAAGAAAATATCTATGTATATCCGATATTTTTTACTTAATGATTCTTCAAAATACCTACTGTAAGAAGGTTTTCTTGAACAGTCTCATAATCTAATAATTAATTCTTACGACATTCTTTTTTTCTTCATAAATTTTCAAAAATACGGTTACCTCATTTTTTAACCCTATAATTCTTTCTTAATTAAATTGTAAAACAACTTTTTATAAAATTTTCATTATATACTATTATAAATTTTTTGTTCATGAAACCATGTCTGGTTCATTTAAGAATTAAGTCGGCGATTAAATCTATTATTAATTTTGCTTTTAAAAATGTATATATCCAAAAAATTATTTTTGACGCAAAGTTTTTTTAAGCTGTAAATTATGTTCATTAATAAATCTTACCGACTTTATCAAAAATCAAAATAATTATCACAAGAAACGTCAATGACAAAAACGGGTAGAACAAAAATCCATTCTCTATTTTATTGTACTTCAAGTACAACCTTTCGAAAACTAAAACTATTTAAAAAAAAAAAACAATTCGGAACTTACTTTTAAACATGAAAGTTGCCCATTTGCTTGTTTCAGGTACTGCGCCAGAATCGAAGTTGGTAGAGGGCAAATTGGATCTTTTAAGTGGATTACATTAACGAGCAATGCCTGAAATAAATGGAAAAAAATAATTTAATAGCTTCAGATAAAAAACATTATAATGTCAGTAATTTTAATTTTATTCACAAGCGGAAATATCTAACTACTTAATTGAAAATAATTAAAGGTTCTATATAGTAGATCTCACAGCTGTCTTTATCGCTGTTACGAAATGATATTACATTGATTTATAAATTATATTTATCCAATTCCAATTTATTAAAATATACGCGCAGTAATTGGATAAAAGCAGTTTTCGTAATTTCATGATAGTGAAACGTCTTTTATAGGAAGATACATTAACCAAAAAGAAAAATGGTTATCTCTTTCCTGAAAGTCCGTTTTCCTTAACAGAACCAGTTATTTAAAATTGACTACCGCCTTCCGTATGACAGAGGCATGGCTTTCTTGCACGAAATAAGTATAAAATCTTAGCGTGTCTCTATTGCGGAAGAGAATTACGTTTTCTGGTAATACAACTTACATTTTCGACTCGTCCCGAAATACCAGGGCCATTGGATTAAGCAGACTATCACATCCGGATTGTGTGCAGGGGAATGCAATTTTTAGTTAAAAGTAATTGAAGGCCTTTTAAAGTATAATTGACAATATACTTTCTAAACGATATGCAATTATATATAAAAAAAAAACATATAAGGAAGTTGGAGGCCCTTATTCTGAGCAACGAATTACTTTAAATTACAATATTTTTTATAATTGACCTACTAAAGAAAATTAATTTCTAGCTATAAAAATAACATTTTTTATAGCTATAAGATTTCACAAGCTAAGTATAAATTTCGTAGAATAAAATTAAAGAATCATTACTTCACATCATTTCTCAGGTAATAAATTCAAACTTTTTGGAAAAGTTCCTCTCAGAACAAAAACTGACTAACGAAATTTCTTATCGATAGTTTTTATTTCAGAGATATTTAACGATAATAAATCATTTGGCGAGATATTTAAATATTTAGGCGGTAAAGTTAGCAGATAGGGATATATCTTTGTGGTAGCAATTTTAAAATTCGTTGGTAGAAATAAGATCGAGTTCAGCTGAAGGTGAAAGTAAATATCACAGTCATCTAGTATACAAAATGTTTATTGACTGTAGATTAGTTTTATTACCTGTTCATATCTTGTGGTCTAATTAGTCATTTTACACGCTAATTTCATTAAAATATTTAGTTTATAGAACCTGTTCATTCGAAGATATTTTTCTAACCCTTTCTATTTTATTAATTAATTTTTGTGTAATTCAGCGCACGAAAAAATATTGTATGTATTTTTTGTTACTGAACAGGGAATATATAATTATCGCTCAATTTTGGTAAAAAAAAAATATATTTACAATCCCTTTCACTTCCAAATGCAAAAGAATCATATTCAGAGGCGCTTTAAATAAAATTAAATATAAAACTTTTGAAAAGTGGAGGTATCGAGAATCAAGAACACATCCGCTTGAACTAATTGTAATTAACTAAATTAATAGTTATTAATATAATAATATAGTCAAAGACGTATTTTCTCCGCAAAAAATCGGAAGTGAGCGAAACGTGACCTCAATAAAAGGGTTAACATCGTTCCAATCACAGCCTCAAACAACATGACCTCTTCCAATGAGCGAAGATCAAAATAGATGCGAACAGAAAGCTTAGACCACTTTGTAGGTCTCTCTAACAAACCAGTGTAACACTGACACGTTTTGCAAATTAGAATAACCCAGCAAATATTAACTCATCTGTGTCAACCACTGCGCCGTTAGCGAAGAAAGTAAAAGATGACAAGATTTAAACAGAGATGAGGAACAAATTTATGGAAATGTGGCAACCAAGAGTAGGTTACTCAGCTGCAATACATAATAACGAAATAGTCATCCTATTTTACTTTGACTGTAATTATAAAAACCTAAGGAAGTAAATCATCTTGAAAGAAACCTGTCTTATGCACACAATTTCTTCTCCTTAGAATTAAATTACATACAAAATAATGTCAAGGGAAAGCGCAAAGAAAGGTCAATGTTATCCACTGGTTAGCCGTTACTCGTCCCAAATTTAAGGGCAATGGTAGCGAGTGTTACCCAAAAAATTTCGATGTTTTTTAGGTAAATTTGTGAAAACAAGATGTAGATGCATCTCGTTGTTCAAGTACTTGTCTAGAAGAAATCTTTCTTAAGCGATTTAAGAAATAAGTGAAACCTGTTTTCTCCATACGGTATATTTATCTCAGGTCAAACATTTGAACAGTTGAGTCGAGATGAATAAATTTGCTCCCGCGACTGGTCCAGCGCATTTTTGTCTTGTTTGCTTTTAAAACGAAAATTCTCTTCCTTTATTTTACGTTTTTACTTTTTTTATTAACAATAAATATCGGTAGAGGGATATTAGCGAGGTTAATCAACAGTTTATTGACCTTGAGTTTTAAATAAATTTGAACAGCTACTTTTTCTTATTCTTTATTTACAAAAAATAATTTATTCGCGAACTACTTTTTTAAAGAAGCATAATTTCTTATGTTCTAGGAGCGCGGTTAAGATTAAGGGAGTCTCTATATCTTTGAGAACCAAAAAAAGGTTTCTACAATTTTTTTAAGACAGGTTTAACATATATGTATGTATGTATATTTTGTTAGCAATATTTTTTTATTTGAATAGTCCATACTTCAAGAAGTTTCAATAATTTCTTGATTGTAAAATAGCTGTAACTAACTGAGTTATTGGCAATCCACCGACAGCCCTAAAAACAAGGTGTCTTTCTGTGTTCACTGTAACTCAAGTCTGGATTATCAAAAATCAAAATATTAACGAGATTTATTACGAAACTATATTTCCTTGATAGTAAATAGACGTATTTATAACAATTTTAATTTTGTTCAAAATGGCGGATCTTTTAACTAAAAATTCTTTTTTTCGCTAAAACAATTCTTATTTTAGGGCTATAAAAAAAAATAGTACAGTGACTCAAAAAACTGTTCACATTATGGTATTTAAGGTTTTTGCAACGTACTCATTAACTGTAATAGATATCTTAAAACTGGTTGCGTAATATTGTAAAGGGTAAAATTGTGTATAGAAATGCTCCGACATATTTTGACATCCGATTGACCATTTTTGAGTTATTTATGAAATAAAACTGTCAAATTTAACTACTTTTAATTCGCAAATAACTCAAAAAATATCGCAATTACGGGAAAAATGTTAATAATCAATTTTGTGCAGAATTTAATTCTCTACAAGTTAGGCGAGGACACTTGCCCATGTCAGAATAAAAATTAGCAATTTTTTACAGAAATAGAACATAATGTATTGAGCAAGAAATTTTGAAAAAAAAATTTATCTCGAAAATTATAAGTCTATTTCTGCTAACTATAAATCTTATGTAAACAGGTGTCCTCAGATAATTTGTAGATTTAAGATATCTGTTACAGTTAATGAGTACATTGCAAAAACTTTAAATACCATAATGTTAACAGTTTTTTGAGTCACTGTATATGCATTAAAATTAATACGCTTCCATTCAATACCACCAATTTTATATTTTTAATAACTGGTTGAAATTTTAAAGAAATCGGTCAATTATGCTCAAACATTTACCAAATTTTCACAGAATACTTTTGAAATAATGTATATGTACTTTTAGAAAATTAACTCAAAGTCGATAATTTGAAGATTTGCAAAGATATGCGAATTTGAGAGCCCTGTTGTTATACATATTTTAGTTTAAACACGCTTAAACATATTTTTAAAATCTAAGCTCTGTAGTTAAAATAAAAAGAATTTTCCAAACAAATATTTAAGACCCTCATTTAGAAGAAAATCTACAAATTTGTGGCTCACTCAATTTTTTTTAACAAATTTAAAACATAAAAAGCACTCTCTAATTTTATCCAAGCGCTGTACAACGACAAAACATTCCTTTAAAATATTTTAATTTACCAATATTATTCAGATGGAACTGATAAAATCGGCTACAATCAAATGAAAGTTGTTTCCTAAAATAATTGAATTATCGAAACTTACCGTCTCATCAGGATTGGTGATGTTAGAATCTGAATCCCTAATAAGAAATAGAACAAGGGGGTAAGCGAGGCGTGGTGGGGCACCCAAAACCATTGCTGGTTTAGGTGATGCCAGCGTAATTTGCTGATCGCTGTGAGGCTCTTTATTCCTAACATCTATAGCTAATTCCTGATAAAAACTTTTATTAAGAATTGCACCATTCCGAGCATATGCATGCTCTTTTATTTCAATCCACGGCTTCCACAAAAACATGTGTAAATCCCTAATAGACACTGCCCAGAATGCTTGAATTGTGTATTTAACTTGACTGGTAACGACTATTTGGATTTCTGCAAGAGAAACATAAAAACTTTATGAAGTAAATTGACTACGATAAAATCTTAATGTAGCACTTACCATCCGAGGAATGATTTCCAGCTTCAACCAGACGAAACGTGAATGGTATGTGAACACGTGTCATGTTGAGACGTGGAACTTGAACCGAATTTTGACTAAATGTTGTTGTTGGTCCAAGAGTTTCTTCTCTTTGTGCAAGGACTGCTATTGTTGCTCTGAAAAGAAAAAAAAAATAGGATATAGGATAAAATAATAGAGACAAATTGTTTATGAAAATCTGTTGAAAATATGAATATATGTAACTTAACCACTTGATAACAAAAAGACTTGCAAAATCTATCTTCGGAGCATTTGAAAAAAACGTTCATCTTATGTTTTTCAGCTAGCTGAATTTAATTCAGCTATTCAAACAACAGAATTTCAATCATTAAGAAAACCTGAAAATTGTACCAACTTGCGGAATGCATAAATCTACTGAAAAATTTCCGTAGCTTTTATTCGATAATGTAGGTTTTTGACTCAAAATCAAAATATTACTAAAGAAATTTATCGACCATTCACCTTTTATTACTTCCATATTTCTTCGAAGCTCTATCCGCTCCGCTACACTATCACAAAAAATAAATCATATTAATTAGCAATTATAATAAGAACAACAGAATAACAGAACAGTCGCTAATAAACAAGAAAAGCGTGTTTTTCACCTTCATGTGTAAGCATTCATTTTAAAATTCAAAAAGATGCAATAAATTAAAGTTAAATTAACTATGAATTTAAATGCATAAAAATGCACAGCTCTCTCAAGCAAGTAATTAGCTTAAGAATTCTAAAAAGTAAAAGCATTTGACCGGTTTATAAATTACAAATAAATTGTATACTGTTCCGGTTACCTACAGGATGAACAGGAAACAGAAAACAATTTAGTGGAAAATTATAGTTATATTAAATCAAGAAATTCTTGTTTTCTGAAAATCGTCTATACATTTGCTTTATCGATCAGCCACAACAGTCATGCAACAAATTAAAAATTCATTTATTTCTTAAAATTGGCTAATTTATTCGTAACAATTTATTATTTTTTACAATTTTTACAAACTGTTTCTTAAAGGATTGTGCTCGTTTTCATATATTTCACAACCGTAAGAAACAAATTGGGAAAAATCTTGTTAATAAAAATATTTATATTTATAAGTGCCCAGACATGGTAAACATGATTAAATAAATAGTTTTAAAATTAGCATACTTTAAAGTAAACATCGTAAACATGTACAGTGAATCACCTCAATTTTTTAAGAAACTTATTATGGGAGGTAGATTTTCTTTGTTAACTTCCAAGTTCAAGGTGTGACTTTCACCTCAAAAGCTTCTGAATGTAAAAGAGACGGAATCTCTAGGTTTTTTTTGGGTGCTTTCAAAAAATTTCGTTTCTTGAGTCATCTGCATGAATCAATTTTAATAAAATCAAAAATCTATAGCTGAATTACGCATCAGACAGAAATTGAGTTCAATAACGCATCTCCTCGTTTTATTATCAATTGTTCTTTGTTTCTTCTCAATTTTAAACTTTTCATTTTAATCGAAGGAAGACAATAATCTTTTTCAGGGAAAATAGGTCTTTTTTGTCTCATACTCACTTCCTGTTTTTGGTTTAAATAAAAACAAAATGAATCAAATCCCGGAAGAAAATTTTATGAAAATAAAAGTTTCTACAGTGACAATAAGTTTTGGTTAAACTTAAAAATAGTACGCAATTTCCATTAATGGATTGACGATCATATCATTGCTCTTTAAATGGGCTCTATGACCTCTAGAATCGTTTCTTTAATCATGCATAATTTATAATTATTTTATAGTTCTATGAAATTCCCTCAATTTATTGCGGTTAACCAATCTTGTTAATTTTTAAGAACAAAACTAATAAATTAACATCAGAAACTGATTTTCATAATGATTTAGAATAATAAAACAGTTTTTTCTATTTTTGAGGCCCAAAGTGCAAATATATCCCATGAACTTTGGTTCCATCAATTAGAAGATTAAGATAACATATTCTTTGCCGACAGATTATTCATTTCGCTTGTTTTGTAGACAATTTTTTGAATAAAGCGATTTAAAAGAATATAATGGGGAATTGGGGAATAACTCTTGGAAGTCTGAAAAAAAAAATAAATTAACGAAAAAAAACAAACTAATTTTTAACTATAAAACAATTTCTCCAGTAAATTTCTACTCAAAAATTACCATATTTATATCTAGGTAATAACTCCCCAAATCCTTTTCTTGTGAAATAAAATTCATTAAAATTAAGTAATTAAAAAAATATTAAGTTGGTACAATTTTGAGAACCTAACTAATTGATTTCTTTAAATTTCTTAATTTTTTCCCTTTAAAAATAATCAAAATAAACTTATTCTTGGTTCTTCTACCTTTTTTTTAAAAAAAATTTGAGCATTTTTAGATTCCTGATACGTTATCTGCAGAATAATATTATAATAAGTGGTGTTTCGAAAATAAAATCGGTTTATCCCGTGTCTTTATAGAAAAATTGCACAACTAAATTGTTAGAAATATATTTTATAAAATCGGTAAATTAGATTAGATAGCTGCACACTATTTAAAATTAGCATTCAAAACAAAATTTGTTGCTCTTATGATATAAAACAAATATTTATTTCATTTCAAGGCCTTATTCTGTCTTTCGTTAAAATAAGAAATGCATTTTTACAAGAAAATGATTTCAATATTTTGTTTCATATACAATGTATAGGTTAAAATTTGCAAGTTTTCTATTTTAATTATAGGACACCGACTTAAATCTGCGAACTCATTTTCGCTTTACTTGACTTTTAAATGCAATTAAAAGCTAAACAAATTTTATTTTTGTCCGCATTTGGTTTCCTTTAAAAACCAGAACGGGGCCAGCAGTTTAGTTTTAGACATTAGGAAACCTTTTATAGACAAGTATTGAGGTAAAATTAGTATATATGTATAAAAAACTTCTCAGATTTGTTAGGACCTTTAATATAAAATTTTTAAGTATTTATGTAGAATAAAATTAAAGCCTTAACTTAGAAAATCTTTCAAGTTTTTATTTAATGACTATATGTATTACCCTTGCAGTTGCTCTGAAAAGCCTTCTTCGATTGCAAAAAAAACCGGTGTTAGCTAAATCGAATCGTCTGATATATTTTTGCTCATGACATGAAATTGAATAATTAATTTACCTCCATGAACTTCTATTCGTCACAAATATTTGCAAGTCACAAGGCTACAATAAAATTGGAGTTTTCATTTTTTTAAATAAATATTGATTAGTTTATTCCTAGTTTCCACAATTTTTGGGTTTATAAACATAGAACAGGATTGTGAGAATATTACTATGAAGAATTTTCGGTTATTTTCTTCTTTTTTTTTACATTGTTGCAAAGTGGAAATCCCAACTCTGAATAATTAATTGGAATTAAAATTAAAAGCTGGTTTCTGACGGAACTTTTTTGTTTAAGTTTTCTATTTTTGTAGATTTTTTGATGTTATTTCTTTTCTTTCAATTTATTTTTAGAGCTCCAAATGGCTAAGCCGATTTTGATGATGAAGGTGTCGTTAGATTTGGCTTAATCCCGCAGGCATAATTAGCGAAGATATTAAATTAAAGGACTTGAAAAAGAAGTTTCGAAAAATATAAATATAATGTCCTGCTGACTGATATTGGTTACTGAAAAAAGATATTTATCTAAAAAATTGTAATACAATATAATAAAATTTTAATTATACTTTTTAATTTTGGAAGAAGTTCGTTTGCCACTTCCGGCACAGTTAAAAAATAAAAACCTTATCCATCTACAAAAAACAGCAAAATCTTTCGTGACCTTTACGTAATCTTTAAGAAACATACGTAGTTGATTGCATTCGCCATTGAAACTGTGCAGGTTATTAAATTCACTAACATAGTTTTACGTACTTGCATTGAAGCGTTCAAGAAATTCACATGTTAAGCAACATTACTCACAGACGGTGAAAAAATTCCTTTCGAATCTTCCAGCCTTCAGATATACGAACATTTTTACCATCATGCTGCATTTCTTAAACATTCGAACAATCCCCCTCGGATTAAACGTCGCCTCTATTTAAAGTCCCATAAAACAGACAACAAATTATACGTGACACATCAGATTATCTAAAACTATTGTTTCGTTGACATAATTCTACAAACAAAAATGCCTTCAATTAACTTTCGATGTCGCATAAATGATAAAAATCCATTACTAATTATTCGAATAAAAACGGTCAAAAAATGTTTGTTGTCTATAGAGGTCAAGAGTTGTTACATATTATCATTACAGGGACGAATCGTGACGTGTTGGTCAAATTGAAGTGGAGCGTGTCACAGAACTCTCGCTTTAATAATAAACAGAGTGTGACTGTGTCCATACAGCCGAAAAATTCATTCAACCAGATACTGTTCGACATTGCAACTGCCTCCACAAGCCAACATTCAAAATTAATTATATGAACGGATATAACGAAAAGTTCAATGACAAAAACCTGCGCGCTGCTCCTACAAAACGGACAGTCGAAAATGTTAGAAAACGCCAAGTATCGGTCACTATGGCACGTCGGAAATAATGAAGAAGGTCAATAAAAAATTTTGTCGTGCATTAATTTGATGGGACGGAGAAAAAGATTTAATCAAACTAGAGTTATTTATTCGTTCCATCGAATAGCGTCTGTGGATGAAAATCGGCAGAGAAAATTTAAAAGAGACAATCTACTAAGTTTTTGGGAGGTCAAGTACCTGGAAACATATTTACATAAATTTGTGATTTTTTGAAGTTCAAGCATTGTAAAAAAATGTATCTGTGACAGCATAAACAGCTTAATTTTACCGCGTTGTTTGCAGAGTGCCAACGAGTTCATTGAGGGCACGGCTCAATTTTAAATTTCCTCTATTTATTACCAATATTCAGAAAATTGTGTTCGAAGACAGTAATTTTTATCTTATACCTATAAATCAAGGTGTGCACTCACTAACAGCTCTTATATCTTCAGTGCGCGGTCAATGGCAAAAAGTGTCTATGGGTCAATGACTTAGTTTCGTAACAGTTTTAGTCTTGAATTTCTCACATTATAAAAAGATGGAAATGTAAACAGATTTTTTGCTTCCGTTAAATATACTTCTCCTTAAATGTAAAAATGCATACAATAGTTAAAGCTAATATCAGAAATTCTCTAGCTACACACCTCCGTGCCTTTATTTATATTTTCCAGCATTTTTAATTTTGTTTAACATTCAAAGCGATTAAGAATGTAATTCAGAGTCGAGGTGAACTTTATCAAGAGACATTATTCTCATAGAAAATTATGGTTTTCTCTTTTTTCAACAGGGTTTAAGTTAAATACCAAATCACAATTCTATGATACTATATTTATGACTTAGGGCTTAAATATACAAAAGTGTCACCGCTCGGATTTCAATGAAGGAAGGAAAAGAATTTATCTTAAAAATATGATATACATTCCAAACGCGTGCCTGTCTGCGCGCGAAAAGCGCATAATGTAGTTCTCTCTGTAGGGATATTGAACATAATTAGATGCAATTTTGCAAAAATATAGGAATTTTGCTGTGGAAAATGACCTATTGTATATTTCTTCCTAACTAAGAATTAAGTTTACATATTTCTTGAACCTTATAATATTTGTTTTTGTATTTCTAACGATTTCTTCTCTAAATTAATTGAGAATCGTTTGTATAAATAAAAGTTTTCGAAATTCATATCCCTTAAAAAGGTAGTCATTGATTTGAAAATTTAAAATCCGACTAACATATTAGAATTTCAATAAAAAGGGAAAAAACTTAAATGGAAGCGCATAAACGTGACGATTAAATCATAGTTTGCATGACTCATAATTAAGAAATATAGAAGCAAAGTAGCCTTAGCAACATCAATTTAGCAAAATATAATAATGAAACGTCTCAACAACAAAAACACATATTCTAAGAGAACTACGTGATTTTCTGCACAAACCTCAAAATCCCATGATCTCATCTAAAGCACACGTGCTATAATCCTGTTCTGAACTTCGACTTAATTTTATTCCTTTTTGTTGTCTATACTTTTGCACTTAATGATTTTCACATTTTGTGCATGTTGTAAGTTGGATTTTGCTTGCGTTTTTCTCATTCCAATTCAACCTAATTATAAAGCATACCTATAGCATTAACACAATATTAGCACTGAACTCAAAAGAGATCAGCTGTTGATTTTTTTAATAATTTTTCTTTTTTCATAATTGGCAATAAGAATGTGATTTAATAAGAACAAAAGTCCACGGGAATTCTTTATATTGAATGAATAATCCGGTTTGACTTGTTTCTTTTTCTTGTAACGGTCGTAAAATTAAGAATATTTTAATTTTGTTTTGTCACCATTTCCGAGTATTTCGCAATATGTTAAAGTACTACTTTTATGTGCACTTTATTATTCATACCTCGTTTACAAGATCTGCACGTGATACATTAATAAAAGCCTTTCAAGTGCACCTCTAAAATATTTTAATTACAATTCTAATGGATTTTGCATTTGTTCCATTTGTTAACAAATTAGAAAATTAACAGCACTTTTAATATATGTGTAACTTATTCTATGACTTACACAATTTACAATTCCAAAAATAATAGTCTACAGAATAACAATAAATCAATGTCATGATGATAAAGATTTGGTAGTTTCCATTTGAAATGTTTATTTTTTCTTAATGAAGGTAATATGTCAAGTTTCATCTTAAGAATATGGAAGATAATTATGTACATATTTTAAACGATAAAGAGTGAAGAGGTAATTCTTTTGTTGAATACTAATTTTTCGATTTTTTTAATGTGTTATAATTGAAAGAAATACTTTTCTAATAATTTAATCACTATTCTGTCATAAAAAAATATAACTACAAAAGTTGTATCTAATTGTAAATTTTTATTATACATATATGTATGTATTTTATTAATTTAAAATGTTAAAAGGTCTGAAACTAAAATTTTAATTTGAAGGATTTGCCCTATCGCAAGAATTCAGTTCAAACTCTACCTTCCTATTTTCACATAAAACAAATATAATTTATCTAAATAGCCATTCCATCAAGCATGGAAATAAACTTTTAAGTTCTGTTCAATGAAGTGAATCTCAACAGTTCAAGAAACTCTAGACCGCAACGATTCCGTGACTAAAATTGCATAATATTTTTCATTTCAATTCAGCAATTAAGCGAAAAGAATGTTTAATTTTGAAATTGTCGCTTAAACAATTAACAATCAAGCGCACCAACATCACTCATGCGCAAGACGGGAGGAGTACATGAACCGTGGGAATTGCATAAATTCTTACAAAATTCTTTCGAAATTTTAGAGATTCAGAAAATGTGTCCATTCACTCATCTCAAAAACGGTATTTATCATTGACTATCCAAGCCCTAAATCTTTTCTTTATTTTTATACTTCCATGCTCCGCGAACCTCAACAGTTTTATGATTAATCACTAAATACTTGTACGAGCTTCTTAAAGAAACAGAGGAAAAAAACATAAGAAGCGTGCGCGCGCGCGTTGTGATATGCTTTTTTCATAAAGGTCGTGAGAAGCACACACGTCTCCACCTTTGTTAGTGTACTACTCTTCTTCAAGATCAAGCATAGTGATCTTGAACTGTGAGAAGACAGTTGGGAAAATATTTGTTTTGTTATTCATCGTTTATCTGCAGTTTAAGTTGACGTATTGCTTACAGGCTAAAATACGGGTATCGGGAAATCGAAAGAATTTTAAGTTCAAGTCGAAACGAGGTCTCACCTTATAGAAGGTTCTCAGAAACTTCAAGATGATTGAAGTGCTCTTTTACTTTCTGTTTTTGTTTAAAACTATTTCTTTGGACAATTTGGTTTCAATATATTTACACATGCAATGTGAAGGTTGCAGAACAGTGGCACGTTCTCTTTTCGCCAAAAGCCAATCTCATGGAAAAGAAGTTGATTTTTTAACTGAACTTTCAAGGTAGATGCCACATTCAGTTCTAGACCCCTGAGAGGTCAGAGAGGTTACCACAGGGAAACTGTTTGGGACCTATTTTCTATTTATCTACCGTGTAGCGTTTCCAATCTGGCACGTTCTGTGGTATTGTACCTATAATTACTTTTTTAGATAGCTAGACGGCCTCGTTGGTTGAGGTGGTTAAAGCAACCGGATATATTCAATAGCAGTTTAGCAATCATACTTAAGCGGAGTTTGAGTGTGAGATATGTTTTTGAAATGAAGGTCAGAACTCATATGAACTGTAAGTTTTCTAAAACGAAAGTAGGATAGAGGGATTTCCGGGCCTACAGTATTCAACTTATCATTCATTTTTAAACTTTTAGAGTTAAATCTCCATTGAAGCCTTTTGAAGACATTCTGTAAAAACAACATTTATAACTCATTTTACTAAGGGAAGCTTATAATGAATCTAAGCTAAAAATATCATTTTAATTCCAATAAATTTAGAGTTTAATAAACCGAAATAAATCTTGTTCATACCAAATTTATTATTATTATCACCATACTTAACGGGTAAATGCATAAGTAATATCCGACTATTTGAAATATTCATTTCTTTACAAAATAACTTCTGCTTTTAATTTATTGCACTGAATTATTTATACCATGCAAGCATTTTCCATTCATTACTTGTTAATTTTTTTTTAATTTCCTAAGGTTAATAAATACCACAACACTCCATCGCACACCGAATTGCGTCTGGCACATGGTAATTAATGGGAGTTAAGTCACGAGTATGAATGATTAAAAAGTTATTATTTTAAGGCCTTTGAAAGCGCATGTGATCTACCAAAAATAAATACAAATTCGTGGAATTTAAGCGTATCATCAAATTATAAAATAATTTATTTTTACTTATCAATATTCTCATTTGAATCAATATACATACTCTTGAAAACCCTAATTGCGATCAATGAAACAAACAAAACGTGATCTTACTGGCAACGAACACTCTTTTTTACATACGTAACAACCTATTAAAGTATAACAAGGAAAGGAAAATGATAAATTAAAATCAAATTATTCGTAATAAATGATATCATAAAAAGTAAGGTGCAGCCGTAATCTTTTCCCATAGTAATTAATATCAATTCCATCACATAATAGTTACTATAAATAAGACACAGAAACACTCACATAATAAACAAAAAAAAACTTAATAGATAATCTCGATCGATAAAGACAAAAAGTTATTCACCTTAATAATTGCATATATTTAAAAGAGCAATTTGCAGCGCGTGAGAACTTACAATAGTTTTTATAACTAAAATAAATTAATGACTCAATTACAACCAGCTATGGTTACATTTAATGAAGTGAAAATAATTTTTTTAATTGCAATAATTAAACAAAATATTAATAACTTCAACGAGATTTTCTTTGATGCATGTTCAACTGACGTTCAATATTTTATTATCTAGATTCTAGTAGAATCACAAATCCTGCCTTTTTGTTTTACTTAGTTTCAGAAGTATTAGTTATTAAGATGAAGCAATCAAAAAATGTTATAAATTTTAAATTTGAAAACTACATAGGTACATATTAAGTTATAATATGTGCAATATTCCTAAATAAAACAAAAACTTGATTGGTATAGTTAAAATAAATGGAGCATCTTTTTAAACTAAAACCGGTAGAAAACAATC
Organism: Machimus rusticus; assembly: GCA_951509405.1. Lineage (NCBI taxonomy): Eukaryota > Metazoa > Arthropoda > Insecta > Diptera > Asilidae > Machimus > Machimus rusticus. The sequence continues at coordinate 3,412,378 of OX608054.1, forward strand.
TTAAAGTTCAAGGTTTATCATATTTTATAGGAATATTTTGCGGCTCTAAATTTTATTTGAGTCACATCAAGAACTTCTACAAATTTTCAAGATGACCCAAAAGAGATCTTTGAATTTTTGACCTTGTTTTTCTCATCGTGTGAAAATTTCGTTTCCGTATTCATCATCTACAGAAAAAATTACACATTTAAAATCATCGATCGTTGTAACAGAAAAAAAAACATCAGAAATGTTGACCAGTATAATAAATTAAAAATGTCTTACAGAACTAATCTAAATAATACCGTGAGAAAACTTTACCTTATTTTAACTAGATTACTCTGTCAACAACTATCGTTTGATATAAAAGAAATAATTTCTTTTATTTCTACATCGGTAATTTCACTGGTCGGCATCGAAATAGGAGCAAAACAATGTTTATATGAACTTAATATATTTGAACACGGTGAATCCAAATATGTAGTCATAATTTCATTTTCGAGAAATATTGGGTTGAAAAGTAAAAAGTAGTAAAATGTGTATTTGAAAACTTCTTAAAAAATAGAGCATTAATAGAGCAAATTAATAAATTTAATATGACATGCGCGATTGGGATTTTATTAGAAGCTGTGTGTTAAAAGAACATGTTTTTGAAGACTTTATATTTTTGTGCTCTGATGGGAACAACAATTTTCTTTTTAAATTTAATTTATGTCATTAAAATTTATAGTGCCCATTTTATATTTTAAATTTTATTATTATGATCTACTGAAGAATCCAATTTTCTAAACTATACATAGTTGTTATTGCAATAAACTAAATAATATGCTGTTGATTAATTATACCACTTCTAATTTTTATTGAGGCCATTTAGAAGATGTTAACTACTTATTTAATTTAGCAGATTATGCTTTTTAAACTGAGTTTTATTAAAATTGTTTGAATTTCCATAACATAAATAGTTCACATAACAATAAAATGATAATGATATAAAATCTGCAATTTTACAATAAGCTGATTATTGACTTAATCAGACTTAATGTAAGCACGGTATTTAAATTAAAAAATCGTCGGTGTTTACAATTTCAACTTAAGTCTTATAAATATTCGCACTTAAGCTTGATTTAAATCCCAGTTTTATGTATTTTCCATGAAAACGTAAATTGCTATGTGTATAACAAATAATAGAATTAAAACCGTGACACCGTTCAAGTGCACCTGGGTGAGAAATTATCAATGCAGAATTTAAAATTGCGACTGTTGTTACCTGAAAGCGAGGCAACTTACAAAAGTCGGAGAGGCTTGCTAGCTACAGTTTGTCCCCAGCATCACTACTAAGTCACCGCAAAGCGTGCAGTCATCGGTTATAAGACGGTGACCTTGTAACGAGCGAGTGACTGATTATCCCGCCTGAGGACACGTACCCGCTTCACCTCCGCGCGTTAATCCCAAGATTATGCTGCGATTAAAACGCTCCCAGGTAGCAACTGCAAAACGTTTTGATTAAGGAGTTGTAACGGTCATGCACTATCGCAGCTGCGCAACCTTTACCTTAACATTTAAAAAGCGCCAACCGCTTTGGTATTAAATTGTTAACGGTTTTAACGCTTTAATCGCCACCTACTTGATGACGATTGAGTCTATTCCTAGGTGCCTACGTGCTAAATGGACAACTCCGGGACAGACCTAAAATTTTTTTTAAATCCAAAACCTACCGAAAGCGATTACTTTTAGACCAAAAACAAGTTTGGAAAGCCGGTGCATAGTGGTCGAAGAAGAAAGCCAAACCGATCATAATGATCGCATAATATTAACATAACGCCAAACTGTCCGATACAACAAACTTCACCTTGAAAATTTTTGCTTTCTTGGTTTGCGCGAACGCGGAAATCGGAGGTGGACCACATCCACACAACATCCGAACGGGCGCAGCGTGGCGACTGAAGGAAAACGTGGCATAATAAAATAATTAGATTATAAATGAAGTCATTTTAATCGGATGCAGCGAGATAAACTTGCATTTCGACCGTTACTAAGACGACTGACTGTTAGTGGAGGTCGGATTCAGCTAGGGTTACCATCCATCTTACTTTCGGAGGGATAGTCCTACTTGTACTGAATTTTTCAATTTTAAACCCTCCATAATAATAAAGGAATGTAATAAGTAATGAAATAATTCAAACTTTAGTTAGGTGAAAAGTCCTACTATAAAATTAAATTAATATTAAGTTAGGAATAAGAAAGAAAACGTTTTTTACTAATAATTTACTTTAGATAATTCGTTCCGAATGAAATGAGAAAATTTGTACGCTTCATATGTTTTATGAACAAAACTGAAAACGTAGTAAGGTAGTTAAAGCTTGCATGACTATAATTTTACGAATTATTAATTTATTTAGTTGAGCACGTGTGGGTAAAACCAATCTATTTATACAAAATACATGTGAACCTCAAAATAAAACATTTATATAATAATTGTTTACAAACCTCTTAAAATATTCTTTTGTTTATTATCGAGAAGCCTCCAGTTTATCACTTGGCCCTATTTGGTCTTTTTTATCACTCACGTGTCTTTAATCTAGACCCCTCCTTCCACTTCTAATGATGAAACGTAGTTTTTTCGATTTTTGAATCACGCGCAATTCGCCAATATGGCAACAAAACGTGTAAAATACCGTCGAAATTCGTAGGTATTTCTTCTCCGAAGAATATTAAATTTTTATTGATAACAAATTCAAACTATGTTTAGCGAAAAATAATTTTTTTAGCTTGTTCAAAAAACATAATTTTTAACGAAAGTAATTTCTTCGTGTTTTTGGGCTTGCGGGTAAAACTACGTTACGTTGTACAAACTCTAAATAGTCTAAATAAGGCACGTGGTTTATGGATTATGACCTCTAAGTCGAAAGTCATAACAATATTTATTAAATCTGTATTTAATTGGCCTTAGAAATGTTTAGTATTTTGTTTAAAATATATACATATGTCATAAAATATATTTACTTTACACGCTAAATTCAGAGTAAAATAAACGCGAAAAACTAATTTTGCGAAATATACAAATTTGTTGTTTTTGTTTTTGTTTCTAAACAAAAAAACATGTAAATATTATCGTTTTATTTATTTTTTTAAGGTTTCAGGTACGAAAGGATCTCTTCATTGTCCGTTTTTCTAGATAATTTTTCTCAAGAAGGCGGGCGTGGAAGTATCAAATTGAAATTCATATCAAATACTCAGGAGCTGTGAAAAAATCAAACTTCTAAGTCAACGCAATCAAAAGATACGGCCATTTATGCCGCATATTTTGACACTCGCAAGGAAATTAAAACCTATAGGGTTCTTCCCGTTGATCTATTTAGAATCAACAAATTTGGCAAGAAGTAATGTTTTATAGCACAAGTAAAGGGAAAAATCCGAAAACCGTAAATTTGTAGTTACATCAAAAATAAAAATAATTTTTTACGGAACCCTCGATGCGCGAGTACGACTCGCAATTTGCCGGTTTTTTTTCTTCTCTTTTTTTGGTCAAAAGTTACTAATTTTTGTCCCGTTGATACTTCTTCTGCCTATTTGAAAACATTTTAAATATTTTTATTTGAAACTTTAAAGTTTAAAGCACGTTTACAAAATATTCATTTCATACATAATCCAAACGAAATGAATTTTCGATTACAAGAAAAATTCTTCCAGAAGTGTGTTTTATAACAAAACACAAATCTAAATTTATACAAAGTAATCGACATCAGTGTAGTTAGCTTCGTCGAAAAATGTTGCAAAAGTTTCCATTTTGAAAAGGTGGCAACCCTAGAGCTCCAGATGTTTTCGAAAATAAGAAATTCTTATGCAGCACGCTAAGATGAACCGGAGATAGTTCCGAGCATCTCCATGGTGATCATGCCGCATATTTGATTTCCAAAAAACTGGGTCTTGGCTTTTGCAAGTGAAGGACTTCTACTAGTCGACACACAGCAATCAAGGTCGACGCTAATGTAGAAAAACACCGAGAAACAGTCGACGATTTCGACGCCGATGGGCTTTAATGGATGAAACTATGGATGAGGTCTCGTCTCGGGCCTCGGGTACATGATCATTTATGAGGTGATGGATGAGATCGTATTAGTTGTCTACTTCTAGCTACTACGTGGTGGCTGGGTAATTGCGTGATTTACCGTGAATTGATTAAATTACCTTGTTCTAGGGGTACTTAGATTCGTGTTGTAAATATTTTCAGCAATATTCAAAACGCTCTCATTGCAGAGCATGTCAGCGTAGCTGGAATTAGAATCAACAAGACGATCGTCAGTACATTCTCGTTCACTTTCAGGGTTATTTAAATGCAATTAAAAACGTTTTGGATGGATATACATATGTAGGTAGTAGAGAAATGCAACGCACACCAAAAATATTTCACAGCATCCATTCAAAAGCATGTCGTAATTCGGATAATTATAGCTCAATTCTCTCAAGCTTCGATGTGTGGCTGAAATGTTAATGGTAGATGAGATTAAAAAGAAAATATGAGTATACAATAATTCAAAATGCGTCAAACAAAATTTTTTGGAATTTTAAAATAAACTAAATTTATCTTGTAATATAACTTGAAGCCATGAAAGGTGATTTATATGGTTTTAAATGGTAAGTTTAAATATTTTTTGGACTTGAATGCTTTTAGCCTTTGGAGATACTGCAGAGCTTCAATTACTTTAATTATAAAACCCTATATTATTTCAGAAACTCAGTAAGAAAACTCAATTTTATATTATATTAGTATAGTATCAATCTTAGAACATGGAAAAAGGTATAAACATAGTGTACGTGCGCATACCTTTTTTTGGGGATGTTCTGAAGAAAAAGACAAAACTAGAGCAAGCTAGATAGAAAATGAGCAGAACCTATAGGAATATCTCTGAAAAGTATCGAATTGTGCATTTTTGGTTTACTTTGATTAATTTCGGGATGATTTTGCTTATAGACAGCATTAAATAGAAATTTTAGTGGGGTACATCCACTAAACAATTTAATGTTATTCAAATATTAAATCAATTACTATTGGAATCTAGATCGAATTAGAAAAAATCTGACATACCCAATTAATACTAATATGTATACCAAATTAAAATTACAAAACACTTATTTTAACAAAATGTTAACAATTGAGTAAATATTACTTATAAAGTATGAACTGAATAATTAAATTAGAACATTATAAAAAACACACAGCCAAGAGCTGTAAGTTAATTTAATTGCAACTATTAATTAGATAGGCGACATTTTTAAATGCACCTGTCCCAAGAGTGAATTACCGCAAATGATGAATTTAATTATTTTGATGATCAAACAATTTGTCACTAATTCAATGAAGTAGGTATATTAAAAAAAAAGTAATAGTATGTTTCAATTTATATCACATTTATATAAGAGAAGTTACTATTTATAGCTCTGAGTCTAACAAAAAATAATGAAATAAATGTTCTAAATTTTACCTAGAATATTATTTTTAAAATCTCGAAACTCTAGACATGACAGAGTATTGTATGTACATAAAACACATATCTCATTTTAATTGTATAAATTAAAAATCTCCTTTATATGCACTTTAATGTAAAAGAGTAAATGACACAAAGATTAAGAGTAATAAATCGGTATATTTTATTTTATCGGATTAAAAAGAATACTATGATATTACGAATCAAGTTACAAACTAAAATAAAAGTAGTTAAAAAATGTATACTATAATAAGTATGCGTGCCGGAATAGATTAAGTTCAGTACTTAGTTATTAAAATTGTTATCACATTCCTAGCGAAAATTTATTCCTTGGGCAAAAGCATATTTCTAGCAGCAGGTATGATAAATTACGTCAATTATCCAACAATCATCAACTACCATATTTAATTACTTTTTTTTTATATACATAAATTAAATAGAAATTAACATGAAGAGTAAATTCCTTTTAATACTTAATATAAAAAAAATATCTTATATTATATTTCTACTGTCAACCTCCCTTTTTCTCCACTAATACTTCACCAAGCTCAATAAATCAAAGACCAAATGATACGTTTTCGTTTCCGCTACTGACATCGCATACTCATTTAGCATTAAAAGGCGCTATTTGTTTAAAATTTGCGTTTAAATAAAAAAAAAATAACACAACCAACTTCTTTAGCGAATACGAACAAAGTATGTGTTTGCGAAATTTCGCAAGGGTCCAGTGGTTATCAATATACATTAGAAATGTTATGCCAATCCTCGTTTTGTTGTAATTTATTTAAGTTTTATTCTTTAATTAAAGACGCAAAACATGGAAAACTGAGCTCAAAGCCATAACAACTGCTTTATATTTTATTATACCTGTTTTACACATTTTAATTTTCTTTTTAAGCCTTTAAATCAAATTTATTGCATGAATAAGTTAAGAAGATAATAAAATATGAAAGCAATTAGTAGTACAATTTTAAGAAACAAATTAAATTAATTGACTATGTTTGTTTTTTGTTACTTCTCTGCATATTTGACTATTATTTAACTTTCCAAAAATGTTTTCAAATAAATGTAATCAAGCGACAATCCTTTTTTATTTACGTTTGTTTTTTGCTAGTAGAATTTTTAAAATAAAACCCAAAAAGTTTTCTTAATCCGAACAAGTACGGTTTGAATAATTTTAATAAAAAATAATATATGAAAATTAAACAACCATATGTAGAGGTCTTTCGCTTTTAATTAAAATACCCAGCTCTGAGTTCAACTGGGTACTTCAAAATAGCTGCGTTAAGTGTAAACAAATATTTATTTTATATTTTTTAAGTTTTACTTGCTGAAAAGAAGATTGTTGCTCTGGATGCATTCTTTCATATTCCTGTTGAAAGTACTTCGCCAAAAACCAGATTCAAATTCACGACTGCAGAATTTTATTTTTAATCATTGCGTGTCCAAGTAATATCTTTTATCTACTTGACTTATATATTTTTTGTTATAATCTGCTAAGTGAAATTTATTTATTAACATGTTTATTTAGTTATCTGAATGATCATGATGAAGTAACTAAATAGTTGAATTAGAAATTATTGTTTTGGATGTAATCTTCAAATAGAGATGATTATTAAAAGTCAAAACTGTTCAAGGAACTCATACGAATTTTTTTTCTTGAATTCGACATGGTTACAATAATATTAATCGTAGAGAACTTTACTTCAAACGAGACATAATTAAAGTAAAGTAAAACGTAAGGTCTCTTGCATCAAATTCAATTTTATTATTTTATGAGGGCCAACATGATAATTATCCATGAAATGTGTTGGATAAATTTTTCTCATTTTAGATGGATGAATGTTAAAGAGAAAGAAAACTACTTATACAAATTTTAATATTTTTAGCGCACCTTCCATGGGAAGCTCCAAAACCTCCAGAGATTTTAGTATTTTTACGTAAATCCTACACTTAGTAATACGTACTGTGAATAATATTACAAAATACATTAAATCTAAAAAGCAGTTTTGAAGAACCAAATTATATGTACCTCTTTCTATAACTCGACCCCTTGATCTGAAATCAGTTTCAGATATTCATATGTATATTTAAAAAAAATCATAATAGACGAAGGGTCCGACGAACGTTACACGTCTTCACCATTCATTATCACTAAATTTATCGGGGAAATTGCGAAATTTGCAAGGTAAATACACCATATTCATATTCATATGAGGATTAAAAAAGATGGTAGGATTTCTTTAAGGCTTGATTTCGCTATTTTTGTAGGTGCAAAATAATGTGTGTACATATAGTGTAATGTGTGTGGAAAAAGGAAATGGTGCTCAAAACCAGCTGAATAAACTGCACCATTCCGCCAGTCCCAAGTGAGTCACTCAATGCATGCATAGTGCGAATTGGGCGCAACTTAGGCCCGAGTAGTGAAATCGTGTGACGAGCTCCCACGACACAAATAATTAACTTGAAACAAATTTCACAGATTCCTCTCCCGTACGTGTGTAATTTTGGAGCAAATAATAATAAAACGAAAGCCAAAAAAACAGTGTTTACTTACTTCATTAGAAACATGAAGACTGCTCCGGTGCAGGAAAGAACCGCCAGGCATGACAGCAAGTTGGAAAACTCCACCGCGGAGTAAATTACTGAATTGAGCACATCCATGGCTCGGTGCGACCTTCTTTCGTTTTTTCTGGATACTTTTAAATTTTTACCTAAATTGGGGTAACGGGTTGGGGCAAAATAATTCGAACAGGGAAGATTCGTAAAACAATCACAAATAACAAAGAAATTCTTCTTCACCGAAAGTACACTCCACTTTACCACCTGGAGATTGTTAAGGAGCACTTTTTGCACCCATTTGTTACAGAAAGAAACGCAATTATATTCCTCGTCGACGGTACAGAGGCGATTTTTATTTATATTTTTATTATTATTATTGCAGGCGATGTGCACGGGGGCCGTATCTGCGGAGTGCTTTTTGAGCCGATCTTTCTTTTTATAAATATTTGGCTAGCAAACGAGCGGCCTGTTCGGGAGCACACCAAACTCTGAGTTTGTGGCGAGTCGTGCTCAGGCAGATATAAACATTGCGCCAGGTCAGCCACAAGAACGCTTTTCGCTCCGGTGTATGTGCGAATAGTGGAAAAAAGAAATAAAATAAAAATAAAAGCGGCCAAGCCGCGCGAAACACCTGATGGATCTTGAGATCGTGTTTGTGGGGCACACTTTTTGTAGTTAGTAAGGAAACCGAAGCATTGGAGCGCCGCTGACGTGAACAGTGGATGCTCTTTAGGTGCGGAACTACTCGCCTGCGATTTTAAATAGTTGAATTGAATTCTCTTGATAAAAAAAGGTAATCGAACCAGTCAGGTCCGGCGGAAATAGGCTCTTTTATCGGCTCGTTTTTGGGGCCGTGCGTCGGCCGTTGTTTCTCCAGTTCAACAAGTCTCCGCGGCAACTTCCCGGCGGCGACAAGGCAGGAAACAGATTGAGCACCACTGTTGATGACAACAACTCGCTCAAGCTCCAGATTTTTTTCTTTTTGCAGAGTTGCGGAAGGTTACAGAGGCGAGTTTCTTGTGTTATTGCTCACTGACACGTTTGGACCGGTCAATCAGCGGTGAAATTACGAGGTTTTTGCACGACTTTCAGCGGAAAACCACTAAATCTGGACTACCGATTTTGCAAACCGATTTGCGAGTCTATTTCCTAAAATTTTGGACACTTTCCAAAAGGTGAGTTCACAAATAAAATTCTTATCAGATTCACTATCGGTTATAAAACATTTTTCGCAGTTTCGCCCGCACGTACATTTTCTTCTTAAATACCAAAATACGCGTTCTTTTACAAGGAAATATAGAAATTATTGCGAAATTCGAATTACTGAAGTGAAAACAAAAAAAAATTCTGACAGTTTTACCTGACAGCTGATTATCTTTCACTTCGTCTCCACTAGCGCCACCGTCCATTCGTTATAAAAACGTCAACGTCTTCTGGTATTGCCATAATTGAACTTCCGATAAAAATACCCACAAAATATAAATGGCAGCTATAATAACATGGGAAAAATTTTTAAAACATTGCAAAGATTTTATTGAAATATCTCAAAAATATGAATCAGATGATTGGCATTTAGAGCAACAAAATAAAGATGATGGAAACACTTATCTAGTCACAAATAAAAAGATTAAAGTAAACGATGAAATATTTAACGTCGAGTATCACATTATTTACAGTATCAGTTACCAAGTACCTGTCCTTTATTTTAGAGGGTATAAAAGCTCCGGAACACCTCTACGATTAGAAGATGCCTGGGACATCTTCAAAGATCCGTTTAATCATAAAAATAATCTACTCCAAGCCCTTACCCAACAAGATCACCCGATCATGTTCAAACCATTTCTAGTCCTACACCCGTGTAAAACATCTGAAATCCTTGCAAACGCCCCAAACAGCAAAAACGTTGTAGTGACTTTCATAAGCACTATAGGTCCTTTTGTTGGACTAACTTTAAGCGATGAAATTGGAATGTACTTTAGTAAAACTGAAATAAACCAAAATATCTAATAAAATGTTTTTTTTTCTTTCATCTCCGAACAGAATAAAAAATGGATCTAAACAAACTTACATTTTTTCTGATTACCGGTGCCTCCCGCGGAATTGGTAAAACGATGGCTATCGAGTGCTCCCGCCACTTTCTACCAGGGAGCGTAGTTGTTCTCATCGCCCGATCAGAAAAGGGTTTAGAGGAAACGAAGAAGGAAATTTTATCTGTTAACAGTAAAATAACCGTTAAAACTTATCCAATGGATTTAAGCCAATCCACCAGCGAAGAATTTCAAGGTAAAATTAAGAACGCTTTGGGTGATAAAAATCCCACAGAATTCCAGCAGGCATTTATCATCCACAATGTTGGATCAATCGGAGACGTAAGCAAAAGGGCTAAAGATCTCGATGACCCCAAAATCTGGGCTGATTATTTTCAACTAAACGTTTTCTGCGTTGCCGCATTAAATTCAGCGTTTATGAAATGCTTTTCTGAAATTTCAAAAATTGTTGTAAACGTTACTTCGAAAAGTGCTATTGCACCTTTTAAGAGTTTCACCCTGTACTGCTCGGGGAAGGCGGCCAGAGAGTTGTATTTCCGTGTTCTGGCTGAGGAGGAGTCGAAAACGATCGTTTTGAACTACTCTCCTGGACCGGTGGACACGGACATGGTCGCTGAGGTCCAAACTAAAACTGTAGATGACGACATCAGGGAATATTTTAAACAGCAGAAGGAAACTAAATCGATTTTAACACCTATACAAACCGTTACGAAGTTTCTGCAGATTTTGAAAGAGTTTAAGTTCAAATCAGGAGATCATGTCGACTATTACGATTAACTCGTTTAATAGGATAATTCGATGGTTGTAAGGGTTCAATAAACGTTTCTACTGATTTACATTCCATAATCGAGTTGTTTTCATCATTCATCATTTCTTTTTTCCTTTTTCCCCATGACTAAAATAAACACTATTCCCGTACAAAATAGTTCGCCCATTCGCTTTTCGAACGAGTACTTGTAAAACAACAAACCTACATATATTGAAATAAAGAAGAACAAAATGATATATTAAATTTTAAGAATTTTATTTTTTTCGTAATTTTATTATTTTTTTCAAGCAAGTCACGGTGGGCAGAATATTTTGAATTGGGGTAGTGGATTTTTCGTCAAACGTGCTACTGGGTAATTTTCTTTAAACTGTTTCATTAAATTATTACCGCATTTAAAATTTATTGTAAAAAAAAACGTTATTTGCAATAACACCCACCAAAATAAAAAACGCCTAACGAGCAAGATGAAACAGGTGATTGTCAAGAGGTATGACGTCATTAATATTTCGTCAGTTTCGCACGCACGCATGCAGTCTTGGGGATTTCGTGGAAAGCTGCAGGCAGAAAGTCACGAAGTGGGAGCTCCACTTGTATTTTATTGTGAATAAAAGGCATTTAAAATCGACAGTGAGTGCTAAAAATAAAGTGAACAGTCCTTGTGAAATATTACTTAACAAAATCCCGTATAATTTTCAGAAATGAGTTCAAAGTCCATGTTCGATTACGGCGATGAGACTGCATCAAGCAAAATGGCCAGGAAGGCGAAGGAGTCTCCCTTCATGCTGATGGGTAAATATTTCTTTTCATTTTAGCTCTATTTGCACAAAAATCGTCCTGCTCCTAACCTTGACCTTGATTCATCTCACTTCAAGTCCAAGAACTAACCTCACACCAGAAAACTGTTTCTGGGGGCTTCCCGGGCATTCATACAAAAATGTTGAAAAAGCTTGGACTTTGTTTTGCGTCCAATTTTGGTAATTACATACTTATTAATTAAAAATGATGATCATTCTGTCCATCAAGCCAATCAGTGAACATGCAGTTAAGCGAAAGTAGCAAGTGATGTAATAAGTGACGCTGAGGTGATAATCTTCGGGTTAAAATTAACAGCAGCTGCTCTCATTGAAAATGGAAAATTTGAGAATTTCTCCATCAGCACGCGCGAATTCCTAGCCTCAGCTGAGGGCCAGCTGCGAAAAATCACTTGTCACGTGCCTCGTTCCACCACGCGATGATTCACGTAATAGGAAAAACTAAAGGCCTGAAACTACTACGAGAACTAGTCCCACAAGTTGGCGAGGTTTTAATGCAATTTTCATAAGATTTCGCAGAATTTCAATTAGGCATTTACGACATTTATAGAAAGCAGAGCATTTGTTTTGTTTGCATCAGCTAGTTTCAGTTCAGCCGCCCTGGGTCTCGGTTTTTCCTTAATGACTTTGGCTACTGAACTCAGACTTCTTGGACTTTAGTCTCAATTGCATTCAGTAATTTTTGGCGCAAATTTAAATCTCTGAGGTAACAATAGAAAAAAATAACATTTCTTTCCTCCCAATAAATGAATAGCTTTCGCAGAGAAAAATATAAACTATCGTTTAAATTTAAGAAAACTATAGCTTTTTGCAAGTTTTAGTACTCGCACAAGATTATTCTCGTATTTTTCAACGGGGCGGGAGATTTGATTGAAGTCAAGATTGGGGACTTGGTGAAATTTGGCCTTTGGGGGGTCTGAAAAACTCTCGGGTGTGCTTACTTAGAAAGATTCTTGACTGTCGTGACTGTGATAAACTTTCCTCTTATAAACTTAAAAAAAAATTCGGGTTTCGGGACTTGGAAAAATCTTGCCTCGTCGTACTCTGATGAATTTCGCTTCGGGTGGACATAGAAAATTTTCGTTTGTGTGGAATCAGAAAAACTTCACACCACAAGAATTCATCAGTACACAATATTGTGCCAGTTAGGGATTAGGTTTATTATTATTTGATAGGCAAGAATCTCTATGAGTGAGCGCAGCCGAGAAATTTTCAGAGTCTCGAGAGCAAAATTTCACCAAGTCTCCAATCATGATTTCAAATTCCCCGCCTCGTTGACTGGAGTTGTAAAAAAAAATTTATAAAATTTCGAAACGAATTCGTTCCAGAAATATTTTGAGTATATTCAGAGTATACTCCCAAGATGTGACTATTCACACCTCTGTACTCTTTCACTCTCGGGAGCTGTCAGCTAGTATAGGACTTCGGCCTAAGAAAAGGGAGAGGAGTATTTCTAAGCCGAGGGGGCCTAGCCCCCCCCCCCCCCCCCCCCCTCCCGGGCCCCCCTTTAGATACGCCACTGCCCTTCACCATACCCAATAGGCAACACATGCCTCATGGTGAATCAGATTCATACATAATCTTCCTGTTATTCATAATCAAACTCTACTTTGATTAACTAAAATATAAATACTTAAATAATATAAAAAATAAACACAACCAAAATCCACTCACCAAATCATGCACTACACAACTTATTTCTGCCTTTTAAAAAACATCTATAAACTTGCACAACTTTTCACTCCGCTACTTCTTCAGTGAATGAGGTGCCTCGCTACCTTGCACCTTGACCGTTTTGCTCAGGCGCCTACCTACTTTTATTCCGATGCAACTCCTTCGTGTCCCGAAGGAACCCAACGAGATAAGAATTTGGCACACACGCTCAGACGTGCTTTACTACCCTTTTTCTCACCCCGACGACAGAAACAGCAACGCAATATCCTAAATAAACCTATGCGTTTTTAGCATTTCGCTCGAAACTGCACTAGCGCTACCCTCTCAAATATTTTCATTTTTCAATAATCTTACCTCCTCGTGTAACAGTCGCAAATAAAGGCTAATTTATAATATAAAAAGGCTCAAAAAAAAAAACAGGAAGGGGTAGATTTTAAAGTAAAAACAAATTTAAGGAATTAGAACAAATTATCTTCCTAGTCTTTCAAGCTCCTCTCTTCAACACTCGCAGTATTCAAGATCATCTAAAAATACTCCTTAACTCACCATAACTCTTTAAATAAATTTCAGGACTCGCAGGATTAGTGGGAGCAGTTGGCTATGGCGCGTACAAATATAAATACCGAGGATCGATGAGTACGAGCGTCTTTCTGATGCAACTCCGTGTCGCTGCACAAGGTACAGTGGTTGGCTGTCTGACCCTCGGTTTAGCGTACACAATGGCAAACGATTACATCTTCAATAAGCCCGAAAAGAAAGAATAACTCGTCTCAACATAGTTCATAATTTGTCCATATTTGTCTTATTAGCTTTTAATGTTGTCTTCAAACACATCTCATAAAATATACAAGGATCAGCAGAACAACTCAGGAGAAGCGAAACTAGGGCCGGACCCAGAACGATATTATTCTGAATTTAAACAATAGGAAAGGAAATTGATACTCTAGAAGCAGATATTTTAAATCTTTTCCTTTTTGTACTACACGACAAAACACAGAACGGACAGATGATTTAAAATCTGAAGAATCTGTGATATAAAAAATCCTGAGAGAAGCGTGCAAGGACGATTGATTCGAGTGTGAATATTTATTTCTGTTTAGTATATTTAAGTGCAGAATTTAAAAGTTCGTATGAGGACAGGACGACACCTGTTTAATGTATTAGATAGCAGAGGAAAGAATAAACGATAAGTAAAACTCATTGGTTCACTCCCGTAGATTTTTATTTGAATCCCTTACAAAAATGACTAACACAATAATTTATACAAACAATTTATTTACACTTCTCCCTTACGTGTTCATTTTGCCTGTTATTTATTTTTTATATTGTTGGCAAATGGTGCTCAGCCCGATGATGGATGTTTTTCTGTGGCATCTGTTTTGAATCCACGGTGCCGGGCAGTAGTGGGAGTGATGTGTTCGTTGTCTTTAAAAATTGTCCAATATTAAAATTTTCTTTTTCCCCTGAATGCAATTACTTTTATTTTGAACAAGGATAAAAATCTAAGAACCTTTGGTTTATCCCGAAGTTTTCCTGGATCCGATGAACTGTACCCGGTCTCAATTTCCTTCTGGCGAGCAACATAATCATCAAAATATGAATGCCTCAAAAGTTTTTCACAGGTCCATCGTTTGGCTGGATCTTTGTCCAAACATTTCTGTAAGTTAAATAGAATAAAGTTTTGGATAATATTAGATTTTCGAATATAACTTATTTTGTTATATGTGAAATACGTACACTGCAATTTCCGTAACTTACCTTCAAAAAATCTATTGTTAGAGGATTTTGCATTGATCTGGCGGGCATTTTATCTTCAAGCGACTCTAAAGTTGGAGGTACTGGCAATGTTATACCCTATAGAATTTAAAAACAATTGAACATATTTTTCAAATAATTTTAAATGAATCGTCATCAAACAAACTTTGAAATATTCGTTCTGATTGAATATCTGAACATGTCTAGACAAAAGATCACCAAGGGTTCGTCGGATTAAGAAAAGCTGGTCTACATCACTCCTTCCAGGCCAAAGAGCCTCACCACGAATCAATTCAGCAAAAACGCATCCTATTGCCCAAACATCAACAGCGGTTCCGTACTGAGTATCGCCTACAAGTAATTCTGGAGCTCTGTACCATCGTGTTGCAACGTAGTCTGTATAGTTTTCGCCAGGACCTTAAGCAGATTTTGCTATTAGTGTGAATTCGTTACAAATCAACTATGTAATCTTATAGCTGAATTGTGTATAAACAAAATAACATAAGTCCAAAATTCTATATTGAGTGATCTTAACTCTAAAGACAAAACTTATTTAAATTGCAAACGAAATTAAAAGTAATTATAAAATGTACACATTTTAAAATATTATAAACTTACTCAGCATACGAGCAAATCCAAAATCGCATAACTTAACCTGGCCTTGAGCTGTTAAAAGAATATTCTCTGGTTTTATATCACGATGGAGACAACCCTGCTTGTGGCAGTATGCTACCCCCTGAAGAGTCTGATAAACAATTTGTTTCGTAAGATTATCCGGACATCCTTGGGGATGCCGCTCCAGTTCATGTAGAACAGTGTGCTCGCAAAATTCAAACACCAAGTGAAGGCGGCGTTTTCGACGAAACACTTCTAGCAATGATACGAGGTTTGGATGCTTTAAATTCTGTAGTAAAATTAATTTTAAATTGTATTTCTGTAAATTAGTTATGTGTGTAATAAAACTACTTTAAGCAATCGAATTTCTCTTAAGGCAATTTTCCTTATGGCGGGATCGTCTTCTGATTCGACAAAACGTTTTACTGCAACTAAAGCGCCTGTATCGCGATCCCGGCACTTGTAAACTACTCCGTAGGAGCCTTCACCTAGGCGGCTAAGTTTTTCGTAACGATCCATTTTACTGCTTCCTTGAGACCTATTAAAGAAATTTATTTAAAATCTTAACAGTTAAACTGATTTTTGCTTAAAGTCTTAAATTAAAATAAATCAGAAATGCGGGTTTATGTCAACTTATTACACATCTATTTTGTAAGAGGACAACATTATTTGATAATACAATCAAATTTCCATGACTTTATGTATGTATGTCCACTTTTAGGTTTAAAATTCATCTGAAAAAGGTTGAATTGTAGATTTTAAATATTTGATTTTTTCATGAACACATATTAGTATTTTTGATCACGTATGAAGTTAAACTAAAAGGGCTGAGAAAGGAATTTAACAACTTCTTTAAAAAATTAAACATTAGCTATTTTAAAACAGGTCGTTTGTTTTTAATTAAATATTTGCTTAACAATAACCAATATTATCTTAAATCTGGGTTTAAATAATGCTCGCCTGTCTCCGGTACACCAATTTGATGGATATATAATACCCATTTTTTCAATATTGAAAGAAAACAAAATCTTTAACTTCTATCTTATTTTGACTTTTTCCCAAGAAATCGCGTTTTTTACTAAAATCTTATTTTTTAAGTCGCACCGGAAAACGATCGATTAGAAAACTTTGAATTATCACGGAAAACCATTCAAATACCACAAATATAGAGCGTGAGGAACGTAATTGGTTTCCACCAGAACCTATTTAATATGACCTTTCGGAAACGATTAACTTCGCAGTGTTTATTAAGCAATCTCGATATCCTTATTCTTGATAGGTACTTACAAAGCCTTTTTTTTATACAATTTTTAAAATTATAACAAAGCACAAATTGTTAAACAATTACCGTAATTAAGTTTAATATAAGGTTTTGATTTTAGGCCGCGAAATCTTAAGGCCTATTTTCAAGGTTTCGATAACGATTCGAGGCAATAAACTGTCTGTTTCACAACACAGTAAAAAAAAATAGGTAAGGAAGGGTGGAAAGTAACTACCTTTGGAAAATCGATACATTTGCATTTTGTAAGAACCCCGTCCGCTCAAGGATTTCTTTCATTAACGAAGACATTGGTGAATTGGTCACTAATTTACCCTTTTATCCAGGTTTTTAGCGAAAAACAAAACAGTAAACACACTTTCCACCCAAAAAATATAACTGCTGTATGAGCTACTGATCAAAAATATTGAAAGTAGCTGACCTTCTCGGGAGGAGTGGAAGATGGTTACCAAAGAGCCATAACCGGGTCTCTCCGAACCATCTGTCCATACAGTGAATATATTCTGTAAAATCCTCGTTCCGTTGGTTTTTCCAGAAGTAATTCAAACTTCGATTTCGGATACTTATCAATGTTTTATGTAATTTTTCTTAACAATACAACAGCTTGGTAAATTGAAAACTTCTCCAATTATATCGTCCAAAAGAAGGATGGTTGAGAAGGTCTGTGCTGTTACGTGGTTGCCCAGGAGAACCTTTCGAGTAAACTGAATCGAAAATCAACTCCTCGACTGGAAAGAAAGGAAATTATATTGCATGCCTTTTGGCCCTTGACTCCTTTATCACGTATCACGCCTTCGGTCGTCGTCATTAATCGATTGGCAGATTTGTTTTGCCGGAACGAAGGAACCAGAAGGTGATTATTAGACACGTGTTTTTCCGGCACGTTAAACATAAAAAATTGTCTTATCTAGGGCATGTAAAACTATGCTTTCTTTGTTTTATATGATACAAAAATAAATTTAATATCTTCACCCCCAACATTCAAAACATGGAAAGACTTCTCCAGCTCTTCTTCTTATCACCATAGAAACTTTCGGATTTGTTTATTCAATTTCTAGGGCTTTCTAGTATTTTAATATTACCCTGTTTCTGTATGGTAACATTTTAAAAGAAGTTTATTAAAAAATGTCGAAAGCAACGACCATTAAAGAAGCCCTTAAACGATGGGAGGATAGAACTCATAAAAATTCTGCTGAAGCTACTGAAGTGGACCTTCAGTTTCAGTGGCCACCTATCGAAAAAATGGATAGTAACCTTGGGAGCCTGGTTAACTGCGAGTAATTGAATCTTTGTGCTCATTAAAAGGTGAGATTTTCAATATGTTTCGTTTTTATAGGAAATTGCTTTTATCCACAAATATGATTGAAAAAATTTCTGGACTCAGTGGTATGAAGAACTTGAGGATATTATCGCTTGGAAGGAATTACATCAAACAAATTTCGGGGCTAGTGAGTGTTACGTAAATTATTGACAAATCCAGTTTAATTAATAATTTAGAGCTGCACCTCCTAGGGTTTGGAAATGAGGTAGCTTAAAATTATGGATTCGATCAATACCGCGAGTCTTATGCAATTAAAAGTCTAGAAATATGAATACAAAAATTCGATTGCTTTTCTATATGCATATGCTACGATATAATAAAAAAAAGCGGCTTTCGCCTAATATGCAAGATTACCTACGTTCATCGAGTTTTTAATCAAAATCTAATTTTTACATACATATATTTATGAATGGGAGAATATATTTTTGCCGGGGTGTCTGTCAAAATGTGGCCCCTAATGTTTTTAATTAAAATAATATTAATTGATTTTTCGGGAAAAAATTTCATTCACTTGTTTTTTAAATAAAATATAATCCACTTCACAGCAAGTAAAGAGTTTGAAAATTTATGGTTACCATTGCGCATTTGGCCGCAACCTCTTCGCAGCCAGGTGTAAACAGGTATTACTTTGTTATGTTTATACGTTCATCACGTACATACATATATTTATAATTTATATATCAAATTAAAACTAATTTTTTTCTGTGTATAATGGAATACCTCTGCCTTTGTAAAAGTGACCGCAAATAGGGGTTGCTCTAGTTGCTAACGATAGTTAAAAAACGATTAAATAATTAATAAAACCTACATATATTACATTTTCGTGCCATTTATTCAAAATCTTATTCATCACTGCTCTCACTTTCATTACTACAAATATCAGAATCATCGACATAAAATGAAATATCTGCAGTAGGTATACAAGTTAAATTAAAACCGGACCATATTAAATTTTGATATAAGCTTGGGGCGAAATATACTGCAGAAATTATTACATTACAATAAGGCGAAGAAATTCTTCGTCATCGTAAAGTCTGTTTGTAACGAAAGGTGTTAAAAAAAAGAATTGAGTCGATCCTTTCAGCTGGTGTTGCTCAAGTAAAATAAAATATTTTCTCAAACATTGCCTGCATAATATAATTTTCTTTTACATAAATAACCGAGATTCTATTTTTCATAAATACCTACTCATTTTTTGTTGTAATATTAAAAAGAAAAGACTTGATTTTTTATTTCAGAATAAATGTTTTATTGTGTTATGTAATTTTAAATTCAAGTAAACTAAAATTTATTAATTACAAATTTGTTTTTTTTACTTTTATAAAGTCGTTACTGTTTGTGCCGTTGGTTCAGAACACTAGTTTTTGACGCATATGCAATGGCTTTAAGAACTTGTACAGCTGGCAATCGCCATATTCATCTGATGAGCGGCGATCTCTCTTTCACTCTAATCTATATTTAACAGCTGCGACCACTTTTACATAGGCAGAGGTATTCCAACATATACAGAAAAAAATTAGCTTTAAATTGATATATAAATTATAAATATACATGATGAACGTACAAACATAACATATAATATACATAACAAAGTAATACCTGTTTACACCTAGCTGCGAAGAGGTTGCGGCCAAGTGCACAAAGGTAACCAACCATTCAAGTTCTTACAAATATTGCTGTGAAGTGTATTATATAGTATATATATTATATATAGTATTTTATTTAAAAAACAAGTGAATAAAATTTTTTCCGAAAAATCAATTAATATTATTTCAATTAGAAATACTAGCTGCATTTTGATAGGCACCAGCAAAAATATATTCTTCCATTCATAAATATATGTAAAAATTAGATTTTGATTAAAAACTCGATGAACGTAGTAATCTTGCAGCTGGGTCTTGTACTATAAATCTCGGAGGTAATGTGTCCTCCCGCCATCATTTCTAAAAAATTTCTTGTGGTACCGGGTCAAATAAGAAATAAAAAAATTTATTTGTAATGTTTTTTAGCTTCAGAAATTTGAATAAAACAACTTTTTATTATCAAAATTATAACTAATCATAAATTATAATATAATTCAATATGGGGACAAAATGAGAACTCAAGAGAGCAATAATGAGAAATTTGAGCTCAGGCGAGAATATTCTACTTTTTGGATGAAAGGAATTTGAAATTAATCGTTACCTCGTCCCGTTGCATCTTATGAAGAAGTTTGAGTTCAAATTTAACAAAACACGCAAATATGCGTACACGGGATTTTCGTGAAGTTCAGTGAAACGCGCAAATATGCGTACACGGGACGTAATGTGTTAATCACAGAACTAGTGCTGTAGCGTTAAATTACTTGCTTTAAAAAAAGTATGTAGACAAACGGAAAAACCCAATAAGAATTGTCTTTTTCGCTAAAAACCAAAAGGTAAAAAAACGAAATTCTTTAATATCGTTCCAGGTCTATTTTTTTTTTGTAAATTAATTTATTTCACCCTAAATCCCTCCAACCCCACGAATCTCTTGTGACTTTTAATAATAATATAACTTGTTTCAGTTAAAGTAAGTAGACAATTGCAACAACAAGAAAATGATAAAAATGGGCTTTTAAATATTTTAGAAATCAGGAAAATTTTTAATTTCTTCCAGGAAGCCGTCGCGGACACCCTTGAAGAGCTCTGGGTCAGCTACAATTTGATAGAAAAGCTGAAAGGTCTGAGCGCTCTAAAATGTCTAAAAGTTCTCTACATGAGCAACAACCTCCTTAAGGACTGGACGGAATTGGCCCGCCTTCAGGAAGTTACCACCTTAGAGGATCTTCTACTAGTCGGCAACCCTCTTGGAGAAGGTCTAGACGAAGCAACTTGGCGTGCGGAATGCATCAAAAGACTGCCTTTCATCAGAAAATTGGACGGCGAACCTGTAGTAGTAAATGAAGAAGCATAAATCTGTTCTAGAAAATATTTATTGTATCAATAATAAAAGTTGCTATTAGTAATTCTCTGTTTTCATGTCGTTGAGTCCCAATTCCTCGTTTTGTTCAAACGTTCTTTCGTACTTTGTGATGGTAAGTTTATCGTCGAGAGCATCTGAAGACTCATCAGCGAGAGATTGCACATAACTATTTCCGGCGGGGTCATCAAGGATTAAGGTTGCAGGCCGTTCAAGGTGGATTATTTTGTCAATTTCTTTCATAAACCTAGAAGTAAGAGAGGAAGAATTAGTTTGAATGAATATATTTAAAAAGCCGAAAAATACATATATAGAGAAGGAAAACTAAATTAATTTATGATTCTCTTACTTCTTAAACCTCGCTTTAGTCTCCTCATCCTGTGAGTCGTGAAACATAGCGCTGTTCTCCTCCAACTGGTCTTTCATTGCCGTCAGGATTCCTTCGACGGTGGTAAACCTTCCGCCAAGAGCAGCGCACCCTACCTCACAATCCAGTTCTGGTATGCTCAGGCTGCATGTGTCAGACTACAAAATTACAAGAGAAATTGTTATTTTTGTTTTGACCGCAAAAATCTTATTAATTATGACAATCGCTAGTAAAAAACAGACACTTCCGGCCAATTTATTGGATGAGTTCCAATCAATTCATCTTCGCCCTGTTGGAGCAACCCATTTGGCGCCGACGTCCCGCCAAGAGCACAATGTTTACAAAAATTCCGAGGGAAACATAATGAGCAAATTTCTAAAATTAGCTTACCTTCAGCACGTCGCGAGTTAGATCCTCTTTGGAATTGATAGCGACCTCAAAATGGACGCCTTTCTCCTCTATGCCACCTCCAGACTTTACCTCATTTGTCTTACAGCCGCAGGCCTCGCAGATGGTGCACATGATGACCACGTCCTTGAAGTGCGGAATATTCGTCAGCTTCATGTTCGTCTCGCACGAAGACCGGCAATTCGGACAGAGAGTTTGAAACTTTAAAACTTCGCCGTGAAGGTCTTCGAAAGTCCAGGCACCTTCTGGGAGGGGTTTCAGAATTTTGTTCTTTTCATCAGCGTGTTTCGGCTTTTCAGGCTCCTTTTCTTCCTTTTCCTCCTCTTCTTCCTCAATTATTTCATCCTTTGCGTACATCCCTAAGGTGTGATCCTGCTCTTTTGATCTTTTGAAGTGGCTCACTGTACAGTGAGGGTCTGTTTGCGGGGCTAGAGGATTTTCAATGTAAGAATTTCCACTTATGTCCTCAAGTATCAAAGTAAAAGGTGTTGAGACGTCCTTCAGTTTTCTGAGAGTTTCTATAAACTCGTCGATCCTTTTGGCGGTGTCGGGGTACGCCTGCCTGCGGACTTCCTGGTCTTGTTCGAGGCCTCTGATTGTCCTTTCAATTATCCCCTCGATTGTTGTTACCTCGCCCTTCTGGGACTGTGGTGGGATTTCCAGGCTAACCTCCGGAATTTTGACAGTGCTGTAGTCCGATTTAACAACCTTTCTGTTTAAGTCGGAGGGCAGAGTGACGGTAAGTGTTATGCGGATCCCCTTTGGCTGTATTTCGCCCGCCGACTGGATCTCGTTGTTTTCATATCCGCAGTGGTCACAGTGGAAGGACATCAAAACAACCTCTTTATAGAACGGAATTTTCGTCAAAAGAAGGCGTGTTTGACCCTAAAGTTAAATTAGAAGTACGAATGAGGTAACAATCGCTCCAGGTGGATAAAAGCTGGACTTACATCTTTGAAGCAATTCATGCAAATCGAAGAAAGGCTCATTGTTTCCGGGTCGGGGTCATCTCCGTCCAGTTCCCTGAAAAGGGCGCCTTTTGCTGGTACTGCTGCCGCCGTCATGATTTGCTAGCAAATTAAATTTCCTTCTAGAAGCCACTCGACACGCCTTCACAATCTAAATAATCCCCCACGACTGACAGTTGCTTAGAAAAAAACACACGAGAGCATGGTGGAATGTGGATCGTATCGTATATACTACAACCTGTTTTGAATATGATAACACTAAACAGTTTCTTTATTTTTAAACAGCAAAACTTGATGAAATTTAGTAATAATTCAACAAATGTATAAAAATTACACTTTTAGTAATTTGTATTTAATAATTTTTATAATTTTTTCAAAACAAAATAAAATTTCTATAATTAAATAACCTTCCCGCCAAATATGTGGAATTAAATCAATTCGTGCTCATTTTCGCGCAGATTTTTGACAGTTTGTAATGGACGACTTGGACGGTTTGAAAAAGAAAGTGCGG
The DNA here is from genome assembly GCA_951509405.1 of Machimus rusticus. NCBI lineage: Eukaryota > Metazoa > Arthropoda > Insecta > Diptera > Asilidae > Machimus > Machimus rusticus. Next base: position 3,435,872 of record OX608054.1, read on the forward strand.
AGTGCTTTTAAATTAAGCGGATTTGTCGTGAGATCGTACGTTATTTATTATAATTAATAAATTGAAATTAAACTAAAGAATGTGAACTTTTAGGGAGACATGCACATTTCTTGTAGAACAACTACTTCCGCTAGATGAGGCAGGACAAGAGAAGTGGCTGGATATAATACTAAAAAATATTCAAAATCAACGTCTAGAAACGACTAATCTGGAGAAAAAACATATAGAAAATGCAATTAATGTAAGAAGTTCTTCAATGCTTTTTTTGTAAGATTAAAGAGAGCCTAATAAGTGACATCAATTGGAAATTCTATTGAAGTTCTTTTGTACAAAATTTTCCAGTCTTTATAACTACTTAATTGCATGATTATTATTTTATTTATGCTTCTAGGAGTACAATAGAATTGGACTTGATGAAGGAGAAACAATCTTCACTGTGATAAATGCTTTTGAAGTTCCAAAATTCTCTTACAACAAGCAGAGAAAGAAATTTGAGCTGGACACAGAGCCCAAAAGCCTCCTACCTGGGGCTGAAAAGAAAGCGAAGTACATGGCCGAAAGGTATGTGTAATTCCCCACGCTTTGTAATTCATTTCTTAAAAATTACACCCAAAGATATGCAGTGCTCCACCAAAAAACAGTCCGCCACGAGTTATTTTCTCCTCCCGTCGAAGGTACGACGAGTCAAACTCAAAAATTTAAGCTGCATTATATAGAAAACCTTCTCTGCAACTCTGAGGTCGAAGAAGTCATTGTCCTGGGCCTCCTCACCCAGCTGAAGGAAGGTAAATTTTACATCGAGGACCCGACAGGCTCAGTTCCACTGGACTTGAGCAAAACCCGTTTCCACGCAGGCTTCTTCTGCGAGGGATGTTTCGTCCTCGCCGAGGGAAAGTACGACGACGGGTGTCTCAAAGTGAATGCACTCGGATTTCCCCCCGCAGAGCCAGCCAGCAGCAGCCGAGCTGCCTTTGGAATCGAAAACACTTGGGGTGGACCTTCGAAAAAACTTCTCAAGAACTCCCAGCGGTTGTTGGAGGTCGAGCGAGAGAACAAGGAAGCATTTATAATTTTCCTGTCCGACGTTTGCCTTGATAATCCCCTTGTTATGGACAAAATGAAAAAGCTGTTCGTTGGGTACGACACCAATCCCCCAACTGCAATTGTCCTAATGGGGCCCTTTAGTTGCTGTGATGGAAACATGCATAAATTGAAACAACTCTTCTCGGACTTGGGAGATATGGCGAATAATTGCGATAATTTGAAGGCGGAAACAGATTTAATCCTTGTCCCAGCTGGAGAAGACCCAGCAGCCGCAAATATACTGCCCAGAGTCCCTCTGCCGAAGTATTTAACGGATGAATTGGTTAAAAAATGGCCCAGGACTAAACTGGCGACAAATCCTTGCAGACTGCAGTACTGCACGCAAGAAATTGTTGTTTGCCGGGTAGATTTGGTCACGAAATTTTGCAGAAATACTATTCATTTTCCGGAAACTAATCAATTAGAAAACGATGTAAGTGTAATTTTTATTATTTAGTCTTTAGAATAATCTCAATCATTTTCCAAACCACAATAATTTTGAAATGATTGAACTTTAGAGAAAATTGTAAAAATTGTTTGATATTTTCAGTTTGCCCGCACATTAATTTGCCAAGGAACACTAGCACCCATTCATCCGATCGCTCTTCCTATTTACTGGGACTACGATGCCGCACTTTCTTTGTACCCTTTGCCTGATTTGGTGGTTGTAGGAGACCCTAATCACCCTTTTTATACCACCCAGCACGGATGCACGATTTTAAATACGGTAATTTACTTGACAATAGTATGCTTGTTTCTAAATGCAAATGTTTTTCAAAAAGGGATCATTCGTCAAAACCAAATTTTCTTTCAAAATGTACGAGCCTTCTACAAGAAACATTGAGACATTCGAAATTCCTGATGATTTTAATATTGATGATATTTAGTTTTAATAAATTATTAAGTTTTTAAACAAATTCTTTAAATCGCACATTTTTAATGTATGACTTTGGGGTATATAAATTTTTTGAAATCCCGCCAAGTAAATACTTTCCAAGTTTGAAATGCTTGTACAGATGGCGCGGTCTCTGCTTTAAGTTGTCATTAGTGTCAATTTGGAAGGTAAACAAAAATGTCAACAGACCCTGAGTTGGTGATAAAAGTGCGAAAAAGTAAGGAGAACTGTTGGGTTTCTTCTTTGAAAGTATTTTTTTTATTAATTCATCTTTTAAGCTTCGGAAAAGATATCCGAAAATATGCACATCGTGGCTAATGATCCCTCGCTGGCCTTTTATCGGATACAGGAGCACGTCCGGAAGGTGCTTCCTCCGATCGTTGAGAAGAGGGCTGAGGTAATCCAGCTACAAAATGAGCTCCAGGGGCACTGCTACGACATGGAGTACTCAGTCGGGTAAGTTGAGATGCCCTAGTTTAAGTGCTCTGCAAGTGTAAAGCGGAAGCAAGAGTCTTGTTCTACTGCTTAAAATGAACCTCTCCCTTCTATAGCGCTGTAAAAGGCATTGAAAAATCCGAGGAATCATTCAAGAACATCCAGGAGCTTCTAAAGACCGCAATATTCCTCAAGCAGCAACTTAAATACGAGGAAACACGTCGAACAAAAAAGGACAACAGTCAGAATTCAGTGTACAAACGTTTTTCGGCCCACATAACACTTGACTTGCCCGAACTCCCAGATTTATCAGGTGTAATGCGGGAGACTACAACTCGAGTAGAGAACATGATGTCCTCAGCCAGGAGTTCGAATCCAGGCGGGGAGCTTCAGCGGTCGCATACAACCTTACATTAATCAAAACTCAATGTGATTCTATTCTAAGGCATTTATTTGAAATAATTACTTCATAAAAGCTAACATTGGATCTTCCTCCCGCTTCCTCTTCATCTGGTAGGCCTCCATTTCCTCCTCGGTGGGGGCCTTAACCTCATACATGCTATTGTAGGGCCGCTTTCGTTCGTCCAGCCTCATTATTTCACTGACCTTCGCACTGTGCGCATCCTCTGCTTCCAGAGCCTCCTTCAGTTTATCCTTCTCTTTGGACTTTTTCTTCTTGTTCTTCTTTTTCTTCGACTTTTTGTGCGATTTCTTTTCTGCAGCGACTTCCTCTTCAGAAGATGATTCCTTCTGCTCAACTGCTTCTACGTACTCTTCAGGTTCCTCGATTCGATTCTCAGTTACTGTGGAGTTGGAAGGTGCTATATTTTTATCCCCAACACAGTACGAATTCTGAAAAGTGACTACCATTAAAAAGCCTCTTTGGGGCAAGATAAAATCGCATATACCTTGATAAAAGAGTGACAGCACTTGTACCCCCATCGGAACAACTCCCAGTAGGAACCCCAAACGGTCGTATGGTTGTTTATGTAGGCGTCCTCTTCGTAAATGCTTTTAACCTTCTGTTTTTCCTGTCCCTTGATTATTTTTCCACTTCTAGAATACTCAACGTATTCCTCGCTTTGTGCCAGTAAAAGGGCTTTTGGTGGAGCATCAAGATGTTCTTCACCACCGTACTTTTCTAGAATTGTGTCTTTCGTCTGGAATTAAATTAATCGCATATGTTGTCTCTAATCTATTTTTTAGCACTATTGGTAGCGTACCTGCGACTTAAACTGCTCCTTCTTTTTATCGTATTCCTTCTGCAATAGTTCCAATTTTGTAGGCTCAGCCAGCAAGTGAACGTCCACGCCTTTTTCGTACGCTTCCCAGGCGAATAGTTGTGCTTTTGTGTGTTTTTGTGTATCGCCAGTAAATCGAACAAAGTTCTCTCCAGCAAATTCTGATCTAAAAAAAAAGTATTGAATTTTACTTGAGCAAATATTTTGATAAGAAAAAATTCTTACTCTTCTGGCTTGCCTTTGGGGTGCGGGTTGTCCCTCATTGAACGTGTTTTTGGATCATAGTACGCCGAATTGGGATCCAGATTTCTCAGGTACTTTGCAGTGTCTTCACGGATTCGAAGATTTCTCACAGTGATTCTCTGTTTGGAGTCAACTTTTGTACCAGGCATGTCGACTTCATCCACGTATTTGTCCTCATCTTCTTCCTCGTCAGATATTTCAGCATTTGGATCTGAAGAAAAGTTAATACTCAATTTACTGAACTCAATTTGAGGGTAAAAACTCTGTTTTTTGCAGGCAAAGATTCACTTACTGTCTTTCAGCTTAGCAGCCTTCAACTGGCGTTTGGCTTCCTCAATTTTTTCAAATTCCTCAACGATGTCCTTGTGGTTTGCTGGATCGTACCCACTCCACCGATCCCGCTTCCCATCGTAGTCCGACGCGGTTGTATTTTGAATGTACTCATCGTGCGCAACGACGACTTCAGAGTACTTGGCCCCAACCTTTCGAGGCCGCTCCAGGCAGTCCTTTTTCTTGTGAGTCATTGCACCACAGTTCTCGCAAGCACCTGAAATTATTTAATAGTTATTGTAGGGCAATTTTTTCTGAAAAACAAAGCTACAAACCTTTCCGGTATTTCGTAATCGTTTTGGATGTGTCCACCCCCTTGAAGTAGTTGATGGTGCTCTTATCCTCCTCTTCTTCTTCCTCATCCTGTGGCCGCTGATGTTTTAAGGTAGGACCACTGGCACCGTAGTACCAGGGAGCACTTGCAATGTACTGCGGGATGTGCGGATTTATGTCCTTTCCTTCCTCATCAACGGCGGCGGGAGCAGTTCCAGCCTTTCGAGCCTCCTCAAGCTCTTTCGCTTTCCGCCAGTCCTCGCGGGATTTCTTCTTCGGTTCCTCTTCATTTGACTTGTCGTGGATGATCCTCGACACCGCCGCTCTTGGGACAACCGAAGACATAGCTGTATCTCACTATTTTCCCTCAATTTTCCACTATTTATTTATTTTCATTAAGAAGTACAAATTGCCAGACAAGTACGCAATTGACATTTTAATAAGCTTGACGTTTTCGGGTACAGTACGGTTTAAAATAAAACTGCGCGAAAAGTCAAACATCTAACTGAAAATTTGGCGCTATTTTTTTGACAAACAAAAGTTGTTAGGTGCTTTGTGTAATTTGTTGGGTTTTTTAAGGGTTTTGAGGAAAATTAGAATGGATATTGACGAAGAAAACAATTGTGATAATGAAAATCCGCAAAACGCAACAGAAGAAATTAATTTAAGCTTAAATGTTACGCACGAAACTGAAAAAATGGATAAAACTAATTCAACGCCAACAAATAAGAATATTTCAGAAATTAGTGAGATAATTTCAAAAATATCCACCAGCACAAAATACGGAGACTTATTTGAAGAAAATAAAGATGCAAATGTAGACGAAAAAGAGTTAGAAAGCTCCAAAAACAGCCCTAAAATTTACACCAATTCTAGCCAAATGGACTACATGGAGAATGGAAATATTAGCATTAATAATAATACAAAAGAAAAAAGTACTGAAAGGAATAAAAAAGAAGAAACTATAAATGTTCCTGAAAATTCCCAGCCAGAAAATCAGAACGACAGCGCAGAAAATGTTCTGACCGCTGCTGATAGCCTTATGCTTTATGACTCTGATAACGAGGAGATTTCGCCTCTCCGCAAGAGAAAAAAAGGTAAAAAGGCAATTATGGACAGCGATCCGGAAGATGATTCTGAGGCTGAGCCACCTATTTCAAAGCATAGCGCTTTAATAGATTCAGAAATTGTACCTGAAGAAGCCGCAATGAGGTCTCCTGAAAAGGTCAGAGAAACTGTACAAAATGGTACGAAAAAGGCAAAATTTTCTTCTCTAATCGATTCAGATAGTGAACCTGAAGAGATTATAGAAGCTGTTGTTAAAAAATCCTCAATGTCTCCAAAGGCTGATGAAAAGAAAAAGAAAATTTCAGCTCTAATTGACTCAGATACCGAATCTGAAAGCAGTGATGATGATCGAAAACAGGAAAACATTAAACCTCGGCAAGCACCTCCCAAAAGGGTAAGTCGCTCAACTTATTATAAATTCCCCTAGGTTTGTGTTAAAACCCTTCAATCCTTTAGGCATCAGCAAAAGTTGCAATGGATCAAATGACTGCTATTAAAAGCGAAACCCAGCGACTCCATCGAGAAAACTACGTCAGGTTAGTAATTTTCTGTTCTTTCATGAGTTTCAAAATCATATGAGGTCCCAATAGTGTTCCATACCATAAACCGAAACAGCACACCTTGCAGGAGTTTCTGACTAGAAAGACCATAACTAGACCAGGAGCCGTGAAAGGCTCTAAACTTAAAATGAGTAGGGAGGAGCTGGAGCAATTCGCGTAAGTTTTTCGGATAAAATAGGACTTATTATATGATAATTGAAAGTGGACTTCTTAGGAAGCACTTGGAAGAGAGGGCTAAAGAGGCTACCGAGTTTTTTAAAAGCGACTCAGAAGACGAAAAGAAGGAGGAGTCAGAAATTTTAGATAATTCTGAGGCAAAAAAGGAAGAAGAGGAGAAACCAACTATTACTGAAGTCATTCAAGGTATTTAAGGAAATGAACTTCTATTAGACTTTTAGTAAGGATCTGATAGTTTTCCCCCTTACTTTTGAAGAGCACTAGTTGTTTAATTATCTTGCCCCAGAAACTTGAATCTCTTATTAATACTTAGTAGATCCTCAACGCTTTCATAAAATAACTGAACGGTTACAATTTCTCCTTAAAAGAACAACCAGCAAAAGATGAAGAACCACAAGAGGAGGAGGAAAGCTTTTCTCTTTTTGAAGATACTCCCTCTCAATTAGTCCAGATCCCCGAAGAAAAAGAAAATGTTCCCACTACAAGCAATATCAATAAAATCCTACCAGATGTGGACTTCTACCAAAGTCCATCCCTCAAGGGGGATCCAAACATGCTAATCGACCTGGACACCGGAGACTTAATCTCTCCAAAACCTACAGGAGTTGATAATCTCCTTCAAAGGTTTCTTAAGAGCTCCGCAAAACGGAAACTCAAAGCTGCAGAGAATATAAAGTAAGTTATTCTAACGTTATTTTGTAGTAACAGTTTCTGATCTAAAAATATATGATATTTTCTAGTATCCTTTCAGTAGAGAACGGTAAGATGGAAATGCAAAAAGTTTCTTTACTGTGCCAAGAAGAGTCAAGTGGTGTCGATCAAAAGCCTGGATCAGCGTATTTTAAACTTAAAAATGATTTAAAATCGATTATTTCAAAAAAGCGACGAGAAGAATTACTAAAGAGAATTCAGGGTACTAGTGCTGAAAAAGTAGAGACAGGTAAAAGCTGCAATGATGAGGAGGAAGAAGAAGAAGACGAAGAATTTCTAGAAGGAAAAGACGTAAACGATCTGGAGGAGGATGTTATGGACGTAAGTGAAATATTCTTGTTTTAAAATATTTCTAAGGCTTCGGATATTTTTAATTAAAAAAGCTGTCAAGAGCATCTCGGGACATGCTTGTGTAGAGTTCCGTATAAGGAACTACAAAAACGATAAAATACGAATAATGAAGTGCTAAATAAAAAATAATAAAATGTATGTATACATGCCTACACACATGTATACATAAGTACATTCTGCGTATACAAATACAGACACATACACAAACAAAAGCATAACTTTATGCGACCAAGTTATATCTTGTAAACTATTGAATAATAATAAGTCATAGTTATTTTTAAAAGTAATTTCAGTACATATGCTAGCATTCTAGATTTTTTTCGGACTTTTCCGAAATTGTGTTCAGGGTGATATCTTGAACGACGCGAACCTATTCGAAAATGGCCGAATTTCCAAATATCTCAATCTTTGCAGTGGATATAATTATCAATGCGGACATGGCGAAACTATAAGGGTTCCTTGTTTTGCTACGGAAACCTTAAAATAAGATATTATGTCTGCGGCAAACCAATACTTAGTTTTACACTATTTTAAACATATAATGGCCCCTATTCCCGTATCCGTTCGAATCGGATCGAAAAGAGCTTACAAAAGCCCTCTTCAGACAAGAATTCTTTAATAAAGTCGCTAAAATTCTAATAAATTCATTTCAGCAGCCTTTGATTTAAATTAATTTTCCGCTCATAAGGTCAAAATAATTCCACTGAATTTTTCTATCGGATTATTTTTACCGCTTTGAAAGAAAAAATTAATTGAAATCAGAGGTTACTGAAATGAATTTATTAGTATTTTAGCGACTTTATTAAAGAATTCTTGTCTAAAAAGGCTTTTGTAAGCTCTTTTCGATCCGATTCGAACGGATACGGGAATAGGGGCCAATATAAAGTTGTCCAGATCATGTGCTCTAATTTAAATATTTAACAATTTACCTAAAAATTAACATTCTCTTGAGATATGAGCTAAGGCTGTGTGTGAAATCTCTTTCGAATATCATTTCGATAATTTCAATCATTTCAAATGAAAAAAGTTCGGAAATGTCAAGAAAAGTGTGCGAAATCTTTGACGTATCATTTCAGCTGTCAAGCTACCGCACTTTATTATAAAAATATTTTGTTGAAATAATATAGCTTGTTTTAGAGTAAAAGGAACTTGTAATAGATATGGGAATAATGGAATATTATCTCTTTTCTACCTTAAGAGGACTTAAGGCACAAAAGTGAATTTTCAAGATATGATCTGAAATGATCAGAACGTCACTGAAATGCCCGCTCTGAGGCTCATCATTTCGGCGCCATCTTGTTTTCGAACTTGAAATGACCGAAATGATCGAAATGATATCATTTCACTTGATTTCGCACACAGCCTAAAAGAGGACTTTCTTTCTGTCTTATTATTGTCAGAATTAATATTTATAATTAAAAAAAAACTTAGTTTAATTCATATAAGGGTAGTCTAGCTCTTTAAGAGGAACAAACGTTTGCTTAATTGACTGCATAGAAGTGAATCGGAGTACATAGTGTGGTCCACCAGCCTTATCATTAGTTCCGGACTTGCGACCTCCACCAAACGGCTGCTGATTAACAATTGCTCCAGTTGATTTATCATTTATGTAAAAGTTTCCAGCACTCATTTTAAGGACATCCAGTGCTTGCTCTATGAATTTTTCATCCCGTCCGAAAACAGCTCCGGTTAGGGCAAATTTTGTGGTTGAATTGACCAGCTCTAAGGCGCAATTCAAATCAGCATCGTCGTAGACGAAGATGGTTAAAATAGGTCCAAATATTTCTTCTTGCATTATTTTATCCATGGGATCAGTTGTTTCGACAATAGTTGGTTCTATAAAGTAACCCGTTTTGTCTGAGTGGGTTCCACCGCCAAGCAATTGGAGATTCGAATTACTTTTAATATAATCTAAGTAAGAAACAATTCTCTTATATGCCTTTTTGTCTATTACTGCTCCTAAGTAGTTGGAGAAATCTGTCACGTCACCATATTTTAATTTCTTTCTTTCCTCCAAAATCCTTTCCTTGATTTTCGGCCACAACGACTTCGCAACATACATTCTGGAGCAAGCTGAACATTTTTGTCCACCGTATCCAAAGGCTGAACGTATTGTCTGGGATACAACCGTTTCAACGTCCGCTGAGCTATGAACGAAATGATAGTTCTTGCCTCCAACTTCTCCAACGAGTCTCGGGAAGTTGACCTTATTTTCCAACTTCTGTCCAACTTGTTTCCATAAGCGACTGAATGTGGCTACAGATCCGGTAAAATTGATGCCAGCCAAATATGGGGAAGCGGTTATAATATTTCCAAAGACAGGTCCATCGGCTGGAACAAAATTAACAACTCCTGCTGGAACACCTGCTTCTCGCATTACCTTGAACGTGACCCAATTTGCTAGGATTGCTGTGTCCGATGGCTTCCATAGAACGCAATTTCCCATTAAAGCTGGAGTGTATGCAAGATTCCCACCGATTGCTGTGAAGTTGAATGGAGTGATCGCGGCAAAAAAGCCATCAATCCCTCGGAGTCGTGCCCTGTTCTTTGTAACTTCTTCTTTCTCGCTGTGTGGCTGCCACTGGGATGCCTCGCAAAACCAGTTAGCATTCATTCGGGTAAAATCAATCAATTCAGCAGCTGAATCAATTTCTGCCTCCCCAATGGTCTTTGATTGACCAAGCATTGTAGCTGCATTTAACTCCTGACGATATTTGCCGGACATGAGATCAGCAGCGTTCTGCCAGACACAAACACGTTCCTTCATTGGGGTCTTGTCCCATTTTTGCTGGCACTCGACAGCGCAATCTATGGCCCTTTTTATTATTTTGTCATCCGCGTAATAGAACTGGGCCAAAACATGAGAATGTTTGTGCGGCATTACTTGGCATTTTACATTTTTCGTTTTAATTTCCTCTTTTCCAATGATGATAGGTATCTCATGGCATTTTGATAAAGTTTTGCAAATGGCTTCTTCTAGTTCCTTCCGCTCTTTTGATCCGTTCTTGTATTCCAAAATAGGCTCATTTTTAACAGCCTGGCGTAGACTGCTCCTAACTGAACTAAAGGATCGCAGTCTAAATTGACTGGGAGCAGTAAGTACGAATATTCGCGGACATCGCAACATGGTTTGGTGATTTTCAGATTCAAATCAGTCTTCCTATTGTTTTGAAATAATTTGACCGCAGCAATTGCACTAGTTGAATAATTTTTTTCTTTTTTGGATTGCCGTAGCTCCTCTCGGAGCTGCACAATTCTTTCCAGCGACAATTGGGCTCGTTTGAGTTACCGATATTGATACTATGTATTCATGCGCGGAAGCTTGTCGATTGAGAGAAAATAACGACTTTTGGAAGGATTTTTCTGCCTAAGCCGCCTTTGTTGATCTTCGGCGGAATAAAGTAAAGGGGAATTTCTGAAGAACAGTTGTTTCGCTTTAATTACGATGAAATTGTGCAGGCACCTTCCGATTCGGCGTAAAACGGTAGGAGGAAATATAATTCGGTGGCGCTCGGCCATATATTCGAATATATTTCTCATTCTGTATATTACACTTTTAATTTCTGAAATTTTTGGAAATTTCAAGTGGAATATTTCGACTCCATAATTTATTTTTGCCTGCACAATTTCACCGATATCTATCTATTACACCCCGCACTACACTAGTTTTCTATTGAAATCACTTGAATCATTTGAAAATCACTGAAAAACTCTTAAAAAACCGGCACGTAAAATAAACGACATCGCGCAAAACAAACCGTTGTTGTTGTTGTTGTTTGTTTTGTATTACTATCTCTACAGAGATAGTGCCCCTTCCAGGGCTTACTGGTCACGGCCGTTAAGCCACATTGACCATCCTCTCTATTATGCGATGCTTGATACTCAGGTCCAAAACAAACCGCCATATTACTTACAAAACAACCGATCTATCACTCCGTTTTCCGCCATTCCACTTTGACTGCGTCCGTTAAGTTACTACAACTACATTTATATAAATGCCCAATTTTCAATTTAAAATGAAACACGCAAAAATAGACATTTTGTAAAAGGAAAATACTTAGTCAATAGACATTTTGTAAAAAGAAAATACTTAGTAAATAGACATTCTAATTTTTTACATTTGTACGACAAATATTTTGATATTACTCTCATGTTTCACATTTGTAATCTCTGAAACTTAACGGACGCAGTCAAAGTGGAATGGCGGAAAACGGAGTAGCTGCGTTTTTTTAATGAACTGGATCCAGGTTTTAGTACGTTTTCTTCACATGAAAACCCGAAAACCCAGGTTTTATCGGGGTTTCTATCCGCATTGCCCCATTTTAAGTGGGAAATATTTGAAATTTCCCCGTAACCTCGATAGAAACCCCCATAAAACCTGGGTTTTCGGGTTTTCATGTGGAGAAAACGTACTAAAACCTGGATCCAGTTCATTAAAAAACGCAGCTAGTGATAGATCGGTTGTTTTGTAAGTAATATGGCGGTTTGTTTTGCGCGATGTCGTTTATTTTGTGTGCCGGTTTTTTAAGAGTTTTTCAGTGATTTTCAAGTGATTCAAGTGTTTTCAATAGAAAACTAGTGTAGTGCAGGGTGTAATAGATAGATATCGGTGAAATTGTGCAGGCAAAAATAAATTATGGAGTCGAAATATTCCACTTGAAATTTCAAAAAATTTCAGAAATTAAAAGTGGAATGTACAGAAATATATTCGAATATATGGCCGAGCGCCACCGAATTATATTTCCTCCTACCGTTTTACGCCGAATCGGAAGGTGCCTGCACAATTTCATCGTAATTACAACGAAACACCTATTCTTCAGTTAGGCCGCTAATACTACTTCTTCAAAAATGGAAAAATAACAAACTTATTCAGTTTTCCGATCTACCCATATTTATGGTCTTAACCGAATTCCTTCTTCCTTCAGAGGAGATTTTTAAATTTCACCAAAAGGTGTCAAAATTGGATTTGCAAAGCTCTTTTCACGCCTATTCCATTTATAAAAACGTATACTTTAAAAAACTGCACTCCTTAATGTTTTGATTGATTTGAAGTGCAACTCAAGAAGCCAAAAGACGCGTCGAAGCCTTATTAGGTAAGATCTGCATAATTAGATGGGCTGATCTGTGCCGCTTCTAGCTTGCCTTCTTGCCTCCTCCTAGATTCCGGAGCCGCTTCGGCCCGCATTCGCAGGCTTCTCCCGTAGTGAGCCCGCCGTACTCTACTTAACTCACATTACACCTAGCGACATTTTGTACATATGGCTGTTACACGTCACTCGGTGTTTGCTTGAAGCCTTGAGTAGTGCAGTAGTATGTAGAAATGTTGTCTTTGCTTCCAGTTTTACTTGCTTTTGTAGTACAGTTGTCTAGACCGAGCAGTGGACTATTGTTCTACAGTCCATTCAAGATTTCTGTTGAAGTGGCTATTGCAGAATAAATATTTTTGGGCTTTTGAAAACTTGCGAAACATTTTTGTTCCACTTTTTCCGCTGATTTTTTATAAATCTATCTCATATGTTTTTCTGCAATTGTAGTATAAAGAGGACAAAATATTTGCACAAAGCAATTTTATATTTCTAAAAGTTTTGCCAATTGTTGTTATTATGGTATAATACCTGGTACAGCAGAAATCTTGAGCAGACTTCTGAACTTACTTTTCTTTTAAAGACTATGATTTGTCTAAGATGTTTTTTTTCTTTTATTTTAATTTTCCTACCTACTTGTTAAATATCGTACAATACGAATTATTGTTGACTGAATTTCGAGAATTAAGTTATGTTAGAGACAACTATACGTGTGCAATGCCGGCTGCCGAATGTTACGACGAATACTTGTTAATACTATCCGACCTGAATTGATTTGTTTTAGTATCTTTACATTTTAAATTCGAAGCAATATTCCATGCCCAGCGGAATTGTGTTATGTTCATACACATTGTGCTTACTTACATTGTATAGAAATGGAGTTTTATTTTTTGTTGAATAATAAGTAATATCAATACATAAGAAGTCTCTGAACGGTTAAATATCTCGATAAATACACATCGGATTGAAAAAAAGAGAAAACACGAATCATTTTTTTTGAAAAGCTATGCAAAGCAAAAACTTCAAAATTCAAATTCGATGCCACATCCCCATTCTTGTTTCCCCTCGTCCCACCCCCAAGTGGGATAGCAGGGGAAATTTGGTGTCATTGGATAGCTTTTCAAAAAATAATTGAAACATGCGTTCTTCTTTTATTCCGACCGACCGTGTATTTCTCGAAATATTCGACCAACCCGGAATTTTTTCGACACCGGACGGCGGACAACATTCTTCCCCGTATAACGAATGGGAAAATAAATTGTCAAAAACATTGGTTTTCTACAGAGATTAGGCTGAGTTACAAAAACTGCTTACCTTCACAATTATCTCCTTACCTTTTTTACCCAATCCCACAACCCTGCTCGAAGTTGATAGAATGCTCCAGCATTGTGGTGGTTGGTTCGTTGGTTAAAGTGGCGACCCAGCCGGCTGGGCGGGTCCAAATAGTGCTATGGTGCGCCGTTTTGATACCACAGAAGAAATCCCCTAAAAGTAACCAAAAAACGAGTGAGTGGGGTCTCCGAGGATCACAGCCAATCAGTGGAGGTCAAAAATAGAACTATCTCTCCGATTGTTGAGGCAGATAAAGCTTTGACGTTGTCAAGGAAAAAAAAAACGCCCAGCGCCCGATATCTAGCCCCTGCTAGAGCGGGACAGTTGCACACAAAATGGGAGTCTCCTTCTTCTCATGCTGTTGCAACTGCGACAGTGGTTGTTAAAGTGAATTCCCAGCTTGGCTGCGTGTTCCCCTATAGGCTAGTGACCAGTAGGCATTGCCACCACCCAGGAAATGTCTACACGAGCGTTCTACTATGGTTAGTATATGCAGGCCAGGTCATTCAGGAAATACTGCAGGTTCCCAGACTAACTCAGGGTTTATTCACGATTGAGAAGAAATGTAGCCGGATGTCCCTCTTAACGGAGCAAGAATTGATTTCTCCATCGATACGTTAAGAAAGGCACCCGTCCTAGCCAGTTCGTCTGCCCGCTCGTTACCCCCTATGCTCTTATGCCCAGCAACCCAGAGTAGAATAACATTTTGGTGAAAGAGAGAGAGAGAAAATGTCGAGGCGGAGTTTGGAATTTGAAGAAATTGATACAGTATTACAGGGTGTCGAAGAAATATAAGCGAAAACTGTTTTATAATTAGTATTTTATGCCAAAGTAGAATTGTTAATTCAATATACACATATTTTAGCATATTTTTTTTAGATACCTACCAAAACAATTAGCCATTAGGCCCAACATTTATCATAACTCAAATAAAAGCTCAATCTGAAAGAACCACCCTGTCCTTTAAATAAAACTGATCGTTGGAGCGCCTCACCATACAATCGCATCTGCTTTCTGTGCTAAACTAGAACGCTTTTTGATGTATGAAACAGGTATTTCGATTTCTGCCTGTTCTTATTTGAAAAGTACGATCGGGACGGCTCCATCACAGTGCCACAAAAAGCAATGCTGAATTGAAGCGCATCGTAATACAGACGTGGCCAAAAAATTACGATCACTTAAGAAAAATCGAGTTTTCATTATAAAATCGTTTATTGCTTAACTCAAGGATATTTTTATTAATTTTTAATGTTAGTACATTATCCTTTGATTTCTATTAAACTACTTATTCTATTAATCATGTCCCTTATTAGCGAAGGACACATATTTTTTATGTCCGAGTCCTCATTCCATATATAAATGATGTTTTCTATTAATTGGTTCTTTGGCGTTATGGTCCTTTTTGATAATTTGTTTTTAACAATGCTCCATAAATTCTCTATTGGGTTCATATTGGGGATATTACCAGACCATGGGACAACATTAACTCCCCTCTCCTATTGAAAATCCGTAACTGCCTTCGCTTTATGGCACGGGGCTCTATCATGCATAAATTTAGCACCTCCTTCTGGAAACCACTCGTTAAGCCGAGGAAGCATTTGAGTTTCGAGTACTCTTAAATATTGCTAATGTCATATTTTTCCATCCACAATATAAATTTGTCCTGGATCTTGTGAGGAAATGATGCTCGAGACCATAACTTCTTGAGAATGCCCTACCGTTTTTTGAATGTATTCTTGACTGAAGGCTTCATCAGTGCGCCGTTTTTCATGTTGACCGCTTTGTTGCTTTACTTGAAACATTTATTCATCACAGAAACATACCTGCAACAAAACCACATAATTTAAGCAACTCCAAATTGATCAAAATTAAAATTACAGCAAGAAATATCAGATTTAAAAATTTTGCCAATTTGTGCAAAATTGAAAAATTTCTGAAAACATGAAAAATTAGGTTTTTGTTGACTCGTACATTTTCCCAATCTTCAGCAGACGAATGTCTCAGTTCTTTTGCGCAAGATAAGCGTTTTGCGATCATTCTAGGCGTTAATTTAGGTTTTTTTCGAGGGCGATGGGCATTCAATCCTTCTTCCTTCAAATTTCGTCTAAAAGTTCTGGCCGAAACTTCCAATCCTTCTTCGCTTAAACGAGCTGCCAACTCGATTCTTGTAGCCCATCTGTTAGCTAGCTTTGCACGGACGAGCTGCATCGTATCTCTTGGGCAAAATTTGGATTTCCTTCCGCAGTTCTTCCTTGAACTTGTTGGTTCCGCCAAGTCATCCTGCAAGGACTTAATGATTTTGCTCACCGTGGATTGAGCAACCTTTGCAATTTTTGCAATTTCTTGCTGGGAATATTTTGTCTCGCTCTACAGCGATCTAATCAACTTAATTTTATAATTAATAATATCAGTTTTCCCATCCATATCTGAAAATTTTCGAAACAGTTACAAAATATTCAAAAAATTTTTTTTTATGCGAAATTAAAAAAAAATAGAGGAAAGATATTTTATGAATATCCTTTAAATAAATTACTTTTTTATTCTTAGTTGAATGAAATATACTTACTAAGTTTTTTAATTCAATTTCCTGAGAAAAATCACAAATCATGTATTGATTCTGATTCTCTGTAGTTCACAATTTTAGGCACTCACTTACTTTTAATATTAACACTGAACGCAAAATCGACTTTATTGAAATTATTTTTTCATGGATACATACCAAAGGTTATGAAAATGGGAACGAAAGATGTCCCGATATGCAAAAGTGAGAATTTCCCGGTTTCTAGGAACTAACGTCCGGAAATTCCGTAAATTTTCAAGTGATCGTAATTTTTTGGCCACGTCTGTAGATGAACTCTTGTTTCATTGTGTTTGCGGCATTTTTCATTGTTGCCGTCCGCGTCCACACAGGTCGTTTTGCAGCAATCTGTTCATACAAAGCTTATGAATTTATGTGTTTTTCCTTCATTTCGTTTGAGTCAAAATTTTTCTTTGTTTGTATTAGATCGTGCATCAAGTGAAATAGGTTCGATTTGTGCCACACAAATTCTCTCCAATGTGCAGAACTTTTGTCGACATTTTCCCTCTCTTCTCTTGCGTCTTACCCAGAAAACCGGTTTGCAGCACTTTTAAGAATAATCGTGTGGAAAGACCCAGTCTCCATAAATAACCAGACCAAACCAAAACCATTCTGTCAAATCAAGTCACATTATTAGCAAAGCAATGGATTCCGAATCAAGCTACCGTAGAGAGAGGACGTGCTTGCTGGTTTGTCTGGCGTCATCTGCTGTAATTAATTCTGTGTTGCTGTTTTGAAGTTGTTTTGGCCCCTTTGGAAGTAGAGAAGACAGGAGGCTGTATTATTTTACTTTTATTGGATTATTGTTCTTGTACGAGCCGGTCTTGGATTCTGTGGAGGAGGCGTGCCTCTGGCTGTCCCCGGGGCGTCCCTCTCGCCCCCTCTCCGGGACCAGACGCCATAACGGTGCTTTTGTTTTATTGGCTGGCAATTGTTTGTTGATCTTCAAATGTTTGGCGGTTAAGACGCCGTGGCTGACTTTGTTTGCCGTGCATCTTCTGGAGAATTCGATCCAGTTTTATTTTATTTTGCCGATGCTGTGGCCCTTTTGAGGACGCCGTGACTGTTTTACTGGTGGTTTCGATCCAGATTTGTTTGCTGACGCCGTGCTGATCCTGTTTGCTGAGTATTTGCGGGCGGTTTTGATCCAGATTTGTTCTGCTGCTGCGGAGGCCCTTTGGGGGCTACATTGGCTGACCTTGTTCGCTGCACTCTTGCTGGCAGTTAGGTCCAGTCTTGTTGGTGCTGAAGCTGAGGCCCTCTCGGGGGTAGGAGCCGTTTATTGCTGCTGCTAGTCCCTCGTGCGGATGGTAAAGGTCCCCACAAAGGGGGAGCTGAAGTTGATTAGGGTGCCGAAGGGTTCTGGTAGGAGTCCCCTTAAGGCACATGGTACTTCCAAGCTGTTGAAGAGGCTGCGGGAGAAGGAAGCTGGGTCTGAGGAGGAGGACTGTGAGGCCAACAAGCGGCCAACCCCCTCATACAAGGTAAAGAGTAAGTGTGCTACTCCTAGGTCCCAAACATTGATGGCTTCCACGAACATGGAGCATTCTGCGGAGGAGGACCGTCTTTTGTCATCCGAGCCCCCGTTTATACTGGGGGAGAGATACTGTGAGCTGCTTGATGACTTCCAGCGGGTCAATAAGGGCCCCTCGCCTACTCTCCGAATCCCTGGATCTGCCAGGGGTGTTTCAAATAATAACAGATTTGAAGATCTGGGTTGTGATGCGGTTCCCTCATCATTGCCGAATTCAGCGAGTGCAAGAAGAAAAGACCACAATCCCAAGGACCGACGCCGAGTTCCACATGGGTCAGAAGAGCTAGGTAGAGATTTAAGTAATGGTAATTCTCGGGAGGCAGGTGAGCTTAAGCCAGTCTGGCTTCCCCCTATATTTGTTTTTAATACCGTGCCTAAGGCACTAGTTGATGTCTGTAGGGAAGTAAATACCTCATTCAAGTTTAAAATTGTTAAATTGAGCCGTATGGCGGCTAAGATTTATGTTGATAATATTGATATTCATAAATTGATGCTCGAGGTTGCTAGGGGACATGATGGGACTGCGGCCTATACATTCACTCCAAGCTCTTCCAAGTCTGAGCTTAGGATATTGCGGGGTATCACCCCGGGCTACTCTTCTGAAGAAATTTTAGCGGAAATAAAAAATATTGCGCCTTTACTTCAAATACATAAACTGGAGCGATTTTCCACTAGGGCTTCCAGGGATAGGGGTTACGAACTGGACCTCTTTGCGGTGCATCTTCCGCCTGGGGAAGATATTAGACAACTGTTGTCGATCAGGTACATCTTGGGTCATAAGGTGTCTTTTGACAAGGTTAAGAGGAGGAGAGAAGGCATACAGTGTTACCGTTGCCAGCGATTTGGGCATGTAAGTAACAATTGTGCTTTTGGGCCTTTGTGCGTAAGGTGTGGCACAAATTGTGCAAATTCCTGTCCTAGGAGGCAGGAGGTGGATAATGATTATCCGGCCCCAACCCCCAGTTGCGCTAACTGTCATGGGGAGCACCCTGCAAATTTTTCTGGCTGTCCTGCCTACAAAAGATATTTAGATAGGCGTAGTAAGTCTAAGAAGGCGGAGGAGGATAAGAGGTCTGCCAGAGTGGCTTTTGTTAATGATGCGGTAGGCCTGTCACAGTTTCATTCTTCTTCCCTGGGTCAGGGGCTTGTAGATGGTGCCTCATATGCCTCTGTCCTCAGGAGAGGTTTTGATGCGCCCCTGAAGGGCGAAAAGCTAATGGACTTTTTGGGTGAGACTGAGAGAGTCTTTGGCATATCTCTGTCATCGTTCCTTTCAAAAATTAAGAAATTTGTGCCAAGCTACTTTGGTTTGCAAGAAGACAAAAAGGCTGAAGCCTTATTGAAGTTCTATCTTTCTCTGTTTGGAATATGAATATTCCTCTCGAATTTAAAGCAATAAATGTAAACTCTCTCATCTCTCATGAGAGAAGGCTTTCACTTGTAAAAGAATTGGAGTCCACCTTACCGCTTGCGGCCTTTTTATCAGAAACTCGTTTGTCCTCTAGATACCGTCCTGTCATAGGGAAGTACAATCTTATTAGGAATGACTTTGGTCGAGGCACCGCGATCGCCTTTAGGGATAACTATCGCTTCCGAAAAATTGACTGTGGTCTTCTCGTGGTTTCGGCAACTCTGATTGAGATCAGGATTAATATGAATAATAGAGAGGTTCCTCTCCTACTCGGTGCTGTTTACGTACCCTGCTCGGCTTCGGCTGACCTCATATCTGACTTACATACTTTGCGAGATGTCATCTCATGCTTTGAATATATTATAATTGGTGGTGATTTCAATGCTAGGCATCCGGCCTGGGGGGATAGGATCGTTAACTCTAATGGTAGTAGAATTTATAACTGGTACAGGGAGGAGATGTTGTTCAGTGTGGATATTGTACACCCCCACTCTCCTACCTTCCCGCGTAGTGGCTCGCATTTGGACTTCTTCATTGTTTCAGCAAACTTGGCTCGTCCTGATAGAACCTGTTGTTCTGCATACTTCTATGCGTCTGACCACTCTGCTCTGTCCCTTAGGATCAATGACTGGTACCCTGTATTTCCGGAGGAAGAACCTCCTTTGTTAAGGTCTTTTAGGAATACAGATTGGGATCTTTTCAGAGAAGATGTCGAGAAGTTACTGGAAGAGTCCTCGCTTACGTTTACTGTAAATAGAAACATGTCCAACTTTGAAATTGATGCTATGGTTGCTAGGGTCACGGAGGTCCTGTCCCAATGTCAGGAATCCCATTCTGAATTAACCTCGGTTAGGTTTGATGCATACCAGAAGCTTCCTACAATTATTAAAAAAATGTTTGAAACAAGAAAATTTTGGCTCCGCCGTCTTAACAGAATCTATAGAAGTCAGTGGAGTACGGACTCCCTGGCCTATAGGGAACTTTCCGCGAGAATTGGCTGTCTTAGCAATTGTATCCGCAACTCTTTAAAGTCGTATGTCAATTCAAAGTTCATCGCTAGGTTGAAAAAAATAAAACCATCTCCATTTGCTTTTAGGGAAATTGATAGAATTACCGGAAGAAAACGTCTTAAACTGAATATCGTTAGGGACCCTTTACTGTTTCGTGGTGTTGATCTACAGGACCTGGAGAGTAAAAGGGAAGCTTTCAGATCCTTTTATGAGGAATTATATGTTGGAGGGGGTCGGGATGAGTCTTTGGCCTCGATTCGGGAAGTGACTGAGCGGGTTAGTGACTTTAGGAGGCTTAACTCTGATCCTCTAGTTACTTTTGATGATGAAAATAGAGCGGATGACCCTGTGGTTGACGACAATTTAACTTTTGCCGAACCTTCGGTTGCGGAGTATTTTACTCGG
Organism: Machimus rusticus; assembly: GCA_951509405.1. Classification (NCBI taxonomy): domain Eukaryota; kingdom Metazoa; phylum Arthropoda; class Insecta; order Diptera; family Asilidae; genus Machimus; species Machimus rusticus. The sequence goes on from OX608054.1 coordinate 3,456,593, forward strand.
GAGCTGAATAGTAAACGCTCTTCTGCGGGTGATGGAATTTCTAATTTTCTTCTAAAAAAGGTGGCTGAAGAGCTTGATCCTTATATCTGTACTATTGTTAATAACTGTATTAACAATGGTTATTTTCCGGACGTGTGGAAGGAGGCTGCGATTGTGCCGGTCCCTAAAAATGATTCCTCTCGGGAAATTTCTGATTTCCGACCGATTTCCATGTTACCCAATTTAGGTAAGATATTTGAAAAGTTCATTCTCTGTAAAATAGAAAATCACTGCCGGGATAATAATATTATTCCTAATACTCAGTTTGGCTTTGAGAGACGTCACTCCACCGAACATGCTCTTCTGGTCCTTCACGATGAGGTTTCCAGGGGCCTTAGGAACAAGGAGTGCACGGTTGCGTGTGCGCTAGATCTTAGGAAGGCGTTTGATTCTGTTTGGCATGATGGTCTAGTGGCAAAAATGATTCAACTGGATTTTCCTTCTTACATTGTTAGATTGGTTGATAGTTTTCTGGCTAGGCGCCGAGGTAGGGTCAAGATTGGTGGAGTCTTTTCTGGTGAGTTTGACATTAAGGTTGGAGTTCCCCAAGGGTCGATTCTGGGGCCAAAACTCTTCAATATATTTATACACGACTTCCCGGCTGAGTATGGTGACTCGAAGTCGCTCCAGTATGCAGATGATACTCTGCTTTTTGCTAAACACTCTAGACCGTTTCAGGCACTTCTTGTGCTTCGGGATCATTTACAAGTTACATCGTCTTATCTTGAAAAATGGGGGATTGGGGTCAACCCTGAGAAGAGCCGCCTGATTTGTTTCCGGAATGCCTGTGGCAAGGGGCATCATCTTGCTCCTAGAGAGAGTAGATTCCTGCCGCTTTCACATTATGGTCGCGATATTCCTTTGGTTGAAAGGTTGAAGTACCTGGGTGTACTTTTTCATCATCGTTTCAAATTCAATTACCATGCCCGGAGTGTACTCAATAGGGCTAAATACGTTGTCTCTTGTCTGAAGCCACTTATCAATTCGAAGAGTCTTTCAACTGGTACTAAACTGCTAATGTACAAAACTCTTATTCGTCCTGTTATTGCTTATGCCTTCCCCGTCTGGGGTACCGTTTCGCCCACTGTGATTAGGGAGCTGGAGAGATTTGAGAGAACTGTGCTTAGACATTGCTTGTCTATGTATAGAATGCCTAATTTAAAACATTATCCTAACTATCGTATCTATGATAAGTCGGAGGTGATGCCTCTCTCTACCTACATGACTAATATGGCTTTGAAGAGGGTGGCTAGGTTACAGTCGCATCCTAATAGTCTTCTTCAAGATTTGTATAATTTTAACCTTAATTCTTCACTCGACTCGGAGTACTATTTGTCCCCTATCTCAATGTTTCAAGCTGGCTCGGGCATCTACCCTATAAATCATTCGGATTGTAACGTTCTTCCTTTTTATATTATGGCAGACATCAACCATTATAGAGGATGAGTTATTTCATGGAGGGAGTGTCTGACTAGCACGGCTGGCTTTGGCTCTTTTTGTGAATACTCTGTTAGGAGTTAGAGAGGCATATACCTTTCTCGTAGTGTTATAATTGACTGTACTGGCCTATTGTCCTGGCCAATTTTGGATGTAAATAACACTTTTGTTTATTACAGAACTCATAGGTGCTACTTATATGAATTGTAATTGCTTTACTCATAAGCTCTGGTCCCCTTATGGGTCTTTAGTAATTATCCCTTCTCAATTCATTTAATGTAAGTCTTTGAATACTCATATATTGTAATGTTTCCTTACCATTAATACTTGTATAATTCTACGCTGCTTTTTAACTTATTATAGAGCACATAGGTGCTAGTTATATGATTTGTAATTGCTTCACTTATAAGTCCTGGTCCCCTTATGGGACTTTAGTAATTATCTCTTTCAATTCATTTAATGTAAGTCTCTGAATACTTATTATATTTTAATGTTTCCTCACTGTTAATATGCCTGTATAATTTAATGCTGGTAACCCCAGTTCTATGTAACCTGTTCTTTCTATATTTATGTTACCTTTGTGTAGGTCGAATTATCACATCTGCGCTTTGCATATGTGATGGTTCTGCATGTTTAAATACCTAATTATATATGCCCACGCCGGGAGCAAGCGTGTATCAGTGGATTGATTCCAAAGACCTTTTGTATGTATAAGTACGTTAGCAGAATTAACACTGCCCCCTTGATGGTATTCATGTATGTTTTAAGCCAGGCATTTTTGTAGCCGGTGGCATAGTAAGTCTGACTCTAGTTGTCAATTATCTGATGTACTTTTAAAGCCTCAATAAATATTTGAATTGAATTGAATTAGCAAAGCAATGTAGTTGTAAAATGTCAGCTCGCTACTGGCATTTCTTCTTAACACTTATGAATACTGAAATATGTTTTTTGTATTCTAATAATTTTATCATTACTTAATTGCGTTTAATACTTTTAAGTGCTTAATTGTGGTTTATATTTGAGAAAATCACTCGCGCTGGAATTGCGCCTGGATATAGGCAAATATGTGCGGTCGGCTAAGTGCTAAAATACGCTGAATTGTATGTGGCAACTCAAAATGGTTTAACTCACACAGAGGGAAAAGCTGGCGCATGATCAAAGATTATCAACAATAAGATGTAACACTCCCGAAATTTTTTCTTTTAAAAATTTGACCATCAACATGGTACCGTTACCCAAACGAACTTGAGAATTAGATAGTAATAAGGACGTTATGTCTAAGAAAGGGATAAAAATTTGGGTAGAATTGGGGTGGAAATGGACCGACAATTGAAACACTCTACAGGGCGCCTCTTATTTTTTAGAACTTTTCTATAAACACACTGCATTTATCATTCATTATTGATTTTTATTTTTAAAATAAATAAATTGTGAAATAAATCCATACTCTCATATTATTGTAAGATAAATTCTTATTCTCATATTAGCTTAGTTAAGTTGTAAAAATTCAAGCCCACCCCGTACATTTCGCCATGCACGCACACAACCCACTCGAGGCGCCTTTAAAACTGCAGAATGAAAAAATGTAAACAAACGCATCTGTATTTAAGGTAAGTGTGTGCTACCTGCCTTTTCCCCCTTTTTCAATTCCAGGCCATCCCTATAGCTGGAACATTGGAAGGGGCACGCACTAATACCAACCACACACGCACACAACCCACTCAAGGCGCCTTTAAAAACCCGTGTAGAAAAAATGCTCACATTATTTTTTATCGCCGAAGGGGCTGCCTCTTTTTGTCTCGTTCGTTCGTATTAGAATTTACATAAGGAATTGCAGGTAGTAGTTCTTCACTGCCTGCACTAAAGCAAAACTTTTCTTGATACCGTTTTCGGAATTGCATTTGGGTTAGAGCTTTGCGCTTGTATAGAGGAGTGTCACATATCGTATTATTTGATGATCTTTGCGCATGCTGACCAAAATGAGCGAGATATGTAGGTTACAAAATTGAAATGCGAATGAAAGAGCTGCAGATATTTTGGTTTGGTCGGTTTTCTATGGAGATTAGGCATTAGACGCCTAATTCCAAGCTGCAAAACAACAAAGCTTTTGGAACAGCATTTTTCACGTTTCCTAAAACTACTTCGCTTTGCTTCGATAGGTGGATGAAAGCATACGGTTTTTCTTCACTACCAGCATGCAAAAATGCTTGCATTTGCTCGAAGCGATTTGATTCAAAATGATATGGAAAAAAATTGCTTAACCCTTTCCGCTCGTATGTCGAGCTATGCTCGACAGTTCTGAATTAGTTAAATTAATCGTCGTCTGCAAAGGTTTAAGGGTTCTGAACCCACACTTAATTTACCCTTTAAATTAAATGACGACAGCAAAGATTTTTCGTCCATAAATTTTTCTGGTCAAATATTTGTACATGAGAAAAGAAGGAAAGCCTCCTGATTTATTATTATCCGATTTATGTAATTTAGAACAAGGATATACTTTATTTATCTATGGTAAAACGCTTGTAGAACCTTTTAAAAATTTTCCTAATATTTCTCTTAAAAACTAGTTTGCATTCCGAAAAAAAAAACTAAGCCATTCGAATTCTATTGCCCACAAAACCGTAATATACCTACATACACTCATTTTCATTGAAATCCATCTGAGAAATTTTCTTCGCTAATCGCTATATTAGATTCACAATCTAGAATTTCCAAATACATATTCGAATTCTAAATTAGCGATACAAAATTTAAGATTCTTTATGATTCTCAATTTTTTTCGAGTTAGCTGAAAACATTTAAGAATCAAAATATGTACTCATTTAATCTAGATTGACGAAAACGAAGGTCTAATTGATAACGAAGCTGAGGAAGATATAGGTGCTGAAGATGACAATGAAGCTGAATCAGAAATAGACGCAGACGACGAAGGCGACACAGATGACGACGATGATGATAAAGACGCTACTAGTGTCGAGGTTGAACCTAAAAAATCGAAATCGCGTATAATAGCTGCATTCGAAGATTCAGATGAAGAGGTGGAAAATGCTAGCAAGGCTATTGATGGTAAGTGAAACTATTGCAGCAGCTCTTTAAAAGGCACTTAGTAAACAAAAAAAAACTCAGATATACTAACAGAGCCTCTTGTTGTGGAAAATGAACCTGAAAATCAGCTTTGGGCGAATGAGGAACCAAAAAATTCGGATGATGAAAACGAACTTTTAGAACTCTGTTCTGGGCGTTTTGATGCAACTCAAAGACCTGGTCTAACGCTTATGACCCAAGGGATTCGAAATATTTCAGATATTCCAAGCAGTTTACCACAACAGGACGAAAGGGTAGGGTGTTAAGACTTCTTTCAATTCCTTTTAATTCTCAGTTTAAGGACCAACAGGAAGAGGAAAAACAGGACCATAATTGTCTACAAAAAGAAAATGTTTTAAGACTAGAGTCATCTGATGAAGAGGAAGGAAACAATAAATCGATTAAAACTGCTAAAAATAATATAAAAAATAAGCAGAAGAAGAAATTAGGCTTTTCAGATGATGAGGATGATGCTGAGAATGTTGAACTGGAAGACATAGAAGACAATGACAATGAAAATAACTACGATGATGACGAAGATGAGAATGAAAATGAAGAAGAGGTAGTTGAAACTTACATTGACTACGATTCTGAAGAGAATGAGATCGAAGTTCAAATGAACAAAAATGATCGTCTAGCGAAGGCTGCAACATTCTTTGAAAAAGAAGCTGAGCTCTCAGAATCAGAATGGGGTAGTGCAGATGAAGATGAAAAAGATATGGACAAGTACGACATTGAATTGGGTGATGAGGACCAGTTCGATAAGCAGAAAATTCGAACAGAGCTTGAACAGATTCATCTGTAAGTATGATACACACCAAATATGTAGTTGTTTTTCTAATGTCCAGTTTACGATGACTGGCCAAACTATGTATTTTCGGAATCTTGTAGCCGAATTTTGAACAAAAGTTCCTTTAAGACATATGGCACACAATTCAGCTATAAGATTCCTTACCTATATAATTAAAAATGTGAAACATTCTGAAACCTACTAATCCTTAGACGAGAAATGCTGGACGAGGATATGCGAGATGTAAGAAAGATGAAAGAGATGTTCCTCGAAGATGAAGAAGATGCCGTCGCCAAGCGACAGAGGCAATTCAAATGGAAACACAACGAAAATGGTTTTAGTCTGGACAATCCAAACGAAGGAGATAATCCTGCTGAAGAAGGCGAGGATGAAAATGAAGAGATGTGGAGGAAGATGCGTCATGAAAGAGAGTTACTTTTAAAGGAAAATGTAATTACAAGTAAACGTTGATAATATTCTGGCCTAAATACATTTTCCTGTATTACAGCAGATTGAAAACAAAACAAGTGATTCATCTCCAGTTCCTACAATAGCAGCTACTTCCTCAATAATAATAACAAAAAGAATAACAGTCGTTAACAACACAAAAACGCAGAGTTCTGCAAATGTATTAAATGGCGGGGTTGATTCGCCTTTTCTTATTTCAAAAGTGGCTAAATCGGCTGTGCGTGGCTCGTTTTTAATTAGAGATAAGGAGACGTTAACCAAATTAGCATCGATTACCAAGGCTGATTCGGACGGAGCAGCTGGAGTTGCTTTAGGAAAATCTAGGAATTTTGTTTTTGCAACGTTATCTGAAGAGCAAATGGTAAGAATGAAATGCTTAATGCTTATTTTTGGGTTATAATTCCGCATTTTTCTTAAGGCGCTGAAACGCAAATCGTCGGACTTATTAGCAGAAGATGAAGATGACAGTCAAGCGAAGAAACAAAAATTCGGAGAAGTTGTACGGAAGAAACAACTAATAGATCATTTGCTGTAGTGCTTAGAGTTTTATGTTTTAAGAATATATATTTTTACTTATACTACAAAGGATCTTTAATGGTCCAAAAAATTAAGAATCTTTTGCCAGCAGAAAAAATTCAGACCCAAAACTTAGAAAACCCCTTTGCTGCAATACTTAAAACGGAATTTTACAATATCCCGGACTCGATTTTAGTATGCTGTGACTTAGATCCCTTGTGACTTTCATTTTTCCATTGCTCTACAATTCGCTTGAGTAATTTTCCGCTACTTTTAATGAGTTTTGCAAGATGTCAAAAGGTACAACAATAAAAGATGCCCTGAAAAAGTGGCAGGAGAAATATGAGAAAGATCCTATCGAAGCAAAAGACGTACAGCTTCAATTTCAGTGGCCACCTATTGAAAAAATGGACAGCACCCTTTCAACTTTGAAAGCCTGCGAGTAAACCCTTCACTTTAATAGTCTAGAAGATGAGATATATTCATCTTTTAGAAAAAACTTGTCTTAAAGATATTTTCAATTTGTTTTTCTTTCCAGAAAACTGAGTCTTTCTACAAATATGATAGAAAAAATTGTCGGTGTTAATGGAATGAGAAACTTAAAAATACTTTCACTAGCTCGGAATTACATCAAGTCACTAGCGGGAATAGTAAGTTAAATTGAACTTCTTAATTTTGTTAAAACCTAAAAAGCCGAATTGAAGGAAGCCCTTTCGGATAATTTAGTAGAGTTGTGGGTGAGTTACAATTTAATTGAAAAACTGAAGGGAATTGAATCTATGAAGGTCTTACGAGTGTTTTATGTGGCTAACAATATGGTAAAGGATTGGAGCGAATTTATGCGAATGTCTGTACCCCCAAAATTGGAGGATATAGCATTTGCGGGAAATCCACTTGTTGAAAATATGGATGATTCTGCATACAAGAGTGAGGCGATGAAGAGGCTTCCAAATTTGAAGAAATTGGATGGCGAACCGGTTGTTAGGGGCGTTTAAGCTTCCTACAATTGTTATTTTTTTCCACAAATTTAGTGAAGCTTTTAGAATGTGTAATATTATTAAAGAATTGCAAACAATTTAGCTGCTACTGCGGAAGTTAAATAATCTGTCGTACAGACTTGAAAAATAATTTCTCTAAAATTAAAGGTGGAAGGAAATGCATTCAGGTCTTATTATATTCAAATAAATAATAAATTTATTCAATAGATTCTTATTTGCGCTCTTGTTGTAGAAATTTTTGCAGCCTTCGCCTCCTTAGTTCACTTAATTCATTATGGTCGGAATTGTCAAAAATTTCATCGTCTTTGCTTGTCCCGGGCATTGGTTCTGAATTGTAACTTTCCGATAAATCGACGTGCTCCTCACTGCCTAAATCCTCAATTTTTACATCGTCTTCGAGCCGCTGAATGGCCTCGTCATCCTTAGACATCTCAAATGTTTTCGTTTTGTCCTCCTCGACCTGCGTTATCTTACTGCTAGAAGTTTCCTCTTGTGATGATGATGAAACTGCTGTCACTTGTGACGTTGATGGAGAAGATGTTGATGGTTGAGCTTGTTGCTCCATTTGCTGTGACTGGGGCTGGACAGTTTCTGGGATTGGAGGCAAACGGGCTGTTACAGCTGAATATTGATTCATAAGTGAAACAGATGCATCCAGGAGGAGTTGGATATTTCTTAGAAGCTGAAATTATTTAAGTAATAAGATAAGGTTTTCAGAAAATCATCATATTTGGCTAAAAGCGAAAATTCAGCTTTTGAAATTGCCAATTGCTGAATTACACAGTTGATTTCAATAACTGAAGTATTGAATCATTCAGGTATAGAAATACATAAAAGACAATCCTGCCATAAGTACCGTCAAGTTTTAGGCGAAACAAATTTTTTTTCTTTAAATTTGAAACTCTTAGCAGGTCAATTTATTTATTGTTTTTGTCGCGAGAAAATGGTAATCTATATATTAATATGTGAAGCGAAAACTTTGTACCCCTTTTTAAGCATATTGGACGAAAGGAGGAGTGTGAAATTTGGCATAAGTTAAAGTTTATGTAGAGAAGAAGTGCAGAAAGCTAAAATTTATATATAATATGTGTTATAAATACATTAAATTAAATAAAATAAATTCATTATTTACGTTCATACTGTCTATGTCAAACGCATAGTAGTCTGTTAACAAACTGTCGTAATTTTATTATTGATAGTGCCAATTTCAAACACATAGTAGGCTGTGTACTTTCGTATTTTTCATAGTAAACCCAGTAGGTCGAATTTCGACCATAGGGCGACCACTAGTGTTATTTTAATGCGCCTTGACATTTTCTTTAGCTGAGCTTAATTTTTTTGTTCTTAAGCATAGTACTAAGATCAAGTTCCGGCAGAATTTTATATGAAAATTTTGCCGGATCAAGTCTTCTGGCAGAAATTCGGTCGACAATTCGGCAAAAGTAGTACTAAGTATACAAGCAAAATTTTAAATGAATGTTTATCATTAAGATGGCACCACCGACAAGTCTCCATTAATTCTGCTTGAATTTTAACCATCCAAGTCGTTCTGAATTTCCGCCAAACGGATTTGACTGACTTATCGAATGTGTGTGTTCGTTTGCAGATATGGATGAGGCCCTTCTTTGTTTTATTATTTCGTCATCCACTAATACTTTTACAAAAGAAGCCGTGGATATAATAATTCCGAATAATTCATCACTCATATCTGTTTTATTTATCTTTCTTTTTGCCAGTGTCATATGTCACCACATGACAAAACATTCAGTTTCTCCATTCGTCTCCACTGAAAAATTCGGCTGGAAAAAGAACGACCAGATATTGGAGACTTGCCGAAATTCTGCCGGAACGTGATCTTAGTACTATGCTTTAAATGTCTACAGACCAAGGAATTATTTTCAGTCTTTTTACCTTTATTCTTTCTTCAACATGTCGCCTTTCATTGCCCTCTAAAGCTCGTAGTTCTTCATCAGTTAATGTATCCAGAGATGGTGGCATTGGAGGGGGTGGAACTGCATAAGGTGTAACAAATGGGAATGGCGGCAGTACCAATGGTGCTGTTGGCGCAAGGGGTATGGCGGCGGTTGTTGGGAAATTCGGAGGAGTTCCACCAGCGTTTTGAGTAAATAAGCTCGCAAACGGATTTTCATCTAAAAAAAGAAGCAATAGCAATTGCATAAAACGTCCAGAAATTTCGAGCAAAATTATACTTACTGGGAACATTGTTATTGTTGTTATTATTGTTATTATTTGCATTTATGTTGAATCCAGGCAAAGGTGTCTGATTTCCAGGATTATTCTGATTGGGATTTGCGGCGTTAGCTCCATCCGCTCGTGGTAGTGACTGAGAATTTGTTGGTGTCCTTAAAATGTTTAATCTGCAAGTCGGACACGTTTGCTGTCGTTGGAACCAGGATCGTAGACAAGCTGTGTGGAATATATGTCCACATGGCAATTTCTTTGAGTTGCTTACCATATCTTCCCTATAATTATAATTATTATTATGCTGGAAATTAAAAAAAGATGTGTCCTTAACAAACCGACAAATGATGCAAATATTGTCCGACATTGCGAGTTCCTCTGGAGTTGCATCAGGATACAAAGTGTTCATGTTTCGTATTGCCCGCCTTGACATTATAACATCATTTAGCGCTTTTTTGAAATTCCTAAATAAGAAAACATAGTTTTTTCAAATTAGACAAAAGAAAAATTACGACCATATCATTAAAATGAATACGAATAGTTTCGTTTTGTCTTTTACAACTGAATTTTTCAAAGAAATTAGTTTGTATAATTTTGAATTTAATTTTAGGGTAGTTGTAAACGGATTCTGCTACATACATAGGTGTGGCTTAATAGAATTCAGCTAGATACAGCAATAGCTGAATATATGGCAAAATGTTAAACGCCTTAGTTCTTACAGATATTTTCTTTTAACTAAATTACTAATAATGTTTTCACTTTCGAGGTAAATCGAATATAAGAAAAATTACTAGAAATATATAATAATCACAATATAATAAACATTATATGGAACTTACCTCATTGTATAGAACATCGGTCGGAAAACGAACATTGGTAATGCATAAATTTTGACCATGATAACAACGAACAGGGCATAAAGTATCACCTTGATCAGACCAATCACAAGCTCTGTATACAATAGAAACACCGCCTTATTCTCCCACGGAGTGTCAGCTCGCATTTCGGCTGCGTGGAGAACATATTTGATTGTTGTGTTCGCCACCATCGTGATAAGAATAGCGTACTCAAAGCCAAAAACCAGCTGGACAGTAGGTCCTTTGCTGATAGTCTGATTGTATGCATGGACAATCATTAGGTGATCAAGAACACCTAGAACTGCTAACAGACTTGTTACTCTTATGTGGAACAGCCAGCCGATTACAGGACTTCGTTCCATCTAAATAGTATCAAATAATATTTGTAATTAGTTCAAGCAATTTCAGGCGTCTTACTCTACGAAACGATTTCAGTGACTTCATTTCTTCTCTTATTGCTGAATTGGGTTCAAAATCCCTTATAAAATGAAATAAGAATAAAATGTCAAAACCCATTTGATATATAACTTCAGAGAGAGCTACTCTAAATTAGATATTAATACTTTTATAACGCATATTTGTATTTACTCAAATATTACACGTAGTTCAGTTAAAAAATACTATAGTAGGTCTTCATAGCACATTATTATAGATGAATATTAATTCTTAAAAATTTTGCACCCAGTTCAGCTATAAATAAATTTGAGGCGTTTCTTATACTAAATAAATAAAATGTTTAAAAATACTCACATAATCCACTCGTTCCTCAGCTAGCCAATGGAATGATTTGAGAAATAGCAGCACTGTAAATAGTGCTACAAATCGAGGATTAAAGTCGTCACGAAAGACTGTGAATGCTAAACACGTTTCGGTTAGGGCGTACCAAAACCGTTCCATTAAATGCTCAAATTCTGCAGGCCGTAATGCCCCAAAGAATATCTGTGAGAATTACCTTGATAGAAAGCCAATTGGGGAGGAAAGTAACGCACTTTGATATGCTTACCTTCTTAAGTAACTTCCCCAAAAGTAACACTACGACAAAAAACTGAAAATATATAACCTGCAAGAGGATGAGATATTAATAAGCAGTTTCGAGGAGTAGATACATATGTTGTGCAAGGGTATTGTTTTTTTTTCTTTTTTTTTTAATGAAGAAAGTATGGTGATTAGTGGGCAACATTTAAGTTTTGAACTAAAAGATTTGTGTGAGATTCATCTAAGTAAAAAAGCTGAAATTTTGTGTATTTTTAATGATAATTACTGTTTTAGCGTCTTACTAAGCCAATCTTAATTTTTTTACAAAAATAAATTTCCTTTCAATCCCTCAATCATTACTTAAATTTAAAGCCGTTAATATAGAAACGAAACGAATTTGAATCTAATAATAAAAAGAATTTTTTAAGCAATCGCTGAATTGAGCTTTAAATTCTTTGAACGAAATTCGAAATAACCATATTTAATTATGAGATTCCCTAATAATAAAATTCGTATTCTATTGATGGGACAGACAATTAAAAAAATTAACAAGACAAACTGGGTTCTGCAAAATTGGTTCATTAATTTCTTCAAAAATAAAATATTTGTTATAATACCTAAAATATTAATTTTACTTGTTACAATGTGCATACATACATACATACATATATACTGCGGAGCACAACTGTAGCAAAACGTATTGTGGTTGAATAAAATGCCCATTTATGTATGTATTTAAAAAATAAATAATTGTTTATTTTATTTTTTTCAATTATGCATTTTATTATATTTAAAGAAATTAAAATAATTTACTTAATTGAATTTGCGATATCTGAATTTAAAAAAAAAATCATAGTTTTTTGGGGCGTTCATTGCTGCACTTTTATACCGTAGAGAGAAATCCTTTTATTCTCAGGGAATCACACATTGAATACTTTCTGGGGTAATAACAAATGCTTGGATATTTATAAATAGTTAAAACTGAAAAATATACACGCAACGGTTAACTGTTGAATAATAAACAGTTAAAAAAAACTGAATTATTAAGAAAAATTACCAATAGACTTGAAATTAGTTTCCAAACTGCCAAGAGAATTAAAGATTCTTATGGAATTGTATCCAACAATACATCTGGAGGAAGATCACGAATGGTCTTATATCAAGACACTTGTTCAATTGCTCAAATTTTAACTTCAAAATCTAAATTATTCCAAAATATGCTGAAAGCATTGAATCAATTGCTAGTCTATGGATGAGTACTGCGAGCCTTGAAATGAATTAGTATGCCAGTACAAGGGACGAAGAAGCCTTCTATTTCGTTAAAAAATAGACCAGCTCGTAAAGAATTTGCTTGCAAATTTAAGCACTGGACAAGGAACAGCTAAAATTATTAAATACGGTTATATGTTCAGCTACTTCTATATTATTTATTGGTCTGACGAGACCAAATTTAGCAAATTTAAGTCAAAAGAAAAGAGCCAGTAATGGAGTAAAAATCTTGATGAATATCATCCGAATAAAATCAAAGAAATTCTAAGGCTTCAACATCATAATACGGGGAAGTATTTAAAGGAGTGAAGTCGGACGGTTTATAAAAATTGGAGGGATAATGAAAAAAAAAATTTCCCGGATGCTATTCATCAACCAAAAATTAAGGAGCAAAATGTAAAGTTCAACAAAATCGAGACCCGAAACACACCAATTGTAAAATCTACATTAATCTGGCCAACTTAAAGCCGAGGTATAAATTCTAAAAAAAATGTGTGGCATATGAAAAAAAAAATGCTTGTTAAAAGGATAAGTGAACAATGAAAAGGGACAGAAGATGTGTGGTAAGTAATACTTACCACAAATTGTGGAAAATTTATATCGAGGTACTTTTACAAGATTACCAAAACTAGACGAAGTCAAAGGATATTGGATTGATCATTAAATTATTAAATTATTATTAAAATTTATGGTGCAAAAGTTCAACTAAGGTTTTTTTTAAATGCATATCAAAGCAGAATTGTGAGTGCCTAAGAATTTTCTTATTTAGGATTATTTTTGAAAATGTAGCTGCCTGCCTGCCCGAAGTGAAACTCTAGTAATTAGCGAGCAGGCCGACATCGCGAGAAAGCGACATCGCGCGCAGTCAGAGTAATAAAATCCATCCATCCAATCCATCAGTGAATGTGAAGTAATGAATTTGGGATTAAAAAGCGTGTTTAGTTGAGTATTTAATTTAATTGATTTGGGCATTTTTCAGGTGGGTTCTTTTGGACTATCAGCTTGTAATTATTGTAGTTGGAGTGAAGCAAGCATGATGAAAGTGATTTTAGGTAATCAATTAACCATCCCGTAGGAGCATACATATATTCGTAATTTATGGGTGATCTTGACACAAGTATATCCGTGCCCTACTCAGGTATGTCCGTGCAGCCTGCATTGTTAATTGTTACATGTCCGTGTTCAGGGGGATGCATTCCCGACACAGGTATTTACGTGCAGGTCATTTGCTCAGGTACATATGTATGTCGGGGCCTTATATAAACCCACGGGATTATTAACTATATATAATATTCAAATACCGCAAATTCAATTAAGTTAAAATATTTTACTTTCTTGAAAAAATAAAAAAAAAGTTATGGTCATTTTATTCAACCATATCACATTTTGTTACAGTTTTCCTCCTGTGTAATGTATTAAGAAGAAAGTATCCTAATTATCAGCATTTACTTATATTTGAAAGAAACTTCCATCACGTGATATTTTAATAATTTCGGCTCTTTAGATATGCATCGTGTGGATTTAAGCCGCTAAAAGAAAGTAGATTGCATGTTGAAGAAGAATGTTTTTAGATGAATCAGGACAGATTACGCTCTGTGGTTGTAAAATTTAACTGAAATTTTAAATAAAGAATATTGCTAATATGTCCTTATTCTGTACTCCGGTTTTTCAATAAGTTTTGTTTATCAAGTTTTCTAAGACAACTGGATGTTCATTTTTTCAGAAGGGGCATTTAGAAAACAAGCCAAATAAGCTCGGAAGGATTTGCTAGGGACTTTTAAAAGAGTGCAAGGAAAAGTGATAGTATTCTTAGAAGCCTTAGAAGCTGGGGACAGTGTGAGAATCCCCGGGTGATCTGAGGCTTCGCAATCGTCCGCATCTCGGGAGGCCTGCGTCAAAACAAACACTAGGGACCGCCGCCTCGAGCACCATCCCACCGCTCTAGAAACACCTGGAAATACTCACAGCCATCGAGGGGCCCGACTTGGTGATGTAGACGACCGAAGGGTAGAACTGCTTCTTCTGTAAGTACGCATTTCCGATGACAACGGCCGTGAACAGGAGGCTCAGCGCTGATAACCCAAGTGATCTCATTTTGACAAAGTTCCCAGCCAAATGGCTGATTGTCTCGAAGAATATGTTAATTTTGGTGCGTTTTATCGATAATATCTGCCGTGAATACAGTATATTTTATAGATCCGTATAGTATTTAGAATTTTTTTTTCCAGAATACCGAACTTCTTTTGTTGTTTTTAACACTTCAACTCAAAAAAAAAACCTTTGACGGCGAGGTACACGTATGTGTTTTTGTTGGGAACTGTCAAAATTGTGATTTCGAGGAACATTTTTTTTTTCATTTGAGCGAAAAAGGGTTTGGATTGGTATGGAAAAAAATTGTGTGAAATGTCAAAAGTGAGCGAAAATTTTTCTTTTAAAATGAATTGCTTCCCGAGATAATAGTTAATTATTTATTATTATCAAATATTTTTGCACTTATCTGTTAATATTTAACAGAAAACTATTTAAAGAATTAAATATCGTAGCAATAACATTTCCAAATCGGAATTTTCAGGTCACGGAATTTCTTTGGTATATTTCAATGAGTGTGGCAGCACTTTCACTGTTATCTCAGCGAAATTTAAGCAAACTGTCAAACTGTGATAAGTATTTTAGACGGTCTCGTACTGGATTCCTCCTCAGTTTTTTTAAATTCTCGCCGAGATATCGCCACAAAGTTAACATGGTTCAAGAAGAAAAAGTTCAAGGCTGGGAAGCCTTCCAAGAATTCGTCTCAACACTTAAGGGAAGCGAAATTTTAAATATTTACTTCACCGGCTCCAAAGACTCGGATGGCAAAAGTTGGTGCCCCGACTGTGTCAGCGGTAAGTTTACCTCGATTTCTCTAATAACCGAATTTTTCTGAAGATTTACCTTTAATTAGCTGAACCTCATGTAAGGAATGGTCTGAAACACGCCCCCGAAGGCTCGATATTTCTGCAGGTCGAAGTAGGAGAGAGATCTTAGTAAGTACTCAACCACCTTGCCGGAGTTCTCGAGGGATTTTTGCTAATTTAAAATTGCTTTTTCAGCTGGAAGGACACCAAGAATCCCTTCAGGACGGACAAGAGCACAAAACTCAGTGTCATCCCAACTTTAATGCGGTGGAAATCTCATCAAAAATTGGAAGGAGCGCACTGTGAAAGTGAGGATTTAGTTGAGATGTTTTTCAGCGATGTCTGAATGATAAATAGGATTTTTTAGAAATAAACTGAAATATACTGACTGTACTTTGAAATTCGTTCGTATTCTCATGATTAAGCACTCCTTTATTTAAAAAGACTTGGTGCATGCTATTTGAACTTAGCTAGGAGCACCATTTCCAAATACGATTTTATTCTTTCGATTGTTGTAGCTGAATTTCTTGATTAAAAGAATTTTTCCCACGATGATACTATCTTGTACTATTAAGCAAAGTAGTTTTTGAACTTGAATTGCTCATCAGAACAGTACGGATGCATTCCCGGATATACTATGTATTGTTTACATATATATATTCTATTAAAATGTATATGATACGAAACAGTAAATTTAGAATTTGGGCCTTCCAGTTTTTGAATATTAAAATTCAGCTGTTCTAATTTAAAGAATTTAAAGTTGCCTTTTGCTACTAAACATAAATTGCAGCACCGTTGAATGTTTTAATTAAATAAGAATCTCTTGAGAATTGTATTTCTTTCTGCTAAGAACCAACAAAATACGCTACTTACAGATGCTAAACCGGTTTTTACTCAGAGTAAAAGCCATGAAACGCAAAACTCTTTTTTTTTTTTTGGGTTCCAAAATGCCTAGGGTTTGAAAAACCTAAGTGTGAAGTCTCAGGATTTAAATAAATTCATTTTCTAATAAATATTTCTAGAGAGAAGCTTTGAAAATTACATTTTATATAAAACGTTGAGTTAAATTTAAATTTTGTTTAGATTTAGACTACTTTGAATTAAATAATTTAATAACAAATTTAAAGATTCTTGCGACATACAAAGAGATAAGTGATGCTGGTGTGTTATGACGCAGAGTGTTTAGTCTCTTAGTAACGTACTATTGAATACTTTTAGAAGTTCGCGTTTAAGAATTGCAATTGTTCGCAGAAGCCAAACCCGTGTAGAAAAGCTCGTGCAGTTTTTGAAGTGGTGCGATAACATCTTTAGCTTTTTATCTCTCTTATCCACCATAAGTCGCCTTGAGATTTTTACTTATCTAAAAAAGGCGAGCCCTATTAACATAAACATCGTATCTTAAGTGCTATGCGTCGTTAGAAAATAAACGATTTCAATTATCTTAACAAATTTTCTTGTTATTTTCTGGAAATTGACTGGGTTAACATACAAGAATCGTTTAATACTTAAAAAAAACCTCGTATCTAGCGAATAGATAACACACGAGCACAAGCCAGGCACGAGCCACCTGACCGTTTGATGGCACTTCTAAGACACCTTTCTTCCTCCGTGGAGGGTGTTTCGAGGGGACTTTCTAGTCGCATTGCCCTTGATTGGGGTCCTTGTATGAGAAGCATTACTCTGCTTTTTCGGTGTTTTAGCATTCGGGCGCCGAGGTGAATTAACTTTGCAAGTCTTTCTTTTTTTCGGAGTTCGTCTCCCAGGGCTGTTTAGTATTCTCTGGAGATCTGCATTCTTGATCGCAGTAACAGCGTTAACTGTTTCACTTTGCGATAACATTTCGCCATCAGTGACGATGGTTTCCAGAAGGTTTCTATTTGGGCACTTCGATATGCTGAATTTCTGGCGTTTCTGCACACACCCAGGGGTCTTTGCTGGATTCCTTCTTTTTGGAGTTCTCTGCTGATCTGCAGCATCTGTCTTCTCTTCATGTCCCTTCATAACATTTCGTTTTAAATCATTCGAAGTCAATTTAGCACTTCCAGGCTCGTTGCCCATTCCATCGAATAATTTCGCCTTTGCAAGTACCATTCCCGCATTTTGCGCCCTAAGTCGGGCTATAGACGCTCGTCCATTCTGAACAGTTTCTACTGGGGTTAATGGAGCCTTTACAGCCTGCCTCAGAATACTTCCTGGGGTCTTTCCCACCTTTCTAGGCACAGAGCTGGGAGGAAGCATCGGCGTTTTAATTTCATTTGCTGGGTTTTTTGATGCAACTATCGTTGGGGTTGCAGCAGCCTGTTTTGGAAACGATGTGGCAAACAAATCTGGAGAGGCTTCATAGCTTATATCAACACAGTGACTTTTACTGATGTTTCCAACTGGTGAGTCTTTAAAAAACATTTCTCCTGCTGTCCACATCTCATCCTCAGTCTGAGTGCTATTTTGAGTTAAATCTCTTGTTGTAGAAGTGCTTGGAGCTGGAAGTCCAGTCTGAAGTGTATTTGGCCGTCCCCTCTTTAAATTCGCTTTTGGATAGATCGCCATGGCACTAACATACGACTCAGGCTCCTCACCCCGTTTAGAAGAGCTTATATGCCAAGTCCTATTCCTTGAAAGTCTAATATTTTCTTTAGACCTTCGCCGAATGGTTCCAATTTTTCTTGCACTGGGAGATCTCATAATGCGGTCTTCACCGCTCCTTCTAATCTTCAATTCCCTACTGAGTCTTTTCGCTAATTGATCAGTGTTTGGTGATGAAGTCATGCTTTCAGTCTCTTCCACAGTCTTTTCAAATTTATTTAAAACCCTCTCAGGTCCGCTTAAGCTCAGCTCCATCTCGTTCTCTGAAGCTGGAATATCCAAAACATTGCTAAACTCCTGTGAGATCCGTGTTTCGATAGCTAAAACCCTCTCTTTGATAGCCTCGTATTCGCTTTTTGATATACGCACGTAGTCTGATTCGGAGGTTTTGTCGCTTCCATCATAGCTTAGTAGTCCATCGGAACACTCCGGGAGAGCGTCTCTGAAATGCTGAGGTATATCCGAAATACAAGGCATTGATATAACCGGAGAAAGTGGTCTAATCGGATCTGCTTTGTGAGTTTCATTCAGTTGCCTTTTTCTAGACCATGGAGCTCCTACAACACTCCAGCGACGCTCCATTGATGGAGCCTGTTGCTGGACATTAATTAACGGTGTTTTCATGTGACGTCGTCCTCCTAAACTTAAACGTTTCTTCGTTTCCCTGAAATATCTAAAAAATTAAGAGTTAAATTGTTTCCTTTGATTTCTTTTAAACACAACTTACTTGGCGCAGACAGGTGTATTCGGTAGAGGACCACCACTATCCGGGAGCATTCCGAGGATTTCTTTTCTAGAGTTAGGTATAGTGTTAAAAATATGAACGGTTTGGAGAACGGAGGGTACATACTTCTTCTTGGCACTAAAAGCAGACGTTGCCTCATTAGCTTTTCGTTTTTTCGCCGATTTTGTCAAGCAAGGCGTTACAGCGACTTTCGGAACAACGTCTGGAGTGTTCTCGAGATTCTCCGAAGACCCGATAGCTCCGACAATCTTCTTCAGCCCATTGAACATACCTACAAATTATTTAATGTAAAATGTGAACAAATTTCTAGAATAAATTAATTACGAGTTAGCGAACCACTTCGTCTTTTCTTTTTCTTCTTGTCGAACTCCGCTGAAGTTTTGCACGGTGTCACCATAGAGTGATGGAGTTTGTCCGCAATGCGGTTCGGCAGGACCCCAATCATTTCTGCGTTTTCGATGAGAATTTTCAAAACATTAACGTGATTGTTAAATCGAATTCCGGTTATGTCTGACACCGGCATGAGGCCGGGAGTAAAGATTATGGCCAAATTTTCTATGGACATTTTATTCTCATCCGCTTTTAGGGAGACTGTGTTGAGGAACTGCATGAAGAAAGCGAGAGTGTTGATGGTCAGCGGGGGTAGGAGCAAGCAGGTCATCAGGATTGCTTTTACTCGATGGTCTCCGATGAGAAAGCTGCGCAAAAGGGCCTCTTGGATGCCAGGTGGTAGCAGTGGGTCCGGTAGTTCCCGGAAAAATGATTTGAGAACGTTTGCCACGTCGATAACGTGGTGGGAGCGGCCAAGTGGTAGGCCTGCTTCGAGGCTTGACTGTAATTTAAATATTACGAATAAGGAGGCATATAATTATAAAGCAAAGTTTTACACTTTAAATTAAATTAATACTATGAACATAATTCTACACAAAATGTCAAGTAGAATTGTGAAAATTAAATTTTTGTCATCATTACCGCAATGCATTCATGAAAATGTGTTTTTCCACTTATTTTATTATTTTTGCAAGTCGCACAACTAAGGCTCATTTCTTATAGAATATTTTGTTTATATGATAAAAAATTAAACTTATACAGCCCGAAGAATTGAAGAAACGGTGAACTCGTATTAGTCCAAGAATTAAATGTTCTGTGCCAGGAATAATTAGTAAAAAGCCGAAATTTGGTCAGTTGTTTATTTGACTGCTAAGTGATATATTTTAAAAGTTACGCCCTTCATCTCGGGGAGGCATGGCAAGATGCTTCTACCGTAGCGAAAAATTGGCTGAGCTATTTTATTAACCTTTCAAATTTTTATGCAACCGAAATTGCACTCACCCTTATTTCTTTTTGCCTCAGAGACGATCCCGCTTTCCGGAAAAGACCCTCGGTCTCAACGTGTTCGAGAATTCGCTGGCAAGCATCGGCTACAAAGAGAGGAATTTGCACGATACCTCCGTTCGCCAAAACAACATCAGTTAAATCCAAAAGGTGTAGATGGGTGCGAAATATCCTTTTCCTCACGCATTTATCCTAAAATTGTAAGAAAATAGGTGAAATAAAGCGCGGTACTTTATCGGATGCGAGCTCAGTGTACTTGGCCGACTTTCTGTTTCTTCTCTTTGCGATATTTCACGCCTAATTCTTTCAATTCACCGATTATCAGCGTCGATAGCTCTTCTTTATTTAATACATCGTTTATTAGCATTTTCACAGAGCCTCAAAGAGGCTTTAATTCGCAGCGAACACGGAAAAACACAGCTCTCGAACTGTCAACGGAATTTTTGCTGCCGGGTTCCCTTTTGAAATGTTTTGCTACGGTATTCAGCACTCAGCGATTTGTTGTTTCTATGCAAAGATAGGTGGCGCTGGATACGCTTTGAGATCGATGTGATTATTAATTTTGATTGTTTTTCGGAGGAACAAGGTTTGTTTCAATAGGGAATTTTATAATTGAAGTTCGAGGAATATAATTTGCCAATTAATAACTGGCCAGCCTGCTTAAATTCGTGAAAGTAATGCGAGAAAGTGACGTTGCACGGCAACACTCGTCGAAATCTGTCAGAGTGTGAGAGAGTTAACTTTCGCCCGTGGGTGCCACACTCTGCTGTGTGTGTCGTGCGTGTGCGGTCAGTTTCCGAGAGGTTTTTTGTTTGACTTTTGTTAGGCGGAATTTTAGCGCTCCACCGAGCGGTGTTCGTCCCGGTTAAAAAGTTCGTGACAGGCTCCGATCATTTCGCAATCGCTGGACTATCGAAAATAATCGGCAATTGAATGCACACAACACCTCGAGCCAATGAAAATATGAGCGAAGATGACAGGGACATTGACATTGAGAGCGATGTAAAAGCAACAACACATTTTTACCTCCCTCACCTCCGTGCCCGCCACGGGGGTAAGATTTGGCAAATTTTCTCTGATCGGATGCGTTTCCTCAATCTCGTTGCAGGATGATAACGACTCAGACAACATACGGCTACCCCAGAGGCACGGAAATAGTCAGAATTTCTCCCAGGTAATTGTTTTCTTTGCGGCTCTGGCGGGCGCAAGTTTCCTGGGGACAGATCTCTTCGCCTTCGCATGCTCGTCAACTTCCCACCTGTCAAATATCACGTGTTCGCAGCCAACGTGAAACTCGCCTTTTGTTGACGGCGCTCCCACTGTCCGGGAAGGCGGGTGACAGGCGGCAGCGGCGGTAATCGTTGGCGCTGAGCGGACCGAGGAGTGCCCTTCACCCCCTTCGACCGATATTCTGCGGTGCGAGCCATTTCAACGATGAGATCACTGCCCCAGAAAAGTGCATCGACTTTGCAGAACAAGTGACGACATGTACAGGGACATCCTCACTTCTTTTCACTAGCTTTCACTCAGGTGCAGACGCACCTAGGACGTCCCATTTGCCTTCATAACGATAATAAAAAGATGCTCCAAAGACTGCACACATAAACCAACGATTTAGAAAATGCAACAAGCAATAGTCCCATGTCGTTACTGCAATATTAGAAAATCTTTGCTAAAAAAGCCAGCGAAACTACAAACAACAAGGAATTTAAGGAACTTATTCAAAAAGCAATTGAGTCTAGTGATAGCATAGATTACAAGAAATTAATCAATAAAAATTATATAAAATCGTAGAGGATTACATAAGAGAGAAAATCTCAATGATTTTGCAAAGTAACAAGTTAATATAAACAAGGTAATAGAGAATACGTAAACTTAGAATCGATAGCAGCAAGTAATCGACATTTTGATAACTATAAGCAACAAAATATCAAAAGGGACTATTTCCACCTTATGATAATTCAATGTTTTTTTTAGGTTTCTTGCCATTTTAGCTGATTAAGACGTGTAGTTGAACTGAAATTCAATAATTTTCATTACAAAGTTATTTTTTCCATATTGGTATTGAAAGAGGCACTACTTCTTGTATGGATGGAAGTTTTGCAAAATATCTGAGGAATATAAGAGATATAATAATAGTAAATCCTCTCACATGGAAAATCTGAATGGAAAGTGATAAAAAAACAAACATACTATTCAATAGAAAACTTTATATGATGGGGTTAGTTCTCGAGTGCACAAAAAAAGCAGGGTAGGGTAAGCATTAATTATGCACTTTATCAATAATATAAATGTAAATGATTTCTGTGACTACTTGAGAAAAAAAAACATGCATTATCCTGATATTTAAAGATTGAGATATACATATGTATAGTCCTGGATGCGTAGGAGTTCTAGCTAGGCAATAAACTTGGCTCAACACCTGAAATCGTCCACATTCGACATGCTCTTAATTTCTAACTCCAAGCATTTTAATTTTTTCAGGTCGGCAGAAACCAGGACGGTTCACTAAGAGAATCTTTCACTGACGTAAGTATTCGCTTACACCCTGATTTTGGTTGTTACTTACAATTTAAATAACGTGACTGTTAACATCTAATTACAATGTTAAAATTTAAAACATTTCTTTCTCTTCAATATTTCTAGGCTGAAAAGCGGGCACACCATAACGCACTAGAAAGAAAGCGAAGGGATCACATAAAAGATAGTTTCACTTGCCTGCGAGAAGCAGTACCCTCTTTACAAGGCGAAAAAGTAGTCAGTCTCAGTATATCAGAATACAGTTCTTATTTATATATTTTACTTCAAACAATTTCAGGCAAGCAGAGCACAAATCCTCAAAAAAGCAGCTGAATATATACAATTCATGAGGAGAAAGAACCAAGTACACCAGCAAGATATTGATGACTTGAAGAAACAGAACAGCGTCCTTGAATCACAGAGTAAGATAATATATGTCGCGTGATTCAACAATTCAATATATTGACTATGTTCAAGATTTCGGATTCAGTAGTCGTCCTTTCAATAGCTCAAAAGGAACAATAGTTGCGCAATTGTTGATAAAAATCTAAACTCTTACATTATGCAGCTTTATACATTATGAAAATCGATTCTTCTTTATGTAGCTCAATTACATGCTACAGGTCGTGTTTAAGATTCTCATTTTTGTAATTGATTCAGGTTTTAGAAAATTTATT
Organism: Machimus rusticus; assembly: GCA_951509405.1. Taxonomy (NCBI): domain Eukaryota; kingdom Metazoa; phylum Arthropoda; class Insecta; order Diptera; family Asilidae; genus Machimus; species Machimus rusticus. The sequence continues at coordinate 3,479,982 of OX608054.1, forward strand.
TTCTTCACTCAATTGATCAATCCAATTTAGAAAAACCAGCCGACGAATAGCGCAGTTCTTGAACGCAATTCTTCTTTCAATTAAACTTTAAGGTCTAAAGGTCTTATTTGTTTTGCACAATGGAAAGTTCTGCATGGCTTCTAATATTTTGGAAAGAAAACACAAGAAAAGCAATTGCTTAATTCAGTTGTCGATAGGAAAAAACTAAATATTCGAATCCGGATCATGTTGTTTTGCAATTTCTGACTCAAACCAGTTTAAATGATGAAATTCTACTAAAATTCCTAATAATAAAATTTTTTAATTCTATAGTTCGGCAATTAGAAAGAGCCAAAGAAAGCTTTGCTCGAGGTGATCCGTCCGATCTCCATATCAAATCAGAAACGGAAGAGACAGACACATCAGACGCTGAAGAATTGGAAATAATTGGCCGACGGAACAAGAAACTGAAAACATCTAACTACCACACGTAACCGCAGCATGTAACGTTAATTTATTTTAAGACTTAAGGCGTAGATAAAAATTTAAGCGAAACGTGAGGACAAAACTACATATATATATATATATATAAAAAAGGAGCAATCGACACAACATTTTTATCTCACCTGAACGGACCCTAAGATATTCGCAATTTTTCCAATTTTTAGTGTATTTCAGAGTTTTATTTCTTAAAATTCAGTTTTATATAAGAGGATGAGTGTAATTAAAGTAGCAACTTTATTCGAGACTGCTCAAGATGTTTTGATTGTTTTCCTTATCCCTTAAATTGAGACGTAAAATTTTCGGATCGATTGGGGTCCTCGTATATTCTTTAGACGGTGTATGATTGTGCGGGTGGAGGGTCAGCATATGTGGGCCAGGCAGGAATAAGGGCCACAGATCGGAGTTGATTAACACATCGTCGTGGTGGAAGGAACCAATAAAATTCCTCCTTGCTTGCCGCCACCTCGTTCATTTGTTTCTCTGAACCCTCCCCCGCAAGTCTTACTTTCACTACATTTGGTATCAATTTGAGCTGGATTCAGGATATCTCCACTTTGCAACTGACCTTCCCGCTCTCCTTGACCCACCTAGACGTGGATGTGTACAAGCCAACTAGCTAGTCATACAAACTGGACACTGAGGGTAGTAAGTAGCCAGTTGGTCACTTTATACCATTTTGCGCCTGGCGGTAGCCGCAGTTGGGGCTGGGGGGGGCAATAAAACCAAAGTTGCGTCTTATTGACCACATAAAAAAGACGGAAGCCTCTCTCGGTTAGATGCCGGTAGAAATTGAAGTTTATTCATCCGAAGGCATCTGATGGAGATGGAAACTGGTTAATAAAAACCCAAACGTGACACACATTTGGTACAGCACCGACCACTCTTTGGGGGTGCTCCTGTGTGAGCGCGAGTGAGGAAAATACCACGAGAGGCCCCCATAAAGTAGCTCCCCGAGCTGAATGGGTATCATATGGGCGGCCAAGTTGAGACTTGGCGAGGTAATGAAAGAAGAGGATATGCAAAATATGGCACGGGTGACGGTATTCCGCCCCGTCCAGGGAAAGTGTCCTTTTTGTTATGGTGGGATGGCTTTATTAAAAGCAGGAAATGACCTTTTCGATGTTTCCTTGTGGAAATGAAATTGTCCCCGATGGAGCATTTCGGGAGTGGATGGAATGGAAATAATTCTCTCTGACCCGTTTTGTTCCATTGTTGCGTTTTTCAGCTTAGTTCTGGCTCGTTTGACCTTCTTACGGGAGGAGTTCTCATTTACTTTTCCGGTAGGAGATTTAAAAGTAATGATAGACAACCATTCGACGGAATTTTCCATTCGGTTCTTCTGAATAATTTATTTGTGCGATTAGTAGAGGACCGATTTAAAAAGGTAACAACTTTTGTTTGGTATTGTGGCAATGTGCTTGGATTTTAAGCGTTAAGATTTTTAGTTTAGTTTTATTATGGGTCCACATGTAGGTTACTGGAGATTGTCTATTTTATTATTCTAGGAATGCGATTTTAAGTTTTCCTTTTAATTATTTAAAAACATTTATTGGAAATTATTAAACTGATTCTAATAAAATCATTTTATCCCTTTCTGTCTTAGTCCTACACATAGTTCAAAATATCTACAAATATTTAAAACGTTCATAAAATCGTGCAAGCATTATTATCAGTTTAGTCGAATAGTCTTGAAGAGAATTGGCCTCAAGGTAAAAAAACAAAAGAAAAACCAATTCTTTCAATTAAGCGAAAATAGCACACAATATAAAAGAATTTCAAGAAACTTATCATTCGAATTTGAATGATTGGAAACGAATAAGTTTAATTAAAAAATTTTTGTAGTAATACAGGTAGCTCAGTCTTATTCTGATGGGTTACAGAAAATACAGACCTAAATAACAGCTTTAATAGTTAAACTATTAATAGGAGGACAGATAGACTGAGAAATTTCCGATCTTATTATTCATATATAGAAATGTTTTTTTGCAAACATTTAAAAGTATCCCCAATTTTTACTATTCTTATGCTTAGGCATATGATTTCTTATTTGAGTTTTCAAAAACTGCGCTCACAACAGCTTTTTTGTTTAGGTAGGTACACCTATTTGACAACTTTTTCAAGTTTGAATTAACTGTTTATTACTACATATAATATTTACTTTTTGTGTCATATAGACATGGGTTTCGGCGTTTCGCGCCCACTGTCCTATCAGGAGTAATAACTGTGTTTTTTTTTCATAACGGATCCGGTTCTGAGTTACCTAGGAAATTCTGCATTGATTTGAATTAAAAAAACAGTCAACTATATAAAGACTAAGTTTTGCGAAAAACGCATCAAATTGCCATAATACTTGTCCATTCAAGCTTTAAATCTTGAACCAGATAAATTTTTGCAATACATTTTTGACGCAAATTAGGTGTAAATCCAGGCAATTCGATCTTATGTTCACGAAATAAATTAACACCCCTATCATGAATTCCGCCGGAGACTCGATTTCAAGTCCGCTCCACTGAACGCTATCATGAGTTCCAACGGAGCGGAATAAATTTTCGAATATTGTTCCAGTGGAAATTTTCGTATCATGGATCTCCACTGAAACGTCAAATTGTGCAATTTTCTCTCCGTTGGCTAAACGCGGTGGAACAGAATTGTTTTTACCGTTTTTTACGTATTTACGCTAAGTAAAATCTTGCTTTTTAACGCTTACTTTGCTTGTTAAACGAAAACATATTTAATATTGAAATTCCACTATTGTGTGTTTGGAATTATTCAAATAAATAAATAATTTGTTCTTGAACAGTTTTTATCAAACAATGGCGAAGACGACAACTGCTTCGTAATACAAAAAAATAATAAATATGTTATATAAAAGGGAGTGCATAACGAAAGGCTTCCCGAATGCGGAAAAGTCGTTATAAATTCGTTTTTTTCTTTAATTAAATGTATATTAGATTGAATAAATTATAATGAAAAATGTATGCGACGTTACTCAAATTTAATGGATAATTTTGGTTTCACCTCTCTTGTCTTAAATTTCTGTAGCTGCAAATTATTTTCTTCTTCAGCAAACAAAAAAAAACCAACTCTATCCATTTTCACATAAAAACTATTCAGTTTAATTTCAAAAACAACGAAGAAATGTCTGACATTTGACTCGCAAGATAATTCGATCTTAAGTTACGTATGGCAATGCTCTTCATCAATTCCAGCGGAATTCATGATACTCTTTCGAACTCCGGCGGAAATTTCATTTCGAGCGGAATTTAATTCCGCACGGAATTCATGATAGGGGTGTAAAGTTTGATATGGGTTACTATTCATAAAGGAACCATCACTTGTTGATTGAAAACTGGGTTTCACTGGTTTCACTCAATAGCTCCCATATTTTGCTACAAGCTAGTTTTCGACATTTCAAACAAAAGTTAATATAAACCACATGGGAATTTTAAATTTCCATAGCTTTAATGTTTAAAGAGTTATAAATTATTAAAGGAGGGTGGGCAGAAATATATGGACCCCAGCCTAGGAACCAATAACGACAAGAGGAAAGGAAAGGTTTTTGCACGATCTATTACACAGACAAATTTTATCAATCTGAATCAACAGAATCTTCGGTAAATGTTTTGATGATGGGACCGTCGGTCGGGGGGAGGGGGATAGGGGAAGGTCCAAGGTTACGAAGAAATATTAAATAAAATTTAAAATTTTCTGATCTTTTGGAAACCAACGTCAAAAATAGGGATCTACTTGGATATCGTTAGGAATGTATTGCTACCATATGCAATAAACGAAATGCCCGAAAGTTGGATTTATCAGGCTTCAAAAGTATCGATAATACTATCGATTGGTATACCGTTACACAACATCATAACAAATATACGGCGCAGGCAAAACAGTTCTTATAAAATATGAAATTTAATATTTTAACAGGCTTCAAAAGTATCGATAATACTATCGATTGGTATACCGTTACACAACATCATAACAAATATACGGCGCAGGCAAAACAGTTCTTATAAGATATGAAATTTAATATTTTAAAATGACCAGAACAGTCACCCGATCTCAATCCTCTTGATATGCTGTAGATTGACATCGACAAGTCGACTAAATCCCAAAAACCCCAAAACCCAAGAATATTGAGTAATTGTGGACCACAATTAAAGATTCTTGGAATAATATTCCCTTATACAAATGTATTCGTTTGACTGACTCAATACCAGACTAACGCAAAAAGATTTTGCTTGTAAATATTATAAATAAATGTTAAATTTGCTTATGTAACTTATCAGATCGTGTAAAGTAGGCTTTAGTAGTTATTTATTGTGTAAAGTTTCAATAAACCTTTCTTTTAGGTGATCACAAATGATAGGCATATAATACTACAAGTGGGTTGGTTGTACCATGGCTCTGGTCAATGTCCTTAAGTTCAGACTGTATTAAAATATTAAATTTATTTTAACATTACATCTCCTGCGAAAAGTTTAAATTTTACTAGGTTTTTAAAGAATCATAATTTCTTTCTGTAGGTTCTTATTTAGCAAATAAAGGAAATGCGTGATTTTATGTATTATTATTTACTAGTTCCGAAAATTGTGGTCTATAAATTGAGATTTTACGACATTTTCTTAAACAAACCATGTAACAAGCACTTAAATGGAAGCTATATGTACTTATATTTCATTGAAAGCAAAATCATATTTCGTCCTTGAACCTTGTTGTCCCATTTTGCCTGCAGTTTCAAGAAAATGAACTCATTATGATCCCCATGAAATGAAACTTAAAAAAAGTAACAACATCCCGAAAAATCCCAGTCTCTATTATTGTCGGAGACCCCAGTGGCAAATTAAATATCATCCAGGACATTGGTCCCGGAACACATTGTACCCGCAGTATTTTCGGACCGGATGGCTCTTTTGTATTCTTAAAAAAAAAAAAAAAAAATAAAAAATAAATAAATGTTTCGGGATCGTTCTTTTCGGTCGCAATATAAACATGACTTATCGTGAGGACAATTTCGAAAGAAGCTCTTGATATTTACTTAGTTTTTCGCTTTTCCTTTCTCCTTTCGTTGCCTTAACTTTTCATTTTACTCTGCCCTTTTACGCGTAGCACCACCCTGTGAATTGTTGGTGTGCACCTTGCCACTATGGTCCCTATACCCCGATCCTGTTTGTGGCCTTGTCTGGGGCTGGGCCTCCCTCCGGGCCCGGGAGCATATTTCGTTTTTTATATTCACGACGCTTTTCACAAATTCTAAGGAAGCCTTCTTCCATTACAGATGTCTTAGCCGAGAAGAAAAATGAGGAGCACAAATAATTGTTTATTGTGATATTCATCTATGGGGTAGGACTTTACGCTGAATAAGGGAGAAAAGTCGGCAATTGGCATTATGTGTCCTAAATAAACAGCGAAGTGAATGAAAGGAAAACATTTTGTCTAACTGAATAAGTGGTACTCTCTAGGATTTGTTCTAAATTAGGGATGAAGGGCTGAAAAAGTCGAGAAGTTTTTATGCTTGACTGTCGAATACTACGTTTGTAGTAAGAAAAGTTAAAAAAGGTCCTCTGAAGGCCTTTTCAAGTACCCAATCCGAGTCGTTAAAGCAAGTTTGATATTTACTGCAATATGTATTTTCAGAAAATCTGCCAGAGCGGTAAAGGAAGACAATTTTCTAGAATTTGTCATGCTCAGTTACTGCCACACCGTACCATTAAAACTCATGGAAAAGTTCTCCCTGAAAAACCCGACGAGAATCTTAATTTATCTTAATTTCGCCATTTAAACGGATTTTCCCCGTTTTGCATTTTAAAGTCGTATGAGCCCCACTTTCACCACTCAACGGCATCCAGGTAAGTAGCGGCTGTGCTCCTCCCGAATGCACGGGATTTCGAGCCACTACACCTGGAATTTGCCGGAAAAATGCCTGTTGGAGTGCCTGTTAATTTCCAGGAGTTCGTTAGTTGAGCAAACAATTCAAATGCAACTCCAATGCGCCCCATTTTGAGGCCCCGTCCCCCCAAACCCAACTTGTGCCCTACATCCTCTACAATTTACTCCAAGGTACTTTGAGCTGGATGTTACGAGAAAGAAGAAGGCACATAGTGTACAAAGTTTACTTGAAGTTTTGCATTTTCGGTCATACGGCACAAAGAAATAAGAGTTGGGTATACCCGTCGTAATTGCATTCGGGTTAACCCTTTTCAGACGGTGGTAGGTACATTTCGCTCCTGTTGGATGGTGAATGGGATAATCTGTTCACATCGCACCATGTCAACTGTTAAGAGATGAGAGATCAGATCCCATAGCTCATGATGAATTTCGTATGCATGAAGTGTACCCAGATTATGGCCGATATATTAAGTGACTCTCGACATTTCTGCCGCGAAGAAAACGGCTATGATGGCCCCCAAGCCCCAGAGGAAGGAGTTGACTTTTGGAGGATGAGATCTAAAGGGGTACCACATCATAGTACATATATGGGTTATAGCTTCTAACAGTCCCTATAATGCTCGCACCCCCTTGAGAACTGCATATATGATCTTTTACATGGGAACTAGTAAGTACTTATTCACTTATGGAATACCATTGAGGGGTGCTGTACCGGATGGCGTTCTACCATATTTCTTTTAAGACGTTCCACGATGAAGAAAATATGTTCAACGTGTTGTGCATTCCAATGAGGAGCACAAAACTCCTTATACAGTCCCCCACCAATCCCTCATCCCTGATTCTAAGGGACTTTCTATCCCACGTTCTCATATGCGGACTGTCATGTGCAGATTACGTGTGTCAGATATATTCTCCTGTTTAGATGGAAAACCCTCTGAATTCCCAGTGAAAATGCCTTTGCCTTTTAATCCACTTAACAGGATGAAATTAGTTTTTGGCACTCCTCTCGTGCACTTTTGTTTTTGTTGTTGTAATTACACAAGAAGAAATTGGCGTATACATATGTATGTACATACGTATATAGGTCTATGATATGTGGGTGGTTTCCTTAAATCCCAACCATTCGCTTCCTTCAGATGGTTGAATGGAGGCCAATTACTTCATTTGCTGAGAAACTCAAACTACAACTATTGATTCTTGATTTGTTCAAGATTTTGATGAAGAGTGCTAGATCCTCAGTGCCTTGATTATACCTTTGATTCTGGTGCATGGTTTTCAAATATTAGTTTTAGAGGTGCGAGTATATTGCACCTACGCTAAAAGCGGGTACTGCGATTTTAAAATTAATGTACCTTATATACTTGATAGTCGGTACGGTAGAAAATTCCAATAATACATATATAGTTAGTGATTTAAATACCCAAAAGGAAATCAGTCGATATTTCATTTAGGTATAGCTAGCTTAAACGGGGTGAATACTTTAACAACCGAACATTTGGAAATCACATGATAAAACGATTTTCTTGGGAAGCAATTCATTTAAAATAAAATAAACGATATGAAGGTCAGAAAATGGAGAGTCAAAATGATAATCCAAATAGTTCCTATATTATTTTAACTTCCCGCTTTTTCGTAAACGAGTTTAACGAGCTTTAAAAAAATGGTCTACCGATTAATTAATCTGGGAGATTATAATGCCTAAAAAACTACATGAACTGTTTATTTTCCGGAAGACCATATGATGTAATAAAAATTCGTACAAAAATATAACTTGAGTTAATTAATTTTGTATATAGTATTATTATAATTATTTTGGTGCATGGACTATTTTTTGAAATAAGTAACAACTTTCCGGTTATTAAAAAGATGAAACCATGGTAATTTAATAAAAACATGAAAAACTTTCTTCATAAAATTCATTATTTCATCAACTATCCATCATTTCAGTTTTTACTTCCCAAATAAAATGAAACTTTGCGACAAGTGCAAATGCATACTGGGAAAACGTGTGGCGGGAGAGGAGAAAGTAAAGGGATATCTTTCATCCCCGAAAAGGATGATATAATAAAAAACGCAACGCAGCTTTTTGGTGCACTGCAGGAAGAGAAGGAAGCACATTTTTATATTTGCGATATTTTTCGGAGTGAATTTTGTCAAGAGAAAAATGCACGAAGACAGCACCCTAAAGGATCATCTCCCTCTAAGAGGACAGGCAAATAAACTTCTGTGACAGTGTTCCTAGGGTTTGCCTGCTGGCTTCATAAATAATATGAAATTTTTGTGCCCCGTCCTTCAACTTTATGTTGTAAAATAATACACATATGAATATGAAGGAATTTATTTATTTATTTTTTTCAAAGGAGGAGTCCTTGTATCACAAGCGAAATGGAAGTTGGAACTTAGAAGTCTGGTAAACATGCTATAAAGTGAAATTTCCTGCTTTTTGGCATCAGCAGAAAAATGGAGAGATTGCAGATATCACAGTTAAAGCACAAATCAAATCACTATCAAATCATCAAGGTACTATTATTACTTTTTATAATTTTCTTGCTATTTGTAATTATTTTGAAAATTGTAGTTTTTCAGGAAATATTATTTACTCTTAAAATGATTTATTTCCAACTAAAACTTTTCAGATACGAGTACTAAACTTTTAAATTTAAAAACATTCGACTGTTTTTTGTTAATAGGTTTTAAAATAAAAAACAGTGAAATACATATATATACAAATGTACTTAAAAATTCTAATTCTAATACACGAAATTAAAATATCAGAGGGAAGATATAGTAGAAATTTTCAAGGATTGGTGGTTGAATAAAATAATACACAAAAATTGTTAATAACCTACATGTATTAAGTTACACTTATTCATTCACATAAAGTTAATGATTCTGACAAAAAATATTGTTTTAAATAACTATTGAATTTTCTAATCCAGTAGTCCGCTTTGAAGTATATCTTTTACATCTAAATCCATGTAATTAAGGATTGACATTAAAAATTTAACATCTTGCTTACATAACATAATTTGGTAAATTTCCGATTCTCGTTTATCGAAGGAATTGGGCTTGTGCTCAAACAGTTTTGTGACGAAATCATCTGTTTCTTCACTAGTTGCATTTTTAAGGTATTGACAAAATATTGCCGTTTTCATATAAATATCGTCTAATTCTCCCTTTATTGCGGCATCAAATCTAGCCTTTACTATAGCTTTACAATCAATTAGGTCAGAATCACAAGCTAAATTGAACATTTTTGCCCGGATAATTTCTAATAAAGGATGCTCTCCTGGAACTTGTTCAGTTCCAATTTTTGTGAACATCTTGTGAATTATATCTCTGATGAATCTTTTAAAAGTTTCACGTTTTCCATTTGTATCAACATTGTCATAGAGTTTTCGGAGAACTTCAACTGCTTCAAACCACGGAGATGGTTCGTCCTCTTCATTTAGGTAGCTAAGTAGCCTCAATAGAAGATTTTCAGGTAGTATCTCAGCCTCTGTAAATTTGTAGGCGTCTCTTATTAGTTGGGCTCTGTTGTAGGTATGAATAGTCTTTGGATTCGTTTTAAGTGCCTCGATTATTAATTCCCAATTTTTTCTGTCATAGTTGACACTGTAGAAGCCAATTCTTTTTTTATTTAAAATTAGCCAGTCTCCTTCACCTAACGCTTTTCCATCTTCTCTGGGGTCAACTGTGATTTCATCAGTATCAGGGAAGACGCAATCTACTCTAGTATCTTCGAAATTTGGAGATGCGGCTGTTGCATAAGTAATGGGTATCCACCATCGTGCACGTTTTGACCCCTTGAAAAGTCCTATAAAAGTGCTCCAAAATCCAGAATTCTTCTTTATTTTGTCAGTTTGTATAAGGTCGAATGTGCCTTCTTCATAGTCACGAATAACAGTTACAAAAGGGAAATCCTTCTGGTGGAACCAACCATACATCATTTTATTAACCGTACCAGGCTCATCAAAATATTTTATATCATCAGCACTTGCAGCTTCTTGCAAACTGTTGAACAAATCTTCTTCGCCAGCCACTGAATATTTACTGTAAGAATATTTTATGTTTTGTAGAACTTTTAAAGAATGTTTTATATTTAAGATTTTTGAAAATTTGAATTAGATTTTCAAAATTTGTTAACTTACTACTTCATTAGGTATTGGCTGATTCCCATTTTGAAGGTCTTTTCTGTGAGAGCGTGCTCAAACATATGAAGTATGTAAGCAGCTGTCGATGAAAAACGATAATATGTATCTTTTTTGGTTATAAAAATAACAATCATTTATACCTTTATGATAAGCAAAATTGCTAAATGTCCGCAAAATTTGCCTTTCATTCTCTACATGATCCGTTAAAGGATGTTTTTGTTTTATTTCAATCTGAGGAACATGAACGAATAGACTATATTCTTCTGAATGCCATTGTGGATATATCTGGAATATTTAAAGAAATCAGTAAAAAGGTATTAATTTAAGTTATTCTAAAAGCTTACCAATTGCAACATTTTATCAGTATAAAATGTTGTAAGACCCTCATTCAGCCAAGTCACATTCCACCAATGTGGTGTAACTAAATTACCAAACCATTGGTGTCCAAGTTCGTGGGCGATTGTTGAATATGTCCCTATATTGTACATAGCTGAAGAATTTGATGTTGGTAGAAGGAAACCAAATTCGTAAATGATGAGACCCCAGTTTTCCATGGCGGAAAAAGACATGCCAGGAACACTTATGTGGTCCACTTTTGGTAGAGGATATATGATGCCAAAATAATTTTCATAATGATTCAATATTTTTGATGCTATGTCCAGGGAAGTGTCACCAGTGGATTTTGCTATTGGTGGAGAAAATACACGACTGATTATAGCACCCGTTTTTTGAGTAACATTTCTATAGGTTGTTATTAGAAATGCTACGGTGTAGGTCGACATAATTGGACTTTCACGAAATCTTGTTGTTACCATGCCATTTTCTCTGAAATAGACGAGGTTTAGAATAAATTACCTATCTTTAGAATTAAATAAGTATAACAATAAAATTTCGGTAAAAGTAAATGATAAAAGCTGAACAACCGATATATTTTGTATAACGCTAAATATGCTTGAAAATACATAATATAATAGGCATAGATTAAGAAAGTGAAAGGTAGGTACTGTCGTGGTTAGGGTCATGACCGCACCACAAAAATACCGCATGCGTATGTATTATGTAGGAAGGAATACATTTACTTATCTGGCCTGAAGCTATTTTGTTAATCACATTGTCTAAATCAAGTTTTTTTTTTGCAAAATTATACTCAAACGATACTATTATATAGCGGGACTGCTTAAACATTCCTGATCCATTTGCGATTGTAAATAATTTTTTATTAATTTTAATTTGCTGAAAGATTTTTCACAACTGGCAAAAATCACAGGTAGCATCAATGCTTGGCGAAAAGCTATCCCAATATTGGCATAACTGGTCACTAAACCAAATTCTCATGGAAATGCAGAATAGCCAACGTTTCTTAGGATATTCGCTAATTTAAGACCTTAGGGATCCTTGCAAGGACTTCGTATCCATTTAAGATGTTTAAGAAAAAAAGTAAAGAAACCGTTGTTGAAGTCTTCGGTCTGGTCGGGAGAAGTGAAACTCAAGGCATTTTTTGGGTGGAGAATCTGTTTTGTTTTTGGTCTTAATCAAAGAAAATGGAAGATTTCTCTGCAAAGAATGTTCACTTTTTTTAAGAAGAATGTTATCCCTCTTTGCCTGTTTGTTCCAATTCGGAATTCTCATTTAAATTTCCTAATAAACAATAAGGACCGGCAACAGTGAAAAATGCCGCAAACACAATGAAAAAAGAGTTCAACTATTACCAGGCGCTCCAACTCAGCATAAGTTTTGTTTCACTGTGTTGGTAAGGTCCCGATTCCCGATCATACTTTTCAAATAAGAACAGGCATAAATTGAATTGAATACACAGATTGGTTTGTTTATGTTTTTCACCACAGATTTTCTAAAACGCTCTAGCTCAGCACAGAAAGCAAATGCGATTGTATTGCGAGGCGTTTTAGCAATCGGTTTTTAAGAACAGGGTGGTTCTTCCAGATTGAGTTTTTACTTAATTTGTCATATTGGGTTAATTGTTTATGTAGATATCTATATAAGAAAATTATGGTTAAATATATATTGAATTAACAATTCGATTTTGGCATAAAGGACCAATTATAAGTTTTAGTTTTTCGTTCATATTTTCTCGCCACCCTGTAACACTGTATCAATTTCTTCAAATTCCAAGCTCCGCCTCGGCCTTTTTTTGTCTTTCTTCAACCACATTGCTTGACAATTCTATCAACTTCTAGCATAATTGTCAGGTTGGGAAGGTGTATGAGTATGAGTATGAGATCTCCCTATCTCGAAAAATACTGTTCGGAAAAAAAAAAAAAATGATCAAGATAAAAGTAGTGGGGTTTCGAATGGGCGTTCTAACGGTGACCTTGAACTTAATCTTCAATGTCGGTTTGAAATTTTGAATGTCAACTCTTGTGTTGGTAATTTTTTCTTCGAACAGTATTTTTTAAGATAGGGGGTCCGAAACTTTTTGAGCACCCTGTATATCGTGCCTTAAGATGTTTCACTTCAAAACCGCCATTTCATAACGGAAGTTTAGATAAATTTTGAATTTGAGCGCCTAAAACTTTAAAATTTGTAAACAGATCCTAACAAGTGAGGTATCGTTGGAAAGGTACTTTTAGCCTCCCGGCTACGTTGTCCTTAAAAGGATTGTCTGTCTGTCTGTCACAGCTGATTATTTCAGCAACTACTAATTCTATCGACTTGAAAATTGGAATAGTTTTTAATAATGCTTGCCCAACTTTAGTGCAAAAGACAAAATTTAACAAATATTTTTATTTTCATTGCAAATTGGGGTCGAAATTTTGAAGTGGAGTTACAGGTCAAGGGGGTATCATATTGTTACAAAATTTTCCTTCGCTGGGCTCCACCCAAGTGAATATAAGGATCGTCTTTCGATCCGCCCAATCTGGCATTTGTGGCTAGGGGCGGCGCTGGTCATCAGCCACACTGATGAGATCTGATCAGTGCCCCAGATCGAAACGCCGATCTTTTTTCGGGCTTGTCTGCGTCAGCGGACAATATAGCGAAGGAGAATTGTGCAATTTTGTCCACCAGCCGCTCGGCGGGCAAAATTGTAACAATATGAAAGGGCTGAGTTTAATTAAATAACTCTTTATACGTTTCCTTCCAAGATACGGAACAGTCGCGTCGGTGCCCGAATCCGATTTGCACTTGGCCGACTTTTTTATTTAGAATTCTTACTAATCTTTCGGATTTAGGCACCAGATGTTTTTTTTCGAATGACATTCCTCTTAAAGACATCAGAATAAAAAATAATCGTTATTTTAGTAGGTATAGTACACTCTTGATTAAATTTTCGATCGTAAGTAAGTTTCCTGTTATTTTTTTTCGTCTTCAGTCGGAAAATAAAATGTTAACTAAATATTAACGTAAAATATGTGATTACCTAATCGCGCCGCGCCTGGATAGGTACATCGAAAATTACTTATTATTCGGAATTTAACACTTGCTAAGCATATTTCTCCTAATATTCCAGGTTTAACAGGTTGCGTCAGTTTTTCATGGAATGAGTTAAAAAAAATGTTTTTTGTCTATAACGTGATGAAGCGTTATTAGACGTAGATATGTTGTATATAAGTTTCATTGTATAAAACAATTTCAGAATTAAAGCATTTACGTAACATCCTTCACATTTCATGAAAATATTTAAGCTGCAAAAGAAAAAAAAAACAAATCTATTTCTTATAGTATCATGTAGTATATAAACACTAAAAAGATTAAATTTACGTCTATCCTCGTCACTGAGATAACACTGATAATAAATCTAAATATTTAGTTTACTTCAAGTACATGTCCCCCATGCGATTGATTTGCTTATTTAAACAATTTCAGTAGAATTCATTGAAAATTGAAAAAATATTGTGATAATCGACTTAATTATTTATTACACGAAATAAAGTTCTCTCCTCTGGTGCGATTAGCATACTTAGAAAAAATTCCCTGGAGTGTATAACATGACCGGGTATATCCGGAAATTCTTACGTAAATGAAATTAGCTGGTAACTTTAGTGTGGTAAAAATTCGTATCTATTGAGAAATTTTCTCAGTTCTATCCTCCTTAGAAAAGTTATCGTCTAGCAAACGACAAAGTTCCAGTCATTTGCCCCACATGGGGTTCGATACGAAAGGTCCAATGGTTGAGGGCAACATAGACGTGGTCCTTCGGTTAGACACTTAACCGTGGCTTTACACGGATTGGTGTAACATTGTTGTGATTTCACTGAATTAACACGCTGAGGGGAGCAGGAAAAAAAAGAGAAATACTGAAATAAAATTACAAAAATCCCTTGAAAGGGCAGCACCATAGTGGACAACTTACTCGGGGATTGGTGGCCCTTCGGCTGGCATATTCGACAGTGCAGTGTAATTGCTGGCATGTGTGAGGGCGATTGTGAATTTAGCCTTTAAAGCCGGTTCATCGTAGCATGGAAAAGCACTTCGAGCATAAGTAGGTTCAAAGTGGGTTGTTGCTAATGGTCTGCAATATACAGAAGAAAATTTCAATGGTGAGTTTATTTCAAGTTTCACTCAACCATCAAAGAGTAGTTTTGATGTGATTGCGTGTCCATCTTACATTTTGTTACCGTCCAGGTCTTCGTATGATGAAGTAAAGAAACCTCTCGGTTTTGTAAGATGAATTCCACTATATGAAATTGTAAGCACATAAACGTTACCCTCCTTGAGAATAGTCGGTGAAATTATCGATAAAAATTTGTTTTTATTGTTAAATTTGTACGGAACGTTTTTAAGTTCTAAACCAGTTTCCGTGTCCACTAAACTAACTTTTTTAATTATTAAATCATTCGCGTGCAACACAATTTTATCCGTAGATTTTATCACTTCGATAAAGATACCAACAGTTCCATTAAATGTATCCGTTTTAATGGGCACTTCAGTCGTTATTTGGAGGTTATAAGAAATAGGCCTCGTGTGGTCAGGCAACAGGTAATCGGTTCTCCATGAAAACGGAAATAGTGACACCTTTGATACAAAAATGGATAGTAAAACAATTATCCACGGACGGACAAACATTTTACTTGTTGCATATAAAATTCACACTATATATGTTAATTTTAAATTATTAGTTACACTTTTCCCGAGTACGTTCAACTTGCTTCTAAGATTCCGATTCAACAGATCGAAAATACTGCGCTGATCGAGGTGCGTCTACTATCAGGAAATTGGTGACCTTGACACACGATAGCTCATACTATTGAGATTTTATAGTGACCCTCTCCGATAAGAACGTCTTGAGATGAGCAGATGCAGTATAAGCAGAAATTAAGTACAATGTACACGTATTTGACTTCGACAATAAGGAAGTGCGATAATGCCAATCGACCGGATAACTTGGTTGTCTTAATTTTAAGTGATCAGTTTTACACTTATTTATCTTCTGGATGATGCTATTCTATCAACATTTCCAACACTAATCGGACGGAAGAAGTTATATTCCCTGAAAAATCTTTAGGTATGTTTATAAGCTTTCAGATTAATAAAACTTTTGTCTATGTATATCTACATATTTACGTCATTTATTATTAAAAACAATTATTCAGTAATACGACAAAAGGGTGATTGACGTAGTTGAACAAACTAATTATTAAAGTTTATTTTTAAAATGATTGATGAGCTTCTAATTAAACAATACCATTAACTGGTCTCAAATATAATTATCAGCATATCAATTTTGTTGAAGCTTGAATTAAATTTGGTTGCGTTTTTGTCTTATTCTACGTTGCTAATTAAAAAAGAATAGACATTTGTTTTGAAAACTAATGAAATTAAATTAGCGGTCGGCTTTTTATTTTGCATTGTAGAGTAATTGAGAATATTATAAAGATTTTCGATATTGAAGTTTCTGTTTATTTAAACAAGCACTTAACTAAAAATTAGGGGAAAAACTTTTTTAGGATAGTCATATAACTAAAATCTCGAAAATAGTTAAGAATAAGAAAGAATGCTTAAGTAATAATTTAAGGTACTGATTTTGAAAGTATTACCAAAAATTCACTCAAACTGTTAACTTCCAAATATATTTGTAGATGAACCAGCTTTTATGGTATGCATTAGAAATGAAATAAAATTTAAAAAAAAATGCAAAATGCAAAATATTGAATATCTTAATTTGAATAATATTATAAGCAATCCCAATAAATTATTGCAGAGTTGCATACGAGTTCATGTTGGAAGTATTGTTTTTTTATCTTTACTAGTAATCATCACTAGCACCTAATAGAATATCTTCCAGATTGAGGCTCATGTAGCTAACCACATTGACTGCAAATGAAAATGAAGGGTGACAATTAATGATATCAAGTATTCCCGTCTGCCGTTTGTCATAGGGGAACATCGAACTTTCAAGCCATTTGTTCGTAAAAGCATCTACTTCTGTTTCATTAGCTTGCTTAACGTACCAACAATATATCTCTTTTATCATAAAAGTATCTTCTAGTTTACCATCAAGAGCCTCCTTCAATTTTGTTTCCATTATAGTTTTACAGTCTATAAGCTCTGATTTGCAGGCCAAAACTAAAAGATTTGGACGAATCTGTTCCCACAACGGATGTTCCAATGGTGTATGTTCAAGGCCAATTTTTGTATAAAGTTTTTCAATTATATCTCTAATAAATTCTTTAAGCTCCGTAGGTGGAGTTTCTTTTGAGAGAGGCGCGTCCATCATTTTACGAAGAATAATTAAGGCCTCATGCCAAGGTAAAGGTTCATATTCATTTTGCAAAGAGTGTAAAAGGTCCAACAAAATTTTCTTAGGTATTACATCAGCATCAACAAATTTATAGGCATCTCTTATAAGTTGGGCTCTATTGAGTACGTGAATCCTCTTTCTATAAGTCCTCAATGTTTCGATGATAAGTTCCCAGTTTTTCACATCGTAGTTTACGCTGTAGTGTCCAATTCGTTTTTTGTTTAAAATTAACCAATCGTTTTCGAGCAAAGTGATTCCTGACTCCTGTGGATTAATTTCAATTTCCTCTTCCTCAGGGAAGATAAAGTCAGTTGAAGTATCTTCGAAATTCGGTGATGAAGCAGTCGTGTAAGTAATTGGTATGTACCATAGAGGTTGTTTTTCTTCACTTGCAGAAGATTTAATTTGATTATTTTGAACTAATGTGAACGTTCCGTTTTCGTAGTTGCGAGTGACTGTTATAAATGGGAAATCCTTCTGATTTGTCCAGGTACGCATTATTTTAGCTACTTGTCCAGGTTCTTCAAAATATTTAATTTTGTCTGTTGTAGCGGCTGTTTGTAAGCAATTGAAAAAGTCGTCTTCATCAACAACTGAATACTGACTAGAATGAGAGTTGGTATTGTATTTTACCTTTTATGGAGAATAGAAGATATACTTACTAATCTTTGAGGTACTGGATAATTCCTTTCTGGAATGTTTTTTCAGTCAAAGCATGTTCAAACATTCGGAGCAAGTAAGCGGCTTTGAAGTTCGTGTATTTACTGAATATTTCATTTATTTCTTTTCGAGTTTCAACATATCTGGTAAGTGGAAGTCTATCTCCAACCTCAGTAATTTCAGCACCTTCCATAAAAAGTTCAGTCTCAGTTGTGTCCCATTGGGGATATAACTAGAAGGTTTTAATAATATGTAGTACATAAAAATAGAATAGCATTTGAAAAACATAAATATAGTCTTACAAACTGCATCACTTTTTCAGCATAAAATGTTGCAAGCCCTTCGTTCAGCCAATTATAAGACCACCATTTCGGTGTCACTAAATTTCCAATCCACTGTTGAGCCACTTTGTGAGCGATTGCAGAGTTAGTAGTCATGTTGTACAAATAAGAGTTATCTGAGGTTGGAAGAAGAAATCCGAATTGGTACATGAGTAGACCCCAATTTCCAACACCTGGGCTATTCATATCAGGTATATTAATGTGATCCATTTTTGGTAGAGGGTATTTGATCTCAAAATATTCTTCAAAGTAATTTGTAATTTGTTCAATCACTTGGAGCGTCTTTTCACCATTTGATTTCGCATTCCGTGGAGAAAAGACCCTGTAGGTGATGTCACCTTTTTTTACAGCAACATTACGATTATTTGTCAGGAGAAAGGCTACGTTGTATGTTGACATAGGGGGAGTTTCCTTGAATTTTGTTGTTACAACATCATCTTCTCTAAAATATAACAAGATAAAAGAAAACTAAATAAAACTTAAATTAATCTTAAATCATAGTTGGACGCATGTAACTGGGGTTGCTCAACTAAATTAATATTCGCAACTTACTCTTCTATAGATTCTCCGTTTTGAGGCATATTAGACAATGCGGTAAAGACTTTAGGATATGTAAGAATTATCGTGAATTTAGCCTTAAAACTTGGTTCATCATAACACGGAAAAGCTTTCCGAGCATATGTAGGTTTAAAGTTGGTTGTAGCCATTGTCCTGTAAAACATCCAAAATTCGGTCCTTAAATAAGTAAACAAGCTTTGTAGTTGGCTGTTTAACTCACAAAAAATTGTCCATATCATAGTAGGTTGATGTGAATAAACCTCTTGACCTCTTTCTGAAAGTTCCTGCATAATTGATTGTTAGCACAAAAATATTTCCTTTCTTTAGCAGAGATTTTGATTGTATTGTTAATAACTGATTTTTATCATTAATCACATGTTCAACGTCTTTCACTTCTAAATTACTTTCTTGATCCAACAAATTAATATTGCTTATAGTCAATTTTGAAGAGTGTAAAACAATTTTGCTCGTGTCATCAAGCACTTTTAGAGTGATAGTCACAGTTCCAGTAAAATTGTAGCCGTTTTCACTTGTAATATGTATAGTATAAGAAATTGGTTCAGTATCATTGGGCAATCGGTACTGAATTTCTTCGACAGAGTCATTGGCAAATGATGATGTTATTAAAACACAAATTGCCAAAAATATAATTATTTCCGCGCGGAATAACATTTCGAAGAAAAACGCCTAAAATTCAACAACGAACTTCTTAAAATTTATTTTTAGTTGCACAAACTCGACTTGCTTCCATTAAAATTCACAAATTAATAAAACCTGTTTGCTATTTAGCTATCTTATATATATTATAAATAAAATATTCTTAATCAGAAAGTAAAAAAAATATATCAGCGACCCTGACTCTTTCGCTGCAATTTTATTTTTGGTGATAGCTTTAAGAATGTTTTGCTGAGATCTTAAATTTTGTTGTTGTACGGTCAAAAGCCTTTGCATGTATGAGGTTAGCTTGATAGGTAGAATCAGGAAGATAGATTATATAATTAATAAAAATAATTAATTGAGTATTCAAATAAATATGGTTTAGAATGGTTTTCTGAGTAAGATGTGATCCAAATAACCCGTTTTGAGTGTCGTAAAATTTAGATCGTAAATTTTAATTTTTTCTATGTAAACCTACTTAAACTTATGCAACAAATCTGGGGAAAGCGATTAAATAGCAATATTAGTCATTTTGATTAAACGGAACTAAACGAATATAGTCTTGCTACATTTGTACAAATTGTGTTGCTAATGCTGGTTGTCATCTGAAGCTCATGTCGAACACCAATATCTTTCGCTTTCATCTGAGCAACAAATTGTACATTTCTCTTAATGAAATTAATGAATATAAAAAGTGGTCACTATAAATATATTCTGCGAGATCTCGACGAAAAGATTGTTTTCTGAATTTGCTCCCTTATGCGTGACGTAAATTAACGCCTTTTGTGTTGAGGTAAATTTTGCAATTTACTACTAATCGTCCCAAAACAATCATGATTCAATGTAAGGAATAATTGTAGGAAATAAATTAAATTAATATTAGAAACATCATTAAATTTTTTCATCATGTTATTTTATTTATTGTTTTCAACTAATCAGGTCAGCTAAATATATCGTTAAGATTAAGATTCATGTATTTAAACAAATTAATTGCTAATGAAAATGAAGGTTTACAAGTAGCAACAAGCAACAGCTCAGTCTGCCGTTTGTCAAAGGGATAAATTCGTTTTTCCATAAACTTTTTCATAAAAACATCAACTTCCGAATCAGTTGCTTGTTTCAAGTATCGGCAGTAGACTTCTTTCATCATATAAGTGTCTTCCAATTTACCTTCAATAGCATCTTTATACATTACTTCTATAAGAGGTTTACACTCTGTAAGTTCTGAATCGCAGGCTAAACCGAAAAGATTTGGACGAATCTTTTCCCAGAGTGGCTGCTCCAAAGGAATGTGTTCAGTTCCAATCTTAGTGTAAATGTTACCGATTATGTCACGTGTGAATTTCTTAAGAGTTTCTTCTTCTGTAGAAGGTTTGTTCTTAATGTTATCGAACATACCGCGAAGGACAATTACAGCTTCATGCCATGGTGAAGGTTCATCTTCATCTTTCAGGTAGCTTAGAAGATTTATCAAGGTTTCTCTGGGTAGAGCATTAGCACTAACAAATTTCCAGGCATCTCTTATAAGTTGAGCTCTATTGAAGACGTGAATCTTCTTTAGATCGGTTTTCAATGTATCAATTATAAGTTCCCAGTTTTTGTCGTCGTAGTTGATACTGTAAAGTCCTACTCGTTGTTTGTTCAAAATTAGCCAGTCATTTTCTCCCAAAGTGTGCCCAGTCTCTTTTGGGTCGAATTCAAAAGTCTGTTCTCTAGGTAAGATGAAATCCGTTGAAGTATCTTCGAAATTTCCAGACGAAGCAGTTACAAAAGTTATCGGTATCCACCATGATGGATAACTTTGTTTAATAAATATGTTTAATAAGCCACTCAATGATCCGGTGGTATCCTTAGCATGATTGCTCTGAACCAGTTTGAAAGTACCATTTTCATAGTCCCGAATGACTGTAATGAATGGAAAACCTTTTTGTGTTGTCCAACTTTGCATCACTTTAGCTACTTGTCCAGGTTCCTCGAAGAACTTAATTTTGTTCTCTGTAGCAGCTGTTTGCAAACTATTAAACAGGTCGTCTTCTTCAGTCACTGAATATTGACTAGCAAGACAATTTTTTATTACATTTTACTAAAATAAAGAAAAATACACACTTATTTTTCATATAATGAATAACTCCTTTTTTAAAGGTGTTTTCGGTGAGAGCATGCTCGAACATTCGGAGTATGTAGGCACCTCAAATTGTAAAAATACACATATAACATTATATTTCACTAAAAAATCATCATCATAAGTATCACACCTTTGTAATATGTGTACGAATCAAATATTTCCTCGATTTCTTGACGCGTTTCAACATATCTTGTTAGTGCAGGAGTACCTTTTTTCTCAATTAGTGTAATGCCGTCCAAAAATAATTCAGTCTCATCTGTGTCAAATTGAGGGTATATCTACAAAATATTAACAATAATATCACAAGGCTTCTTTATACTAATTAAAATCGTACATGCTGCATGATTTTTTTAGTATAAAAGGTTGCAAGTCCTTCATTAAGCCAAGTATAAGTCCACCACTTCATTGTTATCAAATTTCCAATCCATTGATGAGATAATTCATGAGCAATATTAGAGATTGTAGTTATGTTGTATAAATAAGAGTTATCCGAGGTAGGTAGAAGAAATCCAAATTGATAGACTATTAGACCCCAATTTTCCATTCCGGCTAGAGTCATTCCTGGTATGGTAATGTGATCCAATTTAGGTAGAGGATATTTGATATCAAAATATTTTTCAAAAAGTTCAGTAATATTTGTGACCAATTGAAGGGTAATTTCTGCGTTCGATTTTGCAATTGGTGGGTAAAATACTCTTTGGGTTACGTCTCCTATTTTTGTAGAAACATGTCGATGGGTTGTAATGAGAAAAGCTACGATATAGGTGGACATTCGTGGAGATTCTTTGAATTTTGTGGTAACCATGTCATTTTCTCTGAAATAAAATTCATATTTAAAGTCAGTATTTGTATTTCGCACTTTAAGTACCAATAAATTAATTTTATTGGCTTCTTATTTTAAAAATTCTAACTAACTCTTGAATAAGTTCTCCATCTTGTGGCATATTGGAAAGTGCCTTATACAATTTATTATGTGTAAGGGTAATTGTGAATTTGGCTTTAAAAGCTGGCTCATCGTAACATGGGAAAGCATTCCGCGCATAGGTAGGCTCAAAATTAGTTGTAGCCATTACTCTATAATATAACAAACAAACATTGTAAATCAAGTCATTTTCTTATTAGTTTCAAACTCACATATCATTGCCATCCAAATCCACATAGGAAGAGGTAAAGAAACCTCTCGATTTTGTATCATGAAGTCCATTGTAACTGATCGTTAGCACATAAATATTTCCGTTTTTCAACAGTGTATTCGAAAATATAGTTAAAAATTGATTTTCACTGCTATATACATGTTCAACATCTTTCACTTGCAAGTTGTTTTCTTGGTCCACTAAACTGATATTTTTTATTTCCAAATTGTAGGCATGTAACACTATTTGTTTTGTGTCGTTAATCACTTTTATAGCAATAGTCACAGTACCAGTGAAATTTTTGGTGTCCAAAGGAACTCCGGTTGTGATATGAATTTTGTACGAAATAGGTTTTGTATTATTTGGCAACCGATATTGAGTTTTTCCGAACAAATCCGACGGAAATGATGAAACTGTTGTAAAGTATATTGACAAAAACAAAATTACTCCCGGCCACTGTTTTAAAAACATTTTGACGAAGAAATTAAAAATTTATAAAATATCTGCACAACTTTAGGTTCACGTCAGGTATTCGTTACAAATTGTGAATAAGTGAAACCTGTTTATTAGTTGACGATGTTTTATACCGCTCGATTTAATCAGTTGTGGTCAAAACATATATCGATGACCCTGACCCTGTGATCGTTCTCACTTCTGCTGGCAATCTTCAGCTAAAATTAAATTTTTGGTTGTGCGGTCCAAAGTTTTTGCGTGGACTAAAACTGACTTTTTTAATTATTAAATCATTCGCGTGCAACACAATTTTATCCGTAGATTTTATCACTTCGATAAAGATACCAACAGTTCCATTAAATGTATCCGTTTTAATGGGCACTTCAGTCGTTATTTGGAGGTTATAAGAAATAGGCCTCGTGTGGTCAGGCAACAGGTAATCGGTTCTCCATGAAAACGGAAATAGTGACACCTTTGATACAAAAATGGATAGTAACACAATTATCCACGGACGGACAAACATTTTTCTTGTTGCATATAAAATTCACACTATACCGTAAATGCGGGTTACTTTGGCTACTTTTTTCTTATATCCTAAGAGATCGCTCTGATATATAGATTGTGTTAGACTACTAGGTGTTATAATGTTTTCATTTGATAGATGAGGATAATAGCTAATCAGTAATAATTTTTTTTTTATAGCAAAAAGTTTGTAAAAATATATTTTTTATTATTTTTAAATTTGAGCCAAAGTTGTCCTTGGAGGAGGGTTACTTTGGCTTGCAGATGGTTTGGACACAAAATCTATATACTTAAGCAAGTATTGAGCCAATTTAAGTCCTTTGAAATAATAGAAAATAAACAAATGAAGCATCCGACGCATAAAAACGTTTAATTTTCAACAAAACATTAACAAAAACTAACTTTTCTACAGCCCTCTGTTACACAAGAAAGTTTTCTGACCTGAAATACGTAAATATTCACAGCAGGTAAGTTTGAAGCGCAAATGACAGTTTTAACTATGAAAAAATTCGTGCAACCAATTACAAATAGACGTCAGTAAAACCATCTAACATTTCCGACTCGAACTAGATCGTTTAGTGTCATGGCTACGAACAGGTGGGAAATTCAATATTTTTTTTGTTTTGAGCCAAAGTTACCCCCTAGAGCTAAAGTAACCCGCATCTACGGTATATGTTAATTTTCAAATGTTAGTTACACTTTTCCCGAGTACGTTCATCTTGCTTCTAAGATTCCGATTCAACAGATCGAAAACACTGCGCTGATCGAGGTGCGTCTACTATCAGGAGATTGGTGACCTTGACACACGATAGCTCATACTATTGAGATTTTATAGTGACCCCCTCCGATAAGAACGTCTTGAGATGAGCAGATGCAGTATAAGCAGAAATTAAGTACAATATACACTTATTTGACTTCGACAATAAGGAAGTGCGATAATGCCAATCGACCGGATAACTTGGTTGCTTTTAATTTTAAGTGATCAGTTTTACACTTATTTATCTTCTGGATGTTCTTATGCTATCCAACACTAATCCGACGGAAGAAGTTATATTCCCTGAAAAATCTTTAGGCACCATGTTTATAAGCTTTCCGATTAATAAAACTTTTATCTATGTTTACGTCACATATTGTTTATCTATACTTTAAAAGAAAAACAATTATTCAGTAATGCGACAAAAGGGTGATTCACGTATTTGAATAAACTAATCATTAAAGTTTATTTTTAAAATGATTGATGATCTTCTAATTAAACAATGCCGTTAACTCGTCTCAAACATAATTATCAGCATATCAATTTTGTTGAAGCTTGAATTAAATTTGGTTGCGTTTTTGTCTTATTCTACATACGTTGCTAATTAAAGAAGAATAGACATTTGTTTTGAAAACTAATGAAATTAAATTAGCGATCGATTTTTTATTTTGCATTGTAGAGTAATTGAGAATATGATAAACATTTTCGATATTGAAGTTTCTGTTTATTAAACAAACACTTAACTAAAAATTCGAGGGAAAACTTATTTAGGATAGTCATATAACTAAAATTTCGAAAATAATTAAGAATAAGAAAGAATATTTAAGTAATAATTTAATGTACTGATTTTGAAAGCATTACCATGAATTTACTCAAATTGTTAACTTCCAAATACATATGTAGATGAACCAGCTTTAATGGTATGCATAAGAAATGAAACAAAATTTAAAAATAAATGCAAAATGCATTATATTGAATATTTTAATTTGAATAATATTATAAGCAATCCAAATAAATCATTGCAGAGTTGCATACGAGTTCGTGTTGGAAGATTTTTTTTTTATCTTTACTAGTAATCATCACTAGCACCCAATAGAATATCTTCCAGATTGAGGCTCATGTAGCTAACCACATTGACTGCAAATGAAAATGAAGGGTGACAATTAATGATATCAAGTATTCCCGTCTGCCGTTTGTCATAGGGGAACATCGAACTTTCAAGCCATTTGTTCGTAAAAGCATCTACTTCTGTTTCATTAGCTTGCTTAACGTACCAACAATATATCTCTTTTATCATAAAAGTATCTTCTAGTTTACCATCAAGAGCCTCCTTCAATTTTGTTTCCATTATAGTTTTACAGTCTATAAGCTCTGATTTGCAGGCCAAAACTAAAAGATTTGGACGAATCTGTTCCCACAACGGATGTTCGAATGGTGTATGTTCAAGACCAATTTTTGTATAAAGTTTTTCAATTATATCTCTAATAAATTCTTTAAGCTCCGTAGGTGGAGTTTCTTTTGAGAGAGGCGCGTCCATCATTTTACGAAGAATAATTAAGGCCTCATGCCAGGGTAAAGGTTCATATTCATTTTGTAAAGAGTGGAAAAGGTCCAACAAAATTTTCTTAGGTATGACATCAGCATCAACAAATTTATAGACATCTCTTATAAGTTGGGCTCTATTGAGTACGTGAATCCTCTTTCTATAAGTCCTCAATGTTTCGATGATAAGTTCCCAGTTTTTCACATCGTAGTTTACGCTGTAGTGTCCAATTCGTTTTTTGTTTAAAATTAACCAATCGTTTTCGAGCAAAGTGATTCCTGACTCCTGTGGATTAATTTCAATTTCCTCTTCCTCAGGGAAGATAAAGTCAGTTGAAGTATCTTCGAAATTCGGTGATGAAGCAGTCGTGTAAGTAATTGGTATGTACCATAGAGGTTGTTTTTCTTCACTTGCAGAAGATTTAATTTGATTATTTTGAACTAATGTGAACGTTCCGTTTTCGTAGTTGCGAGTGACTGTTATAAATGGGAAATCCTTCTGATTTGTCCAGGTACGCATTATTTTAGCTACTTGTCCAGGTTCTTCAAAATATTTAATTTTGTCTGTTGTAGCGGCTGTTTGTAAGCAATTGAAAAAGTCGTCTTCATCAACAACTGAATACTGACTAGAATGAGAGTTGGTATTGTATTTTACCTTTTATGGAGAATAGAAGATATACTTACTAATCTTTGAGGTACTGGATAATTCCTTTCTGGAATGTTTTTTCAGTCAAAGCATGTTCAAACATTCGGAGCAAGTAAGCGGCTTTGAAGTTCGTGTATTTACTGAATATTTCATTTATTTCTTTTCGAGTTTCAACATATCTGGTAAGTGGAAGTCTATCTCCAACCTCAGTAATTTCAGCACCTTCCATAAAAAGTTCAGTCTCAGTTGTGTCCCATTGGGGATATAACTAGAAGGTTTTAATAATATGTAGTACATAAAAATAGAATAGCATTTGAAAAACATAAATATAGTCTTACAAACTGCATCACTTTTTCAGCATAAAATGTTGCAAGCCCTTCGTTCAGCCAATTATAAGACCACCATTTCGGTGTCACTAAATTTCCAATCCACTGTTGAGCCACTTTGTGAGCGATTGCAGAGTTAGTAGTCATGTTGTACAAATAAGAGTTATCTGAGGTTGGAAGAAGAAATCCGAATTGGTACATGAGTAGACCCCAATTTCCAACACCTGGGCTATTCATATCAGGTATATTAATGTGATCCATTTTTGGTAGAGGGTATTTGATCTCAAAATATTCTTCAAAGTAATTTGTAATTTGTTCAATCACTTGGAGCGTCTTTTCACCATTTGATTTCGCATTCCGTGGAGAAAAGACCCTGTAGGTGATGTCACCTTTTTTTACAGCAACATTACGATTATTTGTCAGGAGAAAGGCTACGTTGTATGTTGACATAGGGGGAGTTTCCTTGAATTTTGTTGTTACAACATCATCTTCTCTAAAATATAACAAGATAAAAGAAAACTAAATAAAACTTAAATTAATCTTAAATCATAGTTGGACGCATGTAACTGGGGTTGCTCAACTAAATTAATATTCGCAACTTACTCTTCTATAGATTCTCCGTTTTGAGGCATATTAGACAATGCGGTAAAGACTTTAGGATATGTAAGAATTATCGTGAATTTAGCCTTAAAACTTGGTTCATCATAACACGGAAAAGCTTTCCGAGCATATGTAGGTTTAAAGTTGGTTGTAGCCATTGTCCTGTAAAACATCCAAAATTCGGTCCTTAAATAAGTAAACAAGCTTTGTAGTTGGCTGTTTAACTCACAAAAAATTGTCCATATCATAGTAGGTTGATGTGAATAAACCTCTTGACCTCTTTCTGAAAGTTCCTGCATAATTGATTGTTAGCACAAAAATATTTCCTTTCTTTAGCAGAGATTTTGATTGTATTGTTAATAACTGATTTTTATCATTAATCACATGTTCAACGTCTTTCACTTCTAAATTACTTTCTTGATCCAACAAACTAATATTGCTTATAGTCAATTTTGAAGAGTGTAAAACAATTTTGCTCGTGTCATCAAGCACTTTTAGAGTGATAGTCACAGTTCCAGTAAAATTGTAGCCGTTTTCACTTGTAATATGTATAGTATAAGAAATTGGTTCAGTATCATTGGGCAATCGGTACTGAATTTCTTCGACAGAGTCATTGGCATCATCATTTGCTTGTTATTAAAACACAAATTGCCCAAAATACAATTATCTCCGGGCGGAATAGCATTTCGAAGAAAAACGCCTAAAATTCAACAACGAACTTCTTAAAATTTATTCTTAGTTGCACAAACCCGACTTGCTTCCATTAAAATTCACAAATTAATAAAACCTGTTTGCTATTTAGCGATCTTATATATATTATAAAATATTCTTAATCAGAAAATAAAAAAAAATATATCAGCGACCCTGACTCTTTCGCTGCAATTTTATTTTTGGTGATAGCTTTAAGAATGTTTTGCTGAGATCTTAAATTTTGTTGTTGTACGGTCAAAAGCCTTTGCATGTATGAGGTTAGCTTGATAGGTAGAATCAGGAAGATAGATTATATAATTAATAAAAATAATTAATTGAGTATTCAAATAAATATGGTTTATGACCCAAATAACCCGTTTTGAGTGTCGTTAAATTGAGATCGTAAATTTTAATTTTTTCCATGTAAACCTACTTAAACTTATGTAACAAATCTGGGGAAAGCGATTAAATAGCAATATTAGTCATTTTGATTAAGCGGAACTAAACGAATATAATCTTGCTACATTTGTACAAATTGTGTTGCTAATGCTGGTTGTCATCTGAAGCTCATGTCGAACACCAATTTTTCTTTCCTACCACATATATTGTTTTCATGAAAAAATAAAAAGTCATGCAGTAAGGGGTTAAATTAAATTAATATTAGAAACATCATTAAATTTTTTCATCATGTTATTTTATTTATTTTTGTCAACTAATCAGGCAAGCTCAATATGTCGTTAAGATTAAGATTCATGTATTTAACCAAATTAATTGCAAATGAAAATGAAGGTTTACAAGTAGCAACAAGCAACAGCTCAGTCTGCCGTTTGTCAAAGGGATAAATTCGTTTTTCCATAAACTTTTTCATAAAAACATCAACTTCCGAATCAGTTGCTTGTTTCAAGTATCGGCAGTAGACTTCTTTCATCATATAAGTGTCTTCCAATTTACCTTCAATAGCATCTTTATACATTACTTCTATAAGAGGTTTACACTCTGTAAGTTCTGAATCGCAGGCTAAACCGAAAAGATTTGGACGAATCTTTTCCCAGAGTGGCTGCTCCAAAGGAATGTGTTCAGTTCCAATCTTAGTGTAAATGTTACCGATTATGTCACGTGTGAATTTCTTAAGAGTTTCTTCTTCTGTAGAAGGTTTGTTCTTAATGTTATCGAACATACCGCGAAGGACAATTACAGCTTCATGCCATGGTGAAGGTTCATCTTCATCTTTCAGGTAGCTTAGAAGATTTATCAAGGTTTCTCTGGGTAGAGCACTAACAAATTTCCAGGCATCTCTTATAAGTTGAGCTCTATTGAAGACGTGAATCTTCTTTAGATCGGTTTTCAATGTATCAATTATAAGTTCCCAGTTTTTGTCGTCGTAGTTGATACTGTAAAGTCCTACTCGTTGTTTGTTCAAAATTAGCCAGTCATTTTCTCCCAAAGTGTGCCCAGTCTCTTTTGGGTCGAATTCAAAAGTCTGTTCTCTAGGTAAGATGAAATCCGTTGAAGTATCTTCGAAATTCCCAGACGAAGCAGTTACAAAAGTAATCGGTATCCACCATGATGGATAACTTTGTTTAATAAATATGTTTAATAAGCCACTCAATGATCCGGTGGTACCCTTAGCATGACTGCTCTGAACCAGTTTGAAAGTACCATTTTCATAGTCCCGAATGACTGTAATGAATGGAAAACCTTTTTGTGTTGTCCAACTTTGCATCACTTTAGCTACTTGTCCAGGTTCCTCGAAGAACTTAATTTTGTCCTCTGTAGCAGCTGTTTGCAAACTATTAAACAGGTCGTCTTCTTCAGTCACTGAATATTGACTAGAAAGAAAATTTTTTATTATATTTTACTAATATAAAAAAAATAATACACACTTGTCTTTCATATAATGAATAACTCCTTTTTTAAAGGTGTTTTCGGTGAGAGCATGCTCGAACATTCGGAGTATGTAGGCACCTCAAATGGTAAAAATACACATATAAGATTATATTTCACTAAAAAATCATCATCATAAGTATCACACCTTTGAAATATGTGTACGTGTTAAATATTTCCTTGATTTCTTGACGCGTTTCAACATATCTTGTTAGTGCAGGACTACCTTCTTTCTCAATTAGTGTAATGCCGTCCAAAAATAATTCAGTCTCATCTGTGTCAAATTGAGGGTATATCTACAAATATTAACAATATTATCACAATGCTTCCTTATACTAATTAAAATTCATACATGATGCATAATTTTTTTAGTATAAAAAGTTGCAAGTCCTTCATTAAGCCAAGTATAAGTCCACCACTTCATTGTTATCAAATTTCCAATCCATTGATGAGATAATTCATGAACAATATTAGAGATTGTAGTTATGTTGTATAAATAAGAGTTATCCGAGGTAGGTAGAAGAAATCCGAATTGATATACTATAAGACCCCAATTTTCCATTCCTGTTAGAGTCATTCCTGGTATGCTAATGTGATCCAATTTAGGTAGAGGATATTTGATATCAAAATATTTTTCAAAAAGTTCAGTAATATTTGTGACCAATTGAAGGGTAATTTCTGCGTTCGATTTTGCAATCGGTGGGTAGAATACTCTTTGGGTTACGTCTCCTATTTTTGTAGAAACATGTCGATGGGTTGTAATGAGAAAAGCTACGATATAGGTGGACATTCGTGGAGATTCTTTGAATTTTGTGGTAACCATGTCATTTTCTCTGAAATAAAATTCATATTTAAAGTCAGTATTTGTATTTCGCAGGTTTAAGTACCAATAAATTAATTTTATTGGCTTCTTAAGTTAAAAATTCTAACTTACTCTTGTATAAGTTCTCCATCTTGTGGCATATTGGAAAGTGCGGTATACAATTTGTTATGTGTAAGGGTAATTGTGAATTTGGCCTTGAAAGCGGGCTCATCGTAACAAGGAAAAGCATTCCGCGCATAGGTAGGCTCAAAATTAGTTGTAGCCATTACTCTATAATATAACAAACAAACATTGTAAATCAAGTCATTTTCTTATTAGTTTCAAACTCACATATCATTGCCATCCAAATCCACATAGGAAGAGGTAAAGAAACCTCTCGATTTTGTATCATGAACTCCATTGTAAATGATCGTTAGCACATAAATATTTCCTTTTTTCAACAGTGTGTTCGAAAATATAGTTAAAAATTGATTTTCACTGCTATACACATGTTCAACATCTTTCACTTCAAAATTGTTTTCTTGGTCCACTAAACTGATATTTTTTATTTCCAAATTGTAGGCATGTAACACTATCTGTTTCGTGTCGTTAATCACTTTTGTAGCAATAGTCACAGTTCCAGTGAAATTTTTGGTGTCCAAAGGAACTCCGGTTGTGATATGAATTTTGTACGAAATAGGTTTTGTATTATTTGGCAACCGATATTGAGTTTTTCCGAACAAATCCGACGAAAATGATGAAACTGTTGTAAAGTATATTGACAAAAACAAAATTACTCCCGGCCACTGTTTTAAAAACATTTTGACGAAGAAATTAAAAATTTATAAAATATCTGCACAACTTTAGGTTCACGTCAGGTATTCGTTACAAATTGTGAATAAGTGAAACCTGTTTATTAGTTGACGATGTTTTATACCACTCAATTTAATCAGTTGTGGCCAAAACATGTATCGATGACCCTGACCCTGTGATCGTTCTCACTTCTGCTGGCAATCTTCAGCTAAAACTAAATTTTTGTTGTGCGGTCAAAAGTCTTTGCGTGTATCAGGTCGCGTTTAATGGCCAGAATCAGGAAGAGAGATAATTCCAATCAAGAAGACTTCTTGGTTCCTGTTGTATTTTTGTTGAAAATACATAAGAAATTCTCTTAATGATCTCTTATATTATTTCTGTGATTGTTTTGAGTTCTGAATAAAATTAAAGAATACTGAGAAAATTAGTGACGATAGAAGCGCGTAAAAAAGTTGTTTTAGCGCCATGAAATCTGCTTTTTGTGATATTTAATTCAGTCTTACTATAAGCACTTAATTATGAATGAAAGAAAACAAACAGCATTTGTCACTCAGATTTAAGGTGAATTATCGTCAAATTATATTTACTTCTCGTACTTATTTTAGTGAAATTGTTTCTTTGTTATTTGGGGATTCCCCTTTTGTATCCATCCGCTGCTCCTCACTGGGTACACACGTCCCTAGGAAGGGTGATTTCGGGGTTTTTAATCAAACCAAACACACGTTTTGCGCTTTATAAAATTTTCCTTTATTCGCGCTTATGAGGAAAAAGCCTTTGATATGGCATAAAAAACCTCATTGAAAGTTAGAAACAAAATTCTGATCTTTAGTCTTTAACAGTTGATGGAACAGTGACAAATTTTATATTTTCTTAAAATAATGTGCAGACCTCAGCAAACTGCGACTTAAAGCGAACCTTTTTTTATGATTCTCCCGAAATTCTTTTTTAAGTCCCACTTAGGTATCTAATTTTTATTAGCGTCTGCAGCTTAAGGAATTTGCAATCTGCATATGTTTTCTTAACGTAATGATAATTCTCGGCTCCAAAATTCTGTCATTGTTGCCGTTTTATATTTCTTAAATAACAAAATAGTTATGGTTATCTACCAGTTTTGTTTGCATTCCTCAAAAAGCTTGTCGCCTTAACAGAAATCATTATAGGCTACTTGAATTAAAAGTTTTTTCGAGTTAGAACATTTAAAAAAAATAATTAAAATGAATTAACCAGTGCTTGTAAACTAAATTTGCATTTATAAAAATTCTAAACTATTCTCAATTCGTGCTAAGAGAATAAAATATGCTATTTAATGCTATGTACTGTACTATCAAAAGTAAATTATTTGGGCAGTAGATTACACAGACCTACTTACCAATTTGAATTTTTTTTTCTTTGATTTCAGTGCTGATTTATTGTGTTTTGGGATCTCTCGGTCGGTTTGTTTCTATCACATCAGAAATTTTCACAATATGTGTCATAAAAATCATGTAAAAATTGGGGTATTCAAGAAAAAATTAATCAGAAGTAAAAAAGTAGCTGAATAGTTAGTATTACTTTTATTAACCGAATCGTTATTGTCACGATTAACATTTTAAAATACTACAGTGGCTTGTGGAACCTTTTTTTCCTGTCAAGCTTCTGTTGAGCGATTTTCTTTTGTAAGCCTGGTTTCGAAGTATATTTTTTTCACAAAGTGCGTTATGGTGTTTTGTTGTTTTAACACCAAATACCCACCCTAAATATAACAAAAACGTTCACGGGAGTTAACAAATTTACGCGAAGCTATGTTTAAAGTGTTTGCGTTAGTTCGTACGATTTATAAGATTGAACTGATGTTAATTTTACCGACAATTTTGTTTAAATACATATACCCTCATTATTTATTATCCTTACTAGTAGGTACGTACATGGGATGGTAGCTACGTTTTGTTGAAGTTTTTTCTAAGAACTCAAAGAAATACATACCTACAATTTTTTTTTATTAAATTAATAGAGCAATGATTATGATCAGCCAAACTTAATTTTATATCATAATTATAAGTTTAACTAAACGTAAATCGCTCTCAAGTAAAATTCCTATAGAAAAATTATGCAAAAATAAAAAAAATATTTCCAGAAAATTCTGACGTGATGGAATATTTTGACTATTTCTCACTTATTTAGCAAAAAAATCTATGAGAAGCACTACTTAAAATTCAAAAAGGTAATTCGCTGTTGCTGTAGGACTGTGTTATTATTAATAGAATGGCAAATTGTTGATGTTCTCTAGATTTTTATTTGCAGATTGAAGAATTTATGTTTTCCAAACTGACTAATTTAAGCTAACCCTATTAATATTATCTGTTAAGTTCTCGTTTGTTGATTACAACACGCATAATGAGAAATTTTCGTTTACCAATTTTGATTTAATTATACTATTGTTTTCATATGGTATTAAAATATTTACTACTGATCATCATATGAATGAATTTTGGAAAATATCATTTCAGTTTGATCCTTTAATTAAATATTAATATATTTTAATGAAGAATACAAGAGATCTAACTTTGGCTGGTTTTCTACTGATGCTATTACCCTAGTTTATTGTTACCTAAGGCTGAGGGTTCCATCAGTATAAATAAAATTAAAATGGTGTTTGGTAGTTAAGACTTGATTTATACTAATGCTCACTACACCCTGCTGGGGATGTAAATTCCCATAAATCCAGGAGGTGATGACTTGCTCTAGCTTTCTGAGAAACTTAAAGCACTATCCCAGAGCTGCTGTCTGAAGAATGCACTTCAATTTTCCCACCCCTGAAAGTGGTGAGTCCCGGGATGGTGCCGACGATATCCCCGGTAATTCCCGTACAAAGTGATGCAGAGCACTAAATTATTAAGTTGCTCCCTCTAATATATAAATTTCCTCCTAAAAATTGTTCGAAATTTTTCAGATTTATTCGCCAACGTCCCGATGGTAAGGAAAGTTCCCCAAAGTTAAACTTCCCAAACCAAGTCAACCGACATTATTTCGACTCGGAGTCGGGAGTACCCGGGATAGTCCTAGTCGTGGTCCAGTGTATAGTCAACCGGGAATTCACGGGACCAGGGAGTTCACTTCGTGTACGTGTATGTGTTTCTGGGATTTTTCTCAACCGCACTGCTCAAGAAGATGTGGCTGAAATGAATTATGACCAAAAAATAAACTGGGGAAACAGATTTCAAACAAAATTCAGTTCTCAAGCTCCCATTCCATGAAATGGGTTTTGAGAGAACGCAAAGTTCTTCTTCGATGGTATCCTCATATTTTTTTTTGGTGTCGGATCAGGTTTTTTGAGATTTTATTTTTTTATATATATATATTTTTTGTAGACCATAAAGTAAAAACTGCAATAAATCAGATTACCACGTGACGTTCAACTTGGCTGAGGAATCTGAAACGCATAGGACGATCCCTGGGTCGTGTGTACTCTGGAGTCTGGGTGAAAAAATCGCAAACGCCAAGTCAAAATTATTCTTTTTTTAGATTAATTTTGATTTCCCGGCCTGGTCGTCTCAACGTAGGTACGTATACCTTTTTTTTCGTCGGCTTATACCTATAATTCGAAAATTTCGTTTTTTTTTCGGGTGATTTATTTTCACTTTGGAAATTCGTTAAAAGGGTTTTTAAAGCTTGGGAAATCAGTAGCATATTTATGACATGCTTAAAACTTAAAGTTATCTTAACCGAAATTTCGTTGTAGTTGAATTTCAATGTAATATAAGATGCTATTTACCAAATCTTTTGATATTTACTACCATAATAAGTTATTGTCTAATTAATTGAATATATAGAACTCTTACTTATAATATCTACACATTGATATGTGATTAACAAGATACGTTCTGACCAAAATTCTATACCTCTTTATTAATCGTAGGTTAGATTGCGCAGAATATGCTATTAATAATGATCATCTACATACGATGTTTTCCGGCGCACTACTTACATACATTATATTTCAGATATCTATCTAATTGCAGATAAAATTCTAGTTCTAGTTGAACAATTTTATAAAAGCTTCTCATTCTCTGATAATCCCTATACATATACATATATATACATATGTATATACATATGTATAAAATGGAAAGTTCGTTTGTTTGTTTGTTGATCAATTACGCCTAAACGCTTGGTCCGATCATTTTCATTTTTTAAGTGAATGCACAACATATCCCAACTTAAGATATGAACTACTTATCATTCACGGGACTTAAAATGGCGGACCTAATATGGTGACCATAATTTTTGAAATTCTACGAATTTAAATAAAATTTCGTGTAACGGAACTACCGAATTTGGAATTCCTATATAGGTACATATCAACCTGAAAGTTGTTTGGTTTGTTGCTCAATCACGTCGAAACAGTTTCTTTAATATTTTTGATTTTTTGTCTGAAGGTACTATATCTTTCAACTTAACGTTTTGATTAATTATTTTTATGGATATAAAATTGAGTTTCAAAATGGCGGGCTTAGGCTGGTGGCTAGAAATTGTAAATTTCAATGGATTGTCATGAATGAATAGAATGTTTGATTTAATACCATAAATAAATTAAACATTTACATGTGTAAGGAAACGTTTAGGCAGACAATTCTATAACGAATAGGCAATCAACCTACAGTTTGCAGCTTTAACGTTTTCAATAAGGCAACGACAAAGTAGCGAAAAAAATGAATACCCTTATTTATGTACTTAACACTTAAGAATGGGAACATAAATGTAGGCAAGTATGTGTACATATATAGAACATATTATGAGCCCTTCTGACATGGACCGTAGTGGCCAAATGCGTTTTGCATGGAGTACATCCAAAGATTTTAGTAACAATCCTACACTTCATAATCTGAATATTGAGGGCCTGTCCGAATCTAAGTCTTCGTCTTCGTCTTCGTCTCGTTATTACAGTTTATGACGTCAGCAAACAAGCTGATCTAGTATTCCAATTAAGACGAAGACAAAGCTAACCCGTTCGAATTCGTTTGCTTAGCTCGATATTTGATATTTTAAATTAATCAAAGTAAACAAAAAATGCACAATTCGACAGTATTCAAAGAATGTTCCTACAATTTTTCTCATTCCGCCTCACGAAGTCAACCCAGGCCCTGACTCGCCAATCAAGCTAAGCAATCTAAATTGTTATACTACGTAGCTAAGCTCACAGCATAGTCATGAATTCGGACAGAGCTTAGCTCGGTGTGACGTCATGAACTGTCATAACGAGACGAAGACGAAGACGAAGACTTGGATTCGGACAGGCCCTGAGCATTTTTTAAGTATTAAACTAAGTAGTATTTATGAAACACGGGTGAAACCAGTTTGCTCAGCTAGTCCTTTAATAAAGCAACTTAAAGTAGACTTACATACGTCCCCGAGAAGATTAGAATAAGGCCTATAGTTTCAAGTTACATATCCTATTATTAATAAATAAATTATTGATTTGGATTAATTAATTAATTAATTTAATATCAACTCACTTCTTACTTTAAAATAATTTAGGACATATATATTTACTGTGTGCATTAAGCATTTTGCTTTAAGTAATTAGTTAAATTAAAGTGACTTCGCCAACAGGAATGTAATCCAAGTTCAATTATCATGTCTAACCTATTGCACTTACCAACTGTATATAATAAAGATATTGAATTTAATAGCAGAGATATGTACCTACAATACATAGCTTTCAATCTGGGGGATAACAGCAAAATGCGCAAATGGAAGCAAGGAGGTAGGTACAAGAAGGGCGCATATGCTAAATCAGTCTCATGTGGGTTTATGGGCCCTTTGCTGCATCTATTTCCTAAATAAATCTTTGGTTTTATTTCAAAGCGGCCAGAAAATAATATTTTCAAAACGAAAATATTCTGCAAACGAAAATTGTCAAGGTAATGGCGATCATTCATCTGTTAAAATAATCTTGACCTACAGATTAGTGTTCAAGGTCATTTGGAGGTCAAGATCATTTTTGAAAATGAGAATCCCTATTTTTGGCATTGGATTCGAAAAGATTAGCAAATTTTGGGTTGAAAATGATTTTTTCATATTTTTCGTCACCTTGAGAAGGTCAAAACAAGGTTAAAAATTAAAATAGCGCTCAGTATCGATTTGATCGTATTCAAGGATTCGTAGGCATAATAAACGCATAATGTGGCTTCAACTGCATGCCAAAGTGTCAATAACTTTGACCTTAAGGTAACATCAATGTTAAGGTGATTTTTTAAACTACATTTGACATATTACGCAATTTATTATTACGACCTCAAGTGGGTCAAACCAAGGTTAAATGACTTAAAAGTACGCAGATTCTGTTTGCATGTGTAATAAATATACATATATTTTTATTGACCAGGAATAGATAATTTAGTTGTTCTGAAAATTGTATTAACATATGTATATATAAACATAAGTACCTATGAAATGAAACAGTCGTTTAACATTATTTTCCGGTCCGTTCGTTCCTTTGATTTAATCTTTTTATAAAACTCAATAAAATTGATTCTATTAAAAATTTTTGAGCAGAAAGGTCAAATAAATCTCAAGTAATAATTGAAAAGGTAAAAGCCACTTGAGCTACTTTACGCAACAAAGAAAATGCTTAAATAATTTCTGTTATCTACTTTTATACAGAAAGTAAAGTGGCCTTTTATTATTCCCCAAAAACCCGACTCCCCCGCCCTTATAGCACTGGACCAAGGGGGATGGGGACTTTTATAGGGAAATGCTCACAAATTAAAATAATTGGAGTGTTCTTAAATGGACCTTCACTTGTCCATCAAAAAATGAAATTACAGTCCAGGGAAAGTACAAAGAGCGTACCGTAGCTAAGAGTTTTCTTAAGATCTTTGGACCGTTCTGACCGAATTTTGAGCATTAAACTGGCCGAGTGTAAAAAAAGCCTAGGGTATATAAGACCCCTAAAAAATTTACCCACCCACCGTTTTCCTTTCACTTTTCGTTGAATATTGTATGCGAAGATAATTTCACGTAAAGTGCGTGATTTAAAGGGACCCAACCACTTTTTGGGGGGCTTTTTATTTTATTTTATTTTATGCTATATTTTTTTTTTTTTTGTTGGAGGATGTGAAGTACTGGGGGACTTGGGTGAAGAAGACCCAAAGCAAGAACCTTTTAATGACCATTGGAGGACGAATTATCTCCTGAGCGCATTTTCTAGAGAGTTTGTTATACTGTATAACGTCTCTATCCCAAGGTTTTATAAAATTATATATACATTTTTAGTACTGCAAAATTCCTTTTTGTTGGCTCTCGTCCTGAGCTTCCCTTGTTTCGATGGTTTAATGAGTATCATGACCTATTTAATGAGTCATTAGAACAATTCAAAAGAACTTGAAAATGGGGGAAATTCCTTTTTGTGCTTCCGTTGACCGCTTGTGTACACTTAGGCGGAGCATAATGAGGACCGGGGTTCTGATGTTGAGCTACGAAAAAAATAAAATTAAAAAAAAATTATACAAAGAAATTTAATAATTTATGAGCGGAACTGAAATGACGATGAACCGAAGAAATGCCCGCCTCGCGAAAGAAAGGCAGACAGCGGCTCTTCACTCTTGTTTTATTATCTCTTTTATGTCAATTTTTCAATGGCGTTTATTTTCTATTTTAATCCGACTGGAGTGTCCTTTAGGAGAGCATCCCTCATTTCAGTTCCCTTTTTTTTCATCCCCATACACCCCCTGGTTGGCGGGTTCAGGTATACTAAAAGACGGAAACAGTCCAGACGCCGATGGAATGAATTTTTGTGCCCATCTCTTCCCGGAATCCCGTCTCGTTTTGCGACAAAAATGGTAGTCTTTCATCAAAATTAATTAATGTGACACTTCTCTCGCGAATGCCTTTTAGTCAAATATTCCTTTAAAATTCGATAAAGATTATCCTTGTTGCCGAGACAAATTAGTCCATTCGAGGATCTTGAATAAAATTTAATTAATTTTTGTACCAAAATCGCTTCTCAGCTGAACCATAGCCTCTCATGTATTTTATACGGCACTTGCTGACGACGACGAAGTGCTAAGATCTTATGCGACTGCAAACTTAAGATGTGCCCGAAATTGAAACAACTTGGAAACATGCATGCATCCTCTAGTCTAGGCTCATCCAGGAGGAAAGAATTAGCCTTTCCCCGCCCCCGCTCGCCCTATTCGATTAAATCCTCTGTCTCAATGACTAACCCGACCACCCACACCCTGCTTAGTCGTCTGCTTTGCATGCGACTCAATTCCGCAAAATACAAGATTTCTTGTTCCTATCTAGCTCGCATCCAGATTCTTCCGCAATTCAATTTAAATGTAGAAATGTCTTTCTCCGGGTTTGGGGGTCTTTGGGGTAGCTGCTCCTGGTGGCCCGTCACCACCGTTGCCGCTGCCGCCGCCGGATTCTGGATCCGGGATCCATGGATCTTGGTCTCGCCCGGAGATAAGCCGTCATCACCGCAGCACGGCACTGCGGCTAGAGTTGGGAATGTTTCCTACTAAAGCAAGTTCGCAACAAAACCGAATAATGAATTTTTAATTGCGTCCTCGGAGCACACCCCCTCAACTGTGTCACCCATCACAATCAAATATTTGGCTGGGTTCATGTATAAAGTCCCTGGATGCGACACAGGGTGGCAATAAAAACTACAACATTCGTCCTCATGATGAATTACAGCGTCATCCAACTGAACGACATTTATATGCAATGTTGAACTTAACATTTTATCTTATTAGAAATACAATTTATCACACGTTAGGTGTTCGGCGGTAGGGCAAACCCTAGAATTCCCGGGGAGAGGTGAAGTCATCTAGAGGTTTCAAGTTTTAGCGGAGTGACATCCTTCGTATTTCTCTCCCCAAGAGCCCCCCATGTATAAATCATTCATAATAAATGCAATGCGAGATTGCAAGCACTTTCAAAACTGCAGGAAATTTCATCTTTATGTCTTGTGTCCTGACAGTGTCACATCTATTGGAACAGGAGGATGAATTTTGTCAATGGGGGAGTTGAGCACTCTGCCTTGGGGATATTGTGGAGCGATGTGGCTCGGTCGTATATTTCCTCTGGACTTGGCTGGCTGTCTGTCCATCGAACGTGTGGATGTTTAGGTTGATTATTATAAACTCCCATTACTGGACGATTTATTTATGGCACGGAAATTTCATCCACTTTAAAATCGGACAGATATCTTTGCTCTGTCGGGAGCAGGATTTTCCTGGTTATGAATTGGTTTGGAGAGATTCCGCTTATATTGTATATGTACATACTCCAGACTACGGGGAAACGGAAACGATAGTACCTACAAACTAGACACGGCGGAAAAGAGATTTAGCTGAAGGGATGCTTAGAAATTTGCTGACACTTTCTACTATTTCTATAGTTAGAGTTAGCTTAAGAAACGCTAAAAGATTGATGAGAGAAATTTCACATTTAAAGAAAATATACATATGTATGTGCAGACAAATTTATACCCAGTTCAACACACTCTTATGAAAGAGAGCTGGATTTAACTAAGTAAAATATATGAATGAGGTACTTTTAGTACCTTTAGACTAGTTCAAATCGACTCCAGCTATACTAAAACAAGAACTATACTATAGTAAAAGTTCAAGCAAAAACAGCAGTTAAAAATAACATTTGAAGACTAATGAATACATATATGTACATACATAAGTAAACTTCAATTTTATTTTTCTTATATTAAAAGTTGATAATGCTGAAATAGTTCTTAAGCTTACATTTCTCTAACAGTTTAAAATTTCTCATATTAGCCGTGTTCTTTTCACATCGGATCCAGTTCTAGGTTTTACAGGAAATTTCGTATAGAATTGAGTTTTATGACCAGCAACCATATCAAACAATTTTTATTTCTCGCAAATAAAATCAAATTGCCTGGGTTTATACTTATGCGTCAAAAATTTGATCCAAAAATTTATCTGGTTCAAGCTTTGAAGTTTGAATGGGTAAATATCACAGCGATTTTAAAATTTTAATTCAATCGAAAATTTCCTCCAAAACCTAGAACTGGATCCGATGTGAAAAGAACACGGCTATTATATTAGATAGATAGATTAAATAACATGTTTTCATCTCTCCCAAATCTTGAAATTTTAAGAGATATCGCGAAATTTGTATGGCAATTTCTTGGATTTACGGTTAACAATAGTTTTGTTGTTTTCACATCGGATTCAGTTCCGGGTTTTGCAAGATATTTTGCATCGAAATTTTAAAAACCGTCATGTATATAACGATTTTAAAATTTACGAAAAACGCATCAAATTGCCATGATATATAGATATACCCATCCAAACTTCAGACCTTGAAGCAGATAAATTTTTGGGTTAAATTAACGACGCAAATTGGGTATAAATCCAGGCAATTTGATTTTATTTTCGATTAAAATTGTTTGATATGGGTAATTTTAATTCATTGCATAATTTCTTGCAAAACCTAGAACCGGATCCGATGTGAAAAAACACAGTTAATATGTTTTGTTTTGACTCTTGAGAGAGGCACTTTTAAACGTTTTTATCAAAATATCTTCATAAATAAACATATAACATTTCTGGATCTTTTATCTTGAAACAACAAGAAAGTATGTTAAACTACGCACCTGAACATCGCGTCAAGGAAGCCACCAATCCAAAAATGGCCTTAAAAAAAATGTTGGGTTATGGAGGGATGCATCGAATGCTGACCTTAAATTTTATTTGGACCCTGACCTCCGACCTTGAACTAACCTCTGAAGGTCATTCGAAAAATATCTGATTCTCTTTTCGAATTCTGGGCCAAAAATAGGGCTATCTCCAAATGACCTTGAAGGTCAAGGTCAAATTCAAGGTCATCGTATGGTTTCTCCTTTGAATTCATATAACTTTTTATAGAATGAATACAAGTTATTCCATTGACATTGTCTCAAGATAAAAGATCCACTCTGTATACATATTGTCATATTGGTAATGAAATTACGAAGCTACATATACATATGTACATATGTAATATTCCGTTTTACAGAATTTCTACGACGATATTATTTAGGCAACGGAGTTTATATAACAACCTCAAGTTTCGTTAGAATTAAAAAAAGTGGGATTTAAGGAAAATTTTTATAACAAATTTGTTTTTAATTGACATAAAATTTTAAAGTTTGTCTTTAAAGTTTAGGCCATTTGTAGGATTAATAATGTAAAAAGTTTCCATTTGAAATCGAAGGATTTTTCTAAAATGTTTTTTGTTTTAAGACCGCAGTATACTTATATTTATTTTTGTAAGTTTTGTTCTGTTCTTTGGATTCCAGCTGTTTCATCACCCAATTACATGAAGCAGTACAAAATATCCTAAACCCAATTTTTCCTTGAAAGTATATTGCCCAATATCCGACGTGCTTTAGTTGAGCAATAAAAATATTTGGCGCCTCCCTATGAAACATAATAACAATTTCACAAGGCCGCTCCTGTTTCCAGGATGCCCAGCGGTTGGTCGTTGTCCTAGAGTCTGATATTCAATTAATCCTCCCTCTGTTACCAAATAAAGTAAAAATGTCCCCGTTCCTCACTCCTCGTGGCTGTGGCCATTATTCAAGCAATTTATATTCCCTGGTCAAATTGGGAGCTAGGGGCCAAAAGTGCGGCAGGACCTTTCTGCTTGGAATTGTAGCGAAATTCTCTTAAGCACATAATAAATTCATTTGTTTTATTGTACAAGGGGTAGAAAAAGTTTCTTACCAAACAACCAGAGACCCTTCTGTCCTCCGCGTAAAAACATTTCTAGCAATTGTTGCCCTCGACAGCGTCGTGTAATTCAGTTGAAGTCTCATCTTTATATCCTTCCGAAAATGTCGTTTTTGCACGTAAATGTGTAACACACCGTATCAAAGGTGTACTGTGTAACTGCTTAAGGGTCCACACAGTTAACACATGCCCTTATGCGGGAAACAATCACATTAGTTCTGATGAGGACTATTTTCAGGGCCATTAAGATGTAATCGCGTTTTTCCACTCTCATCAAGTCAACAATATGTTTCGGGGGCAGAATCGCCATCTAGTTCTAATTTAGACGTCATCTCCCACTGATGATGATTTTCGCCACCACCCGCAGCCTCCGTCATCATCACCACACGCCCTCTGTGGCCCTTTTCGAGGTTTTACTGCTCAGTTTGATTTTTTTCCTCTGTATTACCGGAGGCATTTGCCCTGTGCTCTAATTAAGAATTGCTCTTCATTGGAGGGAAATTAATTTAATTGTAAATAAATTAGCAAAGAGAGCAAAAGACCATTTTGTTTTTTAAAACGATTTTTCCTCTTCGGACTGGAAATTCAAATAAAATTTGCTTCAGTAAGCACGAGGAATCTCAAGTTACATAGACTGGACCGTCAAGAGGACATTTCTTTGGAAGTATCATAAAATTATAATTGAAACGAAGTCTGTGAGGTAAGAAAATAATTTTCGCAATTTTATTTAAACAGAACCACTTACGTACGTATGAGTGCCTATTTTTAAATTTTAGAAGTAAAAGTGGCTAAATAGTTAGAAGTTGAGCGTCCAGTCTTTGAAAAGTTC
Source organism: Machimus rusticus (assembly GCA_951509405.1). Taxonomy (NCBI): domain Eukaryota; kingdom Metazoa; phylum Arthropoda; class Insecta; order Diptera; family Asilidae; genus Machimus; species Machimus rusticus. Next base: position 3,524,281 of record OX608054.1, read on the forward strand.
ACATATTTTCCTACTTTAACAAAATTTTGGAAAGCAAAAGAAACAAATTTAGGATATGTATTTCGTTTAACCCATTAACGCCCGCGCCGAGGTGATCAGAATTTTTACTAACTTTTCAACGTGTTTATTTATTATGTTATCGGACCAAAAAAATAATGCAATATCTCTATTCCTACGTGAAATTTGATGCTCTTTCAGAATCTGAGCTCAAAATTTCGATTAGACACCGAGAAAAAAAAAAATATGGCCGATTAAAACGTGAAAAACGTGAAACAAAATTTTTTTCGCATTTTTTTTCACAATGATACCGCAAAGGTATCAACTTTTTACTATGATCAGAGGTGATCATGGCACTCGAACATTAAGAGGAATTTTTTTCAGAAAATTTCATCGACGCGTTTATTCAAAATGGCTACGAGAATGATAAATCTTAATCTATCGTTTTCTTAAAAACTATAAACTTTAGAAAATAATTTTTAAGAAGAAAAATGTCTTTAAATTAGTCAAGAAATACTCTCAAATTTTTTCAGAATTTTTGGAGACAATTTTTGAAAAATTGGATTGTTTGAAAATTTCGAAAATCAAAAATCAAAATCAAATAAAAATGTTTTTCTAAAGTTTATAGTTTTTAAGAAAACGATAGATTAAGGTTTATCATTCTCGCAGCCATTTTGAATAAACGCGTCGATGAAATTTTCTAAAAAAAATTCCTCTTAATGTTTGAGTGCCATGATCACCTCTGATCATAGTAAAAAGTTGATACCTTTGCGGTATCATTGTGAAAAAAAAAGCGAAAAAAATTTTGTTCCGAAAATTTTCACGTTTTTCACGTTTTAATCGGCCATATTTTTTTTTCTCGTTATCTAATCGAAATTTTGAGCTCAGATTCTGAAAGAGCATCAAATTTCACGTAGGAATAGAGATATTACATTATTTTATTGGTCCGATAACATAATAAATAAACACGTTGAAAAGTTAGTAAAAATTCTGATCACCTCGGTGTTAATGGGTTCAAATTTTGAAACGCAATGAAATCCATTGTGATTTTTTTTTTTTTTTTTTTCTAAAAGTTTATTGCCTTTTGTCTTACAAAATGGGGCAGGGAATCTATATATAATTAACTACATTACTTTTTAAATGTTGAGGTTGCTTGTGGAGACGAGTTTGTGAATCGCCCGAGCTATGTCTGCCGATGTGGAGGTAGCAATGATGTGCCTAGTTAATGGGTTAAGCTTGTATAAAATTATATTTTAGGCACTAGTTAACATCTTAAAAAGAATATTTCTCCATTAAAGGTTTTTGCTCAGCAGATAGCCAGAGTCGATGGTTCTCTTACTCATTTTAAAATTTCAAAAGAATCTGAACAATAATTCTTGATCAATCCCTAAGTTTTTCCTATTTTTCCAACAAATATATAAAATGGGGTATTTTAGTCTATAATTCCACCAATAGAGTAGAATAGGTTACAATAGAGATAGTAGATTTTATCAACAGTCGACGCATTTAATTTAAAAATTAAATAAAGCAAACAAGCACTTGTATATTGAATTTTTTATAAAATAATTTAGTCAATGGGACAAAAGAATTGTTATGTTATTATTGATATATGATAACAAACAAATATAAATTTATCGTTTAAATGACTGAGTTAATTTGATTTTATTGGCAGTAAAAAAAAACAGCATCGATGTAAATATTTTCAGAATTTTGTTGATTAATGTGGTGATAGAAAACTATAAATGAAATCATATTCAGATTATGTTGGTAGTCAACATTACTTTGTAAAGTTCGTGAGGAATATCATTAAAAAAAGAAACGCATGAGCTTTATTACTTAATAATCGAAAAGACGTAATATGTACATAGTTGGTTTGAATTGATATGAAAGGTTTTTGAGAAAAAAATATTTTATTGTAATTATAGAAGAAACACATATCAAATAAATAAATAGTTCATTTGTATTTATTTTTGTATTTTTAGTTCTCTTGAATTTTCGTTTCTCAATTTGACTAGTTATGCTGGAAAAAAATTGTTAATTATATACACATACATATACAGCCTTGGCCAAAAGTATAAGCACCCCATGAAAATCGTACCACACGGTTCATTTGCGCAGATAAGGGGAAATTAAACTATAGTTAGGTTTGACTTATTGTCCTTTATTCTTATTATTAATATTTAGTCGGTCCGCCCTTAGCTTTAATCACAGCAGCTATTCTTTTAGGAATTGTCCGTACAAGCTTCAAGCACTCTTCAGGACAAATGTTTTTCCACTCTTGCTGGAGATGTGTGACATGGCGCGTTATCTTGTTGAAATTTTATGTTGTCCGCATTGGTGTCACCATAAATCTTCGTAGCTTATGGGTATAGAACCTCTTCCAACACGACAATATATTTTTTACTGTTCATGCGTCCTTCACAAATAACCATTTCATCCACTCCAACGGACGCCATACAACCCCAAATCATTACACTGCCCCCTGCATGTTTGACCGTGGACACGACGCATTCGGGAAGGTAAGCTTCACCTACTCTCCTCCTCACAAACGTAACACCAGGGGTGCCAAAGACTTGAAAAATTAATAAATTTTAGCACTATTTTCAATATTCATAAAATGCTTTCACAAACGGGCTGGGCATAATTCAACCATTATAAATAATTGAAATTAACCAAATAAAGCTGGCCTCGAAGTTGGATTCATCAGACCATACTACGTTTTCCCAATCGGCTTCCGTCCAACTTTGATGTTTTAAAGCGCATTCCAGACGCGATTTTTTTTTTTTCTGAAAGCCACGGCTTCTTCCTAGCCTTGCAACCTTTCTGTCCTGTTTCTCCAAGTCTTCTTCTTGTAGTTCTAGCGCTAATCGGCCTACCAACCTGATAAGGCAGACTAGCAGCAAGCTCTGAAGACGTTCTTTTGCGATTTTTGAGAAGCTCTCGAATCAAATTTCAGCCATCACGTTCCGAACTTACTCTTTTTCTACCCGTTCTTTTTCTGTCTTTGTGTGATCCTGTGTCCAGAAAAAGTTTAATTGCACTTTGCACTGCACAACAAGAAAATTTCACAGTTTAAGTAATCTCAACTTGAGACTTGCCTTGTTCATGTAAAAACAAAATTCGCAACCGTTCTGGCTCACTTAATTCCCTTCTTTTAGGCATTTTCACAACTATAGTAGCCAAATCCGTTAAAAGACCAATAAAATTTAAACACTTGCTTGCACTACGAGCAGTAATTGCAAACTGAAGTTTTCTTAAAAAATCTCAAATTTGTAAGTTTTCCCAACCAGATGTTTTATGGTCCTTCTAGGAAAGGGTTCATTACCTTAATTACCATTAATGATCGGTAGGAACATATTGACAAACAATATAAATGTTTTTTGGAATTATTTTATAAGATACCTGGAAAAAACTAGGGTGCCTAATACTTTTGGCCAAGGCTGTATGTATGCGTTTAGTCTAAATTTGAATTGTTGTAGGTAGGTACTACTTGTTTCTACTATAGGGAAATATATTAGAGCAGCTCATTTTCAATTAATTACATTAATTAATATTTCAACCAAAATTCTTTTCAGGCTTTTGAAACAGGTACACAAAGAAGTAATATTTTTAAATAAATATATATAGGCCCGTTATTTTTTATTTTATTCATAAATGACCTGCAAGGTGTTATATTAAACTCGGAAATTCTTATTTATGCCGGACGTTATAATTTTTAGAAAAATAACCTGCCTTGACGATTATAGATTGCTTCAAGAGGATTTGGATTGTCGTTTCGTCCACTGATATGATCTTAATAATTTATTCTTAAATGTTAGTAAGTGTTCTATTATGTCATTTTCTCGTAAGATTGTGGATTTTGGTTTTAACTATCGTCTGTCTAACTCGCTTCTAGCTTATACTGATCATGTTTCTGATCTTCATGTTCTTCTTCATAACAAGCTTGATTTCGGAATTCATTCATATTGATTTTCGAATAGATAAAAGTAATTCTGTTTTAGGCTTCATTAGGCGCTGGTTTAAGTAATTATGTGACCCTTACGTTTTACAGCAATTATACGTTGGATTAGTTAGACATATTCTAGAATATGCTATTGTGCGTGCAACATTTCTCGAATCGAAGCAGTACAAAAAGTTTCCTTCGTTTTGCCTTACGAAGTTTACCGTGGAACAATTCCCACCTTAACTGAATAGGCCCAAATTGTTGAATTTACAGACATTGTAGCACCGACGTGAGATTTCCATTACCCTTTTCATGCATCAATTGTTAATTGGTGAAATTGATTGTCCTGAGTTGCTTTCTTCGTTTCACATTAGCATCAAACCTTATGCCCGTTCTCCAATGCGCCGACCAACCAACCACGAACCAACCAACGAAAACGCTGAATTGCCTGAATTCGCGTGTAAAATACAAGCCCCTGCCTGTAGTTGTGACTGCCGGCTGTCACAACATCCTCGGGCAAATATTTTATCTGGAAGAGTTTTTATCACTATTTGAGCGAAAAAACTACTCACTTTTACTTTTAGTGCTGGGCTTGAATTACCGCGCACATTTTTATAAGCACTTTATGTTAAAATTAGCGCACTGAGTCTCTGGCAACTAGTGGGACAGCTGTCTCACTGACAGGTATTCTAGTACAACACAACCGCTGAATGGGCGACTAGTACTATGTGGTTAAAACGCACACATGAAAAAGTTAGCCAGGTTGACCAAAACACGAGCGAAAGGGAATATGAGGCCAACATAATGTGTGACGCGATGGCGCGATTTTGGTTCGTTCTTGGTTGGGTGGTCGGTGCATTGGAGAACGGCCTTTATAATCTCCGAAATACCGACATTTTACAAAATCTAACTCATCGAACCAACTATGGCAGGTCTGGCCCTATTAACTCATAAATAACTCTGTCTAGCAGAAATTACTTTTTGCCATATTTTAAAGAAAATAAACTTCAAATTAAAAATAGGTTTAAAAATAATTAATAATTTCTTATGTTTCTTTACATTTTAAGATTTTATTGTACATTATTTTCATGCATATATGTATTGTATACTATTCACTATTGTACAGTCAGGGCGGTTGTGTATGGGCTAATAAATAAATAAATAAATAATGAAAGTAGTAAAGAACAGAAACTATGTTTCAAACTTATAATAAATAAATAAGTTAATTATTCTACTAAAAGAAAGTGTGAGCAATATTTTCCAAAGCATATGAATTTTTATAAATATGCAGTTATGTGTTGAGTTAAAATATGATATTCTATTAAATTTTGGTTCGTTTACGGAAAAAAAACCATCTAATACATTATAATTCGAAAGATAAACTGCCCAGAAATCATTCTTGACGCCGGTGACAGTCGTCAATTTGTGTCATAAAATCACCATAAACAAGTACAAAGGATCAACTAGATAAAATGCAAATTTTCTGTCTCTAAGGACAAAAGGCAAACAGAACCACCGAAAAAGTTCTCCTGGTGGGAAACGAAAGAAATAATTTAACCACCGCAGCTCGTCGTCCTCTTCGGGGTCCTTGAAGATTTCCTGAAAAAAAATAAATAAAATAAAATAAAAAATAAAGCGTCGAGGACACACCGCCCACGCTGGACGCCTGCCGCCTCGACGAGTCTCAAAATTTATCACTTTCAATTTGTTTAAATATTTCATTTTTCTGCGATTTGTTTTTGGCCTTTGTTGTTTTGGTCACGGACCCGGATGTCGGACTTCTAAGGTTCGGTTCACAAGATGATGTCTGTCGGAGGCGATAGTCCTGGTGGTTGGTGGTGACGGCGGCAGTGGGGCCAGGGCCTATTTTATGGCTCAGTGGAGAAAATTTACAGGATTCTAGGAAAAATTCAACTCATTTTCCTTTTTTGCGGAAGAGGAATTTGGAGGTCGGGGCTTAACATTTGTCAAAGTGAAACGAGGAAAAGAAAAAATAAATTTTTTTACTCTGATTTCAAATTGAATGCAAAGTGGGAGGTAAATGTTTGTACTTCTGATTCGCTGATTTTTGTAGGTGCTCCTCTGTCGGGGGATACCCGTCTCTAAGACTCGAGCTATATGTATTTGGGGCTGGAGCGACATCTCCGCATAGCTTGGGGCTGAATTTATCTGTTTATCCTTCCAAGAAGGTTTCTTTAATATTTACCTAATCTTTCTTCAAAGCAAAATCTTAATTTTTGTTAAACATAATTTTTTTTTTAGCTGAAATATTGTTGTAATGGACATTTTTGGGAAAAATATTATTAATTCTTCTAAGACGAAGACGTCAACGCATTCCTTCTGTTCAAATTTTAAGACAGATATTCTTCCCACTCATTCAGAAATAAGGTATTATATGGGTGAAGGTAAATTCCCTAAAACTTCAAAGTCAGATACAGAAACGAAGGTATAATCTTCAAACTCATAAAATGATTGGACTAAATTAAGAGAAATGAGTTTAGTGATTTGAAAAGTAGTTAAAAATTTTCGTAGGGTTTTACAATTTTACTCAACTTGGTTGTCAGAAGTGTACAAATTTCAAAAATGCCGGAGTTTTTATTGTTTTCAAATAATCAGAATGAACATTAATTTAGCAACAATCTCTAAAAATCAAATTAAAAAGAACTATAGTATATATATGTATTTTTGACATTTTTTTCAGATTTGGTATACAAAGATGTCGATGTGTTACGAAAAACTATGGAGGCTTTTATCAGAAGGTCTAATTAGAAGAGGTTTTTATAAATTTATTATGTTTTGGATTTAAGATCAACGATTTTGTCCTTTTATCCCTTCAAATCCCTACATAAGATTTAAATTTTGGTTTATAATATCATTATCATAAAATCTGTCACAGTATAGCCTTTATGGTATTGTGGCTTTCAATGTATAGTGTTTTCCCGCAATCCTCTAATACCGAACTCATCAAGAATGAAATAAATTTCCCGAAGAGCCCTCCCGAAATTCTTATTCATATTTAACTTACTCGAAGAGACTTTGCTATAATCAAGTCCATCACTATAATCATGATGTGGCGTACAGAAAAATTTCATCAAAAGACATACAAATAACCTTCCCGGTCGTCCAGGGCGACTATAAGGAGCGCAATAAATTTGCATAAATCCACAATTTCAATTCTATGAACTTTAGAAGCCCCTGATATGTACCATAATTTTGTCTTCTTTCCTTTTTGGGTTATCCCCAGCTAAACCCGGCACCCCCTGTTCCGTCGCATTGATGTCACTATAATAACAAAAAAATTGTAGTCATGAAATTTTATGATTGTGGTCAATAAAGAGGTGGAGCGCTGTTTAGGACAAGTCCTTCAATTGATATCAGACTTTTTGCTTTCTGACTAAGTCCCTCAGGAAGACACTGGAGAGAAAAATATAAAAATTTATTGATGCAATAATTGCAGTCGTGGACGGGACTTGATTTCACACCAAAACTATTTCATTTTATGATTAGATTGGGAGTATCAGAAATTATATCGCAGTCTGTAAAAACGTTTAGACTTTCGTTATTTCTGAAAATATTGCAGATGACTTTGTTTTGAAAATATCCAACATTTTTTTAAATATGATTAGCTATTATTATAGGTATTTATTTTTAGACATCTATATATTAAAAGTCAAATTTAAAGGGACTACTCGTTACTCAGATATTTGCTTACTGCATTATCTCTACATATTTTTTAATCAAAAATTTGTATTCGAAAGGAAGAGTAATTTTGGGGGATTATGAAAGCAACTTGTTTCCTCTGTTATGTATAATAATTTTTGAGTGTTTATCACACACTCTAAAAAAATATGTGTAATATTCAAATGTTTTTTTTTTTTTTTAAATTATTTGCCTGAAAAAGTTTGTGTATTAATTGTGTATACAAAGTTGTAAATTCCCAATTTTCTAGTAAATTTGAACTATTTAACTTGCAATATTCAACACTTTTTACAGACGATTTATAAGAATACATCAAAGTGGTAAAATTGAGTGCATAATCGTGGTAAAATCTGATGCTGATAATTAAATAAAGAATTTATCAGTGTGTTTTATAATTACAGCCAATAGAAAAATGTAAGTTATGTTAGAAAGTGGCATTTTGTATTATTGCAACAACTATTTACGTATGTAATTTGTAATTTTACTGATGTCATTATGGCGTTATATTGTCATTGCGTCATTTGAGAAGTGAATTTAGAACTGCCAGGAAGCAAAAGAGTTTTTCATATTATTTTTGAGGTTAATTTTAATTCTTAATTAAATCTTAGCCTCCTAGGATTATAATTATTGAAAATATTGTTCGTCCACTTCAGAGCTACATTGGATAGCCGACATTGGTTTAATTTATGATAGAATTAACACCTTAGCTACCGAGTTTATCGAAGGCTGTAAATTATCGGATAACCGATTAATCAGATAACTTGTTGATAGTTACCTGTAAGATGTAGGATAAGTAGAACTAGGTTAGTATTAATGAATTTAATGCTTTTCTGGAACTATCTTTTTTCGCAAAATATATACACATTTATTTTTCGCTAGTCTACTGATTATAGATGAATGAAGTTTTATCCTTCTAGCACTTAAATTTAATTTTATATGTATATGAATGTTTTTAGACTTGAAATAAAAATAAATACGAAATATAGATATTGTTCGCAGTACATAGTACATAAATCAGTAAAAATATACTTCAATATTTATTTGTAGGTATATGTAAGATGAAATGGAGGATTTTGATTTGTGGTTTCAATTAAAAAAATGTAATTGATCTCCAAATACTATATGAAGTAATGAGTATGATTTTGAAATTGGCAGTATGAATTTAATGAATGAATATTTTATTTTAATATAATAATAAGAAATAACGTTCTGTTACCAATATTTTTTTATTGATACATAACACTAAAGCTCGTCAATAGCTACCAAATAAATGGGGGAAAAAAAAGAAAAAAAAGAAAATCGGTTGACAAACAGAGGAGAAAATGGTTCCGAACTGTTTTGTCTTTGCCTATTTATAATAGATGTAGCATCACTATTGAACAAAATATAGAAGAATACTTTAATTTAGACGTTTGGCATTCATAAATTTAAAATTTCAGGAAAAAGTGCTCAAATAAAAATTTCGTTCAGAAAGTTGTTAAAAAAACCAGTGGCGCCACAAAGCACTATAGTGCACTCTGAGAATTGCATTGACGGTAAATGAAACAAAATGTATGCACATATTAATTTGTCTGGGCTTAAGAACACATGTGTATGTATGTAAATCAACAAATTCTTTAATTCAATTGAAATTCAAATTCAAATGCCGCCAGCCGTTACAGCTCGATTTCACCTCAGCATAAAACTCGGGGTAATGTTGTTATATTTTGAAATTTAAAATGAGACCGATGTAAGATGAACACTGTTGTTCTTTAGAAACTCTTGAACGTGAAGAAAACTTTTGCAAGTAATACCTTCGACATCAAAGGTATTTTATTTTACGATGATATTTGAAAATTACATATCAGAAATGATCTCGCAATCAGTAAAAACGTTTAGCCTTTCGTCATCGCTGGAGATACAAACAAATGGGAGTAGACAAAAGGGGATTCGGGCATGAGTTTGCCATAATTTGGTCGGCTCCTGTGCAGCTATAACGAATTTTCTGCTATTCATGAAAGCTATCATTAGCAGACGTTAACTCTTCAGAAGAAAAGTTAAAACACGAAAAGCCACCAGAGACAATGCACCGAGCACAGATGAGTTCCCAATATGGAATAATGGACAATGGAAAGAAATAATTAAAGAGACAATAGAAAATTGCCATTCATGGGTTTCGTCCTCGGCGTGGTCTGCTCTCCAGCGACTGGTACAGCTGGATTCTGGGCTCCTCAGCCCGGCCACTATCATAATGATGATCGTCAGCATCCTCGTCGTCTTAGAGCGGGCCGGGGGCCGAGGGCCGAGGGCTGTGGGAGATGCTCGAAGCTCCCAGATATATGTAATATCCCACCTATCGCAAGGAATAATTGCTAGTCTGGTTGAAATTAATTTCCAGTCTTAAGGATATGAAGAGGAAACGACCAGAAGAAGTATAGTTGAGGCTTCTAAGCAATTTATCATCCCGACCCGAAAGCGGTCCAGCAGCATCCTCTCGAGAGCTCGGCTATCTCCGGCCAGAAAGTCATGGGAAGACTAAAAAGAACAGTGGGCTGAGGTAGTAGGTGGGGGAGGGGCAACAAAAGCGCTTCAAGTGAATTTACGTCTAGAAAAATGCTCGGCGGAATTTAATTTCCATGCAAATGAGTTAGTGGCGCTATGACAATCCGAAGAATTTACGATATCCTCCTGCGGGAGCGTCAAACCTATGGGAATTTTCCGCACCGAAAGCGTTGCTTTTCAAATGAGGTAGCAGAAATTAACGTGATAAGGGCGAGATTATTATTGCGCTGTTGATATTTGACAAAAATTTTGAAATTCAATTGCGCGAGAAAAGAATCCTTCCTTTATGGAGGAAAGAACAAAAAAAATTCTATCAGCAGGTGGTCAGTCTTAATTGAACTCATTCTACTTTTTATAAAACGTTTAAGATGAATTACTGAGGAATGTCCTCTAATTAAAGATTTTATGGTTCGACTTCATTGTTTCTAGGTAAGTGCATAATACCACTTTATACCACCCCACACCATATTTAGTTGCGTAGGACGGGGGTATGAAACCTGGGGCAATTAAAATTGAAAGGAACAAAACGTGACCGAGGTATTCCCATCGGGTGTAATTCTAAATTCACGCAAATAAATTAAGCGGACAATTGCGTTTATCCATCCAATTTGATGGATTGCTCAAATTCAAGTGGGGCGCATTAAACGATTCCATTGTAAAATTCATCGACCATTTTACTTTATATCTACAAGTTTCGTTTGTAGGTATATGACTAGACTACAAATACATAAATACATACATTCATACATAAATACGTGTATGGTTCACAGGAATCTGGAGGTGACATTAAAGATTTATCACTGTCAATTTGTCTTCTAAGTTTTAGGAAGTGTTAATTTGCCATACGTTTTAAAGGAGGAGTCTCTCTGTAACTGACAATGTAAGTAAATTCATTTGTTTTTATACCAACATTTAGAAGTGATATGACTATAGTCAGGGGCCGATTAACCATTTTGCCGCCCGTAGGCCAACTTAAATTGCCGATCTAATTTTGCCTATTAAAATTTTATTATTTATTATTTATCTAATTAAACAAAATTATTCATTACACAGCCCCACAAAAAAAAAGTCCCTCCGGGCCCAAGGACGAGACCACGTTTCCTATATGTTTTTTGGGTCGCTGAATCCGAATCCGGGGTCCGTTTGACCCCTACAGGTCTTGGTTAAGGGCATTTGAAGGTCAAATTTCAAAATAGTCGTGAAAAAATCTGAAAAAAAAAAATATATATATGTATGTTTTTGGAGTCGCTGAGTTCAAATCCAGAGTCTTTCTGACCCTAGTGTGTCAGAATCAAGGTCAAACGAAGGTCAAAACTATCAAATCTAATGATTTAAGGGGACCCGGTGGTCTAGGATTTTCGAAAAATCGATTTTTTTTTTCTTAAATATTTCGAAAGTACAGTCCCTCGAGAACATACTGTTAAATTTTTGTAATGATACTAACGGTATTTTAGATTCTACAGCCTTTTTATGGGGAAGCGAACAGTTGACCCGCCGTACATACTTAAAACTTTAAACTCATTTATCTCGAAACTACTTTTTTCTGCACGGCGGGATAAAAATAAGAAAAACTATTCATCCGAATTATCTGAAATTTTAATATGTTATTCAGAACACCAGTGGCTATGGTCCGTACCTCAATCAAATTTTTATTTTAAAAACTTCCTATTTTTTACGTGATAAAACTAATGAAAAATGGACTGTTTTCGGTACTCAAAATTTCAAAAGCGCGCTATTTTGTCAAAAAATTTTTTTATCTTTTAGTTCTGCTACGGGCCATAGCTACACTCTTATAGATTGATAATTTTTTATTTTTTAATTTTCGGATAAGTAGAAGAGTCAAAAAATCAACCACCGACCAGGTACATTTTCTTGAGAGGATGATTTTCAGCGCCATTTTTTAAATGAATACTATTTTTTTTTTTTTATAAAAATGTTTTTGTATACTGTTTAAGTCTAATAATACACAAAAAAAGTTTAAGTTGTTCACTTTTTTCACCTTCAAAAAAAATCCTAAAAATGCCTTAAATTCACGGGTGCTAGACCACCGGGTCCCCTTAATACGTTTAATGAATGAAAGTGACGCGTAAGGGAATTTCAATGTTGCAATGGTTCCATCGCGCTATATTAATATATGCCACTGATGCAGGAAAAGGAAAAGAAATGCGCACGAAGATTATTCACGCATACGTAGACAAACGTTCGCTTGCACGAGATCAAGAGACATAAGTTTCAATAATACCTAGCAACTTACTTGGCTGCGATTTGCTGCGCAACATACTTGGTTATGAATCTAGCCACAAACTTGGCTATGAGGACGATTTACTTGGCTATTGGAAATGTTGCTACTGTGCCTCTTTTTTAACATGGCATGCGACATCTGTATAGTTATTTATCTGTGGCACGACTCAACACTCACCCTCACGTGGATTTTCAGGTTATGTTCCATGCGTGCCCTTGATCCGTGTATTAAATTGGGGCGGTAATATTTAAAATGTTTGTATTTTAAAAATTAATATGAAATTTTTATAATAATTCATTAAAGTAATTTAGAATTTTATTTGAAATTTTAGAAAAATTTTTATTTTATTTTTTTTATGGAATCGAAAAACAAAATTTTTTTTTGATTTTTGCCGCCCCTTCAAATTTGCCGCCCAGGCCTGGGCCTGTTGGGCCTGTTGGGCCTGTGCGTTAATCCACCCCTGACTATAGTTTTGTTAACACGGATGTTTTTATTGAAAATTTCATTTGTTTTTCCCACATAATCTTGGTTATGACATGGTTACACTAAATTTGATTTGATAAATTATTACTTGACTGCATATTTCAATGGTTTCAATAAAAGGCAACAGGCATCGTTAGCAGCTAAGATACTAGTATTTCCATTATTCAATTCAATTCAATTTTACATAATTTACAATTCATGATTTACGAATGTGTATAGGAGAAGCATTTCAAGTGCTATAATTAGAAATTCATACATCTTTAATATTAATGGGTAGGCATTGTATTTTTAAGTAAATTTTTAATTGGGGAAAAAATAAGTTTGTGACAAAAAAACCCAAGAATATATTTCCATCATACAGGGAGTTTTTTTTTTGTAGCGTTTGCAAAAATGAGTGGGATGAGATATTTGACCTAGAAAAGGGAATTCTATCGATGGGTGAATCACAATTCACTAAGGATGGTGTCACAAACTTCCACAACCTTCAAATCTCGTCGGATACTAACCCACAAGGGATAGGGACAATATCATTTTAGCATTAAGTAAGCGTCAATGTTTGGACTGGTATCACAATTATCGAATTAATAAGACCTTTTATTTTGTAGAATTCATACGAAATTTTTTGACAATACACTGCCAAATGTAGGGGAGACTGGGGCTGGTTGTGACATTTTTTAAACAAATTGTCATATCTTTTTGTTAGCTAGATTATTTTACTTAATTCTAAGTTTGTTCAATTAAATAACTATTCAAGATTCTAATTTAAGAAGAATTTTAGATTTACGCCTATTAGAAGTGCTATAAACACGCGAATTCTGAAAAAAGAGCCGTGTAACTTTTAGCCCCGTGCCTGGGGCTGGTTGTTACACCACACGGGGTAGGTTGATACAACAAAAAACAAACATAATCTGAGACTTTTTAGTAAGGGCAATCAATATCTTTTTATTTAATTTAGACCTAAAACGCAGTCTTTTTATGTTTGCAAGGTGTAAATGTGTACGACTGCTCTGTATGCCTCATCAAATAACAAATTTGGTAGCTTAGGAATTTGATGAAAATTATAAATTTATTTCTTAAACAAAAAATTTGGCATACTATTTCTTTTATGCCTTTTATCCTTATGCCTCACAAAAACAAAAAAATTGGTAACTTTTAACCCTCAAAAATAACAAAAAACTTCTTTCCTAAACAAAAACTAAGGCAGATACTACCGAGATGTACATGTAACAACCTGCCCCGAAGAAATGTCACTTTTAGCCCCGACCCCAAAATTTAGCCTTTAAGGTTAAGTAGAAAAAAATCTAGTAGAAATAACTGTATTATGATATATTTAACACAAAAAGAAAGCATTGAGGCACAAATATACATTACCGCACAACTATTTTTTAATTATAAAAAGGCTGTAGACCAATATTACTAAAAAAATAAAAAGTTAGAAGCCTGCGGTTTTGATAGCACCGTGCCAGGGCTCCTCACACAAATGCGTTGGCGGAACTAGCGGGTGGCAAGTGGCTAGCCGATCATACTGTGGTAATTTTTCTCTTTCAAGCGTTCCTGTTACTATCTTTGTATAGCCACCATTGCCGCTGTAACAACCTACCCCTGTCTCAACCAGCCCCAGTCTCCCCTACTTGAAGAATGAAGACATCTCTCTCGATAACACTGGTCAACAAAATTTTGTAACAGAACAAATTATATATCATTTCTATAAGACTTTTTCCACAGATTACGAATTCATGAACGAAAATGTTCCAACAGGTCACGTTTTCGAGAAATATGAAGTTGAAAAGTGAAAAAACTTGTATACATATTATACATATTTGAAAACTTCTTAAAAAATAACAGGTTATCGCACGATTGTGAAACATACCTCTAATAAAAGATTAGATTCTTAACTACATATCTATATAAAATCAGTTATGTATTAATAAACTTTCTTAAAATTTGCTTACAGAATGAGTTTTATATGAACCTTTGCTTAGAATCTATGAAATAAATGAATTGCGGACATAGGAGGAGGACTTCCATGCAAAAATGTATCTTCTGGACAAATGTTATAAACCTTTCAAATAATTGATATTTTATAAGTTCAGTTAAACATTTCAGTTGTTTTTGGAGATATGTTTCGAACTTCTACGTCATTCCATTAGTTTTTAATAAATTTTCAAAAATGTCCAAAATAAGGATTTGTTCACTTTTCATACTATTATTACTCAAAAACTAGATGTGATGGAGAACTTTTATTTTCGGATTCGTAATCTACCAAAAAAGCCCTATCAAAAACACCTATTATGCTTCCAGTTACAGAAAAAACCAAAAAATGTGTTGACCAGTGTAATTTAAGGGCAATGTTTCATCAACACATCAGCGCATACTGGTAACATTTCGATGAACGCTAGATTGGACGAAGTGGACCTACATATTTTTTGGCCTCCTAGATCTCCAGACCTAATTCTACTAGACTAGACTTCTTTTTAAGAAATGATGAAGGATGCCTTATCAAGTCTTGTTCACATCAGAAAGGAACCTTTTAACAGAACTGCGACTGTAGCGGCGAAAATACGGGATAGGACGTATTATACCTTGTTGGAAAGGTGAGAAGATAGATAATTTGATAAAAAAATAATAAATTAGTGTATGTATTAATTACATGAATTTCGGAGAAAACTCGGGGAAAAGCAGAATATGAAGAAAACACATTTCTTTTCCACTTTCGGAAGTGAGTGTATCTACAGTGGTAAGTGGTAGATCAACATTGTTGACATTTTTGAAAAGCTCTTTAGGATAGTAGATTTTTGGCGTGAGTAGAATGTTGCTGTTTTGAGTAAATTAAGAGATACAAATAAGATAGTGATGTGCATACCATGAAAAATGCGAATTTACGAATCATTCTGTAACTCCCAAAATTTGGGCATTGCCCTCTCCTCCTGCAATACAATTTTTTATTTGATTAGATCGGATTTTTCATCCAGTTCATTATACAGCATACACTAGAAAAAATAACCTGTATACAGATCTGACGAGTTTACATACTATGTAGTTATGTAGTCTTGACAATTTTTTTGATTAATATAAATTAGGTTATACCTAATAGTTGGATTTCTTTATTTCTCCGTTCATTGTATTTAAAAAGGGGAAATTCTGAATTAAATTTGGTATTTTACTTAAAGTTACAGCAATGTCATATATATTCATAGCTAACAGTGGAATTTCAATTGGATGATTCAACATCGTTAAAATGGTTTTAATGAAAGCACATACTATTATTTCTAAAATCAGAAAGTATGTTTTCGATAAAAGATGTTTTACTATGTCACATATTCTTTGGAATTCGTAAAATCTGACAGACGTATTAGGCTATAAAAAAACTTGCATATTCGAATGCAACGTTGTGTCATAATTTCAAAGCACTATCTCAAAATGAAAAATTATTTAGTTTAGTTCATTTGTATCATAACAAAAACTATTATATTTTCATGTAATCAACTGCTCATAAAACCACTAAATATGATTAAACCTCAATTACTAATTCTTTAATTAAGCGTACCAAGATATAAAGTAAATTACTGCGTGAAGTATTTCATATAGTATTTAATAAAACAACTTCCGCAATTTTCATTCCCTGGTTTTAGCAAATCGAAATAGGGATTGATTTTATGGTATCAATCAAAAGTAGCCCACCGCGAAATCCCGAATAGGCCATTCGAGAGTCGAATATTTTTCATCCAATTGCGGTCGCATTCATTACAGTCCAGCTGCATTTTGAGTAATTGCAGTTTAATGGAGGTTGCCACCTGCAATATTGCACATTTACGGTATCGCCTTGCATCGCGGAGGTGATATATGGAATTTATTCACGCTCGGCTGCCCCAATCGCAGTGCGATTGCATCTAAAGCAATTTTGTTGTTATATTAGTTCGCACATTATCAAGTTGGCATTCAAATCATGTCAATCTCATTACATTGTGGTCGATATGAAAACGTCAATATTCATGGTGATGGGGCTCGTTCGGACCACCACCGGATGACCGCTGTACAGTGCTTGAGCCACCTCTATCGGTTGACAATATTTAACCAAATGTGAAAATTATCACTGGCGAATTTTCATTCTTCCTAACGGCCATTCTAGCGATTCTCTATGTTTTAAACTAATGGAAAATGTTAGCGATTGGTTGGCATCGCATTCATTAGATCTCGATATATTTCATTTTGAGAATCGTTAAAACCCCAAAAGCCCCTAAAAGCAGCATTGTTAGCAAGGTAATATTAAATTTCATTTCACCTATACGAAATTGAAATATTTTCCTCTCATAATGGAAACAGGAGCAGCTGTTGGTTTTTGGTTAATAAAATTATCCATCATCACTAAAGTGTGAGTCCACCAAATTGTTTTTGGCGCTCTATAGTTCGAAAATGATCTAATACTTTTCGTCTAGCAACCTCCAGCCAAAAGCTTGTTTTACTAATGCGATTCGAATGTATTGAAAATCGCCTTTATTTCGGCTTCCCTCAGTAACATTCGTATAATATGAAAATCTGATAGAATTATTTCGTGTCGATTTCACAAGATGCGATTCTGTTCAAAGGTTAGAGAAATTTCTGTGTAAATCTCAGTAACTTTCATCTGATGATATTGTGAACAAAGAGCTAATTAATTAAGCTAAGCGATTCACCCTCTCTATTCAACTTAAATCCATCTTTATATGTTTTTTTGGTGCACGAACTCTTCGTTAAAGCTAAGTCTTTTTAAGTCGAGAAGTTGCCATCCAACGATGTAAAAGAAAAATAGATAGTCCTCGGAGGTAAGGGTAATCTACTTACAATGTGAGATATACCAAACAAAGGGCATTTGTGGATTTGAGATCTCAATAAATCTGTTATCATTTTATCTGTTAAGGATTTGAACGCGTATTGTCCGTTCCATCTGTTCTAACTTAAGGGTAGCATGAATGGTTTTTAGTTAAGCGGATTTTCGATCGTAATTCCAATTGTTTTTCAGGGACGAAAACATTCACATTGAGGACTAACGAACCGCAAGTATTTTGGGGCTGTAAATTCGTGGTTTATTTTCTTTTAGAAGACAGATTCGTTTTATTCTAAGTATTATCGAAATTTTGTATAAGAAGAGATGTCTTTGAGATTGGAAAAGATAAATTGTTATTTATATTATGTCATTTGAAATTGACTTGTATTTTATACACCTGCATTTGAATTTTGTATTGTAAATTAAAACAATTGTACTGTTTTACCTTTTTATTCAAATTAAGAAAAAACGTAGACATAAAATTGAATATAATAATTTATTATTTGAGGATCCGTATAATCCATTCGTTGTTGATATGATAAACATTTCTGATATCTAATACATACTACAAAGTTTAAGATAAATTTTATATTCTGAGTAAAATCAATACATCATTTTAAAAGATTTCCAAATCTTGGCCTGTTTCATTTGCGAGTTAGAGGTTAACACATATGTAGGTATGAAGAGCTAGGAGCAGAAGTGATCCAAGTGTCATTATATTGATTTTGAGAAAATGAACCAAACGCGCGTTTTATATTATTATGAATATGTGCTAATGCGCAGACATATACATAGTGTTACAAGATTTTCCTTCGCTTACACTTCACACTTCGGATTTTAACAGTGAGGATATAAGGACTGGCGATCGGTCTCCACGATTGCGGGCGTCTGTGGCAAGAAAGTCAAGCCGTAGCCACACTGAAGAGGTCGGCTTGGCGTTCTGGATCGAAACGCCAGTATTTGTTGAGCTTGTCCGCGTCCGAGGACCTTGGAAGGTCTTGGCGGACGAGTAAAATTCTCAAGAAAATCGGCCGAAGTGTGAGGTGTGGGCGGAGGCAAGTCGGGCCGTTTGCCACCCAGCCGCTCGGCTAGCAAATCTGGTAATAATATAGATTACTGCGGCGTCAGAGATTTTTTTGAACTAATGCGATCCAAGTGACACTGATTAACTAACATATATCACTTTTACATGGAGTGAAGAGGTTAAATTGGAAAGAACAGAAATAGGTACTAACATCTTTTTACCTACTTGGAAGTATGCTGGTTGCTTGAATCACTGCGACAACGTAAAATTTGATATTTAGTGCAGAAATGCCATTATGTATCTCCATTTTGGTACTAATGTCACTTGGATCACTTCTGCTTTAAGTATGTATATACATACATATATATGTATGTATATAATAATCTGTACTTGAATTAAATTTTAATTTTAGAATTGCGATTTTGATATTGAAAGAAACAATGTTTTGGCAATTCCAGCGGACAGGTTAATTAAAATTTCCTCAAAGTCAGCGTTGCTAAGTAAGTCACTTTGAGGCCGTTAACAATTAAATTCACTTCAACATGCGACCTACTCAGACGAATCAAATTCTCTTTATCCTTCCTAAAGGTTATATCCGTTTTATACAGACAAATTTTTCAAATTAAAATAAAGTTCATCCCATTCACCCTTCTCCTCCTCTTTAACCTCTGTCCAAAAATTCTGACCCTGAATGAGTCGACTACTTGATAAAACATTTCACCTGGAAAATATCAAGATCAAACTTTTTAGGGGTGGCGATTATGCAAATCACTTTTCCATGGCCATCACCATCACACGAATGGCTTTAGGCATCACCTTTAATCTCATTATAACGAATTTAATGGGAAAAGTATTAGATTTTAACAGTTTTATATCTTTCGGACAGAAATTGCCTGTTTCACGGACCATTGAGTTTGGGGGGAATCCCACAGTTTTTGAGAGGATCCAATACCAAAACGACGAATAGAAAAGTTTTTGAATTTTAATGCGAAAAAGATTCTTCAGCTGTTAGAGATGGACCACTTTTAGTTTTAAAGTATATTGTAATTTTTGGTTTTTTTTTTTTGGGTATGAGGAATAACGATAGAAAGTTTGTTTGATCGATTTAAACAAATGTCCGAATTGTGTGAATGGATAAAAGTTAAAATTTATTTCACATAATCACAAAAGTTCAGAAAAGTGCTCTTACAAACTTTTTAAACCTTTATTAAACAATTTCGACAAGTATTAGTAGGATAATGAAAAGAAAGTTTGCAGGTTTTTATTGCTTAAAGTTTTCTATATGACATGCGATTATGTTAAAGAAAAAAATTAACAGTTCAATTATTAAGAGATAACAATAATAACAAATTTTGTATACATGTTAAAATGTTTTTCATTTGTGCTTAATAAATTGAATGTCCTCTATCCAGTCCTTTAAAGAGGATACCTAGTTTCATGAGTGCTTGTAAAATGTAAGTCCACTATGACCTGAATTTAAAAAAAAACCATTAGTCCAAGGTTATTTATTAATTGAAGAACTCACCAGACCAAATTTAAATTTATTTTAAACTCATCCTCAGAATTTACTGTAAAATTTCAGTTCACTTCATATTTTTCGGTCAGTTTAACTTTAAATTCAAAATCAACTAGCCTAGTCCATCATAAAACTTCATGAAAGCTCTATTTCCTTCCACTTAAAAATTCATATAAAATTTAATTTTTATCAGAACGCTGCACTAATTTAGAGTGAAATCAAAAATGAGAAAAAAAAATAAAAAACATTTTATCTCAATTAACACTAATAGGGCTGCATCAGAATTAATTCCCTTGATTTGGGGTGGGGATGGGTGGTGAGGGGAGGGGTTGATTGGGGAGGGATAGAAAAGCAAAACAATTTGCATGCAGACGCGAAAAATTTAAATAAAAATTGACTACGGGATTTGAATTAAAACTTTAAAAACAAAGACAAAACTGGGTCAAGATAAAGTGAAATTTTTCCTTTATTCTACGTGTTGTCCTCCATCTTATCAACCCTGACTACTATTTTCTGCTTAAAGTAGTTGTGAAGTTGGTATAGTGGAAGTGAATCTCCAGCATGGACATGATAGAGTTTGAGAAGTTGGGCAGCTGGGGTGGGGGAGAAATGGCTGCTTAGCTCCTCGGTAAGGAGGTTTGCTCGAGAATTTTGCAAAAACATTTCACAAAGTTCTTACTTAGTGCAGCAGAACCGTTATGGGGAGCATTCTTTGTCTCAACTACCCCCTTCTCGCTTCGCCCCAACGCGTGTCGGTTTCTAGGATCCTACGCCTATATATTGTATAAAAGCCAGGAAATCCCTCCTGGGCCCCTATTTGGGTCCCACCCTTATCCCGATTATGCTGAGGCTTACGCGCCTTCACTGTAGCCCGGTATTGTTTAGCTGACGGCCTGTCTCCTCCCCTTCCGCAGCCCTCCACCCCTTCCCAAGAGGGCCTTCCCTCCTTCCGAGGAAGGGAACGATCCTCCTCCGGTTGGCACTATTTCGAGAACTCCGAACTTAATGTGGAATGCCATTATTGAATGCCTTCATGGTCCCGCTCTTCTCACCGCAGTTCTTAGGCGAAATATTTCCCTTGTCTTAAGATATGAAAAATTCTTGAGACATTTTTGTTCATTGACTTGTGGACAAGTCTGGGCTATTATCTTCGGCTAAGTCTCGGAGCTTAGCCAGGAGTTTTTTTTCATATTGTTTTTGATATACATATATATTTATAATATATTTTCTCATTTCATTTTATTTATTTTTTCTTATTTTGACCGCATAAAATATTCACTGAGGGCTTTACCCCTCGGGGGATATGAAAGGGAGCATTTCTGTATTTTTCTTGCATTGCTTTCAAGTAGGTTAAGTGAAGGCAATGTGCCTGCCCTACTCTTGTTTAAACTTTAAGGTGCGTAAATCGAGGGCAATGTTAGAAGGAGTTGGCATGATTACTAAGATGGAATATGGTACCTAATAAAAAGGAGCCAGTTTGCTGGGAAATTGTTTCCTTTTTGAACCTTAAAAGAAGCAATAAGACTAGTAGTATGAGTATTTTTATTTTAGTATTTAATAAATCTTATTGGTCTTTTGCATACCAAAACACAAATCGTACCTAAATTCAAAAATGCATCGAACCAGTCTCGATGCATCGATGTGGCTTTGATGCATTTTATTGAATTTAATAACCAATGTGTAATGTAAATAAAGCACTTTTTAAATTCCCACATTTTAAAGTTCGTATATGTCTGACATCAGTAAGTAGTAGTAGCTAGTTACCATAGAAACCTTTGTTATTTTGAATTTCTTGTAGATATTATAGTAAATGTTTCTTTGCCTTATAGTAGTTAATTCACTGTAGTTCCCGGGTGAAAATATAAGACTGAAAAATGACTGAAAAGAGATTGAAAAATGAATTTTAGACGGAACTCAGTCTGAAATAAGGCGGAAATCTGAAATTATTATTTGCGCTGAAAATTGACTGAAAATAGACTGAAAACGTATTACATGGAGAAGGTGAAGACGGAATTAAGACTGAAATGAGGCGGAAATATTTTTTTACTCTGAAGTGAAACTGAAACTAGAATGAAAGTTTTATATTATTAGAATAGCTGTGTCGGAAAACGGACTGAATCGCGACTGAAATATCAGTTGCTGGCGGCTTTGGCTGCTCCCCACCGAGCTACTGCATTCCGATATGACTTTAGAATTTTGATTTGATATTCCGACTGGGCATGAACCAAGAACCTCCGTATTGGTAGTCTGACACCTCTACCGCTGAGCTATCGACACACGCGCAGTTTAACAGATTATGAGTAACCACGTTTTTACGTTATGTGAACTAAATACATATATCCAAGTAAATGATTTTGTTGACTCGATTGATAACGATTATATACTTTAATTATGCATTTAGTGTTTCAAATAAATGCGTTTAGTTATTATAACTAAACTGTTTTCTCAGTGTGACTATAAAACTTATTTTGTACTTGACTATCAACTCGAGGAAAATTAGAAGTATAATTATTCTGAAAATTTCATATGGTTTTAAATATGAAAAAAATTACAAACTCTACAATTTCAAATACATCCGGGTTATCTAAATCTTTTAAATTTTCTTTGAAAATATTTTATTTTGTTAGCGACATTTATACTGATTAAAATGGTCGTATCTAAAATTATTGGTATATTTAGGTATTTAAAAAAACATTTCAAATTTATCTTTGTTTTTCGTGTTTAATTTCCAGAATATCTACCCCTTTAAAAACAATTGAATCTGTATTTTTTCGTTCCACATTTTTTTTACATTGTGCATATCATACTATATGTATAATTCTACTTTGTGGTTGTGTATTATAGAATTAATTAATATATTTAGTACATACATATAATATATATATATAAAATATATGTATGCATATTATATTATGTTATGTAGTACTGGCTTTCAATGCGTAGGTAATTTGTATGGCGAACCATAGAATTTAAAAAGATATTATCAATATAGCAACATTCTGATACATATTTTGTTTTATAAAAGGGTTAATTGGGATAGGAAATATTTCGTTAATTGTTTACAAAGAGGCGTTCGGTCGAAGCTCAGGAGTCAATTGACCCCTTTGTATCCACGCCTGAATCAAATCGACTTAAATTTTTAACGTTTTGATATTTTTGATTTGGCTACAAAGTTTTTATCTTCTGAATCTTCTAATTTTTTTAATAATTATCAGAGAATTTTAATTTTACATTAAAACTTCCTTACCAAAATAAACGTATAGTTTGACTTAACACTAATTTTAAGTTTTTTAAGTCTGTCTTAAATTTAATTTTTTGCTGGTGGTATTTTGGAGCAAGAAAATATTTAAAATAAATTGAATCCTTCTACATATATATCGAGTTTTTAATTTGGATATGTTGCTAAAATCACAACTAAAAACAAAAACATGTTTTATGCAATGCTATATGAAAATAGAAATTTTCACTATACCATCGTATAGTGAAAAACTGAGAATGATGAAGAGCCTTTTTCTTAAGACTTAATTGATTTTCAGTAGAGTAAATGTTCTGGGAAAACAAGTTAATTTCCGTATTAGTAATTATATGCAGATATTATATGACTATATTAAGTGCAGCTACACGCTTTGCACACAAAACACTTTTCGCTTTATAAATATGCACATTTTAAGAACCCTTAAAACCCTGAAGCCTCATCACATCCTCTTTAGACATACATATGTAAGCTACATACGATAGTACGAGTACAGTGCTTTCGTGTAAATCCGCGACTGTTTTGCATAAATCCACACGTAGTTTAAAATGCTTCATTTAGCGTAAAAGTGACGAGTAAAAGGGTGCAGGACCTCACAAGATTTATAATATATGAGAAAAAAAAAGCAAGAAATATATTTAGTAGCAAAAACCTCCGCCATCGATGGCCACACACGCGAACGTGACTTTCACGCAAAATTCTGTTCAAGATAATAAGGCGCGACAAAAAGGCGGCAAGGGGTAAAAGTGCTAAAAGTGCAAAAAGTGTGAGGAAAAAATAAAATTAAATAAAAATAAAAATTGTGCAAAAGTGCTGCTGCATTTTATCGCAGTTGCAATGTGAGCACGATTATAACAAACCCTTTAAAATGTCCAGAGGAGCTGCCCGAGTGTGGCGCAGGGCGGCGCGGCGGAGCACACAGAATCAGGGATCCTTTAAAACTTTTTCCAACGAGCTCGCTGACATTGTTCAATAAAATATTTACCAGGAGCTCGACATGGACCTGGAGTCTGGATGTGGAGCTGCTAAGCCAGCTGCCTTTGAAGAAGGAAAATAATAGCACAGGAAATGGAGCTTTGGATTTACAAAATAAAAAATAATAACAACATTTTATATAAAAATAAAAATAATCGGAGAAAGATAGCCCGTGGGAAGGGTTCTCTGGAGCGCCGAACGGACGCAGAAAATCGAGGCTATCACTTATTCAGGGGAGTTTATAAGTTTTGATTTCTATCTTCCAGCTGAAATTCTGCACGGATCCCTTTCCGGAAACGGATGCTGATCTGTGCGGATAAATTTATCTCGGGGTGGCTAGATGGCGCCCTACGTGTCCTCGGTGTAATATTTCTACTTATCTCTTCTGCTATCGGGATATGCCGGGAATAAATTCCGGGCTGTGCCCCATTGCTCCCGACCAAAGTACCTCCAATCGGACGGGGGAGGAGTTTTTCACAAATTTGGGGCGCGCGAAAGCACCAAACAGCTCGAAAAACTCGGGAAACATGTTTTTTTTTGTTTCGAAAACGTTTTCCGGCGCTCCAGAATTTCGGCGGAGGAGGCCCATTTTAATCAGATCCGGGATGGCTTTAGAAAGGCTCGTTGTCTCGCGCCTCCCATTCAGAGGAATTATAAACTCCTTTCGCCCGTAAAAAGGTAGTAAATGTAATTCTCCCTCTAAAGATTAGAGGAGCGCTTTGTTTCTTCGTTAATGTTAAAGCCCCGGCCGTATACCCAGTCCTCGGCATCCAATTCAACGAGTATCTCGAAGAATTAATATCTCGCGGGCGCACTATGGCCACACGGACTCTTCTGTAATAAAATTAAATTTTATGTGACTGCCATATTCGTCGAGGCAGTGGGTTCAGCGTTTTCAGTTTACTGGCAAAGATTTGCATGCCACAGTGTATTTATTTTTTTTATTTTATTTTTCGGGAACATCGGTGGTAGTAGGTGGTAGTACGAGGCGCAATATAAAATAAAAAAAAATAAAAAACAGGGAAAAAACGAGGAATGGTAGCCATTTACACCAACTGTGGGATACGTAAATCATTTTTGCTGCACCGGGCCAAGTTCTTTTGTGGCTTATTATTGTACATGTTGTGCTGTGTTTTCTGCTTGTCGAAGTCTGTAATTGAAAAGTATTGTCGGATAATAAAATGAAAACGGCTGCAAAAACTGTCCTATTCAATTTTTTTTCGGGTTTTTAGAGCTCCTGCACACGGATGAGAGAATTAATAGCACTTTTGTTCAGCATTTATGAGACCAGGACTATTCTTTTTATTGTACTGTGAAAGAGTTTTGGGGATGGATGTTTAATCCAGGGGAAATTTTATTATAAAATATTTTTTATCTCTTAGTTCGATCATCGGTTGATTATCACAGTGCCAGATTATGATTTTGCTATTTTTATAATATTTTTTTACGATTCCATTTGGCTTAATTCTAAAGTAAAATGACGAGTCTAGCTCGTTATTGGTACTAAAATAACAGTTTAATGTGTATGAATTATAGAATAAAACCGTTTTATTAAATAAAATTTAAATGAAATATTTCATGTACAACTTTTTATGAGTAAATTTTACCGAGGGTTGAATTGAGTTTGAGCTTTTCGCATAAATTTTGATGTGTAAGTCCAGTACTCAAGGTATTGTTTATTACTTCGAATTTATTTTAAATACAATTTCAATCAGTGAATTAAAAACGAAAGTATTTAAATTAAGGATACGACATATGCATAACACATTTTGACTCATACTAATCCAGCTTCGAAGTGGTTTTGGGATTTAAGGGTCATTCTTATGTAATATTTTGAAAAAAAAACATTTTTTCTGTCCTTTCATTTCTCGAAGAAGGTGCTGTTAAAATTTTATGCAAAAATTCTTAGTATTTTAGCTTCTACAGCCAACTGAAAACTAGGTAGGTACGTACTAAAAAATTTAAAATGTTTAATTTAAAATGTTTTTCTTACGAGGGTGATAAAAAGACTATTAAACCTATCTCTTTTCAATTTTGCCACGTTATTTTATATAATGTTAGCTATCGTCCCCAATAAACTCATTTAGATAAGTTTAAAATATTTTCATAGTTTTGTCACTGAAAAAAACTTTGGAAAATGAGCATAATTTACAAAAATAACTTTCAATGCGCGCCATTTTGTAAATTGTATATAAAAAGATTCAAATTCAATTTGAGTGTTACAAAATAAGAAATTAAAAAAAATGTTTTTTTTTACGTACCATAGTGTATAAATAAACTTCCAATTTTTTAATTTCATAATTTATCATTATAACCAAAAAAATAACTTTTGAAAAAAAAGGTATTTTTTCGTGTCCTCGTATGAGCATGACCCCTTAAAGCTCTTCAACAAAAATCGTTTAATTCAAATGTATAAATCCGATTTTAAAGATGAAAAATTTTTCTAATATCTCTAATCTCATTTAAGATGAACTTTTTTGATTTAAAAATATTTTCCTTTAATTTTAATTTTATTGGTAAATTAAGATTTAAGGTTTTTCTGCTTGACTTTTATTTTCACTTCAATGCGATTTTTCTATCAACACTGTTAGTAGATGCTCGGGTGGAAAATGTCGAATTTTATTTAAAATCAGTTTAAGCATTTTGTTGGAAAAGCCCTAAAAGTTGTCAAAACAATTCTGAGAAAATCCAATTATAGAAAAACATTGAAATATATTTGGAAAAATATTCAGAATTGTACGAAATAAATAGAATTCTGCGAAATTGGACAAAGACATTCAATTCAATTTTTAACATCCTTTTAAAACGAGATAGGTTGTGTATTCGTTATGTTCGTATTCGATATGTATGATACGAGCAACTGATTGTGATTTTTCTAGTATATTTTCTCTGTAGTGATATTTTCCAAAAATTACTTATAGTTGGTTTTCAAAAAAAATTAAAATTTGTTTACGGAATTCGAAACTTCATATGATTAGCCAGTATTAGTATTAGCCCAAAATAAAAATTATCTGAAAAGATTAGATTTTGGTGGTGAAAGAATAACGAAAGGAGATATGTATTTGAAAAGAAAAGAAAACAAAACTGTACCTATCTATGATTTAAAAAATTTTTTTTTTGTTATTTAGTAATTTTGATTAGATTATTATTTATTATTAAAAAATTTATTTATCTTTTGTAAAGAACTAAAACACAAAAATGTATAGCTTTCATCTTTATAAATATTTATATATGTAGTTAACAAATTGGATTAAATTATAAATTAAATTTATGTATTTTACATAATTGGTAGGAACAAAAGTAGGAATGCGTTCGCAAAAGTTAGTTGATTCCCTTTCTATCGAACTTACTCCAGTGCAGTCTATCGATTGGGACTTTCAGCGTAACATAGCGACTGTTCCCAACTTTTACTTTGGATAAGTTTTACACCATAAAGACCCAGTTCACAGTTTGACCTGCTTAAAACCCAACCAACTTCCCATAGGCAATTTTCTGTAACGCTAAAAGAAAACTTACTCCAGTGGTTTTTATCCTCTATATATAAGTATGTTATTTTTTCCATTTTCCTGCGCGTGAACTTAAATATTCGTTTTAATTGCACCAGACAGCTAAGGAAGTAGGCAATGTGGCGGTTGTACGTTCCATTTTAAAACCAACTCTCATCCTGCCAAAAAGTTTCGTCCTTGCTTTTCGAGGAGGAAGTCTCGCATTCCTGGCATACCTTTTGTTTTTACTTAGCGCAAAAGGAAAATTTTCGTATTTTCAATTTGTTTCGTTGAAGTAGGTAAGCAGTGTCTTGCCTCTGGGTGTCGTCCTTGGCGTGAATTGGAGGCTGGTCTTTTGTAAGATGAAGAAATAAAAACGTGAAGAAATATATATATATAGTATATATATTTTTTTTCTTAAAGATAGGTAGATTTAGGCTTACGGCGGTAATAAAGAACGGCGTTATTTTGGGGGACCAATAATAATTTCTTGTTTATTTTCGGTGTACTTGAAATTTTTCTTTGGGGTGGACTAACAACAAGGAAATTGCCGCCTGGTGCACACAAAACTCTGCGGGTAGATTTTATTCTTAGATTAAATCTGATGAATTTCGTCGTTGTCGTTCGTCCTTAATCATAATCTACCCAAACAGAGTCATTTGTCTCTATTACCGACGCTGCCAACACGTCGTTTTCTTACCCAGGGAGTGACTATGACTCTCTAGTTCTTTTGCCGTCTTAAGAGGAGCTCAGCTTGTATGAGGTTAGTTACAGAAAAAGCGACCGGCCAAGCTGCAAAAAAGTAAGAAAACCCTGCCCAAGGACAAGTGGGAGCGGAAACAACCTGCGGATTGACGGAGACTATTATCCTCCCTTTTATCCCGATCCCACACTGTTTGGCACCACATGGGTGATTCGCCAGCGAAGTCCTCCTTCCTGGAATTGCTAAGGTTTTTTGGGGAAAGTACAATCCTCGTTTTTGGTATAATCCTGCGCACTAGCCCCATTCACCAATATCCCCGCTGAGAACCCACCAGCTGGAGGTGCTCCTCTGGATGAGTGGGGCTCCAGCGAGGTCAACGCAAAATGTCATGTGGTTGGACTGAAGAATTTTTGTTTGTTAGGTTGAGGTCAGTGCAAATTTGTCCTTAAGTGGGTAAAGGACATGCTCCTCCAGGACGACTTTTGCGTACTTTTTTTTATATCTCCGCTCATAAATTACGAGTAGTAGCGGGTGGTGAAAGTATTTCAAGGGATTTTTATGACAAGAGAAATGTGATCCCTTGAGCAATCTGAAGCCAAAATCGTCCTCTGACCCCCCGGTGGAGTTTTTTTTACCCCATATGTGACGATGGCAGTAAATCAATTTGTTGTCATTATTTGATGACCTTTGTGAATTCAGCGCACTTGGAAGTCCAACATACCTCCAGAATTGTGGCTTTTACCTGTTGAAAGGTGTTTATTTTATTGCCATTCTCATTCAGTAAATTTTCTGCTGCAAGTTGTGGCTAAGTAAATATGACACAACATGGAGCTCTGATTTTTTACCTTTTCCAGCCCCAATTGTCCTCCATCCCCCCAACTATTAAGGGCAAGTTCTTCTCGTCCGGATCCTTCGATGACCTCTCGGGTTGGGGGTTGAGATTTTTCTTTTTGCTCGTATAATTGAATTTAGAGAAAACTTTTCGAAGTGATCCTTTGTGAACTTAATGTAACGATGTTCAGAATTTGGGGATTTTGTTGGTTTCACCCATCCGGAGAAGGTTTATCGCTGCAATTTTTTCACAGATTTTCTATTTGAATGTTAAAAGTCGATGGATATGTGAATTTTTGAAGGTAATCGCGAAAAGCAAAATTGATTGATCGAGTAATAAATTATCGGTTCCTGGAATTAAATAACATGATACATGTATGTAAGTCATTACAATGGAGGGTTTTTAAAGATTTACTTTCATGCCATGTTGGTTGCTAGGATTTCGTTTTGCTTCTACGGATGAAATGATAGACAATTTTATTTTAGAAGTTCTTTTGAATATGAACATCGACATACCAACATAAGTTAAATTGATAACAGATAGTCATGGGAGGAGTTATTATTTTTCCGAAATCCTTATTGTAATTTAGATTTATGTATATAACATCAATTTTCAAAAAACAAAAGATAGACATATTTTAAGAGATTAATGACGATTTTTGCAAAAACCATCTGCTCACCATTTATATTTACCTTAGGAATGGTAAAATTTTAAATATTTTAGTCTAATTTTCTAATTTCTAAGTCCATCAGCAAATAATCTGAACATAGGTAGGTATCAACAAATTTTATATAGTCGATTTTCTCGAGTTCATAGCATTTTGCTAAAATATGCTTTTTAGTTCTATTAAATTTAATAAGTTGAACTTCAGAGCTAGGGCTTAGTAGAGTTTTGCCGTCAATTAAAATCATACACAGAAGGGAAAATATCACTACAAGAATAGTTTTATTTGCACAAATTGAATCAGCCTTTGAATATGCTTACAAAATTACACTAAAAATATGAAATGAACAACCAAAAAAATATACATATATATATAGTTCGCCGAGTTTATTTTTCCTAATTAAGCCTTCACATATGCAAATCATTCCGCAAAAACCCCTCCCATCGCGTTCTGTGGAAGTTTCCAATTTGTTTTCACTTTACGCTTTTGCATTTTGCATACAACAGAAGTGAGGACCAGGGCCTGTAGAGCTCTGTTTTACAACTTTACTAAAAACTTTATGCCGTGAATTTGTAGTCATGGGGCACTCGCAAATTGCCATTTTCGAAATACAGGAATATAATTAAATATTTTCCCACTTGTTGCAACTGGAGTAATTATAAATTAAAAAAAAAAAATAAATATAACAAAGGTTTCGTGTCACCAACGAATTCCAAAATTCTGATACTTCTCTGAGTTTATTTATTAACGAATTATGTATTTATAAAAAAAATTGATTAATCTTTAAATACATGATAATTAAATATTTTAAACCCACTGAAACAGTTCAACTTTTTGGTTTGGATGTACCTACATTAAAGAATCCCGCAGTTTTTGTTTGAAAATTGGGTTTCACTCAATCGCTCCCAAATTTTGCAGCAAGCTAGTTTTCGACATTTCAAGCAAAAGTATATATGTATATGAACGATTTAATTGATACTGAGTGCTTTTTTTAAATTTCAGCCTCGATTGGACCTTTTAGAGTGACAAAAAAATATTAAATAATCGTTGTCAAC
Organism: Machimus rusticus; assembly: GCA_951509405.1. NCBI lineage: Eukaryota > Metazoa > Arthropoda > Insecta > Diptera > Asilidae > Machimus > Machimus rusticus. Next base: position 3,555,497 of record OX608054.1, read on the forward strand.
CTAAAATTATCTGATCTTTTCGAATCCAATACCAAAAATAGGTATTCTCATTAAAAAACGTGACATTGACCTGCACTGAGAGAAATTTGTTGATAAAACAACCGTAAAATTGAAGTTTTTCCTTTACAATTTTCAGCCATAGAGAAAAACGTTGTTTTCATAACATGAGTGTTATCAATCCCTTCAATCCCAAAATTGCATTAGGGTACTATCAATATAACTATGAAATCAATGTGTTAAACTTTCCTTTTGAACTTACATCCATATCAATTCGATAACTTTTATACCTTCAAGATTATTAAATCATGAACTAAAAACGTCAGATTGATCGTTTTCTCGTTAAAACTTTCAATATAACGTTTTTCCTTGTTAGTATAACAGGGCAGCATATCACTATTTGCGTCGAATGTTAGCAATTTGATATTTTTCATGCATATAAAAACTCGCAAATTTTATTTTAAATGCTACTGTTTATAGTTTTTTTCATATAAAATTGAAAGTTTATGCATATAAATTGTAAAAATATACTTTCGTTCTAATATGACGATTGATAGCTTTTATTAATATGAAAATGTCACCATCAATTTGATAAGATAATATTAAACTATAAAAATCACTTTAATTATGATATTTTTAATATCAGTTGAACAGTTTTATTTTCAATTTGATAATATTTTTTTCAATTTAACATTTTTCAGAGATCGACGATAAGAAAATATCATTTTGATAAGGGTCTTTTTTCTCAGTGTACAAATGACCTTGAATAGTGATCTGTAGGTGAGGTCATTTTGACAGATGAATAACCCCCAATCCTTGACGTTGACAATTTTTGTGTGAACAATTTTTCTGTAGGTGACGTATTTCAGGAGATATTTGGTTCCATCGATTAAACTGGGTCACCCTGTAGCTATATAAAAATATAAATGTATACACAAGCATCTATTATTATTATCCTGTTCGGACACATGTGCTGGATTACATAATTAGCCTCAAATGACTATTGGGCCAGCTTCACAACGTTTACTTAGGACATTATTACCATGTGGTCACATAAGCAAAATAGGCTAATTATCTCAAAATCCTGCTGATGAATTTTTTTTTGCCCATATAGAATTTTGTTTCAAATGTCGAAAACTAGGTTGCTTCAAAATTTAGGAGGGATTGAGTGAAAACCCAATTTTCAAACAAAAACTGCGGGGTCCTTTATGTACTTATTTCAAAATAATAATGACAATTTCATAATTAAAATTTTAAAAATATTCCGAAATCCAAACCTATGTAATATAAATATATTTGTAAATGTATATTTCCATTATCCGTATATTATTAAAAAAGAAATATTTTCCTTTTTCTACCTTAAAATCTTTTAATTTCGCTGAAATTCTGCTTTCTCGGCGTACTTGGCAAACCATGAAAACCTTAAAATCTTGAATAAGAAATTAAAATGTTTTGGTATCTCAGGTTGAAAAAGTGGAAAAGCCACATGTTCTGAAAGGTGTTGCTAGGTAGAGTTTTTCTTTCTGAAAATATTCATAGTTATTACAAAATTTCGTTCGCCAGGAGGGTACTTAGCGCCTCACAATGAGTCCTTAATTACCATCCGGTACCTAATGCAAAATTTATCATTTCAGTTCCACGGGGGAGCAGCCAAACGTCTTTTCATAAGCGTGCAAATACACATGGCGGCATTCATTCATATATCCCTCGAGTAATGAAAATTTATGGGATCCTGGAAATTTTTCGGCTAAATGTTGGTGTTGTGTGGTGTGGGAGGAATGTGGGATAAAATTTCCTAAAAAAAAACTTTTGAGTTTCTTCACCAAGTAGCTGATGTCCTTGAATATATTAAAAATATGCGGAAGGTAGATTTTATTTTTTTATGATAAAGAAGGGTATTTTTCATATTTTTGAATCCTTAAAGAGGCAAGATTTGCACAAAGTGCGGTCCGATAAGCTGCACGTCATGGACAGGTACACCAGAAAGGGGAAAATCAGATTTTGTTTTACTACAGACCTTTTTAAACAGAGAATTTTGATATCCATCCATTCTGTGAACTTCTAAAGGGTTTGGCCTTTCCAGAATAAAAGGTTTTCCACGAGTCAGACTTCAGAGGCCTAGTTTCTCTTTGCTCATAAATTAGCTTAAATTTTGTTACTAAATTTAAAAACAAAACAGATAGATAGGCACAAATTAAAAAAACAATTGTATGGGTTTTTATACCAAGATCTAATTATATGAGCTATAAAAGTACAATTATTTTACAATCACAGACAGACACTTTAATTTTATTAATACAGACTAATATTTTTATTTGAGGAAAAATTCAAGTTTATGAGCTTAATTTAACAAAAATAAAGAAATTAAAGAAAGAAAATAAAATTCTAAAACATAATAATCATTGTATTTTGTATTACAAAAAAGTATAAAATATAAATATATTGCATGTATATTATGAAGTCTTAGACTTGTTTTTTTTTTGTAAGTTTTATAAACTGTTGTGGAAATAGCTATGAAACTGTGATTTTTTTCAACCGTTAGTAGGTATTAATTATACAATAGGTGTTATTGGCATCTAAAATGTATAAAATGTATAAAATGTGGCAACTCCAAAGAACAATTTTGATAGGCCAGTTTGGTTGTATGAAAATGATTTACAAAAGAAGAAAAGAATCATATTTTGCATTAAGAAGACGAATATCTCTACTAAGAGCTAAACAAAACCATCAATCTTAACGATACATAATTCTTCAGATGCATGCTTTGTAATTTGAAATATTTTGGGAATAAAATTAAACTTTAAATTAATTTGGCAAAAGTTATGTATAACTGATTTGATTAACATAATTAACTTAATTTTTTCGTATTTTATATAGGCTTTTTATTTTAATTAAACATACATATGTATGTATGTATATACAATGTACATATGTATATGTAATACAATATTTTTTGCGTGCAAAATTTTCACCGAGATGAACCGGGAGCTTTAAATGTGTTTTTCTCAATCCATGTTTTTGAAACTAGTGTGCAGGAAATTCAAAGAAGTATTGATGGATCAACATAATTCTTCAATTTTAAGAAATAAACAAACAATCAAGAAATATATAAAATTCATGTATAAAACGGATTTTTCTTTCAAATCGTTATTTTTTAAAATATTTAATAGTGAAATAATTAATATTTTAAGTACATTTACAAACCACACTTATAAACTTTACAAAAATGCTTTTTTTTGAGATATCTCTACGAGATGCTAGAGTGCACGTCAAGAAGAATGATTTTCCGAGGTAATTTTCTATTTTTTAATAACTTTCTTAAACTTTTATATAATACATACTACTAACAAATTTTGAGCTTTTCAATTTATACACAATAAACGTTAACAATTGTAAAATATACATATATGCCGCCTTAATGAATTTTTTTTAAATGTACTTTAATAGACAACTACTATTATTTTGACGCGATAAAAATGATACTCTGACCACATTCATGAACGAGTGATGTTCTCCTTAAAGCATAATTTATCACTTAATTACACTTACATGGGTTTGAAAATTTCAAAAAATCGATTTTGTTTTATCGCTTCATTAAATAGTGCAATATATCTAGAATATTCTCCCAAAATTTGAAATCAATTAGATTAAAAGTCTAGGTGATAGAACCTTGGGAAGTTCCGCTCATTATTTTAATTGAAAAATTTAATCGCGTTGTTCTCAAAACTCTATTTTTGAAGTCGGTTGACAAGATTTTTCAAAAAGTAAAGAACCGATTTTGTTCAAATTCTGCACTAATGCTTGAACGGAGGAATGTTTTTTTATCACAACTAATTTTATAAGACAATACGTGGTGCAGATTAAATCAAAAATAGTAAGTACCTGTTTTTGCACAACTCTGCCCAAAATTCTTTAATTGTTTTTCTTCGTTCAAGCACGAGCTATATATATCTACTGACAGAAATTATTTGAGTTTTTAATTTCTGATGAATCTATCATGAGTTATGGTGACAACGCCAAGGAAAATTTATTCTGAGGAGTCACAGGAAATGAGTTCCCAATGGCTGAATTTCCAAAATTTCTAAATGAAAATTTCACAAAATCTTTGATATGTAAGAGGGGAGGTCAAAAAGTTTGCGGAAGAAGAAGAAGGGGCAGGGTTAAAAATTCTCACCGTACCGCTTGCTATTTAGGAACTCAACATTAGTAAATAAGCGAAATTTCAAGTCCATGACTTTATTCGTTTAAGAGTTATTGCCCTTCAAACAATTTTTTTCGGAACAAAACTGCAACTATAGGAAAAATTGAACTTCGCGCCGGCCGTGATAAAGTTCCTGACAAAGCAAAGAAAATCTGCTCAGAATATAATGAGTGAAATGGAAGTCGTTTATGGTGATCAAACATGATCAAAAGTCGATTGAAGATGATCCACGCCCTGGATGTTCGAAAAGTCGAAAAATAAGTATTAGAAGATGTTGGTCTGAAACAGTTATCTGCATTAGTTGATGCATCAGATACCACCATTTTGAGAATTCTGCACGATCAGCTTGGCATGACTAAAGCCTGAACTATAATGGTCTTAAGGCGTCTTAAGATAGCTTAAGATTTCGCACGACAGCATGAAGTGCCATACTTACAACTATAATGGTCTTACCACATCTTTCGTTAACTTTCCGAATCTTTCGGCAAGTCTTAACCGTACGGTCCCGAGCGTACAAATCTTAGGGGATCTTAACAAAAGTGACGTTTGGTGGAATTAAAGTGGCCGTGATTTGAAGTTATTTGCTTGAAAATAAATTCGAAACCTTTGCTGCCCCACGCTATGCACATTAAATCCACTGACACGCTGTCGGTCCAGATTTTTTGACACTTCTGTCAAAGGTGTCTTGACAATTATATGTAGTTGAGCTTAAGATTTTTTAAGATTTGATAGAATCTTAACCAATCTTAGGCAAATTCAACGAAGAATCTTAAGGAGTCTTAAGACCATTATAGTTCAGGCTTAAAGTCAGTGAAAGATGGGTGCCCAGAATGCTCACGCTGCCTCAGAAGCGCCTGTTCACAAGAGTAGAGTTGCGATGCTGTTCTACACAAACAAGGGTTCGAATCTTTAGTTCACCCACCCTATAGTCCATACTTGGCTCCTAGTGATTTTTATTTGTTTCCAAATTTTAAAAGAGAACTAGGGGGGAAAAAATTGCAATGACAACAAATTCAAATATTTTTTTGATGGTATTAGAAATAAATTTCTAGATCTGAAAAATGTTTTGAGCTTATGGGGAATTATACTTAAAAGGAAAAATAATTTTGTATTTTTATTCTATTTACAATCCGCGAATTTTTTGACCGCCCATCGTAAAAAGGTTTGAATAAAATATTTCTTTTATTATATTAGAAAAAAAAATTAGAGAAATTCTTTTTATTTAGCCTTCGAAATCCCTTAAGTTAGACTCAGGGTAGTAAAGATAGTCTGTTTAAATGTATGTTGGAAAGGATTTAGCTTAGACCAAGGACCATGGAAAAATTACCCTCTAGCTAAATTCTAGTCTGCGTAACTTCAAAGTGAGTTACGCGCCATGGACCTCTGAGACTTCTTTAGCGTCGCCGCCGAGTCCTCTTCTATTGAATTAGCGCTTAATTCGTGAATTTATTGAAAAATATTCTCCAACAGCACTCGTGGGGATCCCCATAACCAAGCCCTGTCCAAATATTATAATGGATTACCATATTTCAGGGGCCGGCGAGAAAGAAAGAAAAAACGCTGCGTCGTCGTCATCCCCAGAAAGTGTGCTTTACTCCCTTATTCAATTACAAAGCCTCAGTGAGCGTTAAAGTTTGTCAGGACGAAATCCTATTTACACTGACTTACTTTAGTCAAGCTTATAAAGAAAGGGGGGCCGCCGTCGTGCGACAATGACATATTTTTTTCGTTTTTAAGGCGCTCTCCCCCGCATTTTATTATTATTATTTTTTATTCTACAAGAAAATCTCCTGCAGCTATCAATCATCCATTTTGTACGCTGCGGGGAAAAAAACCCTTGGCCGGAACATTAAAGGGACTCAAACCCTTAAGAGAACCCACTAAAACGACACAGACAGTGATAACGACAACAAGTTGCCACCACGAAAAGAGGCACCGAAGAATATCCACTTTTTTTCTACGCTGTAGAAAAGAAAGTCGGAATTCTTTGCTTTCTACGTCGATGGGAGTCGTGTGCCCGCAAAAGACAAAAAAAAAAAAATTAATATTTAAGAAAGTAACAAAAGATCTGGTTTTTGTTTACTCGAATGAGTATACCCGCCGAAATCCCGAAAATCTTACCCCTAGAGATATCTGGACTTGCGGGGGTTGGCCTTGGATGCCCAAGGAAGCGGGAAATTTCATAATATTCCATATTTCTTCGCGGTTCCTCGGTCCTCCCGTCAGCGAGGTGGGCGTAATGCTATTTGATTCGAGGAACATTTCCTCCCATCGACCACCGTGGGAGGATTCCTGGATGCCGCTTTGATAAGTCATCTGGACGAAATATTAGTGAGTGAGTTTTCTGGGAGGCTGGGAATCAATAACACACGCAATCATACGTTCCAGCTCCCGACGGATTTCCCATTACGAATTTATCTTCTCTTGGATATTATCAGATAACGAATCGAATCCCCTCAGCCGAGCAGACACAGTCCGGTTCGGTTCGAATTGAAAATATAATTTCATGGGGTGCTCCATTCATAATCCCCGTCCAGGCGGCCCCAAGGACTCGGGAGCTCTCTTCCGGGGCGAGGTGGCTCAACGAGGAGCTAATGGATCGTACAAGGACGTCACGTTGGCTTTCTATTAAAGGACTGTTGCCCAACTTACTGCACCGGGGACGAGGCGGGGGGATACGGTTTTAAATTTTACATCATGCACTTGAATGGGGAAATAGGGTTTTCCTTGAATTTTTCCTTTAAGAGCCAGCCCTTTCCTTCCCTAAACCCTGGGCTTCTAGCTGAAATGGGCTCACAGACCTTATCGCAAGACATGAAATTATAATTATTGGGTTAATATTTTATTTACTCTACACCCATTTTGATTTTATTGATCATTTACTTATTTTATCATCAGGTTCGTTATAAAAGAAAGTTAGAGTTCCATTATTTGCTATGGTATGTAGAATGTAGTTGATTTCAGTATTGTAATTTATACATTTTACGTATAGTCTGTGTAAATGAAGTATCCCTCGCGGGGAAAATTTCAGGGGAAGTGATCCTTGAGTAAGAAGAAGATACTTTGGCAACTCAAAAAATGTGTGATTTGAAGGGATCACAACCTTTCTAACTAATTTTTTCAATTAAAAGTGCAAAAAAAAAGAAGGTTAAATGTGGTAAAAAATAGTGTGTAGGATATTGGCTTTCATCTTTTAGTACCTATGTATTTAGTGCAAGATAATATTTTAGTATTTAGTGCAAGATAGTGATGTGTGTTATAAAGAATTGCGGCGAGAAGAAGCATCGACTTATCTAACGAATTTATTTTCACTGGTAAGCCGGAATTTGAAATCGTTTTGCTGAAGTTAAATATGTTAATTAATTTAAAGTTTAATTTTTAAGATTTAAAAATATGTTGGCACTTGTCAGTCCACGACGATCATCACAGAAGTGGCTAAATATTTTTAAATTGTGATATAAATGGGCATCCAAATATTTATTATCATTTAGGTACGTCAACAACGCCTTTTCATTTTTACTCACTTTTTGCAACTGCACTGATCAATTTTTTATGTAGTAGTAAGCTTAGGTTGGTATTCGTGAGATGCTTCACCCAGTAGGAAAAATAAAGTCATGAAATAAACGTAAAAATAATGGATTTCTTCTTCCACAAACAAAACCTATACATATGAATTCAATTGAAAGGTAGGTACATACATACATGTATCACATTTTTGGATTAGGATTGCTGAAAAATGCTTACAAAAAAAGAATGTTCATAAATTCGCGTAATCTACGGACAATTATACAGAAATTATCCATCGGCTAAGCCAGACAAATCGACGAATTTCAGAAATAATTCGAATTGTGTTTGAACATTGGTTGAGTTAAAGAGTGATTAATTAGCGTTTACCTGAAAAATATAAAATCTCTTTATCGTGAAAATAACGGGTGGTACCGAGAAATTGAATTAAAATTATTTATTTTCGCATAAATTTTTCAAATTTGACGGTACCCTAAAAGTAAATTGACTTTACTAGGACTAATAATGAAAAAAAGATTGCTTTACGTTAATAGGTACGGTACGAAATGTTTAAGTTAAAATATATGCAGTATTGAATAAATTTGCAAATTAATTCTCATAAAAAAGAAGTAATAACTAAAGTAAATAAAAAATGTTTCAATACATTATTCGTCATATACATATATAGTTTGAAAAAAATGAATGAAGTTTTTGAAAGTATGTAATATAAATAATAATAATCACAAACATTTATTAAGTAACTTTCGGTAGTTAAGGCATTTTTGTACATTAATTTAATAAAGTTTTGATGCTAAAATTTAACAAATAAATTTAATAATTATGGCAAAATGTGGCTTTACATAATCTTGAATTAATTGCTTTTTTGTTTAATTTTGTCAATTAAAAATATGCGTGTATGAAGTTATCTTAAAAATAGTCATACATACATATGTAATCTTATATTAGAGGATACAATTTTTTAAAAAAATGTCCTTTATATTTGAGTTAATCATAAAATAAAACTTTAAAATTTCGTTACTTTTGATTAATGATTTTCGACTTATGTAGGTGCACACAAAACTTTTTTACAAGTATGTAGTAACATATGTATCCTATCTTAATTAGAATTTTATACCTAAATATGCTAGAATTGCAGATTGTCTTTGTTTGAACTACATAGAATTCACTGGAATTTCGATGATCATCACTAGGGTTCTATTATTTCTCTCCTATAAATAGATTTATATCTAAATTCATAGGATTTTTAAACATAGCTCCCAGAACTCACTAAATTTCCGAAGTAGTAAGAAACTATAAATATCTCTAATTTTATTGCCTTGACTTTTCTCACCTAGTTTTTAAGTATCACAAAAGATTGTTATTCTTAGATACAGCACTGCAATAAATAAATTGAACTTGAAATTGAAATCTCTAATATACATTTTGCACAAGAGATTTATCCAGCAAATAAAGTACGAGTCGGAACAGCGATGTTTTCTTTACAAGGTATATTTTAATGCTGAAATAATGCAGAACAAAAGTATGAGTATACCGAAAATTTTAGTGTATTAATGTCATTTTATTTATTTGAAAAAAATAAGAAAATATGCTATCCTTTCATTTTTAAAAACTTTCTGGAAACACAAGAGAGAATGCACTCCACTACGTATATGAAAAGCAGAAAAGAAATAACAAGTTTTATACCGAGAATTGCTTCTTGCTTCGAATTAAAGAACTAAGATGCTAATGAATTTGGAAGGGCAGTTCAGTGCACTAGAATTTCAGTAGGTATTGTCAAAAGATTTCCTTTTTTTTTCTCTAGATCTAGACGAATTTTTTTTTCTCTAGATGCACATACAATTTTAAAAGAAATTCAGTCAGAGTAACTAATTTCCTAGTGAACTAGAAACCTAGAGAATCATAACACTAGATACTAATGCAATCTAATAACATTTCTGTAGAAGTAAGATTTAGAGTGTAGGTGTAATTATTTTTCAATAGTTCTTGCACTATTCATTACGTTCTACTACTCAAACGCAAAATAGTTCGCCCACCTGCTTTTTAATTCAGAACTCCGGAAACAAAGAATTTTTTTAAAGTTAATTTAATTAATTACAACAAAATCAGAAATCAAAACGTAATCTTCATCGAAAGAAGATTTATCTTTTTCTATTCTATAGAAAGCTAAATTTTGCACAAATTTGTAGAAATGTAATAATGTACTTACTTTTAGATGAGCACTTTAACTTTCATATACTCGTATAAATAGTATATAGAAATTGAAAACTAACTAATGTACTAAATTATCCAATTTCTTCTTGAATTAATCGATTAAGTGACGATGATTTAAGAGAAGTAAAGTGGTTTCCTGGAATAATTAATCGTCATCTTTGCCGGTAGCCCGGAACAACCAATGTAGTGATGGTTAAAAATACCTCACTTTGAGCCGGATAATTGCTCCCCTTAAAATTCCAATTCAAGCACTGGCGGAAAAAATAACAGAGGAAAAAATGAAAAACATACACGAATCAAGTGGCAAGGAGCTCAACAAGATTTCGCGCTTTCGAAGAATAAGGTAGCGATGTTTGTGCTAAAGCCCCACCCTCACATGCTCCTTTGTGTCACAGAGCATAAGTGGTTTGGCTAAATTTAATTGACCTTGTTACGGGCGAGTACAGCGTTTACAGCATGCCAAAACACCCTATGCCGGGGCAGAGGGGTGGGGAATAACCTTCCGCAAATAAGTGGATCCCTTACTGCTTGAACCCTAGCCCGAGTCCCGGAATAGGGTTTACAATAAAAGCCACCGAAGTTATGATTCCTGGACCTGTTTTTACAACTTCAACTGTCGAATGTACGAAGGGTTCCAAGTGCCAACAGTTCATAGAGCCGGAATGGCAGTCCGACAGCCGGAGCCCTTTACCGAAGGGCTCCGGGTCGCTTTTCGCCTGTTAAAAGTTAAAAACCACCGGCCCACCCTTACGTCAGTCGGGTTCGCCACCCGGTCGCCGGGAGGCCGGCAGCAAAGCAATAATTGTCAACTTCCGTCATAAGGGCAATTAAACTGGTAACAAGTTTGACGTGAATGTTCATGTAAACAATCCCCGGGACTCGTCGCTGGGGCTCCTTGTGTTAATTGCTTCCCGTCAAAGTATTATGCCCTAAGTGCGCCTGAAGAGGCTTAACCAGCCCCCAGCCTTTCTGGCGTGCCCTTTCAAAATTGGAAGACGTGAAAACCGGGGGAAAAAAAATGTAGGCTGCCACTATACATATAAAAGTACATATATAATTTTTTTCCCTTCAGCCACTGGAAGAAAGTCTGTACGCGTTTCGTGCCTAACAAGGCCTCTCTCACATACCCCGGGTGCTCCGACCCAGCCCCACGTGCCCAGGACTCCCATTCCCGTCTATTAGGGTGTCCCGGGCGCACCACCTAAAGCGGCGAAACACTGTCTCCTAATGAGAACCATTTTACGATGGGGCGAAGCTTTACGACTTCCACGCCGAGTTGTCTGGGCCTGAGAACCAGGCCTTATACTTTTTCATACATTTGTACACACCCACGCCGTGCGCACCCACCCCTAACCCTTAAAAAAGCACACACACCCACCCACCCTTAGGCGAAGGGCCTTGAGGACGATCGTAAAATGCACAAGTGCGGGCGCGGCGGAGGGCCGCCACCGAACCCGGGCTATTCCAGCAATTTGGTGATTATTTCTAGTGAACAGCTTGCTCTCTTTGAGGGATTCATTTAATGATGTATGACCTACGTGCGTAATGAAAACAAATTTCCTTCCTGGTGCTCCGGGGCGCCTCCCTTCGGGCTCCCAGGGCCATGTACCCCCCCAACATTGTTGGTACTTCATAATCTGAGCATCTTTCGGGGGTGCTGCGCTGCTTAAAGGGTACAAATTGGATTCTTTCGACACCTCACTTTCTGCGCTTGTAGGTTTTGAAAACCAAAATTTTAAATATATATATATATATTAATTTTTTTCATCATTAGCGAATACGAATTGGGAAGAAAAACACCTGAAGTATTTCAGTCTGAACGTGAACGAAGGCAAGGACAGAGCTATCGTAAGGATGTGGAATAGCAGACGAAACGTGAAATTAATTAGGGGCTTTTTACCACACCTTAAAATAGATCTAAAACCCTTTTACTAGGATCAAAAGGGAGACGCAGTATTTCTTTAAGATACAGTCGAGTAAGTAGATACACTTTATTTAATGAATTTTATACTTACCTATACCTAATTTACTGATCTGAAACAGTTTTTGATAGAAGGTAGAAAATAATAACGTTTATTCTATTCTAATACCAGCGACACACATACTGAAATTTAGAATTTCGAGCGTACTTATTGTATTGCTTTGAAATTAAAGTAAAATTTTTGTCAAAATCTCGTTTTTACATAATATTTGCCTGAAACTTTTTTAAGAAATTCAGAGGTAATATGATATATTTCTGAAATTGAGAACACTCGAAATTCTAAATTTCGATTGGTGTGTCGCTGGTATAAAGGAGTAAATATCAGGCATTGTTTTAGGGTTGAATAAAACGAAGTACATACATATACATTTTTTTCTATTGTTTCTTTAATACTAATAATACTGTATTTAAAGAATTTATAAAACAAATTTTGTATTGAAAAATGAAAATTCACAGAGTTGTGAATTCTATATCTTTATCTGTTTAATTTTGTTTAGAAAAACCCTTTCTTTCTGCTTTATTATTTTGCAGCGAAGACGAGTATACTCTACGAAAACGGAATAAAATTGTTGTGCTTTAAAATAAAGTACCTAATTATGAAAAAAAGGTCAAATGTTGCCCGTTGGTTTTTTAGAAAATGTAATTTTAATTCATTAAAAAAAAAATATATTTGATTGGTAAAAAATACATATTAAAAAGATTAATTATGTAGGATTGGATGTTAATCTTGAATAAATCTTCAACTCTATCACTATAAATTTTCTTTGAAAAACACAGTAATATTTAATAGTAATAATAATTGACTATTTAATTATGAAGCTTTTAAATGCAAATTGAACATTTTTTAAAAAACAAAATCTGTTCCGAAGTCAGGCCCTTCTTCTCGAAAAGAAATTATAGTTAATACGTTGATATATGAATATGAATTCAATTTTTTTTATCTTCAACGAGTATATTCGACATTAAACAAACAATTGTCGTTTCGCCATAGATATATATTCTATATAAACAATTAAAGGGTTAAAAGTAAAAATTGTAGACTAGAATTACAGGCATCCCTCGAATAACACGACTAATTGGTTCCGTGTTATTCGAAATCGTTTTATTTGATACTAATAAAGCATACAATTTCGGAAATAACGTTCCGTGTTATTCAAAACCGTGCAATTCGAAACTCGAGATCCATACAAATTTATACATCTAGTTCCAAAGTGTAATTAAGAAAACATTGAAAATAAGAACAACTTTTTTTTGTTATTTTTAGTTGTAAAATTTCAGTTGTACAAAAATAACATAAAATTCATTTAATTTAGAAAAGTGAAGTATAGTAAGTATAAACATAATAATTTTTAAATTATCGTATGTTCAACCACTGCCACTCTCCAAAGATTGATTTGTTTTTCCTTTTCCTTGTCGCAAATTTTAACCGTGCTATTCGAGACTTCGTGCAATTCAAGTACCGTGCTATTCGAGGGATGCCTGTATAAAAAAAATAAATTTTAATATTTAAAGAAATATACATAAGTATATAGGTAAAGTTGCTCAAGTTGTATGACCCAAGGGAAAATAACTGTATTTTTTAGGTAGTTTAAATTAAACACAATTGTAGGATCATTAAATGAAAAGAGCCCACTGAATATTTGTTTATTAAGCTATCAACTAGGCTTCATAAAAATACCCAACTTTTATATTTTATACGCAGGAACGTGGTACGATTAACAAATTCTCCGCAGTTACGACTTAGGCAACAAGGTGTTTAACATTTCAAACCGAAATTTCTGACATAATCTTAAAAGTTTCTACCGTTTGATTATGCTTAAATAAATGGCAGAATACCGCGAATATAGACTTGACCTAAAAACAATCGTCATATTATTTTCTGAAATGGCTTTTATTTTTAATTATTTTTCTATCACGAAAAACATGACGAGCCGCCGGCTTATTTTTGTTCACTCGCACGACTAAATAGTGCAATTTGACACCACTAGATGTCTATATAAACATATGTATGTTTTTTAATAGGAATATCACAATTTCACAACTGTTGAAGCTGGGGGCACCTAAACATATTTACTTAAAGATTAGCTTATAACAAAAGTTAGCAAAATAATATGTAGACTATATCATTTAAATATAGAAAACATATTTTGAACCTTTGAAAATCAGTTTCTAACAGAAGTATAACAAATTAAAAATTGAAGGAAGAATCACAAAACTATGAAAGCCCATACCTAAAACTGTTATAAAATGTAGGTAAAGGTCAATTTTTTCAAGATAAATTTAAAGTATGCATATCTTTAGTTAGAACGTCTTGCACATGCAAGTATTGCAGCATATTATTCAAAATTATAGGTCCTAAACCTAGTTTCATAACTAACCTGCCCTAAAGTGTTTTTTTTATAGATGTCACTAAAATCGATTTAGTAAAGTACAAATATTAAAGTCTCTATGAGATTAATGTCTATAGAGACAAATTTAATAAATTTCAAATTCACTGGAGCATTGGTTGGGAAACCTGATTAATATCCTCCAAATATGAAGAGGTATATCTTCCTAAGACCCAAAAATTATTTACACCTTCTCGTCACCCACTTTTCACTGTTGAGCGATTTCAGCCAACAAAGCATAATGGAGCCGCTCTTTCTTTAATGAGAATTGAAATCACTTCAAGGTGAAATTAATCGGTTTACACCACTACACTTTAACGATTCTCACCTCATCTCATTTCCCATCTCAACCCTTCTGTTTAATGGTTCCGAAGCAATCAGACCTCTTCGCCAACCCCCCGCTGGTGCACAGCTCTATTTTTAGTGACTTTAAGCAATTCAAAAGTAGTTTCTTTCGAATGAAAAAAAAACAAATAAAAAAAATTAAACTTCTGACTGGTGCTGCTGCAGCTGACTGCTGTTGGCTCCCAGTACTAACAACAACCCTAGAAACCCTAGAAAATACGCGCAATCAATAACAACAGCAGCAAAGGCATCGACTTTACGGAAATTTCGCATTCATGGCAACTTTAAAACAAACGAAATTATTCCCCCATCACTCCCTTCAACCCCCTTGGGTCCATTTGGGGAATCTGCAGAAAATGTCGTTTTTCGTGGCATGAGAGTGAAATAAGGACACTGTTTTAGGTTACTGCAGAATTCCTGTAGTTTGTAAGGGAACATATTCGCCGGGAGTGCACCCGCGACAAAAAGGTGGGTTCAGCGGGGGCGGATTTGGGGGCGGTGGAGGTTAAAAGTTTCCTTCCAGGTGAACAGAAATCCCAGTTACCCAGTCACACCCTGGGAGCGTATGTAAAGTCGTTCCAAAATTTGCTTATCGCAAAACTTTATTAAGACCTATTTATACGTGCCCCCGCGCCCGTGTGAAGTAGCCTTATTGTGCCTCGAGTAGGTCGAGAAGTCGTGACCCTGGATAAAACCTGGCTGTTTGGGATTAGCGACCAACTCGATTTTGCGCTACATAGATATAATATATATTTGGATATTATACTATATCCTGGACGATATTTTATCAAGTTCATCCAGAAACAGCGTGACTATGGCACGCGTTTGACTCCTGCGGTGCTAAATACTTTCCAATGTTTACCGCGGGGTCCGTCCAACTTTCTGGAGATATCTTCTTTCGGGAAGATGAATTAAAACAGGCCACAAACAAAAGAAGATAAAAAAATATATATATAGGTATAGAATGAAAGTTGACTCTCTTCGCGGGGCTAAGATATAAATCAGACAGGTTTTTATCACACTTCCTGGGCCTCCTAAAGAAAGTCGCATAAATAAATTCATACGGAGAAATCTATGGAAAATCTTTTGGTGGATTTAGGATGCTTTAGGGAGAATTGGTTATGTAAATTTTTGACATAAAATTAGCATATAAATAATTTTTGTTCCGCACTTTGGCATCAAAAACTTGGGGAAAATATCTCTAGAGCGTCACTGGCCAAGTCCAGACCCCGAGGGAGCTTTGTTTTCTTTTCGACCGAAGTTTTCCTTGGAAAGTTTTCCGCTTTAAGTAAACATTTCGCTGAAGATGCCGCCCAAGAAGAAGACGAACGTTTTCTGGAGAAGGGGTCCTGGGAGACGGTTGGGGCACAGCGGGGGGACAAAAGGAATGTGTACACATTCTGTGAATAATCATTTTCTCCAGTAATGATTCCCAGATTAACACTAGCCCCGGCGTTTTGTCCCACCACGTCCAGGAAGACGGGAGCTACAAAGTCCCTCTGGAAGAGGCCATGAACTGATTACGTCACAACGAACGAGCGACGGTTGGCGGAAGAAAATCTTTCACTTTAATCGCAACTCCAATTTTCTGTCGTATCGATTTTTGATTCTTTAATCAACTTTCCAATTACGGAAGTATAAATGAAGCAGCCCCAACTTCGAACACCCCACCAGCCCCATCTCTTCCCATTAACCTAACTCGCTTTGCCTTGTTTCAGCCGCGTTAAATTTTAATAGATGAGCGGGGGGGTGGCGGCGCTATCTCAGCTTGTTTAGCTGGGCTTCACTGCCAGTGACACTGAGTTTATGTGACTTCCACCTTAATACCGGGGAGCCGAGACTTTCAGAGACTTTCAGATTTTCACGCTCAACAGGTTTTTTCTCCGCTCTGGGTCATGTCGTAATTAATTTCCAGACAGGCTCTTACGTCCAACGCTAATTGCTCTGTATAAATAATTATGCTCCCAGTTTAGTGATTTTCTTATGCTTCAGACTTCCGCGTTTCACTACGCCACTGCTGCGCCATGTCGCGTCATACTGTCCGCCGCCACTGATCCTTCGTTTGGGGGGCATAAGTGAGAAAAAACGAAATTGAGTGCAACATTTTTAGTCGACTACCCGCACTCACTTTGTAACCACTTTAAGCGACGAAGGGCGACTCGCTTTGTGCCTGTCTGCCCTAATCTAAAAGGGAATTGTCGCACTACGTCATGTCTTTCGCCGTGACACGTTACACATTGTGCTGGATTTTAACCAATTTTCAAAGTGCATCACTGTGAAAGAGGGGCTACTTTTATATAAATAGTGCCTTTTTTCGTAAAATTCAAGCGCCAAACGAGATGCGGTAAAATTAAGGTTTTCTTTATTAATAATAATAGCGCTAATATCACTTTATATGATTGTCGATGGTTAGTAGAGTAGGTTGGGGTATGGTATGGTATGGTGATGTGGCTGCCTCAGGGCACACTTAGACCATCACTAGGTCCATTGTGATACCACAGTGGGGCGACCCATCTTCTATCCAGGGAACCACCCAGAGTCCTTGATGAACCTACTGATGTTCTGGATGCTCATCGAACCCAGGTCAGTTAGGTCATCGAAGAAGTATGCACCTAGACAGTGCAACCTTAGGGTTGCGAGAGCCGGGCATTGACAGAGGAAGTGCTTGATGCTTTCTTCTTCCTCCTCGTCAAGACAGCTTCTGCAGAACTCATTGAGGGGGGCCCCCAGTCTGCTGGCATGTCTACCGATAAGGCAATGTCCAGTTAGTACGCCTATTACTTTACTGATGGTTCCTCTCTTGAGAGATACAAAATCCTTGGACCTGCGACGATCCAGAGAGGGCCAGATCAGCCTCGTGGTCACGCATGTGTCTTCGCGTTTCCAATTATTGTCGGTGATCTCTGTGAAGGATCGTTCGACTGCGTGCTTATAGGAGGAGAGGGGTACTCCTATAAGCGACAGGACGTCTCTGTCCGGAAGGCTGGTGCCCCGCCTAGCAAGCTCATCCGCCTTCTCGTTCCCTGGGATGTTGCTGTGACCGGGCACCCAAGTTAGTTTAATGTCAACCCTCTCTGCTAGTTGGTTCAGCAGAGAGCGGCATTCGGCTACAACCTTCGAGGAGGTGCATGCACTAGCGAGCGATTTTAATGTGGCTTGGCTATCAGTAAGGATAGTGATTCTATTGGGGGAAAGATGTGCCTCTAGTAAACTTCTAGTAGCCTCCCGAACGGCCACCACTTCCGCTTGAAACACGCTGCAGTGGTCGGGCAGGCGGAAGGATGCTTCGAGGCCTAGGTGTTCCGAAAAAATGCCGGCACCAACCCTATCATCTATCCTGGATCCATCGGTAAAAATTAATACCGGGTTTAGTTGACTGGGGGGGCCCTCTCCCCAATCCTGTCTAGCAGGAATGAGGACATTGAATCTACGGTCAAACGAGGGTTTGGGTATGGTGTAGTCCAGTTTGGGGGCACATGAGTCTAGGATTTTCGAATGTCCATAGTCTGTGCGTGTCCACGGATTTGCCGCGTTTAGCCTTGCGGCCGCAGAGGTCGCAATTTGCTTGCCGAAGGTTTCCACCGGTAGTAGGTGAAGAATAGTGTTCAGCGCTTTAGTTGGGGTCGTTCTAAGAGCGCCAGTTATAAGTAGGGTGGCTGTTCTTTGGACTTTTTCTAAGGCCTTGCGGTGGCAGGCCTTCTCCAGGGCTGTCCACCAGACCAGAACTCCATAGATCAAGATGGGTCTAATAACCGTCACAAAGAGCCAGAGTGCAATTTTGGGCTCTAGGCCCCATTTCTTGCCAATGGTTTTGCTACAAGTGTACAGGGCAACTGTGGCCTTCCTTACTCTCTCCTGTATGTTGGCTCCCCAGTCCAACTTGCTATCCAGGATGAGTCCTAGGTATTTTACCTGCTTAGAGAGGCTTAAGTTTGTCCCGTTGAGGATAGGGGTCCTGAAAGTGGGAGTCTTGTGCTTTCTGGTAAATAGCACTAGCTCCGTTTTGTCCGGATGTACACTGAGTCCACATCTGGTACTCCAGAGGGCGATTTTTGTTATAGCCCGTTGCAACAGCTCGGATAGAGTGTTTAGATCTTTACCCGAGACAGAAATGACAATATCATCCGCGTATGCAACAACCTTACAGCCCGTACGGTCCAGGTCTAGGAGAAGGTCGTTCAGGGTAAGGTTCCATAGGAGCGGTGACAGGACTCCTCCTTGGGGTGTGCCCCTGTCCGCATATTTCCTAATGGACGCTGTTCCCAGACTTGAGCTGATGATCCTGCCACGAAATGGGGGTAATGTGAACCAATCCAACTTTTCATACTTAACAATAACATTTGACAAAATAAAATACTGTCATCTGTTGCTTTCGAGGGGAGCATCTCGTTTTTATTTATTAATTTTAAATATTGGGGATATGTTATGAACAATTTTTCGATTCAGAGATCCGTTTGCGAAATATTTCACAGCTAAGTAGGCTTTACAAGTTAACGAGTTATAGTCGACTAACCTATAAAATGTACTTGGATAAGTAAAAATTTCGTAATACTTCCATAGTAAATGACTGGTGTTTAGTTATAATAAATTAAAACTAGGTGCATTATAACTTTGTAATGTTGTTGTCAAATGTAAAAAAAAGTAAACATTTTATGATGAAAATTAGATATGTATTACTACTATAACTTTACGGGCAACTACGGAATCCTACAGTGCACGTATCCCGACACACACTTGGCCGGTTTTTATAAGTCATACACGCTGTCAGACGCACCTTTAGTTGCTCTACGAAATGCTGTGTTATTGCGCGTAAAATAATGTATTTGGAGAAATATAAATTTATGAATTATTTAGATTATTTTTATCCATCATGCCACGAAAATAAAAAAAAAGGTCGCGTTCAACAAGTCAACTGTGATAGAATGCTCGCAGGAATTAAAGTGAAAACTCAAAGGTAATTTAAGTCAATTTGTTCTGTTGTTTTACATAAATGTCGATTTATATTGATTTTCATGTCTTTTATAGCCGAATTGTAGTGGGGTTCACAATACATTTTGATGAATCAAAAAAAAAAAAAAAAAAAAAACAACAACAACCTTTATTTGTCAGTTAAATTTTTTTTATGAAATCAAAGTATGGCGACCGTGAACTACATACTACTACGAACCAAACCAAAATACATAACTTACTTTGAATTCAGGAATATTTAACCATTTTACCCGAAAAATGTACGAGTACACCAAGTACTTTAGTCAGTTATTTTTTGTTTTAGTTTTCGACAATCTTTCATTGAAGTGAGGAGCTACTAAATTATTACAAAATAAAGTTTATTTTAAATAAAAAAATTATCATTTATTACTGTAAAAAAAAGATATCAAATAAATGAAATTATGGAATTAAAATCTTAATCCCATAACTGGTGACCCCGACGTGATTTGAACTGGTGACCCCGACTAAGAGTACTAATTACACGTGAAACCTCCGACACCCTTGCCGTCTCCTTGTTAGTAAACTTTGTAGTATGAATTACTATTTAGGTACTTTTCTCTATTTCATTATTATACATAAGCTGCTAATATTAAATTAACTATGTCTATATAAAAAGAAAATGTTACCTAATTGCTAGAACTACATAGTATTGTATGATAGTAATATAAGTGTAGATATTATATAACGTACCTAGGATAATAATTTAGTAATATTATAATTCAATATAGAGATATTTAAAAAAGCAAAAAACTTATCTTAGACTTATCAAAATATAATTCTATCTCAATCACCTCAAAAGAATTATTTTCATGGTGAGAGAATAAATTCAAGAAACCAAGGTTTACAGATAAATGTTTCAATCACAAATTGTATAATATCTAGTCTGCAGAAACTTTTGCATACTATTTATTTTATACTAGCTGACCTGCACCCGACGTTGCCCGGGCACAACTATCCCTAAAATAAAAGTAAATTTTAATTAAAATATGATGTTGCTGATTTCAAATTTATCAAATATCACTCAGAAGGTTAAGCGCAACATCCAATATGTCCATAGAATTTCTTCTTAATCCTGCGTTTTAGATAATTTTTGCATGACGCAAATCATCGTTTGAAATACCTAAGTATGCCAATTTTCATCAGTTGAAAGGTATAAAAGTTGATGTGCTACAGCGTCATCTAGTGGCGAGCTATAGCAAAGTGAATAGCGCTATAATATTGGCAGTTTTTAAATACCTAAGTATGCCAATTTTAATGACGATCGTTTGAACGGTATAAAAGTTGATGAGCTGCAGCGCCATCTAGTGGAGGTCGTAGCGTGATGTTATAAAGCCTATAGCCTTCCTCGATAAATCTACTATTCAACACAAAAAGAATTTTTCAATTCGAACCAGTAGTTCCTGAGATTAGCGCGTTCAACCAAACAAACAAACAAACTCTTCAGCTTTATAATATTAGTATAGATATGTAGAATGAGTTTTCGCTTATTATTATTTCTTAATATAATTTCTAACGATATTGTTTTGATTTTCCAATATATATTATTACGTTTTTTTAATAGCTTGGAAGCATCACAATTACATTTCTAAAATTTTTATAATAACTATGATTTTGTTTTACTTGGCTTGCATTTGGTTTAGAATCAATTTCTCTTTTCGACTTTTTGATTCCCTGCAATAACATATAGTGGTAATCAAAAATACTTATGTTTTTGGCAAAGCAGCTTTCGTTAATTTCTTTTTCAGTATTTCTTAACCAAATTAGTACTGTAAAATGTAAACTCTAACGATTTCATGAAATTTGGTAGGATACACTGAAAGAAAATCAGCAGCAAAATTCACTATTTTTTCAGCCAATTAATTAAATTAGTTGATAGATCTAAAACAGTGAGAAAAACATTTACAAAATTAGTTAGTTTCTCAACTATTTTAGTTGATTTCACTACTTTAAATTGCTATAACAACTAATTCAATTAATTGGCTGATAATCAACAAAAGATTAGTTAGTATTGCTATTTTTTCTTTCGGTGTATAAGGGGTTTCTAAGAGATTGTATAAATCTATGTATATATGTATGTAAATCGGTCAAGATGAAAATTTCAAGTCAACAAATGAGCAAGGCGGTGAAAAGGCGCTTAAAACAACCCAGATATGTAGTGTTGAGTTTGAGGGTTTTAGTACAACTACTTTTATTTTTTATCTTATAGTAAGCTTTTTATTAATTTTTTCTAAGTTATGTGTATGAAAGAGAAAATTGTTTAGATTAAATGAAAAAGTCAGGACCCCTCAATAGCGCTCGAATTGCGCTAACGATAATCGGAAGAAATTTCTTGAAAAAAAAATCCCAAAAAATTAGTATAATTACGCAATGTCGCACGCCGGGTTCGGCACGCTCGGCCGCGCTTCCCGTCTTATCGGAGAGCGCCAGCAGGAGCATACTTAGCAGCATGAAAAATTACCCCAATCTATGCAAACCGACGACAATTTTCTCATGTTACTTGCACAGTGCCATAATGTCATAATGTCAAAATGATAAAGTTAAACACAAACTACTACCGCGGGACGGTCGCACGCTGAGGGTTTGGAGGTTGGTTGGCGCAAAACGAAAGCGAAAAATTAAATTTTCATAAATCATTAGCAATGGCAGCTTGCGGATGGGGAGCCCCATCCCGCCGCGGTGCATTTATCAAAGCAAAGTCGGTAACGACGTACCTTATCACGAATTCATCGCGCACTTTATTGCAGTTTTAAGCATGCATTAGACGAGCTCCAGACCCGGCACGACGCGACGTCACCGTCATCGCCGAGTAGATGCTGGGGCGGGGGTGGCCCCAGCCTTAATGTATTATCCGCGGGCAGGCAAAAAGGAGTTTAATTGAATGAAGCTAGATTGCGATACCACCTCCCACCCGACCCGCGTTCTCTCAAGCCTGCCCCGATCACAATTGCTCCGTCTTAAATTGCTCCTTTGGAGCTAAGACGGGCTCAAAGCGTTGCTTAACTCGAGAACTTAATAGCGTGCCTACATCGAAGGGGAGCGCTAGGGCTCCATGCGCCGCAGAGCGACTTGCCCTGGATGAATATTCATCATGCTAATTAACCTGTAAAAGGAGCATTGACATGCAGAAAACCCATAAAGATTAAGTCGCTCTGCTCGCAAGCAATACACCCCCTTACCGGTCTCTAAAATCTGAACCTAGAACCTAAGGCCCCGGCCTCATGTTACCTTGTTTGGCTTGTTGGCCCGGCCCGCACGAAATGTTTATAAGATGCCTCAATAAAGTGGCGTGTCCGCAGTTAGTTCGAGAAACAAACAATCAAAAACCCACTCTCGAACCGCCCGGCCTAATTGGACTAATTAAATCTGTGGCGGGTGGCGTTTTTACCTCTTGTCGCGTTTTATGACGATGAATTCCTTCTTTCGCTCGTTTTTGAAATTGTGATTGTTTTATGATTCAATTAGGGTACAAACGAGATATGAACACGTGTGGGAGTTTTTGAGCTTTTCCAAAGAAGGCCCTATACGAAATTTCCTCCGTGTGGCACCATACATAGTTAAAATAAATGAAACGCTTTGCACTGGAAGGGTGGCTCCCGCAGTGGCATGAAAACCCATATAAATTACAGTACATAGTCTGGAAATAAATTAAAACCACTGTAATAAACATTTTAATTACGATCTTTAAGGAAGTTTAGCAAAACTTCAAAATTTCGAAATTAGGTACTTATTTCCTAACACTGTGTTAGGAACACATTATGTTACTATTTAAGTATGTTGGTACATATTATATTAATAGTTTTTTCTTATTTATATGGGTGATTGACGAGTCAACCTCCTTTTGATTTCTGTATTATTAATTTTAGTTGGAACTTTCTTACAAATTTTGTAATTTCCGTTGGTGTCTTAGTGGCTTCCATACATCCCCGGATACAAAACTTTTATAACTATAGGTACTTTGGTTTTTAATTATTATGAAAGTAGATAATAACGTGTAGTGATTGAATTGAATTATAGGATATTTTCAATATATGCACATATGTTCATATATGTACATATATATGTGGAAAATTTAACATTTATATTATATACACTAGCTGACCCACACCCGACGTTGCCCGGGCACAACTATCCCTAAAATAAAAGTAAATTTTAATAAAAATATGATGTAGCCGATTTCAAATTTATCAAATATTAATCAGAAGGTTAAGCGCAACATGTCCATAGAATTTTAGGCCAATTTTTATGGATATCGGTCGCTATAATATTCCAGTTTTGAAATACCTAAGTATGCCAGTTTTCATGACGATCGGTTGAACGGTAAAGAAGTTGATGTGCTGCAGCGCCATCTAGTGGCAGTCGTAGCGTGATGTTATATTGCCTATAGCCTTCCTTGATAAATCTACTATCCAACACAAAAAGAATTTTTCAATTCGAACCAGTAGTTCCTGAGATTAGCGCGTTCAACCGAACAAACAAACAAACAAACAAGTTACGTTGCTTCAAAATTATAGTAATTTTTGTCCAAATATTGCGAAAAAAAGTTTTAGTGGTAATAATAAGTTAAGTTCGAGCAAGCCTGTAAATTTAATAATTTTCTACACTTTTAATATAATATATACTGTGGAGATTTATCACCCTGTCCCAACTTTGTCATCCATCATAGAATTAACATGAATAAAATAGTAATCTTTGAGCCAGAGTTTTTAAAATAAATATTTCATCACGGAGGCTTTTGTGATATCAAATTGAGTTGTTCATTTTTTAAAATCTTGATGATTTTAAGAAAGCTAATGGGCCCTATTTCGAATCGCATTTAAAAGAGCTTACAAAAGTCCGTTTTGGACCAAAATTTCGTAATAAAGTTGCTAAGGTTCTAACTAAAAATAATAAATCGTTTTCTAAAATGTCTGAAATAAAACGATAATTTAAATATCGTAGTAGATTCGGGTTGGTTTAACTCCTTTTTTCTTATAGTTTTCTGATAGATTGTGATAGTTTTTATTTGATAGATGAGGATAGTATAGCTAATCAGTAATAATCTTTTATGTAGCAAGAAGTTTGTAAAAATATATTTTTTTTTATTTTAAAATTTGAGCCAAAGTTGTTATTTGAAGAGGTTTACTTTGGCTCGTAACAAAAATTAACTTCTCTACAGCCCTCTGTTACACAAGAAAGTTTGCATACCTAAAATATACGTAAGTATTCGCAGCAGGTAAATTCGAAGTGCAAATGACAGTTTTAATAAAACTTTCGTGCAATCAATTAAACCATCTAACAATTCCGGCTCGAATTAGATCGTTTACTGTCATGGCTACGAGGAAGTGGGAAATAAAAATGTATTTTGTTTTGAGCCATAGTTACCTCCTAGAGCTAAAGTAACCCGCATCTACGGTTATCCAATTTATATTGATTCCGCTTAAAAAAATATAGTGAAGAAATTAGTATTTTAATTTCCCTTCTGTAGTAGTCAGAACACAAAATCACATTTTAATAACTAATTGTGAATGGAAAAAAATTTTTAAATATTTTTCAATTCGACTGGCCTTGGTAGATTTAGTGTTAGGACAATTTATTATACACGTTTGAAAAAAGTTTAAAATATTTCTCATCGTGTTTTTAACTTATTTAAAACGAATATATATACATATGTATACAGGGTGACCGGAAATTGCATGGCATTCCTCTCGGGAGAAGAAACTATGGCCAATTTGGAGTGATTTAACCTATATCACTTGGGGGTCGGAAATGCGCTTATTAAAGCTAATATTTTTATGATAATATTCTTTATAAATTTTATACCAAATTTTGTATCGGTTCAGAGGCTCAGTAAAAATTAAGAATTTTCCGAGGTTAGTCAACTTTCAAAGGTGGGGAAGGGCCTCTCAAGTATTGATTTGGTATTAATAAAATTCTTAAGAGATATTCTTCAATTTGAAGGGCTTTCACTTCCTTCAGTGTCCCGGGCGTTTTGTCAAGTTGTTTTCGCACGTAATATGTACTAATCAAGCAAATTCTACAAGTAATACTCAAAGCATTTAATGCTAATGCTAAATTTTAATGCTTAATTTTAATGTGTTGCTTTTAAGAATACGAGGAAGAATGTAAATTGCCATTCTTCGAGTCCATTTGAGACCAAAAAATATGAAATTCTAGAAAAACTTAAAATTTGCTATAACACTTTAGGATATTTCCTAAAGGGGACGGGCACGACCTTTTCTAGTTAAAACTGCAGAAAGTGTTCACATAATATATTAAAATTAAAACCCAAATCTGAAAACTGTGCAGATTTTTTACTTCTGCAAGAATATTCCCTGAACGAAAGTTAAAAAATGAAAACCTTCCATTTTACAAAAAAAAAAAAAAAAAAAAAAAAGAGATTTTCCATTAATTTTTAATGTGCGAAAAGTAAAAAAAAAAATTATAATAAAACTTTTTAATTCCGTTCAACTCGAAGTGGCGAAACAGCGCTCTCATTACAGCCGGTAATGAAGAAGTAGCAGGTACACTTGGCTGCAGAAACTTAAAGGCGGCCAAGGAATCCGGGTTAATTTTTCTTTAAATTAAAAGAAACTTTTCAATTAAAACTTGATGGAAGTGAACGAAATAAAAATGAAACGAAAAATTTCTAGGAGGCGGTGAAAAATAATGGGCAAAATCTATAACTTCTCAAATGGTGAAAAAGCGAGTGCTACTTATTCTTAAGAAACTGCATCCTCAAAATAAGGAGCAATAGCTGTGAGAAAAATAACAAGGTTGTAGTTGGGCGGGAGGAGGACTGGGGGTGGGTCAAAGTAGTTAGACATTCGACTTACATATATAAAATTTAAGGTAAAGCCGTGAAGATACATAAGATGTAAAAAAATGAGACGACAATGGAAATAGTCCGAGTGGACGATGTCAATCTTGGAAAAACTTTTTGAGGATTTTCCTTCTCATAAACTTTGTGTCGCGACAAATACAAGGTGTTTTGTCTGGTGGAGGAGTGTACGGGGGATGAGGGAGCAGTTGGGGGTCCAAGAACCCGGCCAGTTGTCATATATATATAGTATAGTTGGTAGGTTTTGGAGGATCGGAGATTTTGTTGGATTAAGGATAAGGATGTGGAACAAAGCTCCACCCAAGTCATCATTATTGTCGTTGTCATCGTCAACAATGTCGGGTATCTGAAGTTCCTCCGTCGAGAGCAAATAAACCTCTTGCAAAAGCGGAGGAGAGCACCACAAACATTTCTTGTTATGCGTTCCATTTTGAATGACTGAGGGCGCTCCTCCAAGCCGCTTTAATGTTGAAATAGTACACATAACGATGATATGATATCTTACCGTCTCAGCGCCCACCAGGGCTCCTCGGCGCTGGGACTTGGCCTAAGAATGGAATGGAATGGCCCCTCTTCCCACTGAGCATAACACGGGTGCTCCACGGCCTCCACGGCCTCTATGGGGCCTCTACGGGGCCTCTATGGCATAGTACGGCAACTTAACGCAACAATATGCCACAGGCCATGAGACACACTTTCCCCGAAATATAGAGAATATGTTATATGATGAAGGCTTGGATGCCTGCGACATTCGTGGCCAACGGCAACGGGAAGGACTGGGGCTGGGGCGGAGCGCCACCACTGGAGCTCTGGAGCAGAGCTCCTTTTGCCCGATGGCTGACTGTAGAAAATATCCCTGTAGGGGAGAGACAAAACATTTCTCGGCACAAATAGAAAATTTTAAATGGATTTAGCCATTCCTTCCATTCATTTGGTGCTTCTTTCGGGGGTTGTTTACAGACAGTGAAAGAAAAATGCCCCCTACTCACTACTAAGGCTCCGGTCTCATGGATATCAGTTCGCTTGGCCTCACACTATGTTTTTTTTATTTTCGTTTTATCTTTTAATTCCACGAAGAGTTCGACATGCTTCGGAACATGGTATTCACCTGGTTTTTTTCTTTTATTATTATTATTTTTTTCACCGCCTAAACATCCATAGACACTATAGATAAAGAAGCTAGAGCTAAGGGGTATCGCTAAAACAAAGGATTTCCAAAAATATCAGTTCAGTGGTAGCTTCTCTCTTGTAGCATGCTGCTGCTACAATACAGAAACCGACAGGAAGTTTTCCATTTGGTAGAACATTTCCATCTCCATCAAGCCAAGCTAGATCGGCAGCGGCAAAGGCAGCAGCGGTGGCGGCTTCTTTGGTCCATCCACCATCCAGAATCCAGACTACGTAGGTACTATCTATTGATGCTCCTATAGTGGAGCTCGATAGTAGATTTGGGGATGTGTGCAATCCCTTGTTTTCCCCCACTTGATGGCCACCAGCCTGGCTAGGAGTTAATCGCTGCCCTTACAAATCTATATTTCACTTTGCTTTCATTTTAGCATAGCAACCAAAAAAGCAAAATGGAAGCTGATGCTTCTGCTGCTACACTGCTGCTTGTACACCCTGTACCCTGGATTTTGGCTCGTTTTTCGGGACGGTTCTTTTTATCTTCCACCCGGCTTGGGTAAAGTGCTTGAGATTCACTTTGGTTCGAGAATCGTTGAACAAGTGCAGACCAACGGCGGCTGCAAGAAGTTGAATGGTATTGACTGCTTTTGTTTAGGTTTGTTGATTCCATTACCCTGATTAGGTGGAACTTCATTTACATGATATGGGTTTTATTTTCGAATTCTAGCCACTGGACATCCGAAAACTGTTTATAGGGTTCTTGATCTGAAAATCAATTCAAAAGGCCAGCAGCATGCATACGATTATCCGGTGGAATTAGTCATTCACTCAACTCATTCATTTTTGTGATTTATCTCAAACGAGCTGGGATAGGGTTGGTGAACTTAGAAATTAAGTAGTGCAAAAGTCGAGGTCTTAAGTCCAATGTCTTTAAAATACACGTGTAGATAACAAATATTTTTATTTAAACAGTAAAGTCTATTTATGGGAGTATCCATAAATGATGAGAGATCAGAATATTTCTTAAAATATAAGACACAATATTAATTCCTTACATCTACATCTATACATATGCTATGAGGCCTGCATACTCTTCATATTTATCTAGAATTTGGGGGTACGTCTACAAATCTTGTATGTACGTAGATTAACTTGAAAATTGGCATGGATACATGGTTTCCATGAGCAATATGGGCAGAAATATTAGATCAAAATCAAATAGAAACAGTTTCTTGCAAAAAAGTACATTTAAAGGATACCTATGTAGATACCAGAATTGTAAAAATGTGGGGCTGAGAGAGAGTGTATGAGGTAAACCATTTGAGTATGAGTACAAGTATCAGTTATTCGTAGTCAGGATTTTTGGGGAAAACATAATTAAAAGTACTTGTGCCCAGTCCTAAAGTATACATATTAGTACTCGTACTTGGCCTCAAAGTCCTTTTGTATTCGCACTCGAACATCTTGGAGTTGTATTGTAACTACTGCCTTGTCCTTTTTGTTCCTGAAACAAAACTATATTAAATTAATTCAAAGCTTAGTTAGGAATTTTATTATACGAATTTTAAACATACTTATTTAACTGCCTCAAGTGGGGGTTACAGGAGCAGATGGCTGTCTGGGCACAATTATCCTTATAATAAAGCAAAACATTAATCAAAATACGCTCTAATAAAATAAAAGCATAATAGAGAATATAGCAAACCCTTAGAGTGCTGAGAGTAATAAAACCAAGAGCTTATCGTCAGTGCTTCATATCAATGTCAAAATGTTAATTCAATATTCTTTTATTAAATTTTATATTAAATTATTGGTTATATGTAACAAATGGGATTTAAATAATAAAATTGTGAGTCTGATTCTTCGCTCCGGAAACATTCAACCAACTCTGTACACTATGGAATTTCAGGCGTTTGGTTCTGTGACTATATACTTACCGATTTAAAAAAAAATATTTCAATAGACTTACAATAAAATAATTATAATAAGTAGTTGGCAATAAGTTAAATACAGTATAGTGCCAGAAAATTATAACCACTCTAACTAATTTCAAAATTTGAACTCTGATTACATTTTTCTCGCAAACAATCAAACACATTAACGTTTCCTTACAGAGTTGCAATCTTTTCTCCTTTGTTATCATTGTTTGAAGAATAATTAATCGTTTCGTTACGACACAATATGCAATATGCAAAAGTATGCCCCCATTCATTTATTCCAGTTCTATCAAATATAAATATCAATAATCAAATTTTCACGTTTCCAAGAAGCGTTACATGGTATACCATTTTACTTAACGCCGAAAGAATAAATAGTTGCATCGAAGGAAGTCGCGAAGATTAGCAAGTGTTATTAAAAATAATGGCGAGTATACTAAATACTAGAAATATTAATTTGGAAAATATGTGAATTTTCCCTTAATTTCATTTTTATCTTAAACACGGACGAATATAATAAGTTTTTTTCAAAATAAAGTATGGAAGCATAAATGTTGGTGGTTATAATTTTTTGGTACTGTACTGTACATATAATGTATGTATGTATCATTTCCAATCGACACACGATTGAACTCGACCATTCTTAAATTGGATGCAATATGTTTATTATATCATTAAATGACATTCTACGAAAGAATTTTGGAAAAATAAAACATATTTTTCAAAATTTATTCAGAAATGAAGTGTTGTCGATTTTTTGTTTGCGTATTTTAAGTTTCGTCTTGAAATACCGGCTAAAGATACATTTTCGAGATCGAAAAAATTTAATTTTGTAATAAATTTTGAAAACTTTTCTTCTTTTTCTTTACTTTGGGGGTTTTTGTTTGTTTGTTTGTTGCTCTTTCAGCGCTTTATACGAAATAAATCATATTTTGACTGGTTATGCATCACATATTCTAACCTTATAAGGCTATTGTTTTGTTTTCGGGTTTCAAAATGATAGACGCAAAATAGCGGGTAAAAATTGTAAATTTCAAAAGCTTGCTATATGAAAATTGGTATTTGGGTGTTTTTTTAATACTTTTTTAGTATATGTATTTTGATAAATATTTTGCTTGTTTATACAAGGTGGCGCAAAATTAATCATCCAATTTTATTTTTGTATAACTTTTTTACTAAATAAAAAAAAAAATGATTTTGAGTACCTAATGGAAATCTTTATTAGGACCTTTAGAATTTTTTCTGTTAAGTTGAAAAGGTGATATCCGTCAAGTGGCTGCCGCCAGTGTTGATACACATTTGTGCCTGTTTTATCGCATTTTCCATGACTTTCCGCAAGATTTCCGGTGATAACTCTGCGCATTCCTGTCGAATATTCTCTTTAAGGGCAGTGATTGTCTGAGGCTTGTTGGCATAAACCCGCGACTTCAAGTAGCCCCAAAGAAAGAAGCCGGGGGCGGTTAAATCGGGCGATCTTGCTGGCCATGCCAAATCGCCAAAACGGGAGATTACGCGATTATTGGTCAAAAAAATCGACACAATTATTCCACGCTCTTGCGGAGTATAGTGCTCCATTGCTTGTCTGTTTGTAAGCTGTCTAGTTCACAAATGTAAAATATTACGTCAATCATATTTGCATATTGCTATTTGCAAAAATTATAACATCTTCCGATATTGTGATTAATTTTGCGCCACTTAACGGATATCATCTTTTCCACTTAACAGAAAAAATTCTAAAGGTCCTAATAAAGATTTCCATCACTTAAAATCATGTTTTTTTATTTAGTAAAAAAGTTATACAAAAATAAAATTGGATGATTAATTTTGCGCCACCTTGTACTATAGCGAAGGGATAGGTATGCCAGAGTAACGCCTGGTATGGGTCCGATAGTATACATATGTATGTATACATATGTATTAAGAAACAAATTAATGTTTTTCGGTTGAACATCACTTAACTTATAGTATAATTATACTAAATAAACAAAATTTTCTTGATACACAACAAATTCAGTATTTTTTTAGTAAGGTTGAATAAATCCTTTCTACATAATTATATACCTATGTATTGCAAAAACGTGAAAGTTGTTGACCTTTTTTTTTGAGTTAAATATACATAGAGCCAAAACCATGGGGCGAATTAAACAAGTTGATTTTTGGCGCTGACAATGTTGTAGAAAAATAATTTTGCTAAGTATAAAACAAGAATTCCATGAGACAACAAAATCCGTCCGTCACATCCGGAGTGAAAGAAGGAAAGTATGCAAAAGAGCTCACCTGAAGAGGCCTAACAAGTGTGCATCGCTCTTGTTAAGCATCAAAACATCATCCTCGCAGGTGCGCTGGAGGAGTCATTTCAATACATAATTATCCCCGGATTACCCTTTCAGTTGCAGCATAAACAATACACGGGCGCCGTCAGTTAGCTTTGTTCATCGGCGGAGGAGCGCTGAAAATCCCCCGTCAGATCCTCGAAATATCTCTAGATAAGATCGAAACGAAAGGGCAAATTATCCTCATCCCGGTACCCCGGCGACTCCGGACGGATGCGAGCGAGGGAGCGCCACTGTGAAAATCTTAAAACGTACTTCAAAGCCATTGTTTTCCATTAAAAGTGTTTTTCATGTTTTGTTAGCTTCTTGATATTAACAGACAAAAGGGGCCGAACACAATGCGGACGGGGATTCTCGGGACCGGCACTAAGATACTAAGATGCGCGATGACATGATACGGGGATGTTTCCTCTATCAGACAACAACTTGTCTTTTGTTGCTTTGTTCAGCGACACGAATATGTGTAATATCTTTAACCATTCTGAAGGAGATTAATTAACACTGCACAGCCGGAGATGCCGCGCCACCCGCCCCTAGAAGCAGCATCCCCTGGACCCGGGGCTCAGATTTTCTCTTGGCAGTGTTTGAGACACCCCCCGGGCTCGTTGATTTCTTTTATTCCTGCGATGGTGCTATTTCTGCAAAAACACATCTATAGCAGCATTCATGCAGAAATCATAGGGCCTGTTTGCTTTCTGGGGCAGAAACTGATTATTTTCGCATTCATCCCCCAGCCAGCGGCTCCATCGCTTTTCTTCCGCTGCCCCGGGGGCGAGAACGAAATGAGTGAAACATCAATGTAATCTTCACTTTGTTTCTTCTTATCTTGCGTAATTGATGTAATAAATCTGCTCATAGGGTATCGATGCTATTCAGAGATTTTTTTCGCATTTTTTTTTTTTACCCCCAGTCTGTTCAAGTTTCATTCCATTTAAGTGGCCTATCACTTTCTTAAGTGAGAAAATTAATGGAAATTTCGATTTTATCCAGCGGCAAATTGATATTTGCCCTTTTGAGTATACTCCCAGCGGCAAATCAAGGGACGTCTACAAAATTACTTTTTCTAAACGAACAGACACATTTACTGAGCTTCAACGATTTGGTACTGTTGTTTCCCTTTAATTTTTAAAGAACAATTTAAAATATTGACATACTTAGAACAAAATATTCATCAACTTAATAATGACCTACAAAAAGAAACTCACTCGACGAAAAAAGATTGCTATTTATAATACAAATATCCACCAAAAAGTAAATTTACACTGAAAAAAAAAACTTAAAGAAATATGTCTTGAAACAAGAGAAGCGATTCTTAGAATACGGGGAAAAAAATCATGAAAGCAAATACATAGTTGAATAACTTTGAGGAGTTTCTTTTAAATTAAGAAGATTTTTCTTATAATTAAGAATATTTTTATGAAATTAAAAATAATTTATTTATATTAGGGACATTTCGCTGAACATTTTATTTAAAATTTTGTAAGATAATTTTTTAGGTACCTACTTTAAAAAGGCTGTGTTTATTTAATTACTATAAGAAAATATGTAAGTAAAATGCCAGAGATTTTGCAGGAAGTGTCGAAACTGATATTATTTTGGATTCTGTATTACATGCACTTAAAACAAAAATATTAGATAAATGTATTTATAATCACAGGAGTTTACTTTCCGAATAATCCTTTGTTATTATTCAACCGTCCGTCGTCTAATATTCTTAATTTCTTAACTGTTTTCATTTATTGAAATCCATTAAGGGGTAATATCACCTTGTGTTCTCTAAATTTTACGTGATTTTCTGAGACGTCTCACGGACGATAGGAACTAGATAGAGATATGAGGTATTGGGCATATGAAAGTACTGGTCTGTAACTACAAAACATATATGGAAAACAAAAAATTTCGGACTTTCGAGATGGGCGTACCGCCACAGGTCACAATTTTTAATCTAAAGCTAAAAAGTTTCTTAAAATATAGTCCAAAATCTAGTGAACGTCGTAGGATTTTTTCGTAATATTGATTTTTAAGAAAATTGCGTTAATTTGAACTTTATTTTCTTGTTTTCTCGAAAAAAATTTACATAAAAACGCTTGTAAAATCTATAAAAATCAAGTTATAAAAAAAATCCTACGACGTTTACTAGATTTTGGACTATATTTTAAGAAACTTTTTGGTTTTTTGTTCCAAATTAAAAATTGTGACCTGTAGCGGTACGCCCATGTCGAAAGTCCGAAATTTTTTGTTTTCCTTGCTGTGCCGCCATTTTGTATCGTAAAATTAAAATAAAACATATGTTTTGTTAAAGACCAGTACTTTCATATGCACAAAACCTGATATCTCTATCTAGTTCCTATCGTCCGTGAGACGTCTCAGAAAATCACGTAAAATTTAGTGAACACAAGGTGATATTACCGCTTAAGCAAGCAGGTTATAGAATTGTTATTAAACTAAATAAGTATGTCGAGAGAGCTATATCCTTCAAATATTGCGGATATTAGAAAACCATACCCTTGAGCTCCACCCTATTCTTAACTTTTCTAAATTTATTTTCCTGAAAAAACTTAAGTATGTAATTTTTTACTTACCTACATTTTTATCTGATACTATAATATAATATTCTATGTACTATTTAAAAAATTGACATAATCTAAGAAATGTAGGCAATAAGAATTTTTGCTAATAAATGGGTACCTACTACATATGTATGTAAATATGAATAGAATTTTTGAGAGAAATAGCACAAAAAAGTTGTCAAAAACTACTATAATATGATTTTAGTAGTGGCGTAGCTATCTTTGAGTGAGCTCTGTAATTTTTTGAAGAACCCTTTTATCAGAAAATAAACAAAACACTGTCTTTTGAATCCGGATTCAATCCAGATTCGATCCTGCATGTATACGTAACAAACAAACAATAGGTATTTGAAAATATCAAAAACAAAACTCAAAACATAAAAAATTAACTCTAAAAAATACTCTAATAACCTCTTGCTGGATATCGGATTTGGACATTGGGTTTTTGTTTTTTGGATTTAGGATTATTGGACTTTGAAAACTTTTTTTTTTCTTCCTCACACATATTATGCGAGGTTGTGTTTTGATAGTTATATTCGCGCGGTATTCGCAAACTACTGTGTTATATAATCGTGATCGGAATAGATCAATTTAGGTACAATAATTTTGAGGTCATTGAATTTTCTACACTTTCCGACATTTGAAATCCATGTACCCTTGCATGATTTATAGTGATTTTAGTGTTTTTATGTTATTTTCTCTTTTCAGGATCATATTTTATAATTCATGTAAGTATTATTTGTTTATGTTTTAGGGGCACGTTCAAGTCCAAAACTTGTCTTTTCCAAGTTTGGCTAAGTGTTTCTTAGCATTGTGCTAAGAAGTGCGTAATTTAACCCCTGTATGGGCAAACAGGTGGTTTTGTTCTGTCTAAATTAATAATTGAACAGTTGGATGAAAGTTTATTTTTTTCGTCTAATGATTCTGTAAAACAATTTAACAATTTTTCATGACACACGAAGGATAGATATTTTACCAGATATTCGTGCCAAAGTGGTATAAAACAGCATCATTGCAATTAATAATAAATATTTAAGTATTTAAAAATATTCATTGAAATCATTTTAAATCAAACATCGACTTAATTTTATTATTAGCTGTGTTTTTTTCACAATTGATCCGGCTCTAGGTTTACTAAGACATTTTGTATTGAATTGAAAGGATGATGCAAATTTTGGTACTCCCCTCCAATAGCTATGTGTAATACATCGTTGGATAGGTCTTTTTGAGCTGAATAAAAGTCACTATGGCGCCTAGTTCGAAATCCCTGTCCGTTTAGAGTTATACTGTACTATACATGTTTCTCATTACCATTCTGCGACTATTTTTTGATATATATAATGATATATCATTCGAAAGGTATTAACGGTTAAATCAAGAATTCCGATAGCGCTTGTCTTGATTCCTTATCCGATCGGAGTAATATAGCTTTAAGTAGTAGGCATTTTTTTACGTTACAACGCTCCTTTGAATTTTGATTTTGTTAATAGTTGCTCATTATAAGAAAATGTAAACAAAACAAAATGATAAGGTATTTTCAGTTGTTATTTATTCATTAAAATAAAACATTTCTTATTCATCGTCTACTATTACGTCGTATTAAGGAATAAGGCAGGGGCTGTAAATCCCGCACGCCTGGCGTACCCTAAGTACCTTAACGACGTAATAGTAGACGATGAATAAGAAATGTTTTATTTTAATGAATAAAAAACAACTGAAAATACCTTATCATTTTGTTTTGTTTACATTTTATTATAATGAGCAACTATTAACAAAATCAAAATTCAAAGGAGCGTTGTAACGTAAAAAAATGCCTACTACTTAAAGCTATATTACTCCGATCGGATAAGGAATCAAGACAAGCGCTATCGGAATTCTTGATTTAACCGTTAATACCTTTCGAATGATATATCATTATATATATTAAAAAATAGTCGCAGAATGGTAATGAGAAACATGTATAGCACAGTATAACTCTGAACGGACAAGGATTTCGAACTAGGCGCCATAGTGACTTCTATTCAGCTCAAAAAGAGCTATCCAACGATGTATTACACATAGCTATTGGATCGGGTACCAGAGTCCATACATTTACTGGCATCATCCTTTATGAATAGTTACCCATATCGAACTTTATTTTATTTGGTGAACATAAAATCGAATTGCCTGGATTTATACCTACTTTGTGTCAAAAATGTAACCAAAAAATTTATCTGGTTCAAGATTTGATGTTTTAATGGGCAAGTATATCATAGCAATTTGATGCGTTTTTCCCAAAACTTAAAATCTCTATATACATAGTTGACTGTTTTTTTAATTCAATTCAATGCAAAATTTCCTAGCAAACCTAGAACCGGATCCGTTTTGAAAAAAACACAGC
This sequence comes from Machimus rusticus, assembly GCA_951509405.1. Taxonomy (NCBI): domain Eukaryota; kingdom Metazoa; phylum Arthropoda; class Insecta; order Diptera; family Asilidae; genus Machimus; species Machimus rusticus. Next base: position 3,592,295 of record OX608054.1, read on the forward strand.
TATTGAATTTTGCAAATTTGTTATGTGGACATGATTTATGATTTATTATACAAAATATTATTAGTTTAATTCCTCTAAAGTAGAGCTAAGACAAAGAAGGATGAAGTTTCTTAACGGTTGGTTTAAAAGCTGGTGATATATTATTAATAAGAAAAACAACAAACTCTGTATATATTTGCTTAGCTGAAAAGTGCTTAATTTTGTTGGAAGAATGTAGTAAATACATGTAAACTTAATTGTGCAACATAATTTATGTTAGCGCAACAAGCAGACCCTCCAGCACAACCGGTGTAGAAGCATAAAACACCAGACCCGATCCCTCTATTTTTTAATGATAAATAAACTTTCTTCAATTAAAAGTAGTAAAAACGGAAGAGTTTCATCAGCAATTCACTTCCTCTGCACCGGTGGGCCGGACGGCGGCGATGTCTTGAGGAGAAACTTCGCCTGAAGAGCGGAGCCCCAACCGGGCAGGGCATTGGGGGCAAGAGGGGCCGCGGGGGAGCATTTCAATCAAGTCAACCAGCAGTAAAGAAAACTTTATGTATTGTGCATAATTTAGGGCTCCTTTATGGTTATGCAGAGCTCGTTAAGTTCCTCTACGCAATTGTTGTGTATCTTAATGGCCCGGCATCATGCCATGCAATACTTTACAACATAGAGAGAGAGTTTGAGTTTCTTAAACATTGGCCCCAAAACTGAAACAATGGGGATGGCGGTTAGCGGTCTGGGGCGATACCTTTTTGCCCCATTAAATTGCGTACCCCGAGCCTAGAACTTAAAGCTATGCCGTATAATAGAGCATAAGTAAGCATAAGCATAAGCATAAGCATAAGCATAAGCGGGAATGGCCACAGAAAATCAATATGAGGCTCGCACTGCAGATGGAATGCATATGCAACGGCTGGGGGTCTCATCCCCAAACCCCCGCTTTTGAGAGAAGTGATGCAATTCAATTGTTGGGAGTTTTTGGGGGAGGGCTCCGAATGCAGCCCGGTGTGACTGACCAGGGCTCGTGCATCGTCCGAACTGAACTGAACCGGACACTGGACTTATCATTGGTCCAGAAGTGGATGTGGTGTGCCCCCCTTTTGTGCCCTTACACAACGATGGTGGAGCCCGAAAATTTTGGAATACAATTTTGCGTGGTGATGGTTTAATGTGTCCCTAATTGAGAATATGGATGGATGGGTAAAAGGTTTTGAGGCTTAAAAGCTTTTCGGATGAAATTAGTAATGACAATTTTAGCAATAGAAGTGTAAGGAATGTGGAAATTGACGCGGATGGCTATTTTGCCAACAGAAACCTAAATTGCATGATATAGTTTGCCACTGAAGTAGAAATTTTAGTTACTTTTTTAAACTTAATTGCTTAAGAATAGCTCAAAACTAGTCAACAAGGTTTCTGTCAAATACATGTTAATAAATAAAAGCTAAGATATTCTTAAACATACGGTTTTTGAAAAGGATTTAATTCCAAAAAGTCAATTTTTTCTACATACATTTTTAAAATTCTTAGATTAAGGAAAAGTCTTAAAAATCTATAAAACAACATTAAAATAAACAAGATTTAATTCGTAATGTTCTCGGAGCAAAGAGTGACTCTCAGAAAAGTTTCGAGATGTGTATCTGTTTCAATCTTGAGAAATGAATGGTAAAAGTTGATTTAATCGAGTTGGATAATGAGTGGTTGGGGTTGATTTTTAACTACTTACTTAACTACTTACTTACGAAAACGAACCAAAAATGTTTGATAATTCATATTTAATGATCAGCTGAATCTAAAAATCATGGACACAATCATTTTCGGATATTTTATAGTTTATTTCCGTTTTTTAAGTTTGGAGGGTAGTTTTAACTTCTCTGAGGGGTGTATTAATCAACGTTTATACTGTTACCGGATTTTCCAGCCGAGCAGCTGGCTGGCAAATGGCCCGACTTCCCTTCGCTTATACCGACACTTCTACGAAGTTTGTTAAGAATATGCTCGGCCACCGAGGACCACCAAGGCCCGCCGAAGCGGACGAGCTCAAAAAATGTTGGCGTTTCGATCCAAAATATCAAGTCGATCGGTGTGGCGGCTTGGTGTTCTTGCCACAGACGCCGCGACCGCCAGTCCCAGCGCTTGCCCCACCCTGGCTCTGATCTGTAAGGTACCTAACCAACCTAACAAAAAAATGCGATCAAAACGAGGCTGAACTGTGGTACCAGTTGTTGGAAGAAAAAATATTCTGGCAATTATTCCTGTATTTTCTGATGGATTTGAGGATAGTGCATTATTTTGGTAATATTTCCTGCAGTTTTTAAGGAGATCTGCTGCTTTTTCAATATATGTTGCGGATTTTATGGCAACGTTCGTAAAGGACAATGGGAAAATTTCATACAAAAAAAACCCAGGACCAACAAAAACAAAACCCATCCCTAATTATCACATATGTTAGCCTTATATATTTTTTATTACTTGTTTGTGTTATAGTTATGGGGGGTAAGAGATATAAGGTAGTTTTATCTGCCTTATAACAGTAGTTAAGAAAACCACATTGATATGTTTTAACGTTTGTTTAATGTAATTAACCGTCTGTATCGACAATTACTGAATCCATAAGAGTTTCAGCCTGTTCTATGCCTGGATTTCTAGCATGACCTAAGTAATATATACAAAAGTCCCGGAATATTTCGAAAAGAACACATCGCATCGGAAAACAAAAAATAGGGGTAAAATATTTTTAAAAGAAGTATTCAACTCTACCACTCTTACCCCCACCCTCACCTCTGAGGGCAGGGGTGGGGGTAAATTGTTTTTTTCAAATGAGAGCACCCATTTTTTTTTTTGCAGATTCGAATTCTTCATAAAAAAATACGTAACTTTTGCCTGAAACATTTTTTTCAATTCGGTACAGGAAGTGCGGGGGAAGGTGTGTTGTCTGTCACAAAAAGGTTCCGAAAAGGTCAAATATCTCACGATCTACAAATGGGATCGAAAAACGAACAAACACGTCTCAAATATTCTTTGAAAAGCTATCCAATGGTACCAAACTCGACCCCCTCCCCTCAATCCGTAATATTTCTTAAAAGATGTTCGACGAACTCTCGATCCGTTTGTAACAGTGGTTCAGTTAATACGTGTCGCCGTCGACGTAACACGGAGCAGTTACATATCACACACCTATTAACACCTGATATTCTCAAATCAGAATCAACACGTACGGTTTTTTTCATTCGAGATTGAGATAATGAAAGGAAAAGAAGGAGCGAGAAAGACAATAGAATATTGCGCGGATTTGTTGGTTTTATAAAAACAAATAAATAATGTAATTACTCGTCATAATTATGTACCTATTTCTTTGTTGGATTGTTAGTGTTAAGAATAGTTTTGTTTGTAATTTTTTTTACATTTTTTTTAGATTTTACTTGATTCCCAGCACTTACAGACAAAATTAATGTGTATAATTGTCTCTTACACCAAGCCTAATAAACCTACACTTAAATTGTTTCTGTTGGTTCTGGGTCATTTTTGCCGATTCGCCTTTGTTGGGAACTATTTTGCTATCCCAATTTTTTTTTTCGGATCGCCGAAGCGAAAAATAAATTGGAAGCTGAAGTGCTAAGGAGGCTTTGCCAGAACCCACGCCGGCTTCTCTTAAAGTAATATTATGAAGTTAGTTAATACCTAAATAAATAAACAACCTATAATACCTATGTGTAATTGTTTACTTACTGTATCTGAAAGTACTATCTATAGATAGATATAAACCTCTAAATTGACTGATTAACAAATTGGCATACGCCCAGAGCACAAACGGCTAAAGTTAGCGACTTATTTTTGGATGGAAGATTTCGTGGTGTAGGTAGGTGAGCAATAAGAAAATGTTTTGGATAATTCGAATTATACATACAGATACAGGGTGCTATAGGGTGTAACCTTTTTGTATGAAAAAATTAACCGGGCTAAGACCGATTATTTTAGACTGCTGCCCCACCCTGAGCCCATGGCTGGCTACGCCCATGCATGTATCGTAAAAAAAACTGAGATATTACACATAATTTTTGAAGCGTTGTATGTTATGTCTGATCAGCTGGGATTAGCAATATAAAAATTAATTCTATTCAATTTCAAGATTAATTACCTACTTCAAGAGCGATTCTTTAAAGTATCTACCAACTTTACCTTTTCTACTTATTGCAGGCGCACCCTTATTGTATTCTTTCATCTTGAGAGTCCTCCTTGGCCAGCCCATTTGAATAGGGCATTGTTCTAGCCCTGATAAAGGGCAGCAAAATGCTTCAGGAACTGCTTTGTCGTCGGACAGATGGATGTGGGAGCTGGTACTTGTTTTCTCCCATTCGGAATTATTGTGAATGACCTTCGTGGACGAGGATTCATTCGAGGAGAGGTCAAGGGAAGACATAATGCAAAGGAGGGTAATTGCTACACAGGTTTCTTGCCTTCTTGAAGTGGTTGACAATACAATAAGGCTACATCAGGTTTGAACTTTTCCTCTTATATAACTTAAGGTATTTGTTTTGCCCGTTTACCGACATAACCCCAGAACGCAAAAGAAAAATATGTGCTTTAAAATCGATAGCGATTTGTTTAGAACTACCTTGTCAACAGTTCTGTTTTTCTTGTCTTTCTATTTATTATATAGTACAAAGTGAAGAATGACTATCCGTCCTTGATTAGTAGCATTAGTAGCAAATGAGGACAGAGTGCACTTCAATAAAAATGGAGTTTTCATTAAGTCAGAGTTTTAGAGTGCAAATCAACTTCTAAAAGCTAGGAGGATGTATGCACGTTGCGTTGGTATTTTTCTTTTTTAGTGTTTGCTACTTTTAAATGTTTATTTGTACCTACTGAAATATAATAAAATGAGAAAAATTTTGTTTACTAGCTCCTTTGCCATCACATACACATTTGTATCTATTTTATTCTCATAATTTTAAAATATTCATATGAAAGCATATTTAAAATATTCATATGGAAGCATATTTAAAATTGGAAGCTTAGCAATTATTTTGACCTGACGTAAATATATACGAAGATATACATAATTTTAATCTCAAGAAGAGTACCTAACTAACATCAATTTTGTGAGTTTTGTAATGAAATAACTTTCCTAAATTTTTAGAATTTGTACCTACCATATTGCAGTTGAAATTATTTAACTCTTTTGCGGACAGGGACATGCTTGCGTTGTGGGACAGGGGCACGACGATATATCACGTCAAAATTTTAGAATTTTAATGAAGGTAAGACGATATAATATCTCTCGATTTTAATGTGTTAAGGGAAGAGCGAAAATGTTATATCCTTACAAAGTACCTAAAATAGAAAGAAATCTTGGTTCATTGATCATAAAATATATATTTTGCATTACTAGCTTGTAGCACAAATACAAATATTTTTGAAAATTTTGGAAAATATTGGGTGAGAGATTTTCAAAGTGGAAAACCAAAAATATTTGAGGAACTGAAAAATCTCTTGGAAGGAGAGTGGTAAAACTCTCCATAAGATCTTTTACTCTATTCCACATAGAATTCAAAGTTGTATAAATGCTAAAGGGTTTTATTTTAGAAGATAGTTGTAAGATTGAAGTGGTGTTAAATTTTTGCGCAGCTCACTCACTCACTTTATAACATATTGTTTTGAAAATACTTCTCTGTTGTTTTAAATCACTATAAATATTACAGCACATATACGATGTTTCGGATAAACATTTTCGATATTTAAAAATCCAAGAACCTCGTGAAAATGCTCCAAAAAATACAGGTGCGGTCTTAAGCTTTTGCGCACAATTGTATATACGGTCAAATACATATAAATGTGTCCTTTATTCTTACTATATGTTCAATTTAAGGCAATTTTTCCTGTTTAACGTGAATGTTTTGTATTCTTCTCGGCCAACATGCTCTTCGTTCAATTTCGATTAGATTGCATTTACTAAACTGTAGAACATCTTGTTTTAAATGTTATAAAGTTTATATTTTTATCGTTATAGATAAATGTACACGGTTAAAAATCTTGGAGTAAATTTTAATACTACCTTAATATTACAGCCGAAATGCAATACAATCTGTATTTAATTTTAATTAGTTTAAAGTAAATGTAATAAATTTTGTATTACAGTATAATATTTATGGTATTCAATTATAAAACTAATATCGATGGGCATTGACTTTCTTTAAGTCGGATTAAGTATAAATTTTCTAGTATTCATTTTTAATACAATATCAACTTTCTTAAAATTTAATTTTTTTATGGACTTAGTCCTAATGTCAGCATTATTGAATCTCTCGTTTTAATATTTACAATATATTAGTTTTTAATATTTTTCTGGTGTAGTCATACATAGGTACAATACAAAAAACATTAGATTTCACTCCAATTTTAACCGTGTATGTATTTTAATAAGGAATGTGGGTTTAATATAAAAAAAATAAATTTTAGTTTACATAATAAGCAATTACACAGGTATCCCTCGAGACACACGGTACTTGAGTTGCACGATGGCTTAAGTCACCCGCCCGGTAACTGGCTATTTTTGAGTGAAATCGTCCAGAAATTTTTGCTTCGGGTTTGTATGGGATACATATGCTGATATATATGCCGGCATTATTAAAATTTGTACGAATTTTTACAAAAAAAAACTTTTTTTTTTCCCGATTTCTCAAAATTTTGCATGCACATATCGCATATTTTTCCCCGATTTCTGGACAATTTCACTCGCTTTTACACTACACTTTTTTTTTTTATTAATTTTACGCACATAACTTTGTTTTTTAATCCATTGTAGCTGAAAATTAGAAATTTTTAATAAATTACTTTTGTTTACTTACCATTTGCCTCCTCCTGCCACCAGCTTTTCTATTCATCTGTCACTTCAAGTTGCCAGGGCTGGCCACCACCTGTTGCGGGTGCGTTCACACCATGAGTATTCGCTGCTGCAAAAATGTCTGATAATTAGAAAATCTAAATGTAATATTTTTGGAAAAATTAACATATTTTGTAATACGAATGGGCGAGCAATTTTTTCAAAAAAATAAGTTTCAGCTTTTTTTAACAGTCGGATCATGATTCAAATGAAAGCCGATTGGTACAACTTTTTGCAGATGCTAAAACTGTCAAGAATACGCGACAGTTCCACAATTTTAATCCCGTAGATTCAATAATATAGCTAGTAAAATATATTCCTAAGTTGAAAAATATACATTGACCTGAATAACCAAAAAGACGTGAGTTAATTTCTCGGTGTACGTAGAACGTGAGCTCAGGCGCTCTAGCGTAGAGTAAACTTGCATCGAAGAAAATTGATGCCGAGTTACAGAATAAGTCGGGGAGTCAAATTTTTTCGCGGAATCTTATAGTTCAAGGTCCGAGAAACATTTTGCGCCTATTTTCCAAAAAATCGAAACATGAGAACATGATTAAAAATTCAATTGTTTATTGAATTATTATAAATAAATAGGTAAATAAACAATTTTACGAAAATTGTTTATATCATTTGAAAATATAAACTCCTAAGAACCTCTCATAAAATTTTCATAACATTTCGTTGAAAGGTGTCCGAGAAATTAATGTTTTCAAAAAAGTAATCAAAATTTTTAAACATCCGTAAAAACAGTAAAAATAGGAATTTTGCAAAATTCTTTGGGGTTATGTATAGTATTGGTATAGGCATTCATTTGATCTATGTTTCATAAAAATCGCCGACATAGAGGTTTTTGGGGGTGCTCACTTGACGTGTTTTGTCTCCCTACTATCGTTCGCTTCCTGCTCTTGAAAAGTATATAATTATATAATATATAATTTCGGTTTCAATGCATTCGGTAGATCGAATTTTAAAGTGGTAATTGTTGTTTAGAACAGCAAACTTTCTGTGGTGTATAGTCTTCAAGTATTGCTTATATGTAGGTACGTATTAATATTCTTTTATAATACTGTCGCAATTATTTAATGTTCAAATTAAAGGATTTAAAACATTTTCTTTTAATTAAAAACTTTGTTTTTATACCAGAAATTTCTATTTACGTATGATGAATTTCGGTTGCCATTTGCACGGTACGCAATCTCTACGCACTAAATCTGAGTTTCCACTCACACGGTTTTAAGTTACACGGAACCAAATAATCGTGTAATTTGAAGGACACTTGTAACTTGTACGCTGTTATGAGAAGCGCACTGAAAAGTTAAAATGCCCTAAGGACTTATTGAGACAAATCAAAGGAGCCCAAATTCGATATAGGTTTATTCGTAGCAATTGAGGATTTCCTACATTTGACCACCTCCCATAATGTCATAATTTGTATTGTTGTCAGAATTGCATAAGTTTGTAAAGTTTCAAATCGATATTTTTCGTTTTGTAAAAGTTCTATGCCCATTTCTTATTTCTTAATGAATTTCCTTCTTCTCTTTAAACGTAAATTTTAAATTTTATAATTGATTTAACTGAGTGCTTTCAACCCTAATAGAATGCATTAAAAAATGTTCTAAAACTTATTATCAGTGACCTATCTGAAATGGATACTCTTTTTCTCGATTCCCGGAAACTGCTGACCTTACGCAATTTAATAACCGCAGCCACCACGGTCGACCTAGAATTATTATTAATCCTCGTGGCGTTCCAGAAGCCTCCCAATTCCTCGTCCCACTTCCGTCCCTTTATAGCCACTGTAAGAGTGTTTTCCATCGAAGAGTGATTCAAGAACCTCCTCGATTCGGGCGGGTTCCGAAGCGATCCTCGAGATGAAGTGTCTAAAAAGCCCCCTCCGCATTACAGCAACTGCTCGGAGAAGAGCAGTAAATTAATTCAAGATACCCCAGAAGATTGGAATCGTTTTCGGGGCGTAAATCAATACTTGGGCACTAATTAATGGCGCTGTCGTCATTATCTGCGAGGAAAAGGCTGTTGTTTAAGCACAACCATCGAAGCCCCACTCCTCGGGTGGGTGGCGGTGATAGGGTGGGTTTGGGGCATGGGTGGGCGCTCGAGACCACCCCAGGAAGCAGCAGGAAGTGGCAATGTGTACGCCCGTATATTCGGAACCATCGCAGCGGTAGGGGAGACCGAGGGGTTTTGAAACAGAGGTGATTTGAAACAGTACTAATTTTGCGGAACTTATAACCGTTAGCGAGCTGGCAGTTTCGCAATTTAATTGCATTTTACCGCATGCGGGATCCTCAGTATGCAACCATGCCTTAAGACGCGTGGTTGAGGTGTCCTGCCTCCCACGTCGCAAAAATCGTGAAAAGTAAGTTTTGAACACTTGTTTAAATCATCTATATTTTGATAAAGTGTTTGTATTTTGACTTGGGCTATATATGTTTCGAAAGCTCATTACCTAAAGATTAAATTCATATCGGTGATACAGCTCATTTCTTTGGATTTTGCTTCTTGGTTTTTGATTGAAAAAAATTGGCAGGATTTTTCTTACTGAGGGGATTTGAAACAGACTGTTTCAACTCACCTCGGTTAGGCTTTGTACGGCTGATTTGCTAATACGGTGAGGTTTATTTGCTTTTTTTTCCCTTATTTTGTTACAGTATGTCTACTGATTATAAAAGAAATACTGATAGAGGTATGGCAAGTTATGATATATACGAGCTCGCTGCAGAAGAAGTAACATTGCGTCAAAAAAGTCTTCGCGATGCGGCTTCGAGCTATAACCTCAATCATTCGTTACTCTATAGTCTATATGTGCATAAGTTCATAAAAAAAAGGCTTATGAAGCTAATCAAACGCCCGACTCCTCCGTCTGTTGGGTACCCAGAGGAGACCGTGTTTTCATTGTCAGAGGAGAAGACACTCTGTGACTACATACACCTCTTAACCTGCGCTGCTGCTAACTTCGGCCTAAAGCACTAAAGTAGCCAGAAGTTTTACCTATAAGTTGGCGCATATAAAAAATGTCCGCCTTCTTGGGTTGATCAAGGAATGGCAGGTGAAGTGTGGGTCCGATCCTTCATGAAACGTCATCCTGTTCTTTCTCTAAGACTACCGCAACCAACGAGCATTGTTCAAGCTACAAGCTTTAATCGTTCAAATGTGCAACTTTTTTTAAAAAATTACACCACTTTATATTTTTTGAATTTTTTTGTTTGTTACTTTAATTAATGTTATGTTTTATCGTTAAATACTTTATTACAATATTATAGTTTTGAATTATATAGTCGTTTCTACTTTACAACCCTTAATACTACCGAAAAATCAACTGTTTCAACTCACCTCGACCTCTGTTTCAACTTACCTCGGTATGAGGGGAGTTGAAACAAAATGACTTGTCATGTTCAAGTCGATTTTTCGCCACAAAATTTACACTTACAATTTCTTTGTTTCGGTCATTTGAAAGTGTAAGAATTGAACTATCGATTGGCACTAATTTCGTGAAATTTATGTGTATAGAATTTTGTCTATAAAGCAAAATGTTAAAATTGTTTCAACTCCCCTCGGTCTCCCCTACTGCTAACCAGCTCATTAATAATCATGACACGATACATTATTGCAGATATTCCGTCAATTCTAATGCTCATGTGATGGCGCTTAATTTGCATTGTAATTAATACGTTTCACTCCTGGAAAATTTGTTGTTTGCGGGGGAGTGCGCGACTATCGCTGTATCTCCCGAGTCCTGAGGTGAGGAGTGCGTGGATCGAGCATCAGATACTTTTTCAAGGCTGCGGGGGCGGCGACGATACCTCACCTGTCTATCAATGGTATCAATATGGTATCAACGGTATCAACGGTATCAATGGTATCTGAGTCTGCCGTGAGTATCTCCGTCATGCAGAGGGCCTTGGGCTAGATATGATAAAATATCCTCCACTGGGGCTCCTGGCGATGTGCCGATTGATTATTGATTCGCGTTGTTGTCGCCGCATCATTCACTCGCTCAATCGCTATCCACATTCGCGTGCGGGGCTCGGGGATGAGGACCAGGGGGATGCTGGGGATGGTGAATTGCTCGTACTCTGCCCAGAGCCCCCGCCTAGGATATGTGGGGCTCCGCTGTACAAGCGAGGACCCCATTTTATATCACCCCTCCGCCCTCCCGCCAAAATTTTCATTGTAATGTTCAAAGCTATGCAAATGCATCCTGAGTGCAGCTCAGCGAACAGTAAAAATGTACGTCACGTATGAGGGGGCCAAAATAGTTTTCTGCGATTCTAATTGCGGTTTCGGTGCATGACATGAATATCAAATATGCGGCACTCCTCTCTGCTTTGCGACTTTGTGACGTGGCGGACAGAGCAGATGCAGCCACAGGCGTTAAGTACATGCGGCTTCTGGCACTTTTCAATCCACACCTTTTTCCTTTTTTGATGGGTTCTTTTAATCCGTGCCACACTCAGAACCCGCCCCTCAATGCTCACTTCACAGAAAATTAATTTATCTTCACTTTAACGACTGCCACCACTTTATCTAACATGGAAATGAGGGCTCTTCTTTATTCGGGGGCTCCAACTACTGGAGCTTTTTTGATAGAACTTTTATCAGTATTTATTTTAGTAGTATTTTACTCGAATTTTAGGGGAAGATTCCACTTAAAACCATCTATATAAAACAACTTGAATTAAGGAAATTTCAATACTATTTACGTGTGAATTTTTGTAAATTGAATTTTGAAACTCGAATTACAATTTTAAGACTTAATTTAAAAAATTGTTAAAATTGTATTTTAAACAATATACTGAACTTGTACTCTCCTCTCGAAAAAGAGCATCTTCTGATTTTACGATGCCGGTTTGTAAAATTTTTGCTCCGGGGATATGTCTTTTATATATTCCTTTTGAGTCCCTTAAGGGTTTCCCTTCTATGTATTACAGTTAACATTTTAAAAAGAGGGCTTAGTTTGGAAATCCTGGAAAATTTAAAGTACATACGACCTTAACCTATAATTTGGTTAAGGCTCTACTTTAAATTCTGTTGAGGCTCCAAATTAAGCCCTATTTCTAAAAGTTTAACTGTAATAGAAAGGAAACCCTTCAGGTATTTAAGGAGATATATAAAATAAATATCCTCAGACAAAAAATTTTACACACCGGCATTGTAAACTAGGCGATGGCATAAAAATCAGCTAGAATTTACCTAGAGTTTGGCTAAGGCTCTACTTTAAATTCCGCATAGGCTCTAACTTAAGCCCTACATTTAAAATGTTAACTGTAATAGAAAGAAAACCCTTCAGGGAATTAAGGGAATATATAAAACACATATCCCCAGAGCAAAAATTTTACACACCGGTATCAAAAACTGTGCCATAATATAAAATTCAGCTAGAATTAACCTAGAATTTGGTTAAGGGTCTACTTTAAATTCCGCAGAGGCTCCAAATCAAGCTCTATTTTTAACATTTTAACTGTAATAGAAAGAAAACCCTTCAGGGATTTAATAATAAATCAATTAAAAAAAAAATTTGGAAATCTGAACCTGAACCTTTAAAGGTATCTAAAAACCCGAATTTTTTCTCTTTTCATTTGAATTTGAGGAATTTTGATCTTAAAATTTCAAAGATATCAATATCAAAACAGTGATCTGAAAAACTTATACGTACCTACCTGTACCTGTAGTTTTTCTTAAAATTATATGCATTTTACACATAATATCTATAAAAATATAATACCTAAAATAAAACTCAATTTACGATGTCCACTTCTAGGAGTAATTTTGCTGGTTTTTAGATTCCGTACTAGTACTCAGAAAAAAATCCACTGTTAAAAACAACAATTTTCACATTTGATGGTGCAACAAGTAAAATTTTTTGAAACGGAAAAATTGTTGACATATTAAGCGTAACATACTCTTACTAGCCAACATAAAAGTATTTAGTTCAACAGTCGAACTCTTTAAATTAAGTCAGTTTGTCAGACAACGTTTTTTTGAAAACACAATAACGGTTACGCTTAAACCAAGAACTTCGCTTTTAAACCAAGGAGTTAATTGTTAAACTGCCGGCAGTTTATTACTTATTAAAGTTTATTACTACCGGCGTGATTTCTCTTACGTGTGTTAAGAAGTGCAGAAGGCCGACGAATTTTAAGTGAGAAGTGCCAAACCAAATATTTCGTTTTTTGAAAAAAAACCTGGATCTAAACTTAAATAATTCTTGTGTTAGTTTGGAAGTGCCTGAGAGTGACTTGGCTGATGTTACTATTTCAAATGCTAAAACCGAAGTAGTGGGCCTTTTTATCGCGTGGGGCCTCCAAATGGAAACAATTACAGAGTGCGGCATCAATTCAATTGAAATATTAAAAATGTTATAAAAGAAAGTCAATTTTTAAAAGATTGTCAGAATTCTAAGGTCAGGTGCTTTTTGTTGGAAAAGAAATAAAGACGGCTTTTATGGAACACTATCATCAGTCGTATAAAATTCTAAATGAGTTGGGAATGCCTTCATTTAAAGAATATTGAACATGTTGTTGTTTGAATAATGGTGATTTAAGTATGTTGTACACATATAATAAAATAAGTCACAATTTCCTAATAAATTGCTTGAAAAATATATTATACTTTACTTTTATTTAAGTTATGCACATTTTCCCAAAATGAATAATTTGGTAAATCTAGCAAAAACATTCATCTTCACCGATTGTAATGAAATTTTGAACTTTTTCTAGATTTACCGAAGAACATTCAGTATTTGTCTCAACAACTTACACAGTTAATTACCTAACAACATGGGTATTTAACCTGTTAACTGATTAGTTTTTCTTACAAAGCTCGATTTAATCTGCTGAATTAATTTGAAGCAAAGACGCGTATTTACGACATAAGCAAAGTAAGTAACATTTTTAAATTGGGTTTGACTCAACATTAAAAGTTTTATAATTAGAAACTGATTTATGCAAAAATATAAAACTTTATTAGGTAATCTATGAATAAAATAATACAAATTTTAATCCATACAATGAAATAGAACAAAAATTAACTTAAATGTTTATAATAGTTTATGGCAAAAAGAACTAAAATAATAATAGACATTATCAGCAAATTTAGTGTTAATGCCTACTTCATAATATCAAAATTGTAGGGAAATTTTTATTTTTGGCTTGACTTTAAATTTCATAGCAAATGCAATTCTTTTTTCGAGCATGACGTACATATACGACATTAAATAAAAAGGGATCGCTACAAAATCTGGAAACATAGAATACCGAAAGTAGCCAAAACACAAAATCCCGAAATCAAAAAAAATTAAATACAGAAAACAAAAATGCCGAAAAACAAATTCCTGAAAAAAAATGTAAATAAAATAGCTTTCCTTTTATGACGAAATTATGTTTATTGCAATGCCTTTAAGAAAATTAATTTTGGAACGTTCTCCTTTTTCTAATCGAATTATTGTATTTTGTCGTTATGAGCGGAAAAATTAATTGAAGCCAAGAGTTACTGAAATTAATTTAGTAGAATTTTAGCAATTTTATTGGGGTAGTTTTGTCCAAAAAAGGCTTTTCTAAGCTCTTTTCGCTCCGATTTGAAGAGATTCGGCAATAGGGGCAATGCAAGTTTCGAAATTGCAAATTAGTAACTAACAAATGCTTTAGCACATACCGAGTGACTAAAACAATTAACAAATACTTTAGCATCGCATCAATAAACCCACTGATTTAGAGTACCTACTTCGCAAATATAGTATTCTATTCATGGCTAACGGAATTAGGAATTGCGTAAAAAAAAGATTTAAGCTATTCTGTAAGTGAATCAAGCCTAATACTGAATAAATATCGAAAAGACCGAAAATACTTCAAAGTTGTATATCGTGTTTCGGGATTTCGGATTTTCGGCATTATGTGTTTCGAAATTTTACTTTTATGTATTTTGTTTTCGAAATTTAATTTTTCTAGATTTCCTCACCAACCCAATAAAAAATGAACTTTTGAAATTGACGCATATATAAGACATAATCAGTTAACAGGTTAAAATAAGAACTTCCGTTCTTGTGTTAAAAAGATGTTAAAATGCTTCGCTGTTGTCTGGTATTTAAAATAAGAACTTCCGTTTTTGTATTGAAAAAATTTGCTGTTGTCCGCAGAAGCTTTTCAGCAACAACTTTAATATTTTTGAAGCAAAAACCTCAATTTGTTGGATACGATCTAATCAAGAAAAGTTCTTGAAATCAACAACTTTTTTCTTGTAATTACAGTGTTTTTTCTGAGTGAAGAGACCCTTACATTTATAGTTTCGCCATATCCGTCTGTCTGTCCGTTCTTGTGTCACAATCATTTTATTCAGAGACTATTAAGACTACAATTCTGAAATTTGGTACATGTATAGAAAATTATACCCGCTAAAAAGATATGTAATTGATATTTTCGGAAAGAAAATTTAAGACTACCTCCATGCAAAGTGGGAATGACAAAACAAATTTTTACTTACTCCATCCAGTAAGGTGTCGTTGAAAACGAAATTTAAAATCATTGTGAAGTTTCTTAAACAGTTTTTCAAAATTATACCCTGTTTGTGAAATATTCGACTCTAGAGTAGCCATTTTCGATTAAGTTTGTGTCGGCCAAAACATCACCTTGAACGTAATTTCGGAAAGATCTGTAAAAAATGCAGAATACTATACCACATATACTGCAATTATTTTTAAAACTAACACGATTTACTATAATTGAATACGTTATACGAGCTATAGTCGACTAAGTTTATTTATTTATTTATTTCGGGAAAACCGTGCTCGCGTTTGTATGTATGCATGTGCATGTGTATATGTATACATTATCTTTTTATTTAGCATTTTATTATTTTATCGTTTGTGTAGTTATGCTATGGAACCCTACACAAGCACGTCTCGACATGCTCTTAACCGCTTTTGTTATAACATTTCTATTGTGCAGTTTTATCGGTTGACTCTTAAATAATTCCCTACAGTCATTAAACTAACAATTCAATTTCATAAAATTAAATAATTTTGAATGATAAAATGTGTCTATCATTCTATCGGCAGTATATGGGTGCCACCTTTTACCGGCAATATGACGGCAAACTGATTGGGTGTCGTGTTTGAAAGTATTACTTTTGATACTTGAGGCATCTATCCGTACTTTACCCTAGATTCACTAGTTTTTGATTTATTTGAGAACTTAGGTAGCAATCAAATTATTTATAATATTAGTCTAAAAGTTTAATTTTGTGGAGATGTAGTCTAGATGAGATATTCAAGTTAACTTGTATTATTTATGCTCTACGAAAGAGTAGCACCTCTTTTCTGAACCCGTGTTCGCAAACTTCCTCCGGGCTCGAGATCCGCGAAATTAATTTATCCTGACTTTAATGACTACTAGCACTCTATTTAACATGGTGATGAGGGGCTCTGGAGCTCGCTTTCGTCCTCCGGAGGCTCCAACTGCTGGAACCTCCTCGGAACCCCGACTCCTTTAACATGGAGTGCAAAAAACCTGACTATATTTTTTACTTTTTCTGCCCTGGAAAATGCGCGAATTGGAGCGGAAAATTAGCATATTCCTCTGCACGATTGAAATAGTGCAAGGTTTCCTTTGTGGCCGGCTGTGACGCCCCCGCAAAAGTGGCACGGCGACAGGGCTCCGCCCCCGACCCCGGTGCGATGTATTGTTTTTGTTTGTGGAGCTGTTTGTTTATGCATTTACACCTTTTTGAGCGTTTGGTAATTTCAGCTATTTTCACGAGCGTTTTGAAGTCCTTTCGGGAGCTCCTCCGCCAACCAGTTGCAGTTGCAGTTGCAGCGCGGTCGTTCCGCGATATTTTATACGAGCACACACACGTGAACCGAACCATGTGTAATTGCACCCCGGGGTGCAACGACTGTAGTTGGCCCCTCGTAGGCGTTTGCCTTTGCTAAATCCGCTCCATGTGTTGCTCTTTTCACGTGTAATTTACTACCGCAAACCCTTTTCTCGTCTGGAATTTTGCTTATTAAAAAATATTTAATTTTTATGAACGCGCCCTCGTACGTTGGCGGTTATGTTTTTAATAAATACTCCCTTGATCCCGCGAGTGACACAACACCAGAGCTCAACGGGGAAAGTAGGATTAAAAAAGTATATTATATAATAATAGCTTCTCCTGTAGGGAATTTTCATTAATTAGCGCTATCCAGCTCAAGTGGCTGTAAATGTAACAATTGCAAGTGCACTGGATTTTTGGGGATTCCCCGAGGACTGGCAGCTCAACTTGACTCCCGTGGAAAAAGGGCACCTCTCGTGCGAAATATCTTTCATTTTTCTGGTTGCCTACCCTGTGTAGTTTGGACTTTTCTAGAAATTTCAGAATTTCAGAGCGAAAAAGTATAAATCTACGGGCTTAAAGTTAAACAAAAAAATTAATTAATATAATTAATTTACGGAATTAGCATACATCAGCTTATACTTACCTAAATCCCTTAAAATCCTTGAAAGAAACTTCCTCCTTCGATATACATACTTTTAATATTTGGCTAGGACTTGAAATCCTTCCTGTTAGCCCCTAGCCTCATGTAAATTTTTAAAATTAAAACCCAGAAATGTGGGCTCGGCCTGAAATCACCAACCCAGAATGATTTTTTGCAACTACTCTGAAATGCTGCACCAATTCACAGACACAGAATGCAAATCGAAGGGATTAGTAAACGAAAACAAAATTGTGTGTGCTCTGGGGATTGGGGTAAATATTGAACTTGTAGTTTTTGGAAAGCAGCTTAGCCCTGTATCTATTTTGGGAAGAGAAAAAAAATCTCGCAAAAATCGAAATCGCACTAGCTAAGCTATTAGCAACTAACGAAACTGATGCTAGATTGGAGCTGCTTTGATCGCTTTTATAGTGACCGCAATTTTTGACCAATAGAAACTTTACAAAAAGAATGTTTAAATTAACGTTTTAAAAAACATATAGTTTAGTACCAATTAATATATGTATTTAAAAACGAGTTCCAGAACAATTTCAATTTTTTTTAATTTTGTTCTATCTTTCCTTTTAATTTTTTTCGAAAATCATAATTTTCTTTTCACAAAAACAGGAGACGAGATGTCACTGCAAAAATATCTTTTGTCTACAGGCTTTCAACAAAGTCTCCAGTCCGAAAATGTATAAACTTTTGAAGAAACATAAGAAAGCTGTGACTAAGCAAATTCATATGGAATTAAATTAGAAAAAGGTAAGATTTTAGTAAAACATAATGTTCGCTTTAAATACGTTTATTTTGTCCTTAAAAACATCTTTCAAATATTTTCCATATCCGCACTTGTTTACCTCCTCTGCTACATTTATAAAATATTCATTTTTTTTTTCTTAGTTAATTCGATATCAATATTTATTTTATATTCATTTTGTTTTCTTTAATTAATCTTAATAACATTCAAGTATAGAGGAGGATATCCTGCGAAATAAATTAACAAAAAACACATTTTATTATTTTTTTTTAAAACGACAAGGCTCATAAGGTTGCATCGACAAATTTGTTGTATGTGTGAGTGTTTGTGTATGTGTGTGTGTGAGTGAGGATCCTTACAATATTGTTTACAATTTCATTTACTATTTCATTTTCATTTATTTTTAATGTATTATTTACAGAAAGTTTGTGTCTCATTTACTGGGAATAGACAATTTTCTATTTGTATATATATAACTTTTTCTGATTTTTTACGGCTATGTACGTGTGAGATAAATGATCTGCATCTGTGGATTTATTTTTAATGACGTCATTATAGAAAAATTTATATATAGACTTTCATAAAACTAAACTATACAGAGAGAGAGTCAATTACGTGATTGATTTTACTATTTCACTTTTTTCTTTACTTTTTTGATTAAATATATATTGTTTAAAATATCGCCACAGTATTTTACTTTTTTTTTTTGTACAATCTTAAAAATAAATTAAATTATTAAAAAACTTCTTTACTTTGCGTTACAATCGCGTTAACACAAATAGTCAGTCCTTAATGTTTTTCCTTTATTTTTAATTTTTTTCTCCGTTTAATTCTAAAGAAAGTATGAAGATACTCTAAAGCTTCTTCATTGCCTATTTTGCAGGTTATGTTTCTTTGGTTGGATAAAAAGACTATACATGTGTTTGTAGGTAGGAAAAAGGTATCTTGAGGTAATATTTCTTGCATTTCTCTTGACTTGATTGGTTGAGATAAAAAGTGTTTTTTAAAAATGTTTTGCTAGTGAGAGAGTTTGATGTAAAAAAATATGATAAGTGGCATTTTACTTCTTTGAGTCGTAGCATAATGTATTTTACTGAAAGAAGAAGCTCCAAATTATCTGTGAGAGCGTTGCACACGGACAACGTACACCTTCTTTTCCTTTCAAATATTCAATAAATATATCTAAGCAATTCTCTTAAACTTATACCTATAAGTTATCGGTAACGCATAATATATGGTTTTGAAACATTTACCTTAAATCCTTAACGCTGTCTCACACCTCCTTACCCTTCATTTGCAGTACAATTAAGCGCAAGCAGTGTCTTTTTAAAAAGTCTTAAAAGTATTATATCTTGTTTCTCTTACAAAAACGAAATTGTAAAATCTTACACAATGAGTAATTAACTGAAAGAAACAGAGTCCTCAGATTCTTCTTAAGTTACTATTTTTTTCAGCTGTTGTTCCTTTTCATTTTTGGCCAACAGAAAGGGACTCGTTTATCAAATTCATTTCCGTTTTAAACCGAAATGTCCGCTTCTCCTTTATTCATGTGTACAATTCCTTGAAAAATTCTTTCAACGTCCATCTCCTGTGCTTTATTTATTTCCCTTCCTTACTCTGTTTTTTTTTATTTTTTTATGCATTTCTATTTTATTTTTGCCTTTGGTTTTTGCCCTTGCCACTGCCTTAGCTAGTAAAAAGTTTTCGCCCTTTTATTTTTTTAAAGCCGGAAAAAATTTTATCGCTACACTTTCATCGCCCTGTACAGCAGCACAAGACACAGGGTGTTCTGCCGCCCCCGCTTCAGTATCTTCTGCAAAGAGTTTTGTCACAAAAATTGCAGAAAGGAAGGAAGGCCCCAGTGGGAATAAAAAGCGAAAAGAATCTGAAAATTATTTCAATCTGTCAAGGATCACGGACGTTGGGGCAAGTCGTGGGCGGTTCCAAAAGGGTGTGAGTGTAGAATTTCACTAGACACTAACACTAAGTTGGTTGGAGTTGGAGTGCCGCGGGGGGCGGGGGTGGGCAGGGCAGTCTGGCAAATTGTACAAGGAAAACGACATCACCTTACACTTTTTACAATATATGTTACGTGGCCTATTTATCTTACCCCTAGAGCTCCATCGCAGTAATTAACGCGTATTATAAAATTTTAAATATTGTGAAAAGAGAGATTTTTAGGAAAGCGCTTTTGTACACTAGCGACGAAACTGCTGCCGATGAAAAAAGTGATGTAGATGAGCCCGACGAGGAGCCGTAGTGGGTCACACTCAAATCTCGCATTTCTGTATCTGAAACAGGAATTAGAAATGAGAAAATCTTAAATTCGTTTTAAAGAAGGATGATTATATTATACGACTATCAATATCCATAATACCAACGACACAACAGCCGAAATTTAGAATTTGGAGCGTATGCAATTTTACAATATTATGGATCTTGAATTTCGCATTGAGATTAATTTTTTAAACTGTAATATGCAAAGTTTTTAAAATTTGCAAAAAATTCACCAAATTTCAAATTGTAATGATTTTTACCCATTCAAACTTCAAGTCGTAAACTGAAAAATTAATTGGATCTAGTTTTTGATGTAAATTGGGTTTAAATCAATTCAATTTGACACTCTTTCTACAAAATTAAAAAGTTTTACTAAGAGTTACTATTTGCAAAGAACGATGCCGGATTTTGTATGGACGATGGCGTCTTTTTTTTCGTGCGGCCATCAATCAAACTTTGTTATTTCAGTTCAGAATAAGATAACAAACAAAATTTTCCAAGACATGTTGCTTCTGTTCTCAGTCTGAACTGAGTTATAAAAGTTTAAAATTTGAAAATAATGGTCAATTTTTTTAGAAAATTAATTATTTTGAAGCCAATTTTTATCTAGGCTAATATCCTATGTGTCTTGGTACAAATTTACGAATCAAAGCATCTTTGACGGCATTGCTTGTAATACATTATTCTTAACTAAACTAACAAGGTTTGATTGAAGGTCGCACGAAAAAAAAATACGCCAATTTCAGGCATTGGGCTTTCAATACAATACAAAAGCTGTGAAATCTGATTCGGATCAGATCATCAAAAAGACACGGCTGTTATTGTATTGCTTTATAATTCAATATTCGTCTGAATTTTGTAATTCAAAGGTGATATTAGTACATTGTGTGACAAGGGCGAAAAATAGACGATTGCACACGAAGGCCGCCTGAGTGTGCAATCGGCTACCGCCCGTGTTGCACATACTATTTTTTACCACAAATGCGGAGTTGGGGGGGGGGGGGGGGGGGTCCGTAGGGGGTGCAATGAGGGGTGCGGGGGGCGGAGCCCCCTGCAACAAAAAAAAAAAAAACAAAATTTATTAGAAAAATTAATTTTTTTCACACCTTCTTAACATCGAGTACACTGCCCACAAACTTGATGATTTCAGATTTTCTGACAAAAAACTAAAACACGCAATGAAAACTGTTTCTGATAGCGAATTAATTTTATTTTTTGCTCGCCAATTCATAAATTTTTCATAAGCTTGTTCATACTTGTCTCGGGATATGACAGGCAGCAAATTGTTCCGAACTCCGCTCGCCCGTTTAGCAATATGACTGGGTAATACTTCTTCATCACTCGATGGATCACTATCGGGAATTATATCCGTTGGATTCATGATCACTTGTTTCTTCAATCTTCCACAATTGCGCACACTTGTTTTTAAAATTCCACAATAAATCAAACTAGAAAAGAGCGTGTTTTACGAGTATTTCTATGTTAAAATTTCTGTTCGACAACGACAGATGGCGCAGGAGACATTTGCCGTGTTTGATTTTGGGCCACCGTGTTTTATTTTCTGTTCGACAATGACAGATGGTGCAGGAGCCATTTTCCGTGTTTTATTTTGGGCCAGCGTGTTTTATTTTTAGTCAGCGTGTTTTATTTAGGAACAGCGGCCATTCGTGGGAAATTGGTCATTTTCCGACCGAAAACCCGTAGGATAAACAGGCATTTTCTCCGCATGCGTGGTAAAAAATATATGTTTCTGAAATTGAGAATATGTACTCGAAATTCTAAATTTCGGTTGGTGCATCGCTGGTATAAGAATTTATTATTTTATAAATTTAAAAAAGCTCCATTAAAACCGATCTTTCTATTACTTTTGGAAGATATACATATATAAAAAACAGTACTTTACTCACCTACGTTGGATGTGGAAAACATAAAAGGTTCGCTGAATTCACTCCAACCAAAGCGATTTCTGAAAAGAAAATTTAAAGTTCTTATTAAAATATTGACTTTACTTGTTTTCTTTTTATTTTAATCTGAAGAGTAGGACTCAAAATCAAAAACTGGTGGACCCTCTATGCACTTTAAATGTTGCAAACTCAGAATATCCGTCGATATATAAATTTGTTTAGATTTTATAGCCAGTTTTGTTTGTTAACCTTGAACAAATTTTTTTCAAAACATAAACGGGGTACAAAACTCTGAGAGACATAATCATCAAATTTTATCTGTCCTTCGATTTATGGTATTTAATTTCCCCGATTTCGCTTGAACCGTGCTAAAGCAAAACAATTTGTTTTATTTTATTTTCATTATTTATGACTATACCATTTATACAAATAAGGAAGCTTGATTTGTGATGGGAAGAAATATATTTTACAAATCATCCCATCCCAGAAAAATAAGTTTTATTAACGTTTTAACTAGTATCTATGTAATAAATTCATGTTATGATAAGCAGCTTAGAAATAGCTTCAATCTACAAAAAAAGTTAAACGGGTATCTTTAGCTGACCAGTCGTTTACATATGGTTTTAGGAGTGAGTTTCAATAAATTAAAGAAATATGTTCAATATTTTCAATCATAGCCAAGTTGATTATTGGCCCTATTTTAGTTGACGAATAAAAACTGTCGATTGAAGAATTTACATTTAAATGGGTATTTTTAGCCGACTGGCCGACTACAAGTGTTAGCGCAACGAATCGAACGTGCCGAATATTGTTAATAAATTACTATATTTTTAATTTTTAAGACAAATTGAAAAAGCATATGTATTAAATTTTTTCAAAAAATTAATGAACCAATTCTCGGCTTTTTAAACATATTATTCTGTTTTGTATGAATTATGTGCCTCGTTTTACACGGTTTCAGTTTGCACAGTTTTTCCACGAAAGTGTGAATTGAGAGGTCGTATTTAACCAATTTGACTAAACATTTTTTAATTCATTATATCTGTTTTTAAATTGTAATATATTGTATGTATATATAAATTTAAATAGATATGTAATTTGACAATCAAAATTTTAAATAATGACCATCTTTTCCTATCTGATAATTACAAAATACTCGTATTAAATTAATTCGTTTTTTAATGCCTAAATATTACTCGTTCTAGTTACATGAACATAAAAAATAACTTTACTTCCTTACGATTATTTCTTAAACGAGGAAAAATGCGATCAAATTATTTAATCTTGATCAAATTTATTGTCGAATATTGGTTAACTAATCATTTAACTAACAGGTAAATTATCCACTTATGTAGCCTATTTACTTAAGTACTTAGTTAGGCATTTACCAAAGTGAAATCTACTTACGATTTGACTTATACTCCCGCAAATTATCGGCCAACCCATTTATTTAACTACCCTAAAACTTTTTTTTTTCGGTTTTAGTTCACTTAAGGGTAAGGTGCCCATTTATTCAACTCCCCACTTTTTTTTTTCTGTGTCGGTCTCTCGCCATGTTCTCACCGAAGCAAACTACTGAACAACCCCGAGTCCTAGTAAGCGATAAACGAATATATTGGATTTCTGGCAGCTGTTCAAATTACAGAACGCTCCCTTTACCTCTCTTTCTCGTATCGAACTTTTGTGGTATTTTTACCATTTTAACTTTCAACGTAATCAAACTAATCCGGGCAAGGACCCAAGAAATCCTACTAATCCAAAAAAAAAAAACTATACAAACAGCTTTTTTCCCTTATATTATTTTTGTCTTACTTTTAGTGTGGCAGACGAAAAATAAAAAATAATCGCAGATCCGCTTAAATTGCCTTCAGAGCATCGCTTATAACTCCACTTTGGATGGCGAAGGATTCTGCAGCCGGGATAAAATCCGGGAGTTGAATTTCTCATCATCGTGCAGCTGCCGTGCCCACATTTTATGGGAAGGGTTGGTCTCCTCCACCGCCCTCCGCCCCCGCAACGGTGGAATTCATAAGCGGCCGCGATACTAAGAGAAGTACAACGACGGTGGCGCCGCCATCGCCACACATTGGAGCTTAGAAAACAAGATAATCGCGGTTTAAGTACCCTCCTGCGGGGGGGCCCTCCGGGAGGGGGTGGGCCGGAGCTGGGTAATCTGGCCCATAGTTTGGTACTTACTTTATGACGGGCGCTTTATCTTCGAGAAATATTGCCAAAGCGAAGAGATTACTTCGCCCAGATAAGATTTCGGCTGTTATTGCTCCTAGAGAGTGTTTAAGTACGAATCTATTGATTTTCGTGCATAGCCCCTGTTCCGGGCAGCCTCCCGGAGCCCCACTCCCCCCGGGGTAGTTATGGAGCCAGTATTTTGACTTTTCGGGAATATCTCGTAAGTCAAGCGTTCAGGCGATCACTCAATCAACCCGAATCTTTAATGGGCTAGTATGCTCCCGATAATCTCAAGAAAGTAGCGCCGAGGGTGTTCTATCGTTTTAGTACGTGCCACCTCCCCGGACATAATTCCCCGGGATTAATCTGTTCGGTGTGCTCGGCAAAAACTAATAATAGCAGTCATGTGGGATGTATCAATTTTTGGCTCCAGAGCACGAGATACATATATGTATGCTGCCCCACCAGAGCCCCAAAGTGCACATGGGAATTTATTTTTGGGGGCGCCCCATTAGGTGTTGTGGGCGAATTCTGGGGTTCGATATGTGGAACCCGGACGGGACCAGATGCACTCGAGATGTATAAATTGGAAAATCTTTGAGGTGTTCCTTCCTAACGATTTTCTTGCCCAAAAGTCTCTCCCCTTAAATCGAACCAGACACGACCACTGCAGTGGATAAATTAATCTGCTTTCTGTTCATGCCGTGCCGGTTAAATTAGGTACTTTAGTCTCGTTTGATAATAAATCATTGCACCAGCGTACTGCACCAAAACTGGATTGTCATTTCCGTGTGCTTCGTAATTGCAAGCGTTTTTCGGTTCTGTTGTTATTCGCAGAATTATAAAACGAAACTTTTTTTTAGAGATATAGAGAAAATAACAATTGTCAATTTTTTTATATGCATATATTCCAGTAGAGAGCTGCTCTATTTAGATGCGATATGCGTTTTTAGTTTTAAGCCATTTGTGATTTGCAATTATAAAAAAGGGGTTTTGTGACCAAAATTTATAAATATCTAAAACTCATAACTTGCATCTATAACATTCTCTGGAATATGTGTACCAAAAGATTTTTCGATATTCAAAGCCAAAAGGGAATTTTTTTTTTAAATCAGACTGTAATTGAAGTTTAAACGCGTTTTTATCTGAATATTAAAATTAAAAGCCATAATACTCGACTACTTGTCTACTTGACAAAAGAGTTTGAAAATTTTAGTCATAAGAAGTTATAATTTTGGTGTTTGAATATAATGCACATTTTTAATACAAATTCGACACTCTTAATTAAATTTTTAAATTCTTAATCCTATTTTTTTAAAATTAAGTTTTCTTGGAAGATAGAGTCGTAAATATAGCGGGCGGGAAATAAAATAATAAAAGAGAATATTTTCAGTTAAGTTCAATGTCAGCTCATTATTAATTAAATTATCTAAAACGATAAATATGAAATATAGCCTGAGCAAACTAACGAATGTAGAGATACAAAAGGACGATTCTATAACTTTTTTGTTACAATTTTTATGAACACGACGAAGTGGTCTTATAAGTTATTCGCGGGTGCCCCGAGGCAATTATTTAAATTTCTTATGTCCTTGCTAAGGAAAATAAAGTCAATGTATGGGAAAATAATAAGGACCATTCAATAGTTAATTCTGCCAAAGAGTGTTTTCCTCTCTGATGGTTTGTAGAAATTATGAGGATCAAAAGATAAAACTTTCATGAAAAACGTAGGTGGTCTTAAACTTTTTCACACTGTACATAGATTCACTTTTAAAGACTTTTACTTTGTTCAAAGCCAAACATCGAAATACATACATATTAAATTTTTGAAACATAAATTTATTGTTCGATATATCCTCCTTTTGCTTGTATAATTTTGTATAAAAGACGAAAATAAGATTCGCACGCTGTACGAATGCAAGTTGGAAGAATTTTGTTGCGTTTATGAATCAAAGAGTTGCTTCGAAAGCGTCGTAAAACTCACATATTTTTTGGTATTGACTCTGATCTTCAGCATGGCTCAGATCGAAAAGACATTGGATTTACATCTCGAGAATTGGACATCCATAGAAGAAATTAACTTCGAAACATTGTTTTTCAGCTATTTCTGAGTGTCGATCGCTTTATGTGATGGTGCCGAATGTAGTTGAAATATCTAAGATCTACGCTGAAATATTTAGTTGCCTAGGGTTTCAAAGTAACTCCCAAGACCACTTCGGGGTAGTTGGTAGCACTTATTTTGACGTCAGAGTCCGAAAACCAGATTAGTAACACTTCATTTCAGCGATCCTCTATGGTAGCTTACTTAATTTTAAAATAAAATTCAATAATTATATTAAAGAAGAGGATTAACTAACCGCTACACCAACATAAACCATACTTGACCTTGGCTTTTATGCATAAAAACTGAGCAAATACTCAATCTCAATTTTTATATAGAAAACCCGACCGAGTTTTATCTCACACGAATTGAGATTGAGCTCAAATTTTCTATGTAACAATTAAGATTGAGCATTGGCTCAGTTTTTACGCCTAAGAGCTAATATCTATATATAAATGGGCAAACACAAAACAGTTCGTAAACCTCTGTTTTTTTTTGTAGCTATTGACGAGCTTTAGTATTATCAAAAAAAAAAAAAAATGGTAACAGGAAGTTATTTATTAATTATCGATATATTAAATAATATATTCATTGTTTACGTTCATACTGCCAATATCAAACACATAGTAGTCTCTGTACAATCACAAATGAGTGGTGTTATTTGATCAAGCAAAACATATTTGATTAATTATAATAATTAAATTAAAGTTGTACAAAACATTCTATGTTTGGATGGAATATCTTTTTGCAATCATATAGGAATATGGGGTAATATATTATTTATATTTAAAAAACAAAGCAGGAACATTTGAAGCACAAAAATAAATTTATCATGTAGCCGTGAACCGATACAAAAACTGAGATTTTAATTGCCCAATCCCTTCAATATCCGACAGCACATGGATGTTGTTTGCTTTTTATAACAATTTATTATTTTACCTGGATATGTGAAAAAGCCTTTATGTTTCTACCCTCCGATGGGTAATAGATCAAAAATTAGATAAAAATCCCATGAGGAGTTGCAACATGATCGCTATTAGTCCCGACCAAACAGAGCGGCATAAATCAACGTCAATTTTCTAATTTCGCTTCGATATCTTTTAACAGCGTGCACAATTTATGAATCCCTATGCTTTATGTATTCCCACTTTGACGATCCATCTGTTTTTGCATTCATAAACATTTCTAGGGTTTTGACAATATAAAAACGATACCAAACCCGCCCACGACAGGTCCAACACGTACGTTTGTCCCATAAATTTTGTTTAAAAAAAAAACAAAAAACTGCCTAAAATGTTGTCGTTTGTGCAGTGAGACAATTTTAATAGCCGTGTGGGCTATGTGTATTCGTGCAGAGGTGTGGGCTCTGCACAGCCACCTCTGAAACCCCTGTGGATGGTAAGCCGCCGAACACCACGACTCACCTGGACTGCACTTTCGCCTCGTACTGTTGATCCGGCTCTAAGCCCCTAATTACATAACTCATGCCCTGGGTGTAGCGGTGTGACAGTGGAATTGCGGGCAATATAACGTCCCGCCACTCGTTCCTGGACCAGTGGATTCCGTTGCTGTACCCGCTGTGGTATGTGAATGAATCAAACTGCACGGCGCCGTCATCTTCCTGGAACGGGAAACGCATGACTTTAGAAAAAATTTGATACTATACGGATATGTGGGGATGGTTCAGAAAAGAGGCGCCACAATGCGACTGACTGCATGCATAGTAGCATAACTCCCTCTGATGAAACATGCTCATCACGGGGATTGGACCGAACGTACGTTTCGCTTCAAGAATGGATGGTAATTTTGATTGTGCATGTCGAAGGTGCCATCAATCGCGTTCAGCGTCGGTCTGTAGTAGAGCTTGTACTCCTCGATGGGCGCGTACGAATTTACGATCCACGATATATTGTACCTGCGGACGAGATTAATGTTAGTGCATTCCGGGACAATCCAGAACAGTCCTGGATGTCCTGGATGTCAAATTCGCTGGTGGAATAGCAAAAGCATACTTATCCCGCCATTGACCAATCGGTCCAGACCGAAACGTGGCTACGTTCGGACGGCCCGTCAAGGCGATGGTTTTTCGTGTCTTCCCTAACTGATTGTCTGCGACACATGAATAATTGCCAAAGTCTGTCGCATGAACTTTTCTTATGATTAATGTATGGCGTGCTCCCCGGTTCTCCATGATGTGCCGTTCGGTGGTATCGATCTGCATCGTGTCTTTGAACCACGAGACCTGCACAAGGACGAAAAATGGAAAGAATTTCTGAGCGAGCCACCTGGAGACGTTCTTCTTTTCGGGGAGGGACGGGGTTGGGCTAATTTTCGCCGCGTGAATTTCTAAGTGTTCAACTATTCCGTCTTTAAATATTTTACAAGAGAGAGTTTATGGAAATTTTTGACGGGTGGATAAGTAGTTTCCTAAGATGACTTGAAAAGTTGTTAACTACTTCGCTAATGACGTAATGCATAAATACATTATGCACTTTGAGATTGAAGTTTTTTTTTTTAAGTTAGGTACAAACATAAGAGACTTAAAAACTAAATTATAAGAAAATATTAAAAATTAAAAGAAGATGTATTATAAGTTAGTATAATCAAAATGAATTTCCAAGTACGTATTCCTAAATTCAAAAACCTTTCTTTAAGGGGTGACGTGGGTTAAAAAATTTGAAAAAATCGATTTTTTTTTATTGTTGCCCTAGACATAGCAGCTGAAGAAGGACAACTGCTTTATGGAGCTGGAATCGATGATTCTGTGTAAGTTGCCTAAAAAAATTTTTTTCGCCTCGTTATTTCAAATTTCAACTTTAAACGCGTTTTTCTCCAAATCACATTTTTTAAGTCGGTAGTCACGATTACTTAAAAACTATTCGACCGATATTCCTAAAATTTTGCATACTTCTTCTATATAGTATTCTTTCGGGGGTGAACGAAGGATTTTCTGTTTGGTGCATTACAACTTTACTTATATGACAAAATATATTGATTTTTTATGCCGATGATTTGTAAACAAAAATTTCACAAAATAGTGTTCAAATGTTACTTATTATAATAAACAATAGTTCGAATATAACACTAGTATTTTCTACACCATAAAAAAAATCTCGAAAGTTTAGTTATTTTTGACCCACGTAACACCTTAAGGCTTTTCGAGGGTTAAGAACTGTTAAACCATTGATATGATATTTTTTATTTGCAGTGAGACATATATTACATAGTGTAGTTTTACAATGAATACAGAAAAACAAGAACCTCAATTTCAATGTAGATTGTTCAATTGTTGGTAAGATAAATTAAAATCAAAAATACTATGACGCAAATTTAATAAATTGACGATGGATGTGATTGATTCGTTTAGTCCGTAGTTAGTGTGATGATAAAAAGTTATATATATTATTCTATTAACTCTGAGACCAGGACGAGGAATAGATATAATAAACATAGACAACATTTACGGACAGTTACATTCAGTTAGTTAGGAATATCCTATCCAAAAGACCTCGGGAAAACGTTTTAAGATCAACGCCTGGTAGCTAATCCTGCCAAAGGCTTTACTGCATTAATTAAATTTTAATTCCGATAATGCAAATACATTTTTAGATTTTTATAATTATGAACTTTGGTTTGCTGGATGACGATCCATGTATTATGAGTCCTAAAAAGTGTTTAAATTCTATTTCAACATCTTCATATAATGCTCCTAGAATACCCACGTTTCTAAGATGCAAGATTATTTTCCACATGTAGGTATTCGAACAAAAAAAATTGATTCATGGAAGCATTTTCTAATGATACTCTTTCTTACCAACAATATTTTGAATTATATCATATCGATCTTCGTTCTTTATCCTTAAAAAACTTTCATTTTGTGGGCCTGTTACAATTTATAACACTATTGCCATCTCACTAAATCTAATTGCTTTTAGGAAAGCATCTATACATTTCCGACTTTACAATTTTTCAATTGCAATTTAGAAGATCAAATATATAAAATATTTTTTGCGGGAATTGGACTTAAATAAACGTAATCGGATAATTTTATTTTATATTTTCAAGCGTTTGAGTCAACTTTATACGTTTCGTTTTTTCAAAAATAATATTTAGACCATTTTGGTTCAGTGCCTAATTTTAAGTGTCTACTATAAAATTATGTTTCTACTGCATTGATTAAAACTTACATTTTTACTAAAAGATCCTTTGTAGTATGTACATATTGGGCAGTTAATAATTCATTTGGGCAGTAAGAAATTTTTTTGGCAAATTAATTGTCGCCAATAATATAAGGGAATTCGAGCGGTAGAATAAATATTTAAGCGGTAAAATGAATGAATAAGC
Organism: Machimus rusticus; assembly: GCA_951509405.1. NCBI lineage: Eukaryota > Metazoa > Arthropoda > Insecta > Diptera > Asilidae > Machimus > Machimus rusticus. The sequence continues at coordinate 3,623,207 of OX608054.1, forward strand.
AGTTGTCGGCATTCGGTAAAAACACAGAGAAAAAAGAAGTAGTTGAGTAGGACATTTATGAGGCATAATTTTTTGTAAGTTTTATGTAATCCGATAACATTTGTGTTAAAAGAAATGCCCGCGTAAGAAGTAATTTGTTATTTTAAAAATATGATACACTCTTTTTTTCAATTTACTACTTACATTTTTCTGCTTAATTAATAGATATCATTTTACTCCCAACAGCAGAACTGATGTCAAAAAAGCTTAATTTTAATTTAGAGGTGAGTTTATTATTTTTATTATTTTATTTTTAAATAAATGTTATCCCTGGACTTATTTACAAAATTATAGGCATCTGAATTCAAAAAAAAAAAAAAAAAAACAAATTATGAACATTGTTAATGAGGTCTAGATTGAATGAAAATTACTAATTTAACACTACCTTGAATACTTTTGTTTCTATTACTTAAAAACTACTTTTTAATACATATAAATTTCTTCAGTTTCTTCATCCTCTTGCCGCTATATGATGTTACCATGGAATTTTACCGGCATATGATACATTTATGCTATTACTTATACATATATTATACTTACTTATATTATTATATTAAATGATTAGATAATCTAGTACTGAACACTATTTTCCCGAGTCCCGAATCGCGCTTGGCCGATTCTTTTTCTGCTCATATTTTATCACTCAATAAGTTATTGAACATACAAATTCTATTTTCATACTGACCGAAACTGCAATATATTACTGCCCATTTAAATATGTAAGTGCCTAAAAGAAATAACAATTAAATTGCACACTTAGTGCAATGCGGTGCGGTGCGTCATTGTGGTCACATATGCACTTATGTACATACAAATACAAGGACACTTAATATTTAAGTAATAATATCATAAGCCTCTGTGTACATATATTAAAAATGGGTGCTTATATTTTCTAATTAAAAATGTTAGGAACAGAAAAATTTAGACAGTGTACCTAATATAAGAGCGCATCGAAATCTTGATTGAATTTAAAAACCATTAAAAATTAAAAAAAAACTTAGTTTGTTGAACACTTAGGAAATATGAAAAATTTATGCGAAATTTTCTTACCTCTGGCTGAGACTCGCCGTGGACGATGCACACCATCACAGCCTCCTGTCCTTCCCCAGAGTGCACCGCGGACTTCTCCACCGAGATTTCGGGAGGATCTGTGAGGAAAGTTTTTGTTTGGAGGATTCATTAAATTGCGAACTGTTTGAACTAAGTTTCCTTGGCTTAATTTGGCGTACACGTTCAAAGTTCGTCACGAAGAATGTGTAAATGTGCATGGAAGTGCTCAATTTTAATTGGACAAGCCCCGACCCGGCGCTTCTGGCCCTCTTATGTAACTGCCGGCAGAAATGCACCAAAAATGAGTAGTAATTACGAGCATATCTCGCTTATCTGGATTCATTAAGGAACTGCTTTAATTTGGGAACTCAGGTTCACCCTGGGACCGGGTCACCGCTGCAAATGAAGGGCTGCAGATATCCACTGCAATTACTGATTAGAAAATGCCTGCCCCATGGTCCTGGCCAGTGACCTCGTTTCATTTAATTATCGCCGGGTTTTGTCTGTTTGTTTGCTCATAAAATATGAAATTTATTGAAAATAATTACAGAAACGGCCCAATAGGCAGGATCCCCCATTCCCATTTAACCCGGCCACAGATGGGGCTGCTCTGCTCATTTACAAACTCTGGGGCTCAGTTCGCAGGTATATCGTTCGTAATTGTGCAAATTGTGTGTGCGTTTCGAGTTTCGTGCTCAAAAAATATTTTATTTATTAACACAACTGCTGCGAGGATCCGAGCAACTGCATCTGCTTTGATTTCGAGTTTATAAATGGCCAGTTCCATAGGTGTTTTCTGTCAGAGCCAAAATTGCAGTCAATTTGCTCAGCGCAGTGTTATGAATTTCGGACTCGGCCGAGCCCATGTTTATGTCCAGTCAAAATCTGATAGCTTTGTTTAGCAATAACACGAATGTTTTAAATATTTCGCATAGTGTGTAAACAGAGAATAGAGTATAATTAGATTGCTTATAAGCAATAAATATAATATAAGGAGTGTATAGGGGCAAGTTATTTGTAATTTTAAACATAACGCTTGGACATGTTTCAAAATAATAACATTTAATGAACCTATAGAAAATATAAGCTTTTTATCCTTTAAATTAAACTATGAAAAATTTAGAAAATGTTTTTTTTGTGTGCGATCGTGATATCCGAGAGTATACTGAACAAACTATCTTTAAACGTTTCGAACTTTCTTATTTTTTTGAATTTTTGCCTTAAATTTTATCTTCAAAAAAAAAAATACATCTATTATATTTACGCATAAGTAGGTATATGAAAAACTCTCATCACTATTTTTATTTGTTTTAAAATCTATATTAATATTTACTGAGACTAGTTGTCATTTTATAGAAAATATCACATTTTCCACATTGTTTGGAAGTTTCAATTACTTCTAAGTTTATTATCCTGTAACGACGGTTCATACAAAAAATTAGACATGCCTTTTATAGATTAAACCAAATGAAAATTTATTTACAGTAGGTACAAAAGCTTGTCTTCTTGGAAATTAGTCAATCAGTTGTCTGCTCTTATGGCTTATGTAACTGGCCTATTATAATTGAACATTTATTTGAATGGTCAAGTTAAACGGCAAAATGCTCATTTCCAGAGTAATACGATTTACGCGTAATTATATAACAATTCCAAGAAGTTAAAATTTGGCAATAAGAGGATATATGAATTTTCCATGTTAAGTTCTCATTTAATTTTACCCACAATAAAACCAAAATAATTGAAACTAAATCAGATTTAATTAATTTGCTTCATTATCGTCCCTTGATTTCTAGGAGTTTTGTCATTTTTATTGAAAATTTGTACATTAAATGAAACAAATTCATAATATATGTAAAATACTCAGAAACCGATTACAAATTACAAATATTATGAAGTCCTATGAAAGGGAATATGTACCATAGCCCCCCTTATGTTTATAAAACTTCATCTAAAAATAAATTTTTATTTTTATTTCTATGTCGAGATAAAAGACAAGACAAGACAAAATTATACTGTCTCGAAGAGGACTATGTATGTGTATGCATCTTCTTGTGATCTTGGATATCGAAAGCTTTTTCATATTCCTTATCATAGAATGAATTATGAATTTAATGAGCCTATCTGCCGTTTTTTAAGACAGACTAACTTTATGAAGCATAGATTTCTAGTCGACTATTATTCGTATTTCTAGCCGTTTTTGTTCAAAGTGTTAAAATAATTCCATAAGAAAAATCCAATCGAAATATTTTGACGTTTTGTGCGGAAAAATTTACTGAAATCAAAGGTAACTAAACTAAATCAGTAATATCCTAGACAGACAAAGCTCTTAAATCATGATTTACTTATTGAGTCATTTAGCATAAATTATTAATTAGTGAAGTGGTGACACACAGCCACTTCTTAATTAGAAACGGTCGGCTGTCAGTTGTGACGCATGCACGAAAGTTATACTTGTTATTTGCAATGGATAGTGCATACTGCATAGTAACCATAGTGGTCATTTAATAAATTATAAATTATGAAGTTTTTCGCTCAGACCGCTAACTCACACAACGCAACGTCTAAATGAATAATTTGTACTAATTAGTAATTTACGTGCGCTGTCTGTCTAGGACGGTATAAGAATTTAAGGGACTTTATTAAGAAATGTTTACCCAAAAAGAGCTTTTCTCAGCACCTTTCTATTCAATCCTGGTAAAGTTCATGATAGAGGTACTAATTATTTATTTGGATTTTATATGCGGAAAAATAATATAAATCAAAGGATAACTTTACAGTTTTATCATATAAACGCTACCGTTTGCCTGCACAGTTTAACTGTACAGGCAAATTATAGCGTATGTATATCAGGGATCGGCAAAATGAATATTATAATTAACCATTACTGAATTACTTGATCAATTTGTAATAAAAAAAATAAAATTACAAAGGACCCCGCACAATCTCTATGGGAAATGGGTTTCGGCCAATTTTTTTGAAACTTTGCAAATTGATAGTTCTCAATACGCTGATCAAAAGTCTCAAGGGGCGCGAAACCCGATAACCCCCCCAACCCCCCCAAAATCACCCCCAAAGGTCAGGGGGATGCATTTGGCGGATTGTTGGTTAATTGCCTCAGCGAAGTATTTAATACTGTAGTCGAACTTAAAGCCACCCACACACCCATTAGGTTCAAGCCTGACATGCCCCAAACATTTAACTCCTCCCCCACTCACCCCGACTCCCTTTCCACCATCTATCAAAGTCTGCCATGTGACTTTTCTCTGTTTACGGGTTGTGAGACCGTTTGATCGTGAATTCCATCCCATGTGTGTGGGTGTGTGTGTGTGTGTGTGTCACGGGAGTTATAATGTAATGATTGTTTTGATACATAAATAAATAGGGTATGTCTTTCTCGCTCTTAGCATTACCCAGTTTGAACGACGTGGACGTGGCGAGCTTTCAAACCTCTGGGGTGCTTGATTATTGTGAGTCCCCTGGCCTCTCACGTGTGTGTGTGAGTGTATCGCTATATAATCGTCTCTTGCGTTTTCTATACATTGAAGAATGAAAGTTGGTGGGTAAGCTATATTCTGTAGATGACGATCATATCCAAGGAACCATATAACCGTTGCTACCGTTTCTTTTTCAATGTATAGGCAATGCAAGAGATAATTAGTAATAAACACACCCGAGAGGCAAGAGGACTCACAAAAGTCTAGCTCCCCAGAGTGTTAAAACATCGTCACAAAATGAACTGATACACACAAAAATACGTACACATGGGATGAAATTCACGATCAGACATTTTCGCAACCCGTACGTAGAAAAAAGTCAAATGGCAGACTTTGGTACGGGGTAGGTTTGTGGAGGGGAGGGTTCAAATGTTGGGGTAAAAGGAGGTTGGCTAGTGATCGTTTAGGCGGCTGTGTGATGGAATTCACGATCAAACGGTCTCACAACCCGTAAACAGAGAAAAGTCACATGGCAGGCTTTGATAGGTGGTGGAAAGGGAGTCGGGGTGAGTGGGGGGAGGAGTTAAATGTTTGGGGCATGTCAGGCTTGAACCTAATGGGTGTGTGGGTGGCTTTAAGTTTGACTACAGTATTAAATACTTCGCTGAGGCAATTAACCAACAATCCGCCAAATGCATCCCACTGACCTTTGGGGGTGATTTTGGGGGGTTGGGGAGGTTATCGGGTTTCGCGCCCCTTAAGACTTTTGATCAGCGTATTGAGAACTATCAATTTGCAAAGTTTCAAAAAAATTGGCCGAAACCCATTTCCCATAGAGATTGTGCGGGGTCCTTACTTAAATAATTTGTAATTTTATTATCCGAATTACAAATAACAATATTAATTTGTAATGAAATTTTTTAAAATACAAATTACAATATTAATTTCTAATGAAATTTTTCAAAATACAAATTACAATATTAATTTGTAATTTGTAATTCGCATAATAAAATTACAAATTATTTAAGTAATTTGTAATTTTATTTTTTTTATTACAAATTGATCAAGTAATTCAGTAATGGTTAATTAAAATTATTTTATTTTATTTTACTTTTATTTTCGCCGTGTCTCTAACCGTTTTCGAGATATCGCGACTTTTGTTAAATTGAAAAAAAATGAATGAATGAAACATCGAATTTGGGGGCAATGAGTATGGCATTGGGTTGCATGGGTATAGTACATGACCCCCTCATACCCCCGTGAAATTTATCAGGAAAATTACAAATTACGTATTTAGTAACTTTTGGAATTGAATTACACATTACTCGAGTAATATGTAATTCCAACCTTTTTATTACAAAATACATTAGTAATGAGTAATTTAAACAATTAAATTACCAACTATTTAAGTATTTTGTAATTCGGAAAATAAAAATCCAAAATACTGAAGGAATTCGTACTTCGAGAATTTTAATTACAAATTACTCGAGTATTTTGTATTTCGAGAAATTTTATTACAAATTAATATTGTAATTTGTAATTTCAAAAATTCCATTACAAATTAATATTGTAATTTGTAATTCGGATAATAAAATTACAAATTATTTAAGTAATTTGTAATTTTATTTTTTTTATTACAAATTAATCAAGTAATTTGTAATTTTACTTGTATTTATTACAAAAAGTAATATTAATGCCGATCTCTGATGTATATGTATCTGTTACGCTTGTCGGGTTTGCTTGCATGGTTATTACTATCATGCATACAGTAGCGGTATGGCCGGCTTAAGACAAACTGCAATGTATAGTAGTGTTACATACATATGTTTATAGTTGAAACAAAATTAGGAATAAAAAATAAAGGTTCTGCACTGATATCTTAAACTTTTCATCCTCACCCCCTTATGGAGGGAGAACTCCTAAAAATAATAATCACTTGCTGTAATAGTAATATGTACCTAATAATAATTAATGTTGTTTTTTTATATGTCAATCCCATTGGTAACAGTACGACAACGAAGCGTTCATTTGAAAGTAGCACAATTTGTTCAAAAATAAAAAGTTTGTAAGAGTACTTAATCCAACCCAATTCATTTTAAAATGAAAATAATGTACATACATGCTGTATGTCTATACATAAATACATATATTTATATACCATGAACCCATTTTAAATTCCACCTTTTATTCGCTGAGTGGTTTCGATTCCTTTGATCGTTTTATTCATCTATCGCTTTTCCCTTAAAATTAGTACCATTTTTTTTCCGCGACAGACACATATCCAGTAAATGGGGGTAGTGTTAGCTGTCATCAAGGTTGACCTACCCCCACGGAGCAAATATCATTAAACGCCCCAAAGGGTGGTTTTTACCTTTTAAAAACGAAATCATTAAAACCTCATACCTTGTCATCCTCCCCACCCTTGCCCATTTGCCAAATGCGTTCCCTTGCGAATATTGGCAGACTTCACATTTAAAAAACCATTTAACCGGCTTAAAAAAAACGAAGTACGCGGCAGCGTATAGCGTTCAGAGTGGGAGGAGTTTTCGTGGGGGTTATGGGGGGATTGGGAGTGGGTGATAAGGGCGGCATATATTTCCACGGCCCAGGAAAAAAGAAGCTGTCAAAGCATGCGAAAACTCGCAAGATATATGGTGAAAGCGGGGGAGTGAAATTTTCCCTTCAGAATCGCTTAATGCTGAATCACATGGCATAAACACGTGATTTATGTCAACTGGGTTATGTGTCTGTCTCTGTGCGATATATTCACTCACGCACACCACAGAAGAGGCTGTGTGCCCGAAACCTGCCACATCCATTTCAGGTGTCTAGTGAGGCATACCAAAATTTTCTGCCAAAATCAGTACACAGGAAGAATGGAGGGTTTTTGGGGGTCCTGGAGTTTGGGGGCTTGTGTTGTGTGGCATAGGTGAGATGCTTGCCTGGGCGGGGGGATGGAGAGGGGTGCAAAGAAGCTTTTAACCCTTTCCTCCGTCCCATCCACCCCACCTCTCTGCATTTTCAATAATCCTTGAAAATGTGTACAAAACGACTTGTGAGGGATTCCATCATTGGGAAAGCAACAAAGCTATCTTCTTGCTATTGCCCTAGGAAAACACATAATCGACGAATTGAGGAATCGACCCTGTCCCTTCGAAATATGTGTGCACATACGTTTCGCTCCACCCCCGCAGGCCCCGTCCCGTCGGTCGTCCTTTGGTTCGTCGAGAGCACGATGTAGCCAACGATTTTATTATATCGCCAACGTGCTCGAACGTAATTCAATTTCTGCTCCATCCACTCGTCTCCCCCGGGGGAGAACCGGTCGGGGAGCAAAAAGAACTATAATAGTGACAAATTGCTAAACTTTTGTAAGATTTCAATTGAATTCTCACTTTGGCTGTTGAATAGTGACACCGGGCTACACAATCTGCCCACTTACCCATCGCATTCAGAGGATTTTACTGCGACTACGCCCCCGCACCCGGTGCACTTCCACCACGGCTTCACCTTTAATGGCTCACTCCTTAGGGTCTACCTTTTCAGGTGAAGCGTTCCCGAAAGAAGGATTTTTCTTTTGTGCCGCACAGATATTTTATGTGTGTTCCGGACATTTCTTTGATTTCATTTAAAAGCATGCTCTACTCTGCCGTAATTCCTTCCCAAGTCCTTCTTCTTTCAACAGATTATTCCGAGAAAATAGAAAATCTAGAAAAATAAGAAGACAATCACGACACAAAGAATGAATGTCTTCCCCTTAAAGGGTTTAAAAATATCTAAATCATGATCCCAACAACGCACAGCTTTTTCCCGTAGGGCAAATAATGCGGGCAAATCTTTCAATTTTCAGCTCCGACTTCTGTTTGCGAATTCATCAAATTTACACTCACAACGATATTAAGAAGTCTTGCGGATAAAACAAGTATTAAGAAAAATAGTCAACCTTGGCTCTTCCAGTCACTGACAAACTCAAATAGAAGCTTAAAATTTGAGCTGTAGTGTTTAGTGAGATTTTCTCTGCCACCGGAATCAACAGAAATAAAAGGTTTAAGTTCTTAAGATTCTTAAGCTTCAAGGTTTTCAGGGAACTCGTTCTTTTACTTTATACTGAACTTCGAATATAAAAATATAGTGTTAAATACTTTAGTGTTTGATTTCGAAATTGTAGTAGGTGTATACATATATAATTTACACTAAATTTAAACAAAAAAAATTTTTAGATGATCGTTTCACACATACTACAAAACTCTGTAAATTTTTAAACCCTTTCGTTGTTCAATACTAACTATGTATTAAAAATAGTCAATTCAAAATTTTATTCTTAAGCAGCCCACGCCACACACCGCTTTATTAAGGTTAAATTGTTCAAAAGGCTTCGGCATGGTTAGCTTAGTTGGTAGAGCTGCGAACCGCCATTTCGAAGATCTCAGGTTCGAATCCAGCCACGTCCAGTCGAAAATATCACAGAGCATTTAAATTTTTCATTGTTAAAAAAAGAACAACTTTTTTATTTGGCGTTTTTTTACTATTTTTTTTATTTTGACCAACTTTTTTTTCAGTGCAGCTACTTAAATATTTGACTTGTTTTTATTCTTAATTTTGCTTGCTGAATAACCGGGATCGTGTATATTTTAAAATAAATATGTGATTCTTTTGAAAACGAACTTCTTGTTTTATAACACGGTTTTGAAAAAAAAACAGGATTAAAAATTAAATTAATTTTCGAAAATGTCTTAATCCTAAAAATGGAAAAATTTAATATAGGAGGTTATATTAAACTCTAACAAGTATAATTTAAGTATACAGGGTGTTTTGCTTAGGTCTAAACAAGGGTGTGCGAATCGATCCTACATGATCTCCTGATCAACGTTTGTTTCCGAATAAACTCGTTAAAATCGCAATTGAAAATGAAGAGGGGGTGAACCTAGAAAATGGATGGATAGCGTTCATAGCGTGTTGCAAAGCTGAGCCTAACGATATCTGTCACTATTCAATCCGTGTAGAAACAAGCGCAGAGAGGCCGAGTCAAACTTCGGAAATAGCAATTTCAGTGCCCAAAATTTGACTTTGTAAAAATAGATAAGCAATGAATTCAGCAGATTTAACAATTTTATAATACCGAAAACATATCGTGGCTTTAAACCAACAAGGGCTTACAATGCTCACACTATTAATAATCCGATCTAAAATAGTTCATCTACTCGCTTTTTGAATGAATACACGTAAAAAAACAATAAAAAATTAATTTTTCTAGGATAATGAAGCACTAAATGTTGTGCCCAATTTTAAGTTTATTATATGTATTTACTTTTGGTTGGTTATTAATGAATTTCATTGTAATGGTTGAATAAGGTTTTCAAGTAACCTTGAAACTGAATAGGTATACTATAATATGTATCTGTTTCTTCATTATCCCCCTTAAGAAAATATTTAATGTTTTTTTTGTTTTACATGTAGGTACATAGATTTAAAAATGGGTGAGCGAACTATTTTATATACCTACGTTTTTTCTGGCTTTATACATATACATCGATAGAATAAAAATGTTAATTGCACAAGATGGTTCCTTCGACTTTTATCTGTAGAAAGTTCAAAAAGTATTTAATACATTGATTTTTCAGGTTGGAGCTACTAGCGATTATCAAGAATATTTTACTGGTAAATTAAAAGATATTGTATAATAAGGTATATATATCACCATCATTGAAGTATCTATAAAAAATATCAGCTTTTTAATGTAATACTTGAAAGTTACACGGGTCCATAGAGGGTTGATGAAAAACTTATGCCGTCAGCAAATTTATAAATAAGTGTTTTTATTTAGGTTAGCTAAGATATCTAATTTAAACCGAAAAATATTCCTCTTTTCAAACTCATGTTTCTCGAAAATGTAATAAATATAGTTGTACATCTTCACTTTCATCTAGAGAAAAATTTCTATAGAACTAGCCTATTTTCACCGATCTGTGTTATGAAGGTTTGTGTAATTTGCCTAATAAAAGCACCAATAAAAGTTTATGTATCTTAGTAATTATTGTAATGAGTATTTTTAATTTAATTTTCGGTCTTTTGATTTATTTATTTAACTTTATTAAAATATAATAAGATTAAATATTTATGCAAAGTTTATTTAAGTAATTTCATTTAAATTCTTTAAATTTAAAAGATAGCTTTTCTTAAAGATGTTAGTTTTCCCCACAATTGATTTTCTTAAGAGTACATGTTTTTCACTTTAAAACCAATTTACAATGTCTTTCAAACGAATATTCCACATTAAGCTTCCTGTAAAAGCAAAATATGACTTTCTATTAAAGCCCGAACGCCCGAAAATGTCGACCAAAATACTCCTCAACCACTGTCTGTTTCCTTATCCGGAAGGACATACCGAAAACATCTTCGGGCCTGCTAATTACGCAGCCATCTCAAATTGGGGGTTGGGACCAGAAAATGGATTATTTTGCTGTGTAATGCCCCACCGCACTCTACAGCATTCACTTTACTTTGGGTGGGGGGTTGGGGAGGAGGTGGTTCTGGGTGGTTTATAATGTTTACAAAACAAACATCGTGTTTTGGCATTCCGGTGTTTTACACATAGACCGGAAATGAATTAAGCTAATAACCTCAGGTATCTTAGCAATGTGACACATGAACACAGCATTCTGGAGAGGGGCAAGGAAGTTACACCTATCTGCCTTTCTGAAATAGTTGTGAATATACGCTATACAGGTGAGGGAGAGGGCGGTATATATAAAAGTCGTTGTAGCTAGTGGTTAGTCCGGAAAATACTAGGTTCCATTTCAATTTTCGAGCTCTAGGTTCAAGTCTAGATGGTAAGAGGGGATGAGGGGAAGAAGAGGGGAGGGGCAAATATACATATGCAAGTGGTCGTGAGGATTATTTTCTTGTTTTGTCACTATACAATCATAGCTAGACCAGTGTTCCTATTAATTTCGAACGTAATTGCTTAAACGTCCTTAAGCAAAAACAAAAACTGGTATTATTAGTAAGAAGGCTAAGCTGGGTCCTGGATTCGGGATCTTCCTACACACAAAAACACATATCTTCGCTGTTTCTCTTCTGGATTTTACCCAGGAATTGTTTCGTAAAATTAAATTATTTACTGAAGAAATAAAAAAAAAGGCACTTTAGATAGCTACTTACACAAAACATGAAGAATAATCTGGCTGGAGGCGGTCTGGCCGACACCATTATTCGCCGTGCAGATGTAGACGCCCCCCTTGTGGCGGTCCATGTTCTCAATGATGTAGACCGGCGAAACGTACTTATCCTCACCTGTCAAAGAGATTTCATTATATTGAGGCAGGTGAAAACCACAAGTCCTCCGGATTTCATTCTACTGTATGTTCATCAAATTTGTACTGAATTTTCGGCGGTGTAGTGGCTTTCTGGCTTTTCTGGGGGTGCGTTTTGGCGGTAGTAGCAGTGGTTTATGGTGGGTGGGGGGAGGGACGGGGGAAGGTGGGGGTGTGGCCCTTTATACCACCTCTACCAAATTTTATCTGCTATACACAGCGGGAAGCCTGAAATATGCGGGCGGAGGAGTGGTACGGGGGAGTGGAGGTGTATGTGGATGGGCGTTTTGAAACAGCTGTGCCCGAGTCAACCGGAATCAGATGGTTGGGGGTGGGGATTGTTGGAGCAGAGAGGGGATAGGAAAAAGGAGAGGCGGTATGGGGGATATCAGGAATTTGCACGTAAAGCTTACCATTTGGTAGAACATTGTTCTTCCGGGTCCATGTGATGTTCGGCGTCGGATTCCCAGTTGCTGAGCATTCCAGGCGGACGGGTGATCCCTTCTTTACTTGTAAATGGCCGCCGGATGTGACGTGATGTATTTTTGGGGGCACTGTACGGAGAAAATGCACAAAATACATATGAGGGCGGGAAATGAATAATGTTCAAAAACATATAGATATATAATAGAACAAGAAAAAAATAAAAAAACATATATCTACCAGGATATGGCTCAAATTTATCATCCCGGCTCATGGCTGAGTGAAAACAAAAGTTAATAAAAAAAAAAAAAACACGAAAAATGTCCGGGAACGTGTGCATGCACGAGTATGTGTCTACTGAGTAATATTTCACTTTTTTCCGGGATCCCCAGCTTCTGGATCTCAAGGAAAACTCCCAGGAATTGTGGGTGCGAGCGGTTTACCACTGAAGAAGCAACAAGGTAGCCTCATCCCACCTTATGGCGGCAGTGGCGGCAGTGGCGGTAGTCCGGGCACATGTTCCCGAAGGAACAAGTTTATTGCTTGCCAGCGCTGCTAAGTGTCTTCGCGTTTCGGGCGCTACTACCTGATTATGATGAAGAAAATTTCAGCTCCTTATCTCGTTCACTTTTTCACATGTGACTTACAATTTTTTTCCCCCCTTGTCAAAGTGAATGCGACGGGAGCATAACAATGCCGCCGGATGGATGTGGATACATCCGGGGAATCCCCAACCTAGAGACTCTCTGAACCAGACCCAGAACCCACCGCCAGACCGGTGGTAGGGACCCATGGGCCGCATCCTTCGGGTAACAAACGCAATTTGCGTCACTGGGCCAGGAGTCCTTAATAGATGATATTTACAATTCATTTCTGCTGTCGTGTAATGAGATTTATTATGCACAGGGCATGTCTGGGGGGATTACCGGGATACGACCGACCGGGGAGGAGACGAAATGGCAAACTTCTTCTCCCGGTGGATAATGGATTCAATAAATACGACGACGTATTTATGCCGCAATGCTCCCGGTGCCTCCCGGATGAAATTCAAGAGGAAATTTTGCAATCGTTCGAGTAATTGGACCGAAATTGATATTTTCGGTTTTTTCTACTGCACACTCCCTCTTTTATTTTTCCCCTCTTCTCTCCCCACCACTGCCAACAAATGTACCCATGCGGGGACTTCTTTTCTTTTAACGCGAAATTTCACTTCATGTGACATGGAAAATTTTATTTTTTAACGACTTAAAATGCGATGGATGTTTTCGTTGTAATGAGTTTGGGGATATAACAATATCGGGTGGTATTTTTTGAAATTCACTGATATCTTTTGCACCTGTGCGTAATTGTGAATTCAATTTCGAAGAATATTTTTAAGGAACAACATTAAATCAGGAGGAATAGAATTACGCACCACAGTAAAAATAATTAAATTAAATTGAATTCAAAATTAGGGTTTATTATTTTAGTTATTATAGGTTATTTTATTTTTATAAAAAAAATTGGAAAATTCTTCATCAGATCACGTTGTTGAAAAAAGTATATTTAAAATTTGGAAATGAGGTTTAGGTTAAATTGAAAGAGTTTTCAGACAAAAAAGATCTTTCGGCTCCCTCCAGAAGGAAGAGGGAAGAGGTGGATTTCAATGTGGTAAAAAGGAAGGTACTTAAGAGAATGTAATGCTGAATTCTCCACCTCCTTTAACGATTCACTTCATTTGCGAGCATAGCTGAGATATGGATTTTTAGCCAACTTTAATCAAAATCCATTAAAAAATATGTGGTTTACAAGAAAATAAATACAAAAATATATAGCTAAGTAAAAGCCCCTTTTTGCTTCCCCAAAACTCTGTAATTTTTAAACATGACCTAGATATCGAGCCAATAAATGCGTACGTAAATTTGGATCAACATCCATTTAAAAATACATCAGCATTTAAGCGGTTAAGAAATTCGAAAGATTTGTGGTCCAAACCATTTTTATACGGTTTACGTAACTCCTATGTATATACCCACCCCTCGTACGATCCTTCCCATTTATGAACTTGGCCGAGATATTGCCAAGATAATCGTATGGGCGCATTGCGTGCAAAATCCATTAAGAAATACAGCCTCTATCATGATCACAAATTTCGTTGTATGTCATACATATGTATGTATGTAATGTATGTATATGTATGTATATATATAGTATATACTTTATAATACATACATATATAATTGTCCAAATAATTTTTATTTTTGAAGTTTACGACCTCTAAAACGAGTTTTGGGATCAATCATTTTCCGAAATCTTTTTATCAGATACGCTCCAATAGTAAAGTAACCTATGTTATCTCAGATGATCAAAATTAAAGGATCATCTTTTCCCTATATTATGTTCGTTCTTATCTTCCTTTTTTTTATTTTTAATGAAAATAAGGTTACTTCATATCTAACCTTCAAGTCTTTCTCTTGACTCTTTCTTTTTTAAACTCTTTTTAATTTTGTAATTTTTTATCATTAACCCTAGAAACCCAATGTTATTTTTCTACCGATAAAGCCCATATCATACGTCTTAATGACGTGTACGAATTAAAATATCTATATTTTGATAAATTATGCAATAATTGTTTCTTTTTCAATTCATTACGATTAAATATATCTTAAATGAAATAAAAACACAAAAATTAGTAGAATGTATTTTTATTTAGGCTACAATATTTAACGATTTGAGCGAACGATTTGCGAAAGAGCGTAATTTTGTTCGAGTGCACGTCAAAATGACGTACATTGGGCTCCTATAGGGTTAAAGCTTAGATAATAGAAGTAGAGGATACGACATTAGCCGATTTAGCTGACCCATATTTCCTAACGTGTTAGTTTGTTCACTTAAGTAGTTGTAATTTCAGTGCAGGCTGAAATTATCATGTAGGGGAAAAAGGGGCATGCTTAAAGGCGCGAAGACGTGAACTATAGCCCCTCCAAAAACATTTTTTAGACTACACAACTGATTTGAGCCCCATAACAGCTGATAGCCGATGACATTTTGTTCCCAATTGCCCCATAGCAGGCTGATAGTCGTTGACATTTGGTTCCCATTTTCTACTGCCTTTTCGCTCTCTCTAATGTAGTAAAAAATTTCCCCTTCGTATTTTCGGGAGGAGAAATCTTGTCGCTCACGTACAGGGCTTTTACACGTTGTAGCGTATCTTGTACTCTATGATCTAAGGGTTAAAGCGTCCGAACAATTTCGTTTGGCCAATTTTAAACTCATTTCGAAAAAGTCAATAAATAAATAAATAAATAAATAATATTTTAATTCCTCAGTGATTGGAATGAAAGTGGCGTTGCCTGATAAATGTTTTGAAGCGACGAAATTAAAAATTAAAGCTTCGAAGTTGTACGATTCCTTACAATAAAATCAGTATAATAATTTCTAAAATTTGTTAATTCTTTAATTTTTAAAGTTATTTTATTAGATTTCTTGCCGCAATTATGGGGTCGACCAACCATTTTAACGTGAGACCACAGACCGCCCATAATTGCGGCAAGAAATCAAATATAAACACATGAATAAAAATAAGTTATTTTATTAGTTTTAATCAAATTCGGCTGACGCTGTAAGAGAGTTTAGTTCTTGTTAAAATCTTAAAATGTCCGCTTTAAAATTTTTTATGATTTCAAATACCAGGAAATAGTTGAAAGTTGTTATTAAATGCATACATTCAAGAAATATTAAAAATTTACTGAGCATGGATCCTTAAGAAAGTAATTCTTGAATTCATATAGACATAACATTTTTCTACAGTTGAATGAGAAAATTACTCTGTCCGAAATTTATTAATTATTTAGAAAGGAATAAAACGTTTTTTTTCTCAGCATTTTTCTGACATAATCTTCAAATTAATAAAAGAAGACAAAGTGTTCATTCTCAGAATTCTCTGGATCAATCGTCAAAGCGTTAAGTCCAACAAAAGAGTTGAAATCCAATAATAATAGACTCAAAGTCCATGAAAATGTAAAGACCGATGGAGTTCTGTTTCTTTCAAGGAATTGCGAAAAAAGACAGTGACTTAAAAAATTCTTTTACAGCAACAAGCTAGTCGAATCTGCTTGCTTACTGGCCAAGTTAGGGACAAAAAAAAAGCGAGTACAAGAAACCCGCCCAACTCGTTAAATGTTTAACGCTTCTTTCCGGTCAGGTTGAACAAATCGCGTGTTAACTACTCGAATTCTCGAAAGTGAAAACAAAAAGAAAATATAAAAGGGAAAATACTGCAGAATGTTTCGAATAACTTCCAACAGATTTTTGGAGGAAGAGCGTTCTTAGGTTCGCTTTAACTTTAAGCGCAATACTTCGACGGGGACTCCCCTTGTTGCAACTTTTTCCAGCTACTTTCCGAAGCGTCCGGAAGAAAAAAAAATCTCTTTGTGAAGAAAACTAGGTACCCCCAGCGCTATGGGGCTTAAGTGAATACTTTCATGTTTCTTTTAATTCTCTCGACGGCAATGGTCCAGCGGGAGTTCCTCAGGGATGCTGAGCTCAGCATCTTCGAGAAGTGCAGAAAATTAAAAGTTGATAGCGACCTGGATAGCGATGTTCATGACAAAGAGGATTCATGGTAATTTCGGCTTTGTGCCTTTGGAAACAAACAGTTCACCTCCTGGAGGAGCCCGAGCCCCAAAGAGTGGCAGCGATTGTTTGCCCTCCGAAACACATAAGCATTTCCGCAGGAGCTCGTGCGTCGAGGCGCCTCCAAGGGCGGAGGTGTTTACGCGAAAGTGGGACCCCCGAGTCCTGAGCCCTGCTGCACCCGGCAGATATCCCTAATCGAAAGCGCCCCAGCAGAGCACCGGAGCTCCACTAATTTGCGAACTCACCCGGAGCACCTGAACAAGCAATCTGCTGCGGTGGGATTAGACTTACCTAAAATTTCTACATGATGGATAATCTCCTTCGGCTCCAGCGTCGCTATCTGGCAAATGTAGTCGCCGGCGTCTTGGGGCGTCGCCTCCCGAATTTGGAGCGTGTAGCCGTTGACTAGTCTTACCCTAGGGTCAGGGGTCACCTTCACAGTGCCCGCTGTTAAGATGGCTATGCCGCGCTTCCACGCCAACACGTATGAGCCTGAAATATAAAAATTATTTTAACTCTCAAAATAATGGTCAATTTCTTCTTAAATCCTACAAAAAAAATCTGAAATTTCCCCATTTCAGGAAAAAAAATCCGTAATTAGATATCATTACATAGAAATACAAAGTTTATTAATTAATTACACTGATCAAGTGTTAACAAATTTAATATTTTTTTGTTACTGTCGAACAAATGGCAGCCTATTACTATTAGATATTTTCTACAAATTATAAATAAATAAATGTGCCATAAATATTTTATGAGAAACTCAACCATATGTAGACTAATTGCTGATCAGTGATCACTCTATTAATATAGTTTTAAAATTTATTAAAAATTTACGAAATTTGTCATTTTTCTTCGATCACTCGAAACGATGGATAGTTATAAAAAAATTTAAATAAAAAGCATAGACAAAAAAAAAATCACACAACATATGTGTGATACTATTGTCGACTGGTTTTTTTTATTAAAAATGAATTATTGAATTATTTAACGGATTTATATTATATTTTTTATTTAATTTTTTAAAAATATTGCTGGCTCCTTGCGAAATTTTGCTGTATAGACGTGCGGTCATTAAAGTGCTAAAATGGTTTTTGTTGTATAGTTTAAAGAAAAAGAAATATCAAATAACCATTTTTTTGGATTTATGTGTAAAATTGTAATCGATCGGTGTCAGGTGATAATATGGATCGATCTCGATCACCTTCAAATTTGACTTACATTATTCCTTACTAAGTGATTTTTAAAATTTCCAAAAACGTCGATATAAGTTTTTTTTTTATTGAATTTTATTCGTTTATGTAATAAAATGTAGCTTATTAGAAATCCCAGCCGAAAAAAATGCCTCAAGATGAAATATGTAATTCAGGCACTTTTTAGGTCTACATATGTAAGTTAAAAAGAAAAATATTGAAATGATAGAGAAGGCCTAAAATTTTCCTAAAACTAGCCTGGGTAGTGAGCAAAATGCCTTAAAAAAGCCTTGAATAGATCAAAATACAATATATGTATGTACTTCAAAAATGCTTAAAAAGGCCTCAAATATGCCTTAAAAGGTCTCAGATATGCCTTTAAGGCCTCAAATAAATTTGCCTAAAATATGCCTGAAATGTGCCTGAAATTTACCTCAAATCTCCTTAAAATATGACCCAACAAGCCTCAAATATACATAAAATATGCCTAAAAAAATATTATGTGATGGTGTAGTGAAATACTGATTCTCAAGTAATGTTGGAGTAGGTGGAGCAGGTAGAGGTGGATTATATTGCATATCAGAATATGGTAGTGTCGTTTGTAGGCAGGTAGCAGTTGATAATATTCGAATTGTTGATTTCCGTATATTGGTGGCGGTTACTCCAACTTATTTACTTAATATTTTCTTTAATTTCGTCACAAATTCTTTTTGAAGTTCAAATTGAACCTGAGATACTTTGCAACTCAGGTCCTTCCACTGCCCTTGCATATTTTGCTTAGGCACCTTCCTACTTTTATTACGATGCCCTTTCCATCCCGAATGAATCCAACAAAGAAACGCTTGGACTTACTTTATTGCCCTTGTCGGCTTCTGATAAATTTTGATTGTTGTTTGCCTAAATTCTGCCTAACATGGAATGAGGAAATTTTTTGCCGCTTTTAGGTACGTATATTTTTTACCCAAACGTCTTTGAGGCTTATTTTAGGCTTCTTCTCTGGCTCTGAGGCAAAAAATAGGCTAAAAGTGCAATTTGAGGCTCTTTTTAGGGATCTTTTAGGTCTTTTTTCACTCGCGATATAAACGAAATGAAATAAAAGAAAATCATATCAATTAAATTTTTGGATTCCTTTTTCAAAATGCAATCTATGTAAAGAAGTTATGCCAATTTGATAAACGTTTATTTGAGTACATATAAAAGTTTTCCATCATATTTTATACGGATGACATAATTTCTCTGAAATAGTACAAATTCGATCTCAAAAGTTCTCCATTCAAAGAAGATTCAGGAGATTAAATTAGTTTTAGATGACTATTACCACGAACAAATAACTAGTTATTTATCTGTGCTAATACAAAAAGCGAAAAGAAACGATTGAAAGTTTTTATTTGTCCTGCAACAATTTTAGCATTTAATTTGGTTTTATGTGCTTATTAAAGTCACAGCTGCATGTGGCTATAAACTAAAATTGTCTAATAAACTGGAATGAACGTAATAAAATCTCCCTGGGTTAGAAATTAAAATGTGCAACGTATTCAGAGGGCAGTTATTTAATATAATGCATAGAAAGAACCGAAAGTAATTTAAAATAAAATTTTAGTTACAATAAAACTACTTTTATTGACTAAAGACAGAATATTCCCATTTATAGAGTTCCCTGACAGAAATCCACCTTGATAAACCTTTATAACCTTCATTTTAGAGCTTATTTTACTTCTGCAAACTTTTTTTAAACGTATTATACCTACATGAATTCTATTTAATATCTATTTTAATATATAATTCAATTTTCCATTTGCCCTTTTTTCTGTCTACTAATACATAATACACAATTTTTGCAGGAAAAATTTTGCTGCTATTGAAATATTATTAACAAAATTATTAAATTGCTAAATTGTTTAAATTTAAATGAGATTTAATTAAAATTTATAGTTGGTATTACAGATATTCAGGTATTATTTTAATCACTTTGAAAGAAAAAACTAATTGAAGTCAAAGGTTATTGAAATGAGTTCGGAGAATTTTAGCGACTTTGTTAAGGAATTTTTATCCAAAAACAAAGTGAATGCAAAATAGCTCTTCATAGTATTTTTGGGGTTAGATTTAATATTCATAATTAAAGTGTAGCCTTGTTGTTGATGTTTCCTAGACTAATTACATTAGTACCTACTGCATTGGTAATAATTATCACATGATCAAAATTTCCAAAGAATTAGATCGTCTACGAAATATGCTGATAGGAACTTAAAGAAACCTAAATACATAGAGATCTATAGAGTATAGACCTCATCGGAGGCATATACATATATGTAACAGGAGTCTCAGTAAGCAAACCATGAAACTGATGCCTCAGGCTGCAATTATTTATCATATTAAAATTACTCAATTATTGTTAACAGTGTCGGTATTAAAGGTTTGGTGGGGAAAGTTGTAGATCTTTTCTAAACTCTTCTATTTTTTAGTAGATCTTTCATTTTTAACTTTATTTATATTTAAGTAACTTTTATTTTATTTTATATAATTCATACTTTTAATAAATTGTCTAGCATAACTTAACCAGTTGACTTGAAAATTAATAATTGAATTCGTTGCCTACTTTTTATGTTTTTATTCGTGAAAATTAGATGTGATATCATAAGTTCATACTTGTCGCCACAGTAAGGGGGTACTGAATTTACTCTGTATTTTCCTTGTGGAGAAACAAAACATTAAGGAACACAGTAAAAATATTTTACTTCTATTAGAGTAGGCAATAAATTGCAATAGTGGTACACACTCACTTGAAATTAACAAACTTTTGAGGGAAATTAGTTTATTTACGTTTGTGATATTAATTTCAGCTTTTAATATATGTAGTTAAACAATTTATAAATGTCATGTAATTTCATGAAACAGTTGTACAGACATATATAAATTTATAAAAGCAATGTAATTAAATCAGAACCAAAACCGCCAACATTCTAACTTTTCCCCGCCGAATATTTCGATCGTTCTTAACTTTGCCAAATTTTTTATAGGATCTTCAAACTTTTTGATTTTTATTTGACTTAGGGCCTCTTTTACCAAGTATAAGTAAAGTTTTGATTAGTTACTTTTCAATTAACGCTAATTGGCAAGTAAAGGACACGAGTATCTTCTGCCAATTTAATAAACGAAATTAAAGCTTCGAGTAACAAATTACGCGTTATAGTGAATTTCATAGCAATTCAGACGTTCATTCATTGAGTAAACCGTCAAAGGTCACGTTTCTAATTCAAAAGTGTCGCAGTTACGGATTAAGCCGGGATCCTAATGTTTCCGATCCGCTAAGCTGTCAAGGTTAAAATTCGATGGTTGCTTAGAACTTATATGGCAGCTCGGAGAGGTAGTTCCAATGGCACTTACGGATCGGATCGGAATGGAAAAGTTGGTTAACTTTCAATGCTACGGAAACTATAACCTCAAAAACGAATTTAGATCATGACAGTTTGTTAATTTCTTGAATTGTAGTGCTCAAAAAGTGAATGGGTGAATAATAACTCATTATGAAACATGATTTTAGAGCAATTTATTGAGGATATTAGAAATAATCCAGAATTATATGACAAACAGAATTGTGAAACCTCGGAAGCATTGGAACCAGTCTACTCAACGGAACGGTGCGGAAACGACGGATCGGAACGGTGCGGATACATTGGGATCCCGGCTTTAGAAATTCGTGAGTTTAGTTACCTGTGACTTTAACTGGCGGTTAGCCTACTTGACAGCTTACTTGTAGATCGTGAAAGAGGCTCTTATACTTTAATTTTAGTATATTATTACCAATTTAATAAAAGTCCAGAAATGTCAAGACCCAATAAAACAATTGACAAAGTGAAGGATGATAGAAATATTCGGCGGGACAAAATTATAATACTGGCGGTTAAACAAAACATGTGTGAAATTCAGGATTTCAGATTTGTATTTACTTTACTCGTATGCCCACTTTTAGATATACAGTGTGTCCCAAAAGTCCCGGAACGGTCAAATATCCCCGAAAGTATGCATCATATCGGAAAACCAAAAAATAGGGGTAAAATATTTTTAAAAGAAGTATTAAACTCTACCAACCCTCACCCCCACCCCCACCCCTGAGGGCGGTCACCCACCGCCGAGGTTGAGAAAGGGGGGGAGACCGCCTACCGGGGGGGGTTGGGTGAGGGGGGTCGAGTTTGACACCATTGGATAGCTTTTCAAAAAATATTTGACACGTGTTTTTTCTTTTTTCGATCCCATGTGCGAATCGTGAGATATTTGACCTTTCCGGAACCTTTTATACACAATACAATACACACCCTCCCCCGCACTCCCTGTACCGAATTGAAAAAATGTTTCAGACAAAAGTAATTTATTTTTTCTTAAAGAATCCGAATCTGCAAAAAAATAGGTGTTCCCATTTGAAAAAAAAAAGTTACCCCCACCCCTGCCCTCAGGGGTGGGGTGAGGGGTGAAAGTTGATACGGTTTAATACTTTTTTTAAAAATATTTTACCCCAATTTTTTTGTTTTCCGATACGATGCATACTTTCGGAGATATTTGACCGTTCCGGGACTTTTGGGACACCCTGTATGTATTTATGTACCTCTAATAAGACCTCATATTCATCGAAAGACTTCGCGGTGTTCCTAAGTTTTTCGGAAATCAACTTCATTTTTTGCGCATCCACACGATAAATTTCATTTTCATAGAAATGTCTCAGGCGTGTTCGATCTTGTTTCTGGAACAAGTGATTTTACGCACACTGTGAGGAATTTTACTCTCAGTGGTGAATATTTCGAAACCCAGTCGGCAATGGAAATATTACTTCAACGCGCCTTCTGCATTTAATTTGTCGTGGGAACGCACATTTACCTTCACCAATTTAGATTATTTCTTTACAAGGGTAAACGCCTCCACGTCTCTCTTACAATGTAGTGCAGAAAGAAGAAGCTGAGTTGAATTTTCAAGCGATTTTATTTTATTTTACATTCACTCGTTCCATACACTCAAAGAAAGAGATTGGTAAAAATAACAAAAATCCCAATAAAATTGGTTATTTATAAACACGAAAAATAGTTAGCTATTCTCCTGACGACGATCAGAAAAGTTGATTTTTCCGGTGGTATTGCCGGCTAACCGTGGCTAGGGATTCGAGCCCGCGATCTCCGAATTGGCGCTTCCCAGCTCTACACCTGAGCTATCCATGGCTTTGTGCCTTTCGAGCGATTTAACTTTAATAAAGCGACGTGTGGCGTGTAAACAAAATACAGATTACAAGTACATCGAGAACTGGAAGCAACCCGTTTTTCTTCTATACGATATGCTTCATCAGTAGCTCACGAAATTTTGGTAAGCATTCATTCAGGAAATAATCGATGAATTTTTCAACTCCAAGAGAGAGATTAGCTTCTATCTCTATAGCAAGATTTTACTTCTTTGAAAATAGCATTTTTGAAAAAAAATTTTTACTGTGAAGAAGAAGAACTTATTACTTTGTATCTTCTTTGTATTGACCTTGTAGCTTGTTAAGTAACGAATTAGATTTTCCTTATTACTATTTCTTTCTTTATTTTTTGTCTGAAATAAAATCCTAATTTCCTCTTTTTGTTCCTATAATTTAGTATTATAATTTGAATGGAAAATCTTGTGAAGTTATTTAAATTTTTTTTCTCTTTGACGTTTTATGTTTTTGAGATTTCCTTTTTTATTCGTGAAAAGTATAGAAGTTATATCATAAGTACTTGTCGCCACACAAGTATTCAGAGTTTTCAAAGTCGCTTATTTTGAATGTTAAGATTTATCTAAAGAATAATTTAATTGGGTCTTTCAACTCTAACTGAGTACTCAGTTGTCAGTGTATGATACATAAAAGAATCTCCTTCAGATTGGGTATCATTCGTCTGGGTTCAATTGGACTTATTAGCTTCCCCTTCTCGTTGAACCTTATCCAGCCCCAGATATCGGGGATTGCTCCGTTATTATTTTCTATGTGTCTTTTATTTTTGCAAACGTGTCATATCCCTGTCAGTCCCCTCCATCCCCACCATCTTCACTTCGCTTGCGAAATGCTGGCGTTTTCACAATTCCCTATATGTGAGCTCCGGAGGGATATAATGTCAATTTTATCTGGGATATCTTCTTCATGTTTATGGAGAGCTTCAACGGTTTCTTCTACGCCCGCATGTAACCCTGTTGCTTCGGCTACGGGTGTTTTTTCCGTGGTAACCTAACTTTATTAGCTCCTCTCGCCCCTCAAACAAAGGACATAAATTCCTTTTTCTTCTCTAAATCCGATAACGAGTCAAACAAGAGCTTTCACACCACGTTCATTCAAAAGCTATGTCGCCCCCAAAATACTCGGGAAGGAGGTCCCGAGGGTGGGAAGGGAATAAAACCCGAAAGGCGAAAAACCTCATACCGTCAAAAAAAAAAAAGGAAGAAAATGCTTTCCCTTTTTTCTTCGTCCCACTCCCGGGTAACTAAAGATCCCTCTTTCGGGTAAAGACCACCCCGCCTCCCCACTTTCATCTCTCCAGTATGGAGTGGGTTTGGACCCGGCAGAGTGGAGGGGGAAGGGGCCCAAGAGTGAGAGGACTCAATCCGCCCGGCAGTGTCTTAAAGGAGCAAACTTTTATTGCGCTTACCTGGATGTGTTACTTCGCACGGCAGCGAAATGGTCTCGCCCGTCACAAACTTAAATGCCTGCGATGTGGATAAAAACAGCGGTTCAGTCTTAATGCCGGCCTGATTCGTTGATATTGCTGGAAAGATAAGATGTGGAAAAAAACTGTGAGAAAGTGTGGTGAGTTTGGTGAGTTTGGTGAGTTCAGGGCGGCACAAACAATTATTTTGAAAAATCTCCGGATTTTTTTTCATCAAATTGAGTTTTATTATGCAGGCAGAAAAGAGTGGGGATAGGAAAGGTCAATACATTTCTCCTTTACTTGAGTGGGGTGAATCGGGTAGGGTGCGGGTTTTCAGTAGAAGGTTTTTTTGGGACTGGGTTCTATTGCTCGAGCACTGAACCGGTTCAGTTGGATGATTTCTTACAAATAAAAAAAAAAAAGAAAGGAAAAGGGATAGGTTTAAGCAAAAAGGGATGCTTTTGGAGTTTTTGAGGGAAATTAAACTTGACAAGAACATCTTTTTGATTTTAAGGTAGGATTCTATGTCCCGGATTCGGGCATCGCCCCTATCTTGTAACTTTACGGTGATGATAAGTTTTAACAAGTAGGTTACAATTTGCTCCGGGTTTTTGCAGGTCGATAATTTGCTTTACCTCTCATTAGTTAACCAAGTGGCCGGGAATTTTGTCCCTTCTTTCGTCTGTAATCAAAACCCTTTGGGTTTTTAGTTGACTATCTCTGTGATGTGACGTCACAGTTTTAGCCTGTGAGAGATTTTTCGGGTGGGGCTTTTTATGATAAATAAATTAAAGTATCTGATAATTGTAGTAGGGGAGAGAGGGGCTAGTTGTAACGGTTTTCAGAAAAACGAGTGTATCTTGAGATCCATTGGTTAAATTACTACGAAATTAACATTGATTGATTGATAATATAACTTGACAATTAACATTTTTCTAGAAAAGTGCTACAACTTACCCCGTGCATATTTTAAATTTGATTTTATGCTGCCATCTGTTGTTGCCAAGTGACACCACAACAGAGATTTAATGGATTTTTTAACGTTTTATTTTCCAGCGTCCAAAATACCCCTGACTTTTGCATTTTAAAAGTAAGAAATAATTTGAGTTTCATAAATGAAATAATTGTGATACAGTAGTGTAGTCGAAGGTAGTGATTAGGGGAGACCCGTCCAAAACTATGTACCTAAGGTTATAGATCTGTAACTCGGCTGTATATAAAAGATGTATGTTTTTTATTAACACATTAATTGAAGACACATCTTAAAAAATAATTAAAAACATAATAATTCAGAAATAAAATAATAGGGGAAAATTAAACATCTACGTATTCCGATTTTGCGCACTCCCATTAATAACTGGTTTTAGTACGTTTCCACCCTATGCAATTTTGAAAACGCAGGTTTTATCTCTAAATTTAGTATATTTTGGATATTTAGAAAAGGATTTGGTTCTAGTACAAACAGGTTTTCATAACCTCACTTTATTATATGATGTTATTTGAGCAACAATTGATAATCATATATATGCTGAAATCTCATATTATTAGTAGTAGTCCCTTCCAAAAATTAAGTTGAAGACATGTTGAGTTTTTGTTGATTCTATTTTTATGTCACTTAAAGATTATAAATAAAAAATTGATTGTCAATAAGAAATTTTATTTCATGTCTAGAAACATTAGTTTGTCTAGAATTTTATCTGTTCAATTTGCCTCATACCCTTGCTCAACTTACCTTATCTATGGGGTACATTGAGCAAGTCTGACCTTCTTCACTTAAACGGCTGTAGCGAATTATGACTTATTAGAAAAACAAATGAATATGGAACATTTAGAAAGGAATAGAGTACTTATCCATCTATATCAAGCAATTTGGACTTATTGTTGAGGAGCTATGACCTGTCAAGTGAAAAATTGCTCAACTAGCACCGCTCTACCTTTTGGTAGTTTCAAATTACACTGCGTTACAAATTAAAAAAAAAAGTTAAGTCCTACTTCAATTTTACCTGTTCATTTACACATTACTTAATAAGAACAAATATGTCCTTCTTTTCTATCACGTATTGTTGTTTAGGTATGGTAACTCTCAAATATTAGTAAAAAGAACGTCCAGTAACAAATTGTTTTATTTAATTATTCAATAATTCAGGTAAAACCGACGACAAAACTTTTTATTAATATATTTGCACACATTGAAATAAAGATTAAGTTTCCTCTGAGTAATAAATATGATGAATTACATATAAAGTTTACAATTTATTAACTTTCATTCTTAGTTCTTATTACATTAATTCTACAAGGCTCAAATGCTCAAGTACTTGCATATTCCAAACTCTGATACTCGAATATTTCTTAATTGAGTACTCAAAACTTCTTTACTCAAACTCAAATACTCAACTTATTGAATGCAGAACTACTCGAGTAGTAATAGCCCTAAAATAAGCCTATTTTGGCAATAACGATAACGTTTACTAATACAGACAAAAAGAGGGTCATTTAAAAAAAGTTACCAGTGGTACCTCCAAAACAAGACGTGATAGAAACAAAAGACATCCATTGTCTACATACTGTAACTAATAAGCAATCAATTTTTCAGGTACCGAAATCATGTCACGCAGTGTTATTTCAAGCAAAATAATTGTTATTGGTATTTTGGACATACCCGTGGAGAGCAGAATAAACGGAGCAGTTTTGAATATGTTATTTATTATACATATGTATTTTAATTCTTAACTTTAATTTTATCTATCTATCTAAATGATAGATAGGACATTTTTGGTACAAAACTTTATAAAGTGCTATTATTGAAATATTAGATGAAAGTGATTATATGTATTTCCAAACTACCCATGTTTGGTTTGGTTTTTAAGAAGATATAAGATTATTCTGTTAAATTTTAAATAGTAAAGATATATTTTGTTAATTATTTTTATAAAGTATTGTCATAATATATTTTACATGCCAAATAAAAAGGTATATCAATATAAAAAACACAGCAAACGTATAATTATTTTGTATCTAAATTTTTTGATTATTTGAAACATCAAAAATTCAGAGGTTCTAAAGAGTATGAAACAAATGAAATTTTAGGCTATTCGTTGTACTAACATAATATTGATGATTCTAAAATAAAGATAATAATTTTTCAATTTTAAAACTGTGTGCTCCATAATATTTTCAGTTTCTTGTTATGCATATTAGGTACCTATTATACAGAAAAAAGTCATTAAAATCGGATCATATAAATATCTCGAAGTAATTAAACTTCCTTCTTTTTTATAGTCACCTATGAAAAGCTTATTTATTACTGACTGCAGGAAAAGATGAGTAAACAAGATTCGATTTGATAGGGTACGGTGTGTGCAGCACATTAAAGCAGGGAATGTTTTACACATATTTGCTTCCTTCTATAAAATGTTCAAAATAGTTCGGGTTTGCTAATTAAAAACTTTGAATTCTCATAAAGGAGCCATTAAATATATTAGACCAAATAAAATTTTACGAAAGTCAAATGAAACAAAAAAAAGGACAAACAAATTTCATTACGTTGGTTCGATGATGGTCGTAAAATTGCACAAAAATCCATTAAAAAGCGGGGAGAGAAAGTTTTTACCGCCGAACTCTGCAAAAATTGCATATAAACCTTTCATGCAGTCCAGGATGCATTCCAGCGATAGACGTACTTCATTAAGGCAATAAAAGTAACTTTTTCGCCCCTTTAGATCGAGTTATTTTTTTTTCGACGTTTTCGAAATCTTTTTGCCCTGAGCCATCTTTGCGAATGAAGACACATTCTGCCGACATACTCATGAATATCAATGACCATTTTGGATAATTTGTTAGGATGACACCGCCACTGTTCCTGCAGCTGCATACGTAGAATATAGTCGCTGCTGCTGGAATTGGGGTCCTCTCGGGCTGCGCCATGTTTTTGCGGAGCCCCTCCCCATAGAGCCTCATAGAGCAGTGGTATCCTAGACAAATTTTTATGGTAAAGTTTAAAAATTTCCCTAGTCTGCTGCTTCTGCTTTCATGGTTCTTTCCTCATCCGAATATATTTTAGCCACAAAAACTTGGGCGAAAACACACATAACATCGAGGAAGATATATTTTAACCGACAAAAAAAGGAAATAAGTATGAAATTCCCCAAAAACTTTCCCAAGTGCATGATATTACCCGTCGTCGTCGTCGCAAAGTTTTCCCAAAAATTTTTGCCTTCCCTCTCTTATATTACGGAGCTGGGGATAGTCAACCCACGGTTGGAAGAATTAAAAGTAACTCCCTTTTGTGACCGATTTTAATTGCATTTAAGAAATGAGAGTCCAGAGCCTCTACGACAGAATGAGGCTTCATATATGCTTCTTCGTTGGGACAACCCGAATTACTTGCTCTTCCCGAATTTATTAGGGAAGTTTCCCAGGACAGCCGGGATGCCGGGATGTGGGATAAAATTGGAATGGGGCTGGTACTAGAGATCCGGACGGGCAGTCATGGGAGGTGGTGTCCTCCCGGGGGCTAAGCTAAAACTTCCAATTTGAATATCTGCCAAAAGCTCAGTGCGGCGTAAAAACGTGCCCTTTTGTGTCTTACGAGGGACTCGATAGCCCGGGAAAAATTAAATTTAGTCCCTGGCCAAAACTTCTGCAGGTATAAAAGGAAGGTACTAACTAGGCGGGGGCGGGGCCGTGGATCTGAGCTATTATAACTTCCCAAAAATTGAATTCGAATATCTTTTGTGAATGCCACGCTACGCTCTGATGGAGCCCCCTATGCATGTTCCCACGGCTCGGGCTGCGCTTTTTTTTACCCACTTAGCCTCTAGAAGGCCACCAGGGGTGCTTCCATTGTGCGCCCCAACAGCTCTGTTCTGTGTTTTCCTGCGGAGCCCCGAAGCCTCCGCCCCCGCCTTCTTTCCATTGTTCCTTTAATGGTTTTGGCGTTATTATATTTAGCTTTCCTTTCTCGCTTTGTGGAGCGCTCCTGGCTTTTTTCGGGGATAAAGTGTACATGCAAAAAAAAAAAAATATAGGAAAATGTGCTCCATATTAGGCACATGCATACATCATAAATTTTATGTACATTGTGAGCAGTCCGTGCTTGCCCTTTTTAAATTCATTAAACCATTTTTGCACGCTTGCCGCCACCACCGTCGCCGTTTTTCCATATTTTTTTTTTCATTTTTCTACGTCCTCCACTGCGGATACAATCAGAAATTTTCATTTTCGCGGGCTTTTAGCGACGCCGACTGTAGAAGTTGGGGGTGGAGTAAATGAAATTAAATTAAGGCGATTAGGTTGAAACGCTTGTGGGAGGGTTTTTTTTAGAGTACCAAACGATGTCAATGGGATGCCTCTTTGCTTGTATAAATGCATAGAACTTCTAGAAAATTGATAAAATCTAGAAAAGTTTGTAATGAGAAATTTCGAGGAAAGAAAATTTGATAGTTAGGTTGATAGTAAAGTTGTAATGTTTCATTTACCTAATTAGCATTAGATTGTTGAAAGAAATAAGTAAAAATGAAACGTGATATGATACCCAATGATCTTTCTTCTTTGTAAAAGTGTTAAGTTCATTTTCAAAGTAAAGTCTATTGGAAAATGAAACCACATCAGAATTTTACCAGAACTCAATTAAACATAACCTCAATTAATTTACATTTTACTTATGTTTCAAATAAATTAAACTTTATTTCATTAGAATTAAACCTTTCTTCAAATCCAAACTACTTTGTTCTAAATAACATTGGTCAAATATGACTTTTTGTCGTTAATTCAATTACACTTTTTCGGTATCTTTCATGTATAAGTATTAACAGAAAAATAATAAAAGAAATCTATTACATCGAAATATCTAAATATACGACGTACCCCAATATCTCGAAAACTACATACCGTGGAAAAATATTTTTCGAACGAAAAGTTGTAGGGCATCGAAGGGGCCAACTAGTGGTAACCTTGAGGTGAAGGATCAAGGTCAATACAAGGACAACGCAATTTTTTGAATATGAATTCCTACTTCTGACCCCGGAAACGGAAAGAGCGAAAACTTTTAAATTAAGTTGTGCCCTTTATCCCGATTTTAAATTTAAATGTCAAAGTAAAAGAAACCTTGCGAAAAAATTGTTTCAGTCAAAAGTTGTAACCAAGGTGAAAGTATTCCAGAAAAGACTAAGAACTACTCTCAGCTGTACCTAAAAACCACAACGTGACGTTGTAGGAACATGTTTCCTTGTATTTGAAGTAGGGTGTTAGTTTTTTATATACACATATTTTTCTAAGAAAATGAGTGTTTCTATTTTTTTTATCACAGGTTTTTTAACTAATCTCATGCCAAGGTATGAAAAAAAAACCAGTTGCGAACCATGGCTAAAAAAAATATTTTTTTGTTGACGAGTTTAATAAATCTTATATCAATTTATTATTCTAAATAAAAACAAACATGAATTTATTTGAGTAAAATTGTTTTCAAATTCAAAGTCCTTTTGAACCCCAAATCTTTAAATAGGTAAAGTTGCTAAAATTTTCATAAAATCATTTCAGGTACCTTTAACTTTAATTAACGTGTGTCCATTGTAACGTCAAAATAATTTGATCGGATTTTTCTATTGGATTATTTTAACCACTTTGAAAGAAAAAATTAATTGAAGTCAAAGTTTACTGAAAGTTTTAGTAACTTTATCAGAGAATTTTTATTTTAAGTTTTTTGCGATTCGATTCGAATGGGTTTAAGGATACAGCAAGTTGAAAAAGGGCATAAATACCTTCGAAATAGGACTAACTCAAGGCAGTTTTCAATTTGGATCCTTTTTTAATCCGGGTGCCAAAGGTCATAAACGAGGAATTTGATATTGAAATTATGTGAATAAATTTAATAAAGATCGTAAAACTTTCCTGCATACATATATCTCCTTACAAAACATACAATATTCGTCTGTTCATTTGATATTTCTCAAAATTAATTCTTTAATTTCCAATTAATTAAAAATGAAAATATCATACAATATGATCAATTAATCAAATCCTATTCATGGATTATTGTACGATTTTGATCAATTGTTGCCGTCTTATTTAATAAAAAAATTTGCAATTAACCATTTTTAATACCTAGTATTGAGAAGCGAAAACATTTGGCAAAATTCAACTTTCTGAGTACAGATACCCAGCGAAAAAGAAATCAAGGTCACTATTCTGCTGAATAACTTTAAATGAATCAAAGAGGATTGCCCCGATTCTTGTATTTTATGAATTTTTTTCAATCACTGATATTTACATATGTATGTATGTACGTTAGCAATTGCATTTCGAAGGAATGTCCTGAATATTTAAATGCGTTGAAATGCTTTGTTTTGCGAGCCTTGTTGTCACGACCCGAATAATCTTGTTTTATATTATATATTTACAAGCTCATAAAAAAGCGCAAGCCTACCGTTTGCACAATCTTTAGCACATGTCCGCAATATTTATAAATTGGTGAAAAAAGGAAAATCAAAATAAAATCTCCCAAAGAGGATTTAATGCTTAAACCCACTCACATGGCATTTGTGATTCAAATGGGCACTTGCAAATATTTCAATTTTTTATTTTTTGTAGTAGGGTCATAAATTTTGGCATGTCTGTTTACGGGGACATATAAGAGTTAATCCGTGGAAGGTTTAAAGAAGAGACAAAAAATATCAGAAGATCCCGAAAAATGGGGCATGGACCAGAGCAGCATACGTCGAACGTCCTCAGTGAATCTTAAAGGGCTTAGTGCCACTTCTCTGGCTGGTGAAATTGGGCCCCGAGGACGGGGCGCCTGGCAAGGGACCAAAGCAAGTCTGGGTTTCAAAAAATAAAAGGCTCCACTGGGTGGCTGTGGACAATTAAATCCTCTTTCGACGGCCCGTGAGGAGAGGGCGGGCAGGTTTTTTTCTCGAGTGTTTGACCATTAATTAGAATCAAGAGGACGGAGTGGGACTTACGACAATGAACAGGGTGACCCTTTTTCCTGCACAAATCGGTCATTCAGCGAATTGACAGGTTGTCAACACCATTCGAAACCTTAATACCTGCTCGCTTGCTGCTCGGACCTCGGACCTCGGACCGGGGCCCGATTTTGAGGGGATCAATCTCAATTTATTTTTGTCCCTGGCCCCGACGACGGTAGTTCGGGGGCCGTGCGGGCCGCGGTGGGGGTGCAGTGCAGCAAACAGTTTACACACTGTTTGACGGGTTTTCTGACCTTTCAACCCCTTCACAAGCGATTCCATTATACGTGACTCCGCCCCGCCACCCTGCTGCCCTCCCCTCGGCGGTAGCATTTGATGCGCACATAACCGGAGTCGAACCCGGTTCGTGCCATCATCCCTTTTTTAGGGCTGTGCACGCTATCAGGGCCTGAGGTTATGT
This sequence comes from Machimus rusticus, assembly GCA_951509405.1. Classification (NCBI taxonomy): domain Eukaryota; kingdom Metazoa; phylum Arthropoda; class Insecta; order Diptera; family Asilidae; genus Machimus; species Machimus rusticus. The sequence continues at coordinate 3,656,305 of OX608054.1, forward strand.
GCTCCTAGTTCGATTACCTTTAGGGCCATCATTCTCCTCCCAGACGAATCCTATTCGATGGAGCGTCCTCACGTCTGACTCGGATGTACTCCAGCAATCTTAAGTTTAGCGCTCTGCTGTTTGCCGGGTTCCTTCTGGATCCCCCAAAGATGTTTTCTTCCCTTTTTTTATTTATCGTGACTATTTTTTGAGATTGAGTGGATACGTGGCGGATGATGTGACTGTATCTGGACAACCGTACTCATGAAATCTTTCGTTCATTTCGGAGCAATGGACAAATCACGCACACTGGATCGTCCAATTAATCGAAGACCCAGACCCATGGTCCCAGCTGAGGAGCCCAATTCAATGTTTATTAAATTTTCACTTTGCAACTTCTAATTAGAACCCTCGAGCCTCATCATCGTCCCACTCCAAATGATGTGACTTCTGTTCGTAATTAACTCGAATCTTGTGCGTGAGCTATACGCATACAATTCGTAAACCCTCTGAGGAAACTAGAGAAAAAAAAATAACAATCACTAGAAGTTTCATCAATCGCCTTTTCTTCTTCAGTAATTACCTTCAAGTAGTTTCACTGTTGGCATAAGTTGCCCAGGATTTGAGTCGGCTACTTGATTGGATGGCCAGAAACGGTCTTAAGGTACTCACTCTGTCTCGAAGATTTCCCGAGGAAATGGGAAGTCAGCAAGGAAAGTTTGCCCTAATGGGCAATTTTTGTTAACAAACTTTTTGAGGTTAGTAATAGTAAATAAACGGATGTTGTATTTGAGCTGAGCGATTAATTAATTTCAGGAATGAATCGTAGATTTTTGGGGCATTATCCTGTATTTTAGGAGAATTTTCGGATTATAATTTCACACATTTTTCTAATTCTATATGAGTATTTGCAAACAAATTACATATATTTTTATTTTCGACTATACTATTGTTATAAATCTTATTTCTGTGTTTTATTCATAAGAAGTATTATATGTATATGTATTTATCGTATCTTATCTTATCTTATGTTATCCATGTTTTATTCAAAGGAAATATTTTGAACTGATATGACTAAAGTCATTACTGTATCCACTCCATTCTAAATTTTAATGTACTTCCTCCACAAAAGAATTTAATGATATAAGCTTAAAGAGGGAGATAACTTTGAATTAATTAATTTAAAAAAATTAACTAATTAATTTAATTAATATCTGAAATATAAGTGTAGGTACTACTAGCATTATAAAACTAAAATCAAAGTACAGTACTGTGAAACATTTTAGGTCAACTTTTAGTATTCCGAAGTATGTCTTTTTTATGTTGGTTAGAGAAGAAAATCAATGTAGGACTAAAATACATCTCAAAGTGTTTTTTTCCATTCGTCATAACATAACAGCGTCACGGAATTCAATGAAATAGAGCAGGCGCCTTCCGTTTGCCCAGAAGGATCTTAAGGGATTTTGAGAAAATGTCAAAATTATAGTGACCATTTCCACCGCCAAATCCTTTTATTTTTGCACTTAAATGCGATCAACTTTCCGAAAGAACAGTACACTATGTACTTTCACTCTGTACTTACATATATGGTTAAATTGTGAAAGAAACCTGAAGAACAACAATAATAAAATTGGAACAAATATCTTCTTACCGTATCCGTATAATTCATTTTAAAAATACGATATACACCACAAATGTGTGCTTGTCTCTTTAGGAAAATTTTGTAAAAATAAAGGAATTTTGGTGGCCTATTTATTCACATTTTGTCAAAATTAAAAGTAGAATATTTCGGAAACTATAATCGACTTTACCACAATTCCTTCAGATCCTTCCGTTTTAGGATAAATGGAAGGCACATACTCAATTTTGTTCAAATGAGAGTGGTAACGCTATTGTATATTTGTTCCTTCATTTTTAATAATTTATTGAGTAAAATAGAGTAATTTTACTTCAACAGGTACTGTGATGAATTATATAGGACCATATAATCTCAATAAAAATTATCCTTACATGATATTCTTTAACGCCAATCAAACTTGTTATTCGTCATGGCATAGACTGTATTAAATGTTTTGCAAAAGTTAGAGTCATTTCCATTCGTTAGTTAATGCATCTTTTAATTGGTCTTTCTTTATCACTCTGTCCTTAAGGACCTTCCATTCATTTTGGATCACATTCAGATCGGGACTCTATCCTGACCAGTCTATAGATATTAGATAACTATATTATGTATTTCTAGCCAGGCCTTGTGGGAAGTGCAGGGGCCTGCTCATACCTACAGAGGGTTAACTGTATAACACTGTAAATCAGTTCCTTTTTTACTTTAATACTAATATGTCTTTACCTAAGTACAAGGTGTATCTTTTTAAAATCTAGACTACATGCGTCAACTTTTAGGATAATTAGTTTCAATCAAACTCAGTGTATTTAAATACGGAAAGATTAGTCAAAGTTGAAAAAACAAATGTTGATACGCATAAAATTGAAAGAGATTTCTTTATTGTGAAGAAATGACATCCATACTATGTAATTGGGTAATTGTTTGCAAAACACAGAATAAAAAACTATAAAAGTTATATGACAATGACACTGAAAAAATTGCTTGTTTACAACCTTCCTAAATTTCAAACAAGTGCGATTATCTTGAAAACTAGAAGATACTTAGGGCAAGTTTGGCTTATTGGAACAGTCTTGAGTTGACCTTCACCCGTTTTCATTTGGAGGTCGGTTTTTGGGACACCCTGTGTATCGCTCCGACCGATGTTAATCCCCCCTGAGACAACTTAATACGATCAAGACTTTGTTTCATCATTCTTGTTAATGTGAATTATTCTGATGAAAACTATTCTGAATTATAAGCCTTACCGTTAAGAGTGAAGGCAGGGGTCTTATAATTTTTTACAGCCACTGTTGAAATAAAATTGTTCTCCTTTTCTTCATAAATTATTAAAGATGTTTAAAGTTATGCAAAATGGAAAAGAGCACTTTGGGAATTATTTTAGCCCTGTATTGATTTCGCTCCATTTCTCGTTCTTCAAGATCTTTGTATCGTTTGACTTAAATAAAATTCTATCTACTTTAAGAATATGAACATAAGGCTCATCTTTGCTGTTATTTTATTATTTTAACGATTTCGTCATTAGGAGTTTTTTTCTTACTATGTAGATGATCATAAATTAAATAATAGAATATACAACCTAGAAAATAAATGATTGAATGACGTTAAAATGATAAATCATATTACAAAATATTTCCGATTATTATTATTTTTTTGCTTTTTAATTACTGTATCGACTTTCAATTTATTTAGACAAGTCAAATGAAACAAATTTATCTTACATGTAAACCGACTGTACACATTTAATCGGATGTATTTCAATTTTCACTTTGATTAATTGGCGCCGATGGAGTTTGTATAATTTTATCAGCTCGAGACAATTGAATTTTTAAATTATGGAATTAATTGACAGGCTCAAGCATAATTACACAATTCAAATTGTAGCCAATATAGGTAAATAAATATACACAAATGTTGTAAGTTTGAACTGCTTAATTCAGAAGAGATTGCTTCTTGAGTGTGAATTGTAAGCTCATTCAATGTTAAATTTTTAGATTAATTAACTTCAATTTCATATCGAATTGTAATTTATATCATTATAATTGGACTTTTATGCCTTCAAAAGTTATATGGGACATCAAAATTCATAAAATTACTTGGGTATCAATACAATCCAATGAGTGAATTTTAATCCGAATCTTAATGATTTTAATGAAAAAAAAATATTAGATACAATTAAATTTTAAAATGCTTTCGGTATTTGAAATAAAATCTGAAATTATAATTTAAGATCAAATTATATTTAGTGAGATAAGAAATAAATTGTTTATTTTAAATAAAAGCGAAATAAAATTTTACTGAAAAGTGAGATTAGCAGTTAAAAATGAGACCGATCGCTTTTATACGTAGCATTTTTGCTATTGTACCTACTTACTTCCCCCCCACTAGTATAGTAGTAGTAAATAGTAAAATATACAAAGCAAAACTTATTCAACATTTACAACAAAAATTCTTTAAAAACCAAAAATAAATATAATAAGCTTAAAACTGGGCATAATATTTTGTTTTTCATTATCTATTTTATTGTTTTATTATAAGTACTCATTCAAAATGTGAGTACGTGAACTATTAGGGTAACCGAAAAGTAACGTCGCATAATCAAACGAATAAGTTTTTATTTCTAATAAATGATGTAATCACCCCCGTTATCAACAACCTTTTGCCATCTAGTGCGCAAGTTTTCAATCCCGGATTGATGCCATCTTTAGATATTTTGCACACTAAATGGAAAACAGTTGTCGATAACGATGATTGATTAAAAATTTGTTATACATTTATTTGTTTGAATTAAATGTAAAAAAAACGACATTACTTCCCGGTCACCCTAATATTTTACATCGGAGTAATATCTAATAACGAACATTGTAAGCCGTTGTTACTTCAAACTTTAAAGTCACAATATGTGTTCGTATTGTTAAAACTTCTAAATTTACTGCTTATCTACATATTTTTATAGGTTCATCTTTATCGATTTTAATTAAATTAAATTAATTTAATTTTTAATCAAGAAAAGTTCGGCTCATAGAGGGTTTAACTAAAACCTATGTATTTATCGAATAGACATGATAATTTCTAAATTTTAACAAATATATGACGAAGAAATGAAAAACTTTTGTTAATGAACCTTTTTTCTTGAGACACTTTAATGAGTTTTATGTAGTTAAAAAGGAAACATTACATTTTCTCTATCAACTCAAGGTATTCAATAGCTACAGTAACTAGATAATTAAATCCCAGGAAACGTTCAGAGTAATAGCCAGTCCCGGTTCCTCCTTCACCATTCTCAGGATTGTCATTCTTAGTAATAGAGACGCCCTCAAAATGCCTTTAACATTCTTCGTTGGAGTGGTTGATTGCCAATTGCCCTTCTTCCTGAATATTTGCTTCAATTAAATATCCCTAAACCAATTTAATGGCATCTCGAAAGTTGTCTTGACCCATTTTCTGAAACATTTGCATTTTACCCACTTCCTGTCCGTGCACAGCCCCTTCCCCATATATGTAATTAATAATTTCCGCTTAGTCCATGACATCAAACTAATTTCACCAATTTATATGCTATTCGTCCCAGACGGACCCGAATATAATTTTTTGAGTAATCAGTCCTACTTAGTCCTTCGCCAATGAATAAATTCTTGCCCCCTCCCCTGGGGATGGAGGAAGGGGCATTGCGCTCAAGAGGGGGGAGCGGGGAAGTGGTCTCGGTGAAATTATCTGATAATGTCCCCAGGTATGTTGTAACACGGAGTAACTCAGGTAAGCGGCGATGTGTTATATGCTGTGTAACACTACTTGTAATAACCCTGCCGCCTTTCCTGAGGAATAGGTCTGCTTAATTATTATAATTAAACAGCCCTAGAAATGGTTTCCTTATACGACGCACCGGGGACGTGTCCATGAGCATACAAACAAATTTTCCAAGGTACCTTCTGCGATGTCTGCCCAGTTCCTGAACCTGCTCGAGGAGCTGTCGGGGGTTGGACAACGACGACTACAACAGAGATTTGGGTGTTTAGAACGATGCCGGGTATCAAATTAGAATGAATTGGTTATGGTAATTAGCTGAAAATGTTATTTTAAGGACATATTAAAGAGGTTAATTGCTCCTCTCCGGGTGTTATCCGTAGATTTTCATAAAAGTAAGCAGTGGACACATTGTCCTCTACCACGTGCCTTCCAATTCAGACGTAACACCATAATTTTATGGTTACGAGCAGTTGGGGTATACTGATACTAAAAATACTTCAGAAATAAAACAAAAGCTATTATAATGTCCTCCACAATTGCAATTTATACTAGATTTAAATCATTCAATTAAGTTCGATAAAGTTCTACCTTTCATTTTTGGCGCTTTCATAAAATTATCTCGTTTATATTGCATCAGAAAAATCTGAAAATATGTTAATGTTATTGAAACGAAAATCAACGATTATTAAAAATCTACTGTATAATAGAATTTTTATAATATAATAATTCGATCAAAGTGGAGGTAATTTAAAAATATTAAGAACGTTGAAATACAACCATCAGATTGTATAACACAATAAAATCAATTTAAGAAGTTTCATTAAGAAATTAAATTATTCTTGAGTCTTTTGTATTTAATTTGAGAAAATTGATTAAATATTATGAGCTTTAAAGCAAGAACAGTCAAGAAAATTTATTGGAAAATTTGACTAGACTAAATTTGAATTGAACACAACGTTCTTGTTATTTCTTCAATAATAAAATCTTTCAAATAAACGAATTCAAAGCATATTTCAATTAAATTTAATTTATCGATGGAGACAAGCACGCATTGTTGCGTAAAATGAGTGAATGGAAAATTTTCTTTTAAATCTTTGTGGTAGGTACTTTCATGTCGCCTGTAGAGTAAATTATTGGCAGAAAGAGAATGTAAACAAATTTGATTTTCGCTAATTATTTCATGTTAAAAGCTTACTTTTCGAAATTCTAAAATCTTATATCTTGACAATTAAAAATGCCAGTTTCATCAACATTCGCAAATAGACTTGAAACTAAACTTATACCAGGTTTTCCCTTATTATCTCATAAACAATTTTATTGCTCTTGAGAATTAACTCCTATATTTATGAAATTGCAACACATGAATCTTTGCAAAAAGGGACTGGTATAAAGCGGTGCATATACATTTCATTTAAATACCTACCCTTCAGAAAAGGAATGATACTCAGAAACTATGTCAGCGCCAGAAAGTTTCCTAATTAGAGGTAAAAGAACATTAAAAAAAAAGAAATAAAATCGCTTGTGGCTAATTTCATTAGTGGAAAATTTTATTCAGGACAGCACCAGCGCTCGTCTTTTTAATGATCATCACCGCGAAGTTGGCAGAGGTACACAGAAAATTCTTAAGAATATTTCTGTAGTATACCAATATTCGAGCTTAGGTGGTTTTAAGAAAATTTTCGGGTGAAATATGTCAATTTATGCCGTAGCTAAGTGTCTCTGAAATGTTGGGTCCACTCCTTTTAGGTGGAAGTGTCACCCTATTCTTAGCCTAAATTTCGTGCAACAAAACTTGGAAGTTTGTCAAAAGGTTTGCGCCCTGCCCTGCCTTCTGCCGATGGTATCCAAAATAAACGGTGGTGGGATTTTCTTCGGTTTGGGATGAAGACGGTGTGCGGCTGGTTGGGTTGTTGAGGATTTTCTCAAGTTTTTAGAAGCATTTTCAGTTTTATATAATAAAAACTGAAGTTTTTTTTTGTACCCTTTCCCCTCCCCGTTTTGGCCTGTTTCCCCGGAAAATCTCAATCTAGGGTTTTTGACCGTTCCAGTCTAGCACGACGGGTCGGTGAATATAAACAAAATGAAAGTTTTCTTCATTTTCATGAAAATATCAAAACAGTAAAATCTCCAACTTAATTTTCCAAGCCATTAAGTAAACGATCCTATCATTTTTAGTATTTTGCAGTTGCATCTGAAAAAAAAAAAAACAACTCAGCGAATGTTTTCTCTACGTTTGGCGCTATCAACTGACTGCAGTCGCATAATGCAAAGTAATAAATTTGTCTGAGTTTTATAACAAATTTCCCTCCATTTCGCACTACCGGGCGCACCCTCCTAGGGGAACCCCCGGGGAGTCGCCCCGTGTCGGTCGTCCCGTCGTCCAGCCAGGACACAGACCCATCCGGGCTCACAGGACCCGGGACGCTTTTACATGCACCGGGAATTAATTCTTTTGTGCCGTAGTCCACGAGTGCTGGGCGGGGGTTGTGGCGATGGGCTGGGAGTGGGGGTGGAGGGGAATATAAAATTCATGCAAATGTCTACTTACCCACGCAGATATCCACCGAGGTGATAATGAATGCCATAAATAGCGTCAACAGGTGCTTTGACCACCTTGTCGCCGCCGTCCAGCTGCTGTTCGCATGGTGGTGTTGGTTTCTGTGGTGGTGGTTGTGGGGGTTCTGTCGCTCCTGCTGCCGTTCGTTGCGGCAGTATTCGGGTCGTGTCCTGCACATTTTTCGTAGTTCAACTTTTGCACTATCCACCAACATTTTCTTCTGTAATTAGTTTAGGGACACACAGCACGCCACTGATTTTTGGTTTTGTTGCAATTGCCCTTTTTGCTGCTGCTCGAGTTGTTGCTACTGTTACTATTTAAGGGAATTCTGCTGCATCTGCTGCGTCTGCTGCACATGACCACAAATTAATTTCTTTTTGCAAGCAGAACAAAACTTTTCAACTCTTTTATTTTATTTTATTTTTTTTTATTTTATTTATTTATGTTAGTTGTTGTTAGTTGTGTTTATTCCGCTCCCTATCACAACTGCTTCTCGGGATCGACTTCGGGTTTTATTAAATTTTTCTCCCTCAGGGTAGGTTTTTAATCGTTCACAATGATGACGTCACGATTTGTATTTAGTCTCATTATTAACACGAATTTTTTTACACTGTTGAGAAGGTAAAGATGCACTGAAGAGAAAATAAAATAAAATTACTCAAATATAACCACTTTAATAATTTATTTTATTAACAAAGAAGAATTTTGTAAATTTAAAAAAATTAAGAGATTTGTATCCATTATTATAATTTTTAAGTATATTGATATATGTATGTTTAGGGTCAAGTATCAGATTTGTTTTTTTTTTTAATTTTGTTGTTACTTCTTCAATTTCGAGAAAAAACTTGTGTATAAATTTCAAAATTGTTCGGACATTTGTATATTTTTGTCCTGGAATTTTGCAGTTTCAAATGTTTAAGACACAATTTCTGGTCTTTAGTCGTATCTAACAACGAGATGCCATTGGGTAATGTTGTTTACGCTATTTCATGCAATGAATGTCCGATGTTATACAGAAACACAAAATTATAGCTACACTATACAAATTAGGGCTAATATTAGGATGACAAGCTAATAACAATTTTTGATAACAATTTTTGATATTTGAGAATTGTGATCAATTGTTATTGTAAATTTTTTTTAAAGTCTATACTCAATGAGCGAACAGAATTCAAATCGGAATTCCAAAATACTAATTTGAATATGGTGTAAGTGCGCCTATACGCCTTTGTGAGGAATTCATTTTCTTAAGACGATTATTCAAAAGAATTAGCGGTTAATAAATTTAGTGTATACCAATTAACTTAGCGTTTTAAAATTTCGCATTAAAAGTTAAGTTCAGAAACATCAAAGATTGGGAAGTTTTATAAAAGAATGTATTTATAGATTTACTTCAGTTGGCAAAATATTTCTAACCTGAAATCTAAAAACACATCTTAAATCTTATAGAAATAAAAATTCTTTAAAAAATTTTTGGACTAATAGGTATCTGCTTTTTAGTTTTGTTCTTTATACTTCTACATATATGGCTTCAGAATCACAAAATTCTTCGGATTTTATAAAATTCATAGTATATCATCGTTAACAATGCGACGACATAATTTGTACTTAGTCTCATTATTTGCGATGAAATTTGTACTCTGTCGAGGAGGTAACCACGAGATACAGGTGGGTTGGCTCAAAAAGCCTGAGCTGAGACTTCAAGGGGATTGGCTTAATTAAAAGCGTCTTATATTTCTTAATTAAGCAAAACTTACAAAGTCTAACTTATACGCTCACGGTTTAGTACGTTAAGGCATATGTGCACCTACCGACGTCGTCCGGGACGGGCCTGTTGTCTATGGGCAATAATTCTCACTATGCTGCAAACTACTGAAAAAGCGTTTTAGCCCCGGGGGGTGCGGGTGCGGATAGTGGAGCTCTTTACACCGAACAGGAAGTAAGACTGAGATTCTGGAATCTCGCTTAATAATGTTTTGTACTCTGAGCGTGCTTATTTCACGTGCATTCGTTCTATTTTACACGTTTCAGCTCGAACAGCGTTTGATTCGTATAATTAGAGATTCCTCGATTTAATTGGAATAACTAGATATTTTCGATGTTGCTGTACTCTATAGTCTATACCATTCAACATATACTATGTAGAATTCGCTTTTGTATCCGTCGTTGTTCAATCCGAATTTTGTCTTTATATGAAGCTATCACAGGGTGTCGCATTGCTGAATTTAATGAATCTTGGAGTGTCGGCTTTTTATTAAGTTTGTCGGCATCCAGGGAAGGGTGGGTTTTTAAATTTAATTGGGAAGTCGGGCTGGGTATTCCATTTTCCAATTAGGGAAGGATTGTGGTGTGGTACAGGTCGGCATATTGCACCCAATTGGATAGCTGGCTTTTATGGTTGACCCTAAGTCGAGTGGGGTTCATTTGGTGGCTTTAAGATGGGAATTTTGGTTTCATTCATTAAAATTTCTCCGCTATTAATGTATGCTCATGTGTGGCACGTCTCTAAGATATTTCATCTTGCATTTAAGTGCTAAGAAGCAAATTGGATTTTATGGAGAGAAGTATTACGATCAAAGTTTTAATGGTAATGAAAAATTAATTTATGCGCAATTCAAACAAAACAACAATTCAGAGGAAATTTTAGTATAGTTGGAAGTTTGTATGATATCACTTCATTATTAGCTTCATATAGAAGTTTTTAATATGGTATCAAATATAAATCTGTTTACAGCACTCTAATACAACATAAAAGAGATAGAATTATGAATTTGGGTCTTTCGTTTTATTCCCATGCTCAGGCAAATTATACCATATATTTGTATGTAGCATTGAAATTGACAAAGAAACATAAAAAGATGACATACCTATGGTTTTTTCACATCAATTATATAATCTATAATAGTCGCCTACCTCCATTATCCACCATCCTAAATCCATCCACTCCCGAACTTTCCTTGTTAACTAAACTGATGCATATCAAATAATAGAATTAGTTTTGAACGAAATTTATTGTAAAATACACACCATTTTAGAGGTTTAAAAATTGGAAATACACAAATCAAATGTAACATATGAAAAAAAATAATAAAATAAAATTTGAAGATAAGAAATGGGAAATGAACAATTTTAAATCAGGTGCTCTTCGTACGATTTTGTGAATGAGCTACCAGCTAATTTCGTGTTGAATAGAGTTAATTTTGATTGTTAAAATTTGGCTTTATATTGTATTAATTTGTTAATTAGTTTTGTAATTTTGATAGGTGCGTAATTTTGACCGTGCTTTGAGTACGCGTGATTTTATTTCATGTATTAAGTTGACTTTTGTACACAAGTAAATAAATAAGTAAATAAATAAATAAATAAATAAATAAATAAATAATAATCTATAATAGAATAAAGCTTGCGATTCGTTAGACCTTTTAAAAACTAACAAATCTGGCTTTCGTGAATGACATACTTTGTAATTTACACTTATTATTTTAATAAATAGAACGATGGATTTGATCGAAAAATTTCATTCTTTTTACTTTATAACAGTTCTAATGTTGAAGGTTTAGGCTTTTAAGTCTTATCATAAAGTTTATTTTTAATTTTGTATGTGTAATACTTTCATAAATAAAAAATTCGATTGAATTTTACTGTGTTAGTATAGTTTTTTCATCTAGCTACATTCTTTCAATGGTCGTTTTGAAAAGGCTAAATGTTAGAAATTAATAAACTTGGTTTATTAAATCCTTGCTAAAAGAAAATAGTTTATTTTATACATATGTATGTACCTGTCCAAAAATTACATATCACAGGTGCTTATACTTGTCGATGTAAAATTATAAATTGCATTTAATCGCATATAAAACAGAATCGAGATAGTTTTCACGATCAATTTATTATCCTTAAAAGGTATCTCTTTATTTAAATTTTATTTTCCCAAATTCCCATCCCATTTAGGCGAATTCGACAGCCAATAAAGAAAATTCCCAAAGTGACTAAATATTTCACAGATATCGTACAACATGCTAAAATGTTTCCCTGTTGGTCGATTCACTTTAACCACAAAAATCGCGCATATATCACTTGAGGTATTTTTATTATGCGATAAAGCAAGGGTGTAATGTGAAATGGTTATGTAGCCGTAGCCTTAAAGCAGAATGCACTTTCCATTCAACCCTTTCGCCCCTTTATCCAGATGAGCAAGACTTGTGCACATGTTTCGCTTGTCCTTTCTCTAGGATGGGTTATTTTTTTGTGTAGTGTAGTGTAACCCTCCCTCCACATCCACTTCCTATCACATGTAACAACTTCTCTCTAAACCCTACTTATGAAGCTATTCAGAATTTTTGAAACAGTTGCCAAATCGAAAACCCATATACCATTTAGGGGTGGGGATGAGTAAAGTTAGTGGCTGAAGGCTCGCTCGCTTGAAGCCCCAAAAGATTTTGTCTTGTTATGCTGCGAGACAAGCCCACAGTATAGCATAGCATAGCATAGATTCTGACTGGGGGCTTAAGAGGGAATTTCGACCCATAAAGCATTTTTTTTTATCATGTTTTACTGTGGTGGAGCTGGTGAAACTTGCACGGCAGTGGGGGGATCGATATCCTCTAAAACTCTCATTTACAATTTTGGCTCTCGACCATACCCGAAAAGGAAGGTTGCACTTGGTCAGACAAAAGATATAAATTGTCCTACATTGGCGGTTTAGTTTTTTTTCGTCCAAAATATGCAGAAAATGCATTCATTTCGTGCATTTCTACCTTCCAACTCTCCACCATTCTCATTCTTTCCAATAACTTCAGTTTACAGGGTGAGGGCATTTATTTTTTAGTTGAACAAGTACCCTAACACCCACATGCCCTTCTGCGAATCCTATATGCCCGATATTTTTCACTAGCGTGCCATTAGACTCCGATCGAATTGGAAAATTTTTCGTGTTCCATCATCAATAAAGCTAGAGGGTGGGCCCAACGGGAATGTGGCACGTAAATAGCCACCCTGTAGCCACGTCCTCCGGGCGTACATTTTTGGGGGCGGCGGGGCTCGATTTTGTGGACTGTAAGTTCGTTGTGTCCTCCTATCAACGAAAATTGAAAACTATTAGCATGGACAGTGGTGTGATTATAATTCATTTTTGCTTAAAATTGAAACGAAATTTTGCGATATTTTGGCCGGCATTCGCCCGGGAAAAGGAATTATTTCCGGGGACTTGTTCCAAGAGGCATCATAACTTTTATTGGCAGAGACAGTTCTCTATCGGAATATTTACATAGAGCAAACATCGTTTCGAGTAGGTGGGGACAGTGTTTTTGAATGTTGATTTTGAGCCTCGTTTTTGTTGACACTATATATTTTTTTCTTTTTAATATACGTGGACGAGCGCTAGTTTCGAAAAATATTTCTGCTTGTATGAAAATGCTTCGTACAATATCCGTTTTGATTGGTTTTACTTTTGATGTAATATTTTTAAATATTGAAGTTTTAATACTTTTTGATTGATTCATCATTTAATTTATTTTGTGAGCTTTCAGCGGAATTGCACGTTTTGTTACTACATACATTGAATTGATTACATAGGTCTGTCTGGTAACTTTGAGTAAAATTTTCTTTGGTAAAAATCTAGTAGGTAAGATCTTTCATATGGTAGGGGGGATAAATATCAAAAGTTACCAGACTACTTCTACTAAAAATTGGGTAAAATCTAAAAGAATTGCTTGTGTGCGTAAACCGTCATATTTTGACAAATTCTTATTTATTTGAAATGTCTTTCAATCACTTAACAAAACCCAGAAATGCCCAAAAACTGCCTTAAACTCACTTAAAACTTTAGCATGCTTTAGTGAATCGAAAGTAGCACGAATGTCGACAAGAACAGATTACAGCAGACAATTTACAAGCAATCGGTGATTTTACCCAATTTACTCGATTTCTTTAGCTTGAGTAAAATCTGGTAAAATTGGTTAGAAGTGAAGGGCTGTCAAGTGGTCAATTTTTACCCTCCTTGGAGTTAACAGACAGCTAAGTAAAAACTTTGTTAGTTAACAGACAGACAGAGAAAACAATTGAAGAATAATACTTAATAAATGTTTAATGTTACTCTTAGGTTATTATGATTATTTTCTTTTGCAACTGAGTATTACCAAATTTTTAAAATTATACATATACTATCTAATGTCTAACAAGCTGACTCTCTACTTTAGATTTTGAAAGTACTTTCTTAAGTAAGTTGCGTAAAAATCTTAGAATAATATAAATTGTATAGAAAATAGCGATATCTTCCGCTTTTAGTGATATTAAATAGCATGTATTTATAGGTTCATTCTTTGGACTGATTTTCAAATATGCATTTCACTTCATTTTACATTTTTCTTTAATAAACTTTTAAACAGGATTGGGTCTTCTAATTATGTTATCATAAATAAATTAAACTGGAAAGAATAATAGTGTAAATGTCGGGAACCAAAGATTTATATTACTTTCGTGTATTTTTTGAGCATTATTAAATTTTTATGTTTATTTAACAGCAAACAAAGAGAAAGAATTTCCTAAAAACTATAAAAATTGTAAAAGTGTAAATAATATCATAGGATGATTAGATACAGTTTGAAATAAGCAAAAACCATAAGCCATATCTCACTGATTATATTGCGGCTTTAAATCAAGCGGCGCAGCTCATACAATCTTTGGCATCGTTTTAGTATCCGATATTTACTGAAATGTACTTCAAGGATGTGAACGTAGAAGAACTAGAGTCGTAATGTCTTCATTTACAGCAATATTTAAAAAACTATGATGACCCACGCAATGAAATAAATGTCCCAGATTTGTATAGTCTACTGCGCGTGGAATAGTATATTGTGCAACAAGGGCGTAAAGTAGCCGTTTGCGCATGCTGGCAGCAATAAACGCACGAGCGAAGCGAGTTTGTTTAGCTGCCAGCGTAAGCAATCGGCTACGCACCGCCCGAGTTGCACAATAAAGCACTAGTGGATAATAAGCCACTTTACAACCGGAAAGGCGTGCGTTTTAGTGGCACTTTTCCCTCACGCGTGTGGAAACAAATTGAAGATACTTTTCCAAATGTTGCAATAACTACAGTGGTGAACGCTCATTTAGCAAACTGACTAGAATTAAAAACGAGCTGAGGGGTACCATCTATCAAGATAGATTAAATATAAATACTCTATCTTTGATCAGCATCGAATGTGACATATTAATCCCTTGTAGCCAAAGTTCTTAAAAATGTCTAAATATCAGCTGTTTTTATAGGTTTCCAAAAATAATAAAACTTCAAACGCGATTATCTCAGAATAGTCTTTTTCAAAAAACGCCTTTACGGTGGACACGATTTCTCAAAATCTAGTACATCGATCATCACCAACAAGCCAATAGAATATATTAACCTAATCTTTTTCAAATTTTGATTTTCGATGAGCTGTTCCCGAATTAACATGGCCACCGCAACTGATGCTCAAAACAAGGCACTTCCGGAAAACAGCTGCAGTTCCGCCATTTTGAAATACTTTTTTATGAAAATTTTTTTTGCAAGTACTTGAAAACATGTACTAATCGAAAGTGTTAATTGGTTTCAATTAAATATTTACTATGCTGCTCACCACAAGTGGCTATAACAATTTCTTATTTCCGATTTTTTTAAATCTTTCATCATATTTGAATAGCTCCTTTGTATTGTTGCCTATCATTTAGAAATCATTAAATCAAAAACTCCAGCGAAATTACTTACTTCTACTACTTGTTTGATGTCTCTGTGATCGTGCGATGTCTCTCTTTGTAGGTAAGCTGTATTTTTTTTTTTTACATAATCACCGACTTTCTTATAGCTGAGGGCCCCCAAATGGAAAGTGCCCAAAGCCTCCACATGGTTAAAAATGGCCCTCCTTTTAAATGTTTTAATTATTCATAACACTTCCATTGTATGTCTTTTGTTTTTAGATGGGGATTGAATAAAAAGTATTGAGGTCTATATATCTATATCCTTCTGAATGAAGTTGATATAATTGATATACATTAGCAAAACATAGGATTTTAACCCTCAACTCTTTCTGTCTTCTGTTCATCTTTTTAAGGATCTCTTACAAAAATTGTTTTTCCTAAAATCTGTTAAAAGAGATAATATTTTCCATCAATAAAAATTCCCATGTAAAGTTATTTTGAGTAAGTAACCTCCTTCCCTTGTCTTTCGATATAAATCACCTTAACCCATCTGGGGCCAATAAATCAACACCGAGAATTGAGACAAAAGTCCGCTGATAGCGAAATCTTTCCACATCGTTACGACAGCAGCTGATAAGAAATTGACATATATCAAAACATTAATCTGAGACGAAAACAACAGCCACCAGCTCGCATAGTCGCATCCGGGGTCCTGAGACTCTAGTAATGTTTTCCATTATAATTTTTTTCCTTCCTCCCTTTTATCGATGGGCCCACATCTCGACAAAGGAGCGCCCTGGCGCGTCCCGACGCCATCGAGTGTATGCTGAAAGAAGCTACGGTGGGTATATTTTTTTTTTGGGGTTTTTGGGAGCTCGGGTGGGTCCCAGCCACATGGAAAAGCTATTTGATATGGTTTCTGCTCAACATCCCCAACATCGCAAACACTTAACATATCCTTGACAAATCCACAAGCTCGACGATTTCATATCACCCATAAATGGGCCACCCACCCCCTGGAGCATTCACGCCGCAAAGGAGGTCGCTTTTTTTCGATAAATATTTGATTAACCATGTCAAATGGGGTGTGAATTTTTTATGTGACTTTTTCCGCAACAGATTTACTCTAACGTGGCTTAACAACTCGGGCAGTTATACCGATTGACTGATAAGGGAACGCCACATCGCCATTTACGCCAAGAAAGGAGGTGAATGAAAAGAAAATCTACGCCATTGGCTTCAATGTGTTTTCTGGATGTATCCGCAAAAATAAGAAAAACTACGGAAGAAATTCCTAAGGAAAGTGCGGAATGGGGCTGAGAAACACTTCGCCTCGGGTCCCATGTAATCTTTTTCTATTTATGTATATAAAAATTAAGGCCCTGATTGACTGATGGACGTACCAACGCCCAGCTTCAACCACCCGAAGCCAGAAGTTAAAAAAGGTCAGTACCTATAGTATCAGATCAGAACCCATTCAAAATGCGCTCGATTGGAAAATTGAGTTTTCTATGAATTTGAATTCTTGTTTATTTTAACATAAGGGGACTTTTTATATCATACCTATTTTAGAAATATACTAATCGATTGATACAGCTAATTTTCGTTTAACCCACAGGAATTATCATCATCGGATTCGCAAAAGTTTTTTGGGTATGTATTAAATTGATACCCCCTCATTAAGAGTCTAACTTTACACTAAAACAAAAGTAACAAATTATTATCCCGAATATTGTTATATTTATTTATTTCCAACAATCTGGACAAAATTTGTGATAAAATATATAACACACGAAAAATCTGCTCCAAAGAAAGTTACCGATCTAGTTTTACATGAACTACTTTAATAACTTGTTTCATTACTTTTCGTTATTTAATTTAAAATTAAATTGAATCCCAAAGGGTGATGGATATGACCAATGACGACAAGCGATATATCATCGGAAAGGTTTTTTCACATTCTATGTACAACTTTTACTATGGCGAAAAATCCCAAATCTCTGTGGGATAAAAGTTATTGCTACAAAAAGACAGTCTTGCAAAAATTGCACATTCACATTAATATATTACTTTTACCCCGCTTTGTACGTTATCCTCCTACGACTACGACCCTTGGTTTTGTTATCCGAATCTTTGAACTGTTACGTGTTTTACTTCGGCTAGGTTAATCATGGGAAAAGCTATAGCTAAATAAAACCATACTTCATTAATAAGAATAATAATATTTTCATTATACGTCTGAATGGGTATTAAGATAATTAGCAATGTTTTTTAACGTCTTATTATATAAATATACATGAGTAAACAACCAAATCTTGAAATATTGTTAAAAAAAACAGCATATAAATGCTTCTCAAACCTCAGGTTGATCGAACCAGGTCCATTAAGTTCGCCACTGGATTGGTTAATGTCTTTTTACACCAAGAGCACAAAGCCAAAGGTCGTAGTCGTAGGAGGATAACGTACAAAGCGGGGCAAAAGTAATACCATAATGTGAATGTGTAATTTTTGCAAGACTGTTTTTACGTAGCGATAACTTTTTTCCCACAGGGATTTGGGATTTTCCGCCATAGTAAAAGTTGTAGATCGTGAAAAAACCTTTCCAATGATATATCGCTTCTCGTTATTGGTTCCTAGGCTGGGGTCCATATATTTCTGCTCATCCTCATTTGAATTGAATATTTCATTTTACAAGTTGTTACGTATCACACCAGGATTTTAAAATTTACGCAAACCCTATAAAATTACAAGATTTATACGTTTATACTATAAATATAATGTAAAGAAGAAAGTTTTGGATTAAGTTTCTAACGCAAAGTTAATATATAAATTAATCAGTAATTTGATGTTACGTACGATAACTATAATGAAAAATTTTTCATCTGAAACCGATTATGAAAAAAAACGCACAATATGAAGCTTTATTAATTTTTAAAAAAATTCAAAAGTATATCAAAAATGGTTGGTTTTTACATTGAAATTAAATATTTTGTAAAAATCCTACATGTTCCAGTATTTTAGTTTCAGAATAGTTTATTATAAGTTCGTAGTGTAGTAGTAATATCAAAATGGTAATAGAATATTCATGCATACATGATTCGACTAGTTGTTACTTAAAAAAAACTTTTGTGATAAAACGAATTTCTGGTTTATATTACAGTCATAAGTCTATATATTTAAAAAAAAATCATTTCTACTTCCGTTTTTATGAAAGGTTTCGTTAAATATAGTACTAAATAGTTAAAGATAGTAAAATTGTCGCGGTCTCTAAATAAAAATAATATCAACATTATCAATGTATTTTTGTAATCGAAGTGGCAATTACTGTTCTTTACTCATATATTGACTATATTATATATGTATATGTATTGTATACAATAAAATAAATATATGTATATAATTAAATCTTAAGAAAAAAGTTAACTTCGATTCATTTAAACTGAGTATTGAACATATAGTTATGTATAATTCTACGCTATTTAAGAAACACTTTCCGCTTTAAAGTATTAAGTAAAATTGTGTACGTCAACGAGTTTTTTCATATAGCAAACAAAAATGTATTTGTAAAACCGGGATAAATAGAGCTGAGCTAATATTTGCAAAATTCCGACATACTCCAGTGTATCTTTTCCTTCCTAGATTAATTTTAATATCAGGAAGAGTATCGATTACTTCGGAAATGGGATATTAGAGACTGTTCCTTGGCAGAAGTAATGGCTGCTTGGATTCAACGAACTTTGTGGGTCGAAGGACGGTAAGACGCTCTCTAGACTTTGGGTGCTTTTGGATTTCCGTTGCTTGGGAAATTGGGAATTTGGCTATATTAGATAAATTAGGGTAAAACAAGTAAATATGAAAGTACATACATATGTACATGTGGGCGAAACTAAAATCTAGGAGTGGAATCGTCTCGCTTCTATACCAGCCCCAAGTTTATTAATTTTTCATATAACTAAACACTGCTCAAGACGAAGATGGTCCACTGTACCTTGAAGGATAATCTGATTTCTCAGAGAATAAAGACCCGAAAAATGAAAGTCAGCAGATGTGCTTACATATGGAAACTGGATAACCTTGGGGTACACACGTGTAACTTTGTCCCTCAGATATACCTACATGTTACCAAGAAACAGAAATCCTATAATGATCTCCTTAAAAACGAGAAGATTATTCTTTACAGGACTTTAAGATATTGATTCGTTTTAACCTAGGATAACCTTTTCCTTCTGGTCGAACTCATTAAATGTTAAAAGAAATTGCATGATACACATACAAATGTAATATATAAAGTGATTTCATTCGGTTGTCAGTATTTTAAAACAATTTGATATTAAGGGTGTCGTCTAGTTGTTGACTTTCAAAATACTTATATATTTTTTTTGTTTTTTACATTTGTTGTAAGTATATCTAAAAGTAGATAAGGACGGCATTTTGTAAGGTGCGGACATTGCTGATTAAGTTAAGTTTTCATCAAAAAAATTTAAACGCGTTTTTCTCAAAACAACGTTTTTTCGGACGACCCCACGATTTCTCCGGAACTCGTGGACCGATCCTTCTGAAATTGTAACCACATCTTCTACACATAAGTAGGTATTCACAAAATGGACTATTATCATGTTAAAGTTTAAATATTTACTATATTTTTTTACAAAATCTACGAAAAACAAAAACATTTTAATCAATATTTTTGGTTTTTGTTATGAAAAATTAACAAAATTTGTCAAAAATTAATATCCATATTTGATTTTGTAGCCATTATAATACCGAATCTGAAACACTTTGGTTTTTTAGTTTCAGATTAATTGTTGCCGAGATATTGTGCAGGAGCCGATCTGCCTCCAAATTATGGCGTAACGTTCAACTACGGACTTTGTATACAAAAATTGAAAAATATGAATAAAAAAAAAAAATTTGTTTTGGTATTTTAAAACTTCATACCTAACAATTTTTGTATCCATATCTTCCATAGCATGCTCAAAAAAAATCCCGAAAACAGACTATTTTTTTAGCCTGCGAACTAGACTACACCCTTAATAAAGTTAAGTTAGGGATATTTTGTGTTGCTGTATTGAGTGTATAAATTGTATTGATATTATAATAATTATTTCTATGCGAATGATCATCAGAGTTTAAATTTAAAATAATAATGTATAAATAAAACTAATGTAGTATAATTAGTTATAAAACTTAAATTCAAATTTTAAGTAGTACAAATTCGCTTTTTCAAAGACTCTGTTAAACAACAGGCACTCGATTATGTTTACAAAGACTAATTGATTATTTAATTAATTAATAATTAATCTGAATAGTTTGTTTGCATTAAACTTATAGACTTTTTAAATATAATAATGATGTTTTTGGAAAAAAAAGAATAAAAATCTATGTACTAATCAATTTGTATTGTTGAGGTGTTGATTATTTTTCAACACAAGGATTGATTTTATTTTAATCTCATTCATATGAAAAACGATGAAGTAAGAGTGATTGCTATGTTTTTGAATTTTTGTTTTTTATTTGTCCAAAACGCAACCTCATACATAGACTTACGTTACAATATCAAGCCTTGTGGGGGTTCAATTTATCACAATTTATCCAATTATCCCACATACGAACGCTGGACTCTCATGTGTGGCAAACGATAAGCATACAACTTCCTGTATGAACTTATTTTTCTCGTCTCTGCCCCAAATAAAGAATAGGTCAATGGATCTGGATTTAGGCGAAAATTAAATTTATACGCATATACGTATAATACTATATATATAAATAAATGCCCATTCTATTCACCACTGGGAATTTCACTACGACATCATGGCACAGGCTTTGTATCCCATTAACCTCAGATTTATCCAACATCTGTTGATTCATCCATAGGATTAAGTTATCTTCGGGGTAATTATTTAACCACTTAGCCAGAGGGAGGTTATGTTTCTAGGTGGATATCTCCGCTGTTGTGATGGGATTTCTTTTATAGATAATCACAATATTTTATGCACAGCAAGGAAGAAATGTTGATGCGTAAAAATAAGATAATCAAGGAAATTTTATCAATTTTAAGAAAAAACGAAAAATTTGGTACTGCGTCGTAATTAGATGAAGTATAATTTAGGATACTTAACCTTGAGTTTGGATTGTTGAAGAGAATGTTAACTGTCATTGGATCTCTCAGTTTGACCTACATAATTTTGTTTTTATAGTCATGGAATTTGTAATTTGAAAGTGAAAAAGAAATAACATCTTTTCTATTTATAAAGTATATTGATGTTGTTTGAGTTCTTTAGAGCGTACCTAATTCAATTTTATTTTTGTAATAAAAAACATCGTCTTGTTTAATTTAATGCGTTTAGAATTTTCAAAGTAAAGTTAAAAGTAAGTACCTATTAGGCTGTGTGCGAATTCTAGTGAAATAATATCATTTCGTTTTTGAAAACAAAGTAGCTGCGAAATGACGCATCTGAAAGCAATCATTTCAGAGACAGAATTCTTCAATTCATTAATACTTAGCAAATGGAAGAAAATGCTTGGTAAAAAAAAATTATGCTTATCTTCAGTTATCTCAATATCTGAATATATGTATAACCTATGCCTTTTATTATAATAATTATTATTAAACCGAACAAAACTCAATTATTTTGTCATTCAATAGCTAGTTTCATTTCAAGTGATTGAAATTAATTTCGAAAATCAATTGTCACCCGACCATAAGTTTAGTTTTAACACGAACAATTTCTTTTGAATAGTATGAACTGCTATAGACTATACATATACATATAGTATAATATATAAAACTCTGCTATCAATGTTGTTAATGTGCTAATCAAAGTGTTGATATTGTATAAATAAATTATATGCAATCGAATAGCTAATATTAATTTTAAAACATTTCATAATTAAGCATGCTATTGAAGTAATTAGTTTAGTATCAAAATATGTATCAGTACTTGTTATATACATATATTCTTTGTTCCGCGAAAAATTTTTCGACTATAGACATGATAAATTAAGATTCTGCAAACAACAAATAACTGCCATCAGTAACTGATCTTAAAAAAATTACTCATAGGTACTTTAAACAAAATTTAAGAATTTTATTTTCAAAGATACGAATTGTTAAGAATTCAATCCACGAAATGGAATCATTAAAAATTTCTCATTGAAACACAAGAGGTTCCTTGATTTTTCTTTCATCTTCCCGCTAAATAAATTATACACATAACACCGCAGAGAATTTGGGGACCTGCCTCCCAAAATACTTGGTAAAAGAAAGGTAGAAAGGGAAGGAACTGAAAGACTTTCTCCAAAATTCAATTCGTTGCTGTCAACATTTTGCGTAATAAGCTGCCACTCAAAGGAACAATTAAATCAGAGAAAGTACAAAGTCAAGGAATTTTCATATCCTTCCCGGTGATCCTTTTCAGAACTTGATCCAATCAAATTTCATTAAGTAGATGCTTAGGAGGTTTTACGGCAAATACCCGTCCCAGCTAGCCCCGAGGCCCGCCGACAGTCCCACCCCCGCATAGTAAACATAGAACATCAAAAAGCCTACTGAATAAAACTGAAACCGCTCCACCACACATTATTACGAAACCCAGAAGCTGTATATCAATATTTGGGCTAATAAGGACGTCCTACGTCTCTTCTACGGTATGTGGCCGCTTTAATGAATTCCCAGGGTTTCGGCGGGTTCTACGGGAGGATGGAAGCACCACCCACCGTAGAGAATTATTAGAAGCGATTAGGTCCTTTGAACGGTTCCATTCAGCCGGCGTAATTAGGCCGAAAGTTTTCAGAAAAAATAAAAGTTTTTAGTCCAACCCTCCAGAGGGGTCCGTCGTCGTCGTCGTCGTCTATACACGTTAAAGTGAAAACCGTGTCCTTCTGGATTTCCTTAAATTAAGTCAGAGGGATTACAGTCCCCGTCCTCCCCCCGTGGACGCACTTAATTACTATCCAACCTGACAGTCTGTGGCTATGATGCCCCGTGCCTGGTGCCTCCGATGGATCGTTTCAGATGGTGTTTCACATTAGAGAAAGACAGAGTTCAGTGCCAAGGCACAGGCTGACGTCTTAGGTTAATCCAGTTCAATTTGCATAAAATTTACATTCACCACCGAAATAAATTTTCCCCTTAAAATTCGTGATTTCGAAAACAAAGCACGTTATGTAAGTTTAGAGATGATGTTAGCACAAGGAAAAAATAACAAAAAAAAACAAAAGAGGAAGCGTTCCGGTGTCAGCACTGCATAATTTTAATAGACGAATAATTTAATCCGTCGTTGTCACGAAAAGACTAAAATAAAAATTAAAATAAAATAAATTTGAAAAAAATTTAAACATTTTCGAAAAATTTTAAATTATAACTTCGAAAATTAAAAATATTTCGATAATTTAAAAAATTTTCGAAAATTTTTAATATTTATAATATTAATAAAAACAATCACACAACCTTGAAATATCTTTCACAAAATCCACAATATTTATGTTATAGCACAAATTTATAGAAGGTGTTGACTATCCAAAAACGGCGTATTTCACGTTAAAAAAAAACACATATATATGTTTCCGAAGTTCGGGGACAATCAACAGATTCGCGTACGATCCGGCTGACGACTTAAGTCGACACTGAGAAAATAGAAAATTCGCAGCATCCCTAGGCGATGGAGGGCCACCAACTAACTGAGGAACGGGCCCTAAGTCAGCCTAATCCGCACATCTCTTTCCGATAAAGAGCGACTTTCTTTAGTTTGGCGGAATCGTCCGTGAGGCTTAAGGTTACCGCTTAAACTGAAAAATTAAAGGAAACACTCGTTGCTTCATGTGCCGCCGATATCAACCACCATTGAGGGATGCTTTTTGCTCCTCAGTGGTGTTTTTGTTGCTGTTGTTGTTGGTGGCCCGACGGCCGTGCCTCAAACACCTTGTCTCCTGCAGTGTGGCATAAACCAGGCCCCCCTCCACCCGCAGGAGCGGCGGGGCATAGTACGACATCTCTGAATCGTTGAAATTTCATCAACAATTTCATCCTGCTGCTCCAGGAGGAGAGGAGAAACCGCGCGGCTGCGCAGGACGTTTTCGACCAGAAATCCAGGACCTGCCGCCGCCGTCCTTCAGGGGTTGCGAACGCTACAGTTCAGGGAGTAGCAGCGCCGGGGCACATCCTTAACGGGGAGCCTGGAATAAGGGTTGATCAGCAGGAGCATGGAACGGGAAAGGCACCCTTTGTAGAGGACGTTGCTCTTGGAGTCACCCAGCTCCGCCGGGACTCAAAAGGACTCTTGTTCAGTGATAGAATTTGGATTATAAGCAGATGACGGGGCTGGGTGGCCTGGGCAACATCACGTTGAAGATGCGTTCACCTACTCATTCCCACCATCAGTGGCGTAGAAAGGTTGACCGACCTGAACGCTGAACTAGACCTCCCACAAAATACCCAAAATACCGCGATAGTCGAACTATAAATCCTACACAGATTATTAAAATATAATTAAAGTTAAAAAACCTAAAACCCGACCACGAAAACAACGAACTGAAAAGTATGAAACAAGAAAATATTCTTGTGTGAAACCACTGCTTGAATTTGTCCTCTTCTAGACTAAGGGAATTTAGTGTTCTGAAAAACTATTTAGTAATTCGCCGTTTAAAGAGACAATTGACTGAATTCAAATCGACACATTATGTACAGGTACGGTAATGTTCAGAGTATCTAGCTGTGGTCGCATGCCGTAACCCCTAATAACGTAGGTATTTATGAGTGCCTATACCTAAATAAATATTTTAATCTTACGGCATGCCACCACGGTTATACTCTGAACATGACCATATATTTTTTTAATACATAACTGAATTTGAAAATGTTGTCTTTTATTTTATCACTTTTTGTAAGATTCTAATATTTTAAATCTATTATATGGTAGAAAAGCGAAAGTTTATTTGTGTGTTTGGTACGAATGGACTCCTACACCGTTCAACCGATTATCCTGAAAGTTTTATCACGTATTATTGAAATTACACGAAGTACACTAGGCCATTTTATAATCTACCAGAATTTATGATTTTAAGATGACGTACTGTAAAACTTTGAAGTTTGATCGATTTTCACCAAACTTTTTACTTGGGGGTTTTCGGGTTCACTGATTTCAATCTGACTGTCAGTATTTACAAGTTCAAGATGACGGAGTTTCGAATAAAGTTTATACCAAACCTGGTATTTGGGGTTTTCGGGGTCGCTGATATCAATTCGGCTGAAAGAAGTTACGAATTAAAGATAGTGGACGGTCAAATTTTGAAGTTTACGCGATTTCCACCAAATTTGCTACTGGGGGTTTTCGGGGTCACTAAAAAAACTAAAAATATTGCTTATCCACACGCGTTACAATAAATATCTATAAAATTCATTTTTGCTTATTTAAACAATCAATTAGTCAACTAAAAGGGACATATTTTTTTTTTGTCGAGACGAAGCAACGCACACCGAGAATTCGCTAGTAAGTTATATAACTTATAAATTATCAAACTCCTAGATTATTTTCATAAGTTTGTAAAAGTTACAATTTAAAAAAAAAAATTATATCCTAAAGATGTCAAAATAACAGAATAGCACTAACTGGATATACAGTGGACCCGCGGTAATCCGACAAACGTTTTGCAGGGCGGTATCGGACTATCGAATTTGTCGGATTATAGAGTACTACCACAGACCCCCGGAATGTTTTTAAAAAGAGTACCTTGTAATCCGACAAATTACAAATTAAAGTGATAAGATTCTATCTGATATACATATAATAACTAAACTTATTTGCGTTAGGAGATGATTATGTGCAAACAAATGTACTAAAAACGTACAGTCAGTAGTTGACACGAAGTTTTTAATCTTCTCGTACTACTTTTCATTCATTCATTGCGATTTAAGCGGTCCAAAATATCAGTTTTTTCTTTAATTGTCAATGTTTTGTGCTTTCGCTTTTGGGCTTGTGAAGACATTACTAGGTATGCATATGTGATACACAATTAATGAACAGTAAACAATGGACGTACGCTAGGCATGCTATGTATCAAAATTCAAACTGAGACAACACGCGTCGAGCACCTGTTCAATTATGCATTACATATATGTATGTATGCACATACTAGTAAAGATTTGCCGAAATAAATTTTATGTTCGGTGATAAGCATGTCGGATTACAAGGGGCGCCGGATTAGACAGGGGCTGGACTAACGGGGGTCCACTGTAATTAACAAAGATATAGACTATATTTTCTGAAAAAATCAGATTTTTATTTCACCTCCACATGGGTTTTTTGAGGATCAAAGTTGAGTATTTCTTAAAATTATCAATTTTCACAATTTTGTTGGTAGAAGAAATAATGTCATGGAATCAGAAGAGTTAGTACTTTTCACAAGCTTTTATTTAGTTTCACCTGTCCCGGTGTCTGTAATGGAATCTTGCAGGTTAAATTTGACCGACTTCCCGGTTTCCGATTGAGCTGAAATTTTGCATGCAAATGTATATCGTGTGACAATGCAATATTATGATGACATGGAGCATCAAAAGCTTGTTTTTAAAAACGTTTTTTTTTTTTTGCATATTGCTTGTTTTATAAGAAAACTCAATCTTTAATGTGCTACTGGGTTGACACAGGGTCCAATCGAAAATCGTAAAAATGAGAATAAATTTCGGAAATTTCATATGGTCACCTTTTGTTCCTAATTGTTCCAGTTCAGTTTTATTTTATAAAATGAAATGCACATTTACTACCCTATTAAACAAAGCATCAATCATTTCGATACCTATACGAAGGAAAAAACTAGAGAACTCATTATGTACAAGTATGAAATTGACCCAATTACAGAAGTTATACAATAAAAAAATAAAATAAATGGTGGTGGTATATCATTTCTGGCACCTAAAAGATTATTATTTTTAATTCAAATTTGTTGATTTCATATGCATTTTTTTATTTATTTAAACATCCTTTATTAGATATGCTTAGTACAATCTTATCATAATATAATTTCTTACTATTGCTGATAGTGTACTCAATTGTCACAATTCATTCATATAGGACGACTCTAAAATATTTGTTGGTTTAGTAACAAAATTATCACAACTCTCATAGTAATTCTAACTGTACTAAATTATTAAATATATACATATCTATAAACTAGTTAAAAATGACACAGCGGCAATTCTAGGTTTTTTTCTTTCATAAACTATTCTTGTTATAAAATTGAAAACATTTTAAATTAGTTAACTACATAAAATAAGTAAAAGTCAAAACGTTTCATAGATCTATATTAAAAAATAAAATAGTTAAAGACGATCAACCATGCGGGTGGAACAAAAATGGGACGGTGGGCTTCTAGTGTTAAGGAGTAGAGTCGGATTACTCTAGTTCTATTATTTTGAAATCAGGAAATCAAAAGAAACAAAATTATCCATAAAATCTAAACAAATTTGAATCTCGACATAAAACTTTTACAGAATATTTTTACGATTTAAAGCTATCAAAATCTAGAAAAAAACCAATTTCATCATTTAAACTGAACTGGTTCGTCTTAAAATTATTTTTTAGCTACGTTGCTACAACACCCACTCGTAAAGAATGCGTTCACCTATTCATTCCCCTTGATACCGCGTAAAAATATTTTATGGAATCACAGAGACCGTTTGAAGGTCCTTCCATCTCCGAGGATTATTGATACTGCAAAAGTAAACTTTGCACGTTTTTCCTCCACCCAGAGCGCCCTCTTTCCACAGCTTTAGGAGCTTTGGTATGGGTGAAAGGATATTCCCCGGATAGCTCGGTGCTCTTTCTTAATTAAGTGAACCGAGATGACCCTAAGATCAATACCGTGAAGCCGGGTGGTTACCCTGTAACTCTCATCGACGCGTCGAGCGAGTTAAAACGGCACAAAGGGACGAACATGTCCTTTGGAGCTGGGCAGGATCTCTTTTCTACTGCACCCACCCGGTGCGGGGAGCCCTTAAATAAGGTCAGACAGTTCATTGGTCACCCTGTGGACAAGGAAAGAAATTTCTTCCCTCATACAGTTCTTCGACCCACTCAACACTCGCGAGTAGTTTGTTAATTGCGTATCGTTAGTCTTTTTTTTCTAAATTTGCGAAAAAAAATTTACTGCCCTTCCAGTGAGGGATGGAACAGCAGACCTTGGGGTATTCAAATTATGCTGAAAAGCTTAACAAATCGCCTTCAATTTTTTGTATGTTTTTTCTTCATTTTTATTTTTTTTAACATCCCACTCTGGGGAGGAAATTTTTACTGTGAAAAGAAGTAATGAACCTCTCGTTAGTGCGAAGGATGAATTTGTGTAATTAAGATGGTGAGGATTGGGAAAAAAAAAGACTGTTGCAAATGTAATTGAATCACAGTTCTGAGAAGCCGATGCGGAGGGAATATTTCAAAGATGAAGGTAAAATTTGTTTTACTTAAACGAGGGAATAGATGCAACCTTAAGTCTTTATGTGGCAATTTGGGCTAAAAGTTAGCTTTGATGTTGAATTGAGTTTTTCTTTCAGTAATTTTTTTTTAGATGTCTTTCCATTGAAAATGTTTAAAAGTTTGTTTTTCACAAGAAATCTTGAAATTGTATGCTATTTTGTTTCATTAATATGTTTGTATGTCGGTCAAAGAAATAAGTATGAACAAATGGATACAAAATTATATGAATGGTTTTCGTATTCACTTAATAGTACCTAGCTTTAAGCCAAAATGTTCTGAATTGAGTTTATGATTCAAAAACAAGCTACTTTATTTGATCTTGTAATGCTCTATCAAGGTCATATTGGCTATAATTCGTATCCATATTGGCTATAGTTCGCGAATCAAATTTATATTAACTTATTTGTTTTATTTTATATTAAAAGATGTTCGCATGAGTACCTCACGGTTAAAAATTTTGGAGTGAAATCTAATATTTTTTGTACTGTATATATGACTTCACCAGAAAAATATTAAAAACTAATAAACTGTACATATTAAAACGAGAGATTTAACAATGCTGACCTTAGAACTAAGTACATAAAAAAATTAAATTTTAATTGATCAGGAGTATACTCCGAAATGCAAAAATTATTTAATCCGGTGCAGCTTTCAAAACCTGCGACCTGCGGGTTGGCGGGGCTCTAAACCCACCGAGTTACTTCATTTCGTTCCGATGCCTTTTTAGAAAGTTGATTTTCCTGTGATATTCCGACTTCACCGTGGCTACATTCGAACCTGGGTCCTCCGAAGTTGCGGAACGATGCTCTAGGGCTGAGCTATCATGACCCATCAACACATCTACGGTTTTACAGTTTATAAATAGCCTTCTGTGTAATCTGCGTATTTGTCACAAGATTTTCCTTCGCTTATACTTCACACTTCGAGTTTCAACCGGGCGAATATGTATAAGGACTGGCAATCGCTTTTACAGTTTTTTTTACAAAGCAATATATTGTATTAAAAATAAATACTAGAAAATTTTTACTTAATCCGACTCAATGAAAGTCAATGTCCATTAATATTAGTTTTATAATTGAATACCATAAATATTGTACTGTAATACAAAATTTATTACATTTACTTTCAATATTTAACACTAATTAAAATTAAATACAGATTGTATTGCATTTCGGCTGTAATAGTAAGGTAGTGTTAAAATTTACTCCAAGATTTTTAACCGTGTAGGTACAAAACTGTTGTTTGTTTCAGGCTGAGTTTATTCCTCAATTTTTGTTTTCCAGTAATAATTAAAAAACATAGTCTCAGTATATCTAAAGTGGTGCTCAAAATATTTGCATCTTAGAGCATAATTTTCTTCGATTTATAACAAAACGCTGAGAGATAATAAGAAACTCGGATTCAGTATTTTAGTTTTTATTATATTATATATAGTTTGAAAATTAAACTCTTGCAGATTTAGTAGTTTGAAAGTTTAAGTGATGACCAGTAGAAAATTTTAATTTTCGTTGTCAATGTTTTGTATTCCGCCACTCGAATTCGAAATAAAAAACAAATGTACGGCATTGTTACAAAATTCAAAATTATCTTATTAAAATATATTATATCATAATTATACTACTTGCATCGGAATTAATCAAAAATATTAAATTAGCGAATGGAAAAATATTCGAACAATCTATGGAATTCCAAAATACAAAATATGAAATCTCAACAATATAATTTTAAATGCTGACCTAGTTAACCACATTAATGAAGCACTTTCCATCAACATTAGTGCACATCAGAGGCAAAGAAAAAATAAATAGAGTGAAAAAAACAGAAACACTTTCTCATTTCAGAATAAAATGCACGCCAAAGTGGAGCAAGCATCCAGAAGCAATTTCAAAAGCATACTTTTCCCGGCCGCACTCACAGAAGAGATGCATCCCATGTGCGATTAATTTTCATTTACTTTTTGCTTTCGCACAGAAGCGTTTTTGTTTCTCATTTTTTTTTTTTGATTTTAAAATATTATTAATATTCAATAAATCGAAATTTTGCAGATATTTACATCGAAAGGCCGGCGTGGTGGCGCTTCGCTATAAAAAAACAGACGCCACTTGAAATTTTATGCTTTGTCTGTTGTTTTTCTTGCATTAAATTTTTGTTAAAATATGAACGTATTTTTATTTATTTATATCCTTTTTTTTACATTTTCGTCCACTTGGCGCTCTTCGCCGGAATAAAATAAATTTAAATTGGATCTATACGGAAAAAAGGAATTTTTGCAGTCCGATATTTCTGCGTTGCATACGTACACTTCACAAAATTTACTATCTTGTATGAAGGTATACAAAAAATACTCGATAGCGATATATCATTATTAAATTAATTTCTATTTCCAATATAATTAAATTTAAGTTGAATATTTTTCATTGTTATAAAAAACTGATATCCTTTGAAAGTAAAAAAGTATGAAGTAAAATTATTCTAACTAATGTAATTCGGTTTTGAGGAGTGATCGAATGACATATAAAATTAAGGTCTAATCTAAACAAATGTTAGTAGGATAATATCTTTTAAACTTATAAAAGTTGATTGGCGACGAAAATGTTTTATTCGTACCTATATAAACATAAAACAAGAGTTTAATAAAAAAAAAGATTTAAAAACACGCTTTCCTTAACAAAAAAAAAAGGTCGCCACCTGGGAGCCATTGATGCAACAAACAGTTTTTTTAACTAATTTTTTGTATTGTTACAATAGCGGTCAAAAATTGTAAATTTCAAGGGATTGCCACGAAACTTTTAATTTAGGTGTTTTTGAAAACTCTGACTGCGAATCTGAAGCATAGAATGTATTAAGATCACCCTCCGGCAGAATTTTATATGAAAATTTTGCCGGATCAAGTCTTCTGGCTGGGTCGACAATTCGGCTAAAGTAGTAATAAGTTTACAAGCAAAATTTTAGATGAATGTTTGTCACTAAGATCCCAAGCAGGGTTTGCCGGAATTGGAAATACGGCCAAGCATTGGCCCATTAACTTTAAACAGCAATGGCTATTTTTTATTGGGCCAGTACTTGAACCATGCAAAGGCCGATCTACGGCTGTCGACTTATAGCCAGTATATAGTTTCTTTTATATGTCCTACGTCTGGCAAGCTGTTGGTAAGACTTTTGTTTAGAAATAACACAATTTAAAATTTCTTGCGATCCACGATCCATATCTAATCTCAGTGTTACAGTGTTGAAACATAAATATAATACTTATTATATTGATGTGATTTTTATATCGGGAACTGTAAAAAAAAAATAGTAAAAGTTGAGTTAACTTAAGAAGCACTGTTTTTTCTTAGAACCAATGAGCGAAAGGTTCTTCTTGGGACAACATTTATACTTCATTTGCATGAAAATAACAAAGACAGTTAGCGTGGAAGAGTAAAGAAACCACAACGATCAGAGAAATGTTAGGCAACTACTGAGGCTGTTATATACATACATAGTTTTGTTTTAGGGACGCAACGTTATAGTAGTTTTAAAGTTCATCGTGTCATCAGTATGATTTGTGGTGTTATACTAATAATAATAAAAATACGTTTGAAAAAATATTTGAAGATTAAAAAATTATTAAATGTAATAATAACTGTTTGAAAAATATGTAGTGCAAAATTAACAATATTGTCTTTTTACCTAGAATTCTAATTTTGAATAATTTCTATAGTTTTTTGATACAATTATTACTGGGCCAGTATAAATTTTACTTATTCCCATTATTGGGATATTCTTGGCTTTTTTCTCTGGCCGATGAACTGAAACCATTAATGGGCCCAAGTTATCATCCGATAAAATTTGTTTAATGGCCCAGTCATGGTTCAAGTACTCGGCCATTGCTGCAATGCCGGTCACCAGTAATAAGCCATTACTGGGCCAGTTGTACAACCCTGTATGGGATGGCACCACCGGCATGTCTCAATAGAAATATCGCACTTACGGGAAAAATGGTTATAATAAATTTTGTGCAGAATTTAATTCACTACAAGTTAGGCGAGGAGAGGACACTTGCCCATGTCAGAATAAAAATTAGCGATTTTTTGCAGAAATAGAACATAATGTATTGGGCAAAAAATTTTGAAAAACACCTGTTACATCAGCTTTATAGTTAGCAGAAATAGACTTATAATTTTCGAGATAAAATTGTTTTTCAAAAATTTTGCTCAATACCATATGTTCTATTTCTGCAAAAAATCGCTAATTTTTATTTTGACATATGCAAGTGTTCTCGCCTAACTTGTAGAGAATTAAATTCTACACAAAACTGATTATAACCATTTTTCCCGTAACTGCGATATTTTTTGATAAAATAATTCAAAAATGGTCATTCGGATGTCAAAATGTATAGGAGCATTTCTATAGACAATTTTTTCCTCTACAATTTACGATATTTATTACCGTTAACGAATAACTTGCGAAATCCTAAAGTACCTACCATCTGATCAGTTTTGAGAGTGACTGTATAGTGTATATGTATGTAAATAAGATTTCCTCTTGAAAATTATGTCGTATTATCTTACTATCGTGCCAAATAAATTTTAGTAGAGGCGAAAAAGAACATTTTACTTAAATCTTTGTAATCTAAAAGTTACAACGAAGCAAATTATTCATTTTCTTGTGATTTAGGTACTTTAATTTAATTACTTCCCATTTGTACTGCAATTACTCAAAGAGGCGTGAAGTAAGTACGCATACTTTTGCTTTCAATTTGAACTCTCAGCTTCGGAAAATGTGCCGAATGAGCCTCCACTGGGGCGGAGTCCCCGCCAAGGTCCCACCCGGCAGAGTACCTTTAATCCTAAGAAACGACTTGGATTAGCGATTGGCTCAGATTACACCAGAAAAAGGCATGAAAACAAGCCGGGATACATCGGTAACCATTTAAAGTGCCCCTGCTCCGGCTGTGCAAATGAACACGATAATGACCTGCAAATTCGGCCTTAATAACGACAAATCGGGGAGAATCCATCAGCGGAACACCCCGTCTAATCCCAATTACAGCACCTGCCTTTGGGGGCTTTGGGGGCTTCTGTGGGGGCGATAGTTTGTCACGAGACTCCGGGGGCGGAGCGGGCCCCGGCAACAAATCATATTTAGCTCACTGGCTTAAGATGACTGGGAAATGGGAAGGGCCCCATAAACCAGAAGTCGAAATTAGCCGATTCGTCCTCCAGGAGGCTCCAGGATCCGGGCCCGGAAGGTTTAACCAGAACGTATTGAAACGACCCGGGGCCCGGGTTTCCTGAGGGCGGCGGCTCACCGGCGGGGGAGGAAGCAAACTCAATGCCATTTCCGACCGGATATCTTTTCGGTGAGCACTTTCATTACTGTCAACAACCGGGAGGATGCCAAGTAAACAGGACTTAATTAAAGTGCTCACGTCAAAGTGAATTTGCATTTTATTGAAATTGTGAAAGCTGTCGTTCCTCGCCGTAGCACGCTGCTGTTGAGGGTGAATTTTTTTTTGGAATTTTTCATTATTATTTTTTTCCGAGAATAACCATGCGTAAATTATATGAGGGGCGGAAGTAAATCATAATGGGGACAGGAGCCCCAATCCAACCAAATTTAGGTTGAGTCGGCACAAAGTGTGTTTTCAGGACATTAAAGAGGCACTCGCCGCTTAACAAGAAATTCTACTTTTTAAAGGATAATGAGCATGTGGGTCAAGCTCTGAACTAGCCCTGGCGGGCATTAGTGCTTTCAACTTTGGTCTTTCGCAAGAGGACCCACAATGGGGCACAAGGGAGCGCCCGGATGGTTACTACGCTCCGGATGTATGTGCCAGGGAAAAATTCTGGCACTGCCAAAGTGGGTCAATATAAAGTGAAAATGAATTTCAGGCCGTAAACGAATTTATTTCGGTCCTTTTCGGAGGCACCAACCGCAGTTACGTAGCCAGAAATATTTTTCGGGGAGGCTCATTTAATAGAGAAACACATTAGAGGGGGTAATTGAACCTTTTTAATATATACCATAAAGTGAATATACTTTGGGCCTCAATTTTCGATATTATGGGTCTGACTATCAAAGTACTAGTCTGTTGGAAGTAATGTGCCTAAAAATAAAATTATGGGGAGCTCAAAAACATGAACATGTAAGTTAATAGTTGCGTTTCTATCGTTTATCCGGAATGAAATGAGACCTTGCTTTGATTTTAAATTGATTACTAATAAATAATTAACAAAGACTATAAACAAATCAAATCAACAATTGCGGCAACAAATTCTTTGAATAACACACATTTGAAAAATCAGTTCAAAATCTAATCAAAACATAGTTCTTAAAATTGGACTGCTTAAAATATACATAAAGTGTTTTGTACTTTATAAGGGGTCGTTCTGGTTTAAAAGTTTGAAAAAAAAACAATGAGAATTCAAATAGATTACAGAGTCTTACGTAGACTAGTCTTATAGAAATGGTATGAATAAAAATAATATAATGATAATATTAAAAAATTAAATTACCTTATACTAATTTATTAATCGGTGGTGATATAGTGTTAGAGCGGTAAAAATGACTTGAACGAGCCGACGATAAAAACCTTTATGAGTTTTCAGGTTATTTAAACAATTTTTCGTATTGCTTTTAACTTAACCCATTACCGCCGAGGTGATCAGAATTTTTACTAACTTTTCAACGTGTTTATTTATTATGTTATCGGACCAAAAATATAATGCAATATCTCTTTTCCTACGCGAAATTTGATGCTCTTTCAGAATCTGAGCTCAAAATTTCGATTAGACACCGAAAAAAATGTCCGATTAAAACGTGAAAAACGTGAAAATTTTCAAAAAAAAAATTTTTCGCATTTTTTTTTCACAATGATACCGCAAAGGTATCAACTTTGTACTATGATCAGAGGTGATCATGGCACTCGAACATTAAGAGGAATTTTTTTCCGATAATTTCATCGACGCGTTTTTTCAAAATTAAAAAATTTTATAAAAATCTTAATCTATCGTTTTCTTAAAAACTATAAACTTTAGAAAAAAATTTCTAAGAAGAAAAATGTCTTTAAATTAGTCAAGGAACACTCCCAAATTTTTTCAAAAAATTTTCAGGTATTTTTGAAAAATTTGATTTTTTGAAATTTTCGAAAATCAAAACTTGTAAGGAGAAACTCGATTTTTTTAAATACGTTAAGGTGTTTCTAATTAGTTGTCCATATTTGTATATCGTGTTCAGAAAAAGGTGTTTTATGATTTTGGGATGGAATGCTTTGGAATGCTTTGAAACCGCCCCTAAGTCCCACACCACACCTTCCCTACATCATTTCTCGGTTGGTTACTGCGACCAGGCAAAAATTCTGGCATACAAAGTGGGTCAATATGTAATATGTATAATATAAAGAGAAAATGAGCATCAGTCCACAAATGAATTTATCTCGGTGCTTTTGGAGCCACCGACCATTTTGTTCGGGGGACGGGAAATTATGTTCACATCGTCCTGGACAGGATGAAAGGAAAGAATCTAATCACACTTACTCCGGTCCGGGACCGGGTCCTCGTCCTTCACGTCGTTGTAGTTGACGTGTTCCGTCGTCGTCGTCGTTGCCGTCGTCGACGTCTTGGTCGTCCTGGATCGTGCACACGGCCGTAACTATCTCGGCCGGAGGAGCGCCTTCCAGGCATAGTTGGCATCCTCGGCGGGTGCTCGACTCGCCCCTGGAGCCACTCCGGTCGCCCCATTATAATATCCCGGATGCGCACATTATCTTTCATTACTCCCAAACGGGGCAATATTCCCCCGGCGGAGGACTATACGTGGGTGGCCGCATTGTCCATTTATTACGCCACCTGGAATGATGATTTTCATATCAAGTTGGCAGCGCCTGAACGACTGCAATAACTTTACCACTTTATCAATATCAAGCCCTTTTTGTGGGGGCGGGGGATTGTTTACGTGCTCCCCACAATGCAGAAGTCGACGACGACGCGACGCTCTGGACGTCGACGTCGACGACGCGACGGTGGCGGTGGCGGTGATGGGGCCGTTGTCGTCGAGAATTGCAGTCTTAAACATGCAGAACACGTTATCAGTCTTCTCATTCCTTTGTAAAGAGAGGGGGATGAGGGAGGGGGAGCACCTTCCACAATGTGGGATAAAGGGGCTTATGAGTTTCTGCAACTAAAGGGGTTTGTTGCGAACGAACGAGCAATGCATCCTTCTGCAAAGCTCATTTAATGCACTCTCCTGCGGCTGTGTGCGCTGCATAACTATGATCCACTCGAGCCCTATGATCGCGTTCCATCGATAAATCTCTCTTTTAGCTATAAAACAAATCCAAAAATACAATCAAATCTTCTGTAAACTATGCTCTACTAGAATTGACACACCGTAAGTCTTCTTTTTAACAGCAAAACATAAATAAAGATATTTTTGTAATACTATTAACTTAATTCAGTATTTTAAGCATTCAGTAAATTTTTTCTCTGTATAGTTCGAAATTTGACACTGTAACCGATACACTAAAAGAAAAAATAGTTGTTATTTCAAAAGTCACGAGCGTTTGACTGCACGTTTACAGAAAATACTGTTTGATTCAAAAACTTTTCATTCAAGTCAATCAAATACTTTAACGTTTAATTTGTTCAATCAAACGAAAAGCACATTCAAATTAAAAGTCAGATCGTTTGATACAAATGCTTGTACGTTTAATTTTTAAGAGTTAGTAATTCAAACGAAAAACACATTTAAATAAAAAACCAGCGCGTTTGAACTGAATGCTTACACGTTTAACTTTTTATAGCCAAAATAAAAACACATTTGAACAAAATGTTCTGCGTATGAATGTGAAGGTGCGGGAATTTTGTTTTTATAAATTTTTAAAAAAGAAAAGGGTTTTAACCAAGTGTCATTGTCTGTCACATTTCATTTTTTGGTGGAGGCAAGGCATAGTTTAGTTGTTCTGTGTGCAGTGCATATCAAGCGATCCATCGTTTCCAGGGAGTGAAAGTAATTTTGGATCGTCTATCACGTTGATAATCCAAGTGACGTTGAGCTCTTTAAGGTTCTAGGGTCTTAGAATTTAGGCTCAATTTTCCTAATTCTAAAAGGTTTGTATTCATCATTACATAAAGCTTTGTTTTTTCAAAATTAAAACATTTAACAGGTGCTGGTGTTATAATCGGGGCCTTAAAATATTTAAGATAGTTTTAAGTGAAAACTGTATAAGAAAATATGTATTTGTATATAATATATAATATCAAATAAAAATCATTTTTGGGTTTTTTCTATTTAAAAGTTCTTGCATTCATTTTGAAAGTTTAGAGTGTTTGATTTGAATGCGCTGAACATTTGTGATATAAGGTTTTCACATTCATTTAAAAAAATTGGCCGAGTTTTAATTGACCGTTTTACATTTGATTCAAAAATTTTTGGATTCATTTTGAGGATTTAGGGCTTTTAATTTGAACGCGCTAATCATTTGGTTCAAAAGATATTCGCGCTCATTTTCAAAAATTGAATGCGTTTGATTTGAACGCGCTACATTTAATTTAAAAGTTTTTATGTTCAATTTAAAAATCGTATGTGTTCGATTATTTGAACGTGCGGAATGTTTAACCCAAACGTAAATACCTTTGTTATAAATGCAAAACTAGTTGACGGTCAAGACGTTTGGATTGAACATTCTAAGAGTTTGAAAGGAAACGTTTTTACTATTGGAGCATTTTCAAATGTAAAAACGTTCGATATGACCCGCTTTTTTGTTTGTTCTAAATAGTCCTTTTTTCTCAGTGAGACTCATTTTAAATATAACCTTCGAAATATCACGTAAAACGGTAAAAAAATTATTTATAATATTTATATTATTTAATGGTTTTAATAAACTTAATTGCAAACAACTGTTTGGAGCATTTAAACCTACAAATTTTTATTGTATACGCTTTAGAGATATTGTTTCTATACATGTATTATTTGTCTGCGATTTATTAAATCTAAAACGTGTAATGTAGTATTATAAACTCGCAATTGGTTATTTGAGAAAAAATTATTAAATTATCTTTATTTACACGATCTACTTTTCGCTTCAAGAAGGTAGGAAGGAAGGAATAAGGAATGTGGGGAAATCGTTAAAAATAATAAAAAAAAGAACGAGTGAGCCTTACAATAATCGCGTATTATAGGTACGTAAAATCTGACATCCATCTGCAAATCGCATTAACTTTAAGATTTGACAGTCCGCCATCTTGAATTTCCTGTTACAAACATCCGTCCCTTTTCACGTAATCACTCCTAAAACCGAGAGTAAAGATATTACATATAAATAAGTGTGTTAATTACATAAATTTCGGAGAAAATTCGATAAAAAAGTGAGTGAAGAATTTGGCCTAGTTGAATTAGGACTAGGCCTAATTTATTTAAATGTGTGTACATATGTCACGTTTTTGGGAGTCTTGAGTAGGTGAACAAATTTTAATAATTGTGCAACTTAGTAAGATAAATATATAGTGCAAATGCCATAGTGCAGTTTGCGTCGTTTATACGGGTAGCCTAGATGTTGGCTTTGTAGTCCTGATTTGGGTTTCTCGCATAAACGTTGTGAATGATTCATTTTTTCAAAATGTTTAACCAAAGACTATGTATATATGTACATAGTCTTTGGTTTAACCCTTTCGCTACCAGGGCCTCAGGACAAAAACCGCCACCACAGCCCAGACTTTTTATTCAGATATGATACCAATTATTATTATTAAGTTTTGTAGGATTTATTTATATATTATTATTATTTATAGCAAAGAAAATCGGGTCGTCACATACATATACATATGTGACGCTGGTAGCGAAAGGGTTAAAGATAGACGCCTTAATACACTGAAAATTGTTCATAAATTCATTTTCGATGAACATTGTCATTAAAGTGTTTTACACTGATTCAATGAAGAATTCATTGAAATTATGCAAAAATCATTGTTATTGTTTTGCAAGCTATGAACGAAATTATTAAAACTATATGTATGTATGTATGTATGTAGGTATCGTAGTTCTTTGATTTTATGCACTCAATTTTAAATGAAATGGTTCAATGGTTTCAATGTAAACTTTCGTTAAATTCACAATTAGGTAATGAAAACTTTCAGGTGCTTTATTAGATGTTTATATATACTAATGCATTCTGCGATGGATTACGTCGTTTTAGTGGCGCTCTAAACAAGTAAATAAATAAATATTTCAACTTTTTTAGAGATAGAAAGACCAATAGAATTCACAATGAGGATATAGTAGGTACAAACTGTTATTAAATATAAATATTCGAGTTTCTTTTTATGTATGTTAATTTACTACTGAACTGATTAAAAAACTTTACATACTCTAAGTATCATTCTTGTGAAAAGAAAATCAAAATTTTTAAATCGTTAACTATTATATTTTGTCAGTGGAATTTAAACATACATAGGTTTAGTACTTCAGTAAAAGGAAAAAAAATTTATTTGACGAATATAGAATTATTGATTCAATGTACAGACAATGATTAATTTTATGAATGACTTAATGAATGGAAATTGTGTAGATATTTATAGAACTGACTGATTTCATGAATGTATATTGTAGATCATGAATTCTGCAAACTTCGTACATTAAATTCACGATTTTAGTTCGTGGATTCAATGAACTATGTATGTAGGGGAGACCGGGTACAAAAGTAACATTTTTTACTTTTACCTTGATTTCTGGTTAGGTGTTATTATTTTGATGAAATTAATATAGCCATATAAAAATTCCGTTCATGTTCTTTACATTAGTATCTTGATTTGCCTGATTATTGTGTATTTTGTATGAATCACAGAGACTTTAAAAAAATTCGTCCGTTGTTACTTTCGACCACGTTGGCAGGTCGAAAGTAACAGGTCAAAATGTTTGTAATAATTATGATATTACATATTAAATCAACAAATTATTTATTAGAAACTTTTTTTATTAATAACATAAATAAGCACTTTCATTTTAAATGCTAAAAAAATGTATATTTTACGAAAAAAAATCAATATTATTAACTCTTCCTTAGAAACGGTGTTTAGTAATTAATGACATTAATTATTGTATGATAATAATTTTTTCTAATCACACTATTCAGTATCAGTCTTCTATTCAGACTCGCAATCAGTAAATCAATCCGGAGACAAAAGTAACATGTTACTTGTCTACCCATAGGGCTATGTTACTTTTGTACCCTACCATATTTTTGTTAAAACATGGACGATAACCTGAAAACGGAACGTGCTAGACAAAAATGAATTAAAACACTGTGCAATAAATCTAATCTAGAATTTATATGCAAATTTTCAGATTAATATCATCCTTAGTAGTATTAGTAAACATAAAATAAGTGAACGTCAAAAAACTTACTCTTGACTTGTGAAATCACTTATTGTCCTCTCAGAAAGCCTAGCAGCGCGTGGCGCGCGCGGCTACTGAATGCAAGAGAGGGGGGCGCCACCGGCCATCACCTGATGGCAGCGAAGCGGTATTTTGACTATTGGATAGACCTACAGAGCCTTTGTTACTTTCGACCCGCCGTTACTTTTGTACCCGGTCTCCCCTACATACATTATTTTAGTGAACTGCATTCATTGATTCTATGAATGTATTTCATTGACTCTATGAGCTTTTCATTTTAATTTATTACAATTTATTGAAGTAATGAAGCTCTTCGGTTGAAAATTAATTAAAAAGTCATTTTCCAAATGTATTTTTTATTGATATTATATATCTTTTTCTCTAAGTGAAGAAAAGGTATGTAATTTTGTGCATTATTTTTTGTGCTCTATATTTTCATACATTTTCAAATATAATATAGTAATACAAGAAATGTTGCTTTATCAAAGGGATTTCCCACAGTAAATCAACAGAAGCTTATAAATTTTGTAGAGTTCGCATGAAGGTAAAAATATGAACCTTTAAGATAAATCACGGAAGTGTTTGGCCTCAAGGGAAGGAAATCACTATGGACCCGCTCTTCCTTCCCAACTCCCTAAGGTTTTGTGTTGTAAGGCGAAGATAAAATGAAAAACTGTTTGAATCCCTCTCATCCAGGAGATTCCGCCCATCACCTGTTGAATGCACGTGTTAACCTGTCTGGAGTTGATCCGCTCGGGGGGGATAAATTGCCACTGACGGATGATTTGTAAATTGAGCCATTACCCTTCGATTCGACTTAACCCCAGAGGTTCTTCCGGGCATATGTGACGCAATTCATTTATCCCGAAATCAAATATGTTTGCAGCTATTCATTATCTCTCATTACGTCCGGGTTTTTTCAGCCAGAAAAAAATACCATCCCCCGAGGGATAAGCATTTTTCCCGGGAGACGGGACTCTCCCCCATTACACCGGGAAAG
Organism: Machimus rusticus; assembly: GCA_951509405.1. NCBI lineage: Eukaryota > Metazoa > Arthropoda > Insecta > Diptera > Asilidae > Machimus > Machimus rusticus. Next base: position 3,698,712 of record OX608054.1, read on the forward strand.
CTGCAGTCCATTTCGCTTCTTAATGAGGAGTGGTTCCAGGACGCGATCTGGCTACAGGAGAAATCATAAATCCCTGGGAGCACGTGCCCTTTGTAGCAAATTTGTCATTTCCCATCTGAGATAGTGTGTCTCGCGTTTTAAGGAGGACTCCCCCTCGAAAGATGAAGAAGGAAATTTTTTCATCCCGGTTTCTGTCCTTCGAGCCCTTGTTTTGTTTCCCGTCTGCCGGCCCTTCCTTTTCGACGGAGCAGACGGCCCCGATGTCGCAGGAAGCCGGCTGCTTTCCATCGATAAGAAATGACGCGTCGTTAGGGCAGCTCCTGCCGCCGCCGCCGCCGTTCCCAGTTTTGGTCCAGGATTTTTACAACGCGCGATGCACGGTACAACGATCCGAACCCTTGGGACCTTTGGCTGGATGATGGTTTCACCGGAACACCCACCCTCCAAATTCCGAGCAACCCTCCGTCCAGCTGTCCACCCCCGGCCCAGCCCTCGAGGCGAACTCGCCGCCCTCGTTGGCCCTATAAAATTTCATTCAGCTTAATGCGTTGACTAATGAGATATTTTTGGGGGACAATTTATTGTGTGACTGGCGCTGCGCGAATTTCTGTACAATTTACACAATTTCACGGGCGCACCAAGCCCCAAACCCCAATTTCTGCCTCTGGGTGCCCCACTGTTTTGGCGTTCCATTTTCTTATTTTGACACACCGTTTCGGTGAAATAATTTAAATTTTAAAGTAATTTGCACCATCTACGCCTAATTTCGGATGCTGGGCAATCCCCGGCATACCGCTGCTTCTCTCTCCGCCAGAGGAGGGTTAAATCGCTTTTAAGTAAGAAATATAACAATTTTTCGGCTGTAGATCTTCACGAAAATGGTCCATGAAAACTTGAAATTACCAGGGATAATTAAGTTTTCGAGAGATGCCCAAATCCCCACTCCTTCGAGCTGCCCTCGCCTCCCATTCCACTTTGATTACGAACGAATATTTACGGGACGTAATTACGACAGATTGTTTCTGTTTTCTTTCAAGAATTTTTGCCTTTTTTTGCTCTTTATTATATTATTGAGTTTATTTGAAAAGTAGAATACATCGTTAGTAGCTTTTATGGTTAGTTTTGTTTACATATTCATTGAAATTCACTTTCGTTAAACTTTTTCAATTAACAATCAAGTTAGAACAAAGGAATTTGCTTCCAAAAATAACATTTAAAAAAAACTACAATTTTGACTACAATTATTCACTAACAATAATAATAATATATCATAGAACTACAGGTAACCCCCGAAAAGCACGGTACTTGAAGAACATGGGTTTCGAACAACACGGATACCTTCCCTTGATTTACACGGTTTCAAACTATTCGATTTTCGAGTAATTCTTTTGAAAAAGAATAAAATACATACATATATACACATACATATGTCATTTGTTTGATACAATAGAAAGTTATGATCAAAGGCAAAATTGTTCAGAATTAGGTATAAGGGAATTATAATTATACAATTTTTTGCTTTAGTTTTCTTTAATTTTGATAATAAAAATTTAAGATAAAACATTTTTTCAAAGCTGATTAAAAAAATTAATTTGAAGTATGTACCTAATATAAGATTTCTTAAAAGTGTTTACCAATATGAATTCAAAAATAAAAATTTTTACTTTTATATTTAACAAAAAAAATTAAAACGTGTTTTTCTATTTTCACACTTGAAACGGAATCCCGTTTTTTTGTAGTCTCGAACAACACGGTTTCAAAGAACACGGAAACAGTTAATCGTGTTCTTCGGGGCTTACCTGTATTTCGAAAGTAGATATGTAAAATAGTGATTTTAAAAATAGATTTTTTTCAATCTTAAATTTATCAAAACATTTACATATTTAAAAATGTATGCCATCAGAAGAATTTCATATTACATAAAAATGTAGCCAATAGGTACTTAGAACTTTTTGACTCTTAAAAAACTACATATGAGACCGCATATATGTATGTATAGAGCCAAGCCCTATAAGTCTACATCAAGGTCAAAGAAAGTTAGAAGTCTTGTTTTCTTGGATGTTAAAAAATAAGTTCAATAATATAAGTACTTTATTTGAAAATTGACAAAAGTATCATAAACAATGCAATCGACAATAAGGAGTATTTAAAACATTTTAAAAGGTTTGCGTTAGAAACACTCTGCCGGCTGTTAGAGGGCATTTTGTTTGTAAAGTTACAGTTTTCAATTCACTTACAGCCTTTTAGCCAAGGGAGTGTTAAGCATACAAAATGTTCTTTTCTTAGTTAGAAAATATCCCTGCAAAAAGACTACTTTTAACAAGTCATAGTTTCATGGGTTTTATATTATTTTATATCCAAACTCAAACCTGCAGTCTCTTTTGGGTCACGACGGGGTATCTTGGATCCAATTAAAATTAGGGATATTGGTGTCTTTGTGGTCCTTTGTTTCATGTACATATGTATATGGTCAAAATTGTAATTCACATGGCATATTTACTTGTCCCTTGTTCCGAACTTTCAATAATGTTATTAACCTTCTGTTTCAGAAAATTTAGTATTTCTATTAAATACGTGCACATTTTGTGTGATTTAATGGAAATTTCTTGGAGTGCTATAGTTATATAGCTACTTATAAAGCTGAAAGGGCTTACAGTGACATGCTGCAGACTGCAGAGAATATCCCATTGAAGGATTTGTAAAGTTCAGATATTATTATTGATGTTCTGTTCATCCCTTTAAGTCCTTCCAGGACAACTCAAATTGCTCGTCAGTTTAGAATGCTCCTAAACATGTGCGGCCACTTTGAAAATGGAATAGAATTTTATAGGTATGGGATGCGCTATAAAACCCTTCAAACATCTTCGCGTATATCTTCATTAAACGTCCCTAAATTCATTGATGAGTAGGTACTTCATATACTTCAGTAATTTACGGGAGTAACATGACGACAGGCTCTTACCTTAATACGAGCTTACGAAATATTTTGGCAGATAGGGCATATTTTTTGGGTATGCTTATTTTATATACGCTCTTATAAATTTGTGGTACATATCCATCTCATTAATCCAATCAGTCAGGCGTAGGTTGCTTAATTTTATGCGCACCTCGGCAGTTACTTTCGAAATAAGCCGACACGTATTTCAGAAGTGGGATAAGCCAGAACAAAAAAAGGTATTCTAATCGCGTTAGTACGCACGTCTGACCTAATTCCCTGGAAAGAGAGGGAATATACTTAGTGACATATTCATACATTGAACATAAGGGTCGCCTAAATAAAATAAAATCGGTGAATCGGGAATTTTTTGAAGGTGCCACAAAATATATAAAATAAACGAACTGGCACAGTAAAAATGCAGGAAAACTGCTAGGCCAATTTTTTCTTGCTTCCTGCAATTGAGTGATATTACTCGAGACAGACTCATTCAGAAGTGAAATGAAAATGCGGGAAAATATAGGAAAAAATTTTTGGTTGGAAAAAAAATATATATGTATATATTGTATATATGTAGCGAAATATGCCGGGTCCTTTTGCCGGCAGTGTGTCGCATGAATATCGGATACAACTGCAAATGGAAAAAGGTAGACAAGGCATATTCATTCGTTTGGCTGAACCGACAAGAGTGCCCCGGAACCCGAGGGAAGCCCCGGGTACCCTGTACCCGAACGAATTGGTCCACCAGCCCGGATTGCGCTCTGGCTGGCCTGGCCCCCAAACTCTTATTCTTACCCATTTTTCCCTGGTTTTCCCACTTCTCCCGATGGTTTTTCACCGCTCTGTACGTTATGTGACCACAAAACTGAAATTTTTTCCTTCCTCGCCTTTTCCTGGAGAACATATTTTCACCACGGAATTCAATATCGACTCCTGTCCAATGTGTGACTGGAATACGAACTGGTGATTTAAATTCTGCAGAATAAATTGACCATCGATAAATAATTCGGTCCATTGGGCACCCCGAAATGAATTGACTTGGATCCGAAACGCTTCGAATATCTCTCCAACTTTATTAGTTTTGCGAAGAGTATGAAATTAGAGAGGGGATGAAGAAGGGCGGCGGGGGGAGGGGCGGAAAGGGCAGTATCCAAGACCGCCCCCGCTATTGGGGTACTTAAAGAGCCACTCCGGCCGCCGCCGCCAGTGCTTCCCGCCCATTGCTAAATGATTTTCAAATTCCATTTTGCGGGAGCGCACAGGGGGGGTAGAACGGTAATGGGCCCACAAAATGCCGGATATTCCTGGCCCTGTGAATTTGTAAGGAGGCTTATGCCCGTAATCCTTAAATTGCCTCCATAATGAGCATCAATTTTTAATAACAACTTTAATGGAAAAGTGCGGTTAGTATCATTGCTTAATTTCACATTACACGGACCACTCTTTTGGGGCCAGGGCCTCCTAAGTTCTCCCTTTTTGTTGCGGGGCCTCGGCGTCCTTAAACTCAGAGCAGTGTTCCGGATGGGAGTCCCTGACTAAAAGGATCTCACCAAAAATTGCCTTTTAGCACATCAGGAACCAACACTATAGGGCCCTACTTTTTTTTTCAAAAGAAACATAATTTGTCCGCAACGCGCCATTCGGACACATTTGGGGAATGTTCCATCTTTTCATTTAACAGATGTTGCGGTTCGGTAGTTTATCTGATTAGCCGGGAAAAAGTCTAGTTTGCGAAGGCTACTGGTTTTCAACCAATAAAAATAAGATATATTCTAGTAACTTTTCAGTTTTTCCCCACATCCACTTAGTACACTCTAAATACGCAATACAGATTACAATGAATCTGAAATAGAACTGAGTTTCTACACACAAAACATTTATCCAACTAGACTTGACTTCGTTGGATTTCCAGTAAGTAATCTAGTCAAAATAAAGATACTAGAAATCTATTGAAATATTTTAACTAGAATTCTACGTAGATATACCTACTAGAATTGCAGATATAAACGAGAGATATAATAATATTCTATTGTCTTTACTTTAACTATAGTGATTTTAATGGGAATTCCACTGAATTCTATAATAGACATTTTACACAAGAGCTTTATCCAACAAATACGAGTCGGAATAGCGATGTTTTCTTCAGAGGAAATTTTTTATTCTGAAATAATTCAAAATAAAATTATAACAATATCGAAAATTTTAATAGGGGTAATCACCTATCTTATCGTTGAACTGAGTTCAAAATTCGAAATTTTTATAATGGATATTCAAATTTTATTTTCTATAGATTACAATAAAATGTCAAAAGAAACTCTTCCAGAGTAAATTATTTCCTTGTGAAGGGCACTAGAAACCTAGAGGAACACAACACTAAATACAGTCTAGCAAGATATCCCCACAAATAAGATTTAGTGTGTAGATATGCAGTGCAAGATCTAGGGAAGATTGTGCCAAAATGGCACGTAAATATAATCCAAGTTGCCCAAAACAAAATTTTAAAAATTATGCTAAATCTACAATAGCACTTCTGTACCATTTAGTTGCACAAAAAAGCTAATTTAGAATTCACTAGCAATAAATTAAAACGCATTCCGCAGGCATTTTTCTCAAGACGTTCATGGTACGAAAACGTGCTAATTAAAGAATTGTCTCGATCCTAATAAAACTTGAAATGAAGCAGGATTACATATTGTCTGCAAATTTTGTAGTAGGTATGTAAGATTAGCCTTAGTTTTGTCATTGAATTTTCAAGAAAAGATTTTCCCCAAAAACTATATATGTATGTATGTATGTTTTTAAAAATATTTATTTGCTTATGCAAACCTAGCAATAATATATGTATAGCTGAATTAATTATGGATTCTAGCACTAAATTGTATGATTTCTATTATATATATTCTTTATACATGAAATGAATTAAATTTAAAAAAAAGATATATTGAAAAGCGAATCGATAGAATTATATTGTAATCATTTCTGTATTTCTACTTTAGTTTAGTTGTTTTCTAGTAATTATACAAGAAGTAAGACAAAGAAATTAATTCAAAAATAGATTTTTGCCAACAGCAATATATGTTTTTTAAATATTTATTTGCTTATACAAACCTAGTATGTAATAATATATGAAGTTGAATGAATTTTGGATTCTAGCACTATTTTATTAATTTTATGGTATATGCATTTAAGGTTAAATAGAAATTAATTCAAATTTTAATTCAAATTGAAAAATTTTATTTGTATTACCAGTTAAGTTCATATGAAATCTAAAAAGGGGCCTCGGGTGGCGTAGTTGGCTGGGCGGTTCGGCTGAGTACGTCATTCCGGGGTTGTGGGTTCGATTCCCACATGAAATACCTTGGTTAAAAAGCAAAAAAAAAAAAGAAAAACATGTCGCATATAAAAATATATGAAATAAAAAAAAAAACAAAAAGCAAACAAACAAAATACAGAAGAAATGGGCTTAAGTTTCTGAGAGCGCGAAATCAAAAAAGCAAGGTAATATTAATTCTACCTTGTATTAAAAAAAAAAAATCTAAAAAAAGTTTTCTGACGTATGTAGGTAGTGTAAATTCTAGTTACTTTTGCTAGAAATTCAGGCGGTGTCGCCAAAACTAAAATATATTGTACAACTGATATTGCAGTAACTTTTAAGTTTAATTAAGGCAGCACTGAACAATTTCTTACACTGCAAAATAATAGGTACCTACCTTAGTTTAGTTTCAGCGGAACAACTCTGTTTCGTGTCGTTAAATTTCACTAGAGAAATTTAATGAATTTCTTTATTATAAAGAAAAAGAAGAATTTGAGAACCAATGAATATATGTTTAAGGATTTAATTTAAGATGATTTTCGGCCAAAAATTGGGCACCAATAGCGCAATTTAATACAATTCCTAATTTTTTAGCGATTCCTAACATTTATAGGGTTTTATAAACGTGTTGTGGCGGTATCGGTTGTAAGGAAATCTAGTAGGCAGCGTGACGATTTAATTTATATTAAAAATTGTTTTAAAATATGAAAATACTAAAAGTAATTTCAATCAATTGAATAGATAAATCTAAATCATTTAAATCTTTATTATTACTATAATAAACGAATAAAGTTATAATAAAGGAAAAAGTAGAAGTTAAGACACTTCACTTTAGTGTTAATTAAAATCCTTTAGTATAGAAATTTTGAGGACACATACGAAGTCACTAATGTGGAAGGAAACAACATTTATTTGCCACAATTAATCCTCTACATTAGTTTTCAAATCATGATACTATTTTTTAAATTAGTGACCCAAAAACATTTCAAGTGGGTATGCATTTTCATAGCAATTTAATAACTCTAGAAATGACTGTTGGAAAGGTTTGATGTAAAAGAAAAATACGAATATTTTTAATTATTATACTATAAGGTTTTCATAAAGTAATAGGTATATGTATGTATGTATAGTTCACACAAAACTTGTAAAAACGAAAATTATATTATAATAAGTTTCGAAAACATGTATAAAACCTAAGAAAATACGTAGGTACCTAATTAATAAGTTAAAGAAAACAAATCCAAAATCACTTGCTTAATTCCAAATGACTTTTAAGTTTTCCCTTTTAAAAATCGATTTCACCCTTACAAACTGCCTGTCTAATTTGGTCCTGTCGAGTAAAACTGAAATTTGTTCAATGATGCCATAAATTTTGAAAATGTTAATTACTTCCAACGAAAATGCCGGCTTTGAAGACGCCGAAGGAGCAGGACTGGGATTATGGGGATAATGCCAAAGAAATAAATTCGAACTGCTTCCTTCCTCCAGGGATCCCTCGGGCTCCCCGGGGGCCAAGTAATCGGGAGTGGTTGGTAGTAATGCCGGAATGCGAGAGGGAACCCTTCTTGTAGCCCTTCTCGAGCAGGATAAACCCACTTCCTTCTATGCAACACTGCACATTTGAATGTAAATGTCGGAAGTAGGAATGCAATAATTTATTTGTGATGGGGACAGGCTTGCAAATGTACGCCTTGTAGGCGTCATCGGAGCGACAGTCGCCCCCACATTTCTACCCTTCATCATTATAAAACCCTGACGGAAGTAATATGCTTGGAAATATTCACAAGCATAACCGGAAAATCGATAAATTATTACAAAACCGACAAAGGGTTCGAAAACAAGGGTTAACCATTACATGAAAAGGAAAATAAGTCTAACTAAGAAATATAAAGGGAACAACAGAAAGAGTTGGATGAAGAAAATTGTTCAAGCCAGTTACTTTGAAATGAAAAGTTTTCTTTAAAGTTAGTTTTCGTTTCATTCTTCATATTTATACATACAGTGATGAGCAAAACTAAACCAAGCAAAATTGAACCAGGGGTTTGCAAGTTTCTTATTATTTTAAACAGATATCGTAAAAATGGCAGAGGTTAAAACTGGCAACATTCTCAAAAAATTTGATGTCCGACTGTCAAATTTCATTACATTTCCTCGCAAAAAAGCAAAAAATATCGAAGTTACGGGAAGAATGAATTTTGTGTAGAATTTGATTTTGTACAAATTAGGTGAGGACACGTGTCCATGTTAGCAGTAGCGTATCTAGGATTTTGAAATGGGGGGGCCAAAATTTATCCGGATTTCCAAATTTGGATGATGGTTAAGAGGAGATATGGGGAGAGGGGAAGTTTTGCGCTTGAATAAAAATATAGCCTAAAGTAGGCGGTCAAAGGGCAATTGAACAAGATGGTCGAAAAAAACTGGCTACATTTCTATAGAAAATCTGAATTCAATGCACATAGCTTATCAACGTTTCAACATTTTATTCCAATATTTTATACTTCATGAATAACTTGACATAAAAAATATTCGTACAATTTTTGTACGTACACTGAGAGAAAAACTTTAATAACTTTAACTATTTTGTGTAGTTATAATTGCTATTTGCTAAAAAAATTGATAAATAGTAATATCAATTTACATTTCAGTTAAATTTAACTAACAATTTTTACAATTTACTATTCTTATAAGCTCGACTTTTTAGAATAGCCATATGTACAATTCCTAGAATTGTCAAGTCAACTATTTTAAAATAATAAATTTTAATTTGACCAAAAAAATTTGTTTAAACACCGCGTCATAAAAATCTGAAAATTCTTAACAATTTCGTTGGTCAAATTAACTATTACAAATAGTCAATCCTTTAGCCACACATCGCTTTATTAACGTTGAATTACTCAAAACCCATTGGCGTTCGGTGGCTCGAGGGTAGAGCTACGCGCGTACCAATTCAGGGTTCCTGGGTTCGAATCGTGGGAACAGAAGTCAACTTTCTAAAAAGGCATCAGAATGGTGTGGTTCGGTTGAGTACAGCAGCCAAGCTGCCAAGGTTCAAATCTAGCTCCGGTTGGCAATATCAGAAACAAATCAACTTTTTCTCGTTGTCAGCAGATTAACTATTTTTCTCACTGAAGAATTTTAAATTTTACTAATAGTTGTAGTTGACTTAATTAATTCAAATAGTTGTTTCAACTTTCTTCATAGTAAATATAACGTTTTTGAATTTATAAAATTTATTAAACAATAATTGGCTGAAAATCATTGCTGTAAATAGTTAATTTTGTATTCGTTTACAGTAAAATCAACTATATTTTTCTTTCGGTGTAAATTTCCATAACTATGAGAAACAATAGAAAAAAATAACATTCCTTGGCTTCTTTCCTCCTAATAAATGAACAGCTTTCACTGAGAAAAATATAAACTATAAACTAAATTTAAGAAAACTGTATTTTTTTTTGTATTAGTTTTAGTTGCAAGACTATTGCCGCATTTTTCAACGGGGCGGGGGATTTGTTGAAGTCATGATTGCGGACTTGGAGAAATTTGGTTTTTGGGAGGTCTGAAAAATTCTCGGGTGTGCTAACTTACATAGATTATTCTTGACTGTCCTGACTCTGATAAACTTTCCTCTTATAATCTTAGAAAAAATTCGGGTTTCGGGACTTGGAAAAATCTTGCCTCGTCGTACTCTGATGTATTTCGCTTCAGTTGGACATAGAAAATTTTCATTTGTGTGGACTCCGGAAAATTTCACTCCACAAGAATTCATCAGTAGACAATATTGTGCCAGTTAGGTTTATTATTATTTAACAGGCAAGAATCTCTCTGAGTGAGCACAGTCGAGAAATTTTCAGAATCCCGAGAGACAACATTTCACCAAGTTTCCAACCATGACTTCAAATTCCCCACCCCGTTGACTGGATTTGTAAAATCAATAATAATAAAATTTCGAAACGATGAATTCTTTTGAATTGAATTGAATTATTTTGAGTATACTCAGAGTATTCTCCCAAGATGTGACTATTCACACCTCTGTACTCTTTCACTCTCGGGAACTGTCAGCTATAGTAGAGGACTTCGGCCTAAGAAAAGGGAGAGGTGTATTTCTAAGTCGAGGGGGCCTGGCGGCCCCCCCGGGCCCCCCTTTAGATACGCCACTGCATGTTAGTTTAAAAATTACAAAAAACATAGAAAACTAATTTTATCTCGAAAATTATTGATCTACACACCACCTCAGGACACCTGCCTACGTCAGATTAATAGTTAAACAGAAATAGATTAAGAATTTTCGAGTTATAATCGTTGTTCAGCCTTTTATTGCAAAAATATCGCTAATTTTTAATCTAACATGGACATGTGTCATCACCCAATTTGTAGAAAATTAAATTCTATACAAAATTGATTATAATTGATTTTCCAGTAAATTCGACATTTTTGCAGGAACAAAGTAGTGAAATTTGAAAATTTTATTTCATAAAGAACTCAAAAGGGGATAATCGGACATCGAAATGTATCTGAGGAATTCTATAGACAATTTTAAACTTTACAATAATATGCAACCACTTTTACGAACTGTATATATTTGTAAGAGAAGTCCGCTTTTAGCAGGCATATACATACGTACACATCACATATTTTAAGTAGATTTAAAAAGCATAAAATATTTGATACTATTTAAAAACGTATTTAAAATTCAAATAATAACTGGAGTATTAGAAATCAAAATTTAAATTCTAATATAATTTCAAACAAATAAGAGAATTAGAGTTCAATTAGACGGATTTTTACATTCGAATTTGGTAACGAATTTTAGGAAGTCCTTTATAATGAGGCTTATCATATTTACTTTAACCTCTTTAAGGACGATTTTTTTTAAAAGAGCAAAAACTGATTTCATATTTTATTTAATTACTTATTCGCTTAGTTTTTACTGACAGCTACTCAGTAAGTAAAAAAACCTGGAAAAGCTATTAGTATAAAAAAGGAAACTGACTTCACGTACTTATGTATTTAACAATAAAGTAGGTACTTTTAGTAAAAAAAAAATAAAAACCCTCATTTTACCAATTATGTTTCTAAAATAGAACAATAATCAAAACTGGTCAAATTTTATACATTAGGTAATTTATTTATCCAAAATTAAGCATATTTTTCCAAAAAAGTAAAACGAAACCTAGGGGTAATCAGAGGCAACTTTTAAATGTTTTGAAGGCAGTTAATTTCAATTGGAATAAAATGCTATCCATGTTGCAATACTTCAAGTTTTTTTTTTTTTTTTGTTATATTGTCGAAATATAGTCTAATGAGCAGTTCTTTAACCAGATTTTAATGTTTTTTCCAGTTAGTATAATTTGAAATTCAAAAAAACTAAACATACATATATATGGCAATGATCCTGAAGACGTTAAATAGATGTTTAAAAAATATGTATCAGTTAAACACAATCAATTTTAAAAGTAGTACAAGATTTAAAGATTTTTTCATCTCATATGTTTATATCTAGAAAATTAAGGTTATGAGTAGAAGATAGATTAGAAGAAGAACTGAGGAACAAATTATAGAAAAGTAAATTATGTTGTACTATTTGGTGAGTTGGCATATCTTTGTCCAACACGCACATCAGGATGAATAGAGTCCATCAATAAACCCGAAAAATTCGTACCACCTGTTGCTGGAGATACATTTCTTCCTGAAAAATTAATTAACCTTTTGGCAGTAAGTGACGTATTCCTCCAGAAACAATACCTTCGTTCCTCAAGGAGCCTGACATACCATTTGAACGGGGGTTCCCCATAAAGTAGACAATTTCTGAGTATAAAAGGAATCATGGCGGTGTCCCCTTACTTTCGCCATTTTCACTTAAACAACAAATTTTAAACACGTGGCGTGAATTTTTGCTCCTCGACAAGAGAAAGAAATCTCAAGTTAATTTAGCCATTAAGAAGTTGAATGAAGAAGTGAAGAGTCCCAACACTTTGCGTTGAGCCGCGCGAACATGAGACACAGATCGCACCGCGACGGTGGTGCGGGGGTGGGTTCGGGAAGCCGCCACACGTAAGATGAAGTTCAAGTTGCACTTGACATTCTGAGGATGTGAAACCTTCGGTGTATGGTGCTTCTTCAGAGCGTCGGTTTTATTTTTTTTTTATGTTCACTCCTTTTGTGTTAGACTCCCTTCATGAAGAGGGAATTTAATTCAGAAGCGCTTTTACAGAAGAAGAGCTTTCTCTTGTACATCGGCAAACTTTCTGCCAAGTAAAAGAAAATTTTAGTGAGCCAAATGTTGGCGGTCTTATGAACGAACGCGGCTTCGTCAGGATTTTGCAGCCCCATTCTGAGCGTAGATGTCTAATAAAGGTTCATTCCGCGAACTCAGAGGAAATGAGAAATTCATTAGGTGGCAAAAAGCAGTGGGTTTCCCTAATATTTTCCCACGAATTTTTAAATCCATATATCTATGACAATAAACTCAAATTAAGAAAATATGCGGAAGTAATGGCAATTCTAAGGAAAATAATCTAAACAGTAGTTAACAGAAAACGAAAAATCTTAGATTTTTTGCCTTTAAACTGATTATATAATATATGACAGATAAATCCAAATACAAATTTATAAATTCGGAATTCCTGATTTCAAGTACTTTAGAAAAATAGTGGAGAAAACATAACAAGCAAAAATTTTCGACTTCAAGAAACATGCATGAAAATGAATACCTAGGGGAGATAGGAGCAAAATGGGATACCTACTTAAGATAAAATTCGGCATATAAGGAAAACTACACTCTTTATTAGAAAATATTTTACATAGAAAGTAACACTCATATGTTGTTCCCCTTTTATAATTAGATCTTACTTCAAACTAAATCACATACTTTTTTGGGAAATAGGAACTAAAGATAACATGTCAAATTTCCCATTTTGCCCCATGGACGAGTAAGATATGAACTATGCGGGTAATATGAACCATACGACTATTTGCCATTGCATGCTTGAGATTTCCCAACCCTCAAAACATACTTCAATGCGATTCTGCATGTTTGTGTGCAACTGATTTATATTAAATAGTAGTCAGTAATTTTAGTTAGTAAAATAATTTTATAATTGGCATTATATAATCATTAAGCATTACATAGTTATAATTTTTTAGCGAAAGCTAGTGTATTTGGAATATGCGTTTTTAATAAAAAATCAGTTATTTGACCAACACGTGCTAATGATGCCATCCCATTATGCCCCAATCATTTTGCTCCGGCTGACATACATAGTTTTGAAAGAAACCAAGGATTTGCAAACTAAAACATTAAAAGTAAGGGCCAAATTTTCAACCCTCAGATAAATTTATTCGTCGGATAAAATTGTCCCAAAAATCAAAGTGGCTTTGATTTAAATTAGCTATCAGACGGTTAAATTTATCGGCTCCTTTAACCGGCAGATAGGACTATTATTCGCCAGTTAATTTTGACAAATAGAATGAAAAATAATTTTTCTTCACGGCCCAGTTGACTTCCTATCCGAAGAATAAATTTATCTGACGATTGAAAAATTGGCCCTAAGACGTAGCGTAGGGGTAGGACATAAATAATACAATTACTTGGGTACTTAGCTCTGTGTAACTTTTGATAAGATAGAAGTAGAAGAAAATTGTGTTGCAAGATTTGACGCTATACAACGCAACTTAAATAAAAGTGTTCAGTAACACGACTTACTAGCGTCAAATATTTTACGAGATATAGCCGACCAAGTTATGCTTATTTGGACTCAAACAACTGTTCGGGAAAAACCACGCAAGCTTTTGTAGGTATATGTGTGCGTCTGTATGTGTATGTACGAATAAAAATATATTGTTACAATTTTGCCCACAAAGCGGCTCGCTGGCAAGATAACATAATTGACCTTTCTTAAAATTCACCTATAAGGACGAACTGACACTTATTCTGTTGAGAATATTACTCGTCCGCCGAGGCAGACGAGCCCAAAGAGTGTTCGGCGTTTCGATCCGGGGCCACGTGCCAGATCTCATCAGTGTGTCTGAATGGCAAATGTCCCTGCCACAGACGCCACGATGCGGATCGAACGCTGGTCTTGATTAAAATTTCAATTGTGAATTAAAAAGAAAATAAATTTTGTAATAATGCAATATATATGCTGTCCTGACATAGTTTTAACCGCTTTATTTATTTGCATATTTACTTATACAGTGTACTTTACACATACCTACTGATAGTAGGTACATAAAGTTTTCATTTTCACTTTATTTCCTACTTTTTGCGTTATTTGCCGAATTAAGACAAAAACATTTATCCTCCTCTCTAAATTATGAATAAACAAGAAATTTCATTTAGCGTTAAAAAAATGTAATTAAAATAATTGAAATATTACGAACAAATGAACGTCCACTAACGACGTAGGTCCCATTCACACCGACTTCATCCATTTCCATCAGAAGCGTAAAAATGTCTCTCACAGTTGTTTGCCATCCATTCGACCAATTGTAAAACTTAAAAAAAAGAAATAAAATACCGAAAGAAAGGAAAAAAATGAAAACGAAGGCCACTGGAGAGCTGTTTCAAAGGATGCAGCTAATTAGGACGAAGTCCTGTTTTCAGTTGAGCGACATCAAGAGATCCGACACGGACTCTATAAAAGTGCCATTCAGCCATTCAGCACAGAGTGATGGAGTTACTTGGCCATAAAAAAGGAGGAGACCTTTCTTTCTCGTCGTTTTCATCTTTAATTAGATTTCTTATGCGGTCGGTCCAGCTAAAGTGCATCGCATCGCATTGAAGCAACTTCACGGGAAGAGTTCCTCTGTAAGGCGTTTTATGCTTAAAAACTCGTAATCAGCCATGTAACACATCCCTCGGGGTAACAACAGCCGACCGGCGGAGGAACGAACTCACACTGAGCCCAATATTTGATTTCACTTGCGAATCCCTGACACTCAATTAACTGGTACGTGACTTGAAATTCTAATTTTTACTCATAATTACGTCCGGCCGGAGTTGAGTGTGTTCAGAGTCGAGTTCGTCGGGGGTTGGGATAAGGCCCCCAAGCATTTTGGTTTGGCCTGCAGAAGGCCCCAAGTGTCGGTCGTTGAAGAATGGCGCCTTTTCTTCTCTTAATTGAATTGGAATCTTTTTTTAAGTGGTCTTCCGAAGAAATCTTAGCTGTTGCTGTTAGATTTGTTGTTTTAAATAACAACTGCGGTTCAGAGTTGTTAAAAAGACACTTAACAGCAATGGTCAATACATCGAGCCTTTTGGCACCCCATAGATATAATGAAGTTGACACATAAAGAAGCAATTAATTTTTATTTGTAGTGAACTACATATACCCACTAGTTTGAGTGACTTCTTGCACTTAAACTTTTATAAAATTTCCCAACCCAAGGTTTCTTATACAATTTTAATAAATGTTAAATATACACTGAGGTATGGAACTTTCTTATTAAGGCATTGAGGGCAGACTCATTAATCGATAGGTTATCAATCATCATCACACCGAAATGCCGAGAAGTTTGTTATCATTTTGAAGATTTTATTTTATGAATGCCGGCAATACGCGCTAGGGTTTGCCTGCACAGTTTTGACTGTGCAGTTGAACTGTGCATGTTAACAGTAGCGTGTATAAAGTAAAAATGTACAGTTATCCTCACCTGTTCATGTAAACTGACGAATATCAAATACATATATTTTTTTTCCGCTCTGTTAAGCTTGTGCGCAAACAAAACCGAACGTGTGTGGCACTCGCGCATGCCAGCCTGCACAATTCTTTATTTCTTAATAAATTCTTGTCAATTACCTTTGTCTTTAATTAATTGTTTCGTTTACATTATTTGTTAGAAAAATTCAATCGAATTATTTTAACGTGGATAAAATAATATAAATCAAAGCATACCAGTACAGTTTTATCACATGCCGACACGCTACGGTTTGCAGGCAAAACTGTCCAGGCAAACCCTAGGGGGTATGTGCTTGTCGGTTTTCGTGATGATATAAAAATAATTAAAAATTAAGTTTTTTTCACTGCTATCATTCAAATTTCTTGGGCATTTGTAAACCACTTCGGAAAACAATATGATTATAAAATAATTTGGTTAGTTTTGATTTGAAACTTTGAAGGTCTTGCGGATTACATAAAGTCGTACCTACTTTTGAAGATTTCCTTAATCGCACCATAAATCTGTGTATGTAATATAAAGGTTGACTATAGCATATGCGGCATGGAAATTAAAATAAAGAAATATCTGTAAATATCTGCGTTCAAACCCACTGATTTTCTCGCCAAGCAATTTATTTCTTAGGAATTTATATTTTGTGTCCTACGCGTAATTTACATATATGTATATAGTTTTTATTCTGAAGACTCCAAAAATAAAAAGCATGTAACTTGATCTCCTAAGAAGGTATCAGTTTGTAGTTTTTAAATTATTACGAGGTCTTGTTATTATTTTATAGATTTAGGATATCATCGCTGAGGTCTCATTCTAAGTATACGACTTATAGTATAGGTGGTGCAAATTAGGCAACTAGATGCATTAATGTTACCGAAGGTACTTTATTGAACAACTTTCAAATATCTATTTTGATAAACGATTTTTGTATTTTTATGAAGGCTGATTGATAGCTCAATAAACAAAAGTTCAGTGAACGCAAATTATTTTGTTTAATTTAAACTAGCCTAAAAGTTATAGTAATTTTCCCTTAGGAGGTACGACTTGAGCAACCTTATGAGTTACATATAACACTTGTTTAGGTCGTTTTCGAATTCACATGCACTTGCACTTAGGTAAATCTATTTTCCCCACAATTTTTAGGGCGTTCGAAAGTAAACGTAGATTTCTTTGCCCTAACACTTTATCGGTCAAATTTAAAGTGTTATCTAAAGAACACTAAAAATGGATGTAATTGATATTGTGATCGCTATTCACAACAATAATTGCCACCTTTTGGCCGTTGAGAAGGAAATTATAGCCAATGTTGTGGCAAGAAAGAAATGATTTTACAACGATTTAAATATATATTTTAGTTGGAAAAAAGGGAATATCCTCAGTTCATATCTACATATTTTCAATGGTAACGAAAATTTATGCAGAACAGATTTTCGGGTGTCACTTAAAAGCTTTAGGCATTTAGCAGAGTTGAAACAAAAACACATGCATGGAGTTCGCAATTTGATATTCCAACTTTTCTGTTTTGGTTAGGAAGTTGATCCAGTTGTAGAGTTGTTTCTGTTGCTACAGGAGTTCCTTTAACTACACTATAGTGAAGACATTTTTAAACATTTCTTGACAAAAAAACACTCCTTTGATCTGCCACAATTCTTTTCGAAAAAAATATAGATTACTTAGTTCAGTTCTAACAGTCTTTAGCACGGAAAAAAGTGTCAAGAGCAAATACGGTCCAAAGAGTTAGTGAGAAGTGTAAGTGCATGCGTGAATTCGAAAATGGCCTTTTAGGGTCGATTTTCTATTAATAAATTGGTATATTGTATAATTTTAATTAGGAAGCTTGTTTCGTTGAGAACTGAGGTAAAGTATTTCGTAAATGTGATATTTCAAACAATGTAAAAAACATATTATGATAAGTCGAATAGAACGAGTGGGTCTTAGCAATGTAACTAAGAGTGACCCTAAAAATAGGCCAAAATTAGCCTAATGGGTAGATCTTGAATTTGAAACCAAAATGTATGCTAATATGATGAAATACTTCTCTCTGAAAAATTTCAAGATGAGCATCTGTTTCAATTTTAAGAAATGAATGATCAAAGTTGGCTAAATCGAGTTGGATAATGAGTTGTTGGGATTCATTTCGAGGGGCCAATGTCTGCGAAAATGAACCAAAAAGGTTTGATGGTTGCTATTTAACGATCAACTTAATCTAAAATTCATAGAAACAATCATTTTCGGATACTTCATAATTTATCTCCGCTTTTCATGCTTGGGAGTAGTTTTACCCTCTCTGTTACTGACATTTCTTATAAACATCTCTTTTCATTCTTGAGATATTAGATTTTGAAAACTCTTATTCAACTGAAACTCATTATTCAAGTTGATTTAGTCAACTTCGATCATTCGTTTCTCAAAATTGAAACCAACGCTTATTTGAAAATTCTCTGAGAGTAGTATTTCATCATAAATTTTCATTTTGCATATGTACCTACATTTTGGTTTAAAATTCGAGGTCCACCAAATACGCTAATTTTAGGGTCATTCTTTAAATAGGCTGATTTTTAAAAATTTACCTTATTAACGAAAAGGAGCTATCGGGCCTCAGTAACTTGGCAGGACAAGTGGTGGTAAGCCGTAAATTGCTCAGACCGGGGGTTCGAATCAAACTTGGTCCATTGGTCACTTTGGTTTATTCCCTCGCACCTAGATGCACTTTCCTGAACGCAGTTTGTACAAAAGACATCTTAGGTTGCAAGCCGTCTCATTATTATATGTATAATATTAACTAAAACTTGCTAATTTTACTAAGGAATATGAATCAACTTAGCAACTTCTAGTAGGCATCCATTTTTATTAAAATTTCTTAAGGTTGAAAATGTAATGTGGACGCTATATATTGAATAAGTCATTTTAAATTCTTCAATTTTTACAGTATCTAAATTAGAGATTGGACATTCTGAGCATACTAAAACTGAAATTCAAATCCCCACTGCTCGATTGTTGCAACAATCTTCTCAGTAAGGTGAATGGAATATAAAGGATATTAAATATAAGAAAAAAATGTTTCAAGAAGTTCTATTCAAAAGTACCATCTTCAAAAGATGTCGGCAAATTAAATAACATGCGATACGCTTCTAAAATAGAAATAGCTTCTTGGAATTCGTAAAGATACTTCAGATTTAAGCTCTGTAAGTAATTTGTATTCAACGTTTCTTAAAAATCTATAAAATCATTGAGGACCTTACATCTCCTTTAAGAGTCCTCAACTCCATCACTATTTTTCAATTTTCCTGTCTTAAAGCAAATTTTTCCAGCAACGAACTCTCAAATTTTTTGTTTCTTTGACCAATTTATGTAACATTTCCTCTTCAAACAAGCTAAGTACACTTCCTGGACTTCGCATATTTTCCCTCTTCAACCAAAGAAAAATGGGCAAAATATTTCATAACGCCGACCGGGGGCGGTAGGGTCCTCTTTTGTGACATACTCTGTTTTGCCTCAGCCCTTTTATTTTTTTTTTTCAGGGAACATGGAGTGGATGGACGAGATTTTGAAATCAGATAAACACGAAAATGGTGACATACGAAATAATGAAGGGTTCTTTTCGGGTACGTTCTCTTGGTCGGGAAGAAACAGAAAAAAGGAGCCCTAACCGGCTAGATATCAGCATGAACCTCACCCCTCGGGGGTAGAACATTAAACAAACCCCGGCTAAATTGCCTCCTTGCGATGGCTATTTACATTTTTGTAATATAAAATTCAGTGACATGATGTCCATAAAATTTCCTCAACAATAATTCGTGTAAGCCTTTTTGCGGCGACCTTCGTCGTATGCTCCCGGTCTCCAGGGTTTTTTTTTTGGGAGACCGGGAAAGTTATGTTTTCCAGACGAAATCTTAACGGCTACGTCAACACATTATTGTTTGAATACTCTGGCCCTAGAATCTAGATCGAGCGCGGGGGGTCTAATGATTTAGTCCTTTCGGAAAAATCATAGGGCTCGGCTCGTTTTCGTCTTGCTCGTGCGCGCCTGGAGCAGCCACCAGGGGACGTACATATTTCTAGGCGCGGGGAGCGGAACGCATGTCCTGGACGTACTTATGCACAGGGAGGCGGAAAAATAGGGAAAATTATGTTTGTGGAAGAGGATATGCCTCGTAAATCTTAACAATTTTCCGGTGGATATGCTAAGTAACTGCCGTTCTGCGAATTTCACTAAGTTTCCGCTTTTACCCTTCTTGCTCACAGAATTTTAGGGGATAGTGTAATTATTTCGCCCGCAAATAGCCCGAAAAGAAATCCCTTATATTGTTGTTCATGTGTGGGACATGTGTGATCCTCCCTTAATATACCCTTCGGGTAGAAAGCAAAATTTATCGCAGATTAATGTCGCTGGTAATTATGTGCGAATAGTTAACTCTGCATGGGGGAAAAAAATTTAGCCATTTAGTGCAGGTCATTAGATGGGTCATAACTCTAAGATTTTGGACAATTTCTATTTCCGGAAATAATAAATTGTGAAAGCCTGTACATGAGTCATTGACAGATAAAAGTCATCAGTTTGAAATATGGTTTCTCAATATATACAGTATAGTGCCAGAAAATTATAACCACTCTAACTAATTTCAAAATTTGAACTCTGATTACATTTTTCTCGCAAACAATCAAACACATACGTTTCCTTGCAGAGTTGCAATCTTTTCTCCTTTGTTATCATTGTTTGAAGAATAATTAATCGTTTCGTTACGACACAATATGCAATATGCAAAAGTATGCCCCCATTCATTTATTCCAGTTCTATCAAATATAAATATCAATAATCAAATTTTCACGTTTCCAAGAAGCGTTACATGGTATACCATTTCACTTAACGCCGAAAGAATAAATAGTTGCATCGAAGAAAGTCGCGGAGATTAGCAAGTGTTATTAAAAATAATGGCGAGTATACTAAATACTAGAAATATTAATTTGGAAAATATGTGAATTTTCCCGTAATTTCATTTTTATCTTAAACACAGACGAATATAATAAGTTTTTTTTTAGTAATTTTAAGATTTTTTTTTTTATTTTTATTTAGGATCGCTTCTAAATTCAGTTATACGCACTTTTTTAATCCTGCTTATTTTCGTAATAAACTTCGCAGTTTTTATTGGGGCCTATTCTGCGTGGAGTATTTTTGCTTAGCCACTACGATTGTCACTTTTTTCCGATTTCGTATTCTACCAATGAATTAAAGTGGCTATCATAATCACTCCCGCAGTGGTTACGTACATAGCTACTACTTTTTAAATCAAGGATTCCTGATTTTTAATCATCCCTTAACGTGCACTGAGGGTGGAATCTCGATTTAAAAACTATAGTTTAAGTTTTCGAATGGGCCCTTATTCAATTAAATCTGTACTTAAATTTTTTGCAAAAATACAAAAATTTTAAAATTACGAGTTGTTTTTTAAATTGCAGACTGATACCTTGGCATAAATTGAGTTCGAAGTTTCTTCACGGATTTGGATGAAACTTTGAAGGAATGTCCATTTAGTGGTTGGGAAACGCAAAAAACAAAAACATTTTGTCGGTTTCCTTATGTTTCCTGAGATATATTTACCTACTTAAGTGATCGTTTTCTCTTGTGATTTCTCCTCATGCTTCCAAAAGTTTTTGGTGAAAATTATAGAAAAACTTTAATTGAAAATGTATTTCTGTAAAAAATTCTACATGCATGATGCTACTGAGAATAAGGCATATTTTAGTTTACTTTGATTTGAAATTGTATATACGACACATGAATACTCGTTAACGACGATGAGTCGAAAAAGATAATAGTTAATGTAACACTATAGATTGCCCAAAGAAATAATTTTGACTCCTTCTAAATTTCAATTAGTAATAAAATTATATTTACATATAATGATACAATTTCTTAGGATTTTGAGACCTTTTATAAAAAGAAGAAGAAGAAGAAATTGTATCATTACAAATATGATTTTTTTACTATTTGAAATTAAAAAGCAGCCAAAATTATTGTATTTCTTTGCGGGCAATCTAGTGTTGATTTATTGATAATTCGTTCATTTCAAAAACTCTCGAAAAATTTTTTAAATTGGAAAGGCGGAGTTCTCTCATTTTAATGTATTTTTTATGATACAATTCGCAACGAAATTAGAAAACCTTTAAAAGTTTAATATCTCGGAAGTACAAGTAAGCAACAAACTCGTTATGGAGTGAGTCTTTATTCTCAAATCCATATTTATTTATAAACACTATTTTTGATTTATATAATTTATTTATTTTATTATTTATTATTTATAAGCTTATTTTTTTATTTAAATTGGCTAATAAATTTTTACAATTTCCTGATTTTATGAGTTCGTAAGATTGACTGACTGACTCTTTTATTTTTCTCAGCTAACTTGACCTGAGAAAAATAAAACGGTGACTTGATTATTATTTTCTAAGGTAGCTGGGCGGTCAGTGACTCGACCGCCACACTCGTTGTTGCATTTTTGCCATTTTTGACTCCAAACGAACACTCCTACAAAGTTTTATCAAAATCCGTGTGGAGACTTCAAACTCAATTTGTTCCAGATTTGGATTTTTGGATCTTTTTTGAATTTCTCCTGGAATTAAACCTAGACATCAAGTTTTTTAAATTATAATTGGAATTCACCATAGTTAGAAAATAAAATTACGAGTAATTATCCCCTCCAGGAAATCATAAAGAAATACATATGAAAAGCCTCTAAATAAAAAGATGCATCATTTGTTTACGAAAGTTTTTTAAAGTTACTAGTTGTCGCTAAGTCGCATTGATCCAGAAATATGATTAGTAAAATTCGTTGGAACAATATTCAATGCACTTATTAGGATGTGTTTAATGACTTGCTTCATATTAATTTAGGGCAGAAATAACGAAGAGAGAAATATGTTCAATGAAACTCAAAGCTGCTATTATAGTCCAAGAGCCCACCGCAAAAATTTGCTACGATCGGCCAACAGCATGAAATGTTGTTGAAACGTTAGTACGTACAGTAACCATTCATAAAATATCTTAGTGCCTGGGCAGAGTCTGAACCAAGAAGAGATATATCGTTTCATCTTGTCATTTTTTTGGACCATAACTATACCCATAAGGTAACAGGTTGAAATTATGTTTAAAATGTACTTCAAGGTGAGTAAAAAAAGAATATATACCAGTGCCTTCTTAAAACCTGTGCTAAAGTCTTGGCACGACCCTTTTTTCCATTGTTTTTTTGAAGCATTCTTATACCCATCGAGTAACAGCTTAAAATTATAACCAAATTAAAGTTTAGACGTTTCTCTAATAGAAAATAAATAAGTGCCACGTCTCTGCTTGAACTCAACACCTGGCACGAAGCTTCATATGTTTCAGACCTATGCTATTGTTATATGCTTAGATATTCTTCACAGGTATGCGGCACAAAGGTAAGTTAGGGGAACGAATGTTCGGTGTTAGTATGGTATTATTCTGACTTTTCTATGCTGAATTCATGCTACTGAGACAGATCTCATATTAGAAAAAGATATAGTCCGTTTCATATTTATAAGGTCAAATATTTTTTTAAAAAATATGAGGCGGCACTAAATATTTGTACACCACTGCTTTTCTAAAATGGTCCATGTAAGTGTACAAATAGTACAGAGTAAAAATACGAAGTTTTAAGCTCACAGTATTCTCGCTATGTAAACAAACAAAGTTTGTTCTTGTTAAACATTTATAAGGTCAGTTGTAATTATAGTGCCAAAATAGTAAAAACGCGATGATTAGGAGATAGATTTTTAATTGATTTTTTCAAATCCTATCAATTTACTCAAAATGCCACGTGGGAAAGTGAGTGCGTGACGAAGAAAAGGGGTTTATTAATGCTTTTCATGAGGAGAACTATGGCTTGAGAGAGATTTCTTTCTTCTACCCTTTTTTATGAATTAGTTTTAGGTTCTCTCTCTTTTGCCTTTTTGTTCTTTGTTTGTTTTTGTTTTTTTTTTTTTACGACTTTATTTTGAATTGAATTAATTATTTTTTATTATTTAAAGTAAATTTATATTTCCCTCATATTATTGTACTTTATAAGATTTTGTATCTTGTGTACTTTTGCCGGAAATAAATCATTATTATTATTATTATTATTATTATTTCGCGAAAAATTAAAAGAAGTTTGTGTGCTGTTCAAAATAATTTGGGTTATCCAGATTCGTATGGCACTCAGAAACGATCTGCATAAAGGAGAATTGTACGAACCGCAGAAAGGAGAATTGTACGCGCATCTTGCAATGCATCTACATCCCTTAACCAGCTTACAGCAATGGTAGATAATAAAATATTGCGTTTTACCGTTTGGAGAATCCTAAAACGTTCATTCAATACCAAAAAAGAAAACTAGTGACAAAATTGAATGCCAAACACAGAGGCCAGGTTACACTTCGCAAGGAATAACGTTGATACAAATTAGAATCGGGTATGTAAAAAACTTGAATCAAATAGACATATCTATCATTTTAAGATCGTGTTCTCAGATGAGAAGAAGTGGAATCTCGATGGTCCTGATGGCTCTCGAGGATGTTCCCATGATATCACAAAAATATATTATTATTATTTAAAACATTATATTTCCTTTTTCAATACTTCTACTCATTGAACGCTTCACATGCTTCGTTTACAATCATTAGAAAAGGACACCAACATGAGAAAAACTATATCTTTGCACTTATTGGTACTATTACCGTGATAGTATTCACTCTTAGACGCTGTAACATTATTTCATAATCTTGCTAAATGTTGCTTTTAGTACAACGAGTTTTTCATAACAATCGGGATGATATCCAGCAGCAGTCATTGTTGCGGGAAAATCAACATCATGATACTTGTGTCTTTTTTCCTTCTGAAACATGGACATTACATCTAGCCTTTTCGAATTTAACTTCATCAAAGTTTCTTACATTTTCACCACGACCACACACAAAACACAAAGAAAAAATAATAAAAATAGGTACTCTAAAAATTATTAGACACTCTAACAGAACACGTATGCACTGTAACAGGACTGGTCTAATAATTGAAACGCTTAATGTTTGTATCAAGGGTGGTCAGCATCTCTATTATCTATTCGCCGCTGGAACATCGTTGCCAGATTTCACTCTGATAACTTCTTTCAAAATTTCTTCTGTGGCCGACAGTATTATAAATTTGTACTTTTTAAAATGTTAAAATAAATAGAAAATATTCTTATGAAATCCTTGTAATTGCTTATTCAATAATTATTTATTTATACCTGAATTCCAATATATCTTATACTAGTAATAGCACAGCACTGAAAAATATGAAGCATCGTGCCAGGTGTTGAGTTCAAGCGTAGATGTGGCACTTATTCTTTTTCTACTAGAAGAACGTCTAAACTTTAATTTGGTTATAATTTTAAGCTGTTACTCGATGGGTATAAGAATGCTTCAAAAAAACAATGGAAAAAAGGGTCGTGCCAAGACTTTAGCACAGGTTTTAAGAAGGCACTGGTATATATTCTTTTTTTACTCACCTTGAAGTACATTTTAAACATAATTTCAACCTGTTACCTTATGGGTATAGTTATGGTCCAAAAAAATGACAAGATGAAACGATATATCTCTTCTTGGTTCAGACTCTGCCCAGGCACTAAGATATTTTATGAATGGTTACTGTACGTACTAACGTTTCAACAACATTTCATGCTGTTGGCCGATCGTAGCAAATTTTTGCGGCGGGCTCTCGCTCTATTAACTGAGTTGGCTTCAATGAGTCTGCTCCAAAGTAACCTGGATTACTGTGGACTGACAAAGTGACAAGTGAGAATATTTAAATAAAGTATGTAATTGATTTTTGCTACATATTTTTATACGCAAATGATTACTACGATGATAAAAACTATAGTATACCAAATTTTTGTCCGCATCATATAATTTTGAACAAATGATACTTTATTTGACATTTAGCAGCTCAGAAAAATTCAAAGTGCTATTCAATGAGCAAGCCTGCTCCTTTCTGATTAAACAGACCTATTAATATCACAGTTTATATTTTAGTTTTATTTGACATATTACTGGGGTTACTATGAAAAATACGACTTTAGACAGGCTACTACCTGTATTTGAAATTGACAGTATGAACATAAAAAATGAATATTTTATTTTATATATTGATAATAACTAACGTTCTTTTAGATGTGCTAATTTTATGATACGATAATTTTATGATTTTTTAAAAAACTGTTTGGAGTTATAATCTCAGATGTCTTTGATATACGCCGAGTTTATAAAATATAAATCATTTTATTACGTTTTTTTAACATTTAGAGCAATGCCAAGGGGAAAGTTACTAACTGAGGCTGAAAAGGCCAAAATAACGACTTATAAAGACTTAGGATTATCGAATCTTGAAATTGCGAAAAAGATAGAAAGATCTTATTACGTAATTTATAATTTTCTAAATCTAAGAGGTAATTTCGGCAAAAGTCAGCAGAGAATAAGAAATTTACACGTCGACAACATTGCCATACAACGTGTCGTTTCACAAAATAAAAACGCCAGTGAAATTAGGTCGGAGTTATTGTATGTAGTACTATCCACCACAACCCGACGAGTGAGGCAAATTTTAACTTTCAACAATCCCTTCAAGTGGACTAAAATGGCGCTTAAACCACCACTGAAAATAGAATACAAGGTCACTAGACTTCAGTTCTCTAAAGAGGATATGGCGTGGGCTTCAGAGGAGAAAAATGTTTACTTAAATGGTCCGGACAGATTGAAGTACTATTGGCATAATTTGACAAAAAGCCGCAGTGTTGCCAAGAGACGTAATTTTGGAGAATGGTATGCGCAGCTTTTAGCTTCTGTGGGAAAACGCCAATTTTCTAGATCTCCGCCAAAATGAAATCGACAGACTATAAAGATCTTCTGGAAGCAGTTTAGATGGACTATTCCGAAAGCATACTGGCGGTTGATTAGATTTTTCAACAAGACAACGCTGCTATTCATGTTTCAGGTGAGAAAACGATGGTTCAATGAGAAAACTATAACGTTAATGAAATGGACATCTCGCTCGCCTGATTTAAACCCTATAGCGAATATACATATAAAGTATTTATGTCAATTCGCGTTAATATCATGATATAATAGAGTTAAAACAAGCCAATTGGACTGCGTGAACCGAAACACCTGATCTAACCCTTCAAAAATTGGTAAATATATAGTATAAATCAAAGAATTTTTGAACAATGCCAATATTGTAAACTTTTCTATAGAATTCCCCTTGTATTTTTATTAACGAAATTCAATTTTTTTACACTAGATATATGTACTTACCGGTCAAAATGACCGGTTTACAAATTTTCTTCGTTAATTTAAATGTGAATGTTTGATGTGGTATTATGAAAAATATTATTTATATATATCCAATAATTATTATAAATATTCTCTAATTTCTACTCAATTCTTTTTTATTTATCTTATTCTCTAATCTTCTCTTCAATTTTTTCCTCTCTTTTCCCAGGACAAAATATTATTATTGATGAATACTTAATTATTTCCAACGAAAGCCAGGTGCATATTTAGTCAGTATATGCCGAATAAACCGAGTAAATTGTAAATATTTTTTGGCTCATAACGGATTTGACAAGAAAATATATCATAAATGGGTTTTCATACTTAGGCAAAATGGAAATAAACCAGTATCAATACCTACTTTTGGGTGAGTTCGTTATCCTAGAATTAATTCAGCATTTACGGGTTGCGGTAGGAATGTGACAACGGTTAATTTTTTCACAAGCAAATCACTGCTTTCAAAACTTTTAGAAAAGAATACGATTTATTTATTTTTTATAATTTATTCAAGTTTCATCAAATGTCTGATTACTACAATAAAGAGTCAAAAATTACAGAAATCGAATGTTTGTAGTGTGGAGGAAGTGTAGGTATGGATTTCTGTTCTCTTTTCTTCTTCTTCCAACGTTATTTTAGTATAGTCCATCTTTTCTTTATTATTTTATTATTTAATAGAAAAACGGAATTCTTTATTATGAACTTTATTCGCGATTTAATATTTCAAAGTTAAATTATAATATATTTCATCATTTTAAATAAAATCCCGGGATGAATTGAAAACGTAAACCAGTCGGACTCTCTGATAACGAAAAACTAAGACTTATTGTTTCTCTATGGTTGTTTGATGTGATCCTTTTTTTAAAAATGTAACTTGATTGCAGTGTCCTACCAGCTGCCACATCACTTCCCCCCAATTATCGCTAGATGACGATAATAATGAGGTTTTAGTTTCGGTAGTTGATGTTGTTGCAGCCGTAAATTGTAGTGTTGTTCTGCAGTTAATGCGACTTTGAAGCGCCGCTTGATGATAAAGAGGGTTTGCTTTGATTTAATAATCCTCTTTTTTTTGTTAAATAATGATATTTATTTAGTTTAGTAATAATTTTAATTTTATTTACAAAAATAATAATTCACATCTTTTCTTGGCCCAAGAAAAACAAAAAGTGACCTAAATATTCTTTTAGGTAACTTGATAAAAAAATTATTTTAAAACCTTTTCAGTGTTGCTTAGATTCATGTGGGGTTGCTTGCACGCCACAATGATGCTGTAGGAGAATGTGGCTTTGAATCGCCAAAAAGGTAGATTTTATATAATCGATGTCTAAGGTTGGATTGTAGATTTCGGTTCTTGATGAGCGGTGGTTTGATGCCTAAGTTTGGTGTTATGATTGTGCAGATATTTCTTAACCCGTTTCGGACGAGAATGGCACGATGGGTACACCGATCTTTAGCGGCTCATAACTAATACTATTTGCGTCTGAAAAATTAGAGGGGGGCATCTTTTTAAAGCTTGAGATGTGCCCTTTCTGATAGTGCTCATAAAATTTCTCCAAAAACTTGTTAATTATAGAAAAAAGTAGTTCAAAGCAAAAAAAACGTGTTTTTTTCGCACTTCTTTTTTTTTAAATCGAATTTTCAAGAGGTTTCCCGTCTGCAATGACCCTGGAACCCCACTAAGCGGTGGAGTAAATGTTTGAACTTTAATAATATGCCGTTTGGAAATCGATTTCACGCCTTAATATATTCAAAATGGCGCCTAAACTGCAAAATTTTCGCGAAAACATTCATGAATTTTTTACTGAAAAATGATGCACTTTTACGAAAAATTTTTAATAATAAAAAGTTCTTAAAATCACTCAACAATTGCACTTGAATTTTTTCAGAATTTTTTGAGCAAATTGGTTTGATTTTGCAAATAGTCAATTTTCGCAAAATTTAAAAATTGCTCCAAAAATTCTGAAAAAAATCCAGTGCATTCTTTGGTTAATTATAAATCTTTTTTTCTCTACCATTTTTCTCATTAGTGCATTTAAAAAAAAAAAAAACTTTTCATGATCCGATACTACCTTGACCTTTAGAAGTTTTTTCTTCAAAATAATGCACTAATGAGAAAAATGGTAGAGAAAAAAAGTTTTATAATTAACCAAAGAATACACTGGATTTTTTTCAGAATTTTTGGAGCAATTTTTAAATTTTGCGAAAATTGACTATTTGCAAAATCAAACCAATTTGCTCAAAAAATTCTGAAAAAATTCAAGTGCAATTGTTGAGTGATTTTAAGAACTTTTTATTATTAAAAATTTTTCGTAAAAGTGCATCATTTTTCAGTAAAAAATTCATGAATGTTTTCGCGAAAATTTTGCAGTTTAGGCGCCATTTTGAATATATTAAGGCGTGAAATCGATTTCCAAACGGCATATTATTAAAGTTCAAACATTTACTCCACCGCTTAGTGGGGTTCCAGGGTCATTGCAGACGGGAAACCTCTTGAAAATTCGATTTAAAAAAAAAGAAGTGCGAAAAAAACACGTTTTTTTTGCTTTGAACTACTTTTTTCTATAATTAACAAGTTTTTGGAGAAATTTTATGAGCACTATCAGAAAGGGCACATCTCAAGCTTTAAAAAGATGCCCCCCTCTAATTTTTCAGACGCAAATAGTATTAGTTATGAGCCGCTAAAGATCGGTGTACCCATCGTGCCATTCTCGTCCGAAACGGGTTAAGATGAAAATTTTTTTCTTTTTGATTGTTGGTCCTTCGGTTGCGTTGTCCTGTGTCCATTTGGACTTGTCGAAGTCACTAGTTGTGGAGGAAGTACATGTATAGGTTTCCGATCCCTTTTCTTCTTCCTTCAACGTTATTTTTGTGTAGTCCATCTTTTCTTTTTTTAAATTATTATTTAACACAAAAAGGAAACTCTATATTATTTACTTTATTTGTGATTTAATATTTTATAGTTATATTATAATTTATTTTATATAAAATCCCGGGATGAATTGAAAAAGAAATTAATCTGGACTCTCTGATAACGAAAAACTAAAACTTATTGTTTCTCTATGGTTGTTTGATGTGATCTTTTTTTTAAAAAGGTAACTTGATTGCAGTGTCCTAAACCAGCTGCCACAGTAGCATCAAAAGTGAGCAAAAATTACAATACGGTGAATAAAATAACGTTCGTCAAAAACTGTCAACCGGAACGAAGCTGATGTAATCAACTTGTCCTTAGAATAATTAAAACCAATATTATGATAAATTACCGAAAATTGCCAAACAAAAAAAAAAGATAAATTACCGACATTTTCAAGTTTAATCTACAATTACGGTTCTGAACGTAAAATGTTTTGCTCTTTCTGAATCAGGGGTCAAAAATAGGTGTTCTAATTTAAAAAACTCAACTTGACCTTGAAATAACCTTCAAAGTCAAATCAAGGTCAAACTAAATGTCTCCCTCCAAACTCGACAACTTTAGTTTGAACTTTTACTTGATTCCGAGCATTCCTAGCGAGATAATTAGGTATATGTACCTACTTAGATTAAAATGGCCCACCATGCATCTATCAATGCTCGTTATATATCTTGTGTTACATATGTATATCGCAACATATAGCGAACGTTTATTACTTTTCATTTTATGTTTCTATTCCGAATATTTAGTAAATTATTTTAAAATTAAATACTTTAAGTTTACCAATGTTCTTTTTTCCGGTATGAAGAAAAATAAGTGGAACTATAGACATTTCATCCAGTGTATACATACATATATGTATATAAAAATAACTAGATACAGACAGAATCAAACCAATTTGAATGTTGCTGTGTATAGTACATATATGTACTATACAGTGTAGATGCAAATGACGTGGTCTATTCCATCTTGCTTAAATTATATGAAAATTGTAAATCCAGCACCGCACATTTCGAGCCGGGTCCCGCGAATTCTAAAGGAGCCACAAATTTTCATTAACCGATTTCGGGGACATAGTAACCGTTCAATCAATTCGGCGCTCGTCCAATCAGAGAGGAGTGCCCTATTGGTTTGATAGCTTTAATATCCATCAGAGTTTAGTTAACCGAAACTATTTTGCGCTCCATCGACGTGGCACTGGGGCATCGGGACGATGGGTGCATCCCGCAGGATGTGCCACCACCGATTTTTGATTAAAGCGCACGGGACGGGACGCAATCCAGTTGCTGTCGCGGCTAAGGCACGTTGACGGCGGCGGCGGCGGAGCCGGGGTTTAAAGCCCTTTAGGGTCCAGGGTGAGTGTGAAATATGCACAATTTCCCTCGCAGCCCGACGATCTCGAGCCTTTCCGCAATGCGGTCCTAGATGGGGCTCCTAACATGACACGTAACATGAGTTTATTGTCTGTCGGGTGCGGCCCTGCTCCCAGTCTCTCCCGGTTTTATCCACCTCTCCCGGATCTATCCCGGGCACAGGGTGATGAATCAAAACATCACCGACTGCATAGGCGCGGTTATTTGGCACGCAAATTGTTATCCCGCGCGATGAGCGATGGACACGATCCTGAGTCCGCCGGATTTCAACTTAATAAAATTTCAATTAAGCAAAATACATCGCGCCAACGGCGACCCGCATTAAATCTTTCCGCCTAATTCTAGAGAATTATCTCTTCGTCGTCGTCGGTCCGTCCGTTCTCCTTTTTATTTTATTTTATTATATCTTCTAAAGGGTCAAAAAATAAACTCCTTAAGGAGAGAAAACACATTTTCGCAAAGTGAATGTCATCCCATTTAAGAAAAGTTTTGGCAACACTTTCGCAAGGAGAGGATCTCCCATCAATGCCTCCTCGGGGAACACTTGTAGCAGTTTAATATATCTTTGACAACCCTTTCGGCTTGAAGGGATCATTTATTCCCAATTATAGTGAACTTCTAGATTTCTGATGACAGCGTAAAAAAACGAAATATAAGAGAAAAAGATTCAAACTGGTCGTGTTTTGCTGGCTGCTCGGGCTCTGGAAGGAGGGAAGGTCTATTTTCTTGTACCGAGACGTCAGCGTACCCTTCTCAAAGTTGACAGTGAAAAAGCAGTCACTTTATCGTTGGTTTAGAGAGAATTAATACAAAAATGGGGCAACTCCAATATCTAAAGATGTGGGGGTTGGCGAAAGCGACTATGAAGTCTATTTTTCGGTAGTTTTAATTAACACCCTCATAGACCATTCCGATTCTGAAGCCTATTTCTACTTTAACAATGTTTTAAAGATTTTTCGTTTTAAATTCGAAATTATAGTATTAACTTAAAATTTAAAAATATCAAATCTTTTATACTTATATATGTACACAGTGAGACAATTTCAACTTACAAATTATAAAAAGTCTTTAGAATAATGCATTTTTGTTATATTTTTTCTTTATATTGATTGGCATATAATAAATGTGTTTAGTTTTTTAGAAGTTAAAATTATGCCTACTGGAAAAAATATTAAAATCTGTTAAAGAACTACTCATCTGACTATATTTCGATTATAAAACCAAAACATTTGAAGTATCACAGCATGGATAGCATTTTATTCCACTTAAAATTAACTGCTTTCAAAACATTTTAAAGTTTCCTCCGATTACCCCCAAGTTTCGTTTTACTTTTTTGGAAACATATTCTAAATTTTGAGGATTGTTTTATTTTAGAAACATAATTGGTAAAATGATGCTTTTTGTTTTTTTACTAAAAGCACTTTATTGTTAAATACATACATATGTGAACTCAGTTTCATTTTTTATACTAATCACGGAAAAAAAATTTTCAGAAATAGCCCTGTATTTTCCGACGGATTTTGGGATAGTGCATTATTTCGGTAGCATTTGTAAAACAATACAGGGATTTTAACTAAAATTTAAGGACCAGCGTAAAATGTTGACATTATTTCCTATACTGTTAAGGAGATCTGCTACTTTTGTGGTTTTTATGGCAAACGTTCGTAAATTGGTTGGGAATATTTTTACTATCCCAACTTTTTTTTCCGTGGTAGTTTTTCCACATTTTTCTTACTTGATACTGAGTACCTGTCGGAAAAAAACTAAGAAAACAAGTAATCAAATAAGACATGAAATAATGTTTCCCTTCTTTAAAAAATTCTTCCTGAAGAAGTTAAAAAAATTAAAAAGATTAGTTCAAATTATACAACAAATTGATATTAAAAATTTTAATACCACTAGAGATATGTACTCGTATGTTGATTACATCATCAATTGTCGACGGTTAATTTAATTGTCATTTAACCACTATAGTACATTTGGCATGTGACTGTATTCTTTGAATAATCCTCGAATAATTTGATTTTGCTCCACGCAAAACTTGTTGCACTTTTTAATAGAATTAGGCATAATGTGAAAAGCAAGAGTGGATAAGAAGATTCTGTGGTAATTGAGTAATATGACATCTTTTATAAAATTGCTCTTTATAAGGTTGTAATTTCACTGTCAAAAATTTCTGAGTTTTGAAGGTACGACCATTCAAATGAACTGATAATTAAAAAACGGAGGTGGTCTTAAATTTATGCACAAAACTGTATATGTAGAGATGGTTTTAGAGATTGTTTAAATATCAGAGAAAATATCCTACTAGAAGTTGGTTAAATATGTACCTACTTTAAAATTAAGGTTAATTATCTAGTGTAGAGCTAGAGGTATCATTTTCATGCTCCACCCTTATTTTTCTTTAATTATATTTAAGTTAGTTGTTTGTTATTTAATTGAAGAAAATTTATTATTTATTATTATTAATGTTTATTTTTTATTATGTAAAATCAATCGTTATTGTCAGCTTTAGGAAAATGGTTTAAAGAATTTAGTAATTTTTTCTTGTTTTGCCGCTTTTAAAAGGTCTTTAAATTCAGATTGATATTGAGCTGTAATAGTAATTTGCCTTATAAAAATAAGGCGTCTTTCCATAGATGGATCATGAATGGAAGAAGAGACACGTGCTATTCGATTAAAATCATTGCAACGAATGAGTTGAAACAATATAGGTAACAACGTTCGTAGCGAAGGCGCCTTTTATCAAAGGACATAGCGATATAGTGGCGGCGTCATTCGACAATGGCCTTTATATAGTGGCAGTAAGGTTTGTTTTAGTTTGACATTAGTCCACTTGGTCACATCTTTCATAAAAGCCGCTTCGGCACGTGCCAACAGTACTCAAAGAATGCCGATACGTTAATAAACGACACCGAATCCCTTTCTGTTTACCGATTGTATCCGCGAATAAAGAATTTTTAGCCGCGAATACAGGAACTGGGTTGCAATTTTTTCATCCGCGAATAATGAAAACGCGAATAAGGAAACCGTGAATAAGGAACTTTTACTGTATTTGATTTTAGTTTACAAATTTATTTAATTTATTTGTGTCCTATTCAAATATCACGGCTCAACTTGATTTCTTCTTTTTTTTGCCTACTTGGTTTTTCAAAAATGTATTTGAAATAAAAGGCCTACTTGATAATTATTTAAAAGGCCCATTTGGTGGTCCTCTACACTAGAATAATGACACATGAGAAAAAGGGGTTGTGCAAACTATACATATTTTTAAGAATTTTTTACTTAAATGCAAAAAAATTATTTCAGTAATTCAACATTTTAAGGGAGAGAAGTTTGAAATGCCACTCTGCACACATAATTAAATTTTCGGAATTCGATAAAAATTATATATAAGTGCATGAATATTTGGAAAAAGCTGAATTTTAGGAAAACAATTTTATTTCCCCACTTTCGGAAATGAGTGTACATACCTGCAGTGGTAGTTGTGTGTCAACATTATTGACAAATTGAATTTGATGAGGTCTTTTAACGAATTCAGATAAAACTTTTTAGAAGTGTTTCATGTAAAATCAAAAGTAACGAATCTGCAAAAAGAATTTGTCAGTCACTTGTACTTCCCAAGATATTTAACTTTGAAATTTCGAAAATCATGATTTTTTGCACATTCCCACAAAGTTTTCTTCCAAATCATATGTATATGCAAATACCTTAAATTAAACAAATTCTCATTCCAAAACATTCTTCAAATATCTTTTTCATCTTATCGACGGTGGTGAACATGCGAAATATAAATAAAAATTTTGTTCATAGTCTGTCCAGACAATAATAAGATAATATTTAGTTTAGTTATCAACTATTTTTCAAATGTAATTTGAAAACCCACGGTTCCAAAATTAACTTACATAGATATATTTGTTTTGTACAAGGGATTTTTGAAGTTCAGGCAAATTTGATAAAATAGTACCTACAGACAATTTAATTTATTTAATTATCATACCACGATATGTTACATCAAGAATTTTTAAATAAAATTTGTCTTTAGGACACAGAAATTGGATATCGAAGCTCCAGTTTCTAAAGCAAAATATAAAGGCGAACAACAAACTTAAAAAACATTAAATTTAAAAAAGTGTTTTTGCTGTTTTTAAATCATTTCAGTGTTATCAAAGCATATCCATTTTCGGGAAAGAAATTCACTTTTTTTTTGTAAATTTGCATCAAAAAGGTATATGTGGAGATATTGCGTAAGGACGAACGACGCTCGTCGCGACTTTGATGATGCCGTTGACAACAAGAACGATATGGTTAGTAGGTGAAATCTACCGCACCTAAACACCCACCCACGCCAGCATCCAGAATGGAGCAAAAATAACTTAAATACGCTGAAGGAGAAGGATTTTTTTCGCCTTTTTTTATCATGGAGGGAATTAATTTGCATATGAATGAACACAACTTAAACAGGTTGGCAGTGTCACCTTGGGCATTGGAGGTGTTGCGGGGGAGGCGCAGGTTGTTATGTCCCCCGACACTCCGGGTAAACCTCAACTTTTCCTTTTCAATTTTTACTCTTTTACATTTCCTTTCAAGTGAAGGTGCGCGGGGGGGAAACGAGGCCCTTAATACCTCCGAGCAAGTGAGCCACCAGCCTTAGGTATCCCTTCGGTGGGAAATACTTTTCGTTACCCAAAAATCAAATTACCCCCAAAGTTAAGTTAGTCGACTCGAAAATTCCTCCTTCAAAGTGAATTTAATGGGAGCACAAGGAGGGAAGAGATTCCACGCTTCTTCGGGAATGGTCTCCGATAAATTTTTCCTTTTCTTATTTTTTTTTTTCTTGCGCCTCATTCCATCTTAATTTTATCTTTTTGTCTGGTGAATTTTGCTCAGTTTTAAAATTGTTTGAGCCGAAATATCGTTCTTCTGCCGCCAACATCGCCGCCCCCGTCTTAAGACGATGTGCCGACAAAATCACGCGAGTGGAGTGAATGTGTTTTAATCATTTCTTAGAAAAGTTTTGCTGTCAAACAAATTCACAAAAATGAGTTTTCTCCGAGACTTCTGTGACTTTCGAGATTTCTTGAATTTTTGTTACCCTGAGGGATGCGAATATTTAAAGACTTATATTTCATTTTGGGAGAGCGTGGAGAAATTAATGAAGACAAATTATGCAGACGCCGCCACCGATTTTCAAACTTTTACACCAGCTGAACTACACCGTGATTTTTGGGGGTAAAATGTGTTAGATGTTCTGCTGCGACATAAAATGAGATTAACATCAGCAGAGCCAAACGACGTCAGAAATTCTAAATTTCATTTACTTTTTGGGAAGAGGAAGGGTTACAACTAGGAATGATAGACTTTAACCGTCCATTTTATATTTTAATACCAAATAATTTAATTTAAATATCTTAAGTCTGTAAGCCCATGCTATGTCTTGCAAAGATTTTCGAGACCTCTAAGTATCAAATCAAATTTGCAAAATATCTTAAATTTCAAAATGTGTTGACGAGATTTTAAAGCAAAGTTTATGATTCAATTTCAGTCCATTTTCTTTAAATTTTCGACTTCGTAATATTTCAGCCTATTAAGCAGTTGTAGGTAATAAGAAAATCGATATTTACCTATGTTGAAAATTAATTTTTCTAAATCGGTATAAAAATACCTGAAGTTTATTTTAAAAAAAGTGTTGAAACAAGAATGTATTAGATAAGATTCCTAAAAAATTGAATTTCATTTGGACAATAGTTTTCAAATTATACGCAATTAATTCCAAAATATTTCAAATTTGGAACATCTCATATATTAATTAGCTACTATTAAAAGCTAAGAATTGATTTTTTTGGAAAAGTGCTTCAAATAACTTTGAATCTATAAAAACACTTAATAGTAAATCTTGAAGTGAAAAATTCCACAAACATAACTACTGATAAATTTATGTCATTTTGTTTGTTACAGCAATATTACCGGTCAACACAAAAATTTTTTCTCAAAGAATTGGTAAATCATTTCTATAGGATTTTTTCCTTGCTCTATCAACTCCCATTTCGAGAGATAAATAACAAGTACAAAAATCATTGCAAAATAACGAGATAATCAAGGATCTTATAATTTTGGTCAAATGATGACTGAAACCTTAAGCTATTATTTAAAATATTTCAAGGGAATTTTTGCATTTTATTTCTTCTATAAATCGACTTTTCTATAAAGCATTAGATTGAAACATTGATATTCAAAGATTAAGACTGAGATTTTCATTTGCGTCAGTTTTATACGGGAGCTGATGGTGAATTTTCAGTTTGAATCTAATTATATAAAAATCGGTAATTATTTGAAAATAAATTAAATTTGTTGATCAGTGTAAATTATAGGAACACTTTAACAAATTTGAATGTATTTATTTTGTTTTTAATTTTTGTTGAATTTTAAAATCTTACTTGATCTTGGGAATTCTTCAGGTATATCCAATCCTGTCCATCCGTAGGGCTTTTGTCCAATTTCGAAACTGAAATGAATTAAAAAGAGCTCAGATAAATTACTGTAACTACTAAATGTATGTAAATAAGTATATGTACAATAACAAAAAACAGCAGCACGGGGATTTCACGGAGCTTCAGGTTACACGCAATGAAATATTAGTGCAAATGGTTCAATTACATTGGATGACTATTGCCTATGAGTTTAATATGCAATTTCAACGAGTAGCATGGAATTTTGAGCAAAACATTTCGAAAGGTGACAGATGAAATCGTACACGGGTCATTTTTACTGGCAGTCAGCACTGTCTTCAACTGTCAAAACTATTTTCACTAGCTAGTTTGCATTCGATAAACTGACAAGTTAATTATTTATCGGCAAGAGTAAAAACTTCAGTGGCCACAATATTATTGTTTGAAAAAATTGCAAATTATTCGTCAGTGCAGAAACGACGCGTCAGTGGTCACAGCCAATGTCAATGAAACTGACTCGTGGAGAATTTTACAAAGAATACAATGGTGTTGCCATAATCATCATTAATTCATCGGAAAGATATAAAAATCAGATTTTCGACTTCACAGTGGGATAAAGACAGCAAAATTCAAATTTATCTGCATTACCATAGTAATAAGGAAGTGCGATTAGACTTGTCAAGCGTCCCCAAATCCTTTATTGTATCAATTCTCGCCCTTTAGTAATTAGAAACATCAGCACAGGCGTAAAAAGAGGGTCCTTTTAAGAGCGTTTGCACAATTCGACAATTTTCAGGGATACCTTAGATGGGGGGAATAGGGTTACTTTAACTTTAGCGGGTAATTTTGGCTTAAAAAAAATTTCAACGATATTATTGGAGTCGGAAATGTTAGATGGTGTTACTGGCCAAAATAACCAAAGTAACTCGCATCTACGATACTCCTATAGCTTTTCCTCATTCCGTCTGGGTTACTAAAATTTTGCCTTTATTCAGAGTCCATCCAAAATATAGTGCGCTCATGTTTATAACGTTTCAGCATTTCCTTATTTATCCATGTTCTAAGCATTGTCCGCTGAAAAAAATTTCCGATTATAGTAAGCTTTGAATTTTAACGTTAAAAATCATCATCGTGTGCAGGATACTCATTATGGTTAAAAAATTAATTCGTCTGGTCCGTAGCCCTTCATTTTATTTCTCACCTATTTTAGTTGATTTCCCTACTATTTTATTTGGTTTCCCAATTTTACATTATTTTCACAATTATAATTCAATTAGTTGACTGAAAATCAACGAAAACGTTAGTTATTATTTTTAATCTGTTTTTTTTTTTCGGTGTGTAAAGATATCCACTGTAAATTTTAGTGTTTTAATTCGAAACGACTGAACGTTGTTTTATTTTAAAACGTTTTAGCAGTTAAATTCATATGCCCAGTTTTAAAACGATTTTCAGCGTTTAAAATATGTATTAAAACACTGAGGTTGTTTTGTTTAAATACATACTACACTAAAAGCAAATTTCCAATGTTTCCGCTGTAATATTGACATTTCTCAGCCGATAAGGAA
Source organism: Machimus rusticus (assembly GCA_951509405.1). NCBI lineage: Eukaryota > Metazoa > Arthropoda > Insecta > Diptera > Asilidae > Machimus > Machimus rusticus. The sequence goes on from OX608054.1 coordinate 3,738,282, forward strand.
AATATGTATAACTCACTGATATTTCACCATAACAATCTTTAGAAAAAATGTTGGAAAATATTAATTTAAAATTATTAAATATAAAAATAGTTAATCCGTGACTGGGATTTGAACTTGGGACGGATTGGCGGCTTAGCTGCTCCATCCGCCGAGCTACGAATGCATTTTTACAAAGTTGATTTTCCTGTAACATTTCCGACTAACCGTAGCTGGGTTTGAACTTCGGGCCTCCGAATTGGCAGCCTGGCATCTCCACCGCTGAGCTATATACGCATCTACGGTTTTACAGTCTATGAGTAACCACGACTTTCCCTTTTTCACTGTAAATTCTGGTGTTTTAATTCAAAACGACTGAACGATTTATTTTAAAACGTTTTAGTGTTTAAATTCGTATGCCAAAATTGTTGAGCGTTTTAAATATTAATTCCGATGCCTTTTCAAAAAGTTATTTTTTCCTGTGATAATCCGACTAACCGTGACTGGGCTTGAACCTGGGAACTCTGAAGTCGCGCCTCACCGCTCTAACCCAGGAGCCATCGAGACACGCAGTAGCCGCGTCATTTTCTTTTTTCTGTGTAATCTGTGTATTATCCAAGATTTTCCTACGCTTATACTTCACACTTCGAATTTCAATTACTGGAAATCATAGTGTTTTATTTTAATACACTAAAAGTGTTTTATTTTAGTACATTAAAAGTGTTTTATTTTAATACACGTTTTTCTATTAAAACCCTTTACATACATATTTTAAAATAAAACATTTCAGTGTCTTAAATAGATAAGAAAACGTTTATACTATTTTATTTGGAACTATTCTTCAAATAAAACATTGGAATGCCTTAAAATTAAACGCATACATGAAGGAAATTTTTGTGAATAGTTAGACCAATTTACCCCCCGAAACCCATTTTTTTATAGAGATTTTGCGGGGTCCTTTTGGATTTAGAGTAGATTTTTGTGAAAATATTGTAATAACATTTAGAAATATTAAATTGTATTATTTAGGCTATATTTTTTATATTTTCTTGTAAATTAAGGATTATTTTTTGTTGTTGAATTATTATATAACTAAGTATCTACTTTGTATTTTGATTTTTTTAGGACTTGTTATATGTAAATCAACCTTTTTAGGTTTTCACAGCTATACATATTACAAACCAACTCCCTTCTTTTAGGAACTCATTTTCAACTCATCTGCAATTCCATTCCTAAACATTTTCATTTAATTCGAAATGGTTTCATTTAATCCAAAAATTAAATTATATGAAAATGTTTATGTTGTAGTTAGACAAAATTTTAGCTTTGAAGGAAATTTTGAACTTATCACCTTTGGGACCTCAGAAAATGGTTTTCTAATTTATGAAACTTTAGAGTTAGATATTTAACTTTTCCTCCTGATGTCGGAGCTTTTGCAGTAAAATTCTATTCTTTTGCGGAAACATTTTCGGTTTAGGGTAATCAAGAGTTAGCTCAAAAAGAGGAAAATTACCTCTGAGTCTAATTCACCCATGAGCTTCTCATGTTACCGGAATTCCCTAGCCAATGACCTAACGAACCGTGAGTATCTGAACCTCTTCATCCTTTGTTCTACGCCAATTTTCACTTCAAAAGATTCCCTTTCATTTTGCCATTATGCAGAGGAAACAAAAGGCAAAACAGTTTCCACTTGCGCATAAAGTACTCCTCCAAAATTTGTGTAAGCGAACCTGACTCAAATATTCCCACTACGGAAAGATTCGTAAGTCCATTTTACTAAGAAGGTGGTACAATTGCCCTTAAAAGAGCAATTGCTTCCGATTTAGATCCCTCGGGAGCCAGACAAATTGACTGATTGCCTGACTGACATGAATTGAATCGTTCGCCCGGTTTTCCAGCCGTTTCTGACTTCCCTCCGTTGCGGGAGTATTTCAGGATTTTTTCAGGGTATTCCTGAAGAAAAAAATAAAATAAAAAAAGGAACAGAAGAAAAAATCGAAATCGAGGAATAATATCAATAACAGCGCGAAATAAAGAGGAAAATCGCGTAATTGGAGCACGTCATTACCTGCCGCCTCGGTGACAGGCCGGGATGAAATCCCCCCTTTATTGTATGCCTAAAATTAGTTGGAGATTTTCAATGATATTCAAATCTAATAGAACACAGACTTATCGCTTTACCTGATGAACTAATTATTTGCCGGTGAGATACGGAATCTCATGAATTATTAATGCTATCATTAGACGGGTTTATTACAAGCATGCAAATGCCTGTATCTTTCCGCCCTCTATATATACCCAATGAAACTTAAACTCTGGCATCCATCCTGGGCTGGCTTTGGGGATCCGGTGGCCCACCCCCAACCACTCTAAACCGCCCCCGCAGCCCCCGTCTTCCTTCACACCCCGGCAATTTGTTGCTACATGCAGCCAAAATGGGCAGGTTTACAGCCGGGAGAATCGCTCCATGAGAGGGCGTGAGCCCGGGAAAGGGATAGGATAAAATATGCAAACGAGTGAAACTTCACGGGCAGTTATAGTCATTTAATTGGATAAAACGGATTAAACGCCTTCATAAATCCTTCAATTGAAATTTCGCAGCTTAAAAATGTACGGCAACACATTAGCTGCCCCATAAACTTTAATATATGCCCGATTCGAGGTAAATACCCCAAAATTGTTTATACCATCCTAAATATTCTGGTCGGCGAAACCCGGGGGCTCAGCTACGGAAAAATCTAATTCCGGGACAGGGATTATACCTACTTAGATTCAAGTATACTAAATTTGATATATTCTTTTTTACCTTCTATGTATCATTCCGCAATTGGTACACGGACAATTAACAAAAATAAATAGCTTTCTAGATACAACATATATGTAATACAATACACATTAATAAGTAATGCCTAACCTAAGTTATGCAAATAATGCAATGTCCAGTGTTATTATACATAGCTTTGATACATATTAGCTTTTTTTATTAATTTTATTGAATACTCATTTTCAATAATCGAGTTTTTGGTTTTGTACCATCTGCTTAAGGTTATCTCTAAAGCTATTCATTCGTTTTTCTTTTTTCTTACAATTAGTTCCTGCTAATTTATTTTTTAAAATATTTTATTGATCCATTTGTGATATATTTCAATTAACTCTAAATTGTTTTTCTCAATTATAATAATTGCAGCTTTTAAGCCAGCTTGAGCTTTGAACCAATAGAACTGAATGCGGCAACAAAAAATTGCAGCTTCTTGTTCTCAGTCAGCTAGATTCAAGCTAACTGAAGTTTGCTCAGAAATCAAATCTTCAGCTAGTTTGACATATGTAATATGTCAATTTCGAATCGGTCAAACCTTCATCAATTTCTAGTTAAATGACAGTAGATGATCTTCAAACGGCTGAACAGATTTTCTTGAATCATAGCTAAGAACCCTCACGATCAAGTCACCTTTCAAAAAAAAAAAAAAAAAAAAAAAAAAAAAAAAAAAAAAAAAACTAGGTCAACAGGTAAAATTAGATTTTTTTCTCATTGTGACCCTGCTAAATTGTTTGGAAATTTCCAATAATTTATGGCATCTATGCTATTTTGCTACTGCTATATATATATTTTTATTCATGTGTAGTAAATAGTGTATTTACATTGTACGTTTCCTTATCCGTACGGCCACCTACACTTTTTATTATTTTAATTTAATTTACTTAAATTTGTAGGAGTATTAGCGACATTCAATTCTCTTTTGCATAATAGTCATGGCTTCAACTCCTACAAAATGGTAGCATAACATTTATTGTGTTCTATCCACCACAGATTTTTTACCATTGTAGGTACCTAGGGGAGACCGGGTACAAAAGTAACATTTTTTACTTTTGCCTTGATTTCTGGTTAGGTGTTATTATTTTGATGAAATTAATATAGCCATATAAAAATTCCGTTCATGTTCTTTACATTAGTATCTTGATTTGCCTGATTATTGTGTATTTTGTATGAATCACAGAGACTTTAAAAAAATTCGTCCGTTGTTACTTTCGACCACGTTGGCAGGTCGAAAGTAACAGGTCAAAATGTTTGTAATAATTATGATATTACATATTAAATCAACAAATTATTTATTAGAAATCTTTTTTATTAATAACACAAATAAGCACTTTCATTTTAAATGCTAAAAAAATATATATTTTACGAAAAAAAATCAATATTATTAACTCTTCCTTAGAACCTGTGTTTAGTAATTAATGACATAAATTATTGTATGATAATAATTTTTTCTAATCACACTATTCAGTATCAGTCTTCTATTCAGACTCGCAATCAGTAAATCAATCCGAAGACAAAAGTAACATGTTACTTGTCTACCCATAGGGCTATGTTACTTTTGTACCCTACCACATTTTTGTTAAAACATGGACGATAACCTGAAAACGGAACGTGCTAGACAAAAATGAATTAAAACACTGTGTAATAAATCTAATCTAGAATTTATATGCAAATTTTCAGATCAATATCGTCCTTAGTAGTATTAGTAAACATAAAATAAGTCAACGTCAAAAAACTTAGTTTTGACTTGTGAAATCACTTATTGTCCTCTCAGAAAACCTAGCAGCGCGTGGCGCGCGCGGTTACTGAATGCAAGAGAGGGGGGCGCCACCGGCCATCAACTGATGGCAGCGAAGCGGTATTTTGACTATTGGATAGACCTACAGAGCCTTTGTTACTTTCGACCCGCCGTTACTTTTGTACCCGGTCTCCCCTACTTACATAATTACCATATTATTTAACTTAACTTTTACTTTTTCCTCTTTGATAGTTGAAGACTTGAAGTTAATTTACTCAGCGCGAAAGTATGGAAACTAATACAGTGAAACTTATTTTATTTTCAAACTACGCACGTTAGTTGCACTTTACGAAGAAAATTTACGCATGAATAACTTAAAACCAACTGTTCCTACCAACTGCCCCAATTACGTTAAATGAAGAAGAAAATAATTAAACCCTGATAAACTCTCTAAACTCTCATCGGTAAGGACGTCTTTCCCCTCGTAAAGAAACGAGATCTGGCAAAGTTTTACGCAAAAACTTCATACCCTAGAGTCGTTCCATCCCAAACCCTAGAAACATCAACAATTTGTTGCTGCCGTCCCAAATTGGCTGCTCTAACATTTCCCGATCGATGAATTAATTTGAAGTAATTACATTTGCCCTGATTAACGAGGGATGAAGAGTCAACTTTCATGGTAGTAGAAAAAGAAAAATTTTTGGTACAAAAATAAAATACGAAGAGACTTGAACTGTGTTCCGTGTATCTTGTAGCAATCATCGGATTCATCATCAAGCGTCGTCACGAGCATCATCATCATCATCACCGACTATGTCGATGTCGATGATTTCGTCTCTCCTTCACCGAGTTAATCTCGTTAAAATTCTATCCGATGTCAAGATTAACTTGGTGCGGGGCGAGCGTTTTGCAAAATTTTGAACAACAATATTCTGGGCTGAGCCTCGCCCCAACAAGTCAGGCGTTAAAAGGCCAATCGTTTTAAAGAAAACTTGTTAAAATTCCGAGAAAATTCCGCGGGATCATCACGTCTATTTGAACTTAATAGAATTATCCACAAATTATAATCTGCATACTAATTCGAGGGCTCGTACATACCCATCACCAGTCGATCTCCACCACCGGAAACCGCCTCGTCCAAAAAGGGCGCGTAGGGCACCTCGATTTGAAGAAAGGGCTCGGGGGGTTTATACCAAAACCACTATGCATGTAGAGATTACGAAAACTTTCTACGGGCGTCTATCAGCGGAAGACTAATGAGAGGCGGGTTAGGCGGGTTAGACGGGTTAGACGGGTTCGTTTGGTGTTTCCTTGTTTTTATTTGCAAGCTAAGGTTTTGCTTGTAGACGTTGCCCCCGCACGCCCTTTCGTCGTCATCGCATCACCGCGCCCCTCTTTCCCCCCACCCAAACCACCATCAACGTCGCCATCGTCGATTCTCCAACCGCCCTATAGAACTTTTAATCCCCTCCACGGTGCCCCACCCCGGAACGTTTTCCTAATTACATATTTGAGTGAGGCATTTTCGCGGCTGAGTAACTTCGTAAAGTATGATTTTGAAGACTTCGGTAACGCAATTAACAGATTTTCAATTTTCCCATGATTTTCTCAAGTGAATCGCTTATCGACATTGGTTTTTGTTGTTGCCCCTCCCCTCCTTAACCCCACCTTATCCCTTCTTTACTTCGGTTGCGGTATGTCGTGGTGTGGTACAGCAAATAAATTTAATTTCTGCTTTAGATGGATTTTAAAGGATTACTAGTGGTTTTTTGGAGAAGTTAAGCTCCATTTCCTTTTGTATTTTCCGCGAACGTTTCTGTTCTTTTGATAAGAAGATCATTTCCTTCGAAACCATCGAACTTATATTCTAAAAATGTAAGTCCATAGGTCTATAACTTTTTGTTAAAGATATTTGAAATGTTGATTTGTTAAATATTACATTGTTAATTTTATATATCGTGTTTTTGATACATGTGTAAAAGTCTCATCAACAACAATTTTTATATTTATGTAGATTTAAAATTTTGATCTCTAATTAAACCTTAGGGGGTAGGGGGGTTGTTTTGGACTTTTTGGAAAGGGCTTTAAAATAGTGATCTTTTGAGATCGGTTTGGGGTCGCTGCGATGCGTAGAAAAAAAGATAAAAATAGCCATATAAGGCAACATCCTGATTTACGAATCACCCTGTAACTGCCAAACGGTGCGAGATGCCCCCCCCCCCCACCCATACGATTTTTTGCTTGTCTCGGTCTGAGCTTTCACTTCCTGCCCTGGAACACCCTGTATAATATTTTTAAAATAAAGGGGACTTTTAAAATTGTATTTAACATGTACCGTACGTAAGATATATTTAAAATCCATCAAAAGTTTAAACTAAAATAATATCCCCATAATTATTAACAGACTTTTCGTCAAATGTTATCTCTTTCCAGTAGAGTGGATAATTTAGAGTTCAATATAATTTCATTTCACTATAAAGTAAGTTTCAAATTGAAAACTTTTTCTACGACACAGACGGATAGACGGCGATGACGTAACTTCAAAATGTTTAGCCCTTTTTGCCCTAGTTACCCTAGTTTTTTTTTTAATAAAATTTGCAAGAGAACTGATGGAACTTCCCTGTAAAAAGCGAGAGAATAAGAGCTAAGAAAAAAAAAATAATAATTTAAATTTTAAATCGGCTTGCATGAGGATGTTCAAAAAGCATAAAGTGGTACCCACTCAGCATAGGTCCCATGAAAATTGCTCCAAGTCCAGAATGAATGGGGAGCGTGCAAGTGCCGCGATGAAATGATTTGAGTTTCATTGATTTACCCAGAGCTATTCATATTTGATCAAATAATCCGTTCACTACCATTGAACATTTACATGCTCTTAGTGCTTCGAGCGCAAAAGACGGCCCTTCCAGGCCGGCCCTCTTAACGTGTTTTCCTTTCTTCAGACCTAATTTTCCGGTTCTTTTGATCCCACCATGCAAGTGGATTTACTTTTTTGCCCGGGCATTAAGCTTTGAATTTGAAATTTTTGCATATCTCATGCTCTTGTGCAGTATCAAGCGGCAGGCAGCAGGTTCTGGAGCCCTTCGTCCCCTTTCCATCAAAGACTCGAACCACTCCGCCTGCATTCGCCCTGGCATCCGGCAATTCATGGACCCAAAGATTCCGTAACGAAGCATTGAGATGGAGCCCAAGATTGTTCTCAATGTCGGCGTTTTCCTTGGAGGAGCCGGTGCACCCTGCATTGAAAACATTTTCATATCACCCGGCTCAGGGTTTATCTGAGTGCTTAACATCTACCTTGGGAAATCGATTTCCGTCGCTTTTTCTCTAGCCCTTAAAAGGGCACTGGGCGCCCGGCCCCCCAGCCCCCAGCCCCCGGCCCCGGCACCCTGCATATATCAAAAAAGGTACAAAAAGTGAAAAGCTTCACTCAACCACATCATGCACAGACCTTCATTGCTTCAATTTGCATCCGCCAGGAGAGCTTTATTCAAATCCTTTATCTATCCCGGGGACTATTTGAGCCGGAGCACCGGGAGAAATCCAAATGTTTAGCCGGGTTGTGAGATGACTTACATATGTGCAATCTTAAGGAGGATGTTGCCTCCAGCTTTTATGAATTATTGATGCCAAGTTCTGTGCACGAGACCCGGCCATCTCCCGCTTTATTCCGATGTGGGTGAAAAGACAATAAAATGCAAAAAAAAAAAAAAAATGAAAAGATATATTACGCGACACTATCTTGTCTTCTGCGAGGGCTAAAATCCCGCAGGCAACATGCACGAAGGTCTGCATAACTTTTCGGCACAAAATGTGGATATGAATGACTGAGTGCGATTCCGTCGTTTTGCCGGTGTTGTTGAACTTCTGGCAAATATAAAAATCAAAATTGTTTCGATTACCCTCGTAATCTCTTGCACGATAAATTTGAATACAGGGATACGAATTTAAAATAACGCATCTACCTAATTAATTTTTCTGAATCCTATTACTAAGGACTGCGGTAGTAAATAAAAGATAATATGTACATATACATGTGTACATATAAAACAATATTAGTTAATAGTTTACATAGCACAATATAAGTACATTTACATATTGTTACCAAATTTGCAAGCCGAGCGACTGGCTGGTAAACGGCCGACTTGCTCTCGCCTATACCTACACCTCACATATTCCGCGATTTTTTGGATGTTTCTCGTCTTCCGAGGCGGACAAGCTCAAAAAAATGCTTGCGTTTCGATCCAAAACGGTAAGTCGATCTCTTCAGTGTGGCTACGGCTTGACGTTCTTGCCACAGACGCCACGATTGTGGGGGCCGATCGCCAGTCCTTATATCCGCGCGGTTACAATCCGAAGTGTGAGGTGTAAGCGTAGGGAAATCTTGTAACAATATACATATGTATGCACCCAACTTCTTGGAATGGGGTCATATCATAGAGGAAATGTTAGTTAAAAATTAAATGAAATTTTCAAAAATTCGAAGTTCAAAGTTCGATTTTTTTGAAAAAATGTTGAATTATAAATAGACTGCGGATAATATGCAACTACATAGTACATAGCCATATATATATATATTTACATATATGCATATCTAAATTGAAATTACTATCGATATAAATAATTATTGCGGTGAAATTATTTGTTGTTGTAATAAATACGTAATACCATAGACAAATAAAAATATAGATAACCCACTTCGAACAAGCAAAACGCGACCAAAAATTCTGAGAGCTCCACAGCGATGCCTCCACATGTGCGATGGCATCCGACGAGTTCGGCGAAGGAGAAGGCGCGCGATGCTTTCCTTGTGGACATGCGATGCTGTGCACGGCCTGCTGCGGCGGCGCTGGCCTTGCGGTGGATTTGTTTACTTCGCTGCTGTTCTGCGCAAGGGGCTTGTGGGTCTGTTCTACCGTGAAGCGCGAGGGGATTGAATTTTTCTAGGAATCCTCGGAGTTGCGGGCTCTGCTCAATCAAGGAATGAAATTCCCACGGGCAGAAGGCATACGGACAGACTCATAAGTTTGAATTATCCGACGAAACCGACTGCTTTTTATATAAATTTAGTTGTTCATATCTTCTTTACATTTTTCACACCTTATTCCTGTATGCATAAAGATTTCTCTACTTTTCTTTAAGCTAACAACTATATGAATTTAATTAACTCTTTCTAATCCATCAAAAATAAATCTTTATCAAATCAAAATTTTGAAAGAATACATAACATTATTGTTTTAATAATTCCTTGGCAATGAAGAACACCGAACGAAAAAATCTGAATTTCGTTAGATAATTCAAACTTATGAGTCTGTCCGTATGCCTACTGCTCGTGGGAATTTCTTTCCTTGATTGAGCAGAGCCCGCAACTCCGAGGATTCCTAGAAAAATTCAATCCCCTCGCGCTTCACGGTAGAACAGACCCACAAGCCCCTTGCGCAGAACAGCAGCGAAGTAAACAAATCCACCGCAAGGCCAGCGCCGCCGCAGCAGGCCGTGCACAGCATCGCATGTCCACAAGGAAAGCATCGCGCGCCTTCTCCTTCGCCGAACTCGTCGGATGCCATCGCACATGTGGAGGCATCGCTGTGGAGCTCTCAGAATTTTTGGTCGCGTTTTGCTTGTTCGAAGTGGGTTATCTATATTTTTATTTGTCTATGGTAATACGCATTTGCATATAATCCGCAGTCTACTTATAAAGATTTAAAAAAAAAAGTTTTAAAAGAATAATTTTTCAATTAAATAGTTTCATCTCGAATATAACACTATTTTCTAAACGTGGTATTGATTTGAGCAAAATTGATCTATTAGTTTTTGAGATATCACACACGCGCCGATTTTGAAAATGGTATTTTGAGAAGCAAAAACAATAAAATAATAGGGATAGCGGAAAATTAATAACTTATCAATCATTACAATGATTATACTTAACTCCGCTGTAATTAGAAAGCCAATATGAATATCGATTTAAAGCTTTTCTAGGAAAATGCCATCCACATTGAATTTGCCATGAGAGCAATAAAAAAAATCGATTTTTCGAACAAACTACATGTATACCGCCCGCTTAAGAGTTAAACATAAAGTTCGCTTATAGTACCTATACTGTTCCCATTCCCATAAAGGGAAGTACAGTATTAATAGATCGAATACTTTTGAGTTAGCAAAAGTATTTGATATTTCATGTAATCGGTAATGTAATATACAATAGAATGTATATTCTAGATTCTTTTTAAGACACTTATCCTATTGTACATCTGCATACTTCACAGGTAGTTCAATACAATTTTTTGAATACTTAAAAATACTTCAAAGTCCGGTTTTGGTAATTCTAAGTATTAGATATTTAAGTAATTTTTAAAAATTAAAATTGTAAAACATTTGAAATTATAGTATTTTTGAAGTCTATGGGTCGCCAAAGCTCAATATCTCTTTAATTAACACTTGACTAAGTGCTGTTGAAACTCGAGCACCAGGACCAGTTTCTTTCTACTTTTTATATTTAATTGTTATCCGTTTTTAGGAACCTTTCAACATGGATTTATGAAGGGAAAATCAAATACTGAGAATCTCCTCGAGTTTACTCAAATGTTCATCTCTGCGATAGAAGCAGACAGACGCAATTGGGCTGTGTATTTGCTTTAGTAAAGCCTTCGATCGAATTTATCACGGAATATTAATTTACAAGTTAACTTAACCCTTAAATTTCTGTTGATATTCATCAACTGGATCCGCTCACATTTGTCTGGCCGAGCTCAACGTGTTTTTTTTTCCGAGGATCTTTTTCTAATTTGACTCATATGTTGGCAGTTACAGGGTGATTCGTAAATTAGGATGTTGCCTTATATGGCTATTTTTACCTTTTTTTCTACGCATCGCAGCGGCCCCAAACCGATCTCAAAAAATCACTATTTCGAAGCCCTTTCCAAAAAGGCCAAAACCGCCCCCTATCCTCAACTGGAAGTTGAAAACAATTATTTTTTTTTCACGATTTGTCACCTTTCGCCCCACTTTTCTCCGAAATTCACGTTATTAACATACCCACTTTTTATTTTTTTTTAAGTTACCTATCTAATTACCTTTCCAAAAATGTGCAACATACTCAGGTAGAAAGGGGTTGCAAAAGTCCTGAAATTAAAACATCCTCCCAGGTACCAGGTAGTTTTTATTATTTCAGCGAAAAAATTCGAATAATTTCTGAAAAATTCGAATTTTCATGATATTCTGTAAACGGATTTTTATAAATGAATTTTCATATCCTTTTTCTACCTGGGCATGTTGGAAAGGTAATTAGATAGGTAACTTATAGAAATAAAAAGTGGGTATGTTAATAACGTGAATTTCGGAGAAAAGTGGGGCGAAAGGTGAAAAATCGCGAACAAAAATTACTTTTTTCAACTTTCAGGGGTGATTGTGGCCAAGGGGTTGGGGGTAGGGGGGTGATGTTGACCTTTTTGGAAAGGACTTTAAAATAGTGATTTTTTGAGATCGGTTTTGGGGTCGCTGCGTTGCGTAGAAAAAAAGATAAAAATAGCCATATAAGGCAACATCGTGATTTACGAATCACCCTGTAACTGCCAAACGGTGCGATTGCTTGTCTCGGTCTGACCTTTTACCTCCTGCGGTATTGACCTCCCACCCCGGAACACCCTGTATATTTTAAGGTATGGAATCTTTTGATGGGTGTAAGTCGAACAATGAATGTCTACATGCCATTCTTCATCACTTAAATCAATTAATCCGTATTAGTATTCATTTTTAAAATAAAAATATGTACAAATTTTTAAAAACAACTAGTTTAATTGTTGAATTTTCCAAATTTCCAATTTTCCAAAATTTCTCTAAGCGAGACTCAAGTGGCCAATTTTGGCGACTTAAGTGTAGCGACCACTTAAGTCGTAATGTACACTTAAGTTCGCAGTGTGAAACCGAAAAATGACTAAACGGGAAATCGGGCATAAGACATCCATTTTGACCGCGCGCCTACTAGAGGGCGCCAGGGTATTAATTGCAAACGGGCGCTACTTGGGCTAGAGCCGCCTCTGACTGTCTTTGCCATGGATTGCATTTGTATACAAGGATATCTGTTCCTTCTCGCTCCCGTGACTTCTTCAGGGTTTCTCATCGCCATCCACACTAAGTTTCAATGAACCAATGGCATCTACATACATCCCCTGTTTTCAACAGGAATTATGATTTGATCGACTTTAATCTATCCTAAAGAACTATTAAGGGGGTTTAGGAGGTCCAAAAAATCGATTTTTTTTTAATGAATAAATCAAAAGTAAAAGTACTTATGAATATGCTGACAGAATTTTATAACATTTAAATATGTATATACCTATACATATATCGTATGTTATACTAGTTTAAAGCCGGTCCCGTTTACCGCTTGCGCGTGGAGCAGGTGTTTTTTGAACGCGTTTTTCTCGAAACGCGTTTTTCTCATCTGGCGTGACATGTAAGTAGCTCAACGAAATCTTAACCGATGTTAAAAAATTAAAGATTTTTGACTTGTAATTAAATTATTTTCGATATGAACCTACATTTAAAAAAAAAAAAATTATTATAAGTATTTCCTTCTTTCCAAAAAAGAGCGACAAAAAAACGTTAAAAAAATTTTTTTTCTTCAAATGCCTCTCAAAATCTCAATTTTTCGAATTTTTACTTGAATTTAGGTTCATATCGAAGATAAATATGCTAAGAATGTAAAATTCTTTCTTTTTTTGTTTCTGAAAAAACTTGTGTCCTGCACATGTCACGCCATCCGCCGAAAACACCTATTAGTTTCAATTAGTTAAAATTATTTCTTCTCCTTAAAAAAAAATCACAAAAAAAGGCTAAAATTAGGCCTTCTAAACCTATCTCTCCCCTTAAAATGTTTGCTCCTTTTCTTATCTTTTTCATACGTACATAAGTATTAAATTAAGTATTTTTAAATTTATTATATATTGTACCTATGTAATCAACTATTGGATAAATTGACTGAATAAATAAACTAATTTGAACAACATAAAAAAGACGCTGTTTGAATAAAACTTTCCTTCTAATTTTGACGACTTTTTAAATTCACTAAAAATTACTTCAGGAAGAATAAGAAGATTTATATTTATATGCAATAGCCCCAAAACTACTTTCCTCAGAAAATTGTTTTGAACGTAATTTTTGCCTTAAGCTGATGTTGCGAACCATTTCAAAATGAACTAAGACGTATGTATGTATGTTCACTAAGAGCTCTCAATCTGCTTTTCTTCATGATTAATAATTTGATATTCCTAATTGTTCATTATATTGGTCCAGCAGACTGAAAAACATTCACAGACGCAACTTTGGTTTTAATAAAAAGATGATTATCATTCTTTCGTTTCAAAATAAAATGTAACCACTGAACCATTTCATCGCAATTGAACGGCGGGCGTGGCATTCCAGATGTCGAATTTTTTGAACACCTCAATTTTTGCTGAGACCACCCTTCTTTATGAAGGGCTAAGTAAAAGGCGCTCATCTTAAAGGCCACGTATCGTCGCTGCCTTTTATTTGCTTACTCAGTGGATTTGATTGAAGGATGCTGAAATCGGGATCCATACATACATACATACAAAGATAGAGAACATACATACAAACATACTCTGGATGAAGTCAGCCAATTTGCCGAAAATTGGATTTAAAACTCGTTTTTTATTAAATTTCATATCTGCCTCCGGTCACGACCTTACCAGCTTCAAAAGACATTGTTTATGAAGCGAAAGGAATAGAAATTTTGAGAGCCCCCCCATGACGGCTGGGGCCCATCGCTCATTTTGTATAGATAAATTAATCGCAGTCGCCGGGATGCAAAGGCTAAAAGTCTTAGGGGATGATTGATGGCAGGTGGTAAGATGGCGAATCAGACCCCCCGGCCGGTGTGGGGCGCAATTTTTTATTAACCGCCTTCAAATGGATTACTTACAAATTCTGATTGATTCGATTACTCGCGAAATCAGCCAGACGATATTTTTTCCCCGTCCTTTGCTGTTGGGGTGTTCTGTTGCTAATTTAAGGAGTGGGGATGCGGCGTCATCACCCCTCCGAGCCCCTAGCCCGCACCACCCCCGTCATCCACTTCTCAGTTTGCCTAGGATGAGGTGTGATGGCGCAATATTGTCAAGATAACGAAAATGATTTATGCCTTTACTTCAGGTCTACTGATAATTTTGCCTCAGCTATATATTTTTTTTTCGTCCCCGCCTTTTTCGCCATCCTTTTATTACTTCACTGGCAGATTTTGTTAATTAATGGCGGTAATTTAACGAATCACTCTTGACGCTGAATTTAATAGGAATTTACTTTCGAATTTGTCGAGTCTTGCCGGACTGGGACAACTGCGACGAATGAAGCGCCGCCTAGGAGGGGAAGGGGGTGCCGGGGCTTTGACTACAATTGGACGTAAAATCCTCCTACTCGACTCTGTCGCGGGGGTGGACAATTTCGCAGGGAATATAACAAGAAACGTGTTGGCTATTAATTTTATTCCTTGGCGCGTAAAAGGATAAATTGGACTTCTTATTAAGTCGTGATATTGGAGAATTTGTCTGATTGCGGTTGCCACTGGGCATCAAAAGCACTTTAACTACTTTACCCCAACTAGGGAGGTTTTAACAACTCTCGGGAGAAATGGGGCTCTAAGAAAATGTTTTTAAATTTAAAATAATTAAATACTCTAATACAATTAAAACAAAAGTAGGGGAGACTGGGGCTGGTTGAGACAGGGGTAGGTTGTTACAGCGGCAATGGTGGCTATACAAAGATAGTAACAGGAACGCTTGAAAGAGAAAAATTACCACGATATGATCGGCTAGCCACTTGCCACCCGCTAATTCCGCCAACGCATTTGTGGGAGGAGCCCTGACACGGTGCTATCAAAACCGCATGTTTCTAACTTTTTATTTTTTTAGTAATATTGGTCTACAGCCTTTTTATAATTAAAAAATAATTGTGCGGTAATGTATATTTGTGCCTCAATGCTTTCTTTTTGTGTTAAATATATCATAATACAGTTATTTCTACTAGATTTTTTTCTACTTAACCTTAAAGGCTAAATTTTGGGGTCGGGGCTAAAAGTGACATTTCTTCGGGGCAGGTTGTTACATGTACATCTCGGTAGTATCTGCCTTAGTTTTTGTTTAGGAAAGAAGTTTTTTGTTATTTTTGATGGTTAAAAGTTACCAATTTTTTTGTTTTTGTGAGGCATAAGGATAAAAGGCATAAAAGAAATTGTATGCCAAAGTTTTTGTTTAAGAAATAAATTTATAATTTTCATCAAATTCCTAAGCTACCAAATTTGTTATTTGATGAGGCATACAGAGCAGTCGTACACCTTTACATACACCTTGCAAACATAAAAAGACTGTGTTTAGGTCTAAATTAAGTAAAAAAAATGTTAATTGCCCTTACTAAAAAGTCTCAGATTATGTTTGTTTTTTGTTGTATCAACCTACCCCGTGTGGTGTAACAACCAGCCCCAGGCACGGGGCTAAAAGTTACACGGCTCTTTTTTCAGAATTCGCGTGTTTATAGCACTTCTAATAGGCGTAAATCTAAAATTCTTCTTAAATTAGAATCTTGAATAGTTATTTAATTGAACAAACTTTGAATTACGTAAAATAATCTAACTAACAAAAAGATATGACAATTTGTTTAAAAAATGTCACAACCAGCCCCAGTCTCCCCTACATACATATGTATATACATGTAATTCTCTAATAAATTCAGCAGTACACGTACCTATAATCTACATTATCTGCATGTATATAGTATAGTACTATGAGTTAGAAAAATATTTGTTTCCCACGCGTGAGGGAAAGTATCACTAAAACGCACGCCTTTCCGGTTGGAAAGTGGCTTATTATCTATTCGTACTTTAATATGCAACAAGGGCGGTGAGTAGCTGATTGCGCACGCTGGCAGCAATAAACGCATGAGCAAAACGTTGCACAATATCTGTACTATTAATTTAAAACCAAATAGTCTGATTTTCGACGTTTCGAAATGAGTTTTTTCGTTGTAAAGTCTCTATGTACATACATACATAGAGGAAACTGGGGCTGGTTGTGACATTTTTAAACAAATTGTCATATTTTTTTGTTAGTTAGATTATTTTACGTGGTTCTATAGGTATATTTGATTAAATAACTAATCTTTTGTTGATTATTATCAGCCAATTAATTGAATTAGTTGTTATAACAATGTAAAGTAGTGAAATTAGTGAAATCAACTAAAATAATTGAGAAACTAACTAATTTTGTAAATGTTTTTCTCACTGTTGTTCTATCAACTAATTTAATTAGTTGGCTGAAAAATAGTTAATTTTGCTAATCTTTTTCTTTCAGTGTATGTTGCAAAGTACAAGCGTACAAGGCGTATATGAAATAGGTATAGAGATTTAAAACATATCTTTGGAATGATAAGCAAATATTTTAGGAAATAATTTGACGAATACCTACCTACCTATTAGTTATCTACACTGAGAGAAAAACTTTAATAACTTTAACTATTTTGTGTAGTTATAATTGCTATTTGCTAAAAAAATTGATAAATAGTAATATCAATTTACATTTCAGTTAAATTTAACTAACAATTTTTACAATTTACTATTCTTATAAGCTCGACTATTTAGAATAGCCATATGTATAATTCCTAGAATTGTCAAGTCAGCTATTTTAAAATAATAAATTTTAATTTGACCAAAAAAAAATGTTTAAACACCGCGTCATAAAAATCTGAAAATTCTTAACAATTTCGTTGGTCAAATTAACTATTACAAATAGTCAATCCTTTAGCCACACATCGCTTTATTAACGTTGAATTACTCAAAACCCATTGGCGTTCGGTGGCTCGAGGGTAGAGCTACGCGCGTACCAATTCAGAGTTCCTGGGTTCGAATCGTGGGAACAGAAGTCAACTTTCTAAAAAGGCATCGGAATGGCGTGATTCGGTTGAGTACAACAGCCAAGCTGCCAAGGTTCAAATCTAGCTCCGGTCGGCAATATCGGAAAAAATCAACTTTTTCTCGTTGTCAGCAGATTAACTATTTTTCTCACTGAAGAATTTTAAATTTTACTAATAGTTGTAGTTGACTTAATTAATTCAAATAGTTGTTTCAACTTTCTTCATAGTAAATATAACGTTTTTGAATTTATAAAAATTATTAAACAATAATTGGCTGAAAATCATTGCTGTAAATAGTTAATTTTGTATTCGTTTATAGTAAAATCAAATATATTTTTCTTTCGGTGTATTCTAGAAAAAGAAATAGACATGCCAAATACACCGTCACGCTTCGATATTGTCGTTGTTGATGGATTTCATCTAATACATACTATGAAAAATGTTCCGAAAACATTCGGGAATATTTCAAAACAAATCATGTCAACTTTAACTGCTACAAAAGCTTCACGAATTGGTTTGATTTTCGACCAATACTTCTCTCCATCAATTAAAGATTACGAGCGTAATGTTCGACATGAAAACAGAAATATAAACTATAATATTACAGGCCCAGAACAGATTAGACCGGTAGATTTCACTAAAGAACTAAAAAATATACATATCATTTAAAGAGGCTTTAGTGGAATTTTTAATTAGACATTGGATGACAGATGAAATGGTACCATTCATTGGGAATACAGTAATCAATGTAAATTATATGCTTGTCATAATTATATAGTTAAAAACAATTCAGTTATTTCGATTATTAATGATAATTTGTCCTGCATAATTCACGAAGAGGCAGACACAAAAATTGTACATCACATTTGTCAAATCAATGAAGACAACCTGAATATCTTAATTAAATCATCAAATACTGATGTATTAATTATAATGCTCGGAAATATGAGTATGAAGACCTATGAAGACAATTTGAATTGAATAATAAGTTTGAATAATAAATATTTGTTAAGATAAATAAAAATTTATACTTTACATATACTCGTCTGGCAGATACCTGCAACCGCTAGAATATTCTGGCTGCTTCACATATACTTTTTAAAAGATTGAAAGAATGTTCCCTCAAAATTTGAGCCTTGTGGGAGCAGGTTACGAATTATTATCCTGATGACAACTTTGCTATTGTCTGGCACTTACTTGCAACCCTTAAAATAGGTTGTTAATTTTTTTTACACTTAAACATATGTAAATTGCAACATATTAAAATTGTAGCCTTGTGGAAGTAGATTAAAAAAATTTTTTTTTTTTTACATTTTAAAAAATTTAAGAGATGATAACGCAACCGCGAGATGCTTGCCAGAACGGTACTTTCTTCATTGACTGATAATAAAACATCATTTAAAAATTTTCTAGCATTGTGGGAAACGGGTTAGTCAAATGGTTCGCTAGCTCTTAGACTATTATCTCTCATTCCGAGGTTGACCCCTAATATGACTGCACTATTACTACTTGTTGCATTTAAATTCAGTTTCAAACTTGCTAAGCTTGCTAAGTAGTGCTGGAAATAAAATTTTTGGGGATATCCCAATGAGATTTTGATTGAGATTCTCTTGAAATTGCAAGTTTTGAAAATTAATTACTTGTATAGAAAATCCAATAAATTGTCGTATGGATTTCACAAAATCTCAAGATTTTGGGGAGATAGAAATATGATATTTGTTTAAAACCTTAAATCTCTGAAAGTGCTTCACCGATTGAAAATTTGAAATTTTGACAGAACGTTGCATTCGAAATACGCGAGTGTTTTTATTTTTTATTTATTTTTTCATTCATAAATTTTGACAGTCATACCTAATACGACTGTCAAAATTTATGAATGATATACATACCTAGGTTTTTTTTTTTTTTTTTTTTTGTGGACAAGTACGGGGGAAATGTTGAGCAGTTATAGATAAGGTTATGGTACGTCGTGCAAAAAGTACTTCCGCGATTAAATTCCATGGGCATGTTGCGCTTAACCTTCTGAGTGCCATTGCACAAAGCTGAAATTGGTAACATCATATTTCTATTAAAGTTAAGCTTTATTTTAGGGATGGCTATGCCTGAGCAACGCTGTAAAATATTATAATATAATTAAAATATTAGGGGTTCGTGAACTGAAAGCTTTGTCATTTAACCCATAAGGTGTTCACTCTTCATTGTAAACAAATAATACGCTATTTGAATAAAACTACATCAAAGAGTGAATACACCATATCTAATTGCAAAATTTCTGTGTTCAATACCTATGTAAAAGCAAGGTGTCCCATGGTAGACCTTAAATTTGTTTTTGACAAAATAATTTATTTAAAATATACTCGTACATCACTCATTTGACTCCAGGTCCAGAGGGTGCAATTCTAATTCGAATATTGGAATCTGGAATATTGGCCAAATTGTAGAGAACAAATTAATGACATGAAACTATCAGACACATTGGACACGGCACTCGCGGTCTGCGAATTGGCGTCAGAGGTGGGACATGTTGACCCACGGACGTCGGAGCCACCGTCCGGACGGCAGCGTCAACGGACAAAGAAGGCAAAGTGCCCATCAATCACCAGGCCCACTTAGGGCCCAACTAATCGAGCATGTTATTGAATGCACTTTGATTTACCCAGCCGACAAAATTAACATCCGCTTGATTACCATTCCAACAAAGCTTGCACCGGACACACGGTCCGGTCGCCGGGGGAATGACCCGACAAAAGGATTGGCAGGGCGAGGGGCGGAATCGAATTTAAAGCCCTTTCGGGGCCCCAAAAACGGACACAGTCAGGCAACAGCAGCCCCGTTCAAGACATATTAGGTGCAGAGTGACACACACTCAACTGGCTCCACCCGCCCCCGCACCCACTCTCAGAACCCGGAGGCTTCGGACCTGTGACTTCCCATTCAGGTGCGCTTTGAATATGTGCGACCTGTATTGATTAATTAAGGGAAATTTGAATTATGTTTATTAATTCGTGGCCTACGCAATGGGTAAATGATTATAGCTTCGCCGATTGCTGCATGTGCAGAGTGTCATTAATTGCTTTAATGGGAATGGGGCAATCAAAGGGGCGAGATGGGTTCAATCGATAGGCTTCTTTATGTGAAACTGGATTAGATCGAAATTGGTTTAGGATTCATGCCTAGTTGTAAGATTAAAAGGTCTATAACGTGCGAGCTGAATTTTACAAAGTATTTGATGATTATCAATAATTAATTATCAATAGCTGCTAGCTTCAAACTCCAATAAATGGAAATCATTTTCTTTAGAGGGAATTTTCGATATATTGAAAACCGTTTGGAGTCTTTCCGTACTGAAGAACTACGTACTTTAGAATTAGCCATACAAAAAACTGCTTAGAAAAATAGTTTTATGGATTATATAATGATTTAGTTCTCTGTAAAAAGTATAGGGATCCCGAGAAAAAGAAAACGAGCGAGCCTTACAGTAGTCGCATACGATGTGTAACATCAAACATCTCATCTACAAATCGCATTCATTTTAAAATTTGAAAGTCCGCCATCTTGAATTCTCAAATTCTGACAGTTGATTTGAAATAAGCGACCCCGAAAACCCCCAAATACCAAGTTTGATGCAAATCTCATTAACTTTATAATTTGACAGTCCGCCATCTTAAATTCGTAAATTCTGACAAATAATTTTTTATTTTGGTGTAATTACTTAGTATATCTACGCAATTAAAACGCGCGCTTCCCCACCTCCTGTTACACAATTCCGTCCCTTTTCACGAAATCACTCCCACAGATTGCAGGAAAGCGAGAGGAAAGATGTTACACATCAATAATTTAGTTGGTATTTGCACGCCCAAACCAACTACACATATTTATATTTCTAAAAGTAAATGTATATGCGCCTACAACTAGCACGCATAGCGAACAAATGCGTCCGGTATGCTTACGATAAACTCCCGCTACGGGCACAGAAATGGAAAAATACGCCTGTCACACGGTCATGCAAACTCCCGCTACGGGCACAAAAATGGAAAAATTTACTCTTCAGAAAGGTATGCACGCTCCCGATACAGGTATGAATCAATATGACAATCAATTTAATTAACTTAATTAATTCATTCTTAATAAAGAATACTATTATTAATAAGTTACAATAATAATACAAAAAATATAAAAATTTGAGTAACATGAAATACAGACTTCATAAAATATACATATATAAAATACGTTTAGACGCTGTGCGTATCTGTTTTGGACTAAGAGTGGGCGAGTCTTAGTTTTTACTCGGGGATTTCCTATACATTTGTGACTAAATCGACTTAATTTGTATTTGTTTTTTGAGTTAATTTATTGCATTGCCCTAGATATATAATACTATATCAGCAAAACACAAGACTGTCTTAAAATAATTTATTAAAATAAAAGGAGCAATTGACTTACTTGGATGACGCTAGAAAGGATTCACTTTGACACATACATAAGTGCACTGTCTGAATTGACTGATTTGCCTTCTGATCATTAGGCTCTACATGACACTAATATGACTAAAGTAGGTAACTAGCTAAACTTTCTACATAACCCTCCTTTTTTCCAAATTTACAAAGGCTTAACTATACTTTGCCACTTCTTGTAATATTATTACCTTGAGATATTGACTGACTAGAGGACTCGCCTAGACTGCTTTCTTGCGTATCTCTATTAAGTTATTCTGAATTTTCGCTGAGACTGTTATCACTCGAGCAAATACTTTTCCTCAAAAATATAGATTGTTTTGTTTCTTCTATAAATAACACCGTCTATGCTTCTTATCAAATATGACCGTGGTTGCAAGACCGTTTTTTATGCATATAGTTACATAACAAAATAATTTATTTTTAAGAAACTGACGAATAAATTTGCTTACTACGCAAACAAAATACAGTAATACCCCGGACTTACGCGATAGGTGGGATAGGAGATAGCCGTGTAAGTCGAATTCGCGTAAGTCGGGGTTCAACCTTGCATATAAATACGTATAAAGTTTGTGTAATCGGGACCAGAGTCTAAAGAAAAAAATAATTTAGAAGAAACATGTTTAATAAAATGTAAAATAATTAAAACAATTTACATTGGTAGGAATAAAACAACGTAAATCAAAGTTATTTTGATGTCGAAGGCTTCATATATTCTAACAATGTCAGCTGAAAAGATAAGTTTTTCTTTTTCTGACGTAAAATTTCCTCGTAGCATGAAAGTAACTTTTTTATTTCCCGTTTTGTAGTAGGTACGCGCATTTCATTGGAATTTATTTTTCCTAAAATTTGTAACCCCTTTTCAATTGAACTGAGGCCCTCTGTTAAGTTTGAAATCGTCATTTGATTTTCCGATTCAACTGGGTCTAACGAATCAGTTCATTCAATGGCTCTTATGCATAAAAACTGAACAAATACTCAATCTTAATTTTTATATAGAAAACTGGAGCTCAATTTTAATTTGGGTGAGATAAAACTCGGGTTTTCTATATAAAAATTGAGATTGAGTATTTGCTCAGTTTTTATGCATAAGAGCCAATGTCTTAATCATGGCATGATCATATTTCTCTTTCTAGCGTTACTGTTGCGTTTCTGTGTAAAGTCACCATTGCCGTTGTAACAACCTACCCCTGTCACAACCAGCCCCAGTCTCCCCTACGTAATGTTTTACGGAATTGGAATTGTTATTCCACACGGAACACGTTCGAACTTGTCGAAAAATCGAATACGCCGATGCGCGCGATGATCAAAAAGAAAAACCGCGTATCTCCGAATACGTGTAAAACGGGGTAGCGTAAGTCGGGGTATTACTGTACATTCACCCGATCGAATTGTGTCACGGAAAAAAATGCCGTGGCAAGGGTGAATGAATCTTGAATCTAGTTTTGATTTTTTTTGTAATTAATTTCCAATTATTTTATATTAATTAAGATTAGAATAAAGGAAGCTCCCTTTTATTTTTATATCATCATGGAGTTTATTTGCCTTTCATTACATTTAACCGCTTCTTCACTCTAAACTCTCGATTGGGGTTACCAGACGGTCACTGTAAAAAATCAGCATACCTGGTAACTCTAACTCTCAATAAAAAGAAATTACCGTATATACATATATGTATGTATATACGATGTGTGTGTTTTTTACAGGTAGCCCAAGAATATTTATGATCATACAATTTTAAAATCAAACCCAATAATCTATTTAACAATCATTGAAACATTTTTATAAAATGCACGACTAATAACTTCCGTTCCGATACTGAATATCGATAAAGAACTCCAGTCTTTCTTGATCATACTGTTTCTCAACTCGTTTTTTATCAATTTGGGCTTCGATGCAATTATTTAATCATCACATCAGCTGTGTTTTGATAAGCACTGAAAAATATTAGCCGTATTTGCACAATAGATCCAGTTCCAGCTTTTGCAAGAAATTTTCATTGAATTGAAATTTTAAAAACCGTAACGTATATAAAGATTTCAAATTTTGTGAAAGTCGCATCAAATTGCCATGAATGATATTTAGTCATTCAAACTTCAAAGCTTTGAACCACATAAATATTTGGATTACATTTTTGACATGTAAGTGACATGACAATTTGATTTTACCTATTTTCGAGAAAATTGTTTGATAAGTCATAAAATTCAATTCAATCCAAATTTTCCTGCAAAAACTGGAATTAGATCCGATGTAAAAAGAACTAGGCTATTGTCTGAATTGATAACTTTACAGACAAAACTTGGCTAATAGCGTGTAGAGCAAGGAACTTGGCATAATTTCTACATTTCAGTTATTTTTTTGTTTCGAGATGACAAAATAGGCTTGTTTATGTATGTTTTTGGTGGGATATATGTCTGGACTATTTTACTTTTAATAAAAAAAAAATATGTTCTGAAATAAGAAACAAAAGTGTTTGTCGAAAAAAATTTGGTTGCTCTGAATGTTGGGGGCCTGGGCCTAGGCCCGGTTGGTCCGAACGTAAAAAGGGCACTGCGTGGTTTTCTGTAAATTATTTCTCCTTTAATCAACCTTTTTTCAAAATTTTTCCAAAATCTGAAACATTTAAAGTAGATAAATTTTTAGCACCTTTGCCAAAATGTCATTGTTGTACGTTAAGATGATATAATAGAGCTAGATATGGGAAGGTATATGTATTGGATTGTTTTGTCTTTCTCAAAAATTTTTTTATGCAAAACAAAGATAATTGTTTGAGAACATTTTACTTTCTTGCCATTGATCGTTCGATTTATTCAATTTTTGACGCAAGTTAGGAACTGAAGTTGAAAATTATTTTTTCGGATGATAAAAGGGCTCACGTATTAATGATATAAATTTGACTTTAAAATTTATAAAAAAATATCTTTTATCAACATTTATTTAAGACCGGTTTGAAAACTATTATCACTTAGTCAGGAAAACTAAAATGAGTATTTTTACTCATGCAACACAAAAAAAATTTTATGTTAACTATGATGTTTCGATATAAAGGGGTATCTATTTATGAAAATTCTCACCCTGTATCTGTTGTAAGGTTAGTTTTATAAAAATATTGCTTAAGCAAGTTATTTCTGTCTGAAGCTTTAGTACTCAATTTGTATATGAATATAAGATCCTTTTAGAACGCTTTGAAATATATTCCCTCCCCGAAAATATGCGAACATATTTCCATACTTAGTTTCATTTAAATTCAGTCAAAGGGAATGTCTCCAACACCGCGCCCTCGACTTCGGAGCGAAACGAAGGAATTTCCACTATGCCACAGCTGACGGCGAACGAAGAAAATTTTCCGAAAATTTTAGCATCGTATGGAAATACATTCGTCGCATAATTTTCCACTGCAGCGAATTCAACTGAAGATTTTTATCGATTAGTGTATTGGAAAGAAAATATACATATACTATGTATTCCGAATCGGGCAGGAAAAGCTATTCAAAATAGAATTTTTAAGCGATTTCCTCTATTTTTACGCCCTTTTAGGAAAAGTATCGTCACTGGCGCGGTAACGAGGAAAACCCGCTCTGACGTAACAATTTAAAATGGGAACATGTAAAAACACGGAAGGACAGTTTAATTGATTTCGCGGGGTACTTTTTGCCCTTTTTTGGGCCCAACTTTAGCCTATTTTTTTCCAGTTGTACTTAATCGGTGAATCGATTCCCTTTTTTGCAGTTGCACGTTTTGTGCTTGAATACTTGAATGCGTATTATCAGGAAATTAATTAATACTGCGAGTGGTTCCATAAACGTTTTCATTGCAATATACATGTTGCTGGACACAATCATTTTTTTTTTCGGGATTTCGTTATGAATGTTCACTTTTGCGGGGATAGCATATACACGAATTTCTGGAATTGATTTTGTCCAACAATATTAACTTAATCCATTTTTAATTATTGGACCGTTGTTGAACAAACAATCCATGGATATTATTTGAAAACACTATAATTGTTCCATAAACTCTTGAGAAGATATGAGCAGCATTTAAATGATATTCGGATTAAAATTTTCAATTAATCCGCTTTGGTTAATGAATGAACATCACGGAGAAGCAAAGTTTAACAAACAAATATTTAAATTAATAGAGTATTTGTTCGGTATATTGTTATTTTGTTTATTCCTTTTGCATTTGATAAATTTCTCCAATGCTATACTATTTTAAAAAAATTAAAATCACGTACTTTGGTAGAAAAAGTTTTAACTTATAAAATGAATACATATAAAATCTTCAAAGCTAAATCGTTATGTAAGGTACAGTCGCCAAATGTCCCCGAACTTAATTTCGTCCCCATCGGTTTATTTTTTTCTAAATAGCGCCATCTAGTTTATACTTCTACTTTATACTACTTATACTTCAAATCTAAAGTTAGTTAAGTCAGTCGGCCATTGCAAAAGTTTGGCGGTGAAACATCGCTCCTGTGTTAAGTTAAGATACATATATCTACATATACAAAAGAAAAAAGGTGAGTTTTTGATTAAAATGTTCTCGGATTCGATTAAATATTAATATGCTTATCTTACTGATACTTACAATAGTTTTGTCAAAACGAATGTATGTAGGCTCTGTTGTGAAACAATAGAATTAAATATATGTAGGTGTGTTAAAACGAACAGCAATTTCCTCCCCGTATTTAGTATATTTTTCCATTCTTTTGATGCCTTGATGTTCGAACATGCAGGTCCGAAATTTATCTGAACAAATTGTCTGAAAAGTTAGAATTACCTATTTATACCGTACACTGTAAAAACTATTTCGAAAATCACTATATTTATATTAGGAATTTTTACTATAATGTATATTGCAGAAACACAACACGGTTTAAATTTACATCAAAGAACTGGTAAACTTCTGTTTTACTATAGTCTGGTGTGATATTTTATATTTTGTTGTAAGAAACCACTCTTATATGTAAATTTCTAATCCAGTTTACCTTATTCGATGTAACTTCTCTAAATAGTTTTTGTAATAGTAGATTTTGTTTGCAATTTTACAATTTCAACTTGAAAATTCACTATTTCCCCCGTTTTTCCATGTTAGTGGAATTATTAACTGGAACCATTAACTTGTGTAAATTCAGCAATTAAAGCCTTGTTACAAGAAGTTTTTACTATCCGAAGTGTCTTTTATGCATAAATGTTCAAATTTAAGTTGGTGGACGTGAAAGTACAAATTGACAGTTGATGTTTTACATGCGTAATTGTGATTTTGCCCGTATGAAAATGAATCGCTGACGGATTGTTCATTAGCTTTCGAGCGCTCGCCACGGAACATGGTCGAAGCTGCTAAAAAACATTTTGGGTAAAATGACATTTCGAAG
This sequence comes from Machimus rusticus, assembly GCA_951509405.1. Lineage (NCBI taxonomy): Eukaryota > Metazoa > Arthropoda > Insecta > Diptera > Asilidae > Machimus > Machimus rusticus. The sequence goes on from OX608054.1 coordinate 3,765,563, forward strand.
TGCTGGTGTTCTTGAATCCCTTCGAATCGAATTGAAAAGAGCTTTAAAAAAATGCGCTTTTGAATAAAAATTGCGAATATTCTTACAAATTCATTTTAGTTACCTTTAATTTCAATTAGTTTTTCCTCCCAAAAGGTCAAAATAATTCGACAAAAAAATCAATTGAAATCAAAGGTAGCTGAAAGAAAGTTGTTACGAAGTTAAGAATTTTAGTATGGAATTTCAATTCAAAAGGAGCTTTCACAAGCTCTTTTCGATTCACTTCGAACGAATTCAAGAACATGACCACTTCGAAGTGTGATTTTACACAAAATTGGGTAAAATTTTTACATATCTAAATGCAAAATTACCTTTGGCATGTAATTACATTCTTCTTCATCGAGTTATTTTACATTTTTCTGGGAATTAGTATACCGTAATTAAGGTAATTTCCCAAAACTTTTTTTTCTACAATATTTTTACAAAAAGGGGATGATTATTACAATACCATACTTTAATTCCTTTAAAACTTCTACAATTTGTGAATTTTTTTAATAACTCTTTGACCCGTTTTTGTTTTTAAGGATTGAATAACAGTAGAAAAAATAGAAGACTAATAATATTTTTTTTTTAATAAATACACAGTAAAAAATTTTTACTATTTTAAAAGTAGGCAACAAAATGTCTACTCACATATGTACCTAGTACCTAGTAATAATGAACTGTATGAAAAAACTTACAAATTGATTATTACAATTAATCAGAACTGTAAACGAATTACGCATGAATTCGTAAAACTGAAAGAAAAAGATTGGTAAAGTTAACCAAAATCGTTGGTTAAAAAGACGCCAACAAATAGTTTATTATTTTTAACCATGAAAAATTGTTAATCTTCTGACGACGAGAAAAATTTGATTTTCCTGTTATATTGCCAACTAACCGTGGCTGGATTCGAACTTGCGATCTTGGAATTGGCGCTTCGCAGCTCTACCCCTGAGCTATTCGTGGCTATGTGCCTTTTGAGCGATTCAACTTTAATAAAGCGATTCGTAGTACCATTAAAGTAAAGAACGAAATTTTAGCTTTTACAAAAGAACTTTTAAAGAGCAAATTGTAAATTTGCACACATTGTGTGTAATTTTTTATAATTTGCTTGAATCTTACTTATTATAAATGGTAAAATTCAGAATTTCTTTAAATTTACGCATGTATTTGTAAGTTTCAATATGAATTTGCAAAATTACTACTCAGATGTGTAGATTTTCACAACTATTTTATAAGTAAAAATCAAAATATGTTTTACTGTGTAGGATGCTGTTTATTAATAAATAAATGAAGTTAACACAAAAAAGCAGTTTTGCAACAGCTTTAAATAAATTGTTAATGCTGGACTCAAAACTATTTGTTAAGTTGCAATTTTTTAAGACAAGCCCCTGCTCTGGCGGTAATCTTTGGGGAGGATATTAAAATTCACCCGAAAGACTCATGTATTCAACTCTGGTATTGAAGGAAGGGGTTATTTTTAGTTTTGGTTCGTTAATTCAAAGACAGTCAATGGAGCAACTAATTTCATGACAACATCCCCAGAGAATGTTAATGAGGTGCTTTTCTGCTGTCTTATAGCGCAACCTGGCAGGAATAGGAAAAGAGTTAAGGAGTTAAAGGGCAAGGGAGTTCTACCTTCAGTAGCATCACACTGCAGAACTCACGAGACAAATTTTCCGGGAATTTCTGGTGTTACCTACAATACCACCCGATCCCCAGCATCCCCAAGCGACTCATTTTGCGAAAATATTTGCACGAAGTCAACAAGAACTTAAGTAGTCTTGTTAACATTTTCTTTATTTATTTTTTGTTAATTTTTTTTTACTTTTTTCAGAGCAGCCCTGGTAGTCACCTCTTTGAGGACAGGAAGGAAGAAAAAAAAAACTTCCCGACTGGAAGTGATAAGCATCATCAGGAAAGTAAACTCATCTACACAACTATTACGAGAGTAAAGTCGTTAAGGGCATAATTGCTCCTCGCAGTGTTTTTTAGCTAAATAAGAAAACACGAAAAATAGCAACAGCGACAACGACGACGGCCGCAACGGCAACAACTCAAAAGAACTCGCTCAATTACTTCTACTTGAGATAATTTCACTCCTCTACCGGAACCAGCCCCACTGTGGCCCCATAAAAATAATTTTCGCCGGTAATGTAGGGTACTTTCTACCTTAAAGGAACTGGGGCTGGTTCCGATTGCATAAACTACTTCCACAGAGTTCCCTGAAATGCACTGACCCAAATTCTTTAAGATGCCTACTTTGAAATTTTGGGACAGGGCCCATATGAAGGCCGGGCCGCGGTATAGGGCCAGAAAATGGGCGTCTACTTCTTCTACGTGTCCATGGAACGGACTATGACCGAAGGGGACTTTTGGTCTGAGGACAAGCTTTTAAGCAGATTAGGAAATTAAGTGGTTGAAATTTTCACTTAACTGCAAAATGCTGCTGGTGAAAATGAAGTTCTCTCTTTTCTTAAATTCTATTTTTGTTCCTAAAAAAAGTATTTTCCAGGGGATTTACCTGCTTTTTATTAAGTGAAGCACTTACCGTCCTAAGGATTTATTTTGGGCGAAAAGAAAGAGGCCCTTGGACATTTAAAGTATATTTATTAATGGAATTGTTTACGGAATTGAGATTGATAACTCACAGCGAGAATTCGGCCATTTGGGCTAAGAAATTTGGGATAGTAATAGTTTAGGTGGAAATTTAATCTTAAAAAAAATGGTTTTACGCCCTATATCAACTATCGAATGTTGCCAAAAATTGTCTGTTTATCCATTAAAATTGACCCTAAAATTCTTATTTGTGATCAAAAATAGCTATTTACGAAAAAATAAATAAAACCAAAAATAGCTGTGTTTTTTCACAACGGATCCGTTTCTGGCTTTACTAGGAAATTATAAAGATTTTAAGTTCTGAGAAAAACGCATTGCATTACCATGATAATTATCAAACTTCAAACTTTGAGCCGGATAAATTTTTGGATTACATTTTTGACGCAAAGTAGGTAGGAAAATTTGAAAATAAAATAAAATTCAATATGGGTCTGTTCATAAATATCAATTTGTAAAATTTACTAGTAAGTTTTGAAAAAAACACAACAAAAATCTATAAAAAATGAAACACTTTTGGAGCTATTAATTTAATGACTATGTAAACTCTGTTTTGCTTTACAATTCCTAATTTTAAAATCTGAATTACATATGTATCATATTAATAGTCACTTTTCAAGGCAATCCTTGTTGTGAAGCCTTGAATTTATTTTATTTTAAACAAAGATACTGTCAGCTTAAAACTTAAATATGTTAGTCTTAATAATTTGTTTTGGGCTGTCACATCGTCGTATGAAAATATACCAAAATAAAACTCCAAGTTAGTCGTTCACTTCGGATCGAATTTTTTAAGATTAATATTTTGTTGTCAGGAAAAATATTCTTTTTAAAATAAGATAAATAATAACTTCTTATATTATAATATTTATTTACTAATCTTTTAACTGCATACAAAGCAATGATTAAATGGAAATTTTTGTAAAAGACTGTTTGAAAGAATCTAAAAGCATTTTTTAGCATTTCTGCAATAAATACATACTTCAGAATTTTAATACTTTATGTTTTAAAAAAAATGTTAAATTATTAAATAGTTTTAAAAACGCATGATTGAGATATTTCTTAAGAAAATTTTATAATACTCGTATATGTACCTACAAATTGTTATCTCTGGATGAAATAAAACAGTAGTATGGATAAAATTTCATACGAAGCACCTACGGCTTCAATTTTCTTTAAACTTTAGTTATAAAGTTTATTAATGAATTTATGAATAAAAAGTTACTTCAGAACAGGAACCTCCATAAGCCCATCAGCCCAAAGCCACAATGAATTTTAAAGGATCTAACCAACTAAAATAACTCTAGTCAGGAGCCATTCGCAGCAGTTTAATTAAAATACGAGCGATTCTGGGGATGGAGTGAATAAAGCAAATATTTGGAAAAAATGGACAATGTGGCGGGACACATGGTCCCTTCTCCAGAAGTGCAGTCAGTCACCAGGCACAAAAGCGGGTGCAACAAAGGCCATCCCTATCTGGAATTATCTAGAGGAATTTTTCATCCCTTAAACTCGCCATCAGTTGGAGGAGTCCCTGGGCCTTACAACCCACCCTGTGGTGAAATTTTATTCCGCCCTGGTGCGCGCCCATTGTCCCAACTTTTACTGATCACCTTCCAGTCGGCGGGCGGCGGCGTCGGCGGCGTCGGCGGCGTCGGCATCGGCGTCGTCCTCCTCGAGAATTTTGTAATAAATGGTTGCAATAATCACATTTTCTGGCATGCAGAACGGCTAAGCCACCTGTGGCTCGGGCTCCGGAGCCCCGGGCCGGGAATAGTAAATGGCTGGTAATCATGGCGATGCGGTCTGACATTGATTGAATATGAGGATGGGACTCCGGACCGCCATCGGGTATTAGATTTAAAAGCTTTTAATCATTTAAACAAACGACAGCGGGTCACGAGCTCCAGGCACTGCTTGCCGAGAACTCTGCTCAGATTAGGGAACCTCCTTCACGGTGTCACCGCCAAATCTAGTAAAAGTTAAAAGGACGAAACTCTTTAAGTGAATCTTTAAGACGATCCCTGACTCACTACGTGACGATAATCTTTAAGACCAAATTAACATTCACCCGAAAGGTTCATGAATGTAATATGCTAAATTAATTAAAAATTTAAGTCAACACAAAAACTTGACTAACATAAACACTACTATATATGTATGTATGTACCTACAGTGCTGTCCAAAAGAATAGCAACCATTTCAGTATAAAAACTTAATGTCGCTTTTTCCTTCATTTTACATTTAGGGCCGATTTTTCAATCGGTTAATAACTTTATATTCTTTAGATAACAAATCAGCTTGGCCCTGGGGACAAATTATTATTATTTATTTTTCACCCTCTTTGTCAAAATTAACCTACAAATAACAGTCCTATCTGGTGCATTAAGGAGCGAATAAATGTTTCCGTCTGGTAGCTATATGTACTTACATATTTCTAATCGAAGCCAATATGATTATTGGGATAATTTTATTTGCCGAATGAATTGATCTGACGATTTAAAAATTGGTCCTTACTGGAAAATAAAAAGCTATAATGTATTTTCTCCCTGTCATGAAACATTACAAATAGTTGATTTCGCCACAAAATAATTAAATTTAATTAACCTCTTAACACCTGAGCATGAACCAAATGGGATAATAGTGTTCTAAAGGGTTTTTTTATAGTAATTGGTGGTATAAATTAAGCACACAATTTTTTTTTTGTATTCCTTTCTAATTTTTTTTAATTGGAAGTATTATCTTCTCCCGTAAAGCCATCTATTGATAGGATTGGAAACTCTGCACTTATATAATAAAAAGTATTTCAAGTGAAATTACATAGTTGTCGCAAGATGTCACTACTAGTTTCAATAAAAAAAAGATAAGGTGCACATATGTGCATCCACGGTCTTAGGAGGTTAAAATAATTTAAAAACATTACGAACTCTGTGCAAAACTATTTTCGCTTCGATGGGTGTTTCAACATAATAACGACCCGAAGCACACATCGAAGGTGGTAAATCAGAATGAGAATTAAAGTTTGATTGGCCGACTCAATCACCAGATTTGAATCCCATTGAAAATCTTTTCAGAATCCTTAAACTTCGAGTTTTAAGTCAGCATTTCCGAGATAAAACAAAACAAATGGAAACACTGGAAAAGTAATGAGAAAGCATACTTCACTCTAATATTATGAATTTAAAAGCGTATTTGCCACGAAGGTATGCTGATTATTCCAAATAAGGACTATTATATGAAGTAGTACCAGGGAGGCAAATAAAATGTTGCTTTAGTATCGCAAAATAAAATGTACCGAAGTTTTTTTTTCTTTTAATTATTTTAATTAAATGGAATTGTAAATTTGTTCCGAAGTCAACTCTTTGTAATATTTCATGTAAAATAGGGCACAGCTTTTTATTTTCCACTAAATAAAATGAAGGAAAAGCTACATTTAAAAATATAAAACTATACTTAATAAATTTATTTTAGACTTTCGAAGAAATTTATTGAGTGAGCGACCTATTTTTCTAATAATTCCAAACATTTTTTTGCGACTTTTAGCTTATTGTAGTACCTATATATTGAAGAAATTGATGAATTTGAAGAACCATTACGAAGTGCTTCCGAAATATTTACATCATCAGAAGCAACTGTCTTTGCAAAAGATCTTTCCAATAAAGGCGATGGATTTTCAAAAAGTACAATATAATTACTTAAACCTCACGGTTATTATTCTATTCATTTTTTCAACTTTGAAACAATTTAGTTCATGTTGTAATTTTAAGGCTCTTTCAGAATTAGGTTAATTAACAAAAACATGATTTTCTAATTTACTGCAAAGATGAAGACCTTTTGAAGGTACATATTAGTGGAAATTTAAATAATTAGAATTCTAATTTGAAATATTTTGAAACCAAATTTAATTTTACTTATAAAATCATTACAACTTCTTTTGATATATTCCTTGAAATTTTGGTATGCTTAGTAAATAAAAAAGTAAGTAAGTCTGTCTAAATTATCAAATCATGTTAACAAAGTTATTTATGGAGTAAAAAACGTACACAGAAGCAAAAAGCAGAAAAGTAGGTAAAAGTTTTAGATTATCTCACCTCCGAAACTCAGTATTGCCATGGAACTTGAGAACAGAGAGACATATTTTTTTTTTTTTCAAATGTAGTCGAGGTGAGAGTATCATTTTAAAGGGCTTATTTTTTCATACCTCAATTTAAAAAATTTCATAAAAAACGTAATAATTCAGTAAATCCGACGTAAAAAAGGTCAACCATGAATTTGAGTAGAATGCTATGTAATTTTTTTATTATGTGGGGGGCTTCAATAGAAGTGTAAGTTTGAGTTTTTGGAGTCGGGGGCGCACTCATTTGGCCGCCATCTTCGAAATACGGGTGAAAATATTTTTTTTTAACATATCTCAAAAACGATCACTCCCACAAAAATTTCTTTTTCATAGATAATTATTTTATCTGCAACTTTTACTAATAATTTTTTTTGTGACTTCTACAATTAATAAGTTATGATTATGTAAAAATTAATGAATATTTTTGAGTTAACGTACTATTTTCTTTAATAACTTTTTTTTTATTAAATTTTTGAGAAAATCGCTTATGAACTATTTTAAAGAGCATCTTGCAGCAAATAATGTGATCTAATAATTTTTTTATATTTTTATTATTTTTGAGGGTTTTTTTGCTATTTCGAAGGAAGGAAAGTCAAAGACAAATGAAGTATCTGAATAGAAAATAAATCATTGTTGCTTCATTTATCTCGACATACCATTTATATAATTATATTCTATGTATTTTCAGTAACTTAAAGATACACATACAAATGAAAAGTATGTCGCTTACCCTCTTCACCGAAGTTTCTCATTTGAAAATGAAAAATCTGCCAATATTTCTTTATAACTACTTAGTTAGTTATTGATGTCTTGCTCAATTCAAAGACTTCCTAGACCAGGGGGCCTGAATAAATGAGGCTAGATATCGCCAGCCCTATCTTCGTCGGGAGCCCTCCATCTAAAAATATAAAGGGACCAGACGTCGCATTCATTTTCATCGCACTAAAAGTATCTAAGTGAAATAAATGAGTTTTTGTCCGCCATTTGCGCTTGGCGTAAACAGAAAATGAATCTTCCCAGAATATTTTCGCTTTAATGTATCAGTTTAAAAAATTCAAGAAAACCACCATCGTACCTATGACTTGTAGTTTCCGTCAAGGTAGGGAAAGGGCCGCGGCGGCGGTATCTCGGTCGTTCGCCATCACCCGCAGAGAATCAACAGCCGCAGTTAGTTGGATCCTACCCTTGTGAACATTTTAAAAAATTCATAAGCGCTACCTTTTGTGTTTATAAAGAGCAATTTTACACATGAGGAAATGTGGAAGGGGCCACGGGAATCCAGGAGATCGGGACTCCGGGAGCCGAACACTCCTGGAACATCCCGGACCAGGAGCACTCAACACATTTTGGGCCCTGTCTTAAAATGAGAATGGCACAGCGCGCAAAATGCTTTGCCACTGTAAAGAATTTTTGCTCTTTTTCGGTGAAAGTTGATGGCACCCGGTAGAGCATTTAAAGTTGGAAAACTTTCCACCATTATTGCTAAAAAGGACAACAAAAACTGCGGCAGTTTGCTAAACGAACAAGAGTTTAAGAGCACTTCTGTTCTCGGTTTCAAGGCGTATATAATAAAACGAAAGAAAACTGGTTGCTCCGCCACTTTTGGTGGGTTCTGGGAACATGCTACCAAAACCATCGGTTGGAGGTGGTGCAGGACGAAATTTGGTACCCTACCCAGGAGCTGGGATGGCCTCCTCCAAAAGTGCCACTTTCATTTCTCCGCTGTGTGAACTTTAGAAATCGCTTGAGATATGAAAATATATTATCTCCTTTTGTTTGAGTTTCAGTTTGAGCGATCAAGGCCGCTGCACAACGGGGAGTACATTGGCAATTATCTTTGTAAATAGTTCATTGTTCCTTCCATAACGAACATGGAAACCATCCTCCCCAAGGAATTCAAATGGGATGGATTATAAAATTTTGTACTTTCCGAAAAGCCACTGCAGATATTCAGATGATATCCTGGTGTGTGTGCTCAGCGGATTGTTTCACTGGCAAAATTCGGAAATTTTAATAGATCCCAGTCTGGGTAACGATGTGTCGTAACTTTATCTGGTGCTACGACGACATACTCTCCTAATGTGGCTTTAATATTAAATTCCAGGGGAATTTTCAAACTTGAGAGGGAACTCCTTCTCAAGGACGACGAACGTCAAGGCAATTTAAATTAATTAGGTATTTCCAGATGCGCTAAATAACTTTGGCTTCATCAATTTCTAACAAGCATCCATGCAATGTAAAGTCTCAAAATTGGACTGGACAGTTGCTCTTAAATCGCAAGGTCTAAATATCCTTTAAAATATTGATTATTATTTAAATACTACTGAAATGCCCTAATTTGATACTTTACCCACGTTAGAAGCATTACTCAAATCTGGTTCCATATCACCATAGTCCAAACAGTTCCGGTTTAGGATGAGGCAATCCGGGTGGTCCACGAATCCATTAGTTAAGTATAACATCACTACAAAATAAGAGAAAAGATTAAAAACAAATGGTAAGTCAATATTGAAGGAATTAATATCTCATCTAAAGTATGTATATCCAATGTGCGACCACAATTTTTCTTATTATTGAAAGAATTTCAATGAAAATTATTACTGGGGGTATTTTAGCTTAACTATATAGTACTCCAAAAATAATTTACTATTATGTATTATGATGATTTACAAAGTAAGGGGTATATTAAACATATGTGTTGTAAAATATACCATATACACTTTATTGCGTAAAGTTACAAAATTAGAGTAAAATTACAAACATAAACATTGCGCGTAACAAATTCGTCTTATTGGGTCCGCAAAACATATAGAAGTTATGTTCGGGCAGTGTCAAATAAAAAAAAAATATTTATTGTTTTCTAGAAAAACAATTATTCTTAACTGATTGAAACAAAAATAATTTGAGAAATAAGAATATTTCATGCACATTTAGAGGTTATTTTTGAATGCTTGAAGTTAAAATGAATTCAATATTGTAATCAAAAACAGATATTGCTTAAGTTATATTGCTTTTAATTTAACTAATTAAAGTACGTATAAAATACTACTTTTTGTATTTTCTGTGGAATATTTGATCTCTTCTTTGGACAGGTAGGTACAATTGAAATTCTCCGTTTTTTCAGTAAATATGGGTTAACGATCTCTATTTGTATTTTTCTAATAACCAACACGTGCATTTATGAGGTTATAAAGAACAACAACAAAAAATCGGAGCTGACATCGAATGTTTTGCGTTTGATCCTATTGCGTAAATTATAATACAAGGCCTAATTTTATAATTTCAAAATAACAGCTTATAAGCGGTAAAGGTGTGATAGTTTGGTATAAACTCTTAAGTTTAAGAATTTTTGTTATATTTTCACGTAATGTTGCAAAAATATACTTTTGAAGCGGAATTTTCTAACTTAGTTTAAAATGGTGGATGATAATAATGCAAAATGCAACATAGCAAATTTCACAATTTTAATAATAATAATGTAATGCAAAATAGCAAATAAAAGGTGAATACCCTTATTTAAACATTAACAATTAAAACACGAAAGCAAAATACAGATTAAGAAACTCTTCAGATTTGATTTTTCAGATTTTTTCTTATTCTTGCCAAAATTCAGTCGACGTATATGCAAAATAGAACGGTTTAATGTTAGAAAATTGAAGTGAATAATTTTCCATTTTACTGTGAATTTTGTAAAGGGTTAAAGCTATTCAATTTTTGATTTTTATCTTAGATTTTGGTTTCCTTATTGAATCGTTTTACAATAAATCTTCTTTTTAATTTATAGAGCTAAATTAGTATCTAAATTGCTTAGGTACCTATATGTATACACATAAAGAAAACTTCTGCATAGTTTTGTATTACATCAATACGGATAGAGCAGTCTCAGTACTGCTACTAAATTAAATCACGGGATTATTTAGACATCTCTTTTTATAAATAAAAATAAGAAAATAAATTTGATAAAATAAATTAACGATTGGTTTTTTAATTAAAAAGTTAAAAGCCTCTCTGATTATTTACGAGTTAGATGGATGATATAGTTTTGATACCTATTAGAGTAGAGTTAGATAAATAAGATCGGGACGACACAACGCATTTTCGAAATAATTCTAAATAGGATGAAGTATCAGAATTTGAGAAGTCTGTAACTAAATAATACTTACTACATACACCGGCTAAAACCGGGTCGCTTAACTACATAGAAGATATATGTATATAAAAAAAAATTAATTAATAAAATTTTTATTTTATATGTCTATTACTATAAATGCTTTTTCTGAAAAACTTAAAAAGGATATCTCACAGAGATGTTTCAACTAATGAAGCCAGGGAACAGAATTCAAAACCTACACTTTACATTTGCAATTTAATTATAGAAGATACCATAATCCACATCCACAGACCATATCTGAAGATTTTTGACGTGATAACGTCTTATAATTCACTCATGCGGCGTTACCTCGCTCTGAGGCGTTCCATTAAAGGCTTGAAGTGGAAGCGAGAGCGCGGAACGAGCGACAAAGCACAATCACACAATCACAATCACAGAGCACAATCGGCCTCCGTGTTCGGCAGCGTTCGACATCTGTCTCTCTCCTACTTGAGTGAGCGATGCGTCCGCGTGGACAGCTGCTATACAATAATACATTTACATATTTTCGTCAAGTATGAAGTGCAGTGAAAAGTGAATGTGGTGTCAATTGTTTATAGCAACGATAATTGCGGCTTCTTATGACGTTGTCACGTTCAACTATCGTCAGTAAACCGACTTTACAGACAACCGATTTTTGTTACCTCTTCTTTAGTTATGTATGTGTTTATTGTTATTTCTATGGCTAATCGTAATGGGATTTATTGTCTATCTAATCATTTCGTCACATACAAAATGCTGAATATTAGATTATTGCATATTAATTCAGCGATCCACTTCGATATATTCTTACACATTGTTTCACTAAATTACTTTAAATCGTCCAAAAATTGGAACTTCTCAAATTTTAATACCAAACATATGTATGTATTGTATATTGAATTCTCATGAAATTATATCGACTAATCGGAAAAATTATTTCATCATATTGGACCATTTTGAATTTCCATTTACTAATTACATTATTACATTACATTATTACATTTAATTACTAATTATCACTTCTTTTATTTGAGTTTCGAAAATGTTTGGCTGCCGTATTGGGTCCGTCATATTAACTTTTAAAGCTTCGAAAGTGGATTCTCAATTAGGATCTCTAAAAACCCCCAAATACAAGTATTCATGACAATCCCTTGAAATAATGAATACAATTGTTTTACCTTTAAAGTTTTAAAATTACATTAATGACAAAGAAATTCTGCCAAAAAATATTCGTAATACGTCGAAGTATACGAAATACGTCTATTTACTTAAGTTTATGTTATTAATAGGATTTTTAGTAATTTTAATAAATAAAATCAATTATTTTATAGTAATTCAGATAAAAACTTTAAGGTTTGAAACCACTCGCTTTAATTTTTATTACATTCAAGACAGGCATTGGAGCCTTGTCCAACCTTGTCCAAAAAAAAGAAAAAAGAGGGAAACGTGTGTTCAAAACGTCCTTTAAGCACTTTGCTGGCCCAAAAAGATCTAGGAGAAAAGTAGCGACCCGAAGAAAACAAAATCAAAGTCTAACCCTTTAACGATGCTGACATCACGTGAATTTTCCCGATAAATCCACTTTTATCAACAAGCCCAATATCAGTGGCAGTGTGGGAAATTTTCCCTTTTTTTGCTTCTTTAGAAAATATCAGCTGAAGAGTGGGTGGCAGGGGACAGAAGAGGGTGTCGAAGAAAGTTTCCTTTCATATTTTCTTTTCGAGACTTGAAAAAAACCTGTTAGCGTCAGCATCTTTAATCTTCTGATAAAAATTGATCAAGCGCGGATAAGGCGATATTTAGCAAATAGGGCGAAAATATTTATCGATGACTTCAAACAAATAGGATATGGTTCGATAAAAAACTTCGCGAATTCAGGTTGGGTTTTTGACCCTTAAAATCCGGACGACGGAGTGCAACAATTTGGTTTAATTTAAATGCTTCAAACTTAAACAATTCACCGCAGTGGGAATGACCGCGGTAGGAAAACATTGCACCCCGGGGAATCCCCTTTAAATTAAGGGAAATCAAAATGAGCTTGGTACAGGCATTGCATGCTTCGTTCCTTCCGAGTTCGCTCGTCCGTCACAATGGGATTATCATAATTGCTAGTTTATCCTCGCAGCAATTCTGTGGAATTTAATTCAAAAACTAAGGCAAACTGTTGAAATCCTCTTCAATTTACTTAATTGAGTCGCTCGGTATGCTCCAAGTCCGCAGTTTCTGCTGCAACTTTTATTCATTTCGGGAGGTGCATCTCCCCGCCATTCGATATACAGATTGCAGTCAAGAAGGAATCGTCCGCGAAATTTGATTCAAAAACTTCAACTACTCTCGGTACTTTTGCATTTGTTATGCAAAACTTCTCAAAATAAATCCTTTTTGGGTACTGTCACGATAGCGATGAAACGAAGGGCCCCTAAGATTACTTAGTCAGGCCAATTTCTGGTGGAAGGGCTTGTTGTAAATAAACTCATTAACTGCAGAAATTTACGGGGATTCATTCTGCCCTAGATAAACCCTTCGGGAGACCATGTGCTTTCGGACGGATAAAATGCATACAATGGGTAACTACCTTTCTAGAAAGGTACTAACTCCAAACTAAAGCCTAACTCTTACCGTCTGAAAAGGCAGAATGAATGCAACTTCCAAACCCACTCCTTTGATATCTGCTCCAGAGAATCTGTTTGCTCGCAGATAATTCTTTCGGTTTTGAAATGGGGCTTGTTTGCATTTCAGTGCAAACACTACGCCACTGTGCAATATATTCGTATATGCCCGATTTTCGCATCTTACAAGAGGAGAACTAAATGCAGGTGAAGCACCGGAGCTGCTCCGGATTACCCTGAGCAGGTACTTCTATAAATTCATATTGCGGCACCATTCCAGCCCACAAGTTTTAGGGGTAATCTGCATAAAATCTTTTGGGTGTGTTAATAATAATAACACTCTGTAACGCTTCAGGATGTTAGCATTGTGCTAAACATTTTACCCACTTCCTGAACGCCCTCAGCTTTAATCCCTTGTATTTATAAACTACTTTAGTGCAGGCTGTCGTAATTTTCGGAGGAAAGTGTAATAAAATTTTAATTAATTTGGAAAGTTTGCAGAAATATGTGAAGGGTCGTGCATGTACATGCTATGTTATCAAAAATAGGAGCTATACTTAAACTGACTATTATTTTGTTATGAAACGATATTGTTAATTGCTTTTTGACAGTGTTTGATGTAAAATTATAGAGATTTATTGATAGACTAGATAGATAGATACGCAATTTAAGGAATTTAACATTTTTAGGTATATTGAAGCTTCAAATTTGAAAATTATTCGATAATAATAAGTCAGGCATTGTAATTACATCCTTTCTATTTCTATTAAACGTTAAAATAGAAAATAATTTTATTAACATTTTCGAAAATTACATGTCAAGAACAAGAAGTGTATATTTCCCTTCATATATGTATGTATGTATATACAGAGTGACTCATTTTGATCGACGGATCCAAATATCTCCTAAAATGCGTCAGCTACAGAAAAATTGTTCAGACAAAAATTGCATGTCAAAGACAATGGGGATCATTCATCTGTTAAAATTACCTTGACCTACAAATCAGCTTTCAAGGTCATTTGTAAGTCAAGGTCATGTTTTAAATTAGAATCCTTAGTTTTGACGTTGAATTCGAAAAGATCAGAAAATTTTAGGTTGAAAATGATTATTTAATATTTTTTGTGACCTTGAGAAGGTCAAATTAAAGTTAAAAACTAAAAAAGCACTCAATATCAATTTATCATTTAAGAATTCATAGGCATAATAAACGCATAATGTAGCTTCAACTTTATGCCAAAGTGTGTCAATAACTTTGACCTTAAGGTCAATCTTCAAGGTTATATAAATGTCAAGGTGATTTTTTAAATTGAATTCATTTGACCTGGGATTTATTAGAAGTGTCATTTTATTTTTTAAATGATATTACGCAATTGATTACTATAATATGACCTCGAGCAGGTCAAGCCAAGGTTAATAAATGACTAAAAAGTACGCAGATTCTGTTGATTCGGATTGATAACTGATCGTAAGGTCAAGGTCATTTTAACAGATGAATGACCCCCATTGTTCTTGATAATTTTGTTTTGAACAAATTTTTTGTAGCTAACGTACCTACTTTAGGAAATATTTGGATCCGTCGATTAAATTGGGTCACACTGTAGAATAATAATTGAGTAGTTCAAGATGTGGAAATGTTTACTTGCTTACCATATAAATAGAAGTAGTTGTTGACAGATTTTCTGAATTTCAAGTAAAACCAAAATTTATATAAATATATTCACAGCCCAATAGATTTTCAGATCTGATTTAAGGATATAACAGACTTATATCAAGTTGAATTTACTCAATTATCCCTTTCTG
Source organism: Machimus rusticus (assembly GCA_951509405.1). Taxonomy (NCBI): domain Eukaryota; kingdom Metazoa; phylum Arthropoda; class Insecta; order Diptera; family Asilidae; genus Machimus; species Machimus rusticus. The sequence goes on from OX608054.1 coordinate 3,780,855, forward strand.
ATATGCCCAAATAAAAAAAACATGACATTGTAATAACATGAGGTACAATTTTCTATTTACCCCCTAGAATTTGTTTACATTCTATTGTCGTACTTTTCTATTTTATATTTAACCCACAACCGCCGCTGGGGGGAATAGTAAACTAAAAGTTGTCTTTTCTTTTTTTTGAGATTATTTCTATCTTTGTATGTTGCCCTTCCTGCTAGAGACAGGTTCACCGGAAAAATGGAAAAATATGGAAAAAGAATGGGTATACTGAAAGTTCTCTCATTTTGTGTGCAAATTGAATTTATGTAAAGAAGATGACGAAACAGTACACTTGAACTCGGTTGCCCGGTAACTATAGATTGTTGAATTTTTCAGAAAAATAGGATTATCACCTTGAATAGTGCTTGCACGATTTCCATTTCTCTGTAAGAAAACGATTGTGTGTTTCTGTAAAGCGCCTAACTGCTGATACAAATCTTAAAGATATTGCCAAGAATAAAGTTTACAGATTCAATTTTATATGAATAAAATAAATCTCTATCCGAAAGTCGCAAAAGTTTTGAAACTTTTATTTATAATAACACCTAGAAATTGAAGAATTTAAAATGAAACCGGTTAATATGCAAGTTTTGGAAAATTACACATTTTTACAATTTTGCCCGCCGACCGGTGGCCGGTGGCTTCCCATATTCACTTGATTAAAATTTCAGGTGTGAATTACAATGAAGGGAAATTTTGTAACATAAAATCCCCTATATGTATATGCGACTTTAAGAGCCACTGTTTTTGAATTGATATATTTTTAAATCCAATTTGGTAAATTTCGCATAGAACTTATTGATAATTCTCGATTGTTTTTCATAAAAATAGATTTTTTTATTGTACTAAGATGAATGGATAAATAAAGTTTCGTATAAACTGGTGGCAGCCCTGATCTCAGAGCTTTCAATCGATCAAAATAAAATTTTGGCGCTAATTTAGCAACATACTAAACTACTTGCAGACCAACAATATTAAGAATATCATAAATTCTTTTTCAAGGTTAAGTTTAGGGAAATCAAAATGTTCGTACCAAAACTATGTTTTGGACAAGCCAAAGCTTTAAAATATATAAGAAAGAATAGGGTTGTTTTAAATAAAATACATAAATAAATGATTCCAACTCAGTGAATATGACGAATGATGGTTTTTTAAAACGTATATGATTCTTGCCAGTTATAAATATAAATAAAGGCTGCAACATATATGGAAAAACGAGATTATTTGAACAAATGCTTCGTAATTAACATGTGGCACAATGTGGAAAAAATTCAAAGTGCAAAAAAAAAATAGAACCCATTCTCAGAAAAAAACGCTATTATTCTAGAGAACCCTTGTATAGCTCAAGTTCATGTGTACGACCAGTCCACACACGACCCTAATTATTTCTCTTCTGTTGTCCCTGATAAAATCAGCAACAAGATAATTGCAGCATCTTGTTGTGTTTGCTCACAGGCGCTTACTAATCTTGTCCAGTGGTAAATATGTGAAAATTCGTGCCCTTCCACGAGCCCTTGCAATGTTTTGCTGCGCCACACTCCATGTATCCTTCAATATCAGTGGCTGTGGCAAAACCTGAGATACAAATTGTGTTTTCAACCTTGCTACGTTATCGTGCCCACAAAAGTACGAAAAAGAAATAAAAAAAATATACTTCCCGAGTGTTATCATGTCGAGGAGCAGCAAGGGTTTTTCTTGTTCTTCATTTTTTTTTTTTGCGTAAATTGCAGAGGGTTGTCTACATGTGTCACCCTGTACTGTAGTACTCCTCCAAAAAAAAAAAAATAAAAAATAAAACATGGAACGCACAAGGAGCCCACAAATAGGGCAAAATGGGGCGAAGGGCACCCATACCCAAGGTTTTCAAGGAAAAGGCTCTTATCTGCCGCCGCCTCAGAGATTCTTCGAATGTCAAATGAAATCTTACATATCTCTGGCATGGCTAAGCATGTGGTTGAAGCGATGATTACATTTGTTGGTCACAGATATTGTTCCTCAGTTATGCACTAAGGCTCCTCTATCAATTCATAAATAGCACAGGAATTTAATTTATACCCCCACCCCGTTCCACATTTCCTGGAAATCTTGTCGCCCGTGTGGAGGTAGCCTAGGCCCTGGCGTACTCTAAACACTACCAAATAATATTTGTGGCCAGCCACACTATGGACATTCTTGACGACATACGGGCAGGGTGGCTTCCATCAAGATTAATGCACGACAATAATAGCTGAATAACAAATTGGTGGGCTTCTTCAAATTGTCTGAATCCCGGAATAGCGTTCACATAATAAATCTTAAATCTTTTGCCACTCACACACAATCACGTAATTTTATGGCCTGGAGTAATGGGGCTCATGTTTACATGCTAGTTTCAGTGCGGGGGTGATTTACTCAGGGCTTTTTAAGAGATTTGTTGTTATGGATGCACTCACACCAGATATTTAGTGTAACAGGCATCTAATTTTTACGAATGTGATTTTTCTGCTCCATAGAAAACTGCTGAGTCGCATAATATCGTAGTTTAGAAAATCAAATAACGAACAAACTATTATCAATTATATCGAAAACTATCGAGAAAATGGCTTTTTGAGAGCAGTAAAACCATTTCATGTGGGTTATATTATTTCGATGCTTAAAAATCTAAACTACCTAAGTTGTAATACTTTAGAAGATCGACCCGGAACCGGAAATCGAAATGTTGATAAACTTAGTAATTTACATGATTTTCTGAGTATTTTCTAAAAGCTGTAAAAAAAACCTTTCTGAAGAGAAGCATATCAAAACATAAAATTTTGCATTACTTTCATTTTTCGTTTAACAAGACAAATTCATACTCGACACTGTCAATAAATCGGAGAGAATATTTATTATACCTTAAATTCGTTTATTTGAAATATATTTGTCGAGTTTCTTCTAATATGTAATTGACAATATTTAATTTTGAAATCCTTCGTTGGGATTCCCTAGAGTTAGAGTTAGAATTTAAAGTATAAATTTCAAAATAGAATTAAAGTTAAAAAACTAAAACCCGACCTCGGAAACAACGAACTGAAAAGCATGAAACAAGAAAATATTCTTGTCTGAAACCATAGCCTGAATTTGTCTTCTAGACTAAAGGGCATATCTATAGATTAAGACTTATTAAGAATTTTTGACTTCAGATGTCCTCAAGAGTCAAAATCACCCGGGCCATCCACATGCTTTTTTTTTTGAGGCGCCAACTTCAAGTGATAAAAGTAACAATAAAACAATATTTAATTTATTCCAAAAAAAAGTTTTCTGTTACCTTAACATGTAAATAAAATCATATTAAAAATTCAAAACTTTTCATATGTTCTTTCTAAAAAAACAAAAAATCCCTTAAAAATAGGCATGAAAAACGGCGCGAGTTACCAGACTACTACCTTAACAAACTTTCTAATTTGTAATGTTTTTGGAATTTATACATTCAAACCTATGTTATTTGATGCCACACTCGGTACACATTTATTTTTAAGGCTTGTGGTTCCTGTCCGCCATGTTGAATTTAAAATTACGTCATATAGGCTATGTCACACGGACCATAATAACAAATCGATTGACATATCACTTATCAATATCGGATGAGTAGATGGAACTAAAAACATAACCCTTCTTTTTTGCTTTGCCGTGGTCGGGTAATTAGAGTATCTACTCCGCAATCCTCTAACAAAAAACGGTCTGAGTTAGAGCCAATTTGTCAGATCTAAGCTAGAGTAAAATGCGACAATAGCGCTAACTTTCGGCAAATAGTGAATTAAATAAATGAACTAGGCCACTCTAAATTTAGAGAAATATTGAAATTGTCTAAAATTTTTTCTGTAACTTAGAACTCTAAGTTAGGCCGATTTCACTCCCATATCAATTGTATATACGTAGTGAGATTCGTCGAACCCGATAAAAAATGGATTTATTGCATTTTATTGCAAGTTTTTTTGTATCCGTAAACACGGCTTTAAATTAATTTTCTAAAAAGTAATTGAATAAATCCTTTGTATAATTCTTTAAGCCATAACAAGTAAAACTTAAAACGCGCATTGTCACAAAAATACACAGAATCAAAAAAAATAATATACCTATAATATAATACTTCGGACAGACTATATAAACGAAATTTAGAATTTCGGGTACCTACTCTTAATTTCACAAAAACCTTTCAACAATTTCTTAAAAAAATTCAATCGAATGCTCACAACACCAAAACTTGTTTTATTTGGTTTATTCAGAAATGTCGCTCGGAACTGCCATCGCCATTTTTCATGCAAAAAAGTAAATTTGTCCGAAAATCTAGTACATCGCTCTAAGTCGCTTAGAAAACTCCAATTCGCTCTAAGTTACAAAACTTCTGTAAGTTAGAAAATTAAATAATTTTAAACTCTAATTCGTTACGGAATTCCATTGCTGAAAAATTTGTTAGTAATAATTAATGTCCTTCTTTTCATGATGCGACATACATGTGTAAATCAGATTAAGTAGCAAATTGAGTTAAAGTAAATTTCAAAATTTACCAAAATCAAAGACAATTTTATACTAATTTCGCAAAATTCTAAATTTTGGCTATTAATACATTTCTGTTAATCTTGCAATGAAACAAAATTTTGTTAAATTATCCTGATTTAATTTAAAGTCTTGGAATTAAAGTAATTCCCTCGTTTTAGTACCTACCTACATATTTTGTGCACAGGATTTCATAAAGTTTAATTACATACATATTAGCAAAGTGACCTAAGGATACTACATATGTATGTAGATCATTAGGTATAATTATTATTTAACTTTTATCATCCAAATTATGCACTTTAAATCATGATAATAAGAATATTAGATCATTAGGTATAATTTTATTATTATTATTTAACTTTTATCATTCAATTTGAAAATGTATGGAGAAGTAATTCGAAATAAGAATAACTTTTGAGCAGAATAGTAAAATAAACACAAGTTTTGAACATTAGAAATCCTAATTATATTTAAAACATTCTTGCAAATTTCTGGCCTGCATACGTATATATCTTCAAAATCATCATTATTCGTCATAATTCTGAAATCATTTTGAAAGTAAATAAGTTGTTTTGAATGAGGAACGTTTGTCGATTTTTAATTCCTGCTTTTCTTTATGTTGAATAGGTATATTTGAAACTTTAAGTTCATTGAATGTACTGAATAACACGTGGTACACGAAAATCTCTTTAGAAAAACAACAAATTTAAAATGGCTTCATATGGTGCACCTCACGTATTGCCCATATATGCCACAGACATACCAAAGGACGTGAATTTTCTCGAAACTCTCTTAGAATTTTGTCTTGATCCGAATAAATGTCATGTGAGTGCACCAGAGTGTCTATCTAACAGAATGAAAAATTTAAGGATTTAGACTGACTCTTCAAGAAACAAAGAAAAGTTTTGCTTGATTAAGTCGTTTGAGGTGTACATATGCTACAAAAATATTACTCTTTTAGTTAGTGTAAGAAGAAATCCTGTTTTTATGGTTCTTATTCATTTTGATTTACTCGTATATAAACCTATCAATCCTAGACCACTCCGAAAATGTTTCAGCTATTAAAAGGCGGAAAAACGATAATTCAGCTCAATTTTGTACTCCCCTTTTGCTCCAACATAATTTCTCAAAACGTATAGCGTTAAAATAAAGGAATTGTACTTGATCTCTCCACCCTGTTTCCCTTTTCCATCCTTTTATAGTTGAAATCGCTTAAATAAAGGGCCATCTGAGAAGAAAAATCTATGATTTCCCGCAATATCTTGATGCCATAAAAGACGATTAAATGTGACAAGTTCATGATTTGTTACAGCATCCCTTCTGCCCATCGGCTGACGTAAAAAAAAATATATAACCATAAACCAAACAGAGAGGGTAATTTAAAGATACATTATATAAAGGGAGGAACAGGAAGTATCATCTTCGGGCATTCAACATAAAAGGCTGAGTAGAAAACAACGCATATGTATTATATATATTTATATACTACATAATATATATATTTTTATATAAAATACATATAGTATCTGTAAACAGCGACTGTTGAAAAACACTCTATTCTTTTGATAAGAGTGAGAATGAGGCGACATCACCCAAATCCAGGCGACGTCCCCAGGGGGTTAATTGAGACCAGTTGCTTGATCGTCATCACCCGTTCTGAAAATTTATTATGCCACAGATTTTGGCTAGATAATGAGGTTCCATTTAATTCACTGACGACGAAAGTCCACATCATGGCGTCACATGTGTTAATAAATATCACAAAGTGGTCCATCGTCATCGTCATTGTCATCGTTAGTATCGTTAGCAACATCATCATCATCGTGGTGGTTGCTCTGGCATCCCCCCCTCCCATGGTTCAGTTTTGTGGAGCCCTCACATATAGGGCCTTTGGGGCAACAGTTCCATTTATTTTGAGTGAGGGCATTCCCTTACAGATGGATTGCATGTAATTGTCAGGGATTTTGATTGACTCAGGCCATTTATTTCGCTTTTGGCAACATTTTTTCGATTTTTTTCCCTTTTTTTCCCAGCACTTACCCGTGGCAAAACAGACCATTCACAGGATGTGTCCGTTAAGAGCCTCCACATGTTGGGATAATTAACATTTAATCCTTGTGTTATATGGAAAGAGTAGACCATGAAGATGAAAGAAATTTTATGGCTGTTTAATGCTTTCAGCTGAACCATGATTCCCTTCACTAAAATGAACCACCGTGACCTTGAAATGATGAAGTAGGTATCATTAGCCAACAGCGGTGGTGAAATAAAACCTATGATGAAAGGAAATTTTTTACCAACATCTGAGCTGGGTACATATCAGATTGCCTTGAATTTAAAATAATTATGCTTAAAGGAGACAATAGTAGATAAGGATTTAAATGATATAATATTTTTGCCTTCAAATTATAATTGGCGAATATAATATATATATATATATATATCGCAACATCTTAATGTACTTTATGAATCCCACATTTAAGGCTGAAAAAGTCTCTACCCTGACCTGTCCTCTTGACGTTTTCAGTTAAACATGTAGATAGTACATACCTTCTTTGTCGCAGTTGCCAAATTAAAGTATATTTAGCACGAATTTAAAGAAGTATACTTACTTAAGTAATATAAACGTAAAATACAAGAATATTTGTTTATTTTCAATAATTTTCGATTTTTATTTTTGTCCCGCTTTTTTTGCGTATTTACCCTGGCGAATTTTGGTCCGTTAATACAAATAGAAATATTAGACGGCCAAATTCACAATAGGTTTCAAGGATGCGTATCAACCTGAAGTTAGTAATATTAAACATGCGAGTCGTTAGATTGCTGTAATTTGTTAGTTGTCGCGACGCAACAGTGCAGTGCTGCGGTTTCGCATGCTAATTTTGTCTCTCCCCTGGCAAGTCGTAAAACTTATAATATTCAGTTAATTTATTTGAATTTTCTGCCTCAGTTCAACAATACTGGGATAGTTGTGTGATATATTATTAACCCAATTTTAATTTATGTGAGTTACAAATTTTAAATTTGTCACGAAAACGTCTCTACCCTGCCGTATCTCCCCTGGCAAGACAACAAAATATTTCTATTTACTAAGGATTTTCCTTATACAAAAGGCAGTAAAAGTGTAGTAATAAGTAGTTTAAATGCATTCCCATATTATTTTTGTTTCAAAAACGGACCATTCTCAAACCGAAAAACCTCGCCGTGTTTAATGTGTGTTCACGGATAATTTCTTTGTTAATGATCCGATTTAAATATTTTTTGTTTTAATTAATATAAAATGATAAGTTAAGTACAATGTTTAATAAAAGTTCATCTTATTCATTGTTTTATTACGTCAAGGTCTCTCCTTTGGTCAAAAAAGTCTCTACCCTGCCCGATGTATCTACCCTGGCCTTCTAAAAAGTAACTAAATATGTATAAATTCACTTGCCCTTAAGGACTTAAATCGTAATATATGTTTTTAATAAAAAATCTCCAACTTTTCCCCTTGGCCGCATTCTCTATGGACTCAAAACCTCTTATCGTAGAATGACCCATATACCTAAAGAAAAGTGGCATTGTAAATCATATTAAATCAACGTAAATTAAAACGTTCGTTGGTTAAAGGAAAAAGCAGCGTTGTACGAAAAGTAGTTATGCACAGTATATATGTACATATGTATATGTATACTATCTCCTTACGTCTAAATTTATTTACACTTTTTTAAACAGATCTGTTTCATGGTTGTTTGAAAAATAATTAATGCAAGTCAGTGATTTCGATTTTAATTTGCCAAAAATGAATTCTTATATTTTTTAGTTCAAAATTAAAATTATGACGCAACATAAATTAATATTCCAATTTTATAATCTTTTATAATCTGTATTATACAGGGTGTCCCAGGCAACCTGTACACAGCGAAGGTCTGTGGTTTGGGGACACCAATACCTATCGATTGGACCCCCTGTATGTTCCGCGATTTTTTGTAGTTTTCGAGATATGATTTTTTTTTTGTTTTATTTTCAGTGTTCTTAAAATTTTGGACGGTTTTATCTATAAATTTTTCGGTGAAGTGATTCTTTGAGATTTTCTTTGTTTGTATTATGGCTAGTATGTGTGTTCGTGTTTAAAAACACTAAACACCAAAATTCTAACTATACCAGTAGCTCAATTTTGATCACAAAATTAAAATTTCTGTGTGGGAGAAATTTTTACTTGATCTCAAATTAAAAATAAAGTTAACCCTAACTGAATAATTTCCTGATAGTTTTAAAAACTTTATGGGCTCCTAAGCTCTCAAGGTAACACAAAAAAATTGGTACTTTATGGGCATTTTTATGAGAAAACTGAGTTTAAAGTTGATACAGTCGAAAATAGTAATATTTATTTCATGCATGAAATGACTTTTCTCACATTTTTCCGATTAATATGGTGAATTATTATGAATGTTAGCTAAAAATAACTTATTTACATAAAATTTTATTCGCAAGTACAACTTTAATTTAAAGCTCGAGGCCAATCTCACTTTTTACCTAAATTGTGACTATACAAGTTATTACAACATATTTATTCGGGGATACTTAGTATACTCTGTATTTGTCAATTTTTATTTTCAAGTGAAAATCTGTAAGTAGTTATAATTCCTCTAGAATCTATTATCTATTGAACATATTGAAATGCACTGGGAGAAAAAAGTATACCAAAATTAAGTAATTTTTACAAAAATGCGAGTAATTCCCACGACAATAAAAATTTTGTAATAAGTACAATTATAAAGTGATTCGTGTAAATTCATTCTATATTTCCAGTAGTATTTAATAATAATATTTTGTAGCTTCAAATACACACTTTTGTAATTCGAAGTATATCATCTTGTAATTCGAAGTATATTTTCTTGTAATTTTAATTGTAGTCTCTAGTAGGTAGGTGTTATAACAATATTTTGTAATTCCAAACATACCTTTTGCAATTCCTAGTATATTTTTATTTTATACTCACATAGTGATTTCTAGTTTTCCTTTTGTATTTAAAGCAAGTTAACTCTGTAGTGATTGCTACTACTTTGATACTGGCACTGCTTAAGTTTAATAATCAGAGAGAGATATGGTAATGCCAATATCAAAGCAACGCAATTAAAATAACAACAGAGATATAACTTGCTTTAAATGCAAAAAGAAAATTAAAAACAACTAGGTGAGTACCTACTAGAAAAAATATAACTATAACTTACTATAATTATAAAAAGAATAAGAGAGTCGCAAAACAATTACACTCGTCACTGTCAGATCCTTTTAAGGAAATAATATTAGTCGATCACGCTGGACATGCATCGTTTGTCGGAATTACAAAACGACTTATTAGCATTAGTGTTACATTTTGTAACTGACATATTTGTATTGGAGGAATTACAAAACGATTTGTAAATATTAAAGGTACATTATATTGTAACTATTTGTAATTTCCACCAATTACTAAAACAGAATACTTGTGATTACTTCCTGAAATTACAAATTAGTATTATTAATTACAAAATGACACTAAATAATACTCAAATTTTGTTGAAACCACACAAAACAACTTTGTAATTCTAGCAAACAAATTTTTCTCAGAGTGTACATGATCTTGTCAATTTATTTATATGCATATAAGTCGATCGCAAAAGAAAAAACCTTCAGCATCAGTATCATCAAATTATTCTTGAAGCTTTAAACTTTATGATTAACTAACTAAAACAAATATACCCTCTTGTTTTTAAATTTCAATGTTGGTCCAACTACCTAGGACAGTCATGTCCTTGAAATTTTCAAATATCATCCTCAAATACAACCTTGTATATGTGGGAAAAGTAACAACAAGTAATTTGCGCCAATTGAGACAAAAAGTCACAACCGCATCCTTCCAGAAACTTCCTGAAAAGTTCCTTGAGATGATAAAATTGGTCAATTATCTTAAAATATGTTACACATCTACTAGTAATCTTACCACACGTGTGGAAGCCATAGAGAGTGTCGTGTAAGAAATTGGATTCCACAAAATGTAATCTTATGAAACTTTTGCAAGCAATATACCCGCACACATAAAAAAAGTAAAGAACCTTTGCAGAATGGAGGTTTGTTGCTAAACAAAAGCGGCAACTTGAGCAACCGCAACTGCTTTGTATTTGCCAACATTTGTTTGCCGTCAACATGCAAATGTAGGTAGCCTACTTGTAGGCGCTTATTATAAGGGGCGAGGGGAGGAGAGTGTGAGACTCTTGTATGAATCCCCCACCACATGCGATTCTGAATCCATAACACAAACCGCCAGGTAAAGCCTGCGGTGAAATTATTAAGCCAAACAGCTCACCTGTCGAGCTCCAGCGACACACGTGGGGGCGGCGGTGAAAAGAAAACTTCAACTTCAAAGTAGGGCAGAGACCGCGTGCGACCTCTTGGCGACCGGATTCGAGTCGCATAAGCCACTCGAACGGCGGGGAGGGGATTATTTGAGTCGCTCATTAATATTGATACCACTCTTGGTGATTGGAGAGGTGGGAAGGGGCTCAAGAGCCGGGCGATAAAGAATCAAAAGCTAGAGGAAAAGATTAACGTATTTCATAATTAGAAACATATGAACGACAGCCCCATAAATTCCAACAGTCCGGATCGTTTGCTGTTCTTAGGGCAACTTTTCCCGAGGGAACCCCAGAGACCCGGGGTCTGAAACTAGAGAATAAGACTGAGAAGAAGAAGAAGAAGAAGAAAAGTTTGCGGCATGTGCGCGCTTAAGAAACTTTTCCCAATAATTATTCCTCGTGCTCATTTAAGAAAAGTTCCACTTACTCTCACTTTACTTGTTGTTTTCTATACTTTTGTTTAATTCATTGGTCTGGTTAACTCGTTGTTACCCTTAAGAGTAGTTAATTAAAAACTGTTCACCGCTACTCTATCCTTCCCCTTTTCCCTTCCCCTCCTTCATCCCCACCAAACAGCGACTAGGCTGGCATCTAACCTCCTTTGAAATATTCAAAGAGACTCAAAAAGGAAACTTTAGCAATTACACCACTTCTAAGAAAGTTTCATCAGATGAAGGGTATTTCTTCGCGAATTTTTTTCTCTACTTTTCTATCTTTTACCTTTTTATGCATTGTACTGGCTTTTATTTTTTGTTTTTTTTCTTTACTTTTTCTTACAAAACAGTCAAGCTGCAGTAATTCGTTTCGTAATATTTCAAAACTCAAGCCATTTTGTAGTAGTCTAGCATGAACATTTAAGATTCTGTCTTTTTATGTTAGTTAATTTCGTATAATTTCATATCCAATAAGCGCTTTGTATTTTATGGATTTTATTTAAGCTCAATCCAAGCTTTAACAAAACTTAAACGAAGCTTAAAATGGAGCTCAAAGAAAATTAAAACGAAACTCAAACAATTCCCAACCTAAACTCCAAAGCGACTCAATCTACAATAAGTTCAAGCCAAACGAAAACTTATGAACATTCAAAAAAGTTTTAGCAGTTTATAGTTTGATTGTTTAAAGTTTTGAATATGCTAACATAATATGCACGTAAGCATTTATTTAAATCATTTTCAGCCCTACATAACTGACTTTTCAGAATTCAGAAATACAAAATCACAACAATTTGTAACTAAACAAATTAAAACAAACTACGTAAGTGTTTTATAACTTTTGTAACAAAGTTTTTCTTCGTGTCTTACTATCATTAAAAATAGAGGTATATTTCACGAAATTATAATACATAAAAAAATATAAAATGATTATATAGCAGGATTTTCTCGTAAATTACAAAATTATACCTTGGACACACTATCCGTCATTATGACGGCAACCATCATAATAGTAAATATTAAAAGCACGGTGTGACACTCTAGACTTTAGCATAGTAAGCGTAATTTTGGATGACAATTTTGCCCGTGTCGTTCACCATCCAAGTACTATTCGCGTACTTTGCTGCTTAACTTCGGTGTTCGGACGACGGGTATCCCCCAGTCGTGACCAAAATTTGTATGAACAATTTTTAAAACGCTTGTTCGCTGTTCGCGCCCAGATGGCGCTGAAGCGTAATTTACGCAAAATGACGGTGTTTTGTCGTACTTTGCCATCATATGAGCCATCATAAAGACGGTTGTTTGGTATCATAATGATTGGTGTCGTCATTATGACGGATAGTGTGTCCAAGGTATTATATCATTTTTTGAGAAAATGGAATTGAAAAGTACAAAAGAATGCCATTTAATAACCGTTAACTATTATTATACGAGTGTCAAGAATTTTTAACACGTTTTGACATAATTCGTCAATTAATTCATATAAGCTATTTTCAATCATCAGTTAAATTAATTAAAAAAAACAAAAAGTCCGACTGCTTCTGAAAAAGCAACTGAAAAGGTACAAACAAGTAATTATAAAGCTCAGACGAAAAAAATTAAAACTTTTACTATTATTATTCTCACCCTTTAATAGAGTAGGTACCTAAGTACTATTAAGCTTAAACATTTACATCGACTTACTAAAATTCATGCTATCAAATCTTGATCTTTTATTTCATTGGTTTTCTTTATTTGCCCCTGAGCAAGTTGAATTTTATGGTCGGCCAAATGCTGCCATTTGTCTGTAATTACAAATTTATACTTGATCACCAACGAAGTCAATTTATTTCACTTATCGTAAAATTTGGACCCTGCTTTTTTTTCAAATATAATTAAAAATTATTTTCCCACAAAATGACAAGTTTATTCAACCACAGTGTACTGCAAGAATCCACTGGCCTAACCGGTGAGTTATATTATAGTATAAGGCAACTAAAAAAAACTGCGGATTTTCATGTATAATACCAGCGACATACCAACTGAAATTTAGAATTTCGAGCGTATTCAATTTCACAATATTGTTGTATTGGTTTGAAATTTCAAATTCTCTTTTTAACAGAATATTCGCCTGAAACTTTTTTAAGAAAATCATAGGTAATATGTTTCTGAAATTAAGAACACCCGAAATTCTAAATTTCGATTGGTGTGTCGCAGGTATGCCTAATCGTTGATGTTAAAAGATACCTATATGTTATTTTCCAAAATAATGAAATTATTATAATAAATACAGGTTCCTCGATGTTATTTTACTGGTATAACTTTTGTAGTTAATTAAAATTCAGCAGACAAGATGAAACTAAAGGTCCGCGAAAATAATAGTCTCTAACAGAGTTGAACATCATGCCGACTTTGTTTCGATACATCAAAGGGAGCCTTTTACCTGAAAAAATTTGGTAAACGTAAAAAAACAATATTTATTCCGACATTGCACATGTTGCTGCATGAGGAGCTTCCAAGCCGGTGGAAAATTCAACTCACGTAAATTTACAGCTCAAATAATATTTTCATATATATTTTTGCAGCGTTAACAATGCGCGAAAAGGAAAAAGGGGGTGTAATTCTTCAATGGCTCAAAGGTAAAGGGCTCAAAAGGGTAAAGGCGGACTCACGAAGGCGTGCATATTTTTTTTCGATTTCTTTTTTCTTTTTTCAAAAGAGACAATGTTGATGATGATGTATGTGCCTCAGTCACAATCAGATTGTTGATGGGGGGGCTCCATCAAATGGGGGGCGCTCGGGTAGAAACAAAACGAAATCTTAAATCGAGTTACATCTCAAGCATAAAACGAACATCCTGGCCCGGCTGCAGGGGCAAATCAACAAGTGAACAAATCAAGCAGACATCCAGGCCGCTGGAGTCTGACTGTATATGCATGATGGGGCTCGCTGAATTTCTATGAAAGTAAGTCAAGTGGGGCCCCCTTGAACTTGTTCCGGGCTCCGGAGCCCCATCCATCGTATCATCCCGTACGTATGACTCCTTTGCTTGGGCTCGAACCATATCCCAGGAGCAGACATTTTCCGAGGAGCATTCATCACACCCTGTGGAATTGCTCTTGATTTTTCCCCACGAAAATTCACTTTAAATGTTCTACATCGACATGAATTCCCTTTCTGGTTCAATCTAAGTGGATTACTCCTGTCGAAGTGGTTTTTAGTAGTACACACGTACCATGTTAGACTCTGACGTGATTACATATATCCCTCCCGAGGGATGGTTCTTTTTTCGTTCCTTATTTTCTCGGCCTTCCATCCAGACACCGCCGAACCACGGCTGCTCCCTGACTCAAGTTTGGATGAGCACTTGAACCAATTTATTCGTACACCCGCACCCCCAAAAAATATTCGCCTCCTTTAAATGTTTCACATCTTCAAGTCTCAAGAAGTTTTCCCAGAAATGTTTTCTCCTTTTTTCCAATATTAAAATTTTGTGTCCTCCTCGACTTTTCCCTGGTTGAAATTTTGCAGAAGATATTTCGAGCGCAAGGCAAGTCTGTGATTTTTAGAAACAGATATTGTTAAATATCAAACATTTCTTAAGGAACCAATAAAAATGTTCCACCCAGAACGCTCGTGGAGGGTGAATTGCTCTCATCTTCTTAAGCAATAAAAATATTGTATAAAACAAAAACAAAAAATTTTATATTTTAAATGTCGCCCCACCAATTCAGCATATCATAAAAATTCCATGAAAATTTGCGCTCATTCAGTTTAGTGCCATCACTTTCAAATTCATCTGATAAATTTTCTAACCCCTCGAAGTTCATAAAAATATTGTAATGTTCCAGACTGGCTGAAAAATTTATCGTTTTTCGCAACGAGTCCAGAATGGTCCCAGAGTCCATAGTCCAGTTTTTTTTTGGGGCTCCTTTCTCCACCTTCTCACCAGAATTTCGCACACTCCTTTTTCGTAATAAACAGATCTGTGAATTTATATATTCACTTAAGTTTTTGGGTCCCGGGGATAGATCTGCTCATTAAATATTTATTGGGATAAAAAAGTTAAACTATAAATTAAAAAGTACTGGCGAACTGGTCGTTGATGGTTTTTATGGCCAGCAAATTTTCCTTAACTGCTGTCGCCTGGCGTTCCGTACTTTTCTTCCCGGCTGGTCCCCGGGACTCGTTCAGGCAGCGCCACCCGGTGCCCGCCATCTATCGAAACTTTTGATTGAAGATATTTGACTTTAAAATTATGTCGTTTTCGGGCTTGAAAGAGGACCTTTTGCATAAATTTTCAAAGAAAATACATAAATATGTAAATAGAGAGCATTTTGAGTTCATAACAATATCTGAGAATTTTATTATGATGTTTCCATCGCCGGCCGGGGCGGGAGCTCCTTAGAAGGAGTTCCCGGCCTCTGGTTGTTGGTGTCGTTACAGGACCCCATTACCGAGGGAAACTCTCTCAGAAACTCTTCCATTTGCAAAAGTGAATAAATCTTGAGTGAATTGCTATGTTTTGATAAAATCTAGATTTTTATTTAGAAGTGGCTCATTATTAAGTCGGTTTTAATGACACGTGGGTTATTAGGAGGACTCTTCGGCGCAGGCTGTGCGTAAACAGGAAACTCTAATTTCACATTAAATCAAGAAATTTATATTTATTTGAAAATTTTGGAGATAAATTTGACTGTTTATGAGAAATGGAAAAATCTTCTGACATCATTAGATATTAGTATAAATTTAGTATCTATGCGTATGTCTACTGATTTTCTCTCAATTTATAAATGCCAATATTTACTCCATTTATATGAGAGCCCTAAATCAGGACTAAAAATCGGGGCTATACTTGACATCCGCGGCTTTCATCGGATTTCAATGAAATTGAGCAGGTGCCTTCCCTTTGGCCTTAAACGGAAGGATATGAAAGAATTTTGCGGGGCCGGCATTTAGTTTCGGAAATTTTAAACTTTTAATTCAAAGTTCAAAGTTGAATATTTCCGCCGCAAAATAACTTTCCACCTGCACAATTTACATAAAATCCGATTAACCACTCACTCACTGCACATTTACGGTATCAATACTCACTTCACAACCGAACCGCACCGAACATTACACAAATTTTGTTTAAAAATTTTTCACGTCCCGGTATGTCACTTTTTTCCGGCCCGCCATGACATTTGAACTGTTATATTCACTTTTCAGATGGCTCCACTAACAAACTGGGCCGCGTTCCATTAATTCTAAGATATTATAATGTAGGAATTCCAATAATAATATTTGTTTAAATTTTGTTAAATATTTGTTAAATATTTATGAAATTATATATTAAATTTTTCATATTAATTAACATTACTACACAAATGCGTGCTTGTCTCCGCGCGAAAAAAATTATTACTTTTAAATGTGATGACTTAAAATGCGTACTTGTCTTGGGCGAACAATTTTTCATGTGATATACTACACAAATGCGTGCTTGTCTCCGCGCGAAAAAAATTATTACTTTTAAATGTGATGACTTAAAATGCGTACTTGTCTTGGGCGAACAATTTTTTATGTGATATACTACACAAATGCGTGCTTGTCTCCGTGCGAAAAAAATTATTACTTTTAAATGTGATGACTTAAAATGCGTATTTGCCTTGGGCGAACAATTTTTTATGTGATATACTACACAAATGCGTGCTTACAGGAAAAAATAATATATTTCAGTGGATAAGCGAATTATTAAATATTTAGCGAGAAAATAGTTTTCATAAAACAATGTTAATTAATATGAAAAATTTAATATATAATTTCATAAATATTTAACAAATTTAAACAAATATTGTAATATTATTGGAATTCCTACATTATAATATCTTAGAATTAATGGAACGCGGCCCAGTGTGTTAGTGGAGCCATCTGAAAAGTGAATATAACAGTTCAAATGTCATGGCGGGCCGGAAAAAAGTGACATACCGGGACGTGAAAAATTTTTAAACAAAATTTGTGTAATGTTCGGTTCGGTTCGGTTGTGAAGTGAGTATTGATACCGTAAATGTGCAGTGAGTGAGTGGTTAATCGGATTTTATGTAAATTGTGCAGGTGGAAAGTTATTTTGCGGCGGAAATATTTAACTTTGAACTTTGAATTAAAAGTTGAAAATTTCCGAAAATAAATGCCAGCCCCGCAAAATTCTTTCAGATTCTTCCGTTTAAGGCCAAAGGGAAGGCACCTGCTCAATTTCATTGAAATCCGATGAAAGCCGCGGATGTCAAGTTGCTCCAAAATCGGTTCTACATAGGCCAAAATCTGGGCTATAAACGGCGCAAACTGGCCTACGGTATTTGGATTTGTGTGCTGTCCATGTGTAAGCAAAGCATATGACATTTTGGGTATTTTCTTGACCTCCTCGGGACTCCAAAAAACTTTACTTATAGCAGACGCTATTTTTGTTTTATGACACACACATTTAAATAAATCGGGCTCAGACCCAATTAAATTGGGGCTGGGCCATATTTCGGATTTGCATGTTTTTACGACTTAAAAAAATTCGGACTTTGGCCTATTCAGGCGACTATGGATATCGTATTACAGTCACAGCTGTTACAAACTATACTTAGACTATATTATTATTTGATATAAAAAATTTAAGGACCTGTCCAAATTAAAGTCTTCGCGCTATTATCACATTTTATGTTGTCAGTAATCAAAATGAGCTATTATAAAAATTTAGACGAATTTTAATAGTAGCTAATAATAAAATTTCAATCATTAATGTTAAAAAGAGGATGATGCAAAAATATAAAAACATAGTGAAGAATTGGAAAGTGTGGCGACTCAACCCACTCTCGTCAAGTATGCGAGGAGATCAAAAATTAATTCATCAAAGCAACCGATAAAATAAAATAAAAAATATAAAGAATTCATTTTTTTTAGTCGGATATTTTTTGTCACTTGAGAAGTCTCTAAATTGTTATATTATTCCTAAATAATATTAAAATAATTAATAAAACCATACCAAAGTAAAGCCATCAAAAAGAATCTTAATTTTCAATAAAAAGATGAACAACAACATAAATGATAATATAAAAGTAACTAAATACATTAGGGAAACATCCCCTAACATTGGTGACCCCGACAGGCCAAGACGGCCTATGAATACTTTTCGCAACGGCTCTCAACAACCAACGAAGGACTTAAGAACAACATTATCGAGGCCGCAACGAATTTTAAACGCTATAAATAACCCGGATAACCGTTTTTTCCAGGTGCAAGACCAGAAGGTTGTGGTACGATATTACCATCTACCTTACAACCACCATCAACAATAACAACCTACTCGAGTATCGAATCAACTATCTCACTAACGACTGCAGATCAGTCCATCTCATCGAAGCAAATACCTACCTATACAGTAACGACTGCAGATCAGTCCATCTCATCGAAGCAAATACCTACCTATACACCAACGACTGCAGATCAGTCTTCATCAACCAACCATTTCACCGACTACTTCAACGTCCACCAGTTCTTCCCTATCTCTTTATTACGTTCCGAGTTTACGTCACTGGGAGGGGAATAAATGTGGCGACTCAACCCACTCTCGTCAAGTATGCGAGGAGATCAAAAATTAATTCATCAAAGCAACCGATAAAATAAAATAAAAAATATAAAGAATTCATTTTTTTTAGTCGGATATTTTTTGTCACTTGAGAAGTCTCTAAATTGTTATATTATTCCTAAATAATATTAAAATAATTAATAAAACCATACCAAAGTAAAGCCATCAAAAAGAATCTTAATTTTCAATAAAAAGATGAACAACAACATAAATGATAATATAAAAGTAACTAAATACATTAGGGAAACATCCCCTAACAGAAAGTATTCGCGATATTAACTTTTTCTTAATGCTATTTTTTTAAGTTTATTTCTCTCTATTTTTACAGTAGACTCGGGATATAGTGAACACCAAAAATTCAAGGGTGTTCACTTTTTCGAAAGGACCCCGCACAAAATGTATGAAAATTGAATTTCGGTCAAATCTTTTGAAACTCACTCAAATGATAGTTTAAGGTGTCCCGAAAAAAAGTTTATATGGGCGCATAGAATGCAAATGGAAATCTTGGCCGCTGCAAGCGTTTCAAAATTATGATGTTCGATAAAAAATATGTATATAAGTGTATGTCATAGTAGAGTCGCGCGTACTTGTGTGTGTGTGTTTGTTCGCTTGTTAATTAATTTCTGTTGTATTTTTGTCTTCATTAAGTTTTCCGAGATCAAACATTCCTTATTTGGAACAAATCCAATCCCGTTCTCAGCTCTATGTCATTTTCGTACAATTTTATAACTCCAAACCCTCTTTACTGTCTATCTGATCAATTCCTCAGCAGCAATTACCCTCAACAATGTCGTAGCATCAGGTACGCTCTCCAAGAGGTGTGTAGATAAATGTCAGACATATCCTTGATGGCGAGCTCATCCTAAATACCACATAACTGCGGTCACATGGGGGCATGTCTCAGGCTCCACGGTCCAGATTTCCTGCTTATCTGCAGACGTTCTTTGATACTCCTATTGTAATGAACTCCGGCAAGCGCGCGATACTTTTATAAGTAAAAATTCTTAAGATTATTCTGAACTGTCAAAAGAACTTCTAAATTACTTTTTGGTTTAACTGTTGCAATTCCCTTTTTCTCTGGACGGCTCCCACTTATACTGGAATTTTGCGATTTTTTGGCTCATTTTATTTCACGTGTTGGATCTTCTAAACGCTTTACAATTTTCCGCCATGGCTGCAAGAAATCGTATTCCATGTTTTATATGTAATACTGCGCTTGTCCCGCGCGTTATGGTGAGATTGATAGAAGATGATAATGCTCATAAACGAGAAGTCGCAAGAAATAGACGAGATGCAGCAGGGAGACCTGCTACCGAGATAATAGATAACTCTCTCGGTTTTGTAATAATTGTAACTTCTCGATATCCAATGAAATACGTATTGTAGAAAATGATCAGACTTGTGTGAGGCTTAATATTCTCAGTCAAACATCTTCCAATACATGTTTGATTTGCAACACGTCTCACGGAATTCATCGATTGTTGTTGAAATACAGAATAGATATTTTTGTCACAATGAATATTTATGTTCCAGATAATTCATCCAGCTCCTATTTGGTAGTACTTTTTATAAGACACTGTCTTTCTGTACTCGATGAAATAAATCTATTATTATTATTATTATTATTATTATTATTAATTGCTTATGCTGCCACCGTCATTTGGATGTGAACGGTTTAATATTAGATTATATCTTTTAGTTGGATTGAGATATGTATGTTAATAGACCTTATATTTTAAAGAGGACACAATTGTATGAATTTTTACAAGGCGTCCGTGAACAGGTAGATTATTTAGTACAACACAGGTGTGACAACGAGACCTATTTTACAGATGAGTAATTTAAATCAATCTCGCCTATAAACAAGGAACAGTTTAATGAACTCTTTCTTTGCAATATGCGTCAAGGCATCAGTGACGAGTTTCTAAGCGTGATTTTTAAATATTCTTAACGACAATCTACCAGCTTGGCAATAGCTACAGTGAGACAATCACTAACATTGAGATTTACTCCGGAAAATATATAGGATTTCAGTCCCTTACAAGACAAAAGTACATTAACAGCATGTCACTGAATTTGCTGCTCAATTGTATAATCCAAGACCTCACGAACCGAAAGCTATTGTTTACAATGATTGCACCTACCTTGATATTGAGAAAAGCTCTTGTTTTGAAGCATTACGTCACTCTTATTGTGTTCACAAAGGTAAACACCTATTAAAACCAGCAATTTTGTTGCTCCAGATGGCTATATATTAGACATTCAGCGTCCATACTTTTCAAACGCAGTTAATAATGACGCAGAGTTCTGGCTAGCCATTTGAGTCAAGATGAAGATATATTGCGGAACTGGTTTGAAGAAGAGGATATCTTCATTATAGACAGAGGGTATATGTAGAGACGCTATCCCGTTATTTGACAGATTGAGAATCAGATATAAAATACTATCATTGTTGGAACCCGGTAGAAAACAATTTACAACCGAAGAAGCAAACAAGGATTCTAACCAAAACGAGATGGGTTATTGGAGCTCGTAATGGACACCTGCAACAAATCTTTAAGATATTCGGAAAGAGTCTGAATGATTTCCTTCTCATCGGTGGAGCTATAATGAACCGATATTATGGACCTATTGCAATGGCTGACGCGACTACTGAACTAGCTGTACTTGATCACGGAAGACTTAATGAAGACAAAAATACAACAAAAACTAATTAACAAGCGAACAAACACATACAGAAGTGCGCGCGACTCTACTATGGCATACACTTATATACATATTTTTTATCGAACATCATAATTTTGAAACGCTTGCAGCGGCCAAGATTTCCATTTTCATTCTATGCGCCCATATAAACTTTTTTTCAGAACACCTTAAACTATCATTTGAGCGAGTTTCAAAAGATTTGACCGAAATTCAATTTTCATACATTTTGTGCGGGGTCCTTTTCACTTTTTCGAGAAGATGTGTTTAACAAGTAATAAGTAGTACAAAATCTTATAAATAACAAAAATACCTTGCTTTATAAATGAAATATATTAAAAATAAAAACCAGCTTCTTCGGAATAAACATGTAGGTAAATATACATATATATGTACCTATATATAAGAATTTATGAAGGATGAGGTACTATTATAACTTATTGTTCTCTTTGGAAATATTTTGACTTTTTTTTGCGCTATATTATTATTATCAATATAATCTACTGAATTGTCTTCAGCCCATTTTATAAGTGAATTGAACACTCCGATTCCCGTCAGTAGAGGAATTTTATTTGTATCTTCGAATTCCAATTTTACTTTATTTACTTTCGGGTTATACTAAATGAATCTCACACAAGCTAGCATATGCGTGAGTGTTTTTGCCTTTAGATTTTACAATATTGAGCATTTTCCTGTAAATTGTTATTATTTCGAGTGTTAAAAACAAAAGGTTGTTTACTCTATAGAGTAATTAGTGTAAAATTATCGTTGTTCACTCCATTGAATTTTTCACTGGACCGAATGTTCATTATGGCGAGTCTATTGTAATACTAATGTCATTGATATTTTTTGTATGTTTCTATTTTGTGATGCCTACATAATTTATAATTTAACGAATATATGGATATATAAAAAATATCTATATACAAAATGTATGGTGTACCTATGTAGGTTCTTTGGGGAGTAGTGGTATAGGAGTATCTTTCCTTATTAAATTCGAAATGCGTCAAAATGACGTGAACCGTATACCTAGTGTTAAATAAGTAATTCAGCAAAAAGGGCAATTCCTTAATTTCCC
This sequence comes from Machimus rusticus, assembly GCA_951509405.1. Taxonomy (NCBI): domain Eukaryota; kingdom Metazoa; phylum Arthropoda; class Insecta; order Diptera; family Asilidae; genus Machimus; species Machimus rusticus. The sequence continues at coordinate 3,803,580 of OX608054.1, forward strand.
AATCCCACTGCATATGTTACATTCCCTCAGGGGAACGAACATCTTTCGAAAAATCAATTCCTTTATATGGTTACAGTCGATTTATTGCGCTGATGTTCAAATGATTCCCCAAAAGTATTACATAAAAAAAAAAAAAAAAAAAAAAAAAAATCAGGAAAAAAAAACAACATACATAATATCAAGCAGGTTTATGTTTAGGCTGTGATAAAACTCATAATAATGTAATAAAGATACAACGGGGACAACAACAAAATACGACTGAAAATAAAACGTTTTGGTCACCCTAAAGAAGGTCTCGATAAAAAATTGAAAGGTTTTTACCCAATTGATCGGGCGTACATCAGCCCCCATCCAAATTATTTGTTTGCCACAGGAAAGTAAAAGAAAAAGGAACTGACTTTTTTTCCTATTTAGGTTCAATAATCCTTTTCAAGACAAATATCCTTGAGAAAGCCGAACTCGACAATATGGGAGAGATACGGAGACCTTTATACCTCCGTCTTTAACTCTCTGTCGACTCGATTCTTTGTCGGAATATTTTAGTCCGGATGGCTTGGTCTCTACCTTATCTACGGGAAGCAGTTTCTTACTTGATTCGTCAATTAAATTCAACATTTCAGGGTTAGGGTGCGTGCGATGATGGTAAAAGCGGGAAACGGATCGAGGGGAGGCACTCGAATTCTTAAACCAGCCACAATACACAAGTTTCCAAGATTAATTTCTTTTTATTATCCTGGAAAAAAAACGAAGCAAGACAGTGCCTCTTGCCACACAGGCCCCATCCCTATAGAAGCTGAGGGTTTTTGCAGTTCAGTTAACTGAGAAATTCGATGTTCACCGAAACGCAGTCGTTGAAACGTTTTGGATTGACAATAAAATCGATTGGGAAACATAGAAATATAATTTTATGTGATTTTCCACCGCTTTTTTTCAGGAATCGCGTCAGCGAAAGCAAATTACCCACTCACTTGCTTATTCCCCAAATGCTTAATTAAATCTGCAAAAATTTCAGGGCTAAAGGAAAGCATTTCACTTTCACTTGTTTTCCGTTTCATTGGATAAAATATAATTGAAAAATGTCCTCCTACTTCTCCCTTTCGGCGTGAATTAATTGCGTTGAATTAATAAGAAATGTGACACGGTCCTGGTCTGAAGGTGGCTTCATTTGGTCCCGTCTTTCTTTTTGCCCTCCCTTTTTCATGATGAGATGGAAATTTTCGGGTGGAAGAAAGTGATACAAATTAATTAAAAGAGAATTACGTGAAATCTGAAGAAGGGATTCATGGAAACTTTGCAATTTAACTAAGCGCGGTGCAACTCGAGGAGAACAGCAGCAGCAGGAGGTGGATGCCTCTTTTGCAATTTCATTATGCAATTATGCGATAGTTTGGGACTGCATTTAAAAAACAATAAACCCTCTTGGGCGGGATTAACTGGGCGATGCTAGAAATTCGCGAGGAGATATCGCTTAAGGTGAATTATAGCCGCAATTAGATTAAATGGCATTCTGTGTTGTAGCGATTCATTAAGCTAACTAAGATGATACTTTTCTGCTTTCTTAAGAGATTTTGGGTAGCTGTCGTAAATTGGCATAAGTTTGCAAAGTTAAATAATTTGAAACATAACAGGCGTAATCAGCAAAGGGATGTAAATTTCCTCATTTTATATAGGGGAATACTATAATATTTACATACATATGTGGGTAGTTCTCACGAAATCTCGAAATTTGGTCATAATAATTTAATAAATAATTTTGAAATGAAGTTGCATATTTTTTTGTATGGATGAATATTACTTATCGATTTTAATTATATAGTGGTCCCCAGAATAAACGCGTTTTATTTTTTTTCCTACTAATAATAATGAGGGAATGACCATTTTACTACTAATAAAAGTGGGGTAATGACCGTGAGGGAATTACAAAATAAAGCATAACCAAAAAAATCTCGTGATATATCCTTACTTTCAGAAATATTTTTGGTATAAGTTAACTACTCCCAAAAACCTACTTCACTGTGTAATTAATAATTGTCCAAGTATTTACCTTTTGTTTTTTTAATATGTGAGGTAATGACGGTCACAAAGGTAATCTTAAAAAAATATGAATTAAATCTTTTTGCAACAGAAACGCGCGCACGGACATAACAATTTCGTTGCGTTTCGAATGCGTTCATAAATTGACTGTCAGTAAATGTGTGAGTGAATAATTTGTTCTTATGGGACACATGTAAATATACTTTTTTTAAATTCGTTTTTTATTTTTTAAACTAGATTAAGAATATTTTCATAAATCCATTGTATTTTTAATCGATTTGTTAAACCAACATCACTTTTTTTTATTTACTTGTTTGCTTGTTACTATGAGCGAAATTTAATCTGGACTTTGGGACATAGTGAGGGAATGATTTAATGGACATTATATAGACTGCATTTTTTTTACTTACATATATGGTTCGGAAATTATAAATGACACTTTTACCCACAGTAATGTTGATTGCAAAGAAATAATAATTACCGTTATATGTTTGTTAGATTTTTGTTAAAGCTAAAAGGACAAGAATTTCGGGATTTCGTGAGAACTACCCATGTATATTGTGCACGTACACATGTAGTGAGCTAAAACATATAAAGCAAACAACATTTAATTTCGTAACCACTGACTAACCAAACAGAACCTAAGAAATCATTTAAAAAAACAAAAATCAATTTATTTTTATTATGGATTCTAGTATTTAAGGTTATAGGTACTATATCTTAAATTTCTTAGAAATTTTTAAACCAGTCCATGGAAAATGGCTTTACTGATTTCAAAATGTTCTTGTTTCTAACTTGAAACGTCAAAAGCTGACTATAAAAGCAAAAATATATTCAAACTAATAGTTAAGGGGCCTAATTCATAATTTTCATTTGATTTAAGTACCTACTGATTATTTTTAGTATCCTTTGTAAAACCCTGCAATTTTAAAATAATTTAAAAAATTTTTAAATCAAAGCAGCTTGAAAAATGTAAGTTTTGTTTTTTTTTTTTTTTTACTGAGTATGATCCTTTAACGTTCTTGGTCATATTCATGAATTTTGTCGTAATAAATATTCGGATTTAAGAAAAAAGAAAAACATTTTGAAATACTAAATAGACCGGACAGAAATGAAATGAAATGAATTTCATTCAACCAAATCTATCCAAATTTTTAAAAATTTAGTAATGAATTGAGCCATCCCACTGCCTTGCCCGGCATTGCACCATCGGATTTCCATTTATTCCGATCACTAAAACACTTTCTATAACACAAAAAACTGAATATTTGAATGATATCAAAACTGCCATCTCCAGTTATTTTGCTCAAAAACCAATATTTTTTTATCAATCCGGCGCTGCAAATTTGTCTTTTAGATAGAAAATGCTATTGATAATGAAGTTTGATTAACCATAAAAATTTGTTAAAAATTTATTTGCTTTAATTTAATTTAATTTAATATAGAAAAACGACATTACTTTCCTGTTCCCCTTTTACCTAATTTATTTGAATCATCATTTTGTACAAGGCACACCTAGAAGAATCCTCTGTCTCACTATCTCACCATAAAGATTGGGTATTGTTAGACTTAAATGTTTGGCAATTGATGGTATAACCCTACTCACCATAATAATTATCCTAAAACCAGAACCCTGGAATAGTCCGTAAAATACTGAATATTTTCTGTTGTATTTTGCCCAAAGTGGATATATTTCTTTTACTAAGAAAACGATCCAGAAGAAAATATTCTCATGGGTTCTCATAAAGATTTTCATCCAATCGACTAAAAAAGTTTGTAAAGTTCGCAATTACGCTTTCTCAGGGACATAAAAATGAAAAGAAAAATATATACATAATACTATATATGTAGGTACTATATATATATAAGTAAAAATGTCTATTTCGTTTTTTTCAACGGCATAGCAACGGCGGCGGTTAAGTTTTGCTGATTCACTCATAAAGTGACGAAACTTTATGAGGTTTTCTGGGTGTGAAAAGAGCCTCTGAACTAGGTACGTATCCTTGAAAGTTTATAACAAAAATATAAAAGAAAAAGAGGAAAAACTGCACAATGTGCCTCTTTCATACAAAACATAATATTAGGTGAACTGGCATCACTGCACCACCCTGCCACCCCCTCCCCTAGCCCTAAGACGGCGTATGGGTCCCAGGTTCTAAGACGGTGTGGCCACCTTCAGTGGAAAAAACAATTTCGACGAACATTCCATTTTACGATGATGCTCCAACACCTCATAAAAATGTTGAGGTTGGCCTTTGTTGTTTCTGGGCTTCCTTCGGTTGCCGCGGAGGTGTTAGCTAAACCTGGCCAAAGAGGCTAAAGATTATGTGGGGTTTTATGAGTAAATGTTTCTGACTCTTTTCTTAGGTTTTTCCTTTTGAAAATCTCCGCCTTTGTGATGATGATAAAAATCAAAAGAGTATCATGAAAGTTAATTCGATGAGTCCAGGAGTAAATGAACCTATGTTTTTTCTAATAATAGCAAAAGTGATTTTATGCCTAGAGAATGAAATAAAGAGTTAGAATAAAATTGGTATTACTAATATAAATAATGTTGGACAAAAGATCTCTCTAAAGCTTGTCCACTTTAAAACAATTACTCTGAAAGCATTAATCAAATTTGATTCAAAATATGTAAGTAAAATTTAATTCCAGAGACAAAGTTCAATTTATAACTAAGTAATTTTTCAGTAATTTTTATCACAGTTGCTTTCTGATTTATGAGAATTTGTTTACACTATTCAAGTAGTATTCAATTGCTTCTAAAGATATTTCCAAGTATTATAAAATTGTAATTCAAAAGGAAGTGAATTGAATTTTCTGAACAAGAACAAAACAAAGTTCTTGATGAGTTTAAATCACTGTTATTAAAAGTGAACAAAGTTAAACATCAACTCCCCAAAATATCATCAGTTGTAATTCATTATTATTCAATTACAAATTAATTGTTGCAATCTCCTCGGTATGGCACGCATTACATTTGCATTGGACTCATCCAAAAATGAATAATTAAATTTTTTTTCTGTATAAATTGAAATAATTATTAAATTCTACTCAATAAAAAAGGAAAAATATGATAAATAAGAATTCCATCCCTCTTAGTATTATTATTATGAAAATAGATAATGCAATAAAACCGCGGGATTGCAAAAATTCCTTTAAATAGACCTTTTTCTCGTTCAAATTTATTTTTCCTGTTGTTTATTTCCCGGGAGAAATTAAGGACAAAATAGTCAATATCAACATATTAACACGTTCAGATAGATAATTTGTTTTATTTATAATACTTATTTTCATATTTTCCCATCATAAAAAGACAATATTTATAGCAGATACCTACGAGTAGAAAAGTGGGATTGTGAAACAGAAGACCAGCAAATTTTCATATCTAATGAACCACAATCAGATATTTTATTTTAATGAGAAGCGCGCATATTAATTGAGGCGTTATCATCAATCAAGAGAAGTGCTCATTAATTATAGTATTTATTTATGGATTTCCTATGAATTTATTCGAACACCAGTGGCGATTATGATGATGAGCATGATTATGGCTATCAACTATGGTTATGATGGGGTTTCATTTTTCGAATTTTAATCAATAACATTCTCACAGTTTTATTTAAGTAAATCAAAGCAAAATAAAAATATTAATTCAAAATTTGTCTGTTGTTTCAATTATGTATTTCGAATTACTTTCAGCAAACCTGTCACGAATAAATTTGTTTGTTATTTCCGTTATGTTAACCAATCTGAATTAATCAGATAATCCAATTTAAAAAACATTGATGTATTCACTGCAGATGTTTTTGTTTCTACTTCAAATTAAATGCATTATCATGGAAACGAATTATTTTTAACATTCGGAAAAAATTATACAATTTTATTTAAATTATTACTTTTTCCAGTTTGCTTTGAAGAGCTTTAAAACAATTCATTATTTTAACAAATATTGCCATAAAATTACAAGCAATGACAAGTAATTGACCCTTACTTTATTAATATGTATATGCATTAGTTATAAATTGTCTACAAGTGTTTACAATTAATCGATATTACTACATATTAATTAGCATTATTCGGCATTACTCAGTTTAAATGTGACATTATTTTTTTTATATTTTTATCGAATTACTCCATAAAATTATTTTTAGAATCTTAATACCGGAAAAATTTTTAAAAATATATTTTTTCATACTAACTAGTAAGAAATTCAAAGTGATTACTACCGAATAATTCTAATACATAATTAATTACTTAATTCTTTAATTAATGATAATGATGATAATGATATTAAATTGTATTTAAAATTTAATAATTTGATTGTATTATTTCTAATATTATAGTATTTAAAGAATAATTTTTTTCACAGCTCTGCAACTAAAGTATTAATTAATTATGTTAAAAGGCAACTAATTCAAAAAGTGTATTTTTTAAAGGTAATGTAATGTAATTTAAACTTTAACGTAAATCGCTCCGGTCTACAAATGAAGAAATACCACTGTACAAACATTGAACGTAGATTTGTCCGTAGGTACGGCTGCTACGCCAGAAATGTATCACCATAAAATATAATTAAAAGTAAGTACCCTCGAAATTAAAACGCTGTATAAACACAACTTTAATTAGCGCTCAACGAAACGTATCCACTTTGAAAATTTTTAATACGCATTAACTAGCGGGCGATATCCCTTCCTCATAAAGTTTCACGTGGGTTAGCTTAGAACGTACGTGGCTCAAACGAAGTGGTTACGGGTGGTAGTAACCAGAAAAATATAAAAACCAAAATGTGTAACTCTCTTTTTAGCTGGTATTCACCTGTTTGCTTGGCTGGTAGAAAAAAATTTCATTGAGGAGAAAAATCGCGAACACGTACCTACGGATAATCCCGCCAACATTTGTACCTGCCCACCAAATCCTAGTAAAAGCTTACAAATGAATCTGACAACTGGAAAGGGTTATTTTTTGCTAATTTTTTTACGTACCTACATATATAACACATATAAATCCTCTTTTTAATCTCTCTTTTTTTCACTGAAATAAAATTTGATTCACGATTTATTCGAGTGAGTAATTGAATTTTAACCGAAGCAACATTTTTTTTTTATATTGCGGTGGCACTGAGGTTGGTGGTGAACATTTTTATAATATCAGAAGAGATTTAAAATTTTTATAATATTTTTTTTCTCTAGATTTAAAAAGACAGATAAAATATATTTCGTTTTTGCAGGTATCGGCAGATCATACCCTATGATAAAATATTTATATACGAATTTCCGCAAACCATTTAATTTATGAATTTATACTTTGTTTTAAATAATAAAAACAATAAAAAAATATACATGCAATTCGTATCAGAGAAAATAAAAAAAAATCTAATAACCTAACGTTAATATTCCATAGAAATAATCGCAAATCCGAATCAGCTTGCCCAGTTTATTTTATTTTGGTTCTAACTTTAATCTGAATAACATTTCGTCATTGCCATATGTAGATCTCATTAAAATGGAATTATTATTATTTTTGATAACTTAAAATGGTTTCCAGCTACACTCATCCAAAATATGAAGGGTTAATTTAAAAAAATAAAAAAAACGAACTTGCCATCTCTGTTCCCAATTTCACTTACAAAATGTAGCAGTATAGAAATGTATTATATGTGTCTCGTATAGGTGCAGCAATTTATATCAATTAAAGACTATATTATTTACGTATCCAACGTAATTTCGATTAGTCACAAACTCATAAAACTGTAAGATTTCAGTTCATTTCAGGGCAGGGAATGGCAGCCCCTGACGGATTGTCTTGGATTTGTAATTATATTAATAGGTAGGTGAACATGTGTAGTAAGTATATTTTATATTATTGTTGTGTCCAATCTGCGAGAAATAATACATAAAGGTAGGAAGGACTAAGGAAAGTCATATTAAGTTGTTTATATGACAGACTTCGCGACATGTCAATCCTTTTTAAAACGCTTTTTTTTTATTTTTATCTTTCGTTATTTGCTTCCTTTTAGTCGAGGGTTTTTTAAAAAAATTATTTAATCCTTTTTCGATTACAACGTTTGCATACATCCGTCGTGGGTTTTTTCAAAATTTTTAATTTTGTTTTTATTTTAAACTTTTTAGAGAGTTCCAAAGTTACTGTCTAAATATCTGTCTATTTGTCGGCTCCGTCCTATTGTATACTTTCTAAGAACACAAATATGCTATGTGACATCGATAAATCCCCGACAGTACTGTTTATATCTGTATGTCGGTTTGTTGCTTCTATAAGTACACATCAATCCCTATTAAATTAACGAGCGAAAAAATGTCTATTGCAATGCACCTTAACAACTATCTAAGAACCATCGTTGATAAATCACTAACCCTTTACAGAAAAAAAACGTATCTTAATCGACCAAACCGTTTTGGAGATAATTGGCAACATTCCTTTTTGCAGCACCCCGGACGAATTAACACCTATCTAAGAACAATCGCCGATAAATCACAAACCCTTCACAGACAATTCTATCTAAATCGGTCAAACCGTTTTGAAGAAAAATTACAACATTCGTTTGCACACAGAAACAAACAAACAACCTCTCACCCGCAAACGCATATACCTTCTCCGTTCCGTCGTGGGTAAAAACATCCCACAAAAATAAAAGCAAATGAGTTATTTAGCGAAAAAAACATTTTGATATTTTTACCGATTTGAACAATTTTTGCACTTTTGGATCTCCTCAAAAGCAAAAAAGGAACCCTTATGAATAGTCTGTCTGACTGTCGTCTGTCAAGACCCTTTTTCTTAGGAACGCGTGGAGGTAGCAAGCCGAAATTAATATCAAATATTCATTTCTGCAATCTCTTGGAGCTGTGAAAAAATCAAACTTCTAAGTCAACGCAAACAAAAGATACGGCCGTTTATGCCGCATATTTTGACACTCGAAGGGGAATCGAAACCTATAGAGTACTCATGAAATTTGGCAAGAAGCAATGTCTTATAGCACAAGAAAAGGGAAAAATCCGTAAATATGTACAATAATAATAACATCACAAAACAAATAATTTTTTACGGAACCCTCGGTGTGCGAGTCCGACTCGCACTTGACCGGTTTTTCTTAAATTTTCCTTTAATGCTTTTAATGAGTGTACATAGGATTACCTAATTTTGTGTACAGAAGTTTAAAATTCATATCTTTAAGTTTATTAACATGAAACTTTCACCTAAAAATTCAAAATACTTACATACCTACATATGTATATGTACTTGGCAGTTCTCGATATTGCTGATTTGGAATCTAATATCCAAATTTGGAAAATCAGTCAATACGTTAGGTTTCTAAGGTTTATCTGCAATCAAATATATTTTTAATTTTACTTAATAGCAGCGAGCGTATTCAATTTCATAATATTATTGTATTGCTTTGAAATTAAAGCCAAATTGTCAAAATCTCTTTTTAATAGAATATTCGCCTGAAACCTTTTTAAGAAATTCAAAGGTGATATTGCCCAGTCAAATTAGACATTAAAATTGCAAAGCGTGATGTAGTTCTAATTTTTTGATATATTGTTAGGACCAGTTAGAGTAGTGTGGACCCAAATTTGCAGCTTCGGAAAACCTGTGCTTCCTGCGTAATACGTGAAAATCTGCAGCTTTTTTTTCAATTGCCTTATAACTCATAATCTGTGCATTTGTTGATATTAGATGTTAGATGTTACCTGTACAGGAAAGTTGGGCCAAAACATCTTGTAAACCTCTACGCAGCATTGGGATTTTCTTGCAGTTACAGTGATTTTTTGGAAGAACAAAATTGGCCATATCTCGAAAACCATTGAAGGCACAGCAATGTGGTTGGGCTTAAATTGTTGCAAATTTAATGTACTTTAAAAATGGTAAGTTATAAGGCAACTAATAAAAAAGCTGCAGATTTTCACGTATTACGCAGGAAGCACAGGTTTTTCGAAGCTGCAAATTTGGGTCCACACTACTCTAACTGGTCCTAACAATATGTATATCAAAAAATTAGAACTACATCACGCTTTGCAATTTTAACCTGTTTTTATGTACGATTTGACTGGGCTATATGATATATTTCTGAAATTGAGAACACTCGAAATTCTAAATTTCATTTAGTGTGTCGCTGGTATAATGAAATTCTTAAATCTGAAATCTTAGTTAGAGGAATTCTCTATTTCTACGGAAGGGCCAATGTATGTAGGTACATATGCACTTTTACGTTTTTCATAAAAGAATTTTTTGAAGCTCGTTGACCTAATAGTTAAAAGTTATGAAAAAAAAGCAAAACCTTTTGATTGAAAAAAAAATTAAGCATTTGCTTCAGTCACAAAACAAGTAAAGGAATAGCATATATTTGACGTAGGAAGGGAGTACATTTGCGTTTATTGCTGAGATAATAGCAAAGTATGAACTTTTCGAAGAAATATAGTTGTAACGAAAATAAATAATAAAAGTTCTTATGCTTATTAAGTTGCGCTATTGTTCGCGACTTACTGGTTCTGTAAGCTTCAATTTGCAAGCATCGTCAAAATGAATAGTTTGAGCGGCTTATAATATTGTCCTCATTAAAACTTTTCCCCAGTTTCGAATGCATTACAATGCAATCAGAAAATCTCCAATTTTCCACGGTTAAAATCGTCGAATAAAGTGGTCCACGGAGCCACGCCGCTAATGAACTACGCTGCTGTGGCTATAAAGCGATTCGCGATTCTTTTCCAGAATTATTGTACAATCATTATCTACTTTTTGGGCAACTTCTCGCACGAATGATTCAAAAAGTGAATTTCCAAAGAATATACAATTTCATAAAATTAATGAAAATTTTGCATTCAGAACGGCAAGTCCGATGCATTCGAGAAATTCAATTGTGGCAAATTATAAATTGAAACTGAGAGGGCTCCGGCTGCACCCCTCACGTCCTTGCCTAGAGGAGCACCCTACAGAGTTCGGGACAGAAAATATGAGATGCGCCCCAATTCGGGGGCGGCTGGAGGGCGGGGGCGGAGGCGGCTCAGCGTGTAACGAGGAAAACTGTGCCGCATTTTATCGAGTTATGACTGCCGCAAATGAGTCAACATTGAATACAAATGAATTGGAATATTAGTGAACCGAACCAAAAAGGGCTATTTACACAAGTTGTGCAACGTGCGTGCCTCGAAAGTAATTGCAGTTGCATCGGACAGATTTTCAGTTGCAGTGAAGGTCTGCGGTCGCATTGGGAACGACCCCAAAGGCACGTAATAGCTCACAAAAGTAGTAAAGCCCTAGAATAAAGCGCTAGTGCTAGCGTCTGTATCGGTCACATTCCAGATGAAAATGTGGTCCAGAGGGAAGGGCACACGGCACTGGGATTGATCATATTCGTCCCTTTAATAAACATTTCAGCGTAATCCTGCAGCTCACCCTCTGCAGTGCGAATGGAAACTGGATGATCCTTTGAAGGTAATTCGGGGACTTGAATCGGATTTATCCCACCGCACTGGATACAGGATTCAGGATACCCTCCGAAACAGAATGCGACTTATTTTCGCTTCCTGTGCACTTCCCATCCCTTCCATTTTCATTCCCGAGCCAGGGACCACAAAGCCAGACAGATAACAGGGATGATGAAATAACCTCATTTATCCCATCAGGAAAAAAATAAAATAAAATAAAATAAAAAGAAATTCGAAGCAACCAGATTGAAGCAATTCACCCATTGTTATAATAAATGCTCGTGCATAGAATGCTTCTTGTACTTACAACCGGAGCGGGGGTGGACGAGTACAACAAGCACTTTTCTGCTCAATAACTTCTACGGACGTTTTAGGTTGCTCCCAAGGTTATCCTCTTGCGATGACGACACTAGTGGGACACGACAAATCTGTGAAAGTTTTGACCCCATATATCCCATATCTTGGGAGCTCAAGATATTCGCTTAACCTTCAGACAAAGTCATACCGTCTGGTACAAAGCCACCAAGAAAATTTTCTCTTATACAATATTTGTCCATTCTTTAGTTTTTCCACCACCAAATTGAGGTGCACTCTGCAAGAAAAGAAAATATTATGGTCTTAGAAGAAGCCCAAGACCAAGATACACCCACACAAAAAAACTCAATAGAAAAAAATGGACTAGGACAAACACAAAGTAAAAAAAATGGGAAAAAGGGATATTAAAAAGAAGCAGGGAAAAAAATATATATAGTATTATATAACGTGAAAATTCCTGTGGGATGCAATACAATCCAACCAGAGATTTCTCAGAGTGAGCTAAGTCAAGGCATCCTCTGCAAAGTTATGATATCTTTGAATACACTCCAACCCAGAAGATATAATTGGAATTTGCTCGAGATATTTGTGATAGTCTGCCTCCTCTGCAGATTTTATGCTGGATTAGATGTCAGAGAAGAGCGCTCTGTCCGGCACTCGTTTAGCTCCGGTTATTGCAAAAGTGACTCGAGGGGAATTTTGAAATGATTTCTCCGGTAAAGTGATATTATTGTAAAATACAATTTTAACCGGCCGGAGCCGGTGGCTCTTTAGCAATTGAAGCGCTATCCTCTAGAACCTGGAGTTTTGTTAATTTATGTGTTTTAATATCACATACTATTGCACTTTTTTGCATCTTTGCATTTTTTAACATATAATTCAAATACACCTACTCCCTACCTACTCCCCTATATAAGTCGGTTCGTTATAGGTCGATTCATAGATACGTCGCTTTTGTTTCAAGGAAAATATATTTCGGATGATATTTTCGCACAGTAAAACCCGGTTAGCTGCACCTCTGCTTGGCTGCTTCTTTCGTTAAATAGCACAACATTTTAAATTTCATTAATTTGTACTCATTTCTAGTATAAATTCCCCCTTTAAGAGCACTTCGCTTATGTGCGTCACTCTCATAAATGCATCAAGTTTTTTATATCACAATCACTATTTCCATCGAAAAATGTTCGATTGCGATCCTAATATCACAATCGCTTTCCCATATAAAAATCTTCAGTTATTTTGTACTTTCTTAAACAAAATTGGAGGAAGAATTGTCAGTTTATTTTTAAACAACAAAGCAGAGAAAATATAAAATTTAAAAGTTTACCGGCGAAAGTAACAAAAATGACTATATAAGTGCCGAAAGTTATATAAGATATGTTTTGCCTATACAGGGTGTCCCACGCATTCAGTAAAAATTTCTCTCAAACCGAAATTTTAATTTTGTGATGAAAATCTGAGCAACTATTTGTTAGGATTTTGGTGTTTAGTGTTTTTACAGACGAACACACATGCTAGCCATAATATTAACAAGGAAAATCTGAAATAATCACATCACAGAAAAAGTTATAGCTTAAACCATCTAAACTTTTATAAAACTGAGAAAAAATCATAACTCGAAAACTATAAAAAATCGTGGGACATAAATGGGGTCCAATCGATAGGTATTGGTGTCCCCAAGCCACAGACCTTCGCTGGTACGGGTTGCCTGGGACACCCGTATAATTAAGGATTGTTCATTTGAAAATATCTTTAGTGCTGATGAGGGCGCATTATTTTAGAAAGCACTTCCAAAAAGTACGAGATATGGACTCCCATAAAGTAGAGGATTTGGAAGAAAAAATTTTTTAAATAGAAGTGCAAAATATAACTCAAAACAAAATAACTGATTATTTTTCATAAGGTAGACACAAAACACGAAATCTTTAGGTATCATTTTATTAATTACATATGTACATATATCTTGATTGCTTTAGTTTCTTTTTTAAATATTCATGTTTAGTTTATTTTTTTCTTTTTATAGAATTAAAAATATATTTTCTTCTACGGAATATTTATGAACAGAATTTAGAATTGTTTTGTTATTGGTTTTATTGGATTTTCTTCTATCAATGTTTTAAATAAAACAATATAAATAATAGGCTTTGTACTCATACATTTTCTTTACGGCTAAGAGCGCGCTATGGTGCATTAAAATAAGTTCGGTTAACTGCATTAATTGTATTAACGTAACTAACAGAATTCGCTGAAATGCATTAATCGGATAATCGCACAAAATCTCTTACATTTTATATTTTGGACAGAAGAGAATATTTTGAATTTTGAACGAAACTGTTCACTGAACTGTTAAAGGATTGGCATTTATTTGTCGTCTGTCAGTACAAAATAAAGTAGAAATTAGCGATAAAATGAGAAAAACTTCTAATTCTGTAATCAAACGGAATAGGAAATTAGTGACATTAAAAACAAAATTAGTAGAAATTATTAAGAATATATGAAAAAGGAGAAAGATCCATATAAATAGGTAAGTCAGACAATGGGCTTAGATGCAACCACCGCAAAAACAATTCGATATAATTCCGAAAAAAATTTGGCCAGTATTAACCACATGCGCTCCAACATCGCGATGCGTAATTATGCAATATGAAGATGCTGTTACTTTTCTTTTCTTTACATGAATAAATTTTATTGTTTGGATACGCTCATTAATGTATGTACATGATCCTATATTTTCTAATGATTTCGTTTTACGTCATTGCGGGATACGTCGCGATTTTGGTAACGCTTCCCCAACGTAAAACCGGAATTAATATTTAAAATATTTAGCCAAAGTGTATCCTGAAATTTTGCTTTTGCAACACATACATAAAAACTTGCACAAAACGTCGAAAAGTAATTTTTGTGAATCTAATGTAAATATTATTTAAAACAGTATAATATAAGAATTTTAAAACTTTATGGCTATTCGTTTCTGAGCCCCCATACCTAAGCAAAAATCATATACCTACACTATGAAAGTTACGTTTATGTTTACTACATACTATATATGTATAAAAAACATTTGGATATTGTTTTGTGTAAACTATCCATTTTAAAAGTAGTGATCCCGTCGTTCGATCACATTTTTTTTACAGATAGCTTGGTTATATAAATAATTCATTCAATATACCGTTTTGTGTAAAAAGATAAGCATATCATCAAATTTTTGGCATCTCCAGTTTTGCTGAATCTCTTACAAAAAAAAATTCGACTCGAATTCCTAAAATTTATTTGCAACAAAACAGAAAACCTTCATATTAGCAATATAAAATAATTCATTAAAAACAACGATATCTAAAAAACAAGACTTTTCAGTGCTGGTAAAAAGATTAGACCATCATATATTTTAAAGGTTAACATTTGAAATCATAAACTTTTACTTGAATACAATCGGAAAATCTTCCCCGATTAAAAATGCATAAGCCCGAAAGAACCCGTAACACACCCGGAGTTGAAAAAGCGCCCAATATACGCCCGAATCGGACCCGTAGAATTTTTGAAGAAAATTAAGATCATAGAGGCGCTTATAACACGCCTGCAACACGTACATACGTTGCTACATACATATATGTAAGTATATCTAACTATTAGACGCAGTGTGTACCATATATGTACATATGATGATTCATTGCCCGCAGGTGTGTTTCGGGCCTGTTAAGGACGTGCGTACTTTAAGAAAGGCGGGCTTGTTACAGGCACGATATAGGCGTAATATAGGCGTTATTGTTCGACAACCGTGCCTGTTGCGGGCTTAAAATTGGAAAGTGTTTAAGGGCAAGTTGCGTCCTAAAGAATTAAATATTTTTACTCGGGTTGAGGAAAGGATTCAAATAGGTTCTTGGGCATTTTCCTTGGTAAGAAAAGCCATTCTTCCGACAAGACAAGCTTCAATTCCTCCACTGTTGTTGGCTTTATCTGCATTTGTTTTCCTCTTAGACCTTCCAGATATTTTCAATAACATTAAGGTCCGGACTAAACGCAGGCCACGGCAAAACGGATTATTATTATTATCGAACCAATTCCTTGTCCTTTGAGCTAAGTGAGATCGGGTGTTACCCTGTTGGAAAATGACTCCTTTTAGTGTTTTAATAGCATATTCCATTCTACAAATGAAATTGGATCAACTCTTATTTGTCTGGTCGAACACAGCGAGTTAAATTTCGCGAAGCTTTTTCTGAGGAAATAAAAAATACTTCTGGTGTCCCTCAAGGCAGCCATCTGGGGCCCTTGCTTTTCATTATTTACATCAATGAGTATCTTTGATTTAAAAAAAACTCGAGGATTCTATGCTATGCTCACGACGCGACGCACGCTAACATTTTTCGACTTGTATCAAGTGATGGACTCTGAACTTTTAAATTCTGACTTAGACATCTTTTATAAGTGGTGTTCTATTAATTGCCTTTATCTTAAGTGTACTAGTATGTCTTTTTCTCGGTTGTCCTCTTACACGAGTGAACAAGGCCAAGGATTTGGGGGTTGTTTTGAACTCACTCATGTCCTTCGAAGACAATATTGACGCTTTCGTAGCCAAAGCCAATGCTACCTTGGGGTCTGGTAAAAGATGATCCAAGGAATTTGACGATCCGCATGTTACCAAAATTATCTTTTTTATGGGTCATTCTACGATAAGAGGTTTTGAGTCCATAGAGAATGCGGCCAAAGGGAAAATTTGGAGTTTTTTTAATAAAAACATATATTACGATTCAAGTCCCTTTTATATACACATTCACTTAAGGGCAAGTGAATTTATACATATTTAGTTACTTTTTAGAAGGCCAGGGTAGATACATCGGGCAGGGTAGAGACTTTTTTGACCAAAGGAGAGACTTTCACGTAATAAAACAATGAATAACATAAACTTTTATTAAACATTGTACTTAACTTATCATTTTCTATTAAATAAAAAAAAATATTGAAATCGGATCATTAACAAAGAATTTATCCGTGAACACACATAAAAAACGGCGGGGTTTTTCGGTTTGAGAATGGTCTGTTTTTGAAACAAAAATAATGTGGGAATGCATTTAAACTACTTATTACTACACTTTTACTGCCTTTTGTATAAGGAAAATCCTTAGTAAATAGAAATATTTTGTTATCTTGCCAGGGGAGATACGGCAGGGTAGAGACGTTTTCGTGACAAATTTAAAATTTGTAACTCACATAAGTTAATATTGGGTTAATAATATATCACACCTCAATTATCCCAGTATTGTTGAACTGAGGCAGAAAATTCAAATAAATTAAGTGAATATTATAAGTTTTATGACTTGCCAGGGGACACAATTAGCTTGCGAAACCACAGCACCACACTGTTGCGTCGCGACAACTAACAAATTACAGCAATCTTACGGCTCGCATGTTTAGTATTACTAACTTCAGGTTGATACGCATCCGTGAGCCCTATTGTGAATTTGGCCGTCTAATATTTCTATTTGTATTAACGGACCAAAATTCGCCAGGGTAAATACGCAAAAAAAGCGGGACAAAAATAAAGATCGAAAATTATTGAAAATAAACAAATATTCTTGTATTTTACGTTTATATTACTTAAATATACTTCTTTTTAAATTCGTGCTAAATATACTTTAATTTGGCAACTGCGACAAAGAAGGTATGTACTATCTACATGTTTAACTGAAAACGTCAAGAGGACAGGCCAGGGTAGAGACTTTTTCAGCCTTAAATGTGGGATTCCAGGAAAATGAAGTTTAATTGGGCATTTAATCATAGTGCTATTCATAAAGTACATTAAGATGCTGCGATTTATTGCATAAAATGATAAGACGTAGAATAAAAAAAGTATTTTATAATGTTGGACGTACACATTACCTCTTATCGTAGAATGACCCTTATATTTGTTCGCCCAATACTTAAGTACGGCTGCCCTGTAGACTTATACCCTCGACAGACGGACACGGACGAATGAACGTTCTCGGAGAATGATCGTTGCTGTGTCGTCTGTCACCAAGAATGAAGTTTGAATGAACGTTCGTATCTTCATTCTCGTCCTCATCAATGAAGTTCCGGAAACTTCATTCTCAGAGAATGAGCAAGGAAATCCTGGAACAATCAGCTGATTTCCAGTGTCAAATTATAAATTGCAGTTTTTAAATTGTGAAAAACTCTGGTACTAGCGAAAAACGTTTTAATTTGTGAAAATGAATGTGTGGAAGGACAAAGGAATACAATGTTTAAGTGTTTGGGCAAGCTACATGAGCGAGCTGCGAAAAGCGAAGAGAAACGAACGTTTATCCATTTCCGACCTGTCAAAAAGGCTCGGCTCGAATGAAGTTCGCCGTCTGTCTCACATGCAGCGAATGAAAATCCGAGCGAATGTTCATTCATCGAACGTTCATTCGTCCGTGTCCGTCTGTCGAGGGTATTAAGCTTTTATCACTTCGTTCCCTTGAAAAAATACGAAAACGTGAGAACATTTTTGATTTTGTATTCGTATTTAGAATCCCAAAAATATACATAAAACCATTATTAAAACTAATATGGATTTTGATCAGCGAAAATTTGACTTGGGTAAAAAATCCAGCTATACTACTTTTTTGAGCTCAGCACAGTGCGCCTTAGATATTATAATTCTTTATTATAGGTATCTTAAATAATTTCATCAACAAAAGTCATCAAAAATATAATGCTTACCATCCTGCTATTTTTTGCGGTGAAAAATTTTCCCTAATCCAAAATACTTTTTATCGTAAGATAAAATCGCATTAAAATCATAAAATAAAACATTATATCACCCAGAATGAACTAGATTTTGGGTATTTCTTGAATGGAGAAGTCAAACAAAATCAAATCAAACCCAAAAATGGGAATCTCCGGGAAGGAGTAAGAAAATTGAAAAATACACGAAAACCCAGAAAAAAAGACAAATGCCTGTGGAAACGCTTGATTTATTTCATAACTTTACCGAATGCGCTGGCGGGGGTGCATAATTTATTTGCCTTTTGTAAACATCATACGACAAAAGAAACCTGGCGATTTTGTGGATTTTCGGTGTCCCGCCAAATTTCTAACAAAGGGACACTCTTAATTTCCTTATGACTGATTATTGATTTCTTTGTTCTGATTCCCAGAAAGTCCACACAAAAAAAAAACAAAGTTATAAAAGATTCAAAGTAAGTCCCGCAGGGCATAATCTAGTTGTTCTCAATATTTATGGTAATTGGAAATTCTTTTGATCCAGAAAGAAGGGAAAACTTTTCGCCTAATCTTGCAAAGTTTGCGCTTTTTCGAATAAATGTATATTTTCGTTTCGTATTTTTGTGGGCAAGCGAAATATTTCAAGAGGAGTGTACAAGTAATAAAATAAAAACTAGAGTTGGAGAAAAAAATATATATAAGGCATAAGAAAACTTGTGTAAGATTTCCTCTTCTATGGTTGGAAATATTGAAGCAAAATTCACTAAATTTCCAGTTAAATGCTTCTCTGTCGTACTGTCCCTTTGTAACTTAGGGCTGGATGAGGCTAAGGGCTTGCATCTCATCAAGAAATGAATTTACCACCCGGCTAACTGCAAGGCATGAATATAAACAGTACCTTAACAACTGCGCTAAAACTGAGCGAAAAATGTAGCGCTTTTTACAAACTTTGTGTTTATATTCGCCTGGGTTACTTCGCCTTTTTTCCCCAGCGCTGAATGTTGTAAGGTTCCGAGCATCGGGAGACGCCACTATTTCTTTTCGAAGCATAAAACTCCCTTTTGGACTCAGTTTTCATGGTTCTTTGATGTATCCTTTTGCTTCACAGCAGAGTTAATGAAAAAAGTTTTGAACGGCATTTTACATGGATTAATACCGACTCATTTACTAGCCATTTGGTCCTGGCTCGCCTTCGCAGCATCCCTTAAGTCTGCATATTTCTGCACTAAAGACCAACAACAACAAAATGGGGAAGAAACACAAAAAAGGGATAAATTACTCAGAAAGTGAACAGTGTCTGCTACCTCTTGACTAGTCCTGCTCCTCCAGACCGATGAGTTAATGGAGTTTACTTTTGGTCCAGTTTCCCAGGACGAGCTCCCAGCGAACAAACGCGCTGAATATTCTTTTCGCGGATTGAAACAAGTGGGAGGCTCTGAAAAGGAAATTGGTTTTATCTGCTCTTGTTTGATATTCATGAAACTTCTTTTCTATTTAGTAGCAAGTAAGTCGAAATTGATATTTAACCAAATCAACATTTCGTAGCTTTAATCTAAAATATAAAACGGTATGAAAAATATCATGGTGCCATTTTAACGCACAGGCCAACCGGACATAGGTCCGGTTCATTCAGAGGGGTCCCATTTTTTTCGATAACAATTTTTTTATTTTGAAACATATTTTTGAGGTCAAACTTCTATAGCCACGTATTCAGCACTTTAGAATGAGGGGTAAAAACCGATGTAATGAAAATTTGTCGGTCGGCATCACTTCCGCGTATTTGACAGGCTCTGACCATACTTGACAGTCCTGGCTTGTGATGTCAGCTCGATCTCCGAAAAAGCGTATATTATTATTTATTTTGCCAAACTAATTACATATTAAAAAATTACGAAGAATCTTATTTTCTATGAAGTTTTACTTCTGTCGAGGGTCCCAAGACCAACGCGCTTTTTTTATTATAAATCAAATAGTCAAATACAAATAGTTCAGAAATATATGTATATCCCACAAAAACATACCTACATGTAAAAAAACAGGCCAAGTTCTCGTCAGATGTTTGTTATCTCAAAAGAAGACAAAAACTCAAATGTAGAAATTATGCCTATGTACACGTTATTACCAACATTACATTACAAATGCCTGGTTTCGAAAAAAAAATCTGCGTCTAATGTAAATTTTACTAAAATCACCTAAGTTAAACGTGTTGTATATTATTAGTACAACAATGATACTTCTATTGATAGGTGGCTCTCCTCAAACTACGGGGGGAAGGTTCACTAGGTTGGGTCTGATGATTAAAACCCCAATGTCTTCAAGTTAAAACGTTATGTTCTTTATTCGGATTTAACCGTGCTCCGAACACACTAATATAATTCAAACTAATTTCAGGCGAACGATACCCCGCTGTTTGCGCGTTGTACAACAACTTTCCGCGTTTAGAATTAGACAGCAACTTAACTTGTTCAAAATTAGACAGCAACTTCTTAGTTTTAATATCAGACAGCAACTTCTTAGTTTTAATATCAGACAGCAACTTCTTAGTTTTAATATCAGACAGCAACTTCTTAGTTTTAATATCAGACAGCAACTGATTTCGCTAAGCCGCCGAGAACTTAAGGTTCCCGGGCGGCCTGCGGGAAATGCGCTGAATGCGCGTTTCTCACGCTGCACTTGCACGCGCATTTCCCACGAACTCAGCGGGGACGCCGCTGGCTCAGCGCATATTTGCACGGGCGAGACGAAACCGGAGTTGTCGCCCGTGTCATATTTTCGGCGAATCTAAGCGTCGCCGAAGGAGGAGTATGGTTGCGTAACGGTACCCATCGTTACAATTTCAAAAGTATCGATAATACTATCGATCGGTACCGTTACACAACATTCCTTCCCCCCTTGAAAAAGAGAGTCATTCTTTGAAGAGGAATGGCTCTCATCAAAGAAATCTAAAAAAAAAATTTTGACAAAATTGCGAGCGGGCATCGTCCGTTTACATTACCTTATACATATTTATATGTAAAATATGTTTACATTTATTTATTTAATTATTATGTTTTTTTTTTCTCTTAAAAATAAACAATTTATGTGTACAGGGTGCTTGCTCTTTATAAAGTGTCTCTTTCTTAAAAGGGATAGGTAAGATATGCTATCTTTATATCTATTTACTCATTAAAATTACTTTTTTCAAAAATCATTAAATTGTCATATTTTTAATAAAAATGCTTCTCTTAAAAATCAAATTATTTGTAATATGTTTCTTACTAAAATATTTCCTTTTAAAAATTATTTGGAATTTTCTATCCAAATTATTAAAATTACTTTTTTTTTTTTTTTTAAATCATTAAAATTGTTTTCTTTAAAACGTTCAAGATTTAAAATTGTTCTGCTTGAACATTAAATTATTTTTTCAAAAATGTTACTCATCAAATTTTCCTGTCCGGTACGGCTAAGAGCAAAATCATGCATTCTATATGTCCGGTTATTTACTAATCCAGCAAAGAAAATTATCAAGTGTCTTTTTTACACCAACTGCATGGCCCTTATTGATCGCGGCAAAGTTTGGCTGCGGACGGCCGGTCTCGGCACAGGTTTTGCACTTTCTTCGGTATTTTCCTTTGAAAGTGTCTTCATTTTCTCGGGGGGTATTCCCTCTGTTTTTTCCACTTGTGCTACTTGACGTTTTAGGCAATATTTTCGCCGGTGTAGCCAAGTGCGTAGGATTATAATTGCTCCTACTATCACTAATATTGTCGTCACCGACGACGAGTAGACAGTCAGGTGGCTGTGGGCTCCCATATTTGGGTGTGCCCTTATTTCATCAATTTTGCTTCTTATTTCTTCTAGGGTGTACGTGCCCTTATTAATTACCGCATTGATCTCTTCTTTTGGATCTTTGCTGGGAAAAGTAAAATTTATTCTAAACATTTTAGGGGCTTCTTCAATAATTTTCTTAAATTCTTCCCAAGTCTCATTCAGATTTGGGAATTGTTGCGGCTGGACGATCTGCATTGGGCTCGTCGTTTCTTGTTCGTACCGCAGTATCTCTGCTCCTAGTTGGAGATCACAGGGCTCGGTTAACTTTAAAATTCCTTGTCCCGTCAGAAGGGACGAAATTAGTTTTTCGGGGCAATTTAACTGTGCCACCTGGGGGTGTACTAATGAGTACAACCAGGTATTAGAACTTTTCATCTTTGTGAAAAAATTTTTTGCCGGTATTTGTACCCGGAAGTTGCATTGCGGTTTTTCCCCTAAGGGGTTAAATAATAGTTTAACAATGCACTCTCTGCTTTGAGAGCCTACAGTTATCGGAGACTTAATTTCTAGTACGTATGTACTCCTGTGGGCATCCTGTGTAATTTTCGTTAGTCCTCTGTCATTTTTATCGGACAACAAGAGGAACTCTTGGCTCCTCGGGCGACTTCCTACATACGTATAGGTCACGTCCGGGACAAGGGATTGTTCCGCTGTTCCTCGAATTGGGTACTTCTGTATATGGTATAATTTCATTAATTCTTTTTCAAAAATAGGTAATACAATTTTTATAATTAATTTTTCCTGGACTATATGTGTGTAGACTTTAGCTACTTGGTATAAGAGTGTTAAACAATTTCCTAAACGTTTACAATTCGGATGTGCCTTATGATATATTTCGAGGAGAGCGCCCGGAGACACACACAGGGGGTGTATCTGGCCATCCCTGCTTGCGGTGATTATGTCGAGTATAGTCTGTTGTCTAAACTCGATTTCCACCACTTGCAGCAATAACCCCATGACTACCTCCTGTCGTTCCTGTCTCCGAGTTATCTCCTCCGTGACATTATCTAGACTATTTATTTTTAAAATAATGGACCGTTGGCGTTCCACCAGGGAGGCGAAGGGCTTTTGAATTTTTTCAAAAGTCGTTTTGACAACACTTATCTGGCGTTTCTCTAAGTCCGCCAGTGCCTGTTTGTCCTTCTCTAATTGCTCTAGTCGACTATAAATTTCTTTATCGTCCGAGCTATCCATCGTTCCAAAGAGGTAGTGTAGAGCGCTACCTATTCCATCGAATAGGGACCTCACTACCCTTTGTTTAGGGATCGCCTCCCCTATGGCCGCCATTCTTCGTCTTAAATTTTCTATCAACGAATGTATATGTACCTCGTGTACCCTGCACGAATGCGTTGACGCCTCGTGGATGCCGCACAGTTGATGCACTAGATGCTCCGCCTTTTGCGCTATTTGGACTTGCTGATCCAATTCGGCCAGGTCTATTTCCGTGAAGATACTCCACTTTGCATGGTAAGTTAACAAATTTCCCATATCTTCAAATACGATCCCCGTGTTGTTAAGCGGATGTACTCGGTATGGTTTTCCATTTTCCGTTAAAGCCTCTGTGCCCCGTATGGCGACGAGCACCAATATTGTCAGCCACATTTCCTAAAATGTTGGTTTATTCTTTAGTATCAGCCAATTAATAAAAAAAAATTCTCCGCCTTTTCTACTCTAAGTAGGGTTTTAGGCGATTATTATGTACTATTTTATTATGTCTACCCATGCGTATCGTGGTATTCACGGATGACGGGGTAGCGGTTACCAGGTAAGGTCCTACCCAGATTTCTGCGAGTTTATGTTTTCGGTTCTCGCTTTTAAGGAGAACCTTATCCCCTACGTGGAAAGATAGAGGTCTAGCGTCTTTATCGTAATACTCTTTAGACTTTTTCTTACTGGCCAAAATATTTTTTCTGGCTATTGCGTAAGACTTTTGTAATTTATAACGGAGCATATGATAATAGCTCTCGTGATTGTATACGGGCTCGGGGTCCCTTTTCAAATTAGACGGGACATCCGCCGTAAACCCGAACAAGCAGTCCATGGGAGTCAATTTCGTCCCTTCGTGTGTACTATTATTATACACAAAAGCTGCTGTTCGTAGGTACTGATCCCAACTTTGTGGATTCTCATCTACTACGGTACGCAGATACTCTATAAGTGGTCTATGGGCACGTTCGAGTGCTCCATTAGACTGGGGGTGGTATGCTGACGTTTGCAGCTTCTTCACCTTTAGCAGTTTACATATCTGCTTAAAAAGATCACTTAAGAAGTTAGTACCTTGATCGGTAACTATTCTTTTGGGAATGCGGTAGCGCGTGACGATCTCGTCGAAGAAAATTTGCGCTACCGTTATGGCTTCCGCATTTGGTATCGCGTACCAGTCCACGAATTTTGTCAGGTTATCCTGGAAGGTTAGGATATATTTATTTCCTGACGTGGACTCTTCCAATGGTCCGACGATATCGAGGTAAACCTTGTCAAAAGGTTGCTCGGCTATGTCCGTTATGACCATGGGCATCTTGTATTGCGCCGAAGATTTTAATCTTTGGCACTTGGAGCATTTCTTGATATAATTTTTTATATCGCGTAGCATATGCTTCCAGCGAAATTTTCGCTTAATTCTTTTATAAGTCTTAATTACTCCCTGATGGCCTCCGAATGCGGAATCATGGTAATCATGTAAAATGATTTTAATTTCCTCGGGGCTCGTAATATGCTCAGGGGTGTTTCGTGCTTCTGGCGATGGGGGTTTGTCGTCAGCTGTTCCTATAGGTTCAGACAGATTTTCCTCCGGATCGAGTGCTACCATTTCAGGCTGCTTTTCCGCCTGTTTTGCCTCCTGTGTATCTGGGTTGACTTCTATATCACCTTCTTGGGCTTTCCTTTTCTGAGCCCTAGTAAGCGCGTGTACTGTAGCGGGGTTGTATTCCTCCGCTGTAGAGTCCATAGCTCGATGGACTTGAGCCTCTACCGTTAAGGTTGGGCTGTTCAGGTCTTCAATACCTTCCCTTGGGATGCGGCTTAGGGCGTCCGCATTTGTATTATATTTTCCGGGTTTATACTCGATGGTGTAATCGAACTCGGAAAGTTTGAGTTGAAATCTTTTCAACCGGGAAGTGGGGTTTTTTGCATTAAGGACCCCTTTTAGAGGCTTGTGGTCGGTATAAATTGTGAACTTTCTACCTTGAAGGTAGCATCTAAAATTTCTAGTCGCCCAGACAATAGCTAACAACTCTTTCTCAATGGTAGAGTAGTTTCGCTCTGCCTTGTTCAAGGTACGACTGGCGTATGCTATGGGCTGGTCTTTTCCTACCTCTCCTTGAGAGAGGACAGCCCCTAATGCCTCATTGCTTGCGTCCGTGGTTAAATTGAAAGGTTTACCGAAATCAGGGTATATCAAAAGAGGTGGAGAAATTAAGGATTTTTTAATACTTAGAAATGCTTCTTGGCATTTTTCCGACCAGTTGAATTTAACATCTTTCCGAAGTAAATTCGTAATAGGCCTCACGATTTTCGAAAAATCGGGAATGAATTTTCGATAATAATTGGCAAGTCCTAGGAAAGATTGAACTTGCCTAACAGTTCGTGGAACGGGGGAGTTCTGGACGCAAGCGGTTTTGCTAGGGTCAGGAAGTGCTCCTTTACTGGAACACTTGTGTCCCAAATATACCACTTCTTTCCGGAGAAATTGGCATTTCTGCGGTTGCAGCTTCAGGTTGTTCTCCCGCAACCTGTTGAACACCTTTCGCAGCTTAGAGTTATGGTCCTCTAAGTTTTTCCCATAGATGACGATGTCATCCAGGTACACGAAGCATTCCAGGCCCTGTAGGCCTGTAAGCACATAGTTCATGAGGCGTTGAAATGTTGCAGGGGCTCCTTTGAGCCCAAATGGCATTCGCTTGAACTCGTAATGCCCGTAGCTCGTACTGAAAGCTGTCTTTGGACGATCTTTACGATCGACTAGCACTTGATGGTATCCACTAGCCAAATCGAGGGTAGTGAAGTACCTTGAATGACCTAGTTGGTCCAGGATGTCTTCGATCCGTGGGAGAGGAAAAGCGTCGCCTATAGTTTTTTCGTTTAGCTTACGAAAATCTACGACTACTCTCCATTTCTTTTCACCGTTCGGTCCCGGCTTTTTGGGGACCACTAATAGTGGCGAATTCCAAGGACTTTTGCTTGGCTGCACTATTTCGTTATCGAGCATGTCTTTTATTTGCTCATTTATTACGTGACGCTGAGTCTCTGGTAACCTGTACATTTTTTGGTTAATGGGTGCTTGATCTTGCACCACCGGAATCGGATGGGTGATGGCATTTGTATGCGTCAGATAGTCACCCTTTAGGTGGAATATGTCGTGATACTCCTGACATAATTCCAAAATCTTGGCCTTTTCTTGACTACTTAAAATTGCGCTCAGGTTGAGTTCTTGCTCTAACCTGGCTAAACGTTCTTTTACTGGTTCAGTTAGATGTCGATCCGCCTGTGGGGTTCGAACATAAACTAGCTTGGCAGTTTGGTCGCCTGCACCGTCTAATTTAATTTCATTTATAGGGCTCTCGGGCCTATTTTCGCTAGCGCTGTGGCTGCCTTGGCTCTTTGGCCTTTTTTCGTCGGCGCTTTGGCCGCTTTTACTTGTATTCGGACTCTTTGGTCCCCTTTTGCGAGCGCGATGGCTGCCTTGGCTCTTTGGCCTATTTTTGGCTCTCTGGCCATTTTTATTTATACCTATTTTATTTAGCTCAAGTTTGTTTAAACTTGGCTCTGTTAACCCTTCTGAGGCAAACTCCTTTTGATTACCCTCCGTGGGGTATATTGGTGCTAGACTGTAATTATTTACTGGTTCTAGGTGCAAAGTTAGGCCTTGTAGGGCTATCTGGGAATTCGTAGCATTGAGGAGTCCAACAGAAACTTCTTTTTGCTTAGAGGGTATGATACTATTGGCCAAGAAAATGCCTTCGCCTAATTCTTGCGAGAGGCAAAGCATCTCTTCAGACAATAGCAAGGGTACTTTAGCCACCATCTGCGATCGTGCAGGTACGCATATTGGCTCCTTAAGAGCTATTACATGCCGCCTGATTTCGCCGATCATAGGTGTATTCGCCAAAGTTTCCCTACTGTTTTCCCGTGGCTTATTTGCCATTTGGCAACCAGCTTCCGCCTCTGGGGATGCCTCGATTACATGGCAGGTGGACAGCTTTACCCCTTCGGATTCCATCTCATCTGCCTGCGTATCGGTTTCAGTTGCATTTCGGGGACAGTCACTTTTCGTATCCAACACTATTGGTAACGAAAATTCCTCTAAATTGATTTCCGTTCGAGGAAATCGAAGCTTTCTATTGGGGCCCTCTATATTGCAGTATTCTGCAAGAAAATCATTCCCAAGTAGTCCCTCATGGGACAGATCTGCATTATTTTCGATCACTTGGAAAGTGCAGGGAATTTTAGCCTCCCTATTACCAGGGAGTTTTTTAACAATATTTCCCTTACAGCTTCCCAATGTATGTCCTTTGCCAAATGGAGTTTGCAGGGTATAAGTCTTCTCGGTGTTGATGTACTCGAGAGACTTTAAAGCTTGTTCTTTGATCAAGCTTATCTCAGCGCCCGTGTCCACCACTAGAGGAGTCTTCTTATTTCGACCGATGTCTAGGGGGAGCTCCACTATGGGAGTGCTAGGCTTGGGCGGCTGAGTGTACCCTGTATTTTTGTCATCATTTAAAGTCGAGCCGGGGATTTCGGGCTCGACTGAGCCTCGTTTCCCTGGCTTCTCGATTCCCATCTGCGTTTATGTTCGCAGGTATCTATAGTGTGTCCCTGTCGGGCACAGAAATCGCAACTTTGCCTAACATTATAGGTTCGTCGCGTTTCGGAATTTCCCGGATCGTTATTTCGCGGGCGTCCCCGATTGGGGGATCTATTTTTATTCCCATTTCGTCCGTACGCCGAATTATTGTTCCCGTTTCTCTGGCCGTTACTATTTCGGCGACACGCGATAGTGTCATGCCCGTAAGTGCGACAATGTTCGCAAGAGGGTGTATTTTTCCTCTTAAAACAATCAGCATAAGTATGGCCTTTTTTCTTGCAGAAATTGCAAGTTATGTTCGTGGCTAAATCCCGTGTTTGGTTAGGGATTTTAACCACGGCGGACGATGTATTAGTTGCCGATGGTTCGGCTTTAGTCACATTCCGCGGTGCTGGTACTGGTGGCGTAGCAGCATTCGGCGCCGACATGTGCGCGGGTACATGATTTTGGTACCCGGCGGCTTGATTAGGTAAACCCATACCTGGGGTTTGACTTTGCAAATAGGGAGAGCTCTGTTGCAACCTCTCCATGTCCAGAGCTTTAGTGATTATCTGCTCTAGATTTCCTTCTGTCAAGGTGAGAAGGTATTGGCATAGGTGGGGATTAATCGTCCCACTTCGGAGTGCATTTACTGCAAAATCTTCTAACTGCGGCTTCACAGTTGTTGCCGCGGTCACCCCGTACTTTCTTTCAGCTGCCTCATTGCATAAGGCTAAAGCCTGTTTTATTCGTGCCGTGAAGGCATTGAGAGACTCCAGAGGATATTGTCTGGTAGTAATTAACTTATTTACCAGTTCCTGGTAAGTCTCTCTGGGGAGGTACGCTCTATTTAGGCGATCCTCGAAGTCACTGAAGCTCGTGGGCGGTTCAGCGATGAACAGCTGATATGCTGCTCCCCGTAAGCGAGTGAGCAGAATCCGGGGGAAGGGAACCTTCTCCTCTTCCGACAGGCAACTTTCGACCTGATGGCAACACCCTAAAAACGTTTGGAGCTCTTGGCTCAACTGTGGACCAGGCTCGCCCGTGAATAGGGGAACCATTTGGGTCGTATATTTAATGACTTTATCATGGTTAGCCATTTTAGACACTTTCACTTCTTTGCTTTTCGCGGGCGTTAACGGGGATGAAACCCTCTGATTAAATTTAGGACTACCGAACGATTCGTCCGACGATTCCGCGAATGTAGCACTTAGCCACCCGGACAGGCCGTGAATTATTGATTCTAGTTCACTAGCACTTTCACTTTTTAAGCTTAAATCTACAGCACCCGTATTATCTAATAGGCGGAAAGGCTGCGAGCGTTCTTTAAATTTTCTTATTTCCTTTCGGAATTCTTCGGAGTCTTTTTTAGCTTTTACTATGCGAGCTTCTCTCTGTTCACTAGTTTCTTCAAATTTTTTATTTATTAAATCAAAATGCCGATTTGTAAATCCGGCTTCTGACGCTCGCACCCTTTCTAACAAAAATTTTAAATGATATTCTAGACTTACTGGTAAAGAACGGGGAATCACCGTTCCGCTCCTAAGCCTTAGGCCTGGCTGGTGTGCTGCTACTTCGAGTGGTGTCGAGGTGCTGGGTAGCTCCCTCGATGTTGTAGCCGATGCGGCGGGTTGCTCCCTCGATGCTGTTGTTGAGGTCTCGGGGTGCTCCCTCGATGTCGAAGCTGAGGCGGCGGGTTGCTCCCTCGATGCTGCTGTTGAAACGGCGGCGGGGTGCTCCCTCGATGGTGGAGTTGCTGTCCTGTCCTCCTCAGCTGGGATGTAGGCGGGTGAGTCCTCGCCTGACATTCACTTCCTTCCTGGGGCGATCACTAAATAATTACAGTCCCTCGGTGGTGCCTTTTTGCACGACTGGGGATTTCACAGGGAGATCGCTTGTTCGCCTGGAACAGCGGCGACTAAAGTTGTCCTCCCTTAGGGTAATTGCTTGCTCACCTGGAGCAGAGGCAACTATAGCTGAATACCCTGGAGCGATGGGGCTTCGCAAAGCCCAAAAGTTCGCAGGATCAAGGTTTTTCAAGCTCTTACAGGCTCGGCTGGGCTTCCTTGATCCTACCGGCTGCGCCAATTGTTGTATATTATTAGTACAACAATGATACTTCTATTGATAGGTGGCTCTCCTCAAACTACGGGGGGAAGGTTCACTAGGTTGGGTCTGATGATTAAAACCCCAATGTCTTCAAGTTAAAACGTTATGTTCTTTATTCGGATTTAACCGTGCTCCGAACACACTAATATAATTCAAACTAATTTCAGGCGAACGATACCCCGCTGTTTGCGCGTTGTACAACAACTTTCCGCGTTTAGAATTAGACAGCAACTTAACTTGTTCAAAATTAGACAGCAACTTCTTAGTTTTAATATCAGACAGCAACTTCTTAGTTTTAATATCAGACAGCAACTTCTTAGTTTTAATATCAGACAGCAACTTCTTAGTTTTAATATCAGACAGCAACTGATTTCGCTAAGCCGCCGAGAACTTAAGGTTCCCGGGCGGCCTGCGGGAAATGCGCTGAATGCGCGTTTCTCACGCTGCACTTGCACGCGCATTTCCCACGAACTCAGCGGGGACGCCGCTGGCTCAGCGCATATTTGCACGGGCGAGACGAAACCGGAGTTGTCGCCCGTGTCATATTTTCGGCGAATCTAAGCGTCGCCGAAGGAGGAGTATGGTTGCGTAACGGTACCCATCGTTACAATTTCAAAAGTATCGATAATACTATCGATCGGTACCGTTACACAACAAACGTTACATTTCTTTTAAGTTCTGCTGTTTGTTGTTATATGACATCATTCAAAGTATTGCACAATTCAAGTTTAATATATCTTCATGATAAAACAATTCGGAATTAATTCGGAGAATTTTTCAGTTAAACTTAGTAATGCCTATGTGGCGTCGTCTCATATATTCTACATACCTAAAATTTGTTAACTATTCAAAGTTCTTCGTCAATTTATTTTGGAAAATAGCTCGAGACATATTTTTATTGTAGAAGGCTTTGATTTTCAAAATATTAATAACTGAGTTTTCAAACTCAATCTCATCAGAACTAGCTAGTCGAGTTGTCGCTTCAAAGAAAATAAAAATAAATCAAAAATAAATGTTAAAAAAATATTGTTAAAAAATTCAGCTAAATAAAAGAACTCACATTAAATAAAATAAAATTTCCTTAAATAAAATCTATTCTTATTGTAGTTTGGGACACATATACTTGAACATACACCTACTTATTAAATGAATAATTCTAAGTAATACTTGGTTGAATCCAACGTTTTTAATCATCATTAATTTAATTGGTAACACTGGTCAACAAATTGTTTGCTTTTTCCTTGCTCTGGAAGCACAATAGGTGTTTTTGATAGGTCCAATAAAAGTTTTCCAGAACGTCAGGTTTTTGAGTAATAATAGTGTGAAAAGTGAAAAAATTCTTATGTTGGCCATTTTTGAAAATTTATTAAAAAATAATGGAATGACGTAGAACCTCGAAAAATACCTAAAAAAAAACTTAAATGCTTCGTCCAACATTTATTAAATTATCTATTTTGACCGCCGGACTTGAATTAATTTTGTCGTTTAAAGTGGCTAAAATAGACGGGTAAAAAAATGCAATTGACAATCTTAACCATTTTGAACGACAAAATTAATTGAAATCAAAGGTAATTAAAATTAATTTATGAGAATTTTAGCAACTTTATTAAGGAATTTTTTTACAAAAAGGTCTTTTGTAAGTTCGCTTATAGTAATTCTCGACAAATGATACGACTTCATAAAGTTCAATTGGATTTTTCTATCGCATTATTTTAACCCCTTGGAAAGAAAAAAATAATTCAGGTCAAGGGTTATTAGCATGAATTTATGAGAATTTTAGAATTTTAGCAATTTGATTCAGGAACTTTGTTTGTCAATATTTAAAAAGTTCAAATCCGCACTTTTTTCAAATACAAAATAACGTTTTTATTATTTGGGAAAATTAATATTTCACATAAACGTGATTCCGGTCGACAACTGCCAGAAAAATCAAATCACATAAATGTGACTCCGTTCGTCAAAGTGTTAAATTTAACAAAGTGCATAACTTAAGTCCAGCAAAAAAAACATTAAAAAAGGAAACTACATTATTAAGCGGTTTTACGTTTTCATATAAAATTCTTTAGCGTATAAATGAAAATGGATGAGCTCATCTTGCAGCAGCATTTGCACTATCTAATTAAAATTAACTTAAAAACTTCTTCAATAAATCTCGACTTTACAAAGTCCTCCTGTTTTAAGCGAAAAGCTCCTTGAATTTGTAATTTATCCCTTTATCTCCCCCAACTACCACCGAAGTAGAGGAGTTTGTGGAAAATATACATCTTAGCCTTCATCTTCATCTTCATCTTCTGTCTTATAGCGATTTCAGCCGCATTCTCTTGTTTCGTTTACTGAAATGTAACACAAAATAAAGTCCTTTGTGCTCCTCGATATTTTCACAACATCAATAATATCTCAAAAACAAAATCCCAACTGTAACCAGAAATTCCGGCGGGATAGTATTGAAGATGATGCCCTTGCCAGGAGTAGGTACGCCTTTCGTGCCCGCCAACGTCGCATCTTATCTTCACGGATAAAACTTCTTCACTAACGAACTCCTGTGCGCCTTTTTCACCTCGTTCCGCTGTTCTGAGGGAATCTGTACCTGTGTAACCGCTTCTCCCGGATCCGGGATTCAGGACCCGGGAATCGGGATTCGGGTTCCGGGACGCGGGACTCGGGGATTGAGTACAAAAGAAACTGGAGGTGTGGAATCTGTGTGCGATTGAGCCGCCCTCTGTTGCCCTTATTTTAAATTTTCCACCTACTCGGGCGTGTCATCGTCCCGTCTGTGTTTCGAGATTTCGCTGGTGGTGGGCTTGGCTATCTCATCCATCTTATGAGGCAGTGAAGCTTAAAACCCTTTAAGGGTATATTGAGAGAATGTTGTTAAAATAAAGATTGCTTAAAACGAGGCAGCTGCATAGTAAGACGTTTTGGGGGCACACCAAGGGATAGAAGCGATAAGGGACAGCATCGTCATCTGCATCCAATTTACAATTCATCCATTCTTCCCTATTTACCTTAAGTTTTTCGAAGAAAATTCTCGGAACGAAGATGCCACGCTGAGAAGTTAGACCATCGAAGAAAACGTTGTCAGGAACAATCAAGGAAGGGTAGTAACCCTTCTCAAGAACGTTACAAATTATTCTAGAAATTATTTCTGCACACACCATCGTCGTGTACACCCACCCCCCAACTCAGTCTATCGCAGGACTAAACCTTCCTACTCCGAGTAGCGAGATATGAGATTTTAATAGAATCACAGTTTTTACACTTGAGCTGATTCTTTAATTTTACCTTGTTGCGTTCTAATGAACTTTTGCAATAGCTTCCGGCAGTCGGTTCTATTCCTTTTTTCACTTAACTTACGTGACGAGGAAAATTGGAAAAAGGCAAAAAATATTATTAAAAAAAAAAATGAAGGAAACGAAATTATACCAGACCTGACAAATTAAAGCAAGGAAGGACGTTCCTATGGGATGAATTTTTAAACTAGAAGAAGTCATGTCTGGTTGCCGAGGTGCCTTCTGTCTTATTTGTGTTTTTTTTTTTACCTACCTCACAAAATTGATGTTGAATTTTTGCACATCAAAAGGTTTGTGCGCTTTCTCATAGACTGATGATGGTTTATTTTCAGAATTTATGCGACGACGACAGAAGTGGATGAAAGTAAATTACTTTGATGACATACTCATGCCCAAAAATGAATTATGCTTACTTTTATTCATATACGAAATACAAATACGCGTATAGGTATATATATGTATATGTGCTTAGGTATACTTCTAATAAAGATTATATTCGCTGGCCCGAACTTTTAGAATAAGAAGCACATCCATGAAATTTTTTTCAAGCACTTTCAATTTCTGCGATTTAAAAATTCAATAAGATAAATGATGTATATTTTCAGTAAACAATTATTTATTAAATTCAAGAGTAATACAAAATTACAAATTATGTATATTCTAAGAAAAGCTCAATATTTTTCAATATTTTGGGTTTGTCTTTAAAAAGCATAATTTTATAAGGATGGATGATGAATGGAATATGAACCGTATATATAATTTAATATTTCTAACACGTAACGTTTTACATAAGATAGGTATGAATTATGTTTTAATTCAATTTCTTTATGATATATTCAAATGTTGTTGTATCTATGTAGGGTTGCCATCCGTTCTCTTTTATCCGGACACATATCCTCTTTTAAAATATATTCAGGGACGTCCCGGAGGGATTTTTCAAATACATCCAGGCACTGGCAGATAATATAATGGACCGCTCACATACATAATTTTCTATAGAAACGGACGGTGCGATTTTTGTTCCCAATTAAACAGTCGATGAACTAAAAAGGACACTGGTCTTACTTCAACAGCGTATATCTTTGTGTATTTAATATATAGATTTTTTTTTAGGTCCGATCCCCTTAAAATACCCTTTTTAATATTGCTTAACTGGATCTTTTTTAAAAATAGTAATTTAGGGCTAAAAATCGCATAAGAACAATTTGTCACAATCTAATTTAACCAAGTATTTATCAAATAACACCGCCGAATTCGAGGACTCTATTAAATATTTTTAAATTTTTATTATGGAGTATAAACATTTTAACATGTATTATTAAATATAACATATTTTTTCCCGGAAAACGAATTACATGTCGCGTAGAAAATTTTTAGTATTATTAACTTTTCTGATACCATAGGGAGACAAATTTTTCACTATATCTATAAGAAAAATTTAACATTCATACCCTTCGTCTCCAGATCTAAATGAACGACTGATAGTTTTTGTTAAATTATGATCAATCCAGAATTTTGTACCATCATTTTACGTCATGTGCAGCATAGTGAAAATTCTAGTTAATTCAAGCTTGATAAACGAAACTCCTCTTTTCATATTTTGACTGGTAAGTAGACATCATGATTTTTTTAGGTAGATTTCATCTGAAATACTAGGTATTGCAACGTATGTATATGATTTCGAAAAATTAATGATGTCAAAACTAGTTTTAAGATTTTGACCAAACTTCGGCCGCGTATACATTTATCCTGTCAATATCTTGGCTATGTTTGTAAATGGGAGGAATCGGTCAACAAGTTGGGCGTAGAGGGGCAACGTTAGTAATATAAAAATGGTTTAGACTTCAAATCTTTCGATTTCTTAATCTCTATTGACCAAACTTAACATATACATTGACCAGATATTTTGGCCGAATATAATGTTATAGACACAAAAATTTGCAAGTTTTATCTTAAAAACATTGATTGAAAAAATAATAGAAAAGTTATTAATATCTCAAAAAAATGTATTTTAAAGAGGATGAAGTGGATTCTTTTAAATTACATAAAACAAAATATTACTTGGATAACTTTTTTAAAAGCAAACTTAATTGCTTACTTTATAAAATTTAATTTTTTCTTTCTCACAATTTTCAAATTTTATTTTGAGACAATATTTATGTTGTAATACACATATGTAAATAACGCTTCTTCTTTTTTTAAAAACTGTATAAAACTTAGGAAATATATAAGCTGTAAAAAAATCTATAATCAATATGATTCAAAATAGTGTATCATGTTACATAATTTGGTGGAAATTTTATAAAAATGTTTATTCAAAATATGAAATCCAAAATGAATAATAAACTTTATTGATAAAAAAACAATATGAAGAGGTTCATTATCACTCAAAGTTCGCCATTAATAGCCTCATTCTAAACCACTTTAAGCAGATGACGAAACCTCTAAACATTTTGCTAAATTACTTTGACACTATTACAACAGAAAAGTGGAACATCAATTTTAATTCAAACTTAGCTAACCAAGGACAGTGGCCGGGTAACCAACTTTTTCTGAGAAAAACACAAATTTCAAATAACATTTCAACTCATTCCCTTTGTGGGTGTGTGTTTGAGATATTGTTAAAATTCGTTAGCGTTGAATTAAGGGGATTTTATCCTGAAACTGATTGTGAGGGTGCAATAAAAACAAGTGCAATACGACTTTAATCAAGCCAGCGGTGCATGCCGCTTTCTCCGCCTTTTCCAACCCACTCTATTTTCATTCTAATTCAACTCCGGCATCGGAAACTCAGGTTTGCGTCGGGGCGCCAAGGGAAAAGTTCCGGATCTGCTGCCCTTGGCACTCTCACCTATTCTTCTACATGCACCTCCACTTTTTGAAAGTCCAGGGCGGAAAATTTTCAGAGTCAACCCGAGCCGTCCTTCGGAGACAAATAGCTGGTAGGAAGTGCTCGGCGAAAATTGTATAGTTATTTAGAGCACAAATATACAAAAAGTCGTTACAACTCGGCAGGGGATTTAATTAATTAAATGTGCGACGTAAATGGCCGTTGTAATTGAAAGCTTGAGAAATAAACAGGGTCCAGGATCCCGGGGATGGCGCCCTGCATGCGACGAGTGCAGTTCTCCTGGTGCATCTCCAACACACGTTCAAATGCACTTTGTCGTCGGCGTCGTAGTCGTAGTCGTAGTCGTAGTCGTAGTCGTAGCCGTAGTCGTAGTCGTAGTTGCAGTCGTCAGCGGAGCACGGCAGCCCCAGAAGGGAAACTTTCTAGGGGTTAACACAATTGGAAACGTTCAGTGAGGCTTCCCTCGCATTGTTCCACAGGAAATGTTTTCACCCCCGACGATGTTTACTGTCGGGTAACTTTCCTGTTCCAATGTACTCCCGAACAATTCTTACGCCCTGGGAGTGCGAGGTCACACCATTGCTTTGTTTATGGCAATAACTTCCAGAGCAATTTACTTTTAAGCAATTCCGCGATTTTTCTACCCCATCCGTCTCCGCAATCTTCTATCCTCGTTTTTTCGCGAGGACGGTAATTACCTGCGCAAATTTCGTTGACACCCAAGTAACAAAATAGGCTTTAAATATACTCTAAAAACGCTTATAGAGCTATTATTTAGAGCTACAAGTTTCTTTTTAAGCTGCAACAGCGCCCTTAAAACTATTTTAGAGCTTCTGTACAGCAAAAAGTTCCGCTTATAGAGCATAATTTTGCTTTAAAATTTGGTATATTGAAGCTTATCAAGAGTTCTTTGCTCTATAATGTTAGTTCTATAAGCGTTGCAAGAGCATTTGTAAAGCTTGTTATGGAGCTGTTATAGAACTTCTGGAACCAAATGGCTTTATAATAGAGGTTTTATCTTCAAGTAGTCAATAATAATAAGAGGAAATGAGAAAGCATTTCATCTTCCTTTCTTCAATTGTTAAATATGTACATGTCAATATTTTGACAAAGTTGAACCAATATGGAAAGAATACTTTTTCATTTTCATTACTCAAAATAATAATTTATGCGATATTTCAAATGGGATTTTTCATACCATTTAAAATTTATTGTAAATATTGGGGAGATACTTCGATAAATTACAATACGCTCTTATAATTCTAAAAAATAACTCAATAATTTTTTTTTCAAAAAAATTTTTGTAATTAAATTATGTACTAAAAGCAATTGAAAAAATGTCTAATGAATTTCTTAGAGTGGAAAATACCTGAAAATCTTAGTTATGACAAAAGAAAACTCTGAAATAAACATTTATGGAGTAATTTTGTTTCTCATTTTTATGGCAGCCATTTTTTCCACAACAAATTAAAAATAATACATCGAGCTACTTCTTATACTCAGTAAGAGTCACTTGCTCTATATAGCGAGCAATTAAGAACATTAGCAGCTACTTGCTCCATTAAAAACTTTATTGTAGCCCTTTTAGAGCTAGCAGCTCAATATCTTTGCTTTTTAAAACTACTAGCCCTACTTCGCATGCAGTTTCTGCCCGACACGATTACTTGACGTTTGATTTTGACAACTGTGATGTCTATTTTTCAACACACTTTTTCTAAAATTTCTGCTGCTTTTATATTTTCTCCAAGATTGCAGATTTTTAAACATCTTGGATATTTTCACTTCCACCGCTATTTGTAAGAACTTTGACATTAAAAGTAAAAGTAACTAGCTTTAAATTATATTACCCCAACACCTATAGCTTTAAAATAATATAAAATTCAGTTGAAAGCTTTATATCAACATCTTTTACAACACATAGCTTTTTGTCAGAAAAATTGCTCTATATTGTGATTATAGCACTGACTTTTAGAGGAACTTTAGGGTGGGAATTTGATTGCTCTAAAAATGCTCTACAAGAGTTCATATTTCCATAATAAAGCTGTTATAAAGCATTTAACTTTTAATTCAAAGATGCTCTATAATAAAATCAATTTTTGCTCTAGAAACAATTATAGAGCAAGTTATTAGAGCCTTAAGCTTTATAAGCAAATAGAGCTATTAGAATAAACAAAACGTTATAGAGCATTGTTATTAATATTCGTGCTCATAATTACTTTTGCCGACTATATAAAGCGGGCAACTTAGTTTTATACTCTTTTAAAATCGTTATAGAGCAAAATTTGAAAATCGTTGCTACAGGCTCTTAAAAATGCTACTTGGGCAGTGATTCACGCGTAAATAGAAAGAGATTTACCAGTAGGTTTGTAAAGCTGTTTCACTCGAAAAGTTTTAAATACATATAGTACCTATATTATATCTATAATATGAAAATTTTTGTAAATAAATTTTCGTATCCTTTTTCTACCTGGGCATGTTGCACCTTTAATTGATAGGTAACTTAAAAAAAATAAAAAGTAGGTATGTTAATAACGTGACTTTCGGAGAAAAGTGGGGCGAAAGGTGAAAAATCGCGAACAAAAACTACCTTTTTCAACTTCTAGGGGTGATTGTGGCCAAGGGGTTGGGGATAGGGGGGTGGGTTTGGACTTTTTGGAAAGGGCTTTAAAATAGTGATCTTTTGAGATCGGTTTGGGGTCGCTGCGGTGCGTAGAAAAAAAGATAAAAATAGCCATATAAGGCAACATCCTGATTTAAGAATCACCCTGTAACTGCCAAACGGTGGCTTGTATTTGAACGAAAGAAAAAAAATAAAAATAAAATTAGAATTTTTGGCAGAGTTTTGCACAAAAAGGTACCATTTTTGGTATAATTTGCAGCACGTATTGGCTTGTAAAGTAAGTTGTGATAAAAAAAAACATCCTTCATTCAAGTACTAGTTAATTTTATCTTGAATAAGTGTGCACAATTTGAACAAGATCGGTTCATTACTGTTTGAGAAATCATGTCAACCGGCTTCAAAGATAGAGTTTTGAGAAAAACGTGATTAAACTTTTCAATTTACTTAGCACATAGCTTTACTATAATTTATAAGTTCCTATAACAACTTTGAAGTCATCTGATCGACCATTTTGTCCTGTTTGGTCTATCGTTTCTGGAATAAGGTCCATGATAACAACAACGGACTTCGTCAAGGCGACCAAAATACAAATAATTTTTTAGATTCAAATTCTGTACGAAATCAAATACCAAACCAAATCTAAGCTAAAATCATGATATTTGGAGTAATCTAAGCTAGATTATGATTGTTTATCGACGTTAAATTCTAACTTAAACCATAGTCATAACATTTAGAATATATAACATCAACCTTTTATGAATACCTACTAATATTATAAAGCTGAAGAGTTTGTTTGTCTGGTTGAACGCGCTAATCTCAGGAACTAATGGTTCGAATTGAAAAATTCGTTTTGTGTTGGATAGTCCATTTATCGAGGAAGGCTATAGGCTATATAACATCACGAGCGGAGCATCAATAAAAATTGTTGCAAAAACGAGAAAAATTATTCCTTTTTAGAGATTCCGTTGCGCGCCCGCGTAAACGGTTAAAGTTACGCAAAAATCATACATGACGAAATTGTTCCGCTTTGAAAGTTCTAAAAAAAAGCCCGGGACAGCATATGTCTATCTCTTAAGGTTGACTCACTATAACCTTTTTTATTGTTTATTGAATTTGTTCTAAAATAATGCGTGTGTTTTTATAAACATGATATTAATCCTTATCCAAATAAATACGTTATTCATCACAAGTATTTAATTTTGAACAAAATTGACCTTGACATCATTTGATTTCAATGAATATCTTAGGAGATATCATAATTTAAAAATAACTCCGCAACAAAACAATGATCAATTAATTTGCAAGGTTCGCGGTCATAAGGTCGGCCGGCCGCCGATAGCTCTGCGTTGTACTATGTTGCAAACATTAAACATGCGAAATAAATTTACTTTATGGTAGTAGCGAAAAGAAACAGTCAAGGGGGAAACTGCATTAAACATTTTTTATGTTATGTTTAAAGTTAGCGAAACAACTTCCACAAATCAAATTGTTTTTGGTATTATAATTTGCCGTTTTTTAATCGCTAATGCAATTTAAAATATTATGCGAATCCCATTAAAATTGATCTTTGAGGGTTTTCAGGGTCGCTGA
Organism: Machimus rusticus; assembly: GCA_951509405.1. NCBI lineage: Eukaryota > Metazoa > Arthropoda > Insecta > Diptera > Asilidae > Machimus > Machimus rusticus. The sequence continues at coordinate 3,844,123 of OX608054.1, forward strand.
TTTCGACCCCATTATCAGAATTTTCGAATTCAAGATGGCGGACTGTTAAATTAAAACTTAATGCAATTTCTACCAAACTTGGTAGGTACTTGGAGATTTTCAGGGTCACTGAATTCAAACCAAGCGCCAGAATTTGCGAATTCAAGGAGGTGGACTGTTAAATTTTAATATAGATATGTGTATATGATTTGCACTAAACTTGGTACTAAGTTGTTTTCGAGGAGGAGGTTGTCAGGAGTGATATAGGCTACGTTTTTTCTGCGTTTCTGTCTGTACGGGCTAATCTTCGGAACAGCTGAACCGATTTTGATGAAACATTACAGAGATGAAGAGGTTGTAAGTAGTGACATAGGCTCCTGACTCCTAATCAATGTTATGTTTATGTTGCGTCATGCTAAAGGTATTTCTATGCTTTAGAAGAAATTCTCTAGGCATGTTGCGCTTAACCTCTTGAGTGACATTTGACAAATTTTCATCACATTTTTATTAAAGTTTACTTTTGCTTTAGGGATAGTTGTCCCCGGGCAACACCGGGTGTGAGTCAGCTAATTTCTTTATATTCAATGAGTGATCCCAGCCCAAACTTCGTTCTAAAGGCTATAAATAGAATTATAGCTTTTGAAACCTTTTGCATATAAGTCTTAACACTTCAAACTATTTTTTGACAAAGGACAATATTTTTATTTTTTGTTAATTAACTTAACTCAAGCTGATATATCACAATACATCCTATTTCCCGCAAAATTTGCGGCCAATATCACAACTAACAATTATTTCCCGATTTAAAGCATCTGTTCGAGGTGAAAACTGCGCAAGCCAAAGTGAATTTGGTTGATGATTCCTCATAAGCCACGATACTTCTTTATAAGCTTTGTTATTCCACGATATAATCTTCGAAAATACTACATGCATATGTGCGGCAGTAGCAAACTAGTTAATGATATGATAATTAATTAAACCTGTTTAACCAAAGGCGTCAAGCAGCATCACTTCTTCAGTAGATGACTAAGATTTATTAAAATTGCAGATTGAGATCGCGACTAAATTCGTTTAAACGTGATAAAGTGCTACGGTAAAACATTAGACATGATGCAAGTGCAACTGTTCCAGTTCGCAAAATTCACCTTTTGTTTGTTAGTGATTGCTGGCGTGGTATCAAGTGAGCCTCCTGACAGTCCATGCCCGGAACTATTCCAGTATAAATTCGACGGATCTGATTGGATCGGTTTAATCGAATTAAACAATATTAAAGTGGACCAAACTGTTATTAACATTATTGTGGAGCTTTCCTTGCCAACGTTACTGCCTTCAGTAAGTGTGTTATATTTTCTTGTTAAGCAAAAATTCACAATTATTTTTCATCCATTTGCCAAATTATAGCTTTATAAGGGTCGCCTTGATCTTCTTGAAGAAAAGCAGCAAGCTGTCCAAGCTGTTCTTTCGAGCAAGCCATTGTTTTATAGGATCACTTTCCCATTAAAAAATCCTATTCCAAGAGTAACACAGATTGCCGTAGATAACGATGTACTATGCAGCGGACCGCCAGGTACTTATTTTAAAATGGCTATGATATAAAACACTCAATTATATTACAACTTCGGATAGCATGAAAACCAAATTATTTTGCCATTTAAATCGTTTACCTGCTTAAATAGTACCTAATAAAGTTCGAGTAAATTTTGTACTGAGAATTAAAGAACTAATCAAATAATTTTATCTCACTGTCGTTTAAAAATTATAACTAAAAGAGGTTGTTTTAAATGTTCGTACTTCTTTTTTATGTAGTTTGATCATTCAGTTGTCGTTCATTTTTAAGATTCCGTACATTTATTATTAAATAATATGTGAGGATACTTCTCCACACGAATCCATTTGTTGAAAAAACAAAAATCGCTGAATTTCATTTTAAAGTAATTAAAACACGTTAGTGGATTTGATTCATTTTTCTCAATATTTCAGTCAAGTTATATGTACATATATGACAACATAATTAATCGTTCTTACTCGGTGCTTGGTTTCGTTAAACGATGGTCTAAAGATTTTTCCGATCCTTATCTACTTAAAACCCTGTTTTGTGCTTTTGTTCGCCCGATTTTGGAGTACGCGTCCGTGGTCTGGATGCCACACTATCTAGTGCACATTAATCGTATTAAGAAGTGCAAAAACGCTTTCTCCGCTTCGCTCTACGCGATTTACCTTGGAATGATCCTTCTAACCTTCCTCCTTATGGGGATCGATTAAGGCTTTTAAACCTGTCTTCCCTCTCCAAACGCAGAGAAGTGGCAGGCGTCACATTCATACACGGACTCGTTCTGGCTCTATAGACTCCCCTAACCTCCTGAGCCTCCTTAATTTTAATTCTCGACCTCGTGTAGCTAGATGACAAAACTTTATTCGTACACGTACACCTAGTTACCGAACCAATTACGGTTCATTTGAGCCAATCTCAGACATGTCTAAGTTGTATAATTCTTCTTTTTCCTTAATTGATTTTAACAGTGATAGAAAGACCTTGAGAAATCGTTTACTTTCTACGTAATCTCATTTATTGATGTGAAACATCTTTAGCCGAGGGTGAAACTGATTGTTGGCGTGGCGACGCTTTTCCGTGGCGACGCGACGCATAGCCACACTCACTTACATATAGAAACTAGACTGCTGGGGGCCTATTCCTGAAACCATTCGAATCGAATCCGATTCAAATGAAAAGAGCTTGCAAAAGACCTTTTTCAAATCATCTGTCAGAATTGACGAATTCAAGATGGCGGACTGTCAAATTTTAAAGTTAATGCGATTTGCACCAAACTTGGAACTTGGGGATTTTCAGGGTCGCTTATTTCAAATCAACTGTCAGAATTTACGAATTCAAGATGGCGGACCGACAAATTTTCAAGTTAATGCGATTTGCACCAAACTTGGAACTTGGGGGTTTTCGGGGTCGCTTATTTCAAATCAACTGTCAGAATTTACGAATTCAAGATGGCGGACTGTCAAATTTTAAAGTTAATGCGATTTGCACCAAACTTGGAACTTGGGGGTTTTCGGGTTCGCTTATTTCAAATCAACTGTCAGAATTTACGAATTCAAGATGGTGGACTGTCAAATTTTAAAGTTAATGCGATTTGCACCAAACTTGGAACTTGGGGGTTTTCGGGGTCGCTTATTTCAAATCAACTATCAGAATTTACGAATTCAAGACGGCGGACTGTCAAATTTTAAAGTTAATGCGATTTGCACCAAACTGGGAACTTGGGGATTTTCGGGGTCGCTTATTTCAAATCAACTGTCAGAATTTACGAATTCAAGATGGCGGACTTTCAAATTTTCAAGTTAATTTGCACCAAACTTGGAGCTTGGGGGTTTTCGGGGTCGCTTATTTCAAATCAACTGTCAGAATTTACGAATTCAAGATGGCGGACTGTCAAATTTTAAAGTTAATGCAATTTGCACCAAATTTGGAACTTTGGGATTTTCGGGATTGGTTTTTTTAAACTTTTGTTACTTAAATATGTCAAATATTTTTAGCAACATTTTTGTCTCACCCCTGTTCAGTTACCCCTCACCCTATATTTGGCGAATTCTCAACAAATTCTAAAATATAGCCATTACCTTGATCTTCAGGAACTTCTGAACAGGGAATTTGGAAAACGTGAAATGGTCAATGTAACCTGCGACTTTTGTTCTTATGAAAAGAAATCACACAAAGCTGAGGTAGTTTCATGTGAACTATCGTGATACAGCTCAAAGTGCTTCAAAATATCGAAGGTATTCTGTGGGTAAGATTCAAACATATTACATAAAAAGTGTTCCCATATCTAAAGTTAAGATTGCAGATAATTATTACCAAGTAATTAGCGCAATATTTCATAATGGGGAACATGAAAGTGGACACTACACAAGTATGCAGCGAGGAAAGAACAGTTGGCATAATGCCGACGGTTATTGTATAAGTTTGGTGTAATAGAGCCAAAGGAATATATACAAGGGTATATTGTTTTTTCAAAAGCAGTAAATCATTTTGAATGGAAAGTAATTAGGAGTATACTCGTACGGGTTGATTTTCAAATATTAGCGGGATGGAAAGGGTCTAGTCACTGCACGTTAATAATAGAAAAACGGTAACAAAAAAAAAAACTGATATCCAAAAAAAAATTTTTTATTAAGGTTTTATAAAGCCTTAAACAAAGTGTGTCCCGGTTCACCCCACTCTCCCCTACTATATGTATTTTCTTTTCTTATGGTATCTTTCAATTTTAATTCATAAAATTGTTAAGTCAGATGGTCTATGTAACCTGTTGATTGATTAAATAAATAAATAAATAAATATGTGCTATATACATATAATTTAACTTTTATATGTATATTTATATAGCTTTTATTTCATTTCATGTAAAATATAAAATCTTTAACATACATATGCGAGCACTTATTAATTGAAGCAAATTAATAGTAATTCATATACAAAGTTATATTTTTAATTGCTTTTTTACACAGACCAAAGTCCGCACATGACAAGATTTCAACTACAAAACGTTTTTTATCCAAAAAAGTTTGGACATCCCAGTATCAGCGAAAGAATACCCAATGGTAAGAATGTTTTTATCAGAATTTAAGGAAATTTTGGAAGGAACTTATATCAAACTACATATATATGTTTTCATTTGATTATAAAATTGCCCCGGTATTAATTCGATCAATTGACTTGTGTCGTTATTTTATAAACGCCAATTGCGGTATTACCCTAACCACATCATGAAATTTGGTTTTCATTCTAGACGGGAGTCCATGTGAGCTGACAGATGGCACATCAGGAATGTGCACAATAGTCAATAAATGCTCAGAAATATATAAGGGATCAATTACATATGAAGAACTCGAGAAAAGTCGATGTGGTTTTGTTGATGGTAAGGATTCTGTATGTTGCAAAGATCCAGACCCGCCGACTGGGTAAGCAGTTCAAATCTAAATTACTTATAGTCTATCATTGGTACTAACAAGGGTATAATTCAGAACACCATAAAGCTTACTAATCCAAAGACGAGTATACTTTTCTACTGCCTATTTTGTCTATACAGTAGTAATCCTCTGTCAGAAGACCATAAGTAGAGAATAATACCTTATTGGATAGTAGAAGTGTTGAAAGTATTCAAGATCAAAATTCTCATTTGGAGTGGAAAAAAAGGGGATAAAATATTTTCACCATTGTTTCTTTGAACTAGAGTCTAGTTTAAAGAAACAATGTTGAAAATATTTTATCCACTAGAGGATATACGGATACGAATACAAATAAAACGTTCAACACAACCGATGAATTTACTACGTAGTAATTATGTGCCAACAACCACAACACCGCCTCCTGTTCAAGTAGGGAAATGGATTTTTAGAATTTTAAATTTCCTTAAGCCCGCTTGAACAACACTTCGGCCCTCGGTTCTGTCATCAGTACTTGATGCTTTAAGGCCCTTAAACGTTCCTTTAACCCTATATAAGTAGGTAAACATTCGTCTAATAGACTACCGGATTCTGTCAGTTTTGCGAATTCAAGATATTCTCGCACACTTTCAACATCTGCCAAGTGTACAAAGGCTAATTTTTAAAACTTTTCTATTTTATAAGCTTTTATATAACTTGCAATGTTTGTATGAATGTATGTATGTGCGCGTCAAATCTTGCAATGAATTTTAAAGCACGTTTAGTTTGGATGACAAATTTTGCATACACGTTAAGTTTGGATGACAATGCATGGTTAGCTAAGTGACGTCATTCTAAATCCAATATGGCGGACGAGACAAGATGGCGGATTTATTTATTTTTTTTTGTGCACTCCCATGATATGGGTATAAAATGAAAGGGTTTGACAAGTAGAATACGATAAAAGCTTGTTTTGAAAAATCTATTTTTAAATTCAGAACTTTTTTTTGATTGGAATATTATAAAAGGTACTTCTCTTAAAATAGACTACATACTTTGTTTTAAAAAAATAAAGGAAATATAAAAATATACCTACTTGTTTTTAATTCGTAGCCTTTGAGTCGAATGATTAGTTTCAGAGTAACACTCATTTATGTTTAGTTATGTAGGATGAAACCTTATTCTTTCATTTAGGAATCGGAGAAATGGTCTAAAAATGCTAGGCCAACCATAACTTCGGGTCAATCTTCCACTTTTGAAGATACTAACGAATTGCGAGCTAATAAAAACAACGGACTTTATCAGTTTGGTCAAAATAAAAGTTATTTTAAACATTCAAATTTTGTGAATTGATATGAAAAACGAAATCCAAGTCAAAGTCAAGATACTTGGCGTAATTTAAACTTATTTATGATTGTACCGTTTTTACATGTGAAACGTACGGTAGATTTGGACACTAATATATGGACCTTTTATGACTTTATATTCTATGGAAGAAAACCAGTGACACTTATGGAAAATCCAAACTTGAATTCAAAGCAACACACTTTCAAATTTAATTCATGGAAACCAGCCAAATCCAGTAAAAACAAAACTCCAAATTCGGCTATGTTTTTAACCTTTTGTGAAAGCTCTTATTGCAAATAATCAAAATTTGTACATAAATTAAAGCTACGCACTTTATTCATGGATGCTAGACATTTTTAAAATAATTACAATAGATGCAATAACTTGAATTATTAGGATGCCTGAAATAGACGTTTCTAAACTAGAACCTTGTATGATCGATGCTTCCAAAGTTTCAAAGATTCAAATAGTATAGTATAAAATCAACCAGATAATCGAAACTCAAAGTTATGGACCGTTCAACTTGATACCAAAAGTGAACTTCTTTAAATGCTACAATTTTTTGGATGCTAGGAATTATTTAAAAAAATACGACTATAAAGCACGTTCCACTAAGAACTGGTCAACAAAATTCTTGTAAATTGGAAATATTGTATATTTTCCATAATGTACCCAATAAAATTAAATTTTTAGCGTGATACCAAAACCTTCTATATTTCAAGTAATATAGGTTTTGGTGATTTCCACTCTCCATAGCAAACAATACGTCATTATTTATAAGGCAAGAAACATTAATTATTTGAAATTAGTGAAATTATTAGAAAAATTATTTTTGTTTAACCAAAATAATCCCACCATATTCTAATATATGGAAAAATATAGAAAGTATAACTAAAATACTGGAACAGGAAAAAACATCAGACGAATATAACAGACTATACATAATAATGTTGTTATGTAAAAGTTTAGAAAGTGAGGCATGTGTAATTTATAAATTACACTTTATTTGTAAACATTTTGACTTTTGATTTGATTTGTGATTTGTTTACACTGTATTTTTAAATAACATTTGTAAGGTGTCAACTACTGAACTTACCCTATATTGTACAATAAATTATAACTTATTTATCATTTTATAGAAGTGGTCCACAAACAATTGACGCGATTTGCGGGCAACCAGTCAGCAACGTGGCGCAATTGGGTGTCAATGGAGAACTTGCCGAAAGAGGAGAATGGCCATGGTTGACTGCGATATTCGTTGAAAATGGACCAGTCCGAGATTTTCAATGTGGCGGCACTCTGTTAACAGAGAAAATAACAATTTCAGCGGCTCATTGCTTCTTCAGAGAAGGTCATAGAGTCCCAATTTCTGCAAAGGAGATCTTCACAGCTATAGGACGTTACAATGTTAAAGATTTTGCAGAGCCTGGATCTCTGTTTCTGGCAACTGAACGGATCGAGTTCCCCCCTGATTTCTACAGAACCGATTCATTTGAAGATGATATCGCCATTATTAGACACATAAAATCTGTTAGGTTCGTTAGTTAGTCAAAAGGCCGAACTGATCTCATTTTTATTTTTATTCTAACTTCTTTTGCTAATATCATTCAAATTTTAATTATTTTTATAGTTTTGCAGAATTCCAACACATCCGTCCAATTTGCATGTGGTCAGGATCTCAGAATATCCTTGAGATTGAAGGCCGCAAAGGAACGGTCGTTGGCTGGGGAAAGGACAACAATGGAAACGAAGTTACACCAACGCCAAAGAAAATTGATGTTGGCATTGTATCAAGGAAAACTTGCATTCGCGGCAGCAGCAAACTTGAAGCGGTTACAGCAAGAACCAATTTTTGCGCTGGTGAAAGGAACGGAACAGGACCTTGCACCGGAGGTTCTGGTTTGGTTATATACAACAAAGGCCGCTGGGAATTGCGCGGTATCCTTGCTGGCACTGTTCAAGGAAGCGTTACAAAAATCAATCAACTTTGCGAATTGGATGAGTATGTTGTTTATGTCGATGTCATACAATTTTCAGAATGGCTACGTAACTTCTTTACGTTTTAATTTCATCGAAATTAATTTAGTACATTGAGAATTGAATACAAAACACTTTGTGTAAAAATTTAATAAAAGCAACTTGTACCCAAAAGTACGAATTTTTCTTATATTTGACGATTACAATTAAATATTTTTAAAGTAATGGGATTTACTTTTAAAAATAAAAGTTACTCTTAGTTTTCCATCCTTACAGAAATAATTAAAAATAAGATAATATTTCGGTCTGTATTTGAAGCTGTTTCCACAAATCTATATTAATTTTTCTATTAGATTAATTAATTTCCTTCGTTTTTCCTTGCCTTCTAAGTTTACATAATATTATTATAGTAATATAATAGATTTTATTTCTTTGCACTTCTTAGCATGATGCTTGAAACATTCACCTAACTCCCTACCTGCAAGGTTCTGTAGGTCCTATATCACAATAAAAGTAAAACGCTTAATCTACCCCAAAACCGCTCAAACAGCTAAGTGCTTTTATAGGAGCAACGTAAAGAAAACTTAACAATTTCTAATATTAAAAACTGCACTAATTGCGCTATTTAATTTAATTTATATTCGCTCCTTGTCTTAGATGGTCCATATTACTCTACACCCAGGACTGGCTATGCAAATTGCACCGGGAATACCGGCCCTTTTTCTCTAAAAAACAAGTAAAAAAGCGACCAAACGTAATGAATAATGATTATGCAAAATTACACCTTTATTAAGATTACTATTTAAATTTAATTAAATTTTTAGAAAATTCAGGACTGCCCTTACATACACATATTTCTTTAATTATTAATTTATTATCAATAACCATTATAAAATCTTTGTTTCCGTTCATTAAATCAGCTCATCTACATGATCGTCACTTAATTTATTTCTTAAGTGATTCTTAATATATTTTAGAACATTAAATGTATACGTTCGCATGGAACTTGTGTCACTGACAACATTAGCACAATTTTTATCATTTTAAAAACATTTTTGTAAGTCTCGTTATACAAATTATATCCATACAATACCTTAAAACCACATGCTAAGCAGTTTTTTCATCGATTATATTCACTCATTATTTCCACTTCCGCCCCATTAATCTCCACATCATATTTAATTTGGGACAACAAGTTTTTCAGAAAGATTTTTCTTCAAATATTCCCATTTCCCCAAATATTCCGCCAATCAGACATTACGAAATGTACGAAATGACAATCTAGCTTTTTCATTACTGCTCCCAGAGTTTTAAAATTTTCTGATCCAACATTTCTTACAAAAGGATTGATTGGTAAATATTGAACCTCATTAAACACCTCTTCCATTCAAAAATTATTCCTTAAAACCTTCCAGTATTAGTTCATAACATACAATATTTTTTTAAAAGTTTCTTTTTAAAATAATTCTATATTTCCTATATATCAATTTCCTCTACGGTTTTATTTGTTTTACTTTGACACTCAAATGCCAATAACTCATGAAAAATTGATTATGCTATAAAATTTTATATATTTTAAGCTTTTTAACGATACATATTTTATTAGTTGAGCACTTTTATTTTATACTACTTTTTAAAATAATTATTTTTAACATAAAAAGTTATGAAGGCGCCATTTTGTTAAAATATAGGGGAGAGGGGGGCAATATGAACCCTGTGGGAAAAAATGGGGCTTCTAACACTTTTGACATCCCACAATTATCGAAAGCAAAATCAACTCCCAAAACTTTTTAATTAGTAACAAATAAAAAAAATCGAGTTTATTTAATGCTTTTTTCAAGTTACCAACAATTTTTGCAAGTTACAAGCAATTTTTTAGGTTGTAAGCATTTTTTTAAGAAGTCTATATTGTCTTCCCTCTCCTCTACAAAAATATCTCGTTACAATCACTATTAATATGGTTTGTGTTATTAAATTTCATCTTTTCCATTTCTTAATTCGCGATGGCTCTTTCATAACCTATAAGTTATGAAAAAACTGAAAATAAACTTTTTTTCAAAATGAAAAATAAATATTAATCTTGTAAATTTTCCTCATTCCGCCTAAGAAACTTTGTTCTATACTGTCGAAATGATAACTTTATTGTAAAAAAAAAAAATTTCATTCCTTATTGGTTTTTTTGGGCCTTCAAAAAATCCAATTTTTCAAAAATTGTCTCCAAAAATTCTGAAAAAATTTGAGAGTGTTCCTTGATTGATTTAAACAAATTTTTCTTCTTAAAAATTTTTTTCTAAAGTTTATAGTTTTTAAGAAAACGATAGGATAGATTAAGATTTTTAATTCTCGCCGCCATTTTGAATAAACGCGTCGATGAAATTTTCTGAAAAAAATGCCTCTTAATGTTCGATCGCCATGATCACCTCTGATCATAGTTAAAAGTTGATACCTTTGCGGTATCATTGTGGAAAATAATGCGAAAAAAATTTTGTTTCGAAAATTTTCACGTTTTTCACGTTTTAATCGGCCATATTTTTTTCCACACGCGTGAGGGAAAAGTGCCACTAAAACGCACGCCTTTCCGGTTGTAAAGTGGCTTATTATCCACTAGTGCTTTATTGTGCAACTCGGGCGGTGCGTAGCCGATTGCGCACGCTGGCAGTTAAACAAACTCGCTTCGCTCGTGCGTTTATTGCTGCCAGCGTGCGCAATCGGCTACGCACCGTCCTTGTTGCACAATATAAAGCACGAGTGGATAAAAAACCACTGTCCAACCGGAAAGGCGTGCGTTTTAGTGGCACATTTCCCTCACTAGTGGGGAAAAATAAAATGTGCAATTCGGGCGGGGCGTAGCCGATTGCTTACGCTGGCAGCTAAACACACTCGCTTCGCTCGTGCGTGTACTGCTGCCAGCGTGCGCAAACGGCTACTTTACGCCCTTGTTGCACAATATATTATTTTTCTCTGTGTCTAATCGAAATTTTGAGCTCAGATTCTGAAAGAGCATCAAATTTCGCGTAGGAATAGAGATATTGCATTATTTTTTTGGTCCGATAACATAATAAATAAACACGTTGAAAAGTTAGTAAAAATTCTGATCACTTCGGCGTTAATGGGATAAGCTTCATACTGGTTTAGGTAGGGTAGGGGCGAGGCTAGTTGAGCAATTTTTCACTTGATCGATCATAATTCCTCAACGATAAGTCCAATTTACTTTATATGCATACCGATGAGTAGCTGGTCTATTCCTTTCTAAAAGTTCCCATATTAATTTTTCTAATAAGTCATATTTACGAACCACAACCGTTTAAATGAAAAAAGTCAGACATGCTCAACATACCCCATAGGTGAGGTAAGTTAAGCCAGGGTATGGGGCAAATTGAGAAGTACAAATTCTAGACAAACTAATAGCTTAAATGTTTCTAGACATGAAATAAAATTACTATTTGATATTCAAGTTTTTATATACTTTAAAAAAGACTAAAATAAAATCAACAAAGACTCAACCTGTCTTCAGCTTAAGTTTTAAAATAGACTCAGTATTTCTACTAATAATATCTGACATCACCATTTATATGTTTATCAATAAAGCATAAAACAAACACACTACTGAGATGTTATGAAGTTAATCATAGTTGTCACTGTTGCAATTAATGCATTAATTATTATTAATTAATAGTTGCTCAACTAACCCCAACCCGAATATTTGAAACAAAATTGAGGTTATGAAAAACTTGTTTGAATTGGAACCAAATCCTTTTTAAATATCCAAAATATACTAAATTTATGAAAGTTTATCATTTATCTGATTTAAAATGAACAATATTTGACTCGTACAGAAGAAATATTCGCATACACAATTTTTTCACTTTTTAATCGCAAAACAAACAAAGCGTGCGTGTATGTCACTCGATCGACAGGTCGTCACTGGCGACGGCAAAATGAGTTCCCCTCCCGGGAGCGCTTCTTTCCGCCATTTGATGTATTAATGTACGGTGCATAGTTTTTGAGATATTTCAATTGCCCAACTTAAACCTATGCTTAACTAGCCCCGCTTTACCCTACTTTTTACAAAATAATAATACAATGTCGACAAATTTAACGTAAATATTTCAATGGGAAAAAACACAATGCTTAGTAAGCAGACAACTTGTGTTATATTGGTGACCTATGTAGGATCACTAGGATCTTACCCTTTCAAGCCCAAATGAATTAAAATTTAATTCAACTAAACGCAGTAGAATCATGTGTTGGGCTATACTTGACATCCGCGGCTTTCATCGGATTTCAATGAAATTGAGCAGGTGCCTTCCCTTTGGCCTTAAACGGAAGGATATGAAAGAATTTTGCGGGGCCGGCATTTAGTTTCGGAAATTTTCAACTTTTAATTCAAAGTTCAAAGTTGAATATTTCCGCCGCAAAATAACTTTCCACCTGCACAATTTACATAAAATCCGATTAACCACTCACTCACTGCACATTTACGGTATCAATACTCACTTCACAACCGAACCGAACCGAACATTACACAAATTTTGTTTAAAAATTTTTCACGTCCCGGTATGTCACTTTTTTCCGGCCCGCCATGACATTTGAACTGTTATATTCACTTTTCAGATGGCTCCACTAACACACTGGGCCGCGTTCCATTAATTCTAAGATATTATAATGTAGGAATTCCAATAATAATATTTGTTTAAATTTTGTTAAATATTTGTTAAATATTTATGAAATTATATATTAAATTTTTCATATTAATTAACATTACTACACAAATGCGTGCTTGTCTCCGCGCGAAAAAAATTATTACTTTTAAATGTGATGACTTAAAATGCGTACTTGTCTTGGGCGAACAATTTTTTTATGTGATATACTACACAAATGCGTGCTTGTCTCCGCGCGAAAAAAATTATTACTTTTAAATGTGATGACTTAAAATGCGTACTTGTCTTGGGCGAACAATTTTTTATGTGATATACTACACAAATGCGTGCTTGTCTCCGTGCGAAAAAAATTATTACTTTTAAATGTGATGACTTAAAATGCGTATTTGTCTTGGGCGAATAATTTTTTATGTGATATACTACACAAATGCGTGCTTACAGGAAAAAATAATATATTTCAGTGGATAAGCGAATTATTAAATATTTAGCGAGAAAATAGTTTTCATAAAACAATGTTAATTAATATGAAAAATTTAATATATAATTTCATAAATATTTAACAAATTTAAACAAATATTGTAATATTATTGGAATTCCTACATTATAATATCTTAGAATTAATGGAACGCGGCCCAGTGTGTTAGTGGAGCCATCTGAAAAGTGAATATAACAGTTCAAATATCATGGCGGGCCGGAAAAAAGTGACATACCGGGACGTGAAAAATTTTTAAACAAAATTTGTGTAATGTTCGGTTCGGTTCGGTTGTGAAGTGAGTATTGATACCGTAAATGTGCAGTGAGTGAGTGGTTAATCGGATTTTATGTAAATTGTGCAGGTGGAAAGTTATTTTGCGGCGGAAATATTTAACTTTGAACTTTGAATTAAAAGTTGAAAATTTCCGAAAATAAATGCCAGCCCCGCAAAATTCTTTCAGATCCTTCCGTTTAAGGCCAAAGGGAAGGCACCTGCTCAATTTCATTGAAATCCGATGAAAGCCGCGGATGTCAAGTTGCTCCATGTGTTGTATTTGAATTAAAGAGTAAGAGGATTAACGGAATTAAACTATAATTATATATTTGCTATTTTGAAAAGCAATGGCCTCAAGCTGTCACCATACTGGTGAAGTGATCAGTTATTTAAATTCTAGTGTTTGAATCAGTAACATATGTAAATTCCATGGAACCCTTGAATCAATTGAACTAAATTTTAAGTCATGCCCTATCTCTTATAAAAAAAAATATAGATTAGCTAAAATCAGGATCTTGTTTGGCGTTGGATTAAAGAATAGTATATAGTGTTTATAATACTATGATAATTTAAGTAACCATACTTTTAGCTACATTTGAGTGAAAATTGTCCATAATTGCGCAATGGATGTAATGAAATATGATCGAGATATATGTACATATATATATAGACGATATTAGTAAATTATCGCATTGATTTGTAATTGCTTAGTTGCGTTTAATTTAAAAAAATGTTTTTTATTTAGCGCGTTGTTTAACTTCGCATCCGATGTTTCCCGTGCACGGTTAGGCAGTATGTCACGATTTGGTCCAATATGGTTGATCCGAAACAAAAACAAAATATACGTTTTTTTAATTTTAATAATGTAGTTTATAGCGGCTCACGGACGATTTTATGTTTTGCTTTTAAATTTTGAAAAAAACTAAAGCATTTCACTTTTGTTCGGAACTTTTGGCTCTAAAATGAACATTATTATTGTCGATATTAATTTAACAAAATAGGCATTATCAAAATTGTCCATCCACCGAAAAGTCAAATTCTTCTAAACATTTGTAACAAATGTCAAGTCGATTCATTAATTACTCCATAAGAAAACGTATAAAATTTGCGGCTAATATCACAACTAACAATTATTTCCCGATTTAAAGCATCTGTTCGAGGTGAATACTGCGCAAGCCAAAGTGAATTTGGTTGATGATTGCTCATAAGCCACGATACTTCCTTATAAGCTTTGTTATTCCACGATATAATCTTCGAAAATACTACATGCATATGTGCGGCAGTAGCAAACTAGTTAATGATATGATAATTAATTAAACCTGTTTAACCAAAGGCGTCAAGCAGCATCACTTCTTCAGTAGATGACTGAGATTTATTAAAATTGCAGTTTGAGAACGCGACTAAATTCGTTTAAACGTGACAAAGTGCTACGGTAAAACATTAGACATGATGCAAGTGCAACTGTTCCAGTTCGCAAAATTCACCTTTTGTTTGTTAGTGATTGCTGGCGTGGTATCAAGTGAGCCTCCTGACAGTCCATGCCCGGAACTATTCCAGTATAAATTCGACGGATCTGATTGGATCGGTTTAATCGAATTAAACAATATTAAAGTGGACCAAACTGTTATTAACATTATTGTGGAGCTTTCCTTGCCAACGTCACTGCCTTCAGTAAGTGTTTTATATTTTCTTGTTAAGCAAAAATTCACAATTATTTTTCATCCATTTGCCAAATTATAGCTTTATAAGGGTCGCCTTGATCTTCTTGAAGAAAAGCAGCAAGCTGTCCAAGCTGTTCTTTCGAGCAAGCCACTGTTTTATAGGATCACTTTCCCATTAAAAAATCCTATTCCAAGAGTAACACAGATTGCCGTAGATAACGAGGTAGTATGCAGCGGACCGCCAGGTACTTATTTCAAAATGGCTGTGATATAAAAAGGCGCAATTATATTTAACTGCTTAAATAGTAATAATAGTTCGAGTAAATTTTGTACTGAGAATTGTAGAACTAATCTAATAATTTAATCTCACTTTTGAAAAAGTATTACGTTTAAAAATTATAACTAAAAGACGATGTTTTAAACGTTCGTACTTCTTTTTTATGGAGTTTGATCATTCAGTTGTCGTAATAGTATTGAACATTATCTTGATCAAACGCGTTTATTTTTAAAACTCAATGGTTCTTATGCATAAAAACTAAGCAAATGCTCAATCTTAATTTTTCTATAGAAAACTGGAGCTCAGTCTCATTTTGGGTGAGATAAAACTCGGGTTTTCTATATAAACATTGAGATTGAGTATTTGCTCAGCTTTTATGCATAAGACCCAATACATTTATTGTTAGATAATATACATATGAGGATACTTCTCCACACGAATCCATTTCTTGGAAAAACAAAAATCGCAGAATTTCATTTTAAAGTACCTACTTAAAACACGTTAATGAATTTGATTCATTTTTCTCAATATTTCAGTCGAGTTATATGTACATATATGCTATATACATATAATTTAACTGTTATATGTATATGTATGTAGCTTTTATTTCATTTCATGTAACATATAAAATCTTTAACATATTTACATATTCGGGCACTTATTAATTGAAGCAAATTAATAGTAATTCATATACAAAGTTATATTTTTAATTGCTTTTTTTACACAGACCAAAGTCCGCAGATGACAAGATTTCGACTACACCACGTTTTTTATCCAAAAAAGTCTGGGCAACCCAGTATCAGCGAAAGAATACCCAATGGTAAGAATACTTTTATCAGAATTTAAGAGAATTTGGAAGGGACTTATGGGTCAAACGCAAAAATAATGTTTGGGCAGTGTAAAAGAAAAAACAATTTTTTTTTTCTTTTTGGTTTGTTTGTATTTTTTGATGAATTACAAATAAAGCACCTATCAAGAGTAACCCTATCCATAACTTTGTTTAATTCTAAAATTTATTTTAAACTGATGATTGAAGCACAAATAATTTGGAAAAAAAGAATTTTCCACGGAAATTTAGAGGTAATTTTTGAATGATTGGAGGAAAAATGAATTCATTGTTGTACTTAAAAATAGGTAGTACTTAAATTATATTGTTTTAAATTGAACTAATTAACGTAATCTTGTATAAAATACTATTTTTCGTCTCTTCTGTGGACTATTTGGTCCACAGAAGAGACAGAAAAAATTGATAATCTCCGGTTTTTCAGTCAATTTGGGTGAAGGATTTCTATTTCTTTTTTTCTAGTAACCAACACGTCCATTTACAAATTAATACGAAACATAAAAAAAAAATCGGTGCTGATTTTAACTTATTATATTTACATCGACTGTTTTGCGTTTGACCCTTATATCAAACTACATATATATGTTTTCATTTGATTATAAAATTGCCCCTCTATTAATTCGATCAATTGACTTATGTCGTTATTGTATAAACGCCAATTGCGGTATTACCCTAACCACATCATGAAATTTGGTTTTCATTCTAGACGGGAGTCCATGTGAGCTGACAGATGGCACATCAGGAATGTGCACAATAGTCAGTAAATGCTCAGAAATATATAAGGGATCAATTGCATATGAAGAACTCGAGAAAATTCGATGTGGTTTTGTTGATGGTAAGGATTTTGTATGTTGCAAAGATCCAGACCCGCCGACTGGGTAAGCAGTTCAAATCTAAATTACTTATAGTCTATCATTGGTACTATCAAGGGTATAATTCAGAACACCATAAAGCTTACTAATCCAAAGACGAGTATACTTTCCTACTGCCTATTTTGTCTATACAGTAGTAATCCTCTGTCAGAAGACCATATAAGTGAAGCATAATACCTATATATTGGATAGTAAAAGTGTTGAAAGTATTCAAGATCAAAATTCTCATTGGGAGTGGGAAAAAAAAGGGATAAAATATTTTCAACATTGTTTCTTTGAACTAGAGTTTAGTTTAAAGAAACAATGTTGAAAATATTCTATCCACTAGAGGATGTACAGATACGAATACAAATAAAACGTTCAACAACAACCGATGAATTTACCACGTATCAATTATGTGCCAACAACTACAACACCGCCTCCATGTTCAAGTAGGGAAATGGATTTTTAGAATTTTAAATTTTCTTAAGCCCGCTTAAACAACACTTCGGCCCTCGGTTCTGCCATCAGTACTTGATGCTTTAAGACCCTTAAACGTTCCTTTAACCCTATATAAGTAAACATTCGTCTAAAAGACTACCGGATTCTGTCAGTTTTGCGAATTCAAGATATTCTCGCACACTTTCAACATCTGCCAAGAGTACAAAGGCTAATTTTTAAAACTTTTTTTTATAAGCTTTTATATAACTTGCAATGTTTGTATGAATGTATGTATGTGCGCGTCAAATCTTGCAATGAATTTTAAAGCACGTTTAGTTTGGATGACAAATTTTGCATACACGTTTAGTTTGGATGACAATGCATGGTTAGCTAAGTGACGTCATTCTAAATCCAATATGGCGGACGAGACAAGATGGCGGATTTATTTATTTTTTTTGTGCACTCCCATGATATGGGTATAAAATGAAAGGGTTTGACAAGTAGAATACGATAAAAGCTTGTTTTGAAAAATCTATTTTTAAATTCAGAACTTTTTTTTGATTGGAATATTATAAAAGGTACTTCTCTTAAAATAGACTACATACTTTGTTTTAAAAAAATAAAGGAAATATAAAAATATACCTACTTGTTTTTAATTCGTAGCCTTTGAGTCGAATGATTAGTTTCAGAGTAACACTCATTTATGTTTAGTTATGTAGGATGAAACCTTATTCTTTCATTTTGGAATCGGAGAAATGGTCTAAAAATGCTAGGCCAACCATAACTTCGGGTCAATCTTCCACTTTTGAAGATACTAACGAATTGCGAGCTAATAAAAACAACGGACTTTATCAGTTTGGTCAAAATAAAAGTTATTTTAAACATTCAAATTTTGTGAATTGATATGAAAAACGAAATCCAAGTCAAAGTCAAGATACTTGGCGTAATTTAAACTTATTTATGATTGTACCGTTTTTACATGTGAAACGTACGGTAGATTTGGACACTAATATATGGACCTTTTATGACTTTATATTCTATGGAAGAAAACCAGTGACACTTATGGGAAATCCAGGCTGGTGGGTTACTTATCTGGCCATCATGTGGTTAGACACCACCTTAATAAATAACCCTTCAGTTAATAATAATAATAATAATATGGACAATCCAAACTTGAATTCAAAGCAACACACTTTCAAATTTAATTAATGGAAACCGGCCAAATCCTGTAAAAACAAAACTCCAAATTCGACTACATTTTTAACCTTTTGTGAAAGCTCTTATTGAAAATAATCAAAATTGGGACATAAATGAAAGCTACGCACTTTATTCATGGATGCTAGCCATACTTAAAATAATAATAATGGATGCAATAACTTGAACTATTAGGATGCCTGAAATAGACGTTTCTAAACTAGAACCTTGTACGATCGATGCTTCCAAAGTTTCAAAGATTCAAATAGTATAGTATAAAATCAACCAGATAATCGAAACTCAAAGCCATGGACCGTTCGACTTTATACCAAAAGTGAACTTCTTTAAATGCTACCATTTTTTTTGGATGCTAGGAATTATTAATTATACGACTATAAAGCACATTCCAACTAAGAACTGGTCAAAAAAGTTCTTTTAAATTGGAAATATTGTATATTTTCCATAATGTACCCAACAAAATTAAATTTGTTTTGTTGCTATAACGACTTAACATAAGCATCTTTAATTGGAAAAACTAAAAACAAATTCTTATACCTCCTACAACTAAACTCTAACGCCGACTACCACTAATGACATTTCGCACAACTTCTCTGTCACTTCTTTGGTAGTTTCGGTTTTGGCGGTTTTGTTCTATATATATACATCGATATACGAAGCTCCTTTTTAGCTCTAATGCTTCATTCACTTTACTATCTTTAGAAGAATGGATATGGAACAATCAAATTTTCACTGTCCACAATAAGGCATCATAGACCGCGAATAAAACTATGTAATAAATATGAGTTGGCAGATGGGTGAGGCATTGAAATGGAAAACAAATGATACTTAGATTCAACACAACCTCCATTCCCAAAATAACCTCTGAAAAAAAAAAAGTATACAAGTTTGAAGTTTAACTTCTTTACACAATTTTTATAAATTTCATTCATTCATTAATTATTATATTTGACTTTTTTAATGATATTTTTTATTTGTTCTCAAATATAACCAATTGGGTCCAAAAACAGTCGAAGAGCTAAAGATGGTAAGTTTTAAAAAAAATAAGTTGGCAGAAATTGATTTTTGTATAATTCCAAAAAAAAATATCAATTAGTGATAGATTCATTCGATTGTAAATAACACAGCAAGGAAAATTTGCAAGGTGCTTAGAGTTTTAGAATATAATAATATTTATTTATTAAATAGATAAAGGATGCAGGAGAAAATTTTGGAAATACTTGTTGTTAACATATGTATCTACATATTTTCTTGTCCAGCCAATTTCGTCCGCTTTAAGAAACTTTGTATATTAGACATGATCTGAATATAACAAAGCAATTCTAGACTTTTTAGTTCCTTTCGGCAAGTCAACAAGTTATTAAAACTTTTATTACTAAATTATTTCTGACAGCTTTGATATTTAAATGATGTAATGTTCTATTATATTTTTAGCTTGTGCAGATTCAAGTAACACAACCTACGACTTCTTTGGCACAGATGTTCCTGTAGAATATGGAGAATTCCCTTATATGGTAAACGTGCATTTAGTATATACTAGCGACCTGATATGACCTGATTTCTCTCCAATGGTATTTGATAATGCAAAAAATTTTTTTAGCTATTTTAAAATATATATAATGTATACATAGTATACAATTATTTCAATTATACATATTTAACGTATGTTTGGTTGGTGCTGAAACTAAATGTCTGATTTCACATGCGGCGACCAAACAATACGTTTTAGCAAAGAACTTCTAAATAACAAGAAGCTTCATCTCAGCCCAAAAATTGTGCATTCCCTTCGTTTATTTATAGAAGAAGGCGGGAAGTGACAGAGAGGGCCCTTAGTGAATGATAATGAGAGAATTCTCTTCGCACAGGACGACACGGATTTGTGTAAATTTGACGAACCCATAAAAGCTGCGCGCGCCGGCTGTTTTTATATTTCGTCGTGAATTTTGCTTTTTTTCGATAAAATACTCGGAATCAGCGCCGCGGATGACAGGCATCCAGGCCTCGCACTGCCGGTTCCTATAGAAATGGGAAGAGTTTCCATCCTTATAAAAAAAAAGGAGGCTCTCACGGTGGGTTGCTACGCTCTAGATGACCGGTTCCAATCCGATAGAAAAGATTTTGTGAGGGAGCGGGTCCCAATATCGCGACCAGCCATATAAAATTTTTCGATATATGTATGAGATGAGGCTTTTTGTTATTTAGAAATTTTTTGGTTTTAGTGAAATTGGCTAACTTTTATCACAACCCATAGAAATGTTCATCAACTTAGCAACCATTTGTACTAGAATAAGTATCAGTTCTGAAGTTGTCCCACCAGTTGTGAAAACATCATTTATTGTTTTTAAGAAAAGTTTACTTGTTTATTTATAGCTGTTTCATGCAAAAAGTACTAATTGGATTGAGATGAAATTGTGCACGTATGTTGCGCATGAGCTCCACAGTGACAGAGGCTTTATATTATAATTGGAAAATGGAGGATGAGGAAGGGAGGGAAAGATTGTTGAGCAGCGACGTTTTTTTTTGAGTCACGCAAAAAGTATCTACTTATACGATTTGAAACTAAATTTTACATTTGCTTAACTTTCAATGAATTTAAGAATTCTATCAATAAAATTATTGCTCTTAAGTCCACATCATTGGACGCTATCCTGTTTTCGAAGATAAAGTGGTATGTAGTTGAAATGTTTTCATTTTATTGAAATTGACACACGGTCTTAGATTCGTCGAATTAGAGAAATTGTGGTCGCCCGGACAATGCCGGGTAAGAATCAGCTACAAAGATTTAAAATAAACCACATAAAAATGTGTGCGGGATTGCCGCAAATCATTTCCCTATTAAATATTTGTCAGAGGATGTTTTGGAAACAGTGAGAACAACTACAGACAAGGATTTGTATTTCAAATTGAATTCCGTACATTCAGCAAATTGGTTGGTTGGTTTGTGATTTGTTGGTCTCCGCATTGGAGATCAGGCATAAAAATCCAACCATAATCGACATGACTTAACATAAGAAACTTAGCGAATGTCGAATGTAAACATAAGTAAACTATAATAACATGTATTGACATGAATTTCAAAAATTTTAAAACGGGGAAAAATGAGTGCACGATATATGTATAACGAAAGTTGAACGAAAAATCTCATATTATGCCATGTCAATTATGGGTATGTCCATTAGCTAAGCTAAGATCGCACCACTTAAGTGACGTCACTCATGTTAAGTTATGTCGATTATGGTTGGGCCTTAAAGGCTTTCTTTTGATACTACGCGTGATAGGTCCATATGATAGTTAGACGAGAGAAAAACATTCGTAATTGAGATCTATTACAGTCAAAGTTCACAATGGTGAAACATGGAATTTTAACAAGATGAACATGAGGAGTCACTTGAACACCCCGATTAGGATTTGCACAGAATTGCGCAAAATAGCCCAAAATGGCTTTTTACGATCATCTGTTTCACCATCATAATCCGTTTGTTTTTGATGACTTTTTTATGATAACTCAGCCACCATGGAGTTATATGTACATCAAAAAATCGTTCTAGAAAATAGTAATTTGAGTTTTTCTTGAATTTTTTACGAATATACAGCAAAACAGTTGCGAACGAGATATTTTGTAATATGTATTGATGACGATGATTATAATTACAACGAAATAAATTATCTGACTTTTCTTTTAAGGTGATTCTTGGTTATCCATCTTATCTTCCAACATTTAAATTTACATGGAAGTGCTCCGCGGCACTTATTTCTGATCAATATTTGCTCACTTCCGCCCACTGCGTAGAGTCCGATCAACCACTTGCAGCAAAACTTGGGTATGTCTCTATTGACCCAGCAGAAGGCGAGGAAAATTTTAAGCACTATTCTATTATTGATGTAAGTAATTGTTTTTTGGTGGAATTGGTAAATTAATTTTATACAACTAAGCGATTTGTACATCCAATTCATTGTAGGTATACTCGTATACTTCGAAAAAAATTTTTAACTTGCAATTAAATTAATTCGACTGCCTTTTAATTTGCAACGCGAATTACGGATCTAAGCATTATTCACAAATAATGGCTCGTGTGTGTATTCCACCCAAATCGGAAATAAACTGAACAATAATTGAAAAAAAAATTATTCAGAAATTTACTAGAATGAAATTCCTTTCATTCTTATTGATGACGTTAATTTATTTGACAAGCGTAACAGTTTTTATGTATAAGAATTTTTAATTTTGTATCCTATTAAGTAAAATGAGAATTAGGTTCCTAATTCAGCTGAAATGGTATCCAAAAGACGTATGTAGTTCCAAGAAATATTAGGAAACCGCAAACATACATCCATACATACATACATATATATGTTGTTATGTATGTAGACAAAATGACAGACATGGTAACTCATCAAATGACTCAAGCCGCACATTTTTAGTTTCGATTAATCTGTCTTGGGAAAAAACGTAAAACAAATATCTTTATATTTTTTGTGAGTGGATTAGTTTCGATCCAAAATAAAGTAAGGCGAATAAAGCATATACAGTGCGAAACCGCTTAAAGTAAGTACCGTGCAAATCGAGGGTACTTCTAATCCATGCTTTCTCAACACTGAAATGGATTGCTCACGATCAGGCAAACGAATTATCATCGTCGTCTTCAGTTTTATTTATTTTTTTAGTAAGCGCTTGCATTGCAGCCAACATATTTAATTTAGCTAAAACGGTATTACAAAACAATTATAAACATTATTAATTATTGACGGTCAATAATCACTCTCAGCTCTTCTGTATTTATTTAAAAATTGAGAAAACAATTATCACGAACATTTTGAATCCATTTTATTTAAAAACAGGCTGCATTAAAGAAAATATATTGTATTGGTACACCGAAAAAAAAAAATAGCAGTACTTACTAATCTTTTGTTGATTATAAACCAAATAATTGAATTAGTTATAACAATTTAAAGTAGTGAAATCAGCTAAAATAGTTGAGAAAGTAACTAATTTTGTAAATGTTTTTCTCACTGTTTTAGATCTATCAACTAATTTTATTAATTGGCTGAAAAAATAGTTAATTTTGCTGCTCTTTTTCTTTCAGTGTACGCAATTGAAAAGTTCGGCCTAATTTCTAATTAAATGTGGATTGTATTTGAATCCACTTCAGATTGAAATTAGAATGTAATTAATGCCAATGTTTAAATATATCATTTAAAAAATTT
The DNA here is from genome assembly GCA_951509405.1 of Machimus rusticus. NCBI lineage: Eukaryota > Metazoa > Arthropoda > Insecta > Diptera > Asilidae > Machimus > Machimus rusticus. The sequence continues at coordinate 3,868,258 of OX608054.1, forward strand.
TTTCTTTAACGAAGACTCATAGTCCAGTGAATATAACAAAATTTGAATGGTTTTATTAATTAATAACAATTATTTAACGATAAATGTGCAAATTACCAAAAAAAGTAATTTTTTCGATGTTTTCAATTTTCCGGTAATTTTTTCCTTTTTTTACCATTTATCGAAAGTAGACATAAGAATGCGTAAGTGAGCCAAAACAGAACTCCGTAGGAAGCGTAGTTTTAAGAGGATTCACTTCTAAACATTTCATTTCGTTTTTTTAAAAAGGAAATTTAACAGCAACCTCTAAATATTTCCGTGTGAAAAAATTACTGTCTTTTTGCAACACTCAAAGGTATTTTTTGCCCAAGTTTTAGCTTCATAGAAATTTGTTTGTCAAAAAAAAGAAATAAAACCGAAAAACCAGTTTTCCGCCATTTTCTCGAAAAATGTTGAGGTTAGAATAAAAATAGTTTTTACAAAAGTTGTAGATCTTTTTATGGCCTACAACTTTCACATTTAACATTTTTTGATAGGATGCACAGTTTAGCCAGAAATCGCGAAAAACTGTTTTCAACACCTAAAAAGCCATCTCCCTCCACCCCGGATAGCTGCTGTTGGTTCGATTTATTTTGTCTTTTACAAGGGCTTGTTCCACAATATTGCACTGTCAGATTGCTGTAACGAATTATTTTGTTGTTCGAATCCTATTTCTGCTGGACTATCATTCAAAACTATAAATACTTAATTTCTTTTTTTCGATGTTTGGGCATGATGAACATTAATATATGTATGTTATATCAGAATTCTAAGTTTTTACCTGTAATAGCGTACATAAACTGCAATGACAGCTGAAGATTTTACAAATGGCTACACTGAAATTCTTCAGGCATGGCTAAGGAGTCTTACATATATGGTGGATTTCTAGAGCAAAAAATATTGAAATCAGTTCATACCAAAGAAAACTCACAGCTTTTTCTTGATCATGAGAATCTATGTTTTTGCATTTTAAACTATGCAGCTTTTCGAAGCTAAATAATTTCGGTATTTTTTATATTCTTTTATGTTATATTATACATGTCAGTTTTTGATTTATTGTAAACATTATTTTCAGAAAGTGATTATACATCCAAATTACATGAGAGACAGGCTATATCATGACATTGCTCTAATTAAATTAAAGGAAAAAGTCAAGTTCACGAGAAGAATTCGACCAGCGTGCTTAAACACAAACCAGACTCGTTTGCCTCCAGGAACAGACTTCATATTTGTCAAATGGGAGCAAAAAGACCTTGCTTGTATGCTCAGCAAACCGTTTATAAAAGATATGAATACAATTTTTTTCTTACAGATGCAAGATTAGACCTCACGAAGAAATTTTTAAAATCTGCCGAGTTTTCCAACTGCAATCAGTCCCACGTTAACATTCGAAAGCTGCCCAATGGTCTGACGGACGACCATATGTGTGTTTTTGATCCGAAACTTGTTGAAGGATGTGAGCAAGATTCCCATGGATTCGTTCAAATATATGATAATATTGGGAAATTTATTCTTTACGGCGCGACTACCTTTGTAGGAGGTTGCGCTTTCTCATTACCTGGCGTGTACACACGGATCTCGAATTATATTGACTGGATTGAATCAATAGTTTGGCCGTACACATCGACAAAAATTTGATTAGAATTTCATAAAGAATTGCTTAAAGTTGAAATTTGAACTGAGTCAGTCAGCCTGAAAATAAAAATTATAGCATATGTATACTCTATTATCTATTTTATACTTCTTCAAACCTCAACGTCTGACATCTTTGAAAAGGTATCTGAACCAAAGGGTGCTTTCCCAAAATTAAGTATAGTACTCGCATTTGCGTAGATAATTTAGAAAGGAGTTTCTTATACAATATAATGTTTTCTGTTCCTCAACGGTCCGAATTTGGGCCTGAATGTTCATTAAGTAAGCGTACTTTTAGCTTGCAAATATTTTCTCATAAAATAACGACGAGTAAGTATAAGTTTTTATTCTTACTCGGACTTCAATCCTGACCGTGAGTTACCTGAATTCTAACAACACACTACTTAAATTGGCACATCTAGAATATCTTTAGTTAAATCGTCTCATGGAATTTATCTACCAAAGAAGAATGAAGCTGGAAGGAAAAAGTGGTTGTAAATTATTGCGTATTGTTCTATTTACCTTACCATGAATACGTGTCATTACAAAGAGTCTCAACGGAAACTGAAGGAAGATATACTATTAACATTATTTATATATATAAATTATTATATATACCTAGTATTCGAATTGTAAAAACACTCTCTAAGATGCCTTTTTAGACAATAGTTGGGGAAGTCGTTCTTTTATTTATGATATTCATTTAAGAGGAGGGCTAGAAGTTTCTAAGGAATACGAATTCGTAAAAGTAGATGGTATTAGTAGAAGTATTATTATGTAAATTATCTTTTAACAATTCGTTAATAAGCTTCATACTGGTTTAGGTAGGGTAGGGCGAGGCTAGTTGAGCAATTTTTCACTTGATCGATCATAATTCTTCAACGATAAGTCCAAATTGCTTGATATGCATACCGATGGATAGGTAATCTATTCCTTTCTAAAAGTTCCCATATTAATTTTTCTAATAAGTCATATTTAAGAGCCACAACCGTTTCAGGGAAGAAAGTCAAACATGCTCAACATACCCCATAGGTGAGGTAAGTTAAGCAGGGGTATGGGGCAAATTGAGAAGTAAAAATTCTAGACAAACTATAATAGCTTAAATGTTTGTAGACATGAAATAAAATTACTATTTGATATTCAAGTTTTTATTTATATACTTTTAAAAAGACTAAAATAAAATCAACAAAGACTCAACCAGTCTTCAGCTTATTTTTTAAATAGACTCAGTATTTCTACTTATAATATCTGACATCAACATTTATATGTTTATCAATAAAGCATAAATAAAAACACACTAATGAGATGTCATGAAGTTAATCATAGTTGTCACTGTTGCAATTAATGCATTAATTATTATTAATTAATAGTTGCTCAACTAACCCCAACCCCAATATTGGAAACAAAATTTAGGATATGAAAAATTTGTTTGAATTGGAACCAAATCCTTTTTAAATATCCAAAATATACTAAATTTATGAAAGTTTATCATTTATCTGATTTAAAATGAACAATATTTGACTCGTACAGAAGAATTATTCGCATACACAATTTTTTTACTTTTTAATCGCAAAACAAACAAAGCGTGCGTGTATGTCACTCGATCGACAGGTCGTCACTGGCGACGGCGCAATGAGTTCCCCTCCCGGGACCGCTTCTTTCCATCATTTGATGTATTAATGTACGGTGCATAGTTTTTGAGATATTTCAATTGCCCAACTTAAACCTATGCTTAACTAGCCCCGCTTTACCCTACTTTTTACAAAATAATAATACAATGTCGACAAATTTAACGTAAATATTTCAATGGGAAAAAACACAATGCTTAGTAAGCAGACAACTTGTGTTATATTGGTGACCTATGTAGGATCACTAGGATCTTACCCTTTCAAGCCCAAATGAATTAAAATTTAATTCAACTAAACGCAGTAGAATCATGTGTTGTATTTGAATTAAAGAGTAAGAGGATTAACGGAATTAAACTATAATTATATATTTGCTATTTTGAAAAGCAATGGCCTCAAGGTGTCACCATACTGGTGAAGTGATCAGTTATTTAAATTCTAGTGTTTGAATCAGTAACATATGTAAATTCCATGGAACCCTTGAATCAATTGAACTAAATTTTAAGTCATGCCCTATCTCTTATAAAAAAAAATATAGATTAGCTAAAATCAGGATCTTGTTTGGCGTTGGATTAAAGAATAGTATATAGTGTTTATAATACTAGGATAATTTAAGTAACCATACTTTTAGCTACATTTGAGTGAAAATTGTCCATAATTGCGCAAATGGCTGTAATGAAATATGATCGAGATATATGTACATATATATATAGACGATATTAGTAAATTATCGCATTGATTTGTAATTGCTTAGTTGCGTTTAATTTAAAAAAATGTTTTTTATTTAGCGCGTTGTTTAACTTCGCATCTGATGTTTCCCGTGCACGGTTAGGCAGTATGTCACGATTTGGTCCAATATGGTTGATCCGAAACAAAAACAAAATATACGTTTTTTTAATTTTAATAATGTAGTTTATAGCGGCTCACGGACGATTTTATTTTTTGCTTTTAAATTTTGAAAAAAAAATAAAACATTTCACTTTTGTTCGGAACTTTTGGCTCTAAAATGAACATTATTATTGTCGATATTAATTTAACAAAATAGGCATTATCAAAATTGTTCATCCACCGAAAACTCAAATTCTTCTAAACATTTGCAACAAATGTCAAGTCGATTCATTAATTACTCCATAAGAAAACGTATAAAATTTGCGGCCAATATCACAACTAACAATTATTTCCCGATTTAAAGCATCTGTTCGAGGTGAAAACTGCGCGAGCCAAAGTGAATTTGGTTGATGATTCCTCATAAGCACGATACTTCTTTATAAGCTTTGTTATTCCACGATATAATCTTCGAAAATACTACATGCATATGTGCGGCAGTAGCAAACTAGTTAATGATATGATAATTAATTAAACCTGTTTAACCAAAGGCGTCAAGCAGCATCACTTCTTCAGTAGATGACTGAGATTTATTAAAATTGCAGTTTGAGACCGCGACTAAATTCGTTTAAACGTGACAAAGTGCTACGGTAAAACATTAGACATGATGCAAGGTCAACTGTTCCAGTTCGCAAAATTCACCTTTTGTTTGTTAGTGATTGCTGGCGTGGTATCAAGTGACCCTCCTGACAGTCCATGCCCGGAACTATTCCAGTATAAATTCGACGGATCTGATTGGATCGGTTTAATCGAATTAAACAATATTAAAGTGGACCAAACTGTTATTAACATTATTGTGGAGCTTTCCTTGCCAACGTCACTGCCTTCAGTAAGTGTTTTATATTTTCTTGTTAAGCAAAAATTCATAATTATTTTCCATCCATTTGCCAAATTATAGCTTTATAAGGGTCGCCTTGATCTTCTTGAAGAAAAGCAGCAAGCTGTCCAAGCTGTTCTTTCGAGCAAGCCACTGTTTTATAGGATCACTTTCCCATTAAAAAATCCTATTCCAAGAGTAACACAGATTTCCGTAGATAACGAGGTAGTATGCAGCGGACCGCCAGGTACCTACTTATTTCAAAATGGCTGTGATATAAAAAGGCGCAATTATATTTAACTGCTTAAATAGTAATAATAGTTCGAGTAAATTTTGTACTGAGAATTGTAGAACTAATCTAATAATTTAATCTCACTTTTGAAAAAGTATTACGTTTAAAAATTATAACTAAAAGACGATGTTTTAAACGTTCGTACTTCTTTTTTATGGAGTTATCCATTTCTTGGAAAAACAAAAATCGCAGAATTTCATTTTAAAGTACCTACTTAAAACACGTTAATGAATTTGATTCATTTTTCTCAATATTTCAGTCGAGTTATATGTACATACAGCTGCGGTCAAAAAAATAGCACCACATGAAAGTATTTAACATTTCTGTGGAATACTTCTCCAAATGGCAACATAGCAGGTTTTTGATTTAATTTGTCTATTAGACAAACCTTCTTCTTCTTTAATCATGAGCTCCGACGTTAGAATTATAAAGGGTATTTTCCATCGCACGGCTTTTTGTAAAGAGAGTCATTTTATGCGCAGTCAAAATAATAGCACCACTCGACAATTCGTACAGTGAATTTAAATTCTGTTTAAAACTATTACATAAATTGTTTCTGAAATGCAAATACAAATTGTTTTTATAATTATTTCTTCAATAATATACACAAATTTATAGTTAAGCTTCCTAAACTTTATTTGAAATGGGGAAAGGCAAGCATTGCACACCTGAAATAAGGTCCTTTATAAGAAAATTGTTTTCCGAAGGAAAAACTTACGCAGAGATCAGGCAAATCGTTAGGTGTTCGAACAAAATGATCAGGAATGCAATTACATTCTCTCCAAAAGCCGAAACACGTGGTCAGAAACAAGCAATGGCACCTCGGGTTGTAAAACAACTTGTGCATCTGAGTAAAAACGAGCCATTTATGCCAGCTACAGAATTTAAAAAGGAGTTGAAAGTTGTTGCCAGTGGGGAAAATGTCCGCAGACGATTGCGGGGGAACAATTTGAGCGCACGCAGCCCAAGGAAAGTGCCTCTGCTGGCTATTAGCAAAGACCATATAACTGACTTTGGTGCTATTTTTTTGACCGCAACTGTATATGCTATATACATATAATTTAACTGTTATATGTATATGTATGAAGCTTTTATTTCATTTCATGTAACATATAAAATCTTTAACATATTTACATATTCGGGCACTTATTAATTGAAGCAAATTAATAGTAATTCATATACAAAGTTATATTTTTAATTGCTTTTTTTACACAGACCAAAGTCCGCAGATGACAAGATTTCGACTACACCACGTTTTTTATCCAAAAAAGTCTGGGCAACCCAGTATCAGCGAAAGAATACCCAATGGTAAGAATACTTTTATCAGAATTTAAGAGAATTTGGAAGGGACTTATGGGTCAAACGCAAAAATAATGTTCGGGCAGTGTAAAAGAAAAAACAATTTTTTTTGTTCTTTTTTGTTTTATTTTTTATTTTTTGATGAATTACAAATAAAGCACCTATCAAGAGTAACCCTATCCATAACTTTGTTTAATTCTAAAATTTATTTTAAACTGATGATTGAAGCACAAATAATTTGGAAAAAAAGAATTTTCCACGGAAATTTAGAGGTAATTTTTGAATGATTGGAGGAAAAATGAATTCATTGTTGTACTTAAAAATAGGTAGTACTTAAATTATATTGTTTTAAATTGAACTAATTAACGTAATCTTGTATAAAATACTATTTTTCGTCTCTTCTGTGGACTATTTGGTCCACAGAAGAGACAGAAAAAATTGATAATCTCCGGTTTTTCAGTCACTTTGGGTGAACGATTTCTATTTCTTTTTTTCTAGTAACCAACACGTCCATTTACAAATTAATACGAAACATAAAAAAAAATCGGTGCTGATTTTAACTTATTATATTTACATCGACTGTTTTGCGTTTGACCCTTATATCAAACTACATATATATGTTTTCATTTGATTATAAAATTGCCCCGGTATTAATTCGATCAATTGACTTGTGTCGTTATTTTATAAACGCCAATTGCGGTATTACCCTAACCACATCATGAAACTTGGTTTTCATTCTAGACGGGAGTCCATGTGAGCTGACAGATGGCACATCAGGAATGTGCACAATAGTCAGTAAATGCTCAGAAATATATAAGGGATCAATTGCATATGAAGAACTCGAGAAAATTCGATGTGGTTTTGTTGATGGTAAGGATTTTGTATGTTGCAAAGATCCAGACCCGCCGACTGGGTAAGCAGTTCAAATCTAAATTACTTATAGTCTATCATTGGTACTAACAAGGGTATAATTCCGAACACCATAAAGCTTACTAATCCAAAGACGAGTATACTTTTCTACTGCCTATTTTGTCTATACAGTAGTAATCCTCTGTCAGAAGACCATAAGTGAAGAATAATAACTATATTGGATGGTAGAAGTGTTGAAAGTATTCAAGATCAAAATTCTCATTGGGAGTGGAAAAAAAAGGGATAACATATTTTCAACATTGTTTCTTTGATATACAGATACGAATACTAATAAAACGTTCAACAACAACCGATGAATTTACTTTGTATCAATTATGTGCCAACAACTACAACACCGCCTCCTGTTCAAGTAGGGAAATGGATTTTTAGAATTTTAAATTTTCTTAAGCCCGCTTAAACAACACTTCGGCCCTCGGTTCTGTCATCAGTACTTGATGCTTTAAGATCCTTAAACGTTCCTTTAACCCTATATAAGTAGGTAAACATTCGTCTAATAGACTACCGGATTCTGTCAGTTTTGCGAATTCAAGATATTCTCGCACACTTTCAACATCTGCCAAGAATACAAAGGCTTTTATTTAACTTGCAATGTTTGTATGTATGTATGTATATGTGCGCGTAAAATCTTGCAACGAATTTTAAAGCAGTTATCCTCAACCGATTGAGATGAAATTTGGCATACACGTTTAGTTTGGATGACAATGCATGGTTAGCTAAGTGACGTCATTCTTAATCCAATATGGCGGACGGCACAAGTTGGCGGACTAATTTTTATTTTTTTTTTTTGTGCACTCCCATGATATGGGTGTCAAATTAAAGGGTTTGACAAGTAGAATACGATAAAAGCTTGTTTTTAAAAATCTATCTTTAAATTCAGATACATACTTTGTTTTAAAAAAATAAAGGATATAAAAATATACTTGTTTTTAATTCGTAGTCTTTGAGTCGAATGATTAGTTTCAGAGTAACACTGAAATATGTTTATGTATGTAGGGTTAAACCTTATTCTGTCATTTAGGAATCGGAGAAATGGTCTAAAAGTACTAGGCCAACCATAACTTCGGGTCAAACTTCCACTTTTGAAGATACTAACGAATTGCGAGCTAATAAAAACAACGGCCTTTATCAGTGCGGTCAAAATACAAGTTATTTGAAACATTCAAATTTCGTGAATTGATATGAAAAATGAAATCGAAGTCATAGTCAAGATACTTGGCGTAATTTAAACTTATTTATGATTGTACCGTTTTTACATGTGAAACGTACGGTAGATTTGGACACTAATATATGGACCTTTTATGACTTTATATTCTATGGAAGAAAACCAGTGACACTTATGGAAAATCCAGGCTGGTGGGTTACTTATTTGGCCATCATGTAGTTAGACACCACCTTAATAAATTAGGGCTGTCAGTTGAGACAGAATGTCGATTCTGTCTAGAGGACGGGGAAACAACAGCTCACGGCTCTTGCACAGATTAGAAGTGGGACCCTCGGTAAGGAGCTTCTAAGCGCGGCCAAGGTCCGTAATTCTTCTGTGGGCGACCTTCTGGCCTACCTCAGGGTGGCGGATCGTCTGCTCCACTAATGGGGTTTTGGCACAAAAGACTGGTTGGTCGCAGTGCCTACCATAAGGGTAACCCTTCAGTTAATAATAATAATAATAATATGGACAATCCAAACTTGAATTCAAAGCAATACACTTTCAAATTTAATTAATGGAAACCGGCCAAATCCTGTAAAAACAAAACTCCAAATTCGACTATATTTTTAACCTTTTGTGAAAGCTCTTATTGAAAATAATCAAAATTGGGACATAAATGAAAGCTACGCACTTTATTCATGGATGCTAGCCATACTTAAAATAATAATAATGGATGCAATAACTTGAACTATTAGGATGCCTGAAATAGACGTTTCTAAACTAGAACCTTGTACGATCGATGCTTCCAAAGTTTCAAAGATTCAAATAGTATAGTATAAAATCAACCAGATAATCGAAACTCAGAGCCATGGACCGTTCGACTTGATACCAAAAGTGAACTTCTTTAAATGCTACAATTTTTTGGATACTAGAAATTATTAAAAAAAAATACGACTATAAAGCACATTCCAACTAAGAATTGGTCAAGAGAGTTCTTTTAAATTGGAAATATTGTATATTTTCCATAATGTACCCAACAAAATTAAATTTTTTGTTGTTGCTATAACGACTTAACATAAGCATCTTTAATTGGAAAAACTAAAAACAAATTCTTATACCTCCTACAACTAAACTCTAACGACTACCACTAATGAGATTTCACACAACTTCTCTGTCACTTCTTTGGTAGTTTCGGTTTTGGCGATTTTGTTCTATATATACATCAATACTATACATCAATATACGAAGCTCCCTTTTAGCTCTAATGCTTCATTCACTTTACTATCTGAACAAGAATGGATATGGAACAATCAAATTTTCACTGTCCACAATAAGGCATCATAGACCGCGAATAAAACTATGTAATAAATGTGAGTCGGCAGATGGGTGAGGCATTGAAATGGAAAACAAATGATACTTACATTCAACACAACCTCCATTCCCAAAATAACCTCTGAAAGAAAAAAAAAAGTATACAAGTTTGAAGTTTAACTTCTTTACACAATTTTTATAAATTTCATTCATTCATTATTTATTATATTTGACTTTTTTAATGATATATTTTATTTGTTCTCAAATATAACCAATTGGGTCCAAAAACAGCCGAAGAGCTAAAGATGGTAAGTTTTGAAAAAAAATAAGTTGGCAGAAATTGATTTTTGTATGATTACAAAAAAAAAAAATATCAATTAGCGATAGATTCATTCAATTGTAAATAACACCTAAAAATATTTAAAGGAAAATCGAATAATTTTTTAAAATTATATTCTAGATGACTAGTGAGAATATATGTACATAGATAGATCTATAGACAATATGTATTTTCGAACATTTCTTTTATCTACAAGGGATAGTGCAAGGGAAATGAGCAAGGTGCTTATAGTTTTAGAATATAATAATATTTATTTATTAAATAGATAAACGATGCAGGAGAAAATTTTGGAAATACTTGTTGTTAACATATATGTATCTACATATTTTCTTGGCAAGTCAACAAGTTATTAAAACTTTTATTGCTAAATTATTTCTGATAGCTTTGATATTTAAATGATGTAATGTTAAAAGTGATGTTAATTAAACAATTCTATTATATTTTTAGCTTGTGCAGATTCAAGTGAAACAACCTACGACTCCTTTCGCACAGATGTTCCTGTAGTAGTTGGAGAATTCCCTTATATGGTAAATGTTCATTTAGTATATACTAGCGACCTGACATGACCTGATTTCTCTCCAATGCTATTTGATAATGTTAAAAATTTTAAAAAGTAAAATGTTTTTAGCTATTTTAAAATATAGTATACATAGTATACAATTATTTAAATTATATTTAACGAATGTTTCGTTGGTGCTTAAACTAAATGTCTGATTTCACATGCGGCGACCAATCAACTACGTTTTAGTGAATTTGGCTAACTTTTATCATAACCCATAGAAATGTTCATCAACTTAGCAACCATTTGTACTAGAATAAGTATCAGTTCTGAAGTTGTCCCACCAGTTGTGAAAACATCATTTATTGTTTTTAAGAAAAGTTTACTTGTTTATTTATAGCTGTTTCATGCAAAAAGTACTAATTGGATTGAGATGAAATTGTGCACGTATGTTGCGCATGAGCTCCACAGTGACAGAAGTTTTATGCTGTATTTGGAAAATGGAGGATGGGGAAGGGAGGGAAAGATTGTTGAGCAGTGACGTTTTTGTTGAGTCACGCAAAAAGTACCTACTTATACGATTTGAAACTAAATTTTACATTTGCTTAACTTTCAAAGAATTTAAGAATTCTATCAATAAAATGATTGCTTTTCAGTCCACATCATTGGACGCTATCCTGTTTTCGAAGATAAAGTAGTATGTAGTTGAAATGGTTTTATGTTATTGAAATTGACACCCGGTCTTAGATTTGTCGAATTAGAGAAATTGTGGTCGCCCAAGCAATGCCGAATAAGGATCAGCTACAAAGATTTAAAATAAACCACATAAAAATGTATACGGCATTATCAAAAGCAAAGTTGAGCCATTTTACGCCGCAAACCATTTCCCTATTAAATATTTGTCAGAGGATATTTTGGAAATGGTGAGAACAACTTCAGACAAGGATTTGTATTTCAGACTTGATTCCGTAAATTCAACAAATTGGTTGGTTGGTTTGTGATTTGTTGGTCTCCACACGCATTGGAGATCAGGCATAAAGACCCAACCATAATCGACATGACTTAGCATAAGAAACTTAGCGAATGTCGAATGTTAACATAAGTAAACTATAATAACATATTGACGGAAATTTAAAAAATTTTAAAACGGGGAAAAGTGAGTGCACGATATATATATAACGAAAGTTGAACGAAACATCTCATGTTATGCTATGTCAATTATGGGTACCTATGTCCATTAGCTAAGCTAAGATCGCACCACTTAAGTGACGTCACTTATGTTAAGTTATGTCGATTATGGTTGGGCCTTAAAGGTTTTCTTTTGATGCTACGCGTGATAGGTCCATATGATAGAAGAGAGAAAAACATTCTTTATTGAGATCTATTACAATCAAAGTTCACAATAGTGAAACATGGAATTTTAACAAGATGAACATGAAAAGTCACTTGAACACCCCGATTAGGATTTGCACAGAATTACGCAAAATAGCCCAAAATGGCTTTTTACGGTCATCATAATCCGTTTGTTTTTGATAACTTTTTTATGATAACTCAGCCACCATGGAGTTATATGTACATCAAAAAATCGTTTTAGATAATAGTGAATTGAGTTGTTCTTGTATTTTTTACGAACATACAGCAAAACAGTTGTGAACGAGATATTTTGTACTATGTATCGATGATGATGATTATAATTATAACGAAATAAATTATCTGACTTTTCTTTTAAGGTGATTCTTGGTTATTCATCCGTTGTTCCAACAATAACATATACATGGAAGTGCCCCGCGGCACTTATTTCTGATCAATATTTGCTCACTTCCGCCCACTGCGTAGTGCAATATAGACCATCTGTAGCAAGACTTGGGTATGTTTCTCTTGCACCAGTAGAAGGCTTTGAAGCTCTTTCGCACTTTACTTTAATTAATGTAAGTAATTGTTTTTTGGTGGAATTGGTAAATTAATTTTATACAACTAAGCGATTTGTACATCCAATTCATTCTAGGTACAGTGGAAACTCGATTATCCGGCCCTCAGTTATACGGATTCGCGATTATCCGGACTACCAACCGCGATCAAATTCATAACTTTATACAAGTCGAATCCAAACAAACATAAACGTGTCGGAACTAGCAATATCCGTCCGCGCTCCGGTTATTTTTTCTTGATCCTGGTCCTGGTTATTTTTTCTGAGTAAATCGCCAAGGCCGCCTAAAAGTTTTGGGTTTAACTTCATTTTAGCCCTGCGAATATGTATTAGGATCTTGTTAAAGAACCTTTCAGAAGGTCGTTTTCGACATTATTGTTTTAGAAAGTGCACCTAATTTCGAACAGCCAAGTGCCGAGTTACTGTCATTCCGTAAAATTCGCCGTTAATTTCGCGAATAAAACTAGTTACTAATTTTCAAAAAAGATACTATAAAAGCAAAAGAACTTAAGAATAATAGATATAGAGGAATTGTCACACGAACTGTTTCTCTAACTATTAGTGTACGATTTGGCATAGTAAATTGTTCGTAGGCAGAAGTAACTCGAATTTTGATGGTGGCTTATAAATATGAAACGCACTGTACATACATACATAAAGAGGTGCATGCAAATGTATCTCTTAATAATTCCTTAATAAGCATTGATTTTTGTTGATAAGTTTAATTTGTTTTTGTAGTTTCATAAGCACTATGTATTATGCAATATGTAATATGTAGGTACAAAAACCGCTTCACTTCATAAATTCGATTATCCGGATTTTCGATTATCCGAATGCCTAAGGATAACAATTAGTCCGGTTAATCGAGTTTCCACTGTATATATACATATACAGATAAATAACTATACAGATGTCGCTTCGGCATAGGAAAACGAGAACGCATTTCTGTTCCTGTCGTTATAAACAAGTTCGGGTGAAAATGTTTCAGCGATATGAATCGAAGCTGAAGCCTCTGCACTTGACGACTTTGGCTATTTTTATTGATAAATTATCAATTTTGGCACAGATAGTATTCTTATTGACGACTTTGGCTACGTTTCAGGATTTCGATTTTGGTATTTGCTTTATATCTTTTCCTTGGTACCAATTCAATCAATAGGCAATTTGTAAAAAGAAAATATTCAGTCAATAAGCAGTTTGTAAAAGGAAAATTTTCAGCCAGAAGGCAGTTTGTAAGGATTGCCACCAACTTCATGTCAGTTTGCGACACCCGTAAACCCGTGTACACGGGTACCCGTACACCCGTAAGTGGTGCCAATAGACACTTCCTTTTTTTATAATAAAAATGGGTAAACCTTGGAATATAAAATGTTGTATAATATCTTGCTTGGCAACGGCAGATAAATACCCTGAGAGGCGGTTCTTTCTTTTTCCCAAACCCGGTTCTGAGAAATATAAAAAATGGATTGATATTTGCGCTGAATCTGCTTCCGAAATAGAAAAAGAGAAAAAACCATATTTGTGTCATATTCACTTCGCAGATATGTTTTTGGGGAAAAAATTTTTAAAAAAGAATGCTCTACCGACACTTTTTTTGTCATTTTTGCCACAACACAGCTCTTTTGCCGCTGATTCTGAAGCCCTGTTAGCAGAAAATAATATAAAGGTTTACAAAAGACAGAGCTAAAGTAATATTGATGATGACTTAAATTTTGATGAACTAAATAAAATGTCTACTTTACCCATGACTAGAATAAGTTCAAGTCCATCCCCAATTTCATGCAATGTATGCTTGAATAGTGTAAAGCAGGTAAAAGCTCTTAGAAAGAGTGTCGTAAAAGTTAAAAAACAAAATTTAAACCTAAAAAGCAAAGTAAGAAAACTACAGACCATACGGAGAAAACAACGCTGTTATATTAATAGGATTAAAAAAATGAACGCAGAAATGAAGGAATATACTAAAGATATTTCTAAAAATATAGATAGTTTATCTAATGTCAACGGAAATTCGAAAACATTTTCTAAAATGATTTTGCAAAAGCCGCGGGTATATTCTGAAGAAGAATATATATAGAATTGTGCCAATTTTTATTCTACAGATCTTCTGCCGGATATCAATTTATGCGGCATATACTACAGTTCCATTTGCCACATGTAGCTTCTTTGCAGCTTGGGCCAAACTTAAGCATTTGTCTCCAGGTATTGATTTCCAAATTTTAAACGAAGTTAAAAACCAAGTAATGAATATGCCATCGAAGGACAGGGAAGTCGTTTTATCATTTGATTTGATGTCTATTGAGGAATGCCTTATCTATGATAATTTTTCTGATGTTATTGTTGGCTATCAAGATTTTGGATCAAATGAGAGATCAACAGATTTGGCGAAAAGTGTAATGGTTTTTATGGTGAGAAGTTTATGTGGCAAATTTAAACATGTTATGCATTATGTGGCTTGTTCCTCTTCTATGAAAAGCGAGGTGCTATATAATGAATTAATGAAATGTTTGAATGTATGTCATTTGATGGATTTAAATGTAAGAGGAATAACATGCGATCAAGGTTCACTTAACCGAAAATTATATAAAAGTTTAAACGTTTCGGAAGTAAATCCAATGTTTTCCATACAAAATAGAGAAATTCATGCTATGTATGACGTGCCGCACTTATTTAAAACATTAAGAAATCGTTTGCTTATAAGCGATATCTGTACACCTGATGGAACAATAAGCTTTGATGTTATTCGATTTCTTTATAACTATGAAAGAGATAATGTAACAAAATTATGTCCGAAATTAACATTTTATCACATAAACCCCACAAACTTCCAGAAAATGAGCGTTAAATTAGCTTTGCAAGTTATTAGTCATAGTGTTTCTTCGGCTATTTTGAGTTTGCTGGCTTTAAATAAATTTTCTTTTGAATTAAGGGGACTTAGCACCTTCAAATTTTCAAAAAATCCATCTTTGTTTTTGATAGAATTTGTTAGAATGAACCTTTAAAAACAAAAAAAGTTAGGTATTTTGTATGGTCCAGACATGCCAGATTACATTTCGATAAGGTTTATTACAAAACAATATTGAATTTTAACTTAAAACGCAATTTTCTCGAAACAATGTGTTTAAAGTTGGCGTGCATGATTAAGAAAAAAGTATTTATCCAATCGTTCTGAAATGTTAACACGTTAATCTACACATTTTACTGCTCAGAATGAACTACGGATGAAAAAATCGGTATTAAATTTTTTGAGTTACAACCGATTTTCGGGGAAAAAATAGATTGATTTTCGAAAAAACGACGCCATTTTGTTATTTTCCAACCAAATTTTTTTCTTTTAGATCATTCCAAGGCCGCTTTGATGCTGATAAAACCCCGTTTTTTGTTTTTTTTTCGGACTTCTCTGAGGACAGTTATCATGCACGCCGTGGTTTTCTGAAGTTTTTTTAATAAATTTGTAGCAGACGACAGTAGGCCACAAAAAATATTTAAAAAATGTTTTCGTGTAGTTTGAAAACAATTAAGTATATGTACATAGTTTCATTAAGATATGTCTTTTTATTCAATTCAAAATTAACCTTTGAAAAAAACAATTTTTTGAATATTTGAAGGTGCTAAGTCCCCTTAAGGGAAAAAGCCAAAGCTACCGCAACTTGTTTTCAAAAATTAAATAAACTCTTCGATATATTAAACAGTAAACCTGCTTTTACTCGGAGTTTTATTAATATAGAATTTTTACAGGAAATGGAAAAGTATGTTCTTAAAATGAAGCCTGTAAAAGGAACTTCATTTTGTTTTAATCTATGACAATTAAATCTATTATTACTATTACACATTCAATTTTTTTAAAACATGATGATGTGTTTTATATATATGGACAAAAGTTTAATCAGGATTGCTTGGAAAATTTGTTTTCACAGATAAGAGGATGAAATGGCAACAAGAGTAATCCCAATTTATTTGAATTTAACCAGCTACTTGGTAAAGTAATAAGTTTAAAAATTTTTTATACTTCCTCATTTGCCAATTGTGAAAACGATAGTGACGAATATTTTGATTTTGATTGGTCGGCTGTGCTAAATATTCCAAGTTCTGATAAAAATGTACCACCAGAAATACATGACTATGGAGAAGGTACTAGCTCTTCTCAGGAAAATATTTTTGATGGTGGTAACGATCATGATGAAACTATACATTTGAGAGATGAAGATGAGATTTTCAATTTACCAGAAAATGTACAAATTGGAGCAGATGAAGCCGCATTTAAATATTTTGTGGGGTATTGCTGTTTCAAGACAAATAATAGAATGAAAACACCGTGCGAAAATTGTTTGAAAGATTTAACGGAAGGAGGAAATAATGATGATATGTCAAATATTTTAATAAAAACTAAAAGCTTTTCTAGAATTAATAATGGTCTTACCACTCCCTCGAATCATTTTTTCAATATTTGTAAAGTGCATATAAAAATTTTTGAAGACACTTTTAAAAATCGTCCTCACATTGCAAATATTAAGAAATTATGTACCTGAACTTAGCGAAACACTTTTCATGAATCAAAAAGCTAACCCTCGCATAATTTGTTGCTAATTAGTTGTAGAAAAAAAAATTTTGTTGCTCTTTATTTAAAAAAAAAAACAGGGTGTTCTGCTAAGTTCAGCTGAACTTAGCAAAACACCTTCATATAAAATGAATTTAGAACATCGGTACTATGTGTAAATTATTAAGTGAATTTGTTGCTAATTAGTTGTAGAAAAAAAAATTGTTGCTTTTTATTTAAAAGAAAAACAGGGTGTTCTGCTAAGTTCAGCTGAACTTAGCAGAACACTTTCATAAAAAATGAATTTAGAACATCGGGACTGCGTGTAAATTATTCAGTGAATTTGTTGCTAATTAGTTGTAGAAAAAAATTGTTGCTTTCTATTTAAAACAAAAAATTTTTAAACAAACTTAGCAGAACAACTTCATAAAAAATGAATTTAAAACATCGGGACTGCGTGTAAATTATTCAGTGAATTTGTTGCTAATTAGTTTCGTTTGAAAATTCCGCCGAGAATTTTTTAAACAAAAATAATGAACCACCACGCGGAAATTATAATTGCTGGGATTTTTTTATCAAGTAATACTTTTCATGGTTCACCCTCAAATCAGAAAATTAATTTGATTCTGTTCGAACTTACTGTTTATAAAATTGTTAATAAATGTAAAAAACTAGTTTCCAATGTACAATACAATTATCTGTAATATTCAATTAAATATTACCTATGGGCGTAAAAAATGTTGAGAAACTGTGCAAAATTCGAATGGTAAAAATTCGTTAAGAATTTCTATGGAAACCGATGAGCTGAAATAGACGAATACTGTGTACGTTGAATTCTCCAAAAAATTTAAAAATTCCTGTAAGCATTTCTATGGAAATCGATGAGCTGAATAGGCGAACGCGCGTGGTGCAAAAAAGAATGTTGCGTCACGGGGGTGTGAGGGTGCTGGTTCCACGCTATGCGCGTTGAATTCTGAGAAATTTTCAAAATCCGTTGAGCATTTCTATAGAAACGGATGGGTTGAAGATGTCGGTTGTGTGCATTAAACGAAAAAATTGCCATTTAATCGTTTTACTTAGAAACTTCCCGAAACGAATAAATAAATTATACAAAATATTTGAGTATGAAAATATAAGACTGCAGGAGGCTTGCATTATCAATAAAATTAATTTGCGTAAGCAAAAAATACATTTTTCTGCAGCATTTAATTAGCCTTTAATTATTTTAATGATATAAGGGGACCTATTATTATTTTTGAACGATTTTAACTATGTTCTGTTAACTTTTTCAAAAGTTAGCAGAACATGTTTTTTTCTAAAAAAAAATATAAGAGCAATTAAATTGAGAGTTGGGCACTTATTTAGCCTATAATGGGCATTTTAATATGTTGTATTAACATTTAGGTTCTGCCCATGTTGCCCTGCTAGCTTTATATATCTAAAAAAAAACGGTGTTCTGCTGAATTTTTTTTTTTTTTTTATATAAAAAGTAACAATTTTTTTTTCTACAACTAATTAGCAACAAATTCACTGAATAATTTGCACATAGTCCCGATGCTCTAAATTCATTTTTTATGAAGGTGCTCTGCCAAGTTCAGCTGAACTTAGCAGAACACCCTGTTTTTCTTTTAACCCTAGAAAGATAATCATATTTTGATGTACGTAAAAGATAATCATGCGTAAAATTGACGCATGAGTTTTAAGTAGCTGTAATATGATGTTTTATTTATTGATTTGAATAAACCTTACCGGTATTATTTCTTTACACACTAATAAAGTGATAAATATCACAATTAATATATTTATATTTATTTATTATATGAAAAAAATACAAAAACTTAAAACTTCTTCAAAAATCAACAAAGCTTTGGAATATTTTTTCTTTTATCACAAATAATTTTTTTTATTGATAGTCAGCCATTTTAATTAATATACTCAATAATAACGATTTATTACATATAATAGAAACATACAGTTATATTCAAATCAGTCAGATACAACTTTGGGACATATCTATATTATGTTCTCGGCAAATTATTTTTTTGCAATTATTGCATGATGCATTTGCCTCTCGTCGTATTTTAGAGGGGCAATATGTACAGTAAGTACGCTTCTTCGGTATTGACTCTTCAGTCTTATCTTCTGATGAAGTAGGGACATCTTTTGGCAACATATTGGAGGTATTATCCCGCAAATATCTCTTCAAAGTAGGAGTTTCTAATCGCTTATTCATAAATGATGCTGACAGAGCCATACTAAGAATTTTCATGTATTTTGCGACCCAACGCTCTATCACCTTTGCTAGTAACATTGTGGCTGCATATCACATAAGCATTTATGCAGGCAATGTTTATGATCCCATAGAATAAAGCAATAGGCCATATGTTTGTCTTCCTACTACAGGACAGACATCAGAGAACACATTTGGCCTAGTATCTAGTGTGTCCACTCCGCCTTTATTTTGATTATGGTAGGTATATAATCATTTCAGGCTTTCCGGTAACTTCGTTGATGGTATGCGTCTTCATCACAAGATGATAGTAAGTAAACCATTTTAGCCGGCTTCGACTTACATATAAGATATTAGTGTAAAGGGTTCGTCAAAACAAAACATCGAAATTCCAACAGACCTAGAGCCACTGTTTTTCATTCCCTCAGGAATAAATAATATATAAAATAAGGTAATAAGTATCGTCAGATAAAAAACAACATTAATATCTATTTAGGGTTAAATCTTAAAAATCACTTAAAAGATAATCATGCGTCATTTTGACTCACGCGGTCGTTATATTTCAAAATTAATAACACTTACTTCAGTGACACATGCGCCGTACGAAATGTCTAAGCAACGTGTGAAATGTCCTAAAAGAACAGCAACAGATTCGCACTATTTACAACGAGAGAGCAATATTTCAAACGCGCATGCGTCAATTTTACGCAGACTATCTTTCTAGGGTTAAATAAAAAGCGACAATTTTTTTTTTCTACAACTAATTAGCAACAAATTCACTTAATAATTTACACATAGTACCTATGTTCTAAATTGATTTTATATGAAGGTGTTTTGCTAAGTTCAGCTGAATTTAGCAGAACACCCTGTTTTTTTTTTTAAATAAAGAGCAACAAATTTTTTTTTTGACGTGACAACGTCTTATAATTCGATTGAGCCGGCTGTACGCACGAAAAAACATGACTCATGCGTCGTTACCTCGCTCTCTGTAACGTTACCTCGCTCTCTGTAGCGTTACCTCGCTCTGAGGCTTGAAGTGCAAGCGAGAGCGCGGCACAATCGGCCTCCGCGTTCGGCAGCGTTCTACATCTGTCTCTCTCCTACTTGAGTGAGCGATGCGTCCGCGTGGACAGCTGCTATACAATAATACATTTACATATTTTCGTCAAGTATGAAGTGCAGTGAAAAGTGAATGTGGTTATAGCAACGATAATTGCGGCGATAAAGGTAATGATTCTTTCGATATTAAATATATGTTCAGTGATATATTGTCGAATATTCGTGCTTTCATCATTAAAATAAATAGCATCGGTCCGCTAGTGCAGCGATTGTAGGTTATGCTAAACATCTTTAGCCGAGGGTAAAACTGATTGTTGGCGTGGCGACGCTTTATCCGTGGCGACTGGCGACTGGACTGCTGGGGGCCTATTCCTGAAACCATTCGAATCGAATCCGATTCCAATGAAAAGAGCTAGCAAAAGCCCTTTTTGGATAAATATTCCTTAATAAAGCCGCATATTTCAAATCAACTGTCAGAATTTACAAATTCAAGATGGCGGACTGTCAAATTTTAAAGTTAATGCGATTTGCACCAAACTTGGAACTTGGGAATTTGCGGGGTCGCTTATTTCAAATCAACTGTCAGAATTTACGAATTCAAGATGGCGGACTGTCAAATTTTAAAGTTAATGCGATTTGCACCAAACTTGGAATTTGGGGGTTTTCGGGGTCGCTTATTTCAAATCAACTGTCAGAATTTACGAATTCAAGATGGCGGACTGTCAAATTTTAAAGTTAATGCGATTTGCACCAAACTTGGAACTTGGGGGTTTTCGGGGTCGCTTATTTCAAATCAACTGTCAGAATTTACGAATTCAAGATGGCGGACTGTCAAATTTTAAAGTTAATGCGATTTACACCAAACTTGGAATTTGGGGGTTTTCGGGGTCGCTTATTTCAAATCAACTGTCAGAATTTACGAATTCAAGATGGCGGACTGTCAAATCTTAAAGTTAATGCGATTTGCACCAAACTTGGAATTTGGGGGTTTTCGGGGTCGCTTATTTCAAATCAACTGTCAGAATTTACGAATTGAAGATGGCAGACTGTCAAATTTTAAAGTTAATGCGATTTGCACCAAACTTGGAATTTGGGGGTTTTCGGGGTCGCTTATTTCAAATCAACTGTCAGAATTTACGAATTCAAGATGGCGGACTGTCAAAGTTTAAAGTTAATGCGATTTGCACCAAACTTGGAACTTGGGGGTTTTCGGGGTCGCTTATTTCAAATCAACTGTCAGAATTTACGAATTCACGTTGTCACGTTCAACTATCGTCAGTAAACCGACTTTACAGACAACCAACTTTTTTTTTCTACAACTAATTAGCAACTAATTAGCAACAAATTATGCGATTATTTTTGATTCATGAAAAGTGTTTCGCTAAGTTCAGGTACATTAAGAAATTCATCATTGAAAATTGTGTAATTTCAACGGAGAATTGGTTTGCATCCAACGAATGCTATCCTCATCGAATGAGTATTTTAGATTTCATGCTAAAAGTGTTATTAAGAAAGCATTGTTCGTGGGCTGTCGACCAATACCGTGCTAAAAAAAAAGAAACAAAGCTTTCTAATACCAAAAATAAAAAATTCAAAAAGTATTACGTGTAATGGAAATCAAAATATTCATTATATATTGTCACAGATAAATAGTTATTTATCTGTGATATTGCTTATGCGCTTATTTGTGACAATAAATTGCTGAAAAGGTAGCTCCTCGGAGATTCAGATTGAGCCAATATTTTGTGGACAATGTAAAATAAGAATATATTCTAAATATTTTGTGGACAATGTAAAATAAGAATATATTCTAAAAGATTTGTAGCGCACATTAATCGTTTTCGGAATATAAAATCTTTATTAATATTATCAAGGGGTCCAACTGGTTTCAAAACACCACAAAAACAAAGTGAAAAGTTTGAAGAAAAATTAAAAAGTCTGTTAGTCTGTTGTCTGAGGGATTGAACCCGAGCACCTTGCGTGATAAGCAAGCACACTACACCCGACACTACTCTTCTTCTTTTCACGAGGTATTAAAAAAGTTGTATATAAATTATGAGTTCTCTCATAGATTCTTTAAATGCTCTAACGTTGCATTTCTGTCTATTTCCATTTCTTTCGCTCCTTCAGGTCAAGAGACATAAGTTTCAATAATACCCAGCAACCTACTTGGCTGCGATTTGCTGCGCAACATACTTGGTTATGAATCTACATAGCTACAAACTTGGCTATGAGGACGATTTACTTGGCTATTGGAAATTTTGCTACTGTGCCTCTTTTTTAACATGGCATGCGACATCTGTATAGTTATTTATCTGTGATATAAGACAACCACACTTCGAAAAAAATTTTAACTTGCAATTAAATTCATTCAACTGCCTTTTAATTTGCAACGCGAATTACGGATCTAAGTATTATTCACAAATAATGGCTCGTATGTGTATTCCACCCAAATCGGAAATAAACTGAACAGTAATTGAAAAAAAAAAAACATTATTCAGAAATTTACTGGAATGAAATTCCTTTCATTCTTATTGAAGACGTTAATTTATTTGACAAGCGTAACGGTTTTTATGTATAAGAATTTTTAATTTTGTATCCTATTAAGTAAAATGAGAATTAGGTTCCTAATTCAGCTGAAATGGTATCCAAAAGCCGTAGTTCCAAGAAATATTAGGAAACCACAAACATACATACCTACATACATATATATATATGTTATTATGTATGTAGACAAAATGAGAGACATGGTCACTCATCAAATGAGTCAAACCGCACATTTTTGGTTTCAATTAATCTGTCTTGGGAAAAAACGTAAAACAAATATCTTTATATTTTTTGTGAGTGGATTAGTTTCGATCCAAAATAAAGTAAGGCGAATAAAGCATATACAGTGCGAAACCGCTTAAAGTAAGTACCGTGCAAATCGAGGGTATTTCTAATCCATGCTTTCTCACCACTGAAATGGATTGCTCACGATCAGGCAAACGAATTATCATCGTCGTCTTAAGTTTTATTTATTTTTTTTAGTAAGCGCTTGCATTACAGCCAACATATGTAATTTAGCTAAAACGGTATTATAAAACAATTATAAACATTATTAATTATTGACGGTCAATAATCACTCTCAGCCTTTCTGTATTTATTTTAAAATTGAGAAAACAATTATCACGAACATTTTGAATCCATTTTATTTAAAAACAGGCTGCATTAAAGAAAATGTTTTGTATTTTGGTACGCAATTGAAAAGTTCGGCCTAATTTCTAATTAAATGTGGATTGTATTTGAATCCTCTTCAGATTGAAATTAGAATGTAATTAATGCCAATGTTTAAATATATCATTTAAAAAAACTATAAATACTTAATTTCTTTTATTCGATGTTTAGGCATGATGAACATTAATATATGTATGTTATATCAGAATTCTAAGTTTTTACCTGTAATAGTGTACATTAACTGCAATGAGAGCTGCAGATTTTAAAAATGGCTGCATTGAAATTCTTCAGGCATGGCTAAGGAGTCTTGCCTAAATGCTGGATTTCTAGAACAAAAAATATTGAAATCAGTTTATACCAAAGAAAAATCAAAACTTTTTCTTTATCATGAGAATCTATGTTTTACATTTTAAACTATGCAGCTTTTCGAAGCTAAATAATTTCGGATTTTTTTATGTTGTTTTATGTTATATTATGTACATGTCAGTTTTTGATTTATTGTAAACATTATTTTCAGGAAGTGAATATACATCCAAATTACATGTATAACAGGCTATATCATGACATTGCTCTAGTTAAATTAAAGGAAAAAGTCAACTTTACGAAAAACATTCGACCAGCGTGCTTAAACACAAACCAGACTCGTTTGCCTCCAGGAACAAACGTCGTATTTGTCAAATGGGAGCAAAAAGTCCTTGCTTGTATGTTCAGCAAACCGTTTATAAAAGATATGAATACAATTTTTTTCTTACAGATGCAAGATTAGACCTCACGAAGAAATTTTTAAAATCTGCCGAGTTTTCCAACTGCAATCAGTCCCACGTTAACATTCGAAAGCTGCCCAATGGTCTGACGGAAGATCATATGTGTGTTTTTGATCCGGAACTAGTTGAAGGATGTGAGCAAGATTCCGAGGGATTCGTTCAAATATATGATAGTATTGGGAAATTTATTCTTTACGGCGCGACTACCTTTGTAGGAGGTTGCGCTTTCTCATTACCTGGCGTGTACACACGGATCTCGAATAATATTGACTGGATTGAATCAATAGTTTGGCCGTACACATCGACAAAAATTTGATTGGAATTTCATGAAGAATTGCTTAAAGTTGCAATTTGAACTTCAGTCAGCCTGAAAATAAAAATTATAGCATATACTCTATTATCTATTTTATATGTACTTCTTCAAACTCAACGCTTGACATCTTTGAAAAGGTATCTGAACCAAAGCGAGCTTTCCCAAAATTGCGTATAGTACTCGCATTTGTGTAGATAATTAAGAAAGGAGTTTCTTATACAATATAATGTTTTCTGTTCATCAACGGTCCGAAATTGGGCCTGAATGTTCATTAAGTAAGCGTACTTTTAGCTTGCAAAGTAAATATAAGTTTTTATTCTTACTCGGACTTCGATCCTGACCGTAAATTACCTGAATTCTAACAACACACTAGGGAAGAGTGGCATGAAGGAGCCGAGTTTTGAAAGAGCCGTTCTCTATTGCACAAAAACCACCGACTGAATTTTTTTCATGTATTTTTTTTTAGTTAGTACTACTGATCACTGATACTCCCGAAAAATTTCATCATTATTTGCCAACAACTGACGTTGATACAACGTTTTAAAGATTTTAGACCCCAAAAGTAAATTTTTGATGTTGTTTTATTTACTTTTTGACACTCAAATGCCAACAACTCATGAATAACTTATTATGCTATAAAATTTTATAGATTTTAAGCTTTTCTACGATACATATTTTATTAGTTGAGCACTTTTAATTTATACAACTTTTTAAAATAATTATTTTTAACATAAAAAGTTATGAAGGAGCCATTTTGTTAAAATATAGGGGAAAGGGGGGCAATATGAACCCTGTGGGAAAAAATGGGGCTTCTAACACTTTTGACATCCCACAATGATCGAAAGCAAAATCAACTCCCAAAACTTTTTAATTATTAGTAACAAATAAAAAAAACGAGTTTATTTAATGCTCTTTTCAACTTATCAACAATTTTTGCAAGTTACAAGCAATTTTTCAGGTTGTAAGCATTTTTTTAAGAAGCCTATATTGTCTTCCCTCTCCTCTACAAAAATATCTCGTTACAATCACTATTAATATGGTTTGTGTTATTAAATTTCATCTTTTCCATTTTTTAATTCGCAGGGGCTCTTTCATAACCTATAATTTATGAAAAAGCTGAAAATAAACTTTTTTCAAAACGAAAAATATATATTAATCTTGTAAATTTTCTTCATTCCGCCTACGAAACTTTGTTCTATACTGTCGAAATGATAACTTGATTGTAAAAAAAATTTTTTTTTAATTCCTTATTGATTTTTTTGGGCCTTGTGTAAAACTGGCTCTTTCATACCACTCTTCCCCTACTTAAATTGGCACATCTAGAATATCTTTAGTTAAATCTTGTCATGAAATTTATTTAACAAAGAAGAATGAAGCTGGAAGGAAAAAGTGGTTTTAAATTATTGCGTATTGTTCTATTTACCTTACCATGAATACGTGTCATTACAAAGAATCTCAACGGAAACTGAAGGAAGATATACTATTAAAATTATTATTATATATACCTAGTATTCGAATTGTAAAAACACTCTCTAAGATGCCTTTTTAGATAATAGTTGGGGAAGTCGATCTTTTATTTATGATATTCATTTAAGAGGATGAGGAAGGCTAGAAGTGTCTAAAGAATACGAATTCGTAAAATTAGATGGTATTAGTAGAAATATTATTATGTAAATCACCTTTTAACAATTCGTTAATAAGCTTCATACTGGTTTAGGTAGGGTAGGGCGAGGCTAATTGAGCAATTTTTCCCTTGATCGATCATAATTCCTCAACGATAAGTCCAAATTGCTTGATATGCATACCGATGGGTAGGTAATCTATTCCTTTCTAAAAGTTCCCATATTTATTTTTCTAATAAGTCAGATTTAAGAGCCACAATCGTTTAAGTGAAGAAAGTCAGACATGCTCAACATACCCCATAGGTGAGGTAAGTTAAGCAAGGGTATGGGGCAAATTGAGAAGTAAAAATTCTCGACAAACTAATAGCTTAAATGTTTCTAGACATGAAATAAAATTACTATTTGATATTCAAGTTTTTATTTATATACTTTTAAAAAGACTAAAATAAAATCAACAAAGACTCAACCTGTCTTCAGCTTATTTTTTTAAATAAACTCAATATTTCTACTAATAATATCTGACATCAACATTTATATGTTTATCAATAAAGCATAAAAAAAAACACACTAATGAGATGTTATGAAGTTAATCATAGTTGTCACTGTTGCAATTAATGCATTAATTATTATTAATTAATAGTTGCTCAACTAACCGCAACCCGAATATTTGAAACAAAATTGAGGTTATGAAAAACTTGTTTGAATTGGAACCAAATCCTTTTTAAATATCCAAAATATACTAAATTTATGAAAGTTTATCATTTATCTGATTTAAAATGAACAATATTTGACTCGTGCAGAAGAAATATTCGCATACACAATTTTTTTACTTCTTAATCGCAAAACAAACAAAGCTTGCGTGTACATACATATGTCACTCGATCGACAGGTCGTCACTGGCGACGGCGCAATGAGTTCCCCTCCCGGGATCGCTTCTTTCCGCCATTTGATGTATTAATGTACGGTGCATAGTTTTTAAGATATTTCAATTGCCCAACTTAAACCTACTATGCTTAACTAGCCCCGCTTTACTCTACTCCTTACAAAATAATAATACAATTTCAACAAATTAAACTTAAATATTTCAATGGGAAAAAACACAATGCTAAGTAAGCAGACAACTTGTGTTATATTGGTGACCTATGTACATATATCTACAAGCTTCCTTCAACTATCAGGCATACAAAAAAAAAATGCAGGAAGAGTTTATTACTCTTCAAATGAGTGTTCGCTAAGATCTCACCCTCTCAAACCCAAATGAATTAAAATTTAATTCAACTAAACGCAGTAGAATCATGTGCCTTGAAAATATTTATATTGTTTGCTCTTTTTCTGTTGTATTTGAATTAAAGAATAAGAGGATTAACGGAATTAAACTATAATTATATATTTGCTATTTTGAAAAGCAATGGCCTCTAGGTGTCACCATATTGGTGAAGTGATCAGTTATTTAAATTCTAGTGTTTGAATCAGTAACATATGTAAATTCCATAGAACCCTTGGTTTAATTGAACTAAATTTTAAGTCATGCCCTATCTCTTATAAAAAAAAAGTATTGATTAGCTAAAATCAGGATCTTGGCGTTGGATTAAAGAATAGTGTATAGTGTTTATAATACTAGGGATAATTTAAGTAACCATACCCTTAGCTACATTTGAGTGAAAATTGTCCATAATTGCGCAAATGCCTGCAATGGAATATGATCAAGATATATGTACATATATATATAGACGATATTCAGGAATTTATCACATTGATTTGTAATTGCTTAGTTGCGTTTAATTTTAAAAAATGTTTATATCTTAGCGCGTTATTTAACTTCACATCCGATGTTTCCCATGCACGGTTAGGCAGTATGTCACGATTTGGTCCAATATGGTTGATCCGAAACAAAAATAAAATATACGCTTTTTAATTTTAATAATGTAGTTTCTAGCGACTCACAGACGATTTGTTTTTTGCTTTTAAATTTTGAAAAAAAAACATTTCACTTTTGTTCGCAATTTTTGGCTCTAAAATACACATTATTATTGTCGATATTAATTTAACCAAATAGGCATTATCAAAATTGTCCATCCACCGAAAAGTCAAATTCTTCTAAACATTTGTAACAAATGTCAAGTCGATTCATTAATTACTCCCTAAGAAATCGTATAGAATTTGCGACCAATATCACAACTAACAATTATTTCCCGATTTAAAGCATCTGTTCGATGTTAGTTTGTTTAGTTGATGATTTGTCATAAGCCACTACATATACTTCTTTTTAAGCTTTGTTATTCTATGATATACGAGTAATCTTCTAAAATACTTCATATGTGCGACGCACGGTGGTATAGCGAACTGGTAAATGATATGATAATTAATTAAACCTGTAGATGACTGAGATTTATTAAAATTGCAGTTTGAAATCACGACTAAATTCGTTTAAACGTGATAAATTGTTACGATAAAACATTAGACATGAATACTAAACGTTACATGATGCAAGTGCAGCTGATCCGGTTTAGTCCAGTAGAAATAGGCGTAAAAATGAGAAAAAAAAATTCATTTCAGCACTCTGTCTGACAGCGGAATATTATAGAAGATGCTCTTGTAAAAGACGAAAAAATAAATAGAACCAACAGCAGCTGTCCGGGGTGGAGTGGCCAATGGGGTGGATTTTTAGAGGTTTGAAAACAGTTTTTCGCTATTTCTCTAAACTGTGCATCTTGTCGAAAAAAGTGAAATATAAAAGTTGTAGGAAATAAAAAGATCTACAACTTTTGTATGAACTATTTTTACCCTAACCTCAAAATTTTTCGAAAAAATGGCGGAAAACCGGTTTTCATTTTTTTTCTTTGACAAAAAAATTTCTGTGAAAATTAAAAGTACAAGGCAAAAAGTACATTTTAGTGTTGCAAAAAGGTAGTAATTGTTTTCAGACGGAAATATTTAGATGTTGTGGTTAAATTTAATTTAAAAAATAAAGCTAAATTTTGAAATGCGATTCCTCTTAAAACTACTTTTCCGGAGTTCTGTTTTGACTCACTTACTCGTTATTATGTCTACTTTCGATGAATGGTAAAAAAAGGTATACTGCAATGGAAAGAATGACCAGAGAATTGAAAAACTTGAAAAAATGACTTGTGTGTGGTAATTTGCATATTTATCGTTAAATAATTTTTATTAATTAATTAAACCATTAAAATTTTGTTATATTCACGTTAACGACGATTATTCAGAAACAATTTAACGAATACATACCTATAATTATATGCCATTGTTATGCAAACTTTATTTAATTAACAAAAAAGCATAGTGTGCATTTTTATGCCTTCTACGATCGTTGTACATAGAATTGTTATATCAAGGAAAACATAAAAAATTACTGAACAATATGTATTCATACAATACATAGGTAATGGAGTTGATCTACATGCAATAATACGTTTTTTTTAGAGTTGTTTTCAATCATAAGACAGTATTTGCATGTTGCACGGAACATTCTCCTGCTGTCACGGTGCAGTCGCAACCATCTACGGTCCTACGACTCAAGGCCTACTGCGACGGCACCGGTTACTGCTGCAATGGCAGGAGAATATTTTGAATCATTTGAGGATACAACCCAACATAACAATTGAATTTACATTTGAGCAGAATATATTTTTATTTTCGTAAACAATGAAAAAAATGAACAATGTTTCTTTTTACTCGCGAATATGTTGGCAAGTACATTAATTTTATGTGAAAGCAATAATTTAATTTTTTTTTATTTTTCGTATATTTTTATATATCTTTTTATTTGCGTAAACACGAAAAATATTTTGTTTTCTTGTAGACATATCGAAAATACTTACATTATTTTTATGAATATCTTTAGTCGAACGTTTTTTATATTTTTTTTTGCTTATAACACCTACCTTAGACACACTGCTAATCTTTGTTTTGATGAAAGGGATTTTCTCCAAAAGGTGTCTCGTTTTTCTAAATAAGGATGAAGTTTGTCGTAAAGATGATTATAGGAGTTTTGAGACATCCTAAAGTATTGAAAAAATTTGGTCTCGTCATCTAGCAGTTCTTTCATGAGGGTTACATATTCCCCTTCAATGTCGCGTTTCCTCCAAGCCTTGTGTACCCAGATATTCCTTTTCGTAACAGAAGTTTCTTCCTCGTCTAATATTAAGGCTATTACCGCCAATTCCTCAGTGTTCAATTGTGCCATTTTAAATCAAATTAATTATTAAAATTCAAATACTGCACCGTACTTAATGCTTTCTGAGATGAGACTGCCTGTTTACTACCGGAAATGTGTGAACAGAAACTCCGGAGACTGAACGGACGGATCGGTGGCTTCGAGCTTCTGAAGAGGGAACAATTTTACAAAATTGAACTTCGCTATAATTCACACTTGAAGTTTTAATCAAGTGAATAAAAGGATCGGCGTTCAATCCGCACGATCGTGGCGTATGTGGTAGAAGCACTGGCCAACGGCCACACTGACGAGATCTGGCCAGTGCTTCGGATTGAAACTGCCTCGGAAGACGAGCTATTTATTCTCAACAGAATTATAGGGAAGGAAAAACGTGCAATTTTGTCCACCAGCCGCTCGGCAGGTTAAATTGTAACAATATGTACTATATTTAGCCATTTCTGAGTGACGATCGATTTTTGTGATGGTACCGAATTTCGTCGTAATGTCCAAAGTCTACTCTGAAATATTTAGTTGCCTAGGGTTTTAAAGCAACTTCCAAGACCATTTCGGAGTAGTTGGAAGCACTCATTTTGACACAAGAGTCTAAAAACAAGATTAGTAACACTTCATTCCAGCCATCCATCTTCAGATACTTGGCGATCATTCATTCATTCATATTTATTTTTATGTTAAGTCCAAAAACATTCATATATAAAATATTAAATTAAATTTTAGCCCTAGTATATTTAAAGTTCATTAACCTATAATCACTCTATATAATGTGGGCTAGCGGATATTAATTAATACTAACCTAGTTCTACTTATCCTAAATTTTACAGCTAACAGCCTTCGAAAAACTGGTGTTAATTCTATCATAAATTAAATCAATGTAGGCCATCCTATGTAGGTCTGAAGTGGATAAATGCCAAGGGAGGTAAAAAATAATTTTTAAAATTTTGTTTTGGACGGTCTGTAATTTGTTCAGATGAGTACGAGCGCACTGAAACCAAAGTGTAGCACCGTAAGGCATTATAGCCTGAAATATAACTTTAAACATAATTAGTTTATTTTCGATACTTAGGGAGGAATATCTTTTAATAAATGGATACAAAGTTTTAATTATTAAACCAATCTTATTAACAGTCAAAGATACTTGGAGGCATACACTCATTACACCTCGCACTTATAATAGTTATTGGGGTAGTTCAGGACTGTCATAATAAAATCAAATAATTAGTATTCCATTCAAGCTAGACTAATAATGTTACATAAGCTAGAACAACCTACGGCAAAAAAAAATAATTCCTCCTCCTTCTTGATCAGAGTTTAATTAAATTGTATATTCTCTACATAAGATAGCTCTAAATTCTCTATGAACCATCACGACAAACTAGTTTCCTATAAAAGGCAAATGGAGCGACGTCGTTGCTGGAGGTAAGAAATTCTTCAGTTTTCTCCTCCTTCGAAACATACATTAAAATACCTGGTCTTCTAGAGCTTACAGAAAACCCACCTTCTTAAGAGGGCCTCTTCCATTTAAAGCACTTCCTTAAAGAAAGTCGCAGCACATTTGTGTCCGCCTCAACTGACATGATCTTTTTCAATTTAGAATTTAATTTCAAAATGGGGTCGAAAGGCGGAAAATAGATGCATAAAATTTTTTACATTTAATTTAATGGTCTTGTTGGCCATAAATGTTCTAAGATGACGCCATCCATCAATACCACCGTCGCTTTCATCTGCCACAGATTCAACTAACTATTTTTTTTTTTTTGGCGGAAATTGGGGTTAGTGGGTATAGTGGGTTTAGTGGGTACGATATAATGTTGACGTAAGGAGGAACTTGATTTTTCTTCATTTTTTTCATTTTTAGAGCAATAAAAAGTCGAAAATGTTACGACTTTTGCACATCCATCTAGCCGCTTTTAGTACGCCTCTTTACCCAACTCGCACTTCATATGCTAATAAGAGAGCGTTCAGAGTATATGGACCAAATACGAAAAAAGAAACTGGTGGAAAAAAAGCGCTGGGTCTACTTTTTGTGGGCTTCTTTATTGCCTTTTCAGTGCCTACAAAGTTTCAACTTGTACAGACATTTTACACCCTCTATCACCTCCTGGCGGAGAAAGAGGAAAACTTGCTTCTGGGGCTGGTTCTGCAACCGCAAAACGCCTGGACTGCAATTGGGTCAGGACCATTCTTCAAAAGGATCAAAATTAAAGTGATGAAAGTGGCTTGGAGCAACAAGCAGGCAAATAGGAGGACCCAGGGGTGGGCCGGTGGACGCGGTTCAAGTGTGAAAAAGTTTAAACAAACTTTTCAATGAGAAGCAAAATTAGCAACAGAAAATTTCCTTTACCGCCTCCATCCTCATCTTAACGTGCGGTTACGGCGGCGGGGGGTAGTATTGGTGTTGAGGATGCTGACGACGCAAAAAAATTCAGGATAGTGGAACAAAAGTTGCTCCTCGAGACTCAAGACCACTCGTAAAGACGAGTGCCGAGGACGAGGTGGCTAAGATTTGTTCAAATTGCCTGCCAACAACGTTCGTAAAACGTCTGAGTAAATTGTTTCTTTCAGGGTGTAAAATGAATTTAACTTGAGGAGGCATACACTGCCGTCGCCTTCACTCTTCGGTGATTGGGGCCTTTTACAACAAAAATGCCTCATTCATTAGGAACCGGGCTGGCAAGTTTTTGGAACATTCAACCAAAAGGGCCAATTATTCATTGTTGGCTTATACTTTTAGTTTTAGACCTCAAATTAACAAAAGTCAAAATATAGTAAGCTCTTTTGTTCTAAAACAAACATAACCTAAAAACCAATTAAATAGCATTGCAAAAACCTCAGTCACTTTTTTTTCAAACATAATTTTTTTGCTGTAAACGCTTCCTTAAAGGTAGATGCGTATTCTAGGTAAAAATTACTTTCGTCAGTACATCCTTTCCTCTTCAAAAAATACCGAGTGGTTTTTGCATAATTTTTATGGCCCGACAGTTGTCCCGGTCAAAATAAAAACAACAGGTTGTTGAGATTCATGACTGACTTCAAACGAATTGAAAACATTTATCAGTATTTTCCCATACGTGTTCAATCATTTTTACCAAATGACCGTGATTTTGGTTTCGAATTCCAGTTCAAGATTTAAAAAAGAGTTCGAAAAGAAAATAAAAAAAAACCTTTGCTTCTTTGACATATATACCTATGAGTTTTCAATATGATTCAAATTAAAAAGGTACTATCATAGCCGAGGAATTGATGGATTCATTAAAAATTTATTCATATTAATGAAAAACACTTAACTCCTGTATCACTTCCATCAGCCAAAGCTTATGATTTGAGAGTGGCAATTAAAATAAAAAATTAGATGAATTAAAGGGAGTTCAGAATAGCATCTGGAAGACCATATATCATTTTATCGAAACAAACTTAAATACCTGGACAACTGCAAATATTGAAGACATTCCAGATAAGAATGATGGAGAATTTGATTACGTGCCATAATGGTAGTAAAATATGAAAATGTAGCCATGTAACATGTTAATAACATAATACTCAAGTGCAATTCCTAAAAATATTGATTAAAAATATGATGAATATGACTGTTTTGTTCAAATTATATAGGTACCACTGAGGTAGATGAGTTATATCGGTTCGATTACAACAACCTCTTCCTTCTTATTTTGTTCTTCTTTCTTGTCTTGCTTTCATATTTTTCTATTTTTAGAACGAAGTTCTTTATGGCGCACTATGCGTTGAGAAACTAGGCAGGTGAACATAGAGAAAACGACAGAGTAACGTTAAATTCCCCTCAATCTTGCTTTGCTCTACGCAAGCCCAGTCGTTCCCCTTAGGGTCTTGGCCATCTGGGGTCTAGTCGGTTTATTCGAGAGCTACTATTAGTACTGTGAAGAGAGAGAGAGAGAAAAAGAGAAAGTTCGAAGTTCCCTGGCAGGCGCCAGCAGCGCATGTTTACTTTATTATACTTTCTTTGATGAAACTTATGATAGTTGTGTTTGCGTGACGCATGTGTATGCTTCATATAGTGACGATTAAAAGTCGTGTTACGTGTATTCAAATTCACGTGGATTATTATATGATTCAACAAAGTCACGCGTGCGCGCGTGTTTACATGTGTATAACTTTTTCGTGATAGTGTTGCGTGTGCATATTTTGTACGAATAGAAGAATTTACGAATTCAGATGACGGACTGTCAAATTTTAAAGTTCATGTAATTTGAACCAAACTCATTACTTGTGGCTTTTCATGGTCGCTTATTTCAAAACAACTGTCAGAATTTACGAATTCAGGATGGCGGACTGGAAAATTTTGAAGTTAATGCGATTTGCACCAAATTTGGTACTGGGGGGTTTTCGAGGTCGGTTATTTCAAAACAAATGTTAGAATTTTCGAATTCGAGATGGCGGACTGTCAAATTTTACAGTTAGTGCGATTTGCACCAAACTTGGAAATTGCGGATTTTCGGAGTCGCTAATTTTAAAACAACTCTCAGAATTTACGAATTCAGGATGGCGGACTGTCAAATTTTAAAGTTAATGCGATTTGCACCAAACTTGGAACTTGGGAGTTTGCAGGGTGGCTTATTTCAAATCAACTGTCGGAATTTACGAATTCAAGATGGCGGACTGTCAAATTTTAAAGTTAATGCGATTTGCACCAAACTTGAAAATTGCGGATTTTCGGGGTCGCTAATTTTAAAACAACTGTCAGAATTTACGAATTCAGGATGGCGGACTGTCAAATTTTAAAGTTCATTCGATTTGCACCAAACTCGGAACTCGGGGGTTTTCGAGGCCGGTTATTTCAAATCAACTGTCAGAATTTACGAATTCAAGATGGCGGACTGCCAAATTTTAAAGTTAACGCGATTTGCACCAAACTTGAAAATTGGGGTTTTCAGGGTCGCTAATTTCATAACAACTGTCAAAATTTAAGAATTCAAGATGGCAGACTGTCAAATTTTAAAGTTACAGGATTTGAAACATTATAGGTAGGGAGAGGTAATATTTTTCATTTCCACACACTGTCAGCTGAACATAATTTGAAATACATCGAGAATTTCCTATGTATACCTGATATATGCTCAGCTGTGTGTACTCTGGAAAATGGCCTTAAAATAGTTATGGTTGTTATTTATGTTTCACCCAATCAGAAAATTGAAGACGTTATATTTCAAATTCATAGACAATTAAGTGAGTACAGTGAAGAGGGCGCCAGAAAATTATGTTGTGATCATGATAAGGTCCCACTCATTTTAGCTGGTGATTTTAACATTAATTTTGCAGATGCAAGATCTGATAAACTAAAAAAATGTCTGTTAGAAACATTTAATTTGTCAATAAATAATAATCCGAAACACTCAACAACAAAGTTTGGTACAACTATCGATGTTGTTTTTTCAAGATATTTACCCAAAATAGAGTCGCAGGCATATGTATCTTACTTTAGCTAACACAAGCCAATAATTTCCATGGTTGAATTTTAAAATAAAAATACTTAAATATGTCAAATGTTTTTACCTTTTTATTATTTATATATTATAGCAGAACTTCGTTCTTACCGGGGGTCCTGAGACCCGCACGTT
Organism: Machimus rusticus; assembly: GCA_951509405.1. Taxonomy (NCBI): domain Eukaryota; kingdom Metazoa; phylum Arthropoda; class Insecta; order Diptera; family Asilidae; genus Machimus; species Machimus rusticus. The sequence continues at coordinate 3,904,495 of OX608054.1, forward strand.
TCTTTTTTTTTTTTTAAATTGCAGTTTTCGTTGTTTATTTTTTTATTAATAAAAACCTTCTTATTAATTATTCTTTTAATGACTTAGTCAATAAGACATAAACGACTTGCTGACACTTAGTTAATTTTTAAACGATTTTATTTAGTTTCAAACCATGTACGTAACAGTCAAATCTTGTAAACTAATTTACACCCACTTTACGCTAACCGATTGAGTTGAAATTTTGCACCCAGCTTTGGTTCCGGTGACAACACAATATAGCGTACTCAGAATTGTAATATATTTAAAATGGCGGATGTTCCAAGATGGCGGAATATCTTTTCCTTTACAACCTTCTAGACATAGGTGTCAAATGAAAGGCTTTGACGAGCAGAATATGATAGATCGGGTGACATCATTCTAAATTCAAAATGGCGGACACCTCAAGATTACAATTTGCTTCACAACCCCTTTGGCATGGGTATTGAATGAAAGGGTTCGACGAAAAAAATACGATAAGCTAAAGTTTAAATTATATAGTGATTTCTGTCCGAAACTAAAAAGTAAAAAAAAAATAAATAAAAAAAATTTTTAAGTAAAACGATTTTATATTCGATATTAATTTGCACTTTACGGTATAAAATAACTTTTGAACCATTTTGCACTATGTATATCGTGCCATAATCTGGTATATTAATCTACCTACATATATGTTACAAAACATAAGAAAAAATGTTTTAGTAAATGTATACAGATTTTATATTTATTTGTTCAATAATTTTATATGGTTACCACAGCCCCATGATTTACTATCATAAAAAAACCTCAGTCACGAATTCTAGTGAAACTCGCTGCCAGTTTTCTACTTTATAAAACTATAGTAATTATTTATTATTTATTTTCACTAAAAATTCATTAAACTAATAAAATCTTTTATAAAGTTCCGATTTTATATTAAGTAGCAGAATTCGAGTAATTCTACAAAGTAATTTTCAACATTCTTACTTGGAATTAAAATTATTTTAACAAAAAATGAATCTGAGAACTAGAATTTAGTTGGGTATTATTCGCTTGATAGTTAAAAAAAATATAGTAGTGTACATATATGTATTAGGCCCTTACCCTTACCTACGGCCCTAAAAATATACCAAAATTAGGCTAATTGAATAAAAAGTTGTTGGGGTTGATTTCAAGGGGCTCATGTCTACGAAAATGAACCAAAAATGTTTGATAGTTGCTATTTCACTAGTTTATAGTGGAAAAGTATCCGAAATAATTTTTACTAATTTCTGCTTGCCTACCCATGCTGAATACAAATTGATAAGTAAAAGTCATTTATTAGTTTAAGTTTTCGGGATACTTGATATCGTCCGAAATTAGCGATTCTACCCTCACTCAACTTCATAATGTTGATATTTACTTGAATACACAGTTGGTATAAAATCTTAAAAATATTGTACTTTATTTTAGTGCTTAAATTACTAAGTGATAAAAGTGTTAAAAGTAAAAAAACAATTATATTTTATTGCACAATATCTCGAAAATGTGTCAATAATCACGAACATTTTTGTTACGTTTGTTGTGAGGTGATATTTAACTACTAGTAAACAAAAATGTTCTATATCGCCTAAAATTAAAAAAAAAACTGCTATTCTTCTTACTTTAACGAAGATATAAAACACCAGAATAAAAGCTGGATTCCACATTTCTCTTGCAATCAATGTGCTACAAGTTTGGAAAATTAGCTGAGTGATTTCTGTTAATTTTTGCAATAAACTTGAAATTTTTTTCTAAAAAACGGAAACTTATTTTAAAATATAAAAATTATTTCAATTATTCAGCATGTGAAAATTAATAAAAAAAATTCGACTTTACCTGGAGAATACTTTTTCCAAGTCAAAATTTGTAGACCGTGTAAACAGCTTAATCTAAAATTGATGGACATCATCAATTTCGGATACTTTATAATTTATCTCCGTTTTTCATTTTGGGGGTAGTTTTACCCTCTATGAGGGATGTATTTAACAATTTTTTATGTTACTGACATTTCTAATAAGCCTTTTTACTCTTTTCATTCTTGAAATATGTATTAGGTTTTAAAAGTCAAAAAAACTTATTCAACTGAAACTCATTATCAACTCAATTTAATCAACTTCGACCATTCGTTTCTCAAAATTGAAACAGATGCTCAACTTGAAACTTCTCTGAGAGTAGTATTTCATCATAAAATTTCATTTAGTTTAGCACACATTTTGGTTTTAATTAGAGGTGCACCAAATAGGCTAATTATAGGATCACTCTTTTCTCTTGAGTTTTAAAAAATGAGCAATTGAATATGTTAAAACCTTTCACTTCGTAGTTACACATCATAAGATTTAATGTTCAACTCTGACTAAATAAAACAATTCTGAGAGCCAGCAATTATTCAACAAATCTAAATTCTATAATACTTTGTCTAGCAGTTGCTCTGGATCTAATTTATAAAAAAAAAGTCATAAAATATCTGCCTCATTAAAATATTTTTGTGAAAACTCTTTAATTTAGACTTCCAAATATCTTATACGTATCTAATCGATGTTCATATTATAAACAGAGATGTGCGTTTAAGCATTATCATTGATATTTCATTATCATTGAGGTATTTCAATGATAATGAAATTATTTTCATTAGAATTGAAATTCCTCAATGGTAATGCTTTTAAATTTCATTAGCATTGAAATTCCTCAATGCTAATGAAATTGATTTTCATTATCATTGATTTTTTAAAAATCAATGCATTACTTTAATGCATTGACAAAATAATGCATTACGCCCATGTAGGATTATAAAAGCAGGAGATATAGAATTTACTAGAGATTTTATACATTTAAATTTTTATTTACCTAAAGCAAAGTGTAAGAAATAACTTTTTCGTGTTTTTTCTATAAATCTGGATTTGAATTTATTCTACATACATTTTTTATCATGAATTATCATAATTAATGAATCATTTTCTGAATCTGAAATTCTGAATTTCCTTTGATATACGTAGGTACATGCATATGAAGTGTGTTTTGCAATGACGAATCTTTATTAATTAAATCCATAATTTCTTATAAGTATAAATGAATTAATCACTATGGAGTTTGAATTGAGTGCAGAATCACTTTTATTAGAGAAAAATGATAAAAAATTCACGATTTTGCAAAGAAATTACTGCAACTATCGTCCAATTTAATTATTTTTTAAATGCTTCTTATGTCGTCGAAATTGTCCTCGAATTTAAGGAAGATTAGAAAGACTTTAGATTGAGAAAAGCAAAATCCAGGGACAATAATCCTAAATATAATACATCACGTTTATACCTACTGTCGTCCAAGGCTTTCTATAAAATAATATTAATAATAATAAGAATGAGGATGAACATCGAAAAATCTCGTTGAGAAGAAGATAACCTCAGGGGACGGCTGATCCATCATCAAAAAGTATTCAATTTGTTGGGAATCAGCAGAGCAATACGGGAACCGGGATAGAAGTATGGGGAGCCTGGGAGCTCATCCATAGAAAAAACGGCAGTTCACTTTTATTTTCGTTTATATTTCCCTTAAAATAAAACGATTGCTCCCTTTGTAACGTCTCGAGGCATTCATTTTCTTATCTCAAAGACCTAATAACTTCCTCTCTAGAAATTCCGGATCAATTGATCACTTAAATGGCGGAAATGATTTGTAAGATGATAAAAAAGTATAAAGAGCAAGCACGGCCAAAACGTAAATGAAAGAGAAAAAGTCTGATTAGCTTCGGAGGAAATAGAATGGTCCGGGACTCCGGTGTCTTGGCGCGGTATTACCATCATTTCTAATGGTCGAAATAGGGAAGACGATGACGACACGGGAGGGGCGTGTGTGCGCTCCCGATTATTCCCGGGACTGATCCCGGGGGCTATATCTATCTGGTAATTGCTTCCGAGGTTGGAAAAAAACGCGAACCCGGCGAATGGCTTTTGATGCGGGAATTCAATTCACGTGCAAGGATAATAAAATAAGCGAAATCCACGGGAGATTTTATCTCGTCCCGTCCGCCTGATGCTGCCGAAAGGACATTAAGCATTTTATCGATACTCTCGCAAACAGGCCCTTGTAAACAGTAGACAGATTTAAATGTTTCGCCAGGAAACATCGCGTCGACGATCCATCCGCGGTGGGAGCGCACAAAATTAAGAAAAAATTTCACGGATTCCATTTGATCCGGGGCGGGACCTTAAAATACTGCAAATTAGGGGAACTTAGTGCTCCCGTGGATGTGGTTGATCTTTTATGCAAATTACATTCCTCTATCCACAGTTCTCGGCTTACAAGTAAATTTCACGTACCTGTCTTTCAGTTAAAGACTTCAATCAATGCTTTAATTTAAATGAGAGTAGTCGTCAAGGCCTGTTCAAATTAAGTTAATTTTTCACAAGGGAAAAAATAATTTATCAACCATTTTAATTTACTTGTTGGCAGGCAATTTGAACAAATCTCATTTTCTCGTCTCTAAAAGTATATGCAATCACCCTGAGCATAAATAACACAGATTTCCAAAGCCCATTGCAAGAAGTGATGCCGCTGAAACTATCTTAACCAAGTAACAAACTTATTTTACTTTAACCATACAAATAATATACATAGTATAAACTTAACATGAAGTGACCACCTCTTCATGTCTGTAAGGTTCCAGTCGGTTCAGCTGTTTCGAAGATGAGCCCGGACAGACAGACATGCAGAACAGAAGTAGCATATATCACTCCTGCCCTCCCCCTCGAAAACCCCCAAGTACCAAGTTTTATGCAAATCGCTACCTTCACTGAAAGAAAAAGATTAGCAAAATTAACTATTTTTTCAGCCAACTAATTAAATTAGTTGATAGAACTAAAACAGTGAGAAAAAAATTTACAAAATTAGTTAGTTTCTCAATTATTTTAGTTGATTTCACTACTTTAAATTGTTATAACAACTAATTCAATTAATTGGCTGATAATCAACAGAAGATTAGTTAGTATTGCTATTTTTTTTCAGTGTTGAATTCGTAAATTCTGACAGTTGGTTTGAAATCAGCGACCCCAAAAACCTCCAAGTACCAAATTTGGTGGCAATCGCATAAACTTGTAATTGTACAGTTTAAAATCACGAGTGCGGAAACTCTAACAGTCAGGTTGAAATCAGCGAACCCAAAATCCCCAAGTTCCAATTTTAATGGTAATCGCATAATCGTTTAAAGAATTCCGCCATTTTGAAGCATGCAAATAAAATGTATACAATGTCCATCTCCAAGATATTCTCTAGCTGTCTTCGAAATTTTATTTTAATTTGTTGGACCAACAATATTATTTCTATATAGCTATATTATATATATTGTACATAGTAGGTACTCCCTCAAATTAAACCAATTAAAAAAGACCCAAATTGCACATATTGCACATTTTAAGAATTCATATTATAGGAAATCAAACATTCGTCATGCTAGCGTGCGATGAGTATTTTATGCTATACACGTTTGTAGTTTGAGAAAACGTGAAATAAAATGTTGAGTTTTTTCTGAAGGAAATCATGAAAACATTACATACCCATATAAAAAAAAATTCCTCTGTCCTCACCGTGAATAATAGTAACCAAATATTAATAATTTTTAAAAAAGTGATTGTTGCATTGCAAATCAACCTATCATAGAAATAAAAAGAGTAAAAAAATGCTTTCTTATTAAAATCAATAGACATTATTTTAACATATATGTATACCTAATATTATAACATAGAAATAATGAGATGGAAAATAAGTATTATTAATTTTAACTGGAAAATAGTATTTATGAATTATACAAATTCTCAAAATAAGCGAAAGAATTGCTAATAGTAGCATCTATAATCAAATATTTAATAATTAGTGTTATTTTTTTCGTTTTACTTCCTATCAAGCACATCTCGAAAAACTAATTTTCCTAATTATTATATTCAAATCAACAGCCCAACATTTGAAAGTGGATTAAGAACAAACTCAGTACAAATTTGGCTGTGCAAAAAAATCAAGTAATAAAAAATATCATTATCTCTACATCGTTATATCGGCTGCAATAAGATTTAAATAATATCTACCTAACTAGTAAAAATAAAATCATTATCCATTCGTGAATTAAATAGAAATAGGATATCTAGGATATTACAATTAATTTAATTGACCCAATAGTGAATGGAAAATATTAAAAATAGTTACTGGAATAGTGAGTAATTAGCCTGAAATAAAACGAAATACTCAATCAATTGGTACTTGCTAGACAAATGTTTTATTTAAAAATAAATTATTATAATAATAATTATTGCAATAATGGGGTAATCGAAATACAATATTATCAATTGGTCTGGCGATGAATAATTGTAATATGTATAATAATTTTGTAATTGAATACGCTCGAAATTCTATATTTCGTTTAAAATCAATTAATACATACTTAATCATAAATAAAAGAATAATATTACCAATTTCTCATTCTCAATTACTCATACATATAATTAAGTATGCAATTGAAACCCGAAAATTTGCATTAATTGAGAAAATTAATAATTCTTGAGAATTGTTCAAATGACAGATAATTCATATTCATGAGTTTTTTAACTGACTCAAATTATGCATATTAAATATTTTATTTTCAATTTCCCATTATTAATTTTCCATCCATTGCCTTCTATTGTTGGGTCATATATACATATTTATGTATGTATAATCTTAATATATTGCAATATTATAATAATTAATTTTTACTTGAAAATGAGAATATTTTTTACCGGTTACTGTGTAGATTTTTTTGGCCGATGCGTATTATTAATTAATTTCAAATATACACTTAAATTATTTCCTGAATCTACATCTTCGGGCATTAAAAACCGTTTGATACATAGTTTCCAGAATTTAAAATTAATAGCTGAAAAGATATAAGATATACAGATACATATAAAAGAATAGAAGACTAGAATTTCTCTGGTTTGTTGCAGGAATTGGTGGGCTACTTTTTCGAAATCGAAAATTTTTACTTTATCAAACGATAATCGTTGACAATACTTCAGTATAAGCAGATTTATTTGTATAAACTCGTCTTAGAGTACACAATTTTCTTGTGAAACAATGTGAGTACACAATATTGATCTAAAACAACAGTCTACGTATTATTTGCTTATGCGTGGCTTTAAGCCGATCGCGATGCCATTAACATGTATAAATGTAAGCAAGTTTTTACGTTGAAAAATGCGAGCAATAGTTGGAAAACTTCTGAGCAGAAGCACAGGGGCAAAACACTTTAAAAATCTTTGGAAATCTGTATTATCTGTGCCTTGAGTTATTGATATCATATAAAAAAAAATTAAAATCAGCAAACATTACCAAATATACATATGTACATATACATATGTATTTATTTGTAAACCTGGAAGGTTACAAAACCTTTATTAGATATTTAAGGACTGAAGGATCAGATTTAGAAAATGATGATAAGGCTTTAGGACCATCAAACTAAATAACAACATCAATAACCGTTGATTGACCTAAAAAACGCACGCATGTAATACCTATACTCAATCTATTAGGTGATGCGGAAAAGAGTAACTACAAATAAATTATTGAATCTTAATTATCGAAAAGTTGTGTTCGAGATATTTGCGAAAAGAGACTTTTAGCGCGTAAATAATCGCACAATACACGGTTAAAAATCTTGGAGTACATTTTAATACTACCTTAATATTACAGCCGAAATGCAATACAATCTGTATTTAATTTTAATTAGTATTAAATATTGAAAGTAAATGTAATAAATTTTGTATTACAGTATAATACATATTTATGGAATTCAATTATAAAACTAATATCGAAGGGCATTGACTTTCATTAAGTCGGATTAAGTATAAATTTTCTAGAATTTATTTTTAATACAATATATTACTTTTTAAGAAACGGTAACATCAATTTCCAGTCCTTATATCCGCCCGATTGAAATTCGAAAGGTGAAGTATAAGCGAAGGAAAATCTAACAAATACGCTACTCATAAACTGTAAAACCGTAGATGTGTTGATGGGTCATGATAGCTCAGGCCTAGAGCATCGGTCCGCAACTTCGGAGAACCCTAGTTCGAATGTAGCCGCGGTGAAGTCGACATATCACAGGAAAATCAACTTTCTAAAAAGGCATCGGAACGAAATGAAGTAACTCTGTGGGTTTAGAGCCCCGTCAATCCGCAGGTCACAGGTTTCGAACCCAGCTCCGGATTAAAATAATTTTTGCATTTCGGGGTATACTCCTGATCAATTAAAACTTAATATCAACTTTCTTAAAATTTAATTTTTTTAATGTATTTAGTTCTAATGTCAGCATTATTAAATCACTCGTTTTAATATTTACAATTTATTAGTTTTTAATATTTTTGTGGTGTGGTCATATATACAATACAAAAAATATTAGATTTCACTCCAAAATTGTTAACCGTGTCGATCTGAGTGATTGGAAATATTCACAAAATATTTATAACACTAATACCCAGCTGATTCTTAATTTTTAGCCTGTATTTATTTATTTATTTTTCTCAATATTATATAAAGGGTATTAATTAAATTCAAACATCCCCTTTATTTTCTCAAAATTTGATTAAGGTCAAAGGGCACGAAATAAATCCTCCTCCTCCTTTATGACACGTACATGTGTACCTACACCTATGGATTTACAGAAAAAAGGTAACTACATACCATACTCAATTTTTCTGGTTTGTTATTTTTTTTATTTATTTTTGTTCCTTTTTTGTTATTATTCGGATGAAATCTAAAGCCGGCAGCCGAGTGAGCGAAGGAACATTTCGCCGGAGTGGCAGCATAGAGCCATTGTTGGAGAAGGAATTGTTGTGTGTTTACATTTTCATTCACCGAATGGGATTTCCCTTATTTTCAACCGAAGTAAGGGTTAATTTCCCATGTGAGTAAGAAATAATATCAAAGTTTGTCAATGGGAGGCAACTTTGATTCCACAAGAGAATCCCAAGCTGTTTAAAATGGAAAAGTATCACAAAAGGCCATGTTTCATACAAAAATGAGAAATGGATGTATATTGACAGGGCCCCATACGGTCTCACATCGTAGCCCCAGTGTATCCAAGCTCTGGGAACATCTCATCTCCTCCAGCTTCATCCACAGCATCCAGAGCTGGAGCCCGACTTCAATAATTCCTCGCGACACTCCAGCAAGAAGGACTCATTGAGTGTCATTAAAAGCACATTGTACAACACATATGTACAAACATCGGGTGGTATGAACCCTTTGAAGGCTCATCTGAAAAGAGGAGCAATCCTCGTTTATTCAACTCCAGTCGTGTGGGAGAGTAGATTTCGAATGAATGGCTCATCTATGTTACTATGATCACAAAAAAAAAAAAGATAGAAATAAAAAAACAGAAACTTCCCTTGCTCCAACTGAATTGACTACCCCTTTTTATGGGAGAGTATCTCGCGTGTAACTCTTCTTCAAAATGAATTCTGGAACTCCATTTAAAAAACGCCCTTAAGTGGAAAAACAAACCGAACCTATTGTTCGGAGACGACTCTGAAAAATATTATAGAGCGATAGAGGACAATCCCAGGGACTCATGGGATCCATATATTGTTACCTTACCTGGCTGAAAGGTGTCTATATTTTACGTTTCGATAATTTGCATGAATAATCCGAGGATATTGAAGGCAATGAATAAAACTCTCATCCCCCCATATAAGCTTCCATCATTCGAATGTTGAAATACATGCCAACAACAAATAAAAAAATACTCCACCCCCGCGGCGAGACACGACACGACAAAACATGCATCCTGCTAATTGCAATACAACAACGTTTTTCAATGCAACTTGATAGATTGTGCAGCTCACCTGAATACTCGTATAAATTCGCCTATTAAGCCTCGAGCCGAATGGCGTGAAAAATAACCACATTTATGCATTTGCTGGACCCCCGATAAGCGGGCGGCACATTCAGAATGTCTCATCCTCCGAAATTTCCCGCTCCAAGGGATTATCTCGTGGATAAATTGCGTTTTTGGGGTAATTACGAAAAACCGAACCCAATTTCGTGTTCCCAAATTAATTCCATTGAAAAGAAGAGGCTTTGGCTGTTATGTTTGCCTGTACCCCATTTTTTCGATTTCAATTGTTTTAAGTACGACCAGCTAGACCCTGATTGGGATACATTCGAAAAACCCAAACAGAATTGACCTAATTAGAGACGATGTATATTTTGATATGTGGACACAATTATAAAAGTAGACGGGGGGTCGAACATATACCCATTTTTACATAGGTGACATATTTTTAAATAGGTACCTACTTTACTTACAAAGTACCCTCATCTATTGCTGCTTGTTGGCTATAAAATTGAAATTTCCCACGGGAGAATGAGGCGTAATTAATTGCCATTTGTTTTTATAATTATGGATAAAATCCCTCGAGGTAATTAGCCAGCAGAAATACACAAAATAATTAAACATGCACACTTAACGAAAATGTTTGCTGTCAATAGTAAACTTAGTAGTTGCAAAGTAGCAAATATTACAATCCAAAAATTTGGGAAGAAAATATGATTTCCTCTCCATTCCTATCTTTGTCCTTTAACTTTATTCACATTTTAAAAAATTCGGTTAGATTGAGAATAGAATTTGGGTTTTCTGGATTATAATTCCAAAATGCTCTTTACTCGATCACCAGATTAATGTATTACGTTTTTTAATTGTTTAAGGAGATTGCGCAGCGACGTATCGATGAACGTAAACGTATTGAGCTATCAAACGTACGTATAAATATATCGTAAATACATTTACGAGTAAGTGTAATAGTATACTGTATACTTTGCACACAGAAATTGAATAGCAAACGTATATGTTACAAGATACGTTTAAGAATTATCAAATCACGAAAGAATTGACGTATAAAAATCGTTGCTGCGGCTTACTTAATGTTCAAAGAAATTGATATTAAAATTGAAAAATTTTGCTTTGGTTGAGAAATTTCAAGTGAAATATAAGCTGAAGTGCATTAAAATGAATTAAAAAGGTAATTCTGTTGCAATTCGCCTATTTCTCCTCATTCGCTTTTCTTAAAAATTTAAGGAGGTGCGTTTTGCTGGAGCTCATATCCTTCAAGGATTATTTTAAATACAAAGAGTGTATTGAAAAAAAGGTTTGAGAAAACAAAAAGCCCCATATAATTTAGATTCTTTTAATGATTTTGAGTACAAAATGTGTTTTCGTCTTCACAATAGTGACATAATACGGCTAAAAATTGAAATAATTATTAATTGAGCACGAGTAAAATTCTATACCATTTTTTAGATTGTTATACATTTTCCTTTGTTTTAACGTTTTCCTTTCCATATTAAACCATTGTATACAAAAATTCAATAACTACACTTAACTTATACACGGAAGGTATTTTGAATTATATTTTCGTTTGTCATCCATGTCATAATTCTATGTAGGTAGCTACGTTTGTGTAGCAATCTCGCTGTACGCAACCTTAAAGCTCTAGCTAACCACATAGGTTATACCAGCCGCAAACTGAAACGACGTAAAGCCGGGTCCCAAAGTATCCGCACAGTTCCGATCCGCTAAGCTATCAAAGTTAAAAGTCGATGGTTGCTTAGAACTTATATGGCAGCGCGGAAAGGTGGTTCCAATAGCACTTACGGATCGGATCGGAAGAGAACAGTTTGGTTACCTTTCAACTTTTTCGGAATGCTACGGAAACCATAACCTCAAAAACGAATTTAAATCGTGACAGTTTGTTAATTTCTTAAATTGTAGTGCTCCAAAAGTGAATGGGTGAATAATAAATGATTATGAGATATGATTTTAGAACAATTTATTGAGGATATTAGAAAGAATCCAAAATTATATGACAAGCAGAATTGTCCAATCTCGGAAGCATTGGAACCAGTCTTCTCAACGGAACGGTGAGGAAACGACGGATCGGAACGGTGCGGATACATTGGGCTTAAACGTAAACCTTTACGTGCGTTTGACAATAATTCATTTTCGTTTACTTCTTTTGTGCAATCTCCCTATTAACCTGACTACAGTATTTGATTTTTTTAGAAGCAAATAAAACCAAATCAGGGCCACTTTAATTTTACCAAACGTCACTATTGTTAAGATCCCTTAAGATTTGTGCCCTCGGGACCTTACGCTTAAGATTTGCGGAAAGTTTCGGAAAGTTAACGAAAGATCGGTTAAGACCAGTATAGTTGTCAGTATGGCACTTCATGTTGTCGTACGAAATCTTAAGCTATCTTAAAACGCCTTAAGACCATTATAGTTTAGGTTATTCGTTCGTTTTAAGCCAGCATTTAAAATGTGCACATTATAATCGATATTTTAAATTAAGATATCTTTAAAATCAACAGAAACAAAAAACACTATACGAAAATTTCGTAAGAGTTTCGTTAAGTTATCAATTTTATTTAAATGTATAGAATCGGAGTTCTTAATTTAAGAAATCATTTTATCAGCAAAGAAATAATATTTTGTATACTATATGTATTTTAATAATTCAATTTTATAACAATATTTACTTTATAAGATAATATGGGTTATTCATAGTAAATTATGAAAAAAATTTAAGCTAAAATTAATATAATATTTAATTGGAATAAGAAAATAAAGTTAAGGTTTTATTATCAGTTACTCACTACATCTCTAAGTAATACTTTTATTAATCTATCCAAAACACGAAATCCCTTTCTTTACATTTTGAAGGCCAATTATCTCATTGATCCACGAAATCATTTTTGGAACATTCGCGTAAATAAATGGTTTATGTGTATCCGGTATATGATTTTCTTTCTTCGTTGAAAATGATACAATACCGACAAGAATATCCTTCTTTGGATCATTTGAAGAACTTCTCAGGAGCAAAGGTCCACCAGAGTCGCCCTTTGTATGCCCTCTTTTCTTTTCGGGCTCATCAATAGCGCAAATGACTGAAGAATCAATTCGATAGTCTACCATTTTCTGGCAGGTGGCAGGATTAATGACTTTTAAAATTGCCTTTTGTAGGTCTTTGGCCTTCCGGCCATTTTGTAAACCCCAACCTAAAATGGTTACTTTCTCTCCGACAAAATTTGCATTGTTTTCTGGTAGTAAGATGGGTCCCACTAAGGTGTTAAAAGTAAGCCCTTTTTTTAAAACGAGCACAGCCAAATCGTGCGTTGGCCCTTGTCTAGTGTACAATGGATGCTTTTTAATTAATTTAACTTTTCTAATTTGGCGCTTTCGATCACTAGCATCATCCCTTCTTAAACTCCCGGCAGAAATTGTCAAATCGTCTTCTTCTAAGTTATCAACGCAGTGACCTGCCGTCAAAATAAGGTTACACGCAATTACAACGCCACCGCACTTGTGCCTTCCGTCGTTTTCAACTGCGACTATGTATGGAAATTGACCCTTATTTTGGACAATTATTTCACCCGTAGCATGGTTTTTTATTGGAATGCCTGCGTACTGGCCATTAATAACTCCGCTTTTTAGTTCGAAACCTGGACTGGATTGAACCAGACTTATAGTTAGCAATATCGCTAAATCAACGAAAAATAACAACTTTGACATAGTGCACCAGCTTTTAGTTGTAAACTGAAAAGACTACCTGAAATTTGTTTCTTTTATTTGATTTAAAAAATCTTCAGAAAAATATGTACAGCTAAATAAATTTATTTTATATGGTATTTTATCTGGTTATTATTTGCATAGACGAAATTTTGCATATGGTTAATTGACAAAATATCATGAGTAAAACACTTGTCGCTCTTCTCAAAAATGAAGATCAAACGAAGTATGGGGTTAGGTTGGTTAAAATGTTTAGATCGGAAAATACTATAAATTATAAAATATATATATATATATATGTGGTGGTCGATTCACTGTACCACACATCTACTCAGTAACTACTTTTTCTACTTACCTTTTCTAAAAAATCATCAGATCAAGTAACCTTAGAAAAACAATAAGTTTTAGTTTTATTGATATCAATGTCCGACTAGTTTCAGTTACTTCCCAGAATTTTATTTAAATTATAATCTTTAGCAGCAGCAAACCCAGCAAACACTCATGTAACGCTTTAACATTTTGTGACGCAAACATTTCCGTATTATGTTTTTAACCGTCGCAAAAATCTAAAGAATCTTTTTCTATGTTCCATAAGTAATTACATTTTTGGTTTTCTGTCTCAGATTTAAATGTAAAGTGCATGTCAATAGGGATTTTAGATTTTTTAGAAAATATAACTTAATTAGTTTTCTAATCAAATAGGCAACTATTCTGTATGGAAAGGATAGTTGCCCCGTTTTTGGAGAGTATAGTTGCCCTTAGGGGCATCTATCCTTTGTCATATACATAAATACATGTATGTATGTTTTTTTGTTCCGAAACTTTTTTTACATCTGAAAAATCCTCTCCCTCACACCTTGTAACGAATGGAAAAAAATGTTTCAGAAAAAGTTTCGTATTTTTTGCCGTAGAATCCGAATCTGCAAATAAAAATTGGAGTTCCCATTTAAAATATTAAAGCTATCTCCATCCCATCCCCAAGGGTTGGGGGTGGGGGATCGATTCTGATGTCAACCCATTACTTTTCAAAAACTATTTAATATGTGTTTTTTTCTTTTTTTGATCCGATGTGTATTTCGCGAAATATTCAACCGTTTTGGAGCTGTTTTACACACTATATATATATCTTTTTATCTAGAACACTTCGAAAATATTTTTCTCAGAGTAAAATCAGAAAAATAACTCTAGGTTTATTATCTTTTAATAAGAATCTATCCGGTTATAGCAGGACTTTAAAAACTGTATTTTGCGCTTTGTTTAATTCTGATTTATAAAAAAATTTTTGTTATTACTTAATTACTAATAATTAAACAGCAATTGTTTCTCGAGCCTAATTATGTATTGTGGTGGTTATTATTTCGTTTTTTAACAGTGCCTTCTGTCTTCATAATTATAAAAATACAATAGAATTACTACTTGACTGAGCTATATTCTGCGTAAAACTCATTACTCAATTACTAATCACTTCGCTAAAATACTGCAAAATAAAAAAAGTGGAGTATCTATCTGTTTAATAATAAGTACACTGTTGAAAATTTTGAATTCAAATATATTATACTATCTTGAGGTAGCATTAACATTTTAAAATTGTTCACTCTTTTCTACTAAAGTACAAAAACTTGCACAGAATTTATAACCGTCAAAGCTTTTCAAAATTCTGAAGTAAAATATTGTTATTTAGACCTAAGAATTACTCTTAAAAGAAGAAAAATCCTATGTAACTCTAGAAAATTTTGGATGACTCTTAAAGGTCAAGCCCACTAAAAAACAGACCCTTGATCTCCCCAATAAGCAATTCAAACGAAGTCGATTTGATTTGACGGGGTGAACTAGATTACTCCTCATGCCGTACCCGAGGTCCTTCACCTAACGAGAATGATGTAGAATCTGACAAGGCGTAGGAGGACGTCATGCCCTTGGTCTCATTCAAAATCATCTGGATATTGCTAGAGCATCCCCAAAGATGGATTATCTTATCCTCGACATTTTTTTTTTATTCGCAATGCTGCTCAATGCATATCCACTCCGATGGAGGATAGAGACCAATTTTTCCTGGTCGAACCGATAAATCTAAGGAAGGAAAATTGCATGGACTTCGGAGTAAAATGTCGACTGCTTTTCTAGGTATTTATGTCATTGCTATGGAAGGCACTATGTTTTTCGTGCATGGCAGCATAAGGTCCAGTATTCTGTGCAAAATATTTCACTACAATTGTTGGCTAGTTTAATTTCCCTCTGGAGCTTTCTGTTTTTCAGATCCGTACATAGACTTGATAGCTCTTATATTTACCCGTCAGTATAAAAAAAGAACCGACGCAAATGGTTGCTTTTAAAGTGCGTACACCTTCGTTTTTCTATGCTACAACAAAATAGATTCAGTTCTGTGAAAACGAGGTAAAAAACAAATTTATATTTAAAGTAGAAACATTTATGGGTCAGTATAGAGCTCCATTTTTGTGGAAAGTTATTTTTATTAGAATGCTATTTTTAATTTAAAACTTAACGAATTTTAAAAACCATTGAGGTCCTTGTAACGTTGATTCAGTAAGTGTCCCGTTTTTACAATTTTGGTATGAAATACCACATAAGGATTAGTGTACGTAGTAAATTTAAAAAACTAACATTTGCTAAGAAATATGAAATTAGTATATACTAGAAAAACCCAATGAGAAATTTTTTATCAAATTCGAATTTGTCGGTTAGTTACATACACGTATAGAGCACGGAATTTAAGTTGTCAAAAAGTGCTTAAGATGAGATCTACCTACATACATATTACGTAATTCGTACCCGAAAAATACACAACATGTCTCTATTAAAAATTTAAATTACTATGAGTAAATAACCTACATACACTGTTTTACCTTAACCCTGAGTAACTAAACATGTACAGCCTTGGCCAAAAGTATTAGGCACCCTAGTTTTTTTCAGGTATCTTATAAAATAATTCAAAGAAACATTTATATTGTTTGTCAATATGTTCCTACCGATCAATAATGGTAATTAAGGTAATGAACCCCTTCCTAGAAGGACCATAAACCATCTGGTTGGGAAAACTTATAAATTTGAGATTTTTTAAGAAAACTTCAGTTTGCAATTACTGCTCGTAGTGCAAGCAAGTGTTTAAATTTTGTTGGTCTTTTAACGGATTTGGTTACTATAATTGTGAAAATGCCTAAAAGACAGGAATTAAGTGAGTCAGAACGGTTGCGAATTTTCTTTTTACATGAACAAGGCAAGTCTCAATTTGAGATTGCTAAAACTGTGAAATTTTCTTGTTGTGCAGTGCAAAGTGTAATTAAAAGTTTTCTGGACACAGGATCACACAAGGCCAGGAAAAGAACAGGTAGAAAAGTAGTAAGTTTGGAACGTGATGGCTGAAATTTAATTCGAGAGTTTCTCAAAAATCGCAAAAGAACGTCTTCAGAGCTAGCTGCTAGTCTGCCTAATCAGATTGGTAGGCCGATTGGGGCTAGAACTACAAGAAAAAGACTTGGAGAAGCAGGACTGAAAGGTTGCAAGGCTAGGAAGAAGCCGTGGCTTTCAGAAAAAAATAAAAAAGCGCGTCTGGAATGGGCTTTAAAACATCAAAGTTGGACGGAAGCCGATTGAGAAAACGTAATATGGTCCGATGAATCTAACTTCGAGGTAAACTTTATTTGGTTAATTTCAATTATTTATAATGGTTGAATTATGCCCAGTCCGTTTGTGAAAGCTTTTTATGGATATTGAAAATAGTGCTAAAATTTATTAATTTTCCAGGTCTTCGGCACCCCTAGTGTCACGTTTATGAGCAGGAGAGTAAGTGAAGCTTACCTTCCCGAATGCGTCGTGTCCACGGTCAAACATGGAGGGGGCAGTGTAATGATTTGCGGTGGTATGGCGTCCGTTGGAGTGCATGAAATGGTTATTTATGAAGGACTCATGAACACTAAAAATTATATTATCGTGTTGGAAGAGATTCTACACCCATCAATTACGAAGATTTACGGCGACACCAATGCGGACAACATTAAATTTCAACAAGATAACGTGCCAAGTCGCACATCTGCAACCAGTATGCGATATTTAAAAGACAACAATGGTGATCTTTGGAGTGGCCTGCACAGTCACCAGATCTCAATCCAATTGAGCATCTTTGGGGTATACTGAAGCGCAAGATACGGGAGCACCTCATCACATCAAAAACAGGGCTGAAACAAATCATCCAGCAAGAGTGGAAAAACATTTCTCCTGAAGAGTACTTAAAGCTTGTACGGACAATTCCTAAAAGAATAGCTGCTGTGATTAAAGCTTCGGGCGGACCGACTAAATATTAATAATAAGAATAAAGGACAATAAGTCAAACCTAACTATAGTTTAATTTCCCTTTATCTGCGCAAATGAACCGTGTGGTACGATTTTCATGGGGTGCCTAATACTTTTGGCCAAGGCTGTAATAGACTTCCGGATTCTACCAGTTTTTCTATTTTGAGGTTTCCGAGCACTTTTAACACCTGCTAAAATTAAATTGAACGCCAGTTTTTACTACTTTGTTATATTTGAAAAATGGAAAAAATAAAAATATGTATTATATGTACATGCTTTGAAATCATAGTCTATCAGTCGAATGATTAGTTACAGAATAACAATGATTTAAGTTTATTTATTTAGGGACTTACTTACTACAATATTTACTAAATATCAGTTGTTGTAATTTTTAGAATTTCGGTGTAAAATACTCTATGTATAAACCCATACAAATATAATACATACACTCAAAATTAATAAAGGATAATTAAAAACATACAAAACTCGTTCACATTTTTGCTAGTTATAACTTCGCGAACAATTCAATTTTCAAAACAATTTGGAAATTTTGTATCGTCTCGTTTATGAATCAGAAGTTTAATGCTTTCACTGCAAATAGAAATGTAAAATTAATCTTTAATTAAGTCAAACATTTGAAAGCTGTGAACACGAAGAAAGAAACATTGCATCTCGATTTTTGATACGATTTTTTGTTACACTATTAATAACTAATAACAAAAATGTGAGAAATTAAATTACATTTTTAACCGACTTCAAAAAAGGAGGAGGTTATGAATTCGTCGGAATCTTTTTTTTATGTCTGTTACCTGATTTCTCCGTCAATTGTGGACCGATTTTAATAATTCTTTTTTTAATGGATAGGTTATGCCTCACAAGTGGTCCCATTTAAATTTCATTAAAATATTCCACTTCAAAGGGTGGAAAATTAGGGGATGACTGAATTTTATTGATTTTCATTCACTTCATCGCGCGATAATTTCAACAATTATGGATCGATTTTGAAGATTATTTTTCTGACAGGATATGTATCATTATAAGGGATTGACTAACAAATACTAAAAAACCAAAATGGCGGATTCTAAGATGGCCGCCTTTATAAACACCACTAAAAAGCAAAAAATAAAAATTATTTAAAAAAAAAAAAAAACCGCCTTCAAAAAACAGCTAGGAACTAAAAAGCAAAAAATAATTGGTAACATTTACATATACGATTTCCTACCTACTGATGTGTTTGAAGTCGGTGCCAAAGTCCAAAAATAACAATGAGCAATACTTATACTTAGTGACTTATAAAGAGTTGAATTAACAACGAAACGTATTTCACACATGTGTGTGCCCGTTTGGGTTGTATCGCTCAGCCTACCCACGCTCGCTCGAAAGTTCGTCGCACATGCGGGGTGTAGCGGGGGACCTATTTGGCTTGGCACCGAGTTCAAACACATCAGTAGGTAGGAAATCGTATATGTAAATGTTACCAATTATTTTTTGCTTTTTAGTTCCTAGCTGTTTTTTGAAGGCGGTTTTTTTTTTTTTTAAATAATTTTTTTTTAACGTGTTTTTTGAAAAAAATTTACAGAAAACAAAAATTTTTTGGTACAATCGTGAAAAAACGCTTTGGAGAGAATGCTTGCTAATTTGTAATTTGACATCAAACGTTATTTTTAAATTATTACATATTATGGGAAGTACAGGAGCTTAAATTCAAATAATTTACTTCTTCTTCAATAGGTGATAAAAAAAATCCCACAAAAATAAAAATAAAATAGATTTAAGTGGAAAGAAGACGCTACCAATTTTTTCCCTTTATTTCATGTAAATAATTTTTTTTAAAGCGACACACTTTCAAAGTTTATAAAAAAATAAAAGATACTCTTTCTAACTCTTCTAGCTTTTAGCACAGGGGAGGCGCTCCGATGAAACTTTTTAAGCATCTGATTCATAAACTAAAAGATACAACTTTTCAGAAATGCTTTGAATTATTAAAGTTGAATTATTTTTGTGACGTTATAACTTTAAACAATTATTGCATGTTTTTGTATTCTTTAATACTGTTGATGAGTGTAAAATAGATCAAAGATCATGTTAGAATATTTTGCTTTTTTATAGTATTAGCATTGTTTTATTAAATCTTTAATTTCGTAACCATTCAAGGTTTACCCGAAGTTAGCTACCAGGAGTGCGTTCAAAAACTAACCATATGTAGTTAATCACGTAGTAAGCCGTAGTTATGTTCATCATATGTTTAGCCACGCAGCATTTTTGAACGAATGATTGTTAACCATGGTTGATTATGTTTTAGCGGAACAAGGAGAAGCATGCGTTGGCTGTGAAAATAAGCTCTCTTTGATGTAATTTCAGGTATTTTTATTTGAAAAGGATTTTGTATTCTCATCGAATATTAGAAGTAGCTATAAGTATCATATACCAGTAGATCATTTTCACAATTCTGATCAATATTCCCTCATAATTTTACTCATATGTAATTAAGCACTTTGGGAAGGTCCCTGTACTTGTTTGCAATTTTTTACGTAAAAATCATAAGAACATAATATACAATGTAACTTTAATATAACGAACCTCAATATAACAATTTACTGATTTAACAAATGTTTCGAAATCCCCTAAAACTTCCCGTAAGAGCTAATGCGAAATATGTATACCTTTCCATTACGAGTACATTCGTCGAAAACCTCTTTATTCTATTCTATTCTCTATTTAATGAACTTTGTCAATTTACAACCTTTACATAACGTATCCTGTCAAAGCCAATTAACCTTTACATAACGTATCCTATTAAAATGAGTTTTCATTTATTAGTCGAAATCGTTCGCTATATCAGGGTAAGCAGATGAGTAATAAACAAGTTATTTTACCTTGTTAAAACTAATCGTAGAATAATCTAACCTCTATATAACAAAAATCATTGTACCAAATTACTTGGTATAACGAATATGTTCAAATTCCCTTCAGTTTTGTTATATCGAGGTTGCACTGTAATATATTTGGTACGGCGTAGCTAACTACGATAGTTTATAAACAGCAAAAAGTTATGCTCGTGGTTATATTGTGATTAACCTCTGAGTTTTTGAACGACAAATTTAATACTAACTTATTACTCCGCATCTGACATCAACGAGACTTGGTTAACCGCTGGGAATAATTATTATATTGTGAATCATAATTACCTTTTAGAAAAATTGTTTTAAAAGAAAAACACAGAATTTATTGGTTTGAAATTTTAGTGCGGTATCAGGATATGATTACTTTAATAATTAAAATATATAGGAATGAAAAAAAAATACAAGTAAATATTTAAAACGAACTTTTATGTGTCCGGTGCAAAATGTGCATGTAAACTGATAACGCGCTCCAGATAAGAATTTTTAAAAAGTTTCAATATGTATATCAAAACAAGTTAATTTAAAAAACCAAAAAACCCGACTGAATGCAAAAAAGAACTAAAAAGATGTAAACAAGACACATTCATAAGTAAATCTATAAATAAATTAGTATACTATTAAAATTGTACTTGTGTCGTTTTAAATGTGTGCTGATAGTGAGTGTAACTAAAGGTATAATATATTGCTTTCATAAGTACTAATGTACCTAGATATCTAACTGGTCAATATTTGTAATAAACTGACAAAATAAGTATATAACTAATTGGCAGTCGGAGGCTACCTACAAAAACTAACAAAATAAAATATGTTTAGCCTCTTTCTGAGTCAGTCGGGTAAAAATCTAAATAATATGTTTTATCCAATTATCGGCATATTAACTATCAATTTATATTTTATAATTCGATTCTACCCTAAACAATTACTACAATCCTACAATTAATAATGAATATAACAGCATTTCACATTTTAAAGGCGATAAAACATCATAAAAGTCGTAAGGTGTGTAAGAAGCACCACAGATTTTCGATAGAGCCCCCAAAGGAACTAATTTCAACAAATGCGAGAAATTCGCCCAAGAGCAATGAATCCATTTCCAGGTTTCGGTGTCATCATCCTCAGTGGCAATAAATAATTTCACTATCGGGTCGAGCATCTCTCATTCGGAACCATTCAAGATTATGGATATTGTTTGCCCTATGTATGGGGAGGAAATGGCCCTTATTTTGCGACAGATCACTTATCACCCCGCCCCTCACTTCTATTCCGAAGTGTCTCAGAGTAGCCTCGGGAGATAATGAACTGGATATCGTTCTCTTGTCGTCATATCACCTAATTAATACTTAAGAATATACGAAGCAATTAATTAAAGCAGAAGGAGCCCCAGAGCTCCAGACGTCGGCACAGTAACACCATGCCACGTCTGCTTATCGAATCATGCAGTAAGTGCTTTTGTTTATTGTCGGAAAATTAGGAATTGTTCCAAATTTTCATCGACTCCGAAGGAAAACGAGATAAGGACATTATATACAACATTTCTTCTTTTTTTTTTGGCATTTCGCCAGTTTGGCACTAGAACGAAATAGTATTCATCACACGACTGCTAATCACTGATCGGAGTGTGAATTAAGATGTGAAGCTCCCTAGAATCCATTTCGAGTATGTCTTTTTATTCGTCTTTTACGAAACAAAGATTTCCCTCTTTTGGATAAAATCAAATGAAAGAAAACATCAAAAAGTTTGCGCTGCAGAAGAACTCTTCTGTCTTAGAGATATGTCTGCTTTTTTTTCCAAAGGATTAATTAAGTTTTAATAAGTTTCTCGGTTGCTTTTCATCGATTTGTTCTAAGAAAGAGATTGGGGCTTCAATTAAGAAATAAGCTGTTCTGGCTACGATGTCAAAATCGTAAAAGATTGGCACCCTGTTTTTCAGCAATTAGTTCGTATTAAGCAATAAAGGATTCGATCGAGTGTGAAGCAATTAAAACTACTTATTTTTGTTATTAAAAGCGCTTTTTGCTAAACTCGAAAACTACCTTATATTTATATGAATACCTACATAATATCCAAACTCGAAAATATATTCTTTTAGTTTAAAACATTTTAAAAATGTTATTTTACTTAAGGAGTGGTCTAGCATTCATGAATTTAAAGCATTTTTATGATGTCGTTGAAGGTGAAAATAATGAACAACGATATTTAAACTTTGTAGGTATATTATAACCATCCAAACTCATTTTTATAATAACAAAAAAGAATTCATTATTTTAAAAATGGCGTTGAAAATGAGTCCTCCAAAAAATGGATCTGGGTGGCTGGTGACACCTAGATGTAGATGTAGATTTCGAGAGGTGGGCAGAATGGCCCAGCACTTAGACCATAGGGTCCATTGTACATACCTCAGTTGAAGATCTGTCATCCGTAATTTAATCTCGTTGCCCTCCGTGAGCCGTAAGACGTTTAGTTCGTATAACAAAACTCAAAATTGTGGGTAAAGTCAGTCGGCTCTAGCGCTGAAGTAGAGGGGACAATCGCAAAGGAGGTGTGTCATTGATTCCTCGCGTTCGCATTTGCATAATGGCGATTCGGCAATACGCATAGTGTAAAGATGCTTGTTTAGCCTGCAGTGTCCTGTGATGACACTTAGCGCAAGGCTAACACAGCGTCTGCTACTCCGCATCAGCCATTTGCTCAGACTGTTATTAATGTTTTTAAGAGAATTTTTGACTGTCTGCAGTCTTGTCTTGCTATCCATCTTTTATTTTGCTCGTTTAGAGCCCAATTCTCGAAGATGTTGTTGGTAAAAGAGGATGCTATTCCTACGCACGGCTCGGGGCCAATCATAGGTTTGCTCGATCCCTCTTTGGCCAGGGAGTCTGCAGTTTCGTTGCCATGGTGACACCTAAATACATATGTGAAAAATAAAAACCATTATTAATCTATATGAGTATAGCTTTCGTGGAAACCAAACAATAAGAAAAAAATGTTTTTGAAAAAATAGCCCGTTCTTGAAATTTGAATACCGAACACACTATTTTTCATTAATTTCGAATTTTTCATTAGTTTCAATCCGAAGCACTGGCCAGATCTCATCAGTGTGGCTGAATGCCCAGCGCTCCTGCCACATGCGCCGCGATCGTGCAAATAGAGCATCGATCCTTATATCCACTTGATTAAAATTTCAAGCGATTTATAACGAAGGAAAGTTCCGCAATTCCGCAACACCCAACAGTATTTATCTATTCATGAGGCGGGCCAACCGTTCCTACTAAAAAGGCTGTTAGAATCTACAATATCGTCAGTATGATTACAAAAATTTAACAATATATTCTGGAAAGACTATAATTTCGAAATATTAAAGAAGAAAAACACCGATTTTTTTAAAATTCTAGATATCCCGGACCCTTTACTTTAAAGAAATTTTATGAAATTTTATGAAATTTTATTCATAAAGTTGCTGCTGAGATATTGTGGCCTGAAATTAGAAGAACTCTAATTGCTCGTTTGAAATACCAACTTAAACAATTTTAATGATTCCATTACTTGTCTAAAGAATTCGGGAAAAGAAATACCCTTAAAAGTTTAAAGTATTTAACGTATGAGCGTCAGCTGTTGTAGAACCACGACTTTCTTACAAATCGTGACGTTATTTTACTCTTTCACAGTCGGCATGCCACTTCTATTTCTTAAATGCATGACTATACATTTAAAGAATTCTAGAGACGAGACCGATGAAACATCCGAAAATTTCATTTCACACTTTCTAAGAGAAATTCATTTGGCATAAAGTTTTAGCAGATACTGGTAACTATTTCCTCCAGGAGGGAATAAATTAGTTGACATGTACTATGCCGAACGTGTCGGCTATATATTTTCTAGTTTAGGTGTGTAAAACTTTTAGAGGATGGGAAATCACGAACGGAGGATTGTTTCTCAAGGGAACAAAAGTTCCTTCACAGTACATGACTGAAGTTTCTCCAAAAACGGACCACATCGCTTATGGGTTACACCTAACAAAACCCTCATGCGACGGGAGTTTCACACAAAACCAAAAGAAAAGTGCCAATGTTCTGTCGTCATCGGCTTCTTCGTCCCATAGTCTTCCACTTATCTGGGATTCAGGCTCGTAGAAACGAATAATTCTGAACATAGGTATAAAAGGTCCTTTACTTTTTATGAGCTCCTCATTATTCATTCTTGCCATGTTTCTCCTTATGTCGCAGATTACAAGGTAGGACAAGAGATTAAATTTCATGGAGTGTCCTGAGTTTTTCGCTGGGAAAAAAAAACAGGAATACGAGATGCGACACGGATGCCGAACCTCAGTCGTGCTTCTTTCTATCTTAGTCCTGTGTTTTTCGACCAACCAAGGTTACCAAGGTTACCCGGAAGTACCTAGAAACACCGCAGGGACCCAACTCTCCCATCTCTATATTTTATGAAGTTCAACAATTTTGACACCTCTGTAAATAATGAGCTGTAAAATAAGACAACAAACCCCGCCACCATTATAGTACCTACTTTTCTAGATATCCCTCCTCTGAGATGATAAAAAAAAATAATTCCCTCAGAGGGAAATATACCTTCCTATTAAAATATAAAAACAAAGCAAAACACCCAATTTTCGATGATGTTTTTGATCCGTCTCCGGAAAATTTAATATTTCTGAGGGTTCTTAGGGTGATTTAATAACGTACTTGGCGTTATTTGATAATCATGGACAGGATAACCCAGGGGTATACCCAGATTTATTGACGATATTAGAGCTAAGGGAGGCAGGATGTTTGCTTCAATATTTTCATGAATATAATTTTCTTTTTACATAACAGAGATTATTGAGAATATGAACGAATATAATGTATATTTTTTGCTATCCTTCATCACCGCAGATAAAAATAGAAAAAAGATAACTTTAGGTCGCTTTTGATGTAGACGTTCGGAAAAAACCTCTCGAAGGGAGGTAAGAAGCAATTCAATCGTAAAATATAAATTCATATGTAATATTTACTAAAGTGGAATGGGTAAGTCAATATTTCAAATCAAAATTGAAATCCAGGAAAAAAAATCGCTGAGATTTTCTTTGTTCGTGAGACTTTCAAAGGATAGAATGATATAAGACGCAAATACATCAGAAATCGATTTGAAAACCGACAGGGAACCTCTTTCATACGCCTGTAAAATGTCATTGGGCCACTTAAATAGAAAATTTTCAATTGTTGTTCAACGTAGAAAACTGCGATTTATTTTCATTGAAGAAACCATATGCTTTATTTGATTCTTGCATGAATTCGTGGAAAATAATAGCTTCCCTTTCAAAAATAAATGAATATACATTATGGCACAATTATAGCGTCGAAACTGAAAATATGTAGACGTTTATTAAACCTATAAAAACGATTTCTTATCATAAGACTAAATAATATGCCTCTGTTCCATGGTATGAAATGGTACATTTTGTGCAGGTACATACGAAAACTCAGAGTTTTGATATGAGATATAATTTTCGAACAATTTCATATGGCTTTTCATATGGCCATTAAAGATTATTCAAAATGTTATCTTTTCGAAATTATACTTTAGCATCACTTAAACTTAGCTATAAGCATTTAAGGCGAGTTCTAAAGAGTTTTCCAATAAGGGCGGGTTCATGTTGAAATGGAATAAAACAAGCTTTGTATGAGATATTAACGAAATTCTATTTTTATTTTAATGGTTCATGCATGCCATTATGTATGGAATATGACATCGCTCAAATGTCCGGCGCGGCTTCGCACGGTGGCACGGATTGGAAATACTGTAGATGCGGGTTACTTTAGCTCTAGGGGGTAGTTTTGGCTCAAAACAAAAAAATATTGAATTTCCCACCTCTTCGTAGCCATGACACTAAACGATCTACATAGTTCGAGTCGGAAATGTTAGATGATTTTACTGACGTCTATTTTAAATTGGTTGCACGAATTTTTTCAAAATTAAAACTGTCATTTACTCTTTGAACTTACCTTGTGTGAATATTTACGTATTTTAGGTCTGCAAATTTTCTTGTGTAACAGAGGGCTGTAGAGAAGTTAATTTTTGTTTATGTTTTTTTTTTTGAAAATTAAACTTTTTTGTACGTCGGATGCTTCATTTGTTTATTTTCTATTATTTCAAAGGACTAAAATTGGCTCAATACTTGCTTAAGTATATAGGTTTTGTGCCCAAACCATCTGAAAGCCAAAGTAACCCTCCGCAAAGGACAACTTTGGCTCAAATTTAAAAAAAATAAAAAATATATTTTAACAAACTTTTTGCTATAAAAAACATTATTACTGATTAGCTATTATCCTCATCTATGAAATGAAAAAATTATAACACCTAGTAGTCTAACACAATCTATATATCAGAGCGATTTCTTAGGATATAAGAAAAAAGTAGCCAAAGTAACCCGCATCTACGGTATCTATTTTTCACGCATAGATCCGACTAAATTTGAGCGATGGCCTGGGTTACTTTGAGGGCATCGGTCGATTGCGGCTCATTGGCATAGATCTTCGACTTCAGAAAACCCCATAAGAAAATGTCTAGCGGGGCAAAATCGCACGAAAGATAACCTCAAATCGATCATGCAAAAAGTCGATCGCAGTAGTCCATTGTTAAATTTTGGCAAAAGAAATTGGTTATTATCGATCTGCAGTAACATTGGCGCAACGCGTGCAACGTTTTCACAAACGAACAATCATTTTGATAATAAAGTTTTATCATTTGGATATGCCGCTCAATCGTGTAACTTGCCATGTTAATTTAGCATCAGTGTCTGAATAATAATAAATAACAGATTTGACGCCAAAACAACATAGCTGCCACAGTCTGTCAACATCGACCCGGAAACCCTTTATTAGCCATTTTCCAAAATGGTAGTAAATATAGCTAACTTGTTCAAAACCTTCAAGTACTATGGATAAAAACAATTTCGTTATTTCCTTAAGGGGGCAGTACATTTAAAAAGCAAAAAAGCGCTATTTTGATGTAAGTATTTTTCACACCGAAAGAAAAATATAGTTGATTTTACTATAAACGAATACAAAATTAACTATTTACAGCAATGATTTTCAGCCAATTATTGTTTAATAAATTTTATAAATTCAAAAACGTTATATTTACTATGAAGAAAGTTGAAACAACTATTTGAATTAATTAAGTCAACTACAACTATTAGTAAAATTTAAAATTCTTCATTGTGAAAAATAGTTAATCTGCTGATAACGAGAAAAAGTTAATTTCTTCCGATATTGCCGACCGGAGCTAGATTTGAACCTTGGCAGCTTGGCTGTTGTACTCAACCGAACCACGCCATTCCGATGCCTTTTTAGAAAGTTGACTTCTGTTCTCACGATTCGAACCCAGGAACTCTGAATTGGTACGCGCGTAGCTCTACCCTCGAGCCACCGAACGCCAATGGGTTTTGAGTAATTCAACGTTAATAAAGCGATGTGTGGGTAAAGGATTGACTATTTGTAATAGTTAATTTGACCAACGAAATTGTTAAGAATTTTCAGATTTTTATGACGCGGTGTTTAAACAATTTTTTTTGGTCAAATTAAAATTTATTATTTTAAAATAGTTGACTTGACAATTCTAGGAATTGTACATATGGCTATTCTAAATAGGCGAGCTTATAAGAATAGTAAATTGTAAAAATTGTTAGTTAAATTTAACTGAAATGTAAATTGATATTACTATTTATCAATTTTTTTAGCAAATAGCAATTATAACTACACAAAATAGTTAAAGTTATTAAAGATTTTCTCTCAGTGCAACGATATTACATATTTCATTTGACATATGGTAGTCAAAAATATTTCTCTTTTCATTTGTTTACAAAATAAAATAGCAGTAATGGCATCTAAGAAGCGAAACGTTTCATCTTTCATATTTTCACAGAATTCGCACAGAATTTTAATTTTAAAACTGTATCTTAATGAGAGAAGGTATTTTTGAACCTTTTATACTTTCTCAAGGTGAAATCATTTTAAATTTCAATTTATCCATAGAAATAGGACACAAGGAAGTGCTGAAACGTTCATATATAGTGTACGTGTGCGTACCATTTTTTTGGGGTGCTCAGTTGAGCAAGACAGAACCTGAGCAAGCAAGACAGAATGAGAAAAAGTTATAGAAATATTCCCGAATACTGTCGATAATGCATTTTTGGTTTACTTTGATTCATTTGGAGGTGCTCTTGCTAAAAGACAGCGTTTAAAATAAAAGTTAGTGGGGTACATGCAGCAAACATTTTAATGATATTCTAATACTCAATCCTGAGTGAATTACAAGAAGTTTGATTAGAAAAGTGTAAGAATAACGACGTAATTTTGAAATATGTACATACAAATTGCTGTGAGGACCTCTTAAAATTACTTTCTGTTTACGCCTGTACTGATGTTACTAATACTAAAGTGTGAGAACTCACACATAAGGGTTTCTGATACGCTTGACAAGTCTAATCGCACTTCCTTATGTCTTATTTCTATGAATTTACCCGCAAAAATAATTTCGAATACGTATCCTTTTCCCATATTAATTTAATTAAAGCAATCATAGAAAAGATAATGTTTCTGAACTAGAAATAGACTGTTAAATAATAGATATTTTATAACCAAAATAGGTTAGAAAAAGAGAAAACTATAGTACCTAAAGAAGTGAATATGTTATTCTGAATTAGAGTTAAGAAGTTTACCCAGAATTCGTATTGTGGCAGCTCATATCCGTTTCAGATATTGAACTATTGAACAAAAACTACTTACGGATTTCGAAGTGATTCCCTTTATTAAGGGATACTTTCCCGACGCTTATCCCACTCACATTGTCGTCCGTCATGCATTTCATTCACCCGGACTCAATATGTGAGAAATCGAAGTGAGAAAATCGTCAATATATTCTTCCACAATGTACGCCCCGCAACAGACAGAATTTCCAATATCGTTTTATGACAGCCCTCCGAGGGAAAGTTCCCAAAGGAGTCGGGGAGAAAGTATTAAGTGATTTCACTTCAGATTCCCACTGACGGGCAACGTGCGGCCCACAAAAGTAATGCTCTTAAAGTGTTGCTTTTGACTTCGCCTGCTGACTAGCGTCCTGGCTTCTGGCTGATTGACGCTCCATGGAATCGTCGAAGGATCCCCAGCCAGGCATACCTTTATCCTGCAGGACGAGCAAAGGAGTAGTCGCATTTTTCTCCTTTTTAATATTTTTGTAAGGCAAAAGATCCATTGAAATTCTCAGATAATCCAGCGATATGAACTCTGATCCGGATTTTATGAAGAATTTTATGGATTATTCCCCAAAATCTACACGTACACAAGTTTTCCGAGAAGGAGCACATGTGACGCGTCTGTCGTGCCGCTCACGCCTCCAGTCGTATTAAGTTGAAGAACATCTAAAGGGCAAATAGTCGATCGAGTTGGAGCCAGAGTTTCAGTTCGAATTTGGTTTTGAACTTATCCTTCCCTTCAAATTAATAATTTTGTTGAAGCTTTCACCCAATTGGAATTGGATACATTGACCTTTCCGAACGCCACAAAGGGAGCGTTTCAAATTTCAATAACCTTTAACGTAATTGAAATGTTCAACCACTATCACGAGAAATAAACTAATTAGTCAAATCCCGAATTACGCTTTACCCTTTATTCAGTTTTTATTATTAGGTACTCTGTTAATTAATTAAAAAAAATTTAATATCAATAAGTACATGAAAACAAAAGAGACATTTAAAAATGCTTAAACTTTAAACGTATAGCTAGCAAAATTATATTACGCTTAGTTGAAACGTTATAAAAGCATGCACTTTCAACTTAATAAAAAATATGAAAAAAAATGATATAAGGGTCGGGTCAGTTGTTCTATGGCGAGTAGCCGGATTTGATGTCCACGTGGTTAAAATTGGAAATAAGCAATTTAAATCAAAATGTTATACAGTTTTTTTTTATACAGGGTGTCCCACGCAACTTGTACTAGCGAAGGTCTGTGGTTTGGGGATACCAATACCTATCGATTGGACCCCATTTATGTTCCGCGATTTTTTGTAGTTTTGGAGTTATGATTTTTTTTGTTTTATTTTCAGTTTTTTTTTTAAATTTTAGACGGTTTTAGCTATAACTTTTTCCGTGAAGTGATTCTTTCAGATTTTCTTTGTTAGTATTATGGCCAGTGGCGTAGCTAGGCGTGGGCGAAGTGGGCCTTCGCCCACGGCCTCGCACTTAAAAGGGCCTCGCGAGGCCTCTTTATGCGAAGCCACCAGACTTAAAATCTCCGTTTATTTATAAATTAAATAAAAATCTAAAAATTATTGGCCACACTCGTCACAGACACCAACTTACTGTGCATTCAAACTGCATATTTTCTTTCGTTCTTACTTAGCTGAAATCACATTTTGGTTGTCACATAAACACGGCAACATTTTGTGGCTGCGTTGATATTTTAACCCATATGGGGTGTGAGGGTCTTATGCTGTTTCACTCGCACTTTTTTGAAAATGTGTTTGGCATCTTGCTGTCAGAGTCAAAATTGCCACGGTGTTCAATTTAGGAACACAGCTTAGCTTTGCGAAACTTTTCTTTACTCACATACGGAATACTTTGTGTATAATACCGTGTTTGGTTGTAGCCTGTAATAATTATTATTAGTAAATTAAGAAAGTAAGTAAAGTTCGACAACCAAGTGCGCTCGTTTGTACAGTGGGCGAAATTCCTATAACCGCACCCCTGTGTTTAATTAGTTTGTTGGGAGAATTCATGTTTGGAAGAGAAAATACGCTTTTAAAATAATCATGATAAATAATTACTAAAATATATGAATCGAAATTAAAATAAATTCTCACTACTAGTTTTTAATAAAACAAAAGCTTTTTTTTTGGAGCGAAATTTCTATAACCGCACTTAATAAAATTAGTGTTAAAATATTAGATTATAAAAGTTAATAGAATTTTTAATCTTAATATTTAGTGTAACCCCCATTTTTATTGATCACATCAAAAATTCTAGCTGGCATTGATTTGATTAGATTTTACAGGGTGTCAATGCTGATTTCTTCCCAACACTTCAGGGCCGTTTCTAGTACGGAAACAGTTATGTATTGCCGTCCATGTTTACAAATTTCCCTTGCCATGATACCCCAAAGGTTTTCTATCGGGTTCATATCTGAAATGCAGGTCAGTTGAGTAATTCAATGTCTCGTGAACAGAACCACTCTTTTGAAAGTTGAGAAACATGGATTGGAGCGTTGTACAGTTGGAAAAGAACGTCCTTTTCAGCAAAAAACTCTTCCAAATAAGGAATAAGGGCCCATCCAACATTTTCACATAAACTTCGGAGTTTATTTGTGCATTTAAAAAGCACAAAGTTGCTTTTCCGAAAGTACTAAATGCTCCCTAAACAATAACACTTCCACCTTGGAGATTCCGAATTAGTTTTGGCGGGTTATTTTTAATCTGCATGGTCCCCACGAGTGTAGCTGGAATCTACGTCAAAATATATTGAAGAGCATATTCTCCCATCGCGCATTTATACTTTTTCACTATCATGAGTAGGTATGTTGCGTCAAAGCATGTTTGGTAAGATAGATTTATTGGATAGATTTTGGGAACGATAGAAAAGGGGCCTCGCTGATACTACTTCGCCCACGTCTAGATTAGTCCACGCTACGCCACTGATTATGGCTAGCATCGAACACACATGCTGTTGCACAATTTAGGTAAAAAATGATATGGGTCTAATTAAATGTCACTATTTTCGACTGTATCTAACATCTTTAAACTCAGTTTTCTCATAAAAATGCCCTATAAAGTACCAATTTGTTTGTGTTATTTTGAGAGCTAAGAAACCCATAAAGTTTTTAAAATTATGAGGAAGTTATTCAGTCAGGGTTAAGTATTTTTTTTCAAG
The DNA here is from genome assembly GCA_951509405.1 of Machimus rusticus. Classification (NCBI taxonomy): domain Eukaryota; kingdom Metazoa; phylum Arthropoda; class Insecta; order Diptera; family Asilidae; genus Machimus; species Machimus rusticus. Next base: position 3,937,227 of record OX608054.1, read on the forward strand.
TTGAAATCAAGTTAAAATTTCTCTAAAACCGAAATTTTAATTTTATCAAAATCTGAGCTACTAGTAGTTAGAATTTTGGTGTTTAGTGTTTTAACAGACGAACATACATGCTAGCCATAATACTAACAAAGAAAATGTGAAAGAATCACTTCACAGAAAAAGTTATAGCTATAAAACCGTCCAAAATTAAAAAAAAAAACTGAAAATAAAACAAAACAAACTTATAACTCGAAAACTACAAAAAATCGCGGAACATAAATGGGATCCAATCGATAGGTATTGGTGTCCCCAAACCACAGACCTTCGCTGGTACAGGTTGCGTGGGACACCCTGTATATTAAATAACCAATATTTCAAAAATTGGTCTAAATTTGCGTTTTTAATGACAAAATTCCACTATAAACATTGTTTCTGTCATTAACGTGGCTGTTCAATGTCCTATCTATGAACAAAAAAGCTATGAAATTATTAATTTTATTTAAAAAAATAATAATTATTTTCTACTTTTACGTGTATCTATTACACTATAATAAAAAGAATTACAAAGTTTACTACTATATTATATTATAATTATATTTTAATGTTTTCATTTTATGTTAAGGTAATTGGTTGGTTTGTATTTTTTTAATAAAGTTGAAGGAAATCCCAAATATCAGTAACGTCGCGCATGAAACGCGTATTGCAATTAGATTGGCGTTCTTGGAGTGTTGTTTTCGTGTTAATTTCAATTTGAATTCATAGTTTCGAAATGTCGCACTTCTTTGTATAATTTCTATGGTAATAATAAGCCACATTTGTTCATTGCTCTTATTTTTATTTATATATAATTTCAGATACGCAAGTAAATCCAGAAGATAAAAATACGGATGACTCAAGTTGGTATCCCTGAAACGAAAAAACTCAGAAAGGACAAAAGTTGTGAGCATGTTATGCTTATGTATATGCTTAGTATTTCTTATATTGAAAAAAAAACATTGAAATTATGTTTAGGTTTTTTCTTAAAGTCAAATGTTTTAAAATATATATCAAGTGTTATTTATTATCCTACTCAATATAAAACAACACTAACCTAAAAATTTCTTTTCGAATTGGCAACTCCATGAAATCCTATAGTAATTAAATGGACAAATTAATAAAAATGTTATTTTGTTTTAAATTTGCATGCCTTTTCTGCCTTCTCACGTGGAACGACCCATAACCTTTATCAACTTTCGATTAATCCTCATATAAAAATAAATAACATAAACATCTTACCGACAGTGACAAGCACGCATTTGTCGTGTGGAAAAATCCCATAAGCAATTTCTTCATATAACTAAAAGGCAAACTTATTTTACGAAGCACGGCGGAGTTTTCAATTTCCAGTCGCTCTTGATCAGCTATTTTTCTTAATAGGGTTATTACCTGTTAATTTTATAAATTTCACCTGAATCTGCTCCTACCCTTTGACGGTAAAGTAATTTTGCTGAAGCTTTTACTCGATTGGAATTTGATACATTGCTCTTTCCCAGCGGGACGATGGCAGCGTTTCAAATTTCCTTTAACTTTGGCCCTTAATTAAAATTTTCGACCACCATCACGGGAAACGAATTAATTCAATTCCCATTTCGGCGCTTGTTTATCAAAGGACCGTTTAAAATCCATAAATTTTCCCTTTTACGACAACAAGTCCTTTTTCCTTTCGGAAGATGAATCAAAGCGGAGTACAAAACAAATTTTTCCTGCCCCTCGAGAAAGTTAATAATTTCTACAGGAGATTCCTTCTCCCGGTATAAGGTGAAAATATTTGGTTGGATGACCTTTAATATCCAGAAAAACCCCCGCACCCGGCCTCGCCGAAGAAGGGAATCTTGACGGTCGTAATTAATGGCGGACCCATTCCACAGTATCCATTTATGAAGAAAAGGTCGCCACCGCGCGAAGTCTGGGTGATGCCCGGGAAAGAACCGAACCAAGAAAACTCGCTTCTCCTTTAAGACCGGCCAACATAAAAAGTTTTATAGCTGTCATTACAAGTCTTTTTAGGAGATGTTATTCTCCTTTTGTTTTCTTGTCTTTTGCAGCATCCCGGAGATCTCTCGGGGCGAAACAAAAGTTCAGGTCGACCGGCGGCGCACTGCAAGGGGGTAGCTTGTTAAGGTAAAAGCCACACTGCCACCGGCGCGGCGGCGGGGCGACCGTGTAGATGACGGCTTGGCATCGCACGGCGGCAAGTAAGATACCAATTAATAACTTTTTATTGTTCCCATTTTTTTTCCTTTTATCTCCTTTTTACTGTTGTATAATTAATAAGAAGTCATAGCGGCGCTATTGTTGAGTGATTTATGAGGACAGGCACCGGGCAATTTATATCGGAAATTTCCGATCATTATTGGAGATTCACGGGACCTACCTCCTGATGGTTCACCATACCCTCAAACGAGTGGGTGGTGACTGTCAACAGTATGGTCGCCGCGAATTTTTCGACTTAGCATGACTAATTATATGCCATTAATTTCCTTCAAAATATACCACAAAATCCTTAGACCAGTTTGTGCATGTACCAGAGAGATAATGAAGATATCTATTTTTAAAATATGCTCAGAATTCTTTAAATTTTTGTTCAAACAGTAATCATTTTAATACGCAATTTAATTCCAATTAATATTCGGTAGATTGGTAATCATCATGTTTCCCTTTTATATTTTTAGGGTTGTTGATTACAAATTTTTAGAATTCAATATGGCTGGCGTATGTTCAATTTACACAAATTAAAAGAACAGATCTCTGAGAACGACTGGGACAAATCCCATTTCCAATTAATCGAGTACTTTAAAAAATTATCCATCAGAGAGTACCTTATTCCCTTTTATTTTAAATTTCAATCAAGTCTTAAATAAGTATGTGGATATCTTTGAATACATCTATTTCAAGTTCAATACACCATTTAAAAAAAAATGTAATTTTAACCTAAAATTTTCATCGTTAAGTTTAACAAGTGTAAGAAAAAAAAATTTTTTTTAAGAAACGCATTTCCTCCAAAATCACGTCCACAATGTTTTATCATCGAAAATAACCGTGTATGCAAAATTGCAAAGCTTCTGGTAAGATAAAAGTATGAGAATTTTTCCTTGTAAGATTTGACGCTAAACAACTCAAATTAAATAAAAGCGTTAAAAAAAGACCTTTCGGTGGCAGCTAGAAGAAACAGGTAGATTTATTGCAATGTGGTAAAAATAATTTTTACGTAAGCCTTAACGATAGCCGTGGGTCAAATGGACCCAGATTGTATTTTCAAAATCTGGTATAGGTACACCACGGCGGACAACACAGCTTCCCCACTTTTCAGTACATTCCTTCAGTACGACGGAGAATACCATAATTTTCTTCTATGACCATTTTATAATACACGGGTCCAATGGACCCACGACTATAGAAGCATACGTATTTTTCAAAATTATAGTTATAAGAGTTAAGGGAATGTAATGCTGAATTCCCCACCTCGTAGGCCGATTCACCGAATTTGCTGATATATTGCCATGGAGAATATTTTAACCAAGTTTAATCAAAATCGATTAAGAAATACACGGTCTACAAAAAAATAAATTAAAATATATAACTAAGAGAAAGTTTTCTCACCCTTCCCCAAACAAGTTTAAGTTTGGTCAATAGCGATTAAGAAATACGAACGATTTAGTGTTCGAACCATTTTTATATTTTTCGTTTTCGTAGAGGATCAGTTTCTCATCGCCAATAACAATCCTATACAAAACTGAATCATTTGCCAACTTTTTTTTGCTTATAAAACAGATGTACATATGTAGAAACATGAAATTAACTCTCATTATGAAGTGCGAGCTATAGAAAACAAATGAGAGTTACCCAATCGAAAAACCGATGAAGTACTAATTTATATTTAAAATATCACGAAAAAACTCAACAAATTTTTGGCTGACCTTATATACACCCAGAGAAAAACATTTTAGAATTAATCGTTTGTGGGTGTAGAGTTAGGTAAAAATTTCCGGCTCTGATATTGAGTCAAATAATAAATCGTAAAAACTACAACAAATTGTATTTGTTAAAGGTAAAAATGATACCTTGTATTTATAATTGAGAATTAGATCATATATTTTCGTTTTAACAATGTATATTTGTAAATTTTAAGAGTACCCTCTTTTTTAACTACCCCATAGTTGTATTATTAGCAACTTTTGTTGTAAATTTTACAAAGCCTGGGTTGTAAAATCAAAAAAACTTGCAGCTACAAAATACAATAAATTCTGTAAATATAAAATTATGTATGTTGGAAATTTTACGTACAAATACATATGTATGTAAAATTTTCAAGTCGTATTTTTTTACAAAATCTATTCGTTTGAATTTGAACTTGGAATTTTGCTTCGAATACTTGAGTGGCCGTATCTTTAAAACCATTAAAGGCACAGGACTGTGGTTCGTCCTAAATTGTTGCAAATTTAATGTACTTTAAAAGTGGTAATAGCATCTAATATCAACAAATGCACAGTTTATGAGTTATTTTGATATATAGTGATTTTCACGTATTACGCAGGAAGCACAGGTTTTTCGAAGCTGCAAATTTGGGTTTACACTACTCTAACTGGTCCTAACAATATATCAAAAAATTAGAATTACATGATGCTTTGCAATTTTAATGTCTAATTTGACTGGGCTATATAGTTAGTTAAGAATGGGAAATTCTGAAATAGTTTTCATTATTAAATGTTTTATGTAAATTAATTGGGGGGTACCGAAAATGATCTACACATGCAACATGAAAAGATCTCTCTAATTTTTCGCCCACTAAGTATAAATTTAGATGATTAATGCATCCTATAACGTCATTTGCTGAGCACATAAGCATACATTGTACGATCCAAGACTAACATTTTAAAAACAAAGACTTGACGTAGAATATACCAATCCCATTGCTTTTTTAAAACAAAAGAAAAGATTATAAAGTCTAAAGCAACCCAGTAGGAAATGTATATCTTACGGAATCAATGCCGTACTATACACCTGGAATGTAAAACACCTTCCTTTCTGCAAGGCAAAATCGATTACTTTAACATTGCGATGTAATAAGAAGTAAGGTATAAAGACTACTATTCTGATTACTAGGAATTGAGTATATAATGCATTAAAAAAAAGTGGATTCGGACTGCGAGAGAACTCGCGCGTTCGCGGTCTGCCATCTCTGCCTTTTTAAAGTTGATCCGACTGCGGCTAGATTTGAACCTTGGACCTCCGAATTGGCGAGCGCGTAGCTCTAGCACCGATCTACCCTTGCCAATGCGTATGGTGTGCTATTTTAACAATTGTTTCGGTCAAATTAACCAACTTTATTTTGCTCTCAGCAAAATGGAAAAAAGAAATGAATGCCTCGCATTTTGCATTCCTATTCCTTATTTTGTCATCTATTTCCATTTCGTCCTTTTCATAGAAGAAATCTTTGCTCATGCAATCATCAGTTCTCAAATTTCCTACTGGGAATATTTACAACCGGGAATTTTTAATTTTATTATATACAAATGTAAAAAGGCAGTAAATTTTACAATTAAATTTTAATAAATACCAGTTGATTATTATTCAGCCGGGCAGTAGATTTTAAAATTAAATACGTTAATTCAATTATCCTTAAACATATTTTTAAATTATAATTGTAAGATGACGATATTTTCGTAAAAATATTTTTAGATTTTACAATTTCATTTTGTAAATTTTACAATGTTTTTTTTTCTCTGTGACATATACAGTGAAGAGCAAAAGTGTCCCAATGTTGCGCAAATCTGGTAAGTTATACTTGATTCAGGGAAGTGGGAAGCAAATTAGAAATAAAGGTCATGCCATTCTGTTAGTTGTTTTATAAAAATTAATAATAGCAAATCAGAACACATATACATATGAAACCAAAAAATATATGACGAAAAGTTGTCTACAAGTCTATTGAGACATTTTTGCACTCTCTATATGGCACTACTTGCAAAATGTGAAAGTAACGGTTATTCAGATCCGATAATGATGAGACTATTGATTCTGATATTTCATGGATTCTGAGTTGTAATCTGAGTAAGAGCAATGCATTTCCACGATTTGCTAAGATAAAATTTATAAAATGAATGATATTTCAAAAGAAGTGAGTAATAGGGCTATTTTATTGTTGAGTGAGGGCAAAACTGTTCGCGAAACTGCAAAATTTTGTAAAATTAGCAGAGCAGCTGTAGGCAGGACACAGAAGACCTCCCAGTTCCGAAAAGGGGAAGAAAAAGACTATTAGCCTATAGAGAAACACAAGAAATAGAAAGATTATTGGTCACAGGAAGAGCAAAAACCCCAAAAACAGGCAGCAATGGAGCTGGGGAAAAACGTCAGATGAGGTGCACGCCGCCATTGAAATTTAAATAACTCAATTTTATATCATCATGTTTTGTAATAAAGGCATTCTTATCACTTCTACTTCGAATAAAAATTTTTATCATGTTTGGAATTCACAATAATTTGTTATCATGTTAGTTATTCACAATAATTTTTCTTCTTTCTTCTTAACAAAACCCAAAAGCATTTTTAGAGGAATGCGAAAATTAAATACATATAATTGTCCAAGTTAATTTTATTTTTGAATTCTACGACCTTTAAAACGAGTTTGACTTCATTCGTTTTATGAAATCTTTGCATCAGATGCGCTGCAATAAGTAGTATTTCATATGAAATCTACCTAAAAATCCTTACGAGAAGATATGAGGGTCTGGAAACCGAAACTTGTAGCCCCAATATATTTATTATTAACTTGGAACCGAATTGCCTATCCGTGACCGACGACAAGCTGAAGAAAAATTAATTTTTTAATGTAATCATATTATTATCAAAATTAGTTTACTAACTTAAGAACAGATAACTTAAAACTTCGCAAAAACTTTTGTATTTAAAGGATTTCTTTTTTCAGAAACTTTTTGGTACCAAATTGCACCCACAGATGTTCCCCACAATTTCATTTCAACTTTATCAGAATTTCTACGACTAGCTTTTATTCGTATATATTCCGAAGATTAATAATATTCAAAGGATTGGTTTATTGCTCCATTCGTCTCATTTTTATTTCCGGTCGGTTCAAACAACTCAAACGTTTTCTTCAATTTCCCATTAAATGCATCCCGAGGGCAAATAGGTCGAATGAGCCGAAATGAGGGAAAATCACGGCGATATCAGCCGAAAGGGATAAGATGTGCTTCTCGTTGTTAAAGAGCACCTCTCGAGTCTCGATTTAAGAAGGCACTTACCAACTTTACGAGCAATATAAGAACGGAACGGTGGCGGAATCTATCGCCATCGTAAAATTTTGGCCCCATAAAGCGGCCCTGGCCCCACATCAGCGGCAGAAGAGCTGCCGTTTATTATTCGAATTACGAAAAATGTTGTCCCTACGTATGTCCTTAATATTTATGCACTCCTTGGCTCACCGCGATTCCTTTTATTTTTTCAAAAAAAAGGGATATGGTTCCATTTTAAGTACATGTTTGTTACGTTTATGATTTATGCAGGCGCACTGGCTTTTACTTGAAGAGCTTATTTATTTTACGGCCCACTTATTTTGTGGAGAAGCAATAAAAGCATCTTTGGGAGAAGCTTAGAACATTTAAGAGAAGAAAATAAAATAAAAATGTTTTCAGTGAAATTTTTTCTTTACACCCTCTTGATGTTAAAGTGCTGGTAAAATATCATACACATTCATTTTATGAAGTCTTTTTTTTATCTGACTTTATGACGATTCGATTCTCTAAGCTGCTTGAAGGTATCAAATTCAAATTATGAAAACATGAACATAAAAGAAATACCAAACACGGCTGTTATCGCTCACGGACAAACCGTCAGATAGTCGGATTTTAATGCATAAACCACTAATCGATTTGTTTAATAAGTATTTAAAATACATACTACAAAAAATTCTATGAGGCAATATATAATTTCCAAAGTAATGTGTCATATTTTTTCAAACGCCTAATTAAGTATATATTATTTACATTTCTTAAAATATGTAGGTATGCAGCTATGCTATGGTCCAGTATTTTTACCCGACTGACTCAGAAGGAGGGTAATGTTTTTCGAGAGTTTGTTTTTGACACGCTCTTTAGCCTAAACGGTTTGACAAATTTTAACATATGGAGTGTCATTAGATTCGTCTTAATTATAGGAGTGACATAGAGTATAATATTTAAATATGGGATCCGCAAAAAAAATTTAGGGGGAATAAAAAAAATGTTTCATTATAACCATATAGAAATCAAATGAAAGCTAATAAAAGTCAATTCCAAATGTAAATGTAAATGTATATGTATATATATTATAAAACTTTAATGCTACCATATTGACATAGGAACTTCAAAAAAGTACGTATGTATGTGTTAATTATTTCTTTGGCTATAAACGCCCACAATCTATAAACTATTAGATGATTAGACTGGAGTGATATCTCTTAAACCAGCTAATGATGCGCTATCGAGCCCTCAGACCACCAGTTATTTAAAGGTAATAACACCTTTTTTTAATATTATTTACTAAGTAATAATTAACTAAAAAATATTTTATTAATAAAAACTAAAAAGTATGAAATAAAATAACTTATTAAAAAAAACATACTGCATTAAAAGATATCAACTGAAAAGCGAAAAACAAACTTTATAATCTGTAGAAAGTCAGAGCAATACCTATATAATTCACCATGCAATGTTTATTTGTTCGATACCTCCTAAGCAAATAATAAAATACATAGGTACTGTTATATAAATATAACTTGAATGTAGGAAAATGTATTGCAGGCGGGAGGATAAACAAAGAATTACAAAACTTATTTGTTGTAAAAATTTTACTTAAAGACTTGGACTATTTGCTTGTCCCCGCCCAATTTTCATTTGATACTTTTAGCGCAGTCGAGTGTTTTTTTTTTAGTATATTGTGCAACAAGGGCGTAAAGTAGCCGTTTGCGCACGCGGGCAGCTGCCAGCGTAAGCAATCGGCTACGCCTCGCCCGAATTGCATATTTTATTTTCCCTCACGCGTGGGGAAAAATAATAAATTTTTCATTTTATTTTTTAACCGCTTTTTGTAATGAAATTTCATTTACATATTTATGAATGTTATTTATATTTTTTATCATTATACATATTTCAATCAATCTTCAGAAACGCAATTTTACCATTATAGGTGAAATGTTCAAATATAAAAAACTTTCTGAAGTAGAAATCTTAAGGTTCCATGCTTTGTGAATTATATATAACTTACTGTTTATAATTGATACTTTCTAAAATATATACATACATACCTTTGCATATAAAATATATCGAATTTTAATTAAACATTAATTTATTGGACACCTTCTTTTGAATGAACGTCGTCAAATTAATTTGTTACTTTGTACTATTCGTTTTTGCATGAGCATTCACTTATGGTTGTAAGTTTAAATTTAATAGTGATCATGTGCATTCATTTAACATAATTCTTTCATCAGACTTTCTCAGGATTGCATAAATCAAATATTTAAAAAAAATATCTGCCAAAAGTTGCTTTTATCACTCGCGGACAAATCTCACAAGATATAAGAAAGTTTAAGTCATGATTACTTAACCGCTTCACTTGAAAGGAGTTGGGGTTAAGATGGAAAGAAAAGAATTGAGGGAAAGGTTTATAACTAGTTAAAACTTTCCAAGTGGAATTGGATGTCAAGGCGGACTGATGGAGTATTGAAAATTCACTCGTAAATCTACTTATGGCGGGGCCAAAATCCGGGGTGGGTAGAAGCCCCGGGTATCATTACAATTCCGATCTCGTCCTTTTTTGGGAAGACCACGCAACCCAGTCCAAGACATAAAAGTGGAAAATAAGACGATGCCCGGTCTCTTCCTTTCGGTGGTTTGGAATCGACATACACTGGAGGAAGAAAATAAAATATATATCTATTTATATATAGTACATATATATAAAAAATAACACAGGCCGCAACCAAAAGGCGGACATAAAATCGGAAATGGAACGTCAATCAGGAAAAGTGAAGTGGATAACATGAAAAGTTTGAAATTTATCATTTTTCCTCCGGATAACATATGTTCACAATTCAAACGAGGAAAACGAAAAGCTTTATGACACCTCAGCAACAGCCCAGGAAAACTTCTCAACGGGATATGATGCTCTTCTGAGAAGGTGGCGCCGCCAGTGCCAAGGAAACCATCACTCTTCGCCCTACAGTACACTACCTCTACCACTACTATAACCTCCACCACTACCATCTCAAGTTCGACCATATAAAACCGGGGAAAAGGTAAAGACCTTTTGCAAGAACTCTTCAGGGCAAGATTTTGTTCTTATGAACTGTGTCACGTACACGTGAGAAAAATATCACGAAAAACGCACAGGAAAAAGTTTCCCGTGAAAATAACAGGATGTTGATGACTTCAGTTCCCCGGTACCGTTCTCTTCACCAGAAAACCTTTTGACGCTTTACCTGCCACACAAGCCACACACCTAGAACTAGAAATAGCACTTTTACTACCTACCACATACCACCCACAATTGGGTGTGGAACGACCGTTTAGAAAGCAATTTGCAGATTTCTTTGTGCCGTCATTAGATAATGAGTGCCCTAAGCCGCTGAGTAGGGCCTTTTGATCCGCTTTTGTTTCAGAAAACGCCACAGAGCTCATTAGTCCCGTAGAGCCCCACAGTTCACGGTGCAAAGCAGTGGAGCACCCTTTACTTTACCCCACAGTCCCACAGAGCCCTAAACGTGACGAAAGTAGGAATTGAATGTTTTAATCCTAGGTGCAATTGCAGCAACCACTTATCACTTTTACCATTTACGATAAAAGAGATTTTTGTTAAATCAGAGATTTTGATAAAAAATACGGCAAACAAAACACAAATGTATTTTAATTTTACCTTTGAAATATTCCATCTTAATTAGGTGCAGATTGAAATGTACACCCCGCGCAACAAAAAAAGCCACATGCAACATTTTCCGTATTTATATAAAAAAAGTTATATAAAAAATAACGAATTTTCCTTTATTCTTCCAATTTTCTATAAAGTTATATTCCAATTCATACTATGGAAATAACGCAAGTTTTTACATATTCATAAAAAAATTCACTATTCTTACTGATTCAACGTGCAAAATATCGTTTTTAGTTTTGCTATATATTTAGTTCAAAGAATAAAAACGAACTGCAGTATTATTTTTGCACTATTAGTTGATGGTTTTATCATTTTTCAAAAATTTAATTTATAGCCACGGTGCGGCTTTTAATGTTGCGCGGGGTGTATGTGGCCTCATTAGATATTATATTAATATTCCTATCCTCTATTAACCCTTTCACAGTGAGGTAAAATTACGAATTCTGGTCAAAAAAAAGATCTATGTTCGGCATGTAATAAATAATGTAAAAAAACGTGTTTTATATGTATCTTGTACTTGAATGGTACTATACGCTCTGCCCGTGACTGTCACGGGATTCACTGTGAATGGGTTAGTTTTACAAATCCTTTAATTGACATTAGATAAAGTTTTATTCCTGTGTTTGGTTTGAGTTTTGGTTCCAATTTTAAGTGTTAAAAATTGGTGCATATTTATCTTTTTATTTTAAAAATCTCATTACTAAAATCAATTTCGAAAATCATACGAAGCGGAAAGGATATTTTTTCGTTTTTTAAATAGATTAAACTAGAGTCGACACCTAAAAAAATTATAGTTAAAAAAAATATAAACCCGACCACGGAAACCACGAACTGAAAATTGTGAAACAAGAAAATATTCTTGTCTGAAACCAGACTAAACGAATTTAATATTCTGAAAAGCGAATTAACCGAAATCAAATCGGCACATACATAGATACAGTGATGTTCAGAGTTTATCCAACGACACCTCACTTGTTGAAATCGGCTCAGTCATTTAGGCTGTACCAAGGAACAAACTATCTCACATGCATGCATACATTACATACATATGTGTACATTTTCCTATATCACGCCTCCATGGCTCTGCAATAAGCCTGCATTTCATTAAATTACACTCTTAACAAACGCGCCCAAAACGCGTCTGCAACAGATCCGAAGCGCGCCCGCAAAGATCTGAAACGAGCCCACAGCTGGTCCGCAATTCGCCTACGGGCGTGGTACAACATTGGATCAAATAGGTATAGCATGTATCAGAACTACGATTTCCAATAAAATATTTAATAACAAAAAATAAAGTCTATCTTCTCATAACTAACATATAGAACATAAAGAAAATAATATTAATCCACTTAATTTATTCTTCCCACTGTTTGCCAAACTTTAATTTTCTGTTTCATATTTTTGCCTATTCTGTAGAATTAAACCCATAATGATTTTACAAATATGATATTGTTGGACTTGGCTTATGGTATATGGTGAATTCATCATCCATTGTTTACTTAAGATCGTAATTTTACTGGAACAATATGGCGTAATGACCACTTTAAACATACATATACAAAGACCTATTTCTGCTCAACATGGAATTGTACGAAAAGTTGCACTCACGTTTTTATTTTTTAAGAGCACAAAAGTTACATATGTATGTAAAACCTCTAAAAACGTTTAGTCATTAGCGCAGACCAGGAAGTACTGACACATAAGACGCGTATAACTAACGCAGTTGCCCCTACGATCTTATTTCTGTTCAAAAATTCAGCAGGCCTGACTCGGATTTATCTTCGAGGTTTGTGATCGGCGTACATACGGAACAATTAGAAAACGCTGAAAATCATGAATACCATATTAACTATGTATGACTACAAAAATAGGTATATATGTAATCTTTATTAATTCATGACCGACTATCTGGAAAGCATTAAAAGATAATGTTATACTTAAATGTAATACTTCGTAGACGATTACGATTAACAATTTCATTTCTTACGCGCCATATGGGCCTGGCACCCGAGTGCGCTAGTAAGGTAGGGCCAACTTTTTGTAAATTAGCTCTGCCTAGTAAATAAATAAATAAATAAAATAAATTTCTTGCAATAGCCCTGGTGTTCCTCTAGAAAGCATTCTAAATCCACTTTTATCTATTATTTATATTCTCTATCTTAAGCTTACTTTTCCATACTAAAAGATCATAGACGAACAGCAATAAATCAAAGTCAAAACTATTTTGTAATTTTTAGGTCTGCAAATTTATTAAATTCGGCTTTTTTAGACAAACACTATACAATTACCTGAATAAAGACAATATACATAAGGGTTGTATCCAGAACATTCCTGTTTTTTCGTGGACAACATTAAGTTTCGTTTATTTTTGGAAAATCTCTTATTAATATGATTACCATACATAAAAACTATATGATAATTGAGAAGGTACATACCTAAAATTTTCTTTTGATAAGATTGGATAATTATAACTTCCAATTATCAAAATTGAACTACGTATTCGATGATTTGCTGAAATGCAAGCGAAAAGTGGTTGTTGCAATTGAGCCCTAGAAATCGAGCCCCAAATGGGCGAAATATCTACTTAAATCTCGCTAAATTCGATCTAGATGTAAATTACGTAAACATGTTATGCTTCCTCCGAAGTCGAAATATATTAATTCCGAGACCCATCCAGTTGATTGCCTGCTTGTTGACCTAGATACACTCGGGTGTTGCAACATATATGTATGTATAGCAACTATATCGTTTTAGAGAACGATTCTTCCCTTCCATATGCGTCCCCAGATGATGACGATGCTGCCACCACATACTGTAACTATATCTAGACACCCTGTATCGCATACCTCATCAAGTGCATTACGGATGGGAAAATTTTTGATGCATGAAATTTTGCATTCTCTATAGATGTGTTGGGAAAGCCACCAAGGTTGATAAATTAAGGCAGGTTTTATCAGTATCATAGCAGCTTTTATGGACGCTGTAAGAGGGCAGCATTTTAACCTAATTGGATACTATACCAACCTAAAGTGTTGGCACAAATTCAGCTGGTTCAGAGGAAGCTTTAAATTTTAGTGGCTTTCCAAGGTTTATGGCCGAAACAATTTGTTAGTAATTTTAGTATAAACTTTCTCGATGTTGGAACACCTTCTCATGACTCTTGCGCAATGTTCGCCAAAGATGAGCCGATCGATATATTTGCGAAAGGGGTGGACGCTTCTATTGCGCAAAATGCATGTCACCAATGCATCCATTGACAGCGAAATAGGGCTGCATTACACTTAGACTGTCAATTCGCTTGTCTTAATATTTTAATTAATCCTGTCGCATCAAATGGCCATTGAACAGACAATTGACTATTTGTGCGAATGTACTTCTGAAAAGGTCAGGACGGTTACATAGTAGTATACTTCTGTTTATAAACGGCTAATTATGAATACTGTTTTGTAGTAATTAGGGATAAGCTCTACCGAATCATAGCATTTGTGTTACAGCTTTTAATTTTCCTTTATTCATAAAAACAGTCAGAAATCTTTAAACATCGTAGACAATTTCTTAATTCTTACGTTGTTATAGTCGTAAGTGGGTCAATCTACGATAAGATGTAATGTGTAGGCAAAAATAGCGTTTTTTTTCTACGTATTGTCATTCTATGCAGTAACTCAAATCATCTTAATGTACAATATTTTATGAATAGCGTTATGATTAAATGCCCAGTTAAAGTAAGAAATTCCATATTTAAGTCTGAAAAAGTCTCTATCCCTTGACGTTTTAAGTTAAACCTGCAGGCAGTACATAACTTCTTTGTCGCAGTTGCCAAATTAAAGTATGTATATTTAGCACGAATTTAAACAAGTATATTTAAGTACTATAATTGTAAAATACGAATACAACAATACATATTTGCTTATTTTCAATAATTTTCAACTTCATTTTTGTCCCGCTTTTCTTGCGTATCTACCCTGGCGATTTTTGGTCCGCTAATACTAACGACAATATTAGACGGCCATATTCACAATAGGGCTTAAGGACTCACATACCCTTGGGCGCACTGAAAACCTAGTCAATTTGGAAAATTTATTATAAAAGTTGTATGGTTAAAAAATAATTAAATTTTTTATGCAACATTCTTTAGGACCTGTGCAACTGTAAGGAAAAAAAAAATTTAATATTAATATTGTTTTTTACATATATCAATTCATCACTAATGAAACAAATGGCGCCTCCTTATGCCGAATCTCCATAAGAAACCAGACCAAACCAAAACCACAAAACGATTTGGCTGATTTGCTGAAAAAATCAAGTCTGCACGCACACATTATTATAGCTATGTAGTTGCGAAGTCTCAGCTCTTGCATTTCTTTTGAAGATGCGCTGAATTGCATGCGGCAACACAAAATGGTTTAACTCACACAGAGGGAAAAGTTAGCGTATGATGACCAAAATGAGCGAGATAGGTGACGAAATTGCAATGCGAGTAAAAGAGCTGCAGATATTTTTGGTTTGGTTAGTTGGTCTGGTTTTGTATGGAGATTCGGCATAAAGAACTGTGAAATCGTGATCACGTAGTTGGCTTTGTCCGGACCAGCTGGGCAACACGTAAAAACGCTTTCGTCAGTGTTCACTGCCTAAATTGAACAATACTGTAATAGTTGAAGTGTGATATATTGTTAACCCAATATTAACTTATGTCAGTTAAAAATTTTCAATTTTTCACGAAAACGTTTCTCCCCTGTCGTATTTTCCCTGGCAAGATACCAGGGTAGATACCCACTGACCTAAAACATAACTTAATATGTATAAAGTGAATGCCCTTACGTGAGTGTGTACATAAAAGGAACTTTAATCGTAGTATATATATTTAATAAAAAAACTCCAACTTTTCCCCTCGGTCGAATCCTCAATACCCTCTCATCGCAGAATGACAAACCCTCAAAACCCTCTTATCGCAGTACATTCGTTAAAAATCATTTAAAAATAAGTTCTTTTGTATATGCCTTCAAAATTTCGAATTTCTGGATATAATTTCAAATATCTATGGGATAAAAAATAAATCTAAACGTGTTCCCAGACGGAATGAGTTATGCTGAATTGTTGAAATAAAAAATGCATACATTGAATGCACTTAAAACACACTGAACTACACAATACAAAAATGAATTACATAACTAAATAAAAAATATATTAATTAATTATAATGAACTTACTTGAGACAGATCCTAAAAGGATCTTACCAATTATGAAATGAAGATCCCTCGTTGAAAATCCCTCGATGCAGCATTAATGGCACCTAAAATGAAAACAAATAATAAATTCAGAAATTTATGAAATTGACAACAAAAATAATAGATAATACCTAGTGGACAAATGATAAAGAAATTTTCGTGTTCACACAAATCTCCAGGTAAATAACGGCGATTTAAGCATAGCGCGAGCAGGATATCAACTATGAATATCCGCCGCAAATCTCACTGGAGACACATTTGTGCAATAAAGGAATGTAAACCTACTTGAGATCCGTAAAAATATGTTGAAAACACAATAAAGTGCTATAAATATCACTAAGTAATCACCCGCGAACCGTCAAAAACGTGAAACGAACCGTTTCCGCCTGACAAACGTTTGGCAGTCTGGCGTTTTGACGTTCGCAGATCACGTTTACATCAATTGTCCACATGTGGAACGTATAATTTTAGATTCCACTTTAACATTAAAAACTCGGGCATCTGGCAGGACATGAAGGTATTGGAAATCTCAGCCATCGAAATTAAATATTTGGATAAAGGAAAAAAGAAGGTTTTTCTTGATGGGCAAGGTAACCTACAGGGAGTTGTTGAAGCAAATTCTCTATTATTTTGCAATCCATACAGGTAAAAGTAAAATTGTTTTTGATTTAATTGATTTGCCGACTATTAGTTTTCATAAATATGTATAAAGCTTTTATACTAAATCACATTTAAATTTTTGTATTGTACTTGCGTGAATGAAAAATAACTTAAAAATATTAAGATGAAAATATGATTAAGCATAAAACTTTTTTATATGAAGACCAATAAAATGGGCAAATCAATTCAATCAAAAAGAATTTTAAATTTATGTACCTACCTGTATACATTACAAAATAATAGATAATTCGTTTCAACAACTCCATGTAGGGGAGAAAAACCTTCTACATACATATTTAATAATAATTTCTGTAGTCGGGGTTGACCAATTGGACCCCTAATAATACATTTTTTCTGTTATTTTTAGTTTTCGCGGAAATAATAAGCAATATCATCTTGCCCTTTTCTCAATACTTGTATGTTCATGTATCATGGTTTTTTTTTCCTTTATGATTTTGCATTGATATCTTCTAAGTGAAAAATATATACGTAAAAGTTAATGTCTTCTTTCTTTTAATATATCAGGAATTTGTCTCCGTAATGATATCGCATTGATATCCTCTAAATGAAAAGTGTCACAGCACAACTATCCTCTCTTTTCCTTCCGCATTTAAAACTAACGAAAAGTCTTGTGTGGTTTCATTTCTTATCCGCCTTAGCTAACCAAAGAAAAAACCATTTCAGCCTTTTCGTCTACATTTTTACTTGAGGATGGTTTGGCAATATCATCTATATTTCGCCGTGACAATTTTTCATTCAAATATTTGTTAGGATGAGGCCCATGTGAACTTAAATTCTCCACTTCACTGTTGGACCACGAATTGGATATTCGTACGGGCATTTTTTGGAACTCAATTTCGGCTACGGGTAAACTTGAAATTAGACTAAGAATTTGATTTTTGAAATGGGACGGGCCTAGAAGATAAATAACTAAAAAGGGTGACTCATTTGAATTACCTATATATACATGATCCTAAAGATTGAAAAATTCAAATATACATACCTATGCCCCCTTTGGGTGCAGAAGATATGTAGATAAAAAAAATAAATTGTGAATTGTAAATTGTAAAAATTAAAAATTTTTTGAATAAAACTGCATCGAAACTAAGTGATATTGTTCTTTTTTCGATTAACCATTAACCTTTTTGTTACAATCAACAAAAAATTTTTCATAGCAGGGGGTAAATAGTCCAAATAAAAATAACCAATTTGCAAAAAAAAACGCATACATTCTCCTTTATGCTTATAAAATAAATGTGCGGGTAACTACTATGTATTTAATTAAATTAAAATTACAAATAACTAAAATCATTGCAGTAAGTTTATGATTTATTATCCTACAATCCTATTGTCCTACAATCTGAAAT
The DNA here is from genome assembly GCA_951509405.1 of Machimus rusticus. Taxonomy (NCBI): domain Eukaryota; kingdom Metazoa; phylum Arthropoda; class Insecta; order Diptera; family Asilidae; genus Machimus; species Machimus rusticus. Next base: position 3,955,420 of record OX608054.1, read on the forward strand.
TTAAAAACTCTTAAAATATGTAAAACGAAATGTTCATGGCCCACCTGCCTATCTGTTTTACATTCTCTGCAGCGACAGAAACGTGCCTGAGATACTCTGGAATATATAAAACGTATGCGGATCCAAACAAATTTTCTTCCCATTACATTTCGTTTACATTCCATGTTGTCTTTAATATTTCCTAAACACGATTTCGCCTTCTTAGCCGTCCCTTTTCAATATCTATTTTATCTACATCAATTCCTCAGTAATGTTGCAGCAACAGGAAAGTGACCCTATCCACACTCCCTTTCAACGAGATTTGCGCAAATTTGAAATTCAGTCGCGCCGGGTTGCATACATAATTTAATTTGCTAATAACCCGCCGAAAGCTTTTCAATTCTTTTCTACTTTCTTTTTCACCCAGAGTAGCAGAGGCTCCTGGTTTTATCCCAAGAAAATGATTTTCCATTAACTCCAGTGTTTTCCTCCATCTTCACAATACACCAAGGTCCAAGTCCATTGGATGGGAAGCAGAAAAAAAATCATTTTATGTGACAAGGAGGATACCGCGCGGTTTTTTTTCCGTGTTTTTTTGTTTTGTAGGGTTTGGTAGGGATCTTCCGGGAAGGCTGTTGCTACTGGGCTCTTTGTTGTTTTTTGACTATGTAAATAGTGTTAAAATGGGTAGCCGCCCAAAGCAACAAAAAGGGAAAAGGCGAATTGTACTGCGATAAAAATTCTTTGGTCCGTACTTTTCCTTTATCCGAAAGTGTTTTCACTCTCATTGTCGAATTGAATAGCGAACTCCGAAATAGCCGTCCAGCGCAGCAAGTTAGGAGCTTCGGGACTTAATGATAATTTTAATTTGAAGAGAGCCGGCGTCTTTTTCATAATTAACAAATCAAGGATAAAGGAACAGGGCGGTCGGGTTCCAAGCGAATATTCAAAATAGGTTAGACACCTTGTTCTACTTCTGACCTGTATTCAATTGGAAATACTCTTGAAATTTGGATAAAACGCATTGTAAAAGGTGAAAGGTAAAGGCGAAAGTATTCACTTTTTATACCGTGAAAATTATGCAAAGAAGATCTGAGAGACTTTTCTACCTTTTTCAAGGTAATTTTGGGTCTTTTGGAACGTATTTTTTAAATGTTAGTTGTATTTAATGAGAAGTTTACGAATGTTTGTATTAAATTTCTCACTAATACTATATACATATAAAGTTTTTTTTTCATTGTTAGGGGTTCAGAACAAATATAAGGGAAATTTACGGCATTTAGTTCTACTCGCGCTTGACCATATATTTCTATAATATACGTTTTAAGGGTCATATTTGCGTAAATTTTTTATATTAATTAATCAATTAATTTCAAAAGGGGTTAGGTCTAGACAGAATTTTCAAAAAAACGATTTTTGTTTTTCATTTTCTTGAAGTATGAAACCTTGAAAATATTCCCTGACAATTTCAAATCAATCCGACAAACAGTTTTCGAGATATCCCACATATACTGAAGGGCTCCCTGCAACGCGCTAATGAGAACATTAGAATTTTAAACGCGTTTTTCTCAAAACTATGTTACAACTATAATTCAAAAACTACTAGACGGATTTGGATAACATTTATACAACTTATTGTAAGCATAAAAAACTTGCGAAAAGAAAGATTCAGATTTTCTAAACAATAAACTAATGGTTTTTTGCTTAAAAATCAGCGAGTACACTTTCAGAAGCCGCCATTTTGACAATTTTCAAACATATAAAAAGCTTCGATCAAGGACAAGATTAACTATTAAACTAATGATTCACTTAATTTGATTCATTTCAGATGAATCAGTAAAATATTATGATTGTCACCGCAAAACACGACTTGTGGACCCAAAAATATGGCGATAACTTTTTTAAAAATTACCTTTTTTTCAAATTTTGATAAAATTTTATGTTAAAAGATGGTGTAACAACTCTGGGTAATTAGTTTTGTAATTACCGCCAAAAAAAACTTACTTAAAATAGTCATTTTTTCACCTCTCTAACTAGGCCTAACCCCTTACAAGTCGAATAACAGCTTAGATTTGGATTGAGGATTGAATCGCTGCATTGTTTGTGTGAGAATTAGTATTAAAAATAATAAATAAACCTTTTTTTCTGCTTGAAATTTTTATTTAAAAAAATCAAATTTTTTCTGCATAATTTGAGTCTTCATAATGCAAGAAGTAAAAGGAGTACATCAGAGAAACACCTATAATGTCTCTCATCCATTAATCCTATTTCGGGCATCAGCTACAGCACCAACAACACCAGCACCCTTAATGATACCATCGCGAATGTGGCGTCCGGTTTTCTCCTAAATATTCCAAAAATATACTTAAAGTTTTATGCAAATTAAATTAAGAAATATTTTGAATACTAACAACTTTCTTCCAGAATTTCTTCCATCCGGCTTCACTCTGTCCAGCCATAAGGACCAGGACAATGGCGAAGAGAACAAACAATTTTCCGAAATTCATTTTTAGAAGAGGTTGCGTGTAGGAAGAATTAGCTAACCGAGGCTAAATAAAGATTGACAGTTTTGTATTTACGATTACTATTTATACTACTTCAAGTTCAAGATATGTATATTTGAACTTTCATGATAAGAAATTTGCGATTAAGGGAAATCGAGTTTTATCAGTCCAACGATTAACTGACATCGAAGGTATAAATCTCTGCCACTCGAAATTGTATTGTTTTCAAATAGTTTAATAATGCGATTAAAATTAATCTTGATAAACTCTAAGGTAACACCTCCCAGATTTCATAGTAATACAAATTAAAAAGGCTTTTACGTCTTTGCTTTAGCTCATTTGTTTTCCTAATAAATTTTATTGTATGATTCCCAAAATAAAATTTAATTAAAGATTTTTTTTGTTCAAAGAATAAAACCTTTTATCTACCTCGAAGGAATTTTTTGATTTGCTACATAAAACCCCTTTTTTATGTGATTCCCTAAACCTATTACTGCACGGTATGGTAGTGATCAAAGAATTTTTAAAATTCCTCCTCATTTCGTGCCACATAAAATTAACTTCATTAAAATTTCGAAAAGGAAACAAACAAGAGAGAAGGTCGAAAAGGACAACAATACGCCAGACAATAGAGAAACTTTTCAGGAATGAGGAATATATTGACTTCCAAACGGACCCTGAACGCTCATTACAACTATGGGTGCCATTAATAGGAGATAGATGAAAAAAGTTTCTCGAACAACTTTTCCAATAAAAATCATTTTGAAAACCTCGCCTTTGAAGGAGTAAGTAAACATCATCCATACATAGATGGCGTGGGCGCAGTCATGGTGTATAGTATTCCCGGATATGGTAACTTTTCATCTAGTTAGGCTCCTCGATTCCCCGATTCCCTGGTTTCCAGACCGGCTTGCCTCAACTCTTTGTATAATGGATATCAAACTTGCTTTTGCATACTGCTATTGGAAGGTTCAATAAACGCAATTATTGAAAGACTATCGATGATTTTAGGTTCTCGACTGTGGAGCCTAGCCGCTCGAGAGCTTCATGTTTTTTAGATACAAACAGAAACGCATTCATCGCTGAGCGAATCCGTTCAATGATGAAACTGATTAGAACCGCTAAAATCATTGAAGGGCTTCGCAATTATTTGACTATTCCGGGTTTCGTTGAGATTTTCAAGGGACCGCCTGGACCGCCAATATCGTAATTAACTTTGCAGACGAGAATTTTACCAATAGCGCCATTAATTGGCTGGAGAGCAATAAGAGGATACATGTGCAGTCAATGGAAAGGAACATTTTAATTTCCTAATGAAACTTTTGAATCCTTAGGAATCGAAATAAGAATGCATTTTTTTATTAAAGGAGAACCGGCTAAATCCTTTGAAACTGTAGACATCTTAATACTTTCATATTTTTGATCTTATAATCTTACAAAACATTACTAAGAGAAATCTGTAATTAATTTAAGGGGACTTAGCACCTTCAAATTTTCAAAAAATTGTTTTTTTCAAAGGTTAATTTTAAATTGAATAAAAAGACATATCTTAATGAAACTATGTACATATATTTAATTGTTTTCAAACTACACGAAAACATTTTTTAAATATTTTTTGTGGCCCACTGTCGTCTGCTACAAATTTATTAAAAAAACATCAAAAAACCCCGGCGTGCATGATAACTGCCCTCAGTAAAGTACGAAAAAAAAACAAAAAACGGGGTTTTAATCAGCATCAAAGCGACCTTGGAATGAACTAAAAGAAAAAAATTTGGTTGGAAAATAATAAAATGGGGCGTTTTTTCGAAAATCTATTTATTTTTTCTCCGAAAATCGGTTATAACTCAAAAAAATTTAATGCCGTTTCATCCGTAGTTCATTCTGAGCAGTAAAATGTGTAGTTTAACGTGTTAACATTTCAGAACAATTGGATAACTACTTTTTTCGTAACCATGCACGCCAACTTTAAACACATTGTTTCGATTTTAAGTTAAAATTCAATATTTTTTTGTAATAATCCTTACCGAAATGTAATCTGCGATGCCTGGACCATACAATATACCTAACTTTTTTTGTTTTTAAAGGTTCATTCTAACAAATTCTATCAAAAAAAAAAGATGGATTTTTTGAAAATTTGAAGGTGCTAAGTCCCCTTAATTAAAATTGAGATTAAAACAACTACTTTTGTAATAATAATTCATCCAACTATAGTGTAATTGTAATACATAAATGTTACTATAAGTGTCATTACAGTGCAATACAATTTTCTATTACACTACAATTGATTTCATTGCAAAAGAAATTGATTTGCAAAAGAAAAAATATCTGTGTTTCATTAGATAAATTGATTTTATTTTTGTGAAAAAAGATGCTGCCTACATGTTGTAATTCATTCAATAACAATAGTTATAAATTCCATTGCAATCTAATAACAACTGCTGTCATTATTTACAGGATAAATGGCAAACGATTTAATTAATTTCAAAAGTATTTTACTTGTATTTAAAAATTAATATTCAAATTACAAATATTATTGGTTGGTTAAAAAGTTCCTGTTTTCATTACAATTAAAGACATGTATGGATGAAGGTGATAAGTCGCAAAATTATAATTTCGAGAAAACTGAGTTCAAAGTTTAGCATAAACATTTTAAGAAATTTCAATATGAATTAAGTGTATTTATCCAAAAAAGTGTCAAGTGGCGTAAACCATTTAATACTTTTATAATAGGAGAGAAATTAAAAATAAAATTAATTTTCAGTACTTTATTTGAAGAAAAACTTTTAAAAATTTTAAACAATTTTTGAAAATTAAGTCTGAAAGAGACAAGTTCCTTAAGAAATTAGAAAAATAACAAATGAAGAACGATTCATTTTTCTCTAAGAATGGACTCATAATAATAACTATATTCCGGTTTAACTAATGTTATTGCTCCTTGATATTAGCCTTTTTTTCAACCGACACAGTAACATAATTTCCATCCACACGTGATACCACTTTTTTTTAAAAATAGTCGACCTTCTTGAATGCTGTCATTTCGTCGTATGACTCTTTGTATAAATATGACCCTATTCATTAACTCTGATCCATTTCGAGCCATCCCTAGAACATACTTTTCCATTATTTGTATTTTTTTTTTCCTGTCAATCAAATTCAAATTCTAAAATAGACACAAACTTAGTTGTTTTGAGATTTAGAATTGTTTGCATGCACATTACACCTTCAATTGTAATAAAAGACCGTCGTGAAGTTGTTTAGTTATCTTCTTCGACAATTCATTATCATAATGCAATTGCATTTATTGCACAATTTTTCTGTGTGTAAATACAGAAATATTTGTTTATATGCAAATGAAAATATGTATGCTAGCATAAAATGCCAGTTTGAAATAATTTAATTGGATACGATTTCGAATTTAAATTTGGTGTAATGATGCAGTGTTTAATTTTTATGTTTCTTGTTAAACGAACGAATCAAAAAATTATTGAAAATTCAAGAATTTTAAAATAGGTACTAGTAATATTTCAGTTAAATGATATGCCAGTATAGAACGCAGTGTTCCCATGAAGTTAAAAGTAAATTTAGAAACTAAGTTCTTCCCATACAAATAATGAGGTTTACGAAACAGGATAATTGTATCTTAAACGGAATTTATTTTGTTTTAATTAATTATATTTATAATTGGAAACTACACCCGTAAGTAATGTTTTCTCTTAAAGAATCAAATTCGCTAGAAATTCTTGACAAAAAACTTCTTTTTATCCTCAAGATAACTAGATTTCTTGAACACTTTATGTGGCAAATAAAAATAAAGTAAATTGAACTGCCACATTTACCCAATGATCATTTACATTATTCCTAATGTTGAATTTATAATTGAAGTCGTTGCTTAAAACAAGATGGTATTATTAATAGAAAATATATGTATATCTTTACGTTAATAAAAATACATAAAATGAAATAGAAATGAAGCAACAATGATTATTTTTTATTCAGACACTTCATTTGTCTTTGACGTTCCTCCCTTCGAAGCGCCAAAAAACCCTCAAAAATAATCAATATATAAAAAATTACTAGGTCCAATTATTTGTTGCAAAATGCTCTATAAAATAGCACAGTAGTAATTTTCTCAAAAATTTAATAAAAAAAGTTTTTAACGAAAATAGTACGTCACCTCCAAAATTTTCATTAATTTTTTCTCATATCTTATTAATTATAGAATTTGAAAAAAAAAAGTTATTAGCAAAAGTTGTAGATAATATGAACTTTAACTCCTGTTGGACCTACATTATAAAAAAATAAAAAAAAACATCCTACCTAAAATGCACTGACCTTTGTTTTTACGCCGGATTAACTGAGCTATAGATTTCTTGAATACTTTATGTGGCAAATAGAAGTAAATAAATTGTAATTATAGATCTATGCGATGATTTTCAGAAATACGGTCCTGACGGGCAGCTTAGGACTTTTTTTGGGTTTAGAATTTTTAGATTCATAGTTTTTAGACTAAGAACTTTAAACTTGGAGTTTTTTGATATTGGAACTTAAAATTATAAATTAAAATCTTTTAAGTTACATACTACTTTAATTTTTATCTTATCTTGAAATCCTGAAGAAATAGAACTTGAATGCTTTCGAACAATTGCTCTTTTTTAAATCTCGCATTCGAGTAATTCGCTTCAAAGACTTTAGTCCATTAAATTCAGATAAAAAACGTTGCAATAAACCAGTCTCATGGATAATTCTGCAATTGTTGAACGTTAGGTACATTGTAGTAAAAGAGAATGCGACTACGAATTGCAAAGTGCACGCATTCAGAGATTTCAAATGATGGGTACTTTGAGTTTATGAGGACTCCTAAAATATAAAGTACTGAAGAATTTAAAACTTTTTGGACGCGGTTTATTCAAGTACTCGTACTGCTATGCAACATAAAATTGATCCATACTTAAAAATGTTCTTCAATTTCCCAACCAAAGCCTCTAAGTAAGACGTGTAAATCCTCAGCATCCTCTGGATAAAGTGAAGGAATCATTCGGTAAGGGAATTTATTGCAAATAATTGAAATTTCACACTGATCCAATTTTAAAGGCATGAAACATTTCATTTATCCAGCCACCATCTGAACTCCACATTTGCCTCTAATTGTGACCTTTTTACGTATCCGGCTGGGAGGTATATCCGCCACCTGGCAGATTCATGTCACGAACACTTCCCTCTTTTACACGTGAAAACGTAGCAGTGTTTAAGTGGAATTGCAGCAATAATATCAAAGTGCTGGCCATAACGTTTTCACATAAGTAGCATTACTTAACCGACCTTCTCCGGGGGCCATATACCCGTGGAAAACCATCGCCTGGAAAACTGAACCGGGACGACAAGGAGGAGCACCATTAGTCCTATAGCGTGGACTATAAAAAAAAAAAAAAAGAAAAAGAGCAAAACCCAGATCCAGCCATGGGCAATAACAACAACAGCCGGTTCCCGGTTCCCGTGGCGTGTAAGCAGGACTCCAGGACTCTTGGAGCGCCGGGAACCGGGAGCCGGGAGCGCCGGGAGAAGCTCCAAACGGGGGCGAAGAACGCATTAAAGATGGATGCTTTACTATCCCGCCCATTAGCCCGTCTTCATTGGGATGGAGTGGCGCTCCCGGGCCCCAACCGGAGGAGCCCCCTTGCTTTACATAGTACAAACTCACCTGGCCTTCACACGTCGGTCGGCGGGGGCGTCAGGGATTTGCACCTCGAATCGTCTGGCGTATTCACCTTTATGGCAGAGATTTAAATCTGTTAACTGAGCGTAAAAATATTGCTTGCAATTTGCTACACGTTATACTAATAATATTGAATGAACGCGCTGTTAAGCGATGTTTACGATGAGTGCCGAGATTTTTATAGGGCGCCACTCGTAATTGCTTGTGGCCATAAAGCTGCAACATTAAGAAAAATCCTTTTAATTGCAATTCCCCGGCTTCATATGCATATACCATCCATACCACACAAATACAAACATACACATATCACCAACACACAAACTAAGAGACGTATATCGTTCTCCTGAACTCGCTTTGAAAAAAAAAAGGATTTCTTTCCAATCCTCTAGGACTCCCCTGTTTTTCTGTGGTCGACTATATGGTCGATATATAAAATGTTGAATTAATTTTAATAGCAGAACATAATTGCTGCTGGGCTTTTTAATAGGTCAGTACCGCTTTTTTTAAAGGCCGGTTTTATTACTTTGAAAAATTTATTCGCCGGATTAAGGGGGTGGATTAAATGAAATTTGGGAAAACGACACGTAATCCATGTTAAGAACTTCACGGCCAGATGCATACCTGCTGGTGCTGCTCTTTGATACATTCAAATGTCGGCTTTATTTCCGGATATTCTGAATGTTTTTCGATTTTTATAGAATGCTGCAATATTGTGAGTTTCCTGGAGGTGAAGGGTTTTGATGAAACACATAAAAAGAAATGACAAAAAGGCATTTAATTCGGTTATTCAGTATTTAATTCTATGGGTTATGGAGTTAATAGAGTTTTTCTTTATTATATTTTAATTATTCAATTTGTCCGTCTTTTTACTGTTCTGTACCTACTAAAATGGACAAGACAGAACAATTATAGAATAACCTCGGTGTCTGTCCGTCCGTGTGTCACAGCCGTTTTGTTCAGAGACTATTAGAAGTAGGGAGCTAAAATTTGGCACACTTAGGGCCTAAAAACAAAACTGATGTCTAAAGAGCTTAATTTTGATTTAGGGTTCAGTTAGTTTTACTTAGATTTCTGAAATAGCGTTTGAGGTATCTAATGAAAGCTTATAAAAATACGAGTTTAAACATTTTATTACAATGAAAATTACAAGAAAATAATTTTTCAACTTACCCAGGGTCCAAATAATTCACTTAAATTGCACTCGCGTTGCCGCCCAGCCTGCGAATTTCGATAAACGCGATTTAATACGTCGAATTTTACACCTGACCGCAAAATTAACTGACCACATTTTGAACGGCCCGGAGAGCATCATCTCCACACTTTTGACGACTTTTCACGGCGAATTTAAAGAAATTTAATAAAATTAAGATGACGAGTTAATAATTGATCATATTTACGCAGCAATCAAACGGCTCCAATAATTTTTAGTAGATTTTTTCACTCCGAGGCAGTGCTGGGCGAGCAGTTCGCAGTAAATTTCACTTCCAACTGAAGGAATTGGCGGGAAATGGCCACTGCACTCAAAATCCAGGGGGAATTATGAGGAGACGGAAGAGCGGGAAATTTAAATTATTTAAATCATTTGTCAAGTTTCTACGGCTTCGGAAAATATATTTTATTGTTCGCATCGGACTGTGTTTTGTCTCCTGGGCCTCCTAGAAGGCAACAAGTGGGCTCCTTAGATAAATTTTTACCACAAAATACATTTTAGCTCCTTGATGCAATTGTTTAAGCTAACAATTAACACACAAGGTATTAAGTAGGCAAATTTCTGATTTTGCCTGTTACTTTTGATCTAACACCTATACAATAGAAATTAAATTTTAGGTTTCTAGACGTTTGGAGATGTAATAAAATGTTCATGAAGCCATTGTGCCAAAAACGTCCAGTTAAATTAAGGAAGATTCAGGGAAGAAAATTATCATCTACATTTATAAATGTTTTATGCAGACTAATCAATCTATGGCGATGAATATCATTGATTGAGGTCGGAAAGTAGCAATCGTCTTTGCGGAAACTAGTAAATAATTGGTATCCTGGACAACGCCGGTAGTTAATTATAAAATGTAATCACAAAATTATAATTTTTGTACATCAAGGTAAGATTTCCCACTCAGCAAGATCTGCATTTTTATCTTTCTAAAAAATATAGGGCTAAAAAATGTCCTCAGAAGTCACATCACACCGACTAATTAACGCTTAACATATGTATGTATGTTTTATCATAAACCTACACACTTGAGGAGAGTCACGAATTTGGATCTTAGGTCGCCTTCTTGGAACAACATCTTCCGCAAATATTCGAATTTCACATATATGCAACCTTTGCTCGGAAAACTCTGGGTGAAATAGTCTTTAGCTTCTCAGGCATGTACCATACTTTGCTTTACTTTTCTGCAAAGCGAATATTTTGAAGCTGAAAATCGGCTTCAATAGCTTCTCGAGCAAAAATTATGTATGTGGGACTCCAATTTTCCTTCAGGATACTAAGTTCAAGATTAGATTTTTAATTGATGCGACCAAAATTATAAAGGAATGATTTCAAGAAAAAAAATCGAATACATATACATACGTCATACTTATACGAGGATTGGTTCGATTATGTAGATATTCCCCTTTTTTTAAAGGCCAGTTTTATTACTTTGAAAAATTTATTTCGCCCGATTAAGAGGGTGGATTAAATGCAGTTTGGAAAAACATCACCTAATCCATCTTAAGAACTTCACGGCCAGATGCATAGGTACTTGCTGCTCTTTGGTACATTCAAATGTCGACTTTATTTCCGAATATTGTGAATGTTTTTCGATTTTTATAGAATGCTGCAATATTGTGAGTTTCCTGGAGGTGAAGGCTTTTGATGAACGGCATAAAAAGAAATTACAAAAAGGCATTTAATTCAGGTATTCGGCATTTAATTTCATGGCTTATGAAGTTAATAGAGTCTTTCTGTATTATATTTTAAGTATTCGATTTGTCCTTCTTTTTAGTGTTCCGTCCTCTCGCCGCTAGATGACGCTATTGGCAAAATTAAAACGCGGTATAGTTTACGTTAAACTGAATCATTTGCTTAGAAAAAAACATTTCTTGAGTAAGACAGTTATTCATGAAATTATTCAGTGTATGTAAGTTAAGAACGATTCATGTTATACGATACATTTATGCTGTTACTCATTACTCATATACATACATACATAATATAGTAATTGTTATATTAAATGATTAGATAATCTAACACGGAACACTTAGTTTCTTGAGCCCCGATTCGCACTTGGCCGGTGTTTTTTTATGAAAATGATTATTTTGTTATGATATTTTTTATTTATTTACATAGGGGAGGCCGGGGCATAACGAGCACCCGCGGCTTGCATTTGTAAAAACGGAAAATATACATATATAGTTATATACGCTATTAAAAGTCGTTAAAAAAATTTAAACGGAAAACATGCAAAAAGAAAATTGTTATTGTTATAAAATATATGTAGATGGTTCTTAATTATGTTAGAAAGGCTACGCGACAAGTATGGAACGAGCAGTCCAAGATGTAAAATCGGAGAAAATGAGTTGTAAGGCTGCAGTAAAGAGTTATAGAATTTCTCGGAGCACTTTATACTTATTATGCCCCGTCACCGGTGCAAAAAGGGCACAAGAAGTATTTGTTTTAAAATAGCCAAAACTTTTACTTTGTTGTTTTCTACGTTACATTACTAAGCGAAATAATTAAATAATGTCATCTTATGAATAACAGTAGGTATTTTGTCTTGATTTACAAAACTCCTTTAAATTTTAGGAATGATTATACTTAAAGAGTCCATTATGCACCAACTACATACATACATATGTGCAATTGAACTGAGGTGTGTTTTCATTTCGTACCCCTAAGTAGGTAACCCTTTTTGGATTTATAGTTCCAAAGCAATATACCCAAAACTATAGTTAAAAAGCTGGCGTCCATACTGAGACCTTAGAAAATCCCTGCATATCTCTTTCTACATACAGTATCGTGCAAAACAATAGCAACAATTTCAGAACAAACATTTAATGTATGTATAGTTTTTTCCTTCATTTTATTTAGTGGAAAATAAAAAGCTTTTTCCTATCTTTCTCATTTCATGAAACATTATAGGTAGTTGACTTCGCAACAAATTTACAATCAATTTTAATTAAAGTAGGTAATTTAAAATACATAAATACGAACTTCGGTACATGTTAGTGTGCAACATTTTAGTTGCCTCCCTAGTACTTTGTATGGTGGTCCTTATTTTGAATAACCTCAACATACCTTCGTGGCATATAGACGCTATTAATTTCATAACACTAGATTCAGGTAAATTTGTTTGGAAGTCAACTATTTGTAGCGACACTGTATGTATAGGCATATTTCTTTTTGTCAAATTTTTCAAAACCAGTTTTCAAGCAAATAGACAAATTTTCGCAATTATTGGCATAAATACACATGTATATAAATCTGAAAAACCAAGTTTAGACAAGTTTTTTTAAAAACCTGTAAATTTACTAGAAATTGAAAATTGTCCTTGCCCTTCTAAACTCTTAGTGGTTGGCCTAATTATTTTATAATAAAATAACTATGGCATCGCTCCAAATTCTACGTCCATAAATTCCCATTTGGCACTTTGCGAAGAATTCGAATTATGATGTATATCCTCTCCAAAAATGTTATTACTACAACAATCCATTTTGCATACACAATCACACATATGTACGTACCTATGTATATGTATGTTAATGCGGCCGACTACAAATTAGATTTGCGCATCGCAACGCGTCCATGGCATGCAGCTGAGGCGTTCAGCTAAAATCCGCTTGTCCAATTTAATCGCTATGTGAGCCCCCTCGCGTCCGGCCCTGGACGGCTCAAAACATATTACCGGGGGCGCCTATCCATCTCCATCGCAACTGGCCCCATAAATTGCAACCGCAAAACCTTAATATTGCTCATGAGAGGCAATAGGCGAACACCTCGCCCGAGACAAAATTACTTAATTCACTAAGGCGGGCAAAATATGCAGAGGGACTCATTGATAATCCCCCGAGCGGCGGTTCATTATTTTCTCCCCACGAAATAAATTATAATCAAAATCCCTAAAGTACACCCGCAACATGCCCTCGGGGAGTGGATGGAGCCCCGTGCGCGCCCCATAGACGCCCCTGTTCGGTTGCTTACTGCACGTCGTCGTACGTATCTTTTTTCCGATGCACTATTAATATACTCGTGCTTACGAGCTTGGGGTTGTAACCCCCAGACCCTATTACAGCTCCTGCCGGGGGTGCTGCACATCCCTTTTTTTTTTATTTTTGGTTGGCGGCACTGGAAGATACTCATCGTCATAGAAGGCGAACAGGGATGAAAGTCCACATAAATATACGAAAAACGAGCGGGAGCAAAAAATAGAAAATAAAGAGCCAGAAAACATCTCCGCCCAATGTAAAATTAGCACTTAAGTGCACGCTTAAGAAAGGCTGTGGGTGGCTAGATTTATGGTCCACTTACATTACATTTCGGGTTATAAATCTGGCGGTTTCGGTGCTGATTCATCACATAGGACTTAACCACCAACAGTAGATGAAATACTGCATACCGAGATAGATGGAGGGTTGGCAGGTTCTGGTATCTGGTGCCTTTATTCCTTTCAATGACGATGCTCTCCGGAAGTTACTAGGTTTAATGACGATTGGATGATAGTTAGACGACCGAAGAATGAAGATCAGTGATATTCCTAATATAATAATTCGTTTCTTAAAAAGGCGCCAACCATTAAAGTTGGTTATTTTTAACCACGAAAAATAGTTAATCTCCTGATAACGAGAAAAAATTGATTTCCCTGTGATTTGCCGACTATACACGGCTGGATTCGAACCTGCGATCTTCGAATTGGTGCTTCGCATCTCTACCAACTGAGCTACCCATGCCGATTCCTTTTGAGCTATTAAAACTTAATAAAGCGATATGTGGCGTGGAATGCTTAAGAAAAAAAATTGTAATTCACTATTTTTAATAATTAATATTGACCAACGCGGTCTCTTAGCAATTTTTTTTCGTCAAATTTACCATGTTTTTTTTCAGTGAAGTAACAATACGTTAATCGTTGAATTTTACATTTTATGCCCAATCTTCTTTGCAACAAAGCGATCAAGAGCATGTCGAGACATGCTTGTGTAGAATTCCGTAGCAAAACTACAAAGGATAAAATACGAATAAAAAAATGCTGTATGTAAAATAAAAATCAACATATCCATATACATACACATACGCATACCTATGCAAATGTGCGCATCCACACACAGACAGACACAAGCATACAAACGCACGCGTGTCACGTCCACTGCAGGGCCACCAAAGCTCATATCGTTCCAACAGGAGACCATTAACCCCCAATAGATTGGACGCAATAAAATCGCCGACATAATAAGCAGAACTCCCAGCGACTCAAAAACCGCCGACACTAAATCAGCAACCAATTCCCAGCAATCAATCGAACACCTTAGTCAGATCAACGTGACTGCAACTATGCAAATTTCGGCAATCGTTCACCTGAGGTGAAGAAGTCAATATAAAACGACTGCAGATCTAAGAAGCTCAGTTCTAGCAGATCGCTCGAATACGTTAAATCTATTGTAGTTATAACTCGCGAATTGTAATATTTAATTTGAATTAAATAAAAGTGTTGGTCGAAAAATCTTAAACAACTTTATTTTTTTTAAGAAGAACCTACTTTTGTGGCGCAGTCGGTAGGATCTCAAATCCGAAGATTGAGTTCTAAGTGAAATCTGAAAACAAGTGAAAAAATAAATAAAACAATAAACAATTTTAGATAAGCTCAATGACAAATATGAATTTGATGAAAGTAAGCCTACAGAATTTTCTCCAAAGATAAATGAATCAATTATTTTAAGAACGTTCACTAATACCATTGATCCAAATTGTCCTAGTATTATTATAAGTAGAAATATTAGCAGCTTAAGAGAAGCTTTTTATACATTAGAACAATCGGGTTTAATACGACAAAACAGAGAAAGAAATTTTAAAAACGAAAAATCGATTCAGAACAAGCCAAATAGTTACTCACCGAAAGATAATCGTAATTCTAACAAAACCGCTGACAGAAATAGCCGAGGCAGGACAGATTTCAATCAAAATTATAACAGACAAAAGCAATATAACCAGAATTTTAATAGGCAACCGCAAAAAAATCAAAATTTTAATAGACAGCCACAACAGATCAAAACTTTAACAGACAGCCACAACAAAATCAAAATTTCAATAGACAACGACAACAAAAACAAAATTAAACTCGAAACTCGGGACAAGTTAGAAACAACTTAAGGCAAGTAGATCATCTAGAAATCAATAATACCCAGGATAACGACGTAGGACAAATAAATTTTCAATATCTTCCGTCCGATCAGATTTACCGGTAGTAGAATTAATAATAGGTAACGACAAAAAAATTTTAGATTACTATAAAATTGTACCTCAGAGGTAATTAATTATAAAACATCATAGATGAATGAAGAATGTACTTATAGCACTAAAATGATAATTCCTATTTTTATATACAAATAAATTCAAACTTAAATAAATGAAATATAAATATAATTAAATTGTTTGATAGACATAGGCTCAACGACGACTTTACTAGACGAGACAAAACTAAAATAGTACAAAATAATACCACTGAACAAAGAACTACAAGACTACAACTTAAAACACTTAACGGACATACGAAATTATTACAGAATTACCGTAAGAATTTAATGAAAAGAAATTGAAAAGTTGGAAACTCACTACGTTTAAAGATAAAAATTTTGGTAGATTAATTGGCCAAAATCTATTGAAACCTTTACAAGCGATTGTAAATTTAGGAAGAATATTTAAAGTTCATGGAATAAGAACAAAGTTTCTTAATGTATGTCCTTATCAATATCATGAAATACATTCTCTTGAACAAAAATCTATAGATCAAGGTGTCTTAGAGTCGGCTATTTGCGTGCCACACACGGGACGGTTTTTGGTGACAAACTTTGTTTGTACGCCATTTTGCCCACAAACGGTGGTGGTTTTCATTCCTAAAGAGACAAAACACGTCAAGTGAGCACCCCAAAAACCACTATGTCGTCGATTTTTATGAAACATAGATCAAATGAATGCCTATACCAATACTAAACATAGCCCCAAACAATTTTGCAAAATTTCAATTTTTATTATTTTTACGGATGTTTAAAAATTTTGATTACTTTTTATGAAAACATTAATTTCTCGGACACCTTTCAACGAAATGTTATGAAAAGTTTATGAGAGATTCTTAGAAGTTTTATTTTCAAATGATATAAACAATTTTCGTAAATTTATTTATTTACCTATTTATTTATAATAATTAAATAAACAATTGAATTTTTAATCATGTTCTCATGTTTCGATTTTTTGAAAAATTAATGTTTTCATAAAAAGTAATCAAAATTTTTAAACATCCGTATCCGTCTATTCTTTGTTGGGGACACAATGAAAAATAGTTTTTATTTGAATAAACGTTTTAGATAAAAAGTATCTATTGGAATTGTAATAAAGTACAAAACTTACAACTAGAAAGTATAATGATAGATTACTGATTATAACATGAGACTCAAGCTCTAGGACAGCAATATTTTGTATGAAGAACAACTGGGTTACTAAGAAAGACAACGTTGTTACCACAATTTGCGAATAAATAATATAAAATTTTTGTTATATCGTATTTTGGTGAGTAGGAAAATAGTGTTATATATATAAATTAATGTATTTTTTCACAAATGTGTGCTGCTTCCTCATGAAAAGTGAAATTCATCCGAAGATACCGATTTTTAGGCATCAAAGAGAATTTTGGCCCATAAAACCACATAATCGTTTTTATATAATGAACGGAGTTTCAATACAATTTTAAACATTTATTGTCATTAAGTCAACAATTTTCTATTCCTGTAGATTTATTTGAAAACAGATATGTAAGTATAGCCGTTTAGGTTTTATTTATTGTTTATTTAAAATTCAAACTTCAGTTATTTTGAAGTTGATAAAAGATAATTATCATTAGCCCTTTATAGCAGGAACTCTATCTATGGAAATAAAAAATATATAAAATAAGTCGTCAAAGTTAAGCCTTTTTTCAGCAGCTAGAGTGGTATACATAAGTGTAAGTATAAAAATATTTTCGTTTTATTTGTGGATTTTTTTCATTATATTTTCCGCATAAATATGACACAAAGTAGTCCGAACCTTTCGCAGCCCTCTCCTAGACCACTGCCTTTGTTCCTTCTGAACCAACCACTCCAGGGGTAATTTCATCGTGCACAACCCAATTTCAAAATCATAGCCGCAGGACAAAGTAGGGCTGCTGCTACTTAACGTCGTTCGTTGAAAATTACAATTTTTGGTTGACGCCCCGATAAAAGAACCATCACCCGGCCGGATGGTGCATGTCGCATCTCATTTTCAGCTCATTACGTTTAATGGACTTGTTATGGGGAACTATTGACTTTGTAATCTATAAAATTGCACCAATCACACAGCAAGGGGCTCCACCCTTGCAACTCGGCTTTTGTGCGTATTGGGACCAGGGCGGCAGCGGGAACAAATTGATGAATAATTTAAAACGTTTTCAATAAAATGATCATGTGACCAAGCATATGACTACTTTTGACGGGGATTAATTTGTTGGTGGTTATTTATTGGTTCACTAAATTTGCTGCGGTTAATAAATTAGTCAAGTGCGGAAATTGCGAACACCGACAGCAGAAGGTGGGTTTTACATTGTCCCACTGTTTTAATGTTGCAACTGTAAGCAGAATTTCACGAGAAATACGAAATCATAATGATTAGCTTAACATTTTGATAATATTTTAAATAATAATATAAGTATTTAGCATACAGAACTTCGATTGCATTACAACAATTACATGATTTTATTAAATGAAGATGTTTTTACTGCACGTGCACTTGAAATTTTGCATAATTATAAAGGTTCTTTTTTATTTTTCAGAATAAATACAATTTGTTATCAATTTTTAGGGGGTCGAAAATGGTCCGAAAAAAATTGTTAGTGGGTTAAATTATGCATCATATGAAGATTAATTTTTCAGCAATAATCATCATTTCTCGGCTATAGCAATCTTTAAACGCTTTTATTTAATTTGGGTTATATACAGATGTGGCCAAATTATTATCACCTCTTAAAAAAACTTGTTAATGTAGTTTATAAAAATATTGTAGCATCCTTTTTCGAAATTAGCATGTCGTTTACGAAGGTTACCTCAACTACGAAGAAGTACTGCAATAAATATGTTATATTTTTGGAAATATCCTTTTAATGGAGCAATTATTACCTGAATGGCCTTTTCGGGAAACCAACAGTTTAGAGTTCTTATTGTTTTACTAATTAGTTTGAGTTACAAATTGCTTTAATTTTATGGTTACTGTGAAATATTTAACGATGAGTACCTAGTTGATGATATTTAGTCGCATTCGTGACATCGAATAGTGAACGTGATAGCAGTGTTTTTGAAATTTATAAAATTTAATATGGGTAAAGCAAAGGATGTCAGTGCAGTAACCGAAGCGAAAATGTCGACGTTTTTGGAAATTGGACAATATTCTCCAATTTTTGGATTCATAAAGCTATGGTTTCATACAATTTTACTAAAAATGTCTATAGGTTATAATAATTTGGCCACATCTGTATGTACATAGGTCAAATATTGCAAGACACAATTTTTATACTACTAACGATGACAATACAATGTGATGGTTTTTATAGATGGATTCCACCCACGCATGCCCCGACATCCACCCACGCTATAAAAGATTTATTTTATTATTCAATGTATTTTAGAAGGTTCTGATAAGTAATTTTTAAATCTCGGCTAAGTTTAATAAATCAGTGTTTTATTTCGTCCGTTGTCCGACTATGATTTTAATGATTCCGAGGTCAGTTATTATTTAATAAACAAAACTGAGAAGTAGTTTTTCACAATTTTTTTTTAAACTGTTTTAATGTAATAGAAACGAAACCCTTCAGGGATTTAAGGAAATATATAAAAAGCATATTCCCAGAGCAAAAATGTTACACACCGGCATCAAAAACTGTATGATAGTATAAAAATCAGCTAGAATTAACCTAGAATTTGGCTAAGAGTCTATTTTAAATTCCGCAGAGGCTCCAAATTAAGCCCCGGCTGGGAGGGTTTTTTAATTTATTTTTGTAAAGTAATAGTGTTTTTTTAATTTATTATTGTAAAATAAAAAATATTAACAACTTTAACAAAAAAACTCTCAAGCATTACCTCGTAAATTATGTACAGAAATAGTGTTCAAAACTTCAAAAGGATCGGTGCAGTAGTTTTGAAGTTATGAGGGGCACCGACTTTGAAAACGTGAATTGTGGGAAAAACGCTTTAAAGTTTTGAAAACTAAAAAATTCAGAACAAAACGTATGAGGGGCACTTGCTTAAACGGCTGTAACTTCGTGACTTTTGCTCCGATTCATCTCAAATTTTCACAGAATATTCTTAAAAGTTCTCAATTGAGAAATTCGAATAAAAAAAATGCAATGGACAAACGTTACCTTAAGGAAATATATCAAACATATCCCTAGAGCAAAAATTTCACACATCGGCATCGTAAACTGGGCGATAGTATAAAAATCAGCTAGAATTGCCCTAGAATTTGGCTAAGGCTCTACTTTAATTTCCACAGAGGCTGCAAATTAAGCCCTATTTTTAAAATGTTAACTAACATTCCAGGGATTTAAGGAAATATATAAAACACATATCCTCGGAGCAAAAATAATAAAAATAAAAAATACAATTTTTATAAAAATGTTTTTTTGTTTTCCATTCCAACCAACCAACTAACAAACTTCCAAAATTCTACCCCCTTTCGCCCTCCAATATAATAATAACCCACAAAATAAGGGTATCTATAGTGGTGTGCAAAATATTTGCACAGTAAGTAGTTTATCACATAAACCAAAATTACTACATCTACAAGAATTGTATTTAGGAATAATAAAAACTAATTGTAAGATACTGCATTCTGGTTTCTGAAGAAAATTATGCTTTTAGTTGCACACCACTGTACATTTTAGGAATTCTGAAGAACATTTAAATAAAGGCCTTCTCAAAAATCCAGCTTTGTCGAACATGTTTTACATAATAATTTTGCTATTTTTAAGTCTAATCACAGATAAATTAATTTATCTGTGGCTATAAATATTTTGTTTAAAAGCACGGCCAGTTTAATATTTTATTATTGAAAAATAATTATGAATCATAATAAAGATTGTAACTAATTAGCCCTACTTTTCGGAATCAATATTAAATTATAATAAAAATAATTTACTTTTTTACCTTGGTTACCATTTTCAGAAGACATCCATCCTTCACAAATGCACGCTGAGAGCTGTGAGCTTTGCACCAATCCTTCCATTTTGAGGATTCGCGTTCTTGCCATGCTTCTGGCTCTGGCTTTCACGATGAAACTTTTCCTACGGATTAGAGATTTATGGAATTACTAAAAAATTAGAAAGAATTAAAGTCATACAGTCCTCCGTATTTCGTAGATCCAGTTTCCAATCCTCTTCCTTAATCCAGAAAAGTTTGTTCTCTAACATGAATAATGGGGACATGAACTTTCTGCAGCAGACTCCTGGAACATTTGTGGGTTTTTTTTTTCCGAACCGGTTCGTGGAAGAGAACCAAAAAGAACTAAAAATATAAATGAAAAAAATTTAGGAAAAAAAGGAGTGCTCCTACTGGGTCTTTTCTGCAGAAAGAACGTTGCCCGAGAACCGAACGTGGCGAATCCATCCAGAAGCAGTTAATTCACTTAAAAGAGAAAATTTTGCAGAAAATGAATTTGACCATTAAAGGGAGTAAACTTTAGCATTAATCTCGCCTTAGATGACCCGGCCGAGCGGGGCATCCTCTTCTAGGGGGTAAAAGTTAACACTTTCATATAAAACATTATAGTAAAATTTACTCCGAATTCTCGGAAATGGGTGGTAGGGTGGGAGGTGCGACATGTTCAGTTTTTGGGGGAAGAAATGAGGAACTTTCTGAGTTATTTACATAGGAACCGCATCAAAAAGGACTTCTGTGTTCGTGCGGTTACGGTTGGCCACATCTGGAAATTGCGCTATCCTGCTCAGATGGCGAAATTTTCTTTGAATGGATGTTTACCTAAAACTTTTACTTGAGCACTATATCCCTCCTCTCTCCCCAAGGGTAACGAATGTGATAATGTCCACACCATCTTGGCTCCATCCCTTTCCCTTCCCTTAAATAGTCCAAAATGTTCTTGGACGTGTAATTAAATTTAGCAAAAGGAATCTATTTTAAAGTTACTAGCACTGCTCCTTTGGGGAGCATTACGTCTTGAATTTTGATCGATGGAAATGAGGTGGAAGAATAGTGGTACAAGTTAACTTCTATTGCAATTTATATAGTTGCCAAGTTCAAAAGGGCTTTGGGGGATTTCCGCTCAAACAAGGAAACTTTTCGTTCAGCACTTCTGGTTTTGTGCTTTTATTGGGTCACTTTGGTCAGGAGGATCCGATGACCTGTAGATCTTCCGTTCAGATGCAGTCAGTAATTAAAATCTATTTGGACGACCTGGATGCAATTAGAATGATTAATGTAGTGTCCTCAAACTTAGTCTCAATTGTGCCAAGGTATCTATTTCTATGTATGTAGGGATTAATTTCGATTAAATTGTTTAAACAAAGTTTTACAAAATGTTTTGCTTTCCACCCCATCCATCCAAAATATTCTACAACAATTGATCTAAGACCTTTAATTACTTAATTTACGAGCAGTTCAGAATCTAAAAATGTCTTAGTGGTGATAATGTTTATTTTCAATTTTTTTGTTTCTGTGGCAAAATATTACAAAACAAGAGTGCATTTAACAATCATTCTTAAATCAGAAGAAACAAAATTTCTTGTTAGCATTGTTTATTTTCATTTTACGCTGCGATATTTATTATAATGAATAAATGCCAAAATATATTAAATTTTTACTTTTCCTCAGAAGCAACCTTAAGGCCTGCATCTGTCCAAAAATCGTGGATATAAGCAAACTTCGCGAATGTGATACCTATTGAGTAACCAACACAATAATCGTTCCAAACCCAAGCCGTACCCTCCATGGGGCTGAGTTCCATAAAGTCTCTGGTCAGTGTACCAATAATAGGGCTTCGGATCGATTTGCTCTCGCTCGTACCCCTTGAGGAGTTCATCATAATCGAAGGACCTCATAGACCCTCCAACGATTTCTCCAACATTGGGGAGAAGTACATCAACGCTTTCAGTGAGTTTTGTATCCTCAGGACACTTGGCCATGTAAAACGATTTTATCTCGGCTGGGAAACGGCAGAGCATAATCGGTTCGTTAATTGTATCCGTCATTTTTCGTTCAGGCGCTTCAGGGATATCCTTAAGGTGCAAAAATTTTAGAATGAATACTTTTAAATATTATACAACAATCGCTTGACTTACTTCTCCAAACTCGTAGAATGAGCCATCGTCCTTAGTCACATTGTTCTCCTGCAGCCATTTAATTGCGTCGGAATAGTTCATCCGCCTGAAAGGCCTCTTGGGCGGCACAAAGTCTGGATTCAACTCCTTGACTAAGTGGCCCCACGGTGATTTGAGAACGCGGTCAACTACATCGCATATGAGATCTTCTAGACGATCCAGGAGGCCATCAAACGATATAAATGGGCACTCAGCCTCAATGTGCGTATATTCAGCTAAATGCCTCCTAGTCCGACTTTGTTCTGCCCGATAGCTTTGGGCGATACAGAAGACATCACCTAAGGCTGGGATGCATGTTTCTAAATAAAGCTGTGAACTCTGGGTTAAGTAGGCTTCCTCCCTACGATGAGAGTATTTCATTTTTATATAAATATTCAAAGACGAAGTAGTTTATGATTAACTCACCCGAAGTACTGCAATTTAAAGAGTGTGGAGCCGCCCTCCACTTGCGTTTGGACGAGAGTTGGGGGAGTGACTTCAGTGTATCCGCGATCAAAATAGTGAGAACGGAATGCCTGCATAACGACGGACCGCATTTTTAAAATTTTCGAGGTGTTTTCCCCTCGGATCATAATGTGCCTGTTGTCCAGCTGTACATCTGGATGAGCCTCTTCGTTGAGGATACTTTCAGCACCTCCAGCTGGGGCTAAGCCCACGAGTTCCCAATAATCAACATGAAGTTCATGACCACCGGGTGCCTGTGAAAATTTAAATACTGTGCATTAAATACTGCGAAAGGCTTAAAAACCACCTAATTAACTTAAAATCGTAAAATAGGTTTATTTATTAGCTTGTGTACATATTTGTTATAAGTTTTGTTTTCTAATTAAAAATGCACTAGTCGAAAATTATATCTTTTCTCGTAAAATTTTTCCATACATAATTTGGGAAAGATTATACTAAAAATAATAACCAAAAAAACTATTTTTCCAGCTTTAAATTGGAGGGGTGAATAATTTATTCGGGAATTCTAAAAAATTTGATTTCTTAAGATTGTAACAAAATATTTATTAGCGAGCAAAAATTACTTACTGTTTTCCCTTCAGGAACCTCTTTGAGTGTCCCGAAAAGTTGCACAGAAGATTCTGTGGTCAGGACCAAAGCGTCGTAGGTCTGACAAAGGAGGTCAGTGAGGACGCACTGTAAAAATCCAGTTCCGTCCCGCAGAGTAATAAAAATGAGTCCTTTTCCTTGACGACGCAGTCTATGGACCCAACCAAAAATCTTCACCCTTTTCTGTCGGTTCTCAACGCCGTCAATAATTTTTATGAGTTGGGCAGCCTCCCAGGACGGATCTTCGACTATTTTAATTTTCTTGGCATCTTCTAAATTTTGCTGCCTCTTCTTAGCATCCTCCTGCTCGCGCTGCTCCTTCTCCGCAGTCTTATAACTTTCCCTCACCCAAATTTTTTGGATTTTCTTCAGCTGAGACTTCGCAGCCGGCTCAAAGTGCTCGGTCGCAGTAGGGTCCTTCGCATCGACGAAAATCACTGGGAAGGGCTCCTTTCCTGCGTGCCGCATCGCCTGTAGGATGGTTTTAAATGGGTTTTCCTCAGTTCCATCGCCAGTTTCATCACTCCCTTTCTTGTCTGAGGTGTAAATCGATTCTGGAAAAAAGGTCGAAAAGGTTAAAAACTGTTTGTCGTGTTGGCGCAGGTTAAGGTTAAAAATTGGATCAATAATCACCAAGAGACATTGCTGCTAAGCTTTGCTCAGGCATTTTTGATTCGCTGTACACTTTTCTGCTGATAGGTGCAGAATAAAACGAGTGATTTCCTCAACTTTGCACTAAATTGCAATAATTGCATCAGCCGCAGCGACAACTCGCCTCACAAGTCGAGAAAAAACTCACCGCCGCATGGGAGTTGTCAAAGAAATGTCAAATAAATATCAGATTTGAACTAATTCACAATAGCTTAACTAGTTAACTGAAAACCGCCTTCAAATAATTTTTATTTATATAGATACGTAAGGATTTACTGATAACGAAATATTTTATATTTCTGGAACAGTTAAGAACATTTCTTTTATATATATTTAATTCATTTTCACATCACGTTGAATGCAGCCAAAACAAATAAGAAAATATAATTTCAGAGTGCCATTTTGCTAAATCAAATAGAAGAAGATTCCAATGAAATGTCAATTTTTAGGTGATCAAATTCAGCGCTCGTGGACTACTATTTCGTTTTTTATTTGAAAATAATGATAAAAACGGGAGCTAATTGTCATAATAATTTTTGGAATATAATTTTACAATCTCCAGTATTCTTGTAAAATATTACAAAAGATGTTTCTACAACAAATGTGCTGTCGAAATTTATATAAATCGTTGAGGTAAAAATTTCCACGTCAAAAATATCCAAAATTTGAAATGCTTAATTAAAAAATATTCTATTTATAGTGCGCAACTGACATCGACAACTAAATACAAATCAGCTGCACATTTTAAAAAGTTTGTACCAAAAAGACGAATATCAGGAAATGGACCAATTGGACAAGAGAAGGGTCTGGTGCCTACCCCCTTCCAGGGAGTTCGAGTCGAAACTGGCCCCGTGGGTCCAAGCAACCTCACCAAATGCACAATATTTGCAGTAGCTGTAAGAGTTCCACTCATTTTAATGGTCGATTCAAAACAAATAATTTCCAGTTTAGCACAGGAAGCTTTCTTGGGGCCGCGGTTTGGGAGTACGAAACGATTAGGGCGAAGATAAAGGATCAAAAGATTTACTCAAATTTCACATGGTTTAAGACTAGATTAAACAATAAGAAGGTGATATTTATAATATACAAATATGAAAACACCTGAATGTTCTTTTTTGCAGACAGAGTGGCGTACGGAAGTCGATAGCTACTGGAATCGTTTAACAGCTGGTGAAAAGGTCTTTGTCCCGTTGTGTGCCCTCAATGTGCTTGTATTTGCCCTCTGGAGAGTCCCTCGTTTTCAACCGACGATGGTCAAGTACTTCTGTTCCAACCCATCAGCACGTAAGACCAACATTTTTACTAGTGTCTAGCCCACTGACATATAGAACTGGACCACCGATCCAATGCAAAATCGCACCTCAAAACTAAGACGACTTTTTGACATAAGATTCCTATCTCTTTCCCCCATCCGGCCCCCAGGCGAAATGCATATGTAAGACAAAATAGAATATGTTTTTATATATCTGACTCTTGTGTTCTTCCGGCCCCGAGCTGGTTGGTGTCGGAATGTTTTTTAACAATTACTCAAAATATAGGGCGAATTGAAAGGGGCTGTTTTGTGACAACTTATATTTATTTATTTTCTTTATTTTAACATACATTGCAAATAATTTAATGTGTTTTTATAGCATGAGTTTTCTAAGGTAGGCTTGCATCTCCACTTAAAATGGTTTGCATTTCCACTTAAAATGGTCTCACTTTTCGACCATCGATTGGCAGTCCAGTTCTATATATCAGTGGTCTAGCCTATTTCTTGAATTTGAAATGGAAATAAAGCCAGGACGTCTCGGTCTAAACAATAAGCCTAATATAAATCTTAGCTAGCTCTTAATTTTTTTTACTCAAATAATGAACTTTACTCCACAAAGTTGGTCCAACTTCTGTAATAAAAAAACTCAATATTAAAATTCTACCTCATAACAGGTGCTGTGTGCTGGCCCATGATTCTTTCAACATTTAGTCACTACTCGATGTTCCATCTCTTCGCCAACATGTATGTCCTCCACAGCTTCTCAAACGCAGCTGTAGCCATTCTGGGGAAGGAGCAGTTCCTCGCACTATACTTAAGTGCAGGTGTATTATCGACGCTGGCCAGCTATTTCTACAAGGCAGCTAGTGGAAATGTCGGGTTATCTCTCGGAGCGTCTGGAGCCATCATGGCAATCTTGGCTTTTGTCTGCTTCGAGTATCCCGACACCAAGCTAAGCATATTGTTTCTACCCATGTACACATTTCCTGCCGGAGCTGTAAGCCCTTCATATCTATAGTTTCAAGACCAGTTGAGAATTTTTTAATTTAGGCAATAAAAGTAATTATGGGTCTGGACCTCGCCGGATGTATGCTTGGATGGAAATTCTTCGATCATGCGGCACATCTTGGAGGAGCTTTCTTTGGAATGTAAGACTTCTCCCTATTACAAAAAGATGAATTGAATCATCTTGCTTCGATCCTTATAGCTGAATTAAATGTAAAATTCGTCTAACAATTTTTTAGCTATAAGACGAAATAAGAAAATTCATTTCAGTTTCAGTAACAAGACTTCTGAGCATTTCTTCTGTAATTAAAATGAGCATACAAAAAATAATAATAAAATAATTTCCCAGGTTCTGGTGCTTTTTCGGTAGAGATATGGTGTGGCCCGAGCGAGAAAAGTTCCTAAGGTATTGGCATCAATTGAGAACAACGAAATGACATCATTAGGAACGAAAGAATTGATTAAAAATAATTTTATTTTTACTGTAAATATTTTGTGCAACAGACCAGGCTATAAATTAATTATTAATTCACAATTTTGGTGTTTCATTAAGCGCCTTCATGTGATACTCGATGTGCTCCTCTATAAATGTTGACACGTAAAAATGGCTGTGATTGTAGCCCTTCCGCCACTTTATGTAAGCATTCACCAGATCATTCTTAGCAGCAGCCTCCACGAAGTTTTCAGGACGAAGATTTCCATCAAAATGATAGGGATCACAAGTACCCTAGAATAAGATCGTTGTTAATTTATTTAGATTTGAGTAAACCCAAATCTTACTTGGTCCAAAAAAATTTCAATTGGTGGTCCCTTGTACTGGGAAATTAGACATGAAGCATCCCATGGCTTCCAATCTTCTTTATTTGCCCCGAGGTATGCCGTAAAAGTTTTTTGTACAATAGGAGAATTAATAGGGTTAGTTAGAGCTTCTAGACAGGAAAGGGAACGATACATTCCAGGATTTTTCAGGGCACATATCAACGCACCATGTCCTCCCATGCTAAATCCTGAAATACTTTTCCTTTCTGGAATTACAGGAAAGTTGCTTTCTATCAATTCCACAAATTCCTTGGTTACATAGCTGTACATTTTATAGTGCTTAGACCACGGCGGCTGAGTGGCATCAAGATAAAAACTAGCAGAGTACCCGGCATTTTCGAATTTATCCTGTCCAGGGATATCAACGTTTCGAGGAGATGTATCTGGGCTGACAATGCAGAGACCGTGCTTAGCTGCCAGTCTTTGAGCTCCAGCTTTAACCAGGAAATTTTCTTCGTTAGCAGTTAGTCCATTTAAAAAGTACAAGACGGGTACTTTGCCCTGCTCTGCTTGCGGTGGAAGGTAAATGCCGAATTTCATATCACAATCGAGCACTTTGGAACGGTGGGAAAACGTTTTTTGGTACCCCTCGAAACACTTGCTGCTTATTACTTCTTTGAGATTGGACATTGTAGAAAATTTCCTAGTGAGGAATGGGAACTTGAGAAGATTGGAGTAGACCATAGGCATTAATCTGAAATTTGTGGAAAAACTTATTTGTAAAGCCAGCCAAAAATTAGTTAAGCAACAAAAATGAAGGGATAAAGCCTTGGGACTGCAAAGAAATCCAAATTGAGGTAAATTCCTATTTATTTCAGCACTTTAAGAACTTCGAGTGGTACGCGATATGCTCTTCAACGAAGGAGGCAATGTAAAAATAGCTATGGTCGTATCCCTCCCTCATTTTGAGGATGCATTGAACACGATCATTTTTGGCGGCCGCTTGAATGAGATTCTCTGGAAGGAGCTGCTTTTGCTTGTAGAAGTTGTCCTCGGTTCCCTAGAAAAACAACACTTCAAATTAATTTCAATGATTCTAATCTAATTTTTTTATGTCTTCCTGATTTTTGCTCGACTTTGAATAGCAAATAAAAATTGAAAATATGAATTTAAAATTAGGTATATAATTTTCTGAATCCTTAAAGGCATTCTTCAAAGTTTTTCTTACATGATATATTATTACAGTCAAAACCGTTTAAGGCGACATCGTTTAGAACAACATATTAGTTATGTTGACTAACGTAGGTCCTGACTGAATGCTATATGACCACCTTATAAAGAACACTTCTTTTTACGACATTGCTTATAACAACATACTCCATTATTTAACTTATATTTTTGGAAAATTATATTCATTACAACGACCAACTATGTTTTGAGCAATTTTAGTAGTTAGGTAACACAAGCCACATCTGAAACAGGGCATTGGACAAAGCCTATTAAAATCGTAAGAGTCAACAAAGTGTCGAATTTATGGTTTATGTACGCACACCGTATTATTGTTGAGTTGTTTGTAAAACTTTTAATATGTCGGAAACGAAAAGGAAACATATTATTTTTATTTTTATCGAAGAAAAATCACGTATTATATCAAAGTTAGAAATTAAAATCCAACGTGAACTACAAAATCCGTACGTTCGACAAAATTGTTCCAAACAGATTACAATTACAGATTTTATGAATACTGACTGTACAATAATAAAATGTATGTCGTACATGTTCTTTAATATACATATGTTTTATGTGAAATAAACAAAGTTTTATGTTACATATACTTGAATATAATGTTCCAGTTATATCTATAGACTTATGTGTAAGCGAGTTTCTACCTTAAAAGCAGTTTTTACGACCAAATATGAGTAGTGCCTTCGATGTCGTTATAAAAGATTTTGACTGTATTTTATATGTATTTTTTTCAATTACTATTGAATTTGATTTGTTTGTTTAGTGCTTATTTATTTTCAGACTTGTTTGCAGTTTTTAGCGTAGTTGATTTATTTATAATGCTTAGAACTTCAATAACTAATAAAATCAACTTTACCTGGTCAATGAGGAGTTCAATAGGTGCCCCATCGTAGACTTTCACGAGCTCTGTCGCATCCCACTCCTTCCAAGCTCCCTTCTCCTTATCGCCCAAATATCCAGCAAAGGCTTTCTGGCCCCACGGAGCGTTGATGGGGTTTGAAATGGGGGAAAACGCCGAAACGGAGCAGTATAGGCCAGGGTTTTTGAGGGCGCAGACAAGAGCTCCATGACCTCCCATGCTATGTCCAAAAATGCTCTGTTTTCCAGCTATCACCGGGAAGTTCTCATTCACAATTTTCAACAGCTCCTGGGTCACGTAACTGAACATCCGGTAGTTCTTGTCCCAGGGGCTCTCGGTGGCGTTCACGTAAAATCCAGCCCCAGTACCAAAATCGTAGGAATCATCCTGCCCGGGGATGTCCAGCCCCCGTGGGGAAGTGTCGGGACAAACGAGACAAATCCCGTGCTGAGCAGCGTACTTCTGGGCCCCGGCCTTGATGACAAAATTCTCCTCGGTGCACGTCAGACCGCTCAGCCAGAAGAGCACCGGGACTCTTTTATCGCCCTCAGCGTCTGGCGGAAGGTAGATGGCAAATTTCATGTCGCATCCCAGCTCCTCGGAGCGATGAGAGTAGACCTTTTGATGTCCTTCGAAAGACTTGTTGGAGGACACTTCTGTGAGGGACATTTTCGTGCGGAGCGCCGCCACCAAAAGAAGCTGATAAGGTTTGCGGAGGTGAAAGGACTTTGGAATTGCTGATAAAATTTTGCTACTTTGCATCAACACTTACAAGCGGTTTATGTATAAATTGATATGGACGATGAATGCAACTGGTGTGCTTCTCAAAACTGTGACGGGTGCGTGAAATTAGCAGCTATTTACCAGCCGTAAAAACAGAAAAGAACCGAGCTACGACCGTACCGTACACTCCACCGGCTGTCACCTTGATTGGAATTTTCTGCAACTGGTGCAGTCTGGACTTACAGGGCCGTCCAAAGCTTACACTTTTATAGAACTCCACTACCAATTGCCGGAAATAAGAACTTTTAACTAGTTTATTTCCATTTCCTCAATGCAAAAATAAACTAAAGAATATTTAATTTGAAATTTAAATAATTTATAGTTGTTTAGAGCAGATAATAAAACAGGTTTTGGTATTAAAAGCATTGATACTAAGGCCTTAGAAAGAAATTAGCTAAGAAACCTAATTATTTCGTATTTCCAGCAACGTCCCTTCCGTTTCCCCAACAAAAAAAAAAGAGCGTAAATCTGCAAAGTGTCAGGCCGTTGAAAAGTTACGTTAAAGGAAATAATTCGGTTTATTTGTGCTAAGTGCTGCAAAAACTAAAATTAAACCAATTTAGAACAACACAAACTTCTCAAGATGAGCACAGGAAAAGGTAATGCATAAAATTGTTTTAATACATAAAATGATTAACCAAAATTTGAGGAAGAAGTGAAAATTAAGACAAAAAAATTTTTAGCTCTAATCGAAGCTTCCGGTTTATTAATTACACATATAAAGTCGGGGCTGGTATACTTAAAATACCTTGAATAAAATATTTTTTCGAGTTCTATTACTTTACAAGGAGGACATTCTGAAGAGAGCAGAGGCAGTATTAATTTCATTGTAAAATAGTAAACTAAATTAAAAAAAAAGTATAGTTTAAGTTTTCTTGCGTGTGAATGGAGAAAAGTTCCTCCAACAATAGCCTCAACGAATGAATATCACCACTAAAAATGAAGAAATTGGTTGGGCTAAATATGATTTCATTTTTTACTCTAAATTGTTCATAATCACATACGATTTATTTCGATGTTTCACTTTGTTAGTGCCTTCATATGATATTCGATGTGCTCCTCGATAAATGTGGCCACATAAAAGTGGCTGTGGCTGTAGCCCTCTCGCCACTTTATGTAGGCATTCACAAGATCATTCTTAGAAGCCGCTTTCACAAAGTTTTCAGGGCAAAGATCTCCATCAAAATAGTAAGAATCACAAGTACCCTAAAATAGAATCCATACAATTATTTAGATTTGTAAGAATTCCAAAGTTTTACTTGGTCTAGAAAGATTTCAATTAGTGGTCCCTTATACTGAGAAATGAGACATGACGCGTCCCAGAGCTTCCAATATTCCTTATTTGGTCCAAAATATGCTGTGAAAGGTCTATGTAGCTTAGGAGAATGAGTAGGATTCGACGGTCCTGCGAAGGATGATAAGGAACGATACATCCCAGGATTTTTCAGGGCACATATCAACGCACCATGTCCTCCCATGCTAAATCCTGAAATACTTTTCCTTTCCGGAATTACAGGAAAGTTGCTTTCTATCAATTCCACAAATTCCTTGGTTACATAGCTGTACATTTTATAGTGCTTAGACCACGGCGGCTGAGTGGCATCAAGATAAAAACTAGCAGAGTACCCTACATTTTCGAATTCATCCTGTCCAGGGATATCAACGTTTCGAGGAGATGTATCCGGGCTGACCAAACAAAGACCGTGCTTAGCTGCAAAACGTTGAGCTCCAACTTTAACCATAAAGGTTTCTTCATCGCGAGTAAGACCGTTTAAAAAGTACAGGACGGGTACTTTACACTGTTCTACCTGCGGTGGAAGGTAAATACTGAATTTCATGTCGCAGTTGAGCTCCTTAGAGCGGTGAGAAAACGTCTTTTGATAACCCTCGAAACATTTTCTGCTTTCTATTTCTTTAAGGTTAGTCCTTGTAGAAAATTTTCTAATAAATGATGCAATCCTTAGGAGAATGGAGGAAACCACAGACATTGATCTGAAATTTGGGAAACTTCTTTTTATCTTACAGTATATGTATGTATTTTTATTGCACTCTAAGCATTCGTACCCCTGAAGTAAAGACTGGCTAAATGCGGTTTAAAAAGTTCATGCCCATAATTACACTTATCCCATTTGGAATAGAATGAAATCAACAACGCAACATTTTCTGGGCATGTTACGTATTTGAATGTTATTAAAAATAGCTTAAAATCTTGTAATCGTGTGGATGGTGCACACAATATGTTTTCTTAATTGTATACAAATAAAAGTTCTTAAACCAACCTTACCTGATCAAGAAGCAGTTTAATAAGTTCTCAATTTCATTTGAAAGATGTCAGTGCAAAAATATATTATATTTTTGAATAAAATTCTGTACATTTCCATCACTTCGATTCAACTTTCAACAGCTCTTTTAAACTATTAAACTCAGAACATTTTCTGGTTTCATAAAATTCAACTACTTTGCAGCAGCTCACGTACAGCGTGTAAAAGATGGGATGTCGAAAATTGAAATGCTCCTTAAAACTGGGACGAGTGCGTGAGATAAATGTTATTTACTGGATGTTAAAAGCATAATTGGGTCATCTGATTGTCACCTGAAGAATTTTCGACTGACTCCGTCAGGACTGGCAGAGCTGACCAAGATTTCTTCAAAGTGAGCATTCACAAAAAATAGAATAATAATCATACAAGAATGCCGAGAAGTTGAATTATATTTTTGCAATTTTTGAGGGACTAAAACAAGTGTTGTAAATTGAGTATAACAGCCTGATAATGGAATCTTAAGAAAAGAATAAGGTGTTGAATAAAAGTTAGAATCCATACAATCTTATCACATATATTTGGCAAACACGAACGATCTAACATAATATTGAATATGATGTTTGATATGTGTTTCTATTATTTTTATGTACAGCAAAATTTCTTAGAAGAGAGGATGTCAAGGAACCACGCATGCCTACAACTATTCTATTTACAAGAGCCCTATAACTACTAAAAACAAATCGGCCTTAAACTTTACAAGTCTTTTTTTTTGTTATAGCAAACTAAGCAGCCAATGTCTCGGGAAGACTACCACACACTACTACATTATTGGGGGCATAGTCCACACTTCCATAGTAGGGAGTTGTTAATGATTGTGACAGTGGAGCCTCGCAGTCCGACCACTCATTTCGTCTATTTTTATTGTAACCATTGCACACCCTCATGTTGGCCAAACTACAAGATTTGTTTTGATCACAGGCATTTTTGTGGAGGCCACTAAAAAGCAAATAATTTACTTTTCTGATTAATTATAACAAATAAATTTTCAACTTACTTTCTTATAATGGTATCTGAACCTTTCTTGTCATGTTTGTTGCGTAAGAACGATTCTGTTGATTCCAGTTTTTTATAAGGCTTCGGTGTGCGATCACAGCACATGAAGCAGACTAGTATAACACCGACCAAGGCATGAATTCCTGTGAAACATTTATTTTGAAAATTTACATTTTTTCTACAATGCTTACTGACTAAACATACCTATAATAAAAACTGTTGCGCCACGGAAGCCGATTTTATCGTAGAGAGCACCACTAACGGAAGGTCCAATAAAGGCACCAAGAGCGAATGTTGACGTCCAAAGGCCAGATATAAGTCCATATGTCTCAATATTGTCAGGAAGGCCTTTTTTTCTGTTGGGGAACAGGGATAAAAGACAACTATAGATATGTTTTTTTTTGTGTGATCTGATCTATGTATATTTTGAATTTTGCATTGAATTGAATATTTTAAACTATTAACTTATATCAAAGTTTTTAAAATTGGGAAAAGTTGACCAATTTGCAATAATTTTTCCCATTAAAACTCCATGTCGTGAACTGAAACAATTATTGGATCTAATTTCTGATACAAATTGATGCTCTTTTCGCAAAACTAAAAAGTTTTACTAAGACTCACTATTAGCAAATTTTAATTCAATACAAAATTTGTTGCGAAATCTCATCTATATATTAATACGTGAAGGGAAAACTTTGTACCCCTTTTTAAGCATATTGGACAGACGGAGCAGTGTGAGATTTGGCATAGTTAAAGTTTACATAGAGAAGCAGTGCAGAAACCTAAAATTTAAATATAATATGTGTTACAAATACATTAAATAAAATAAAATAAATTCATTATTTACGTTCATACTGTCTATGTCAAACGCATAGTAGTCTGTGGTCAAACTGTCGTAATTTTTTTATTGACAGTGCCAATTTCAAACACATATAGGTAGTAGGCTGTGTACATTCGTATTTTTCGTAGTAACCCCAGTAGGTCGAATTTCGACCACAGGGCGACCACTAGTTTGAATTAAATCCTCAAAAAAATATAGCTTATAAGTTACTACTACATTCATATTTTTAAATAAGCAAAAAAACAAATGTTTTCATCTTATCAACTTACATAGAAGTACGTAGAGCATCTGTAAAGCTTGAGACTAGAATAGAGGCGATGCCTATTCCGTGAAGCACGAGTCCCATAATGACGGTACTTAGCTTCCTATATTGAAATTGAAAAGTGAAATTTATAAAGCATTAAAAAATGCGATAGATGACGGTTAGGTCAGCGACCACTGATAAGAAGGTTACGACTGACAATGTTGTTTTCGAAAGAAAATTGATTTGGCGGGCACTTACGTTTCAAAGGGAAAGAATGGTGCCGGACCAACAATACAAAAAGCTGTAGCTATAAATATACTTCCGAGTAAGGACGCTACTTTCGGATTCAGGAACTTATCGACCATCCATCCCCAGACAGGTGCTGTTACCGCATAAACACCGCCGTTTATGACGAATACCATGCCTGAAAAAATTGAACGTTAAACAAAAAACTGTCTAAAATGTATTTTTTTTACCTAGCAGAACGGGGCTGAGATTGAATTGTCGAAGATGGGGCTCCAATGTAGCACTTAGAAATCCTATAGATGCACTGGTGGCGCAAATTCCTAGAGCACATATTAATACTCCTGGAATTCGTAGGACACTCTTTATAGAGGCTGTAAAATAAAATAAGTTATTATATTGTATTTCTTTTGGAAGGAAGAGCATTTTTCTTACGTCCCCGATCCCGGTTGTCTGCGTCTTTAGCATGTTTCGGGAGAACACAAAGTGTTATTAACGCTGTAAGAAATAGCGAGAAACCCAAAACCACAAATGGAAGGAAATATCCACCTAGAGAATATAATGCTCCTCCAACCATTGGGCCAACAATTAGTCCAAGGCCGAAAAATGTTTCTAAGGAGGCCTGTTAATAGTAATACTATATAATAAATCATAAATCAACTAATTAAATAAAATATCACTCACAAAAGTCGTTGCCACATTATTTGGAAACTCTTTTGCTATTATCGCAAACGATGCTGTTAAAAATGCAGCGTTGCCAAGGGCTTCAACTATTCTTACAGTGAAAGCCATGGATATAAATAATGTGTGTCCCTGTGAAGAACGTAAATTAGTTAATGCATTACACTTATTTTCTAATTTATAAAGTAATTACTTACTGGAACTCGATCCAGAAGTCCAAATATAATTGCTGAAATGCCGGTTGTGAAGATACCACCATTGAATAATACTTTTGGTCCTATCCGATTTAAGTATTGCCCATAAATCGGGGATATAATGAATACAATTAGTTCAAAAATACCGAATACTAAACCGTATTCGGTTGCTGTGCATCCTTTTCTTTCTGCCTGAAAAAAATGTAGAAAAAAATATCTATTATAGAATTTTCTTTTATTATAAAAGTGGTCTGATATGTTTGATTTTTTAACGTTTTATTCATAAAAATCAATTAACTTTATATATACATTTACTAAGGTTATTTTTATTAAAGTATAATATAGGAATTGCACACATACCACAACAATTTTTGCTGGCCACTTCACCAAATGAGTCA
Organism: Machimus rusticus; assembly: GCA_951509405.1. Classification (NCBI taxonomy): domain Eukaryota; kingdom Metazoa; phylum Arthropoda; class Insecta; order Diptera; family Asilidae; genus Machimus; species Machimus rusticus. Next base: position 3,991,720 of record OX608054.1, read on the forward strand.
TTTTGGACCAGAGTCATATTGTGACCAGTATATTTGTTTAAATCTTTTGCAATCGCAACACGAGTATATTCATTCTTTGAGATTATGGCTCGTATCAGAAAATGAATGGAACTTTTTAGAGCACATTATCTCTTAAAGGTCAGTGAAGATGTTTGGGTTATTAAATAAGTTCAGACCAATCACCACAAAAGAAACTATGGAAATTTGCAAAGTTTAAAAAATGTGGCGAGTGATTTAGATGTGATAAAACAAATTCAGACGATATTTTTGTCTCTTTGAAGCACAAGTGCTACTTTCCAATAAAAAGAATTGCTGCATACCAAAGTACTGTTTAGCACTCTTATTTATAAGTAAATTAAATTTAATAAACTCTGGTCTAAGAATCTTTTATACTTTTGCCTTTACTTTACGAAATATCGGAGCGGTGTGAGAAATAGCGAGCGAGTATAAGAAACATTTATGCCTCTTGCCGTTTCTTATACTTAAGTTACGCATGCAACTTTAACTTGAAATATCTCGATAATAAAAGAGAGTTGCATTTTGCCATTTTGCTTCTTTTGTATTAAGATTAAGGGTTTTAAACTGACTCAAATCTTTCAGGAAAACAAAAAAGAAAGTTTTTAATAAGCTACCTGTACATTAAGGTTTTCAGCATGAAAACAAATGCTAGGGATTTAATATAAAATCTTCCATTTAATTTTATGAAATGATTTTAATGAAGTGTAAGCTAAGATGTTCATTTGTACAATTTTTTAACATAACTAATTTAAGACGTGAAAATGAAATTTTAATTCCTTTTTATTTGAAATATGTTGGCATTGCAGAAGAAAGATTTGCAAATAAAAATACGAGTATCTCGTTATCTATGTATATGTAACACATTCCAAACAAAGCAACGTGACCACTGCATGGGTGGAATTTCGATGTTTAATACGTTATATGTAGATTGAGGCTCAGTTGAAATTAATTCTGCGGTAAAGCCTTCGTCGTTGTGGCCCACAGTGATGACAAAAAGTAGGATTACGCGGTAGATATAAACATAATTTGCATGGATTTATTTTTATTTAAATTAACTCACCTCTTGTGGGAAGAATGGTGCTTGAAGACTAACACAAATTGCATTGCAAAAATCAGCCAAGCCCATAATAAGCAACGTCATCCACTGGCGTCTTGAAAAATTAAATCTCGGTAGAAGCGACATTTTTATACTTTTTTTCCTCTCCTTTGTTTAAGTTTTTATTATATTATCGATGTCAGAAACACATAAAACGAATACTTTTCTCCCAAAATCAGATTTGAAACTTTGAGAATTAAAAAACGAAATACTTTAATTGAAATAAATAGACGTGTTTAACTAACGTAGGCTAAAAGAATAATGGGAAATTGTTAGCAACCGTTAGCAGTATTTAATAAATACACACAAAGTAAATATAAATTTAATTTCCAGAATTAATTTGTCTTTAGCGAATTTAAAACACTTTTCTAAATCCAACGACTGTTCAGCACATTAAAATTTTCTTTTCACTTTTAAAACACACTATCCACAAAATTCAATTCACTTTAGGTAGAAAAGTTCGACAGGTAGTTAAATATCAAATATTTTTCAAAAAAGAATTTACGGTTATTCATTTTGATCATGGTATGGAGCTAGACACGTTAAGTTGTAGTGAACGAATTTTATAAATTATAAAACATTAATTATGTCCATAATTATAGAGTTGATATGCAGGAGGAAGGAGGCGAAGACACTGATTGTTAAATGATTAATGGACCACTAAGGAGCAGCAATACCGACCGAAGCTGAAGATGTTGCTAGACTTACGAGAGATGTACAACTACTGTACATTTCGTCCAGTCGAAACTGATAACTGAGTCTGTCGCCAGTTTAAGTACATAGGCAGGAGCATTGGTGAGGAGAATTTTTCCAAATTTTATATTTTTTCACTGATAACAGAAATTCATTTATTGTCTCTCTATCGGGTTACCAGAATTTTTGCATTTCAATATTTTCAATGCAAAGATCTTCGATTTGGAATTCGAGAGAAGTTTAGAGTTGTTAAAAGATCTTTTGAAACTGCAATAATATAAATATTGCTTCAATGTCGCTTTTATTACTCTACGTAGTATAGAGAGTGGATATAAAATAGATTTGATATTTGAATGTAACCGAAATCTTTCTGTATCTGATGAAGCGATGACTCATATGTTTTTGGTGATCTAAAACGAGTTTCGATGATGACCTGGATGTACAATTATACAAATAAATCCTGACTACCTACATTTTTGCAGTGATAAGAATAAACAACAAGGCATACGTATTTTATGGAAAGTGCTCCATTTTTATTGCAGTAATTAAGTAAATAAGGATAATGTATGTATCAATTTATATTTATCTTCAGATTTTGAGAGAAAGTGTTTATAATTTTGTTTTAAACAAAAAATATATAGAACCATATAACCTTAAGGGTTGGTGTATAAAACATTTTGATAATACTCAATACTCAAAAACCCTTGACAAAATTATATTTACGACCTCCGAAAAATCTCAAGTTTTCACAAGTTAGTCGCAATTTTTCGGATTTAAAAAAACACACACATAATAAAAAATATTTTACCATCACCATGTCATCATGTTATCCAAGGTAGACTGCAGATTCAAATTTGCCAATGCCAATATTTTTGTAACTGCTTAGTATACAAAGAACTTCCAACTTTCTTGCTCTACGTAAACAAATCGTAAAAACAAAGTCACACTTCGACTGTCCAAATCTAAATATGCATCTTTGTATTGTAATCTCTGGATGCCAAACAAACAAACAAACAGGACTTTAGCAAGTAAATCTAGAAATTTACTCATATTGAATTCAGAATATTATTTGTGCCGATATGGCTGCTGCAGCTCAGCCACACATCAACAATCGACGACCGCAGCGCATCCTCTGACCATTTATTCTATCTGGCTACATTTTGAACTTTGATCAAATAAAAAAAAAATTGCTGAAAGCAACAACGCAATATTTTTAATTTTATAATTAGCCATTTTGAAGATAATATTGCTACCTCTTGTATGCCGTTGTGCATGAAATGAAAAAACGGTTTGCAATTTAAAATTGATCAGCGAGAATTTATACATTTTCTTACTTTATATGTGAGTGATTGCATTGCCAGTGCAATTAAAAAAGAAAGGATTTTGAAAAGGGTGTGGTGACAAGATATGTGATGATGGTGTAGGCTCTTCACTTCATTGATAAGAATACTTTTTGAACATTTCACTGTTTAATAACTGAAGATATAGGAATTATCTTACTTAGTTAGGGCAGACCATGACCCTTTATATCTGTTTAGGTACGCGATAACGTAAACGTATGCTGTAATTTTTCCATTGATAATTTGTTTTTTTTAGAAAAGAATGGAGCTGCAGAAGATGCAATGGATTTTCGATTCTGTGGAGTAAGGTATTATAAAAAAAGTAAAAGGCTTAGGTACACGAGGGAATGTTTAAATATTTCTGCCAATGGGATGTACCTATGTATATAGCTGATTTTATTTTGTTTCTAACTACATTACAAAATCAGAAAACCCAGGAAAGATTTTTCTAAAAGTATATTTAACACGTTCGCAGACGTGTATGCTATAGCTATAGCGTTCATTTTTACCCGACTACGGCAAATTTCGGAATTCAAGATGGCAGATTCAATATGGCAGCCATCAAAACTTAATCACAACGAATATGCATGCAAATTAATAAAGGGGCGTTTTAGGGGTTACTGATTTCAAAATCCGTCCCGTATGTAGCTATTAGGGGGTTTCAGGATTGTTGATTTCGATTTTGTCATCGATGATTCGGAATTCAAGATGACGGATCCAGTATGGCGGTGGAAAACTCGGTTTCAACAGGTGCGCATGAAAATTAGTACTAGGGGCTTCCGGTTTTTTATCCGACTACGGTAAAGCCGCGCCTAAACTACTCATCCGATTTTGATGAATGAGGTGTCAATCGATCCGTTCCGGGTAACATAGGCTACATTTTACATATACGAAAACAGCTTTCAAGGGAACTTAGACGCACCGCAATGAGAGACTACACCTCAGAGGCCAGGGAGTTAGAATCTTCGCAGTCACGGGAGCTCAGACTCACGGTGATAAGGGACCACTCCTCAAAGATTAGAAAGTCAGTCACATCAGTCACGGGTTAAATAGTAACGATTTATAATACCATTCTAAAAACAAAAACAAATAAAATTAAAGTTAAGAAAAACCAAAACCCGACAACGGAAACAACGAACTGAAAAGTATGAAACAAGAAAATATTCTTTTCTGAAACCACAGTCTGAATTTGGCTTCTAGTTCTAGACTAAGGGAATTTAAGGTTCCGACAAACTTTTAGTAATTCGCCGTCTAAAAAGCCAATTGATTAAATTCAAATCGACACTTACTTGGGTACGGTAATGTTCAGAGTATTTATGAGTGCCTACCTACATAAATATACTATTATTACGACATGCGACCACGACTAAAAACGTCAAGGAAATCGGCTCACAAAAACCAAATGTAATAAGCAGTGGACCAAAAAATTGGAAGATTATCACAATACAAACATAAATTACGATAATTGCCTAGCTACCCCAAACTAAACTTTGGATTCAATAGAGAATTATGTCACGTCGCAATTGGAATCACGAGCTGGATGGAGTGAATGAATAAGAAGTTTCGACCGTTTTGATAAGAACGGTGCCACGCGAAATATGGGTAAGAGTCTTGATTTATAAACTATAAACAGAAATCGGCAGCATTTTTTTTGTTTTGCCTCTCCCACTAGTTATTTTTGTACTATCTTCCTGTTTTGCATCAATTAAAAGATGAAACCTCTTTAAGGGAAATGACCGGAATAATCGTATTTTAATATTATCAACACTTTGCCGACTTAATAACTAGATTCAACCAGATTCTGTTGAGATTGTTTTAAATAGTAAACCTCATTAGTCGTAAATACCTTGAAATTGCTCTGATTAATACCAATTTAACTTGCATACTACTAAAATTGTCTAAGGTCAATTTAAATGCTATCACTTAACTCTTAGACCTGTCAGTCACATCAAAACAATTCTTGAGACCGCAATTTTGTTTTATTTACCAATCTTGGCGCCACATGGATGTATATTTTTGCATTTTGCAGTGAAACTGCAGCGTGATAAGCACCCAGCAATTTATAGTACAATTTTATGGCGAAAAAATTTTACTACTTTCCGGTTCTAGAAGCAAATAGATCAAGGCTTGAATTTACGAAGGGTGCCAGCTTGTAAGTTTTCATACTTCAAATAATAATTTCTGCTATGATTAAAGAGTTTAATTATAATTGTAATGTCTGGTAAATACGTACATTGTACATACATATATTTCACTTTTCACTAATATTAAAACCTTTTGAAATCATACCCTATAACACATTTTCTGTGTAATCATCCACATTAAAGCATGTCTTATAAAATTGAAGCTATTGCTTCTACAATAAATCCAATTTAATGTTTGTTATATGCTAAATACCCGCATAGTGATGGTGACGACCTGGCGGTGGTATGATACTAATATCGGTGAGAAGTGGATTATATTTTTATAATTGCGTCGAACTTAATGATGACGCCGCAACATTCAGACTCAAGGTCTAAGTAAAGTCCCTCCACAACAGGCAAAAGCAGAAAAAACTAGAAGTCAATTAAATACGAAAAATATATGTTTCTAATTAAAATGCAGTAACGATTACTTTTTTTTCTTTAAATGCACAGAGATAGCCTTTTCGCAGTGAATGAACTGTGATGTCTGGCGTCTCTTCAGAATATCGGCTATATCATCAAGTGCACAACAACATCATCTTTCCATCAAAGAATTTTGCAATTGCACACTTATTTTTTTTCTTTTAATATAATCAAAAAATGATAATTTTTATTTTTTTTTAAATTTTGTTCTCTTCACATGCTACGGGTCTCTAATTTAAAACAAATTTGTTTAATTTTTTTCTTTCGACCCGATTTTTTTTGCCGATTTTCCCACTCATGTCTAGTATCAAAGTAAAGTAAATCTCACTATCAACATTAGGCACCAATTAATTGAAAGACCAGACATCGAACTTGCTACTTCAAGTGGTTATACGAATAATTTTGTTAAATTTATTTTTGTCAAAAATAGATAGTCAGTTATCAAAATGGAAGTGTAATTGAACTAGAAACTGTGGCATATTATACCAATTAATTGGATCACACGCGTTGAATCTCAACTGATGCTACAATTACTGCGCATTATGAGGTATAGGGAGGGCAACTCTTGACCATGATGTTTTACAGATTGGCGCTTAAAGTCTTGATAGAGTTCAAGAAAGTAATAAAAGATTGAAAGCAAAATGCATATCATCAAATTGTTATAATCTAACATGGAAATTATTGCTAACTGATGATAAATTTCGTCACAAACAGTCGGTATTATGCTAATGAAGTTTAATCGCTGGTTTTATTATAAATAGCCAAAGGTCGGAGGACACCGTACGTCATTGAAAGAAAATTTCGGGTAGAAAAAATATCCAAGAACGGTGGGTCAATAATTATTTGTTTTTAAATAGCCTAATAACAAGGTTATATAAAACTTAATAAGATACTTAAGACCGTTCCACTTCGGTTTAGAAAAACAGATTACTTTTAATGTTTGGGAAAACAACATGTTTCTGTGTCTTATGCACGCAAGAGCACATTTGTAATGCTATAGACGATTAAATTTTAATACTATCGCTAAATTTACTATCAATCCATTAAAACATAATATTCTGTTAAGAAATATTGCAGACTTTTGATATCGTTTTTCTGTTGTTTAATTTAAAGTTTGTGAACATTTTACTGGATAATTTCCCCTCGGTTTTTTTCACAAATATGGGAAGGGTACAAGGGAAGAACAAATGATAAGATTGAAAATATAGAACAAAGTAGTTTAACTATGAACAATAATATTCCTTAAAAATTCAATTGAAAATTATTAAAATTGGCACTTTAAAAAAATGTTAACACTAATAAGACGCTGAGTCGAAATTTTTTATGAAAAAACAATGTAAGTCCGTGGACGGCAGAAACTTTTATAAAATCAAAAAGATGTATATTTTGTTTTCTTATGACAACATTTTCTACATATTTGCTATTATTTCTACCAAAAATAATGCCGCTCCTTAGAACTTATATCGACCTACAGCTAAAATTTAAGTTCATATTATACTATTGCCGGGCTTGCGACATAATATGTATTTACAGGTTTTAAAAATCTACTGCTGAGATTTGGCCCGGAAATTTTTCAAAGAATAACCGCATTCTTGAAATACCCGAGATATGGATTAAACTTTTTTCCGCATTATATAGTACTTGAACTGTTTTTCTCGTACTTTTTTGGACTTGCATTGATTTTTCCTGGTACGAAATAGAGTCTTGTTAATATATTTAAGTTTTGTTCATTGTGTATCCATTATTTTATTATTTTATGTAAAAATATATTTTTTTGAATGTTTCTATTCGTCGAAAATTTGCTAAAAGTTCGCTTGGATTGTTCTTTACGACTGAATTATACCTAAGTCTTTAAATGTTTAACTTTGATTATCTAATTTTCAAGTAAATGTGACTTACCTTGTTCTTCCCCTGTACTGTACCCTTCATATGTATTTAGAAACTTCATTTCTCGTACAATTCTCAACCATAATAATTTAAAATTTTGCGTTGATACAGAGGTGCCTAGAGTGCTGATGGAAGAGTCGCTAGGTGGAGTCAAGATTCTATATATATCAAATGACTTAAAACATTTAAAAGATTGAGTTCTGATTATAAAAGAAATTCTCTGAAATTTATCAAATTTATATTTCCATCAACATGTAAACATAATTTACAAAAAAGTACTAAAATTAACTTAGTAACAGCTAACTTACCATAAAACACTTACACCTAACTTGAAAAATACATTTAAGATCACTGGCTCTTTCGTTATTCCAAAAATACGATTAAAAACCGCAAACTGTGTGGTGATACTGGAAAGGCTTTCCCTGCAATACTTTTGTTGAACAATGAATTCTCATAGTCATAGGACGGAGATTGTTGTTATTTTAATTTTTTTTTTTTTTTGCGAGTCTTTGGCGCTGTATGTAATGAGTGCAAACGAAACGATGAACTTTTTATGGTTAATTAATCCACAAGCCATTTCTTCATTTCTATTGAACCGAACGCCTGATTCAGGATTTTTTGGAACAATTTCGCAATACTCTGTGATGCTGCAGGGCGCATTTCTTTTACAAGCTCTTTCGCATTTTGATTTAAAAATTGATTGATAGCTTCACCTAGAATTTTTTATGAGAATTTTTTTTACACATGATTTTATAACATCAGTTATTACCCAAGATGTTGTCCGCGTTTAGTTTATCATCAACACGAAACTTGGCATGTTTCATTGTAAAATCGATTCCCAGCTTGTTGATGAACATAAAACTTTTTTCTTCGCGATGTTTTTCTTGACCATAAACTTTAGCAATTGCTGAAATATTTCCTATAAAATCAAAGTATGAATTAAATTAATTATATTGTTTTTATAAAAAAAACTTACAGTATAGTGCCAGAAAATTATAACCACTCTAACAAGCTTCAACATTTGAGCTCTGATTAAATTTTTCTCGCAAACAATCAATTAGAGGTTAACATTTGTTCGCAGAGTTACTCTCTTCTCTCTTATGAAGAATATGTACCATTACGAACCAATATTTAAATGCAATTAGCAAAAGTAGGCTACTCCCATTCATTTCAGTTCTATCAAATATCAATAAACAAATTGCAAAATATCAAAGAAGTTTGACACGGTAGCCCACTTATTGCCGAAAGCATAAATATGAAGTTTCATCGAAAGTATGCCACGGAGTATTATTAAAAATAAAGGCGGAGTGGACTAAATACTAGAAAAATTAATTTGCTTAACTTTATTTAATTTTTAAAATATGTGAATTCTCCCACAATTTCATTTCTATCAACATACATATGTACATAGTATATGAATTTATGTACATATAATTTTTTCAAAATAAAGTATGGAAGTACAAATTGGTCGTAGTGGTTATAATTTGTTAGCACTATATTGTACATATATGCAAAGTTTTATTTAGATTCAATATATGTAGCTGTATGAATCTTTTAGCTCAAATTATTAGACTTTTGAAAAACTTCAAAGCATTCTATTCTTACCGAATTCTGCCCAAAAGTTACCATAAGAGCGTACAGGTAATAAAAGTACATTTCCAGTCACGTCATATTTACCGGTAACTTCTACATGTGGAATTCCTAAACTCATATCTATGCGTAGTTTCTAAAATATGAAAAATTAAATTACTTTAGTAGGAATAATAACAAATTATTTAAGAACCCAAAATATTTACGACTTACCTTAATATCGTTTCGAACTTCCTTAACAGTGTAATTGTTTGCTCCTTTAACTACAATATTCGAGAATCTTGCTTTAACTCGAACGGCACCAGCGTTATTTTCCATAGCAAGTTCATCGATCTCCAAGGGTTCAAGCGGTGGTACTCCAAGTTCTGGAAGACCATTCGGAAGGAAGTTCTTCAAATGATTAAATGAATTCCTTATGCAGCCATTTAGCTGCGGATCTGATTTGCTACATGGAAGAATGTATTCAGCTGTAATATAAATAACAAAAATATTTAAAAGATTTGTAGACAAGAAAAATTGTAATAAAATGTTAAAATATACAGATATACAATATTTAGTAAATACTATGGCACGTCTTTTATGCCCTAGGTTTTTCGATTTGAGAATGGTCCGTTTTTAAAACAAAAATAATGTGCTACTTATTACTGCACTTTTACTGCCTTTTGTATAAGGAAACTACGGATTTTCAATAAAAATATTTTGTAAAAGGAAAATCTAATTCAAATGGCATTTGATTTGTATGTGTAAATTGGACACTATATTTTAATGAAAATCTCGAAAACTATGGCAGGTGGATTTTTTTCATTATTTTTCGCGTTTTTCGAAACTGCTCTCAAATCTAAAAACCTCGGAAATAATAGAATCTCCTATAATATAAGTGTAACATTTTTAAAACTAAATATTTGTATTATTTACCTAACATTAATTTTTCGTAACTAAATTGTTTACAAAACTCTTTAGGTAGGCACGAATAGAATAAAAATGCTTTTCCATTTCAAGGCTTTAAGGCAATAAGTGACAACCGGAAAATTTGTTTACAAACTGGCAATACATAGAGACAAGCAACCAAATTTCTTGAATAGATCACCAAAACCGGTTGCATGCCGGTGCATTAAATTGTCCCAGGTTTGCATGTGGTTTGTGCAGGTAAACTCCCAAAACCGCACTGAAATGGTGACAGAAGTATTGAGCAACGAATTTCTGCAAACAAGGAATATTGCACAAGATTTCGACTAAACGTAAAGCTTGTATTGTTAAATAATACTTTATCTGTGAACTCATACACGTTTTTTTATTTTCAGTATTTTCAGAGTGAATAACTTACAAAAAGAGAACATTAATAACTGCTAATGTGCCTAGTTGTGCGAGTACTTTGACAACAACTACCACTTTTAAATAATGAACTTGTAAGCTCGATATCTTTTAGATCCAAATTGAAAATTTATGTAACAACCTTCTTTTCCGAATATAACTTAAAATAGGTGGAGCTAAACAAAAACCATTGACTAAGAGTTACTTTGCAAAAAAGTATTCATTTAAAATTAATTGTTTAATTTTTTTAAAATATATTTTTATTTCCATCCTGTAGATGATCATTCTTACACAATGTCCCAAGGATATAAATCTTATATGGCAATTAGGATTGCAACAATGAATTGATATATGTAGATGCAAATAGAGTAAAAAAATGCAAAAAACACGTTCAATTTCAGCATTTCTACCTTTAATTACTTTTATTTCTTTCTTTCTTCACTATGTTAAGTTTGAAAGCAACATGAGCTGTCGGTGAATGTTCGATGGACATAATTGGCCTATTTCCTTTTCATATGGAATTCGCTTACTAAGTACTTTCTTACATAATTTCATTTGCAGCATCAAAAGACGCTAAATTAAAACAGAGTAAAAAAATGAAGGAGAAGAAGTAAAATACAAGATTGGTTCGGTGTTGTTACGATTGAAAGCACGCAGGAAAAATTGAAATGATCATTTCGTAGCGACGAGCGACCCACTGACTTTGACCTTTTTATTAATTTGCCGCATTGGAAATTACGTGAAAGTCATTTGGTAAGATTGGGTAATACAGAGTATAAGATGAGATCGTGTTATCACGTTTTTATATACGATGATTTATTTTAGATATATTAACCCTTAACACTTCAAACATTTTACAGAGTGATTTGTAGCCGTTAGAAATAATAAAATAAAATTAAATACAGGGTGGCCGGTGTGAACCAATTTAAAACGCTATAATATGTACATAGATGCACTTTTAAAGATATTTACTTCGTTCAAAGCCAAACATCAAAATAACCAAACTTAGTACTTGAGGGTTTTCGGGTTCATTGATTTCAACTGTTGTGACTGTCAGAATTTACAAAATTCAATATGGCGAGGTCGGGGTCGCTGATTTCCTTTCGTCTGTCAAAAGTTATGAATTCAATATAGTGGACTGTCAAATTTTGAAGTCTACGCGATTTCAACCACATTTGGTACTTGGTGGTTTTCGGACTAGCTGTTTGTAACCCGACTCTCAGAATTTACGAATTCAAGATGACTGTTCATTTTTTCATCAAAGGGCAAATTCTGGCAGTGACACTGCCGGTTGGAATAGAACGCTGGCTAAAGCTTGGCTGTATTACTTCCGGTAGAGTTATAAGGGTTAAGGGTTCAAATACCCCTGAGATTTTCAAAAAATCTAAATATTTTTGTTTTTGTTTTTTTTTTTTTCTTTATACTTTTGAGAATGTTTAAAAAAATAATAAGAAAATTCCATTCTGTTGCAAGGTTATAACAATAAATGTGACCGGGCATCGAGTTGGGATGGCTACCTCCGCCTCTTTCGAGAGTTGCGTTTCGTATTTCATTTGTTCGAAAATGAGGTCGTTTATAGGACCACCTGTGAAGTTGGAAATTCTAATATTAGTTGAGAAAGAAGGTGTACTGTACAAAACGTGAATGGGAGACTTACGGTAAGTTCACGTTGTACCTGCTAGAAATTTTAAACGCATTTTTCTCGAACCTATATTTTTAGACAGTGTCTGCACGTTAACTCAATAAATTTCCAATATTTTTTAACTTTGTTTTTTTTTTCAAATCTTCATAACTATTTTCTCTGTAGTCTTGCGAGAAATTTTTAAAATTTTTTGGTTGGAAAATTTTTTATAAATTATTAAACACTAACTTTTTATTTTTAAAGTGCATATTAAAGTTTGAAATACTGTAATTTCTTTATTTGTGAAAGAAAAAAATTTCCTCCGTGAGGACTATATTCGTAGCTACTACATTATTTTACAAGATTCTTTTTTATTTTTGCAGATTGAATAATTTTTGGGTTATAAAACAATGATAATATTAAAATTTTTTTTTTCTTATAGATAAAAAGTTCCTAAAGAATGTTGCATGAAAAATTTAACTCTTGACTAGATTTTCAACGCGCCAGGGGTATGTGAGCCCTTAATACTTTTTTATAGCGTTTAAACAAATTAGTTCTGCAGAACAACTAAAAACATTCCTTTTTCAGAACTTTTGGATACTTTATTTGAATTTCATAGATTCTAAAAAATTATTTTCTATTCTAAATTGTCAACAGTTGTAATTATTTCTTACAATAACAAAGGCGGTTTACAAATTTAAATTTTGCAGTAAACTAAAAATAAATTAAAAACGCCGCCTGGGAGGGCGTACCTGCAAGATAAATTCAAAAGACAAGCGATCAAGGACTCTGACAAAGATTTCAATCGCATGTTGATTCATTGGTTGAATAAAGAAAATCCGCCAGAAATACACCGAGTATAATTTAATCGGCCGTTAATCACAGAGAGTGAGCTTCTCTATCTGTTTACCACTGTTGCACGACCTCATTAAAAATTCTACAGGCCTCGTTGAAATAATTTCATTTATCTTTTTAACGGACGATAGCCGCATTGCACGTACATGTTTTTAATCGGCTCCTTTTTTCGCGAGTGCAATAGCAATTAATGAAAGTAGAAACCCTAGAGGGGGGCATTACCGAATTTATTATGTCTACTTATCGCGTATTTTGAATTTTTTATTTGGGTACAATGTCACATGTAGGAAAAGGTAAACCGAAAATATTATTCAAAGGCACTCTCTTGGTACGCAATAGTTGACCATGAGAAGTTAGAAATTGATTTGGGATAGAACGCGTTTTTTAATGAGCATGGGGGCTATTAGTCAGGGTAAAATGGGTTCACGTTACCAAAGTAGGCTAAGTTGGTGCTATTACCTTTGTGCAACCTTATGCAATGGTGGCTTCTTGTGCGCTTTGAAATTTCATTCACATAGTAACTAAAGTGACTCAGCCGTAGACGGATGGTTATTGCTGTTTTTCAATCAAAGCACATTGTGCGCTGTGGAAAGTACCAATTCACTTGTGATGTTTGCAAAATTTCAATAACCATTAATTGCTGCATAGTGATGATCGATGAAACTTTTTGATGCTTAAGTAAATTCGCCTTTTACGAGCACAAAATTTATTTGAAATCCTATTTTGGAACCACTGAATCTCATGCGCTTTTGTGACTTAATTACGATGTATTTTTCGGAGTAAAATTTTGGTTGAACGTTAACTAGAACAAACACCTGAGCTTCTCAGGGTGATCCACTATAAGCTCCATCTTCTATTTTAATTAACTTAATTCAACTCTTTTAGACTACGCTTTTATAAAATTATTCATAATAAAATTAGTCTGATTTCGTTTTAATAAATGCATCTGAAATTTTGCTCACCTTGACTATGAGAAGCGCCATAATATATTATTAATAACGATACATTTGTGACGGTATTGCACCATAAAACAATGTAAAGGTTTCGTTTATTTTAAATTATAGTTCTTCTAATTAATGACAATTACTAAGACCTTGTGTTTCAATGATTGCTATATGCTTTTAACATGTTCAAATACATCAGAACTATTTGATATTTGATTACTTCGGTTGTGACTTTTAACACATGGTATACCATTAATGCCTTATAAGTTCAAACACTTTTGGAAAATCCCAGAAATTGAATGTTTATTTTAAGCGGTATCTTAAATAATAATAGATTTATGTAATTTTGCGTATATTAGCCTCTCATTCGTGATAGTTTATGTTCGAATTAAAATGTGCTTTCCACGTCAGTTTTGCAAATATTAGCTTTAGACTGATGTAATTTGAAAAAAAAATCTGGAGGTGAAGATATGTTGGGAATTATTTTGAATACTATTTTTATATATTTTTCTCCTTTTTCGAATTGCGTACTGAATCATTTTGTAGTTATTTCGAAATGAGTTAAATAAATAAACACGTATAATTAGTATAAACAATATTATTAATAATATCTTCCCTTTCTATATTTTCGAAAATTAAAAAATAAATTATTTACTAGGGCACATTTTCTTTCTCGAAGCTATCAATAATGATGAATATATTGCTTCTAAGTTGTATTGTACTTGACCGGTTTTTAAAGGAATCTGCAACTTTTCTTAAATTAAAATTGATTTTGTACTCCATTTTATCCGAAGTTTCCATTAATAGCACATTCAAACTTCATCACTTGAGTAACATCTTTTAAATTCCATTAAATAACATCTCAGTGGACCAAAGTTTTTTAAACTGAATTAAAGAAAGTGAAAAGAACTACAAAACAAAACTGGGATAATACAAATTATCTCATCATAGTGAATCACATCCATCACGAATTAGTATAATTACACTGATTATTTCATCGAGTACCTCAACATATTATGTAAGCATACATATATGCACATAAGAAAAGAAAAAACACTAAAAAGATACTTACGTATTTCCTCGGCATAGCACTGAATTACGAGTATTGCTGCTATTGCTGCAAAATATTTCGACATAGCCCACATGTTATTGTTTTGTTCCAAATTTTAGTTGGGCCCAATATGTTACACAATATCAACGTTTTTCACGAAATTATGAAAAGCTTTAGTCGAAAACTGCCGTCTTTTTAATGAGGAACAATATTGCGGAAGGTAAAAGACAAAAATAATACTTTGATTTAAATATACACAGTTCTTTAATCATCTAATCCAGGTTACTTGTTATCCTTAAAGATTCATATACCTCGTGAAGTCTTTTAATTTTTTCCTCAAAATTGACACTAAAAAGCAATTGTTTAAACACTTTTCATTCACACACAAATGAGTGATGTTTCAATCTGATGAACAATTTTTTTTTTCACACACATAAATTATAATAACAAATGAAGCTACAGTGAGCGAAATTCTCTTAAACGCTTTTGCAATTTTTCATAAAACATATTAATAAAAAGATGTATCATTTACTGCCTTCTTTAAATTATAATTTAATTTATATACAGTTTAGTGAAAAAATTGCATTACCTTTACCTCGCCTGCGTATTAGTCTTTCAAAGTTTAAAAAGTGATTCCATTTGCAACTGCAGAATCTTATAAGTGCTTCTGAAGTAATTAACAGACGTATTGGGAAAAAATTTAGATTTATACGGTAAATACAGTTCTACGTTTCTTTGCTTTCTCGCTAAAAATTAAATTTATTACTTCTACAATTAGTTACCATATTTCAAAATTGCGAAAGGAAACATTTCAAACGACGAAGAGAATATTAAGATCAAAATGTTAGCTCAGCGGGGAAAAGATGACACTAGTAAGCTTGTAATCGTAATTAATTTTTTATACCTTAAATGTAATATTTTTTATATTTATAAATATAATTATAAATGGAAAAAAATGTTTGGTTTTCGTAGTACTAGTGTTAAGAAGGCTGACTGCAGCTAGTGAAAATGGAAATTCGGAACTTTGGAGCTCCGCTCATTATCGCCAAATTCCAATAATTTTGTTAATTACTTGAGAAGCACTTTGTAAGAATTTTGCAGGTATAACTCACATGAAATAACTGTTTTAACTTTGAAAGACTAATACGCAAATGAGATAAAGGTAATGCATTATTTTCACTAAACTAAACTAAATTCTTTATAATTTAGCGAAAGCATTACAGGGTGTATTTTCTCATTAATATGAAATTTTATGAAAAATTGCAAGGGCGATTATGAGAATTTCGTTCACTGTACATATACAACATTATAAAAAAAAAATTGACACTTTTCTATGGTTGATCCTCGATACGACGATCACTATTTTTGTTTCAATCTTATTGCTCCACTTATCAAAAACACAAAATACAAGAAAACACTAAAATATTCAAAGAGATTCACCTAAAAAATTGCAGCAGATGCCGCAGAGTGTAACTTTTATTACTGAACGGTACAAAGACGTTTTAACGATCGAAAGTCTAGATGGATTAAGTATGCACCGCAGACCGGTCGGGGCTTTTATATTAGGACTCCCATGGAGGAGTTTTAGAGGCTTCGAATCGTATCTTTATGGGGGAAACCCTCCAGAGCATTTTTGTTTCCACTCTTTTAACATTATCGTTGCCGCTGTACAGCACCACCACAAACGTGCAATGGAGAAAACTTATCTTCTGTGGAAGTTTCGCGGTATCTTTGCGATGCCGCGACAGTCTTATTATGCTCAAGACTTCAAGAGAATAAGAAATTTTTCGGCAATTTTTTTCACGTTAATATCCTCATAGGTCAGTCAGGTTGATCGGGCAGAAGCTGAGGTACCTTGACCAGACCACTCTTTCAGATTAGTGGTCGACAGGTTAATGTCGCATTTACCTCATTAAATTTTATCTCTTATGACTTATGACAGTTAGCGGTTAGATTATGCAGGTTGCATAACTTTTACTAAGACGTTAGTGTTCCGTAGCTTAGTTTTTGGCAAGAGATGTAATTAGTATTTTGAAATAATGTGATAAATATTGTTTTCTTGTCAAGAACTATTATTTTTTATAGAATTTTTAAAGCAACTATTTTTAAATTTTTTATTAACTCGCATTCCTGTCAGTCTGTTCGGTATACATTTTGCAATCGATTTTAAAACAATTTCTGGATGAGCTGGAGACTTGCAACTTTAAACATAACTCAGAACTGGATGACAATGCAATACAAATTCGTTTTCTTTCCTGTCTGTTTGTTTGTCTCTTTTTCAGAAAAATAAAAATTAAACAACTTTATAAACCTACATATTATTGGTAGGTATGTAGGTATAACCATTTTCTATTCCTGGTATGATCAGGTGAAGAGAAACTGAAATAAACCTGAAAATTGCAACATGTCTTTGTCATAATCTCATCGAGAAGTTTAAAATCGATTGCAAAATTTCACACACACACACACAACACCAAAGATGAAAATAATTATTTAAATATTTTTTTTTTTAAATATAGTACCACATTTTTAAAACGGACTTAAAAAGTATAAAATAATTTCTCGTATCCCCATACAGATTTATAGCCCCATAAAAATTCCTAACCCGCTTGCGCCCCCGGTTTTCATCTTAAATCTTACAAGTATTTTCATAGCTATTAAAAATTCATAATCACAAATTTTTAGGACAATCTGTATGACCCTATACAGGGAATGTTTGGGGTTATAAATTTATATGGGGCTACAATAAATTATTTTATACTTTTTAGTCCGTTTTAAATTAATTAATTAACAATTAGATTTAATTATTTTTATTTTTATTCCTTGTAACTAATATATCTGGTACAACTATAATGGAGTTAAAAATGAAAAAACAGGACTTTTCTTTAATTTTATTTATTTATTTGTATTGTATAATTAGTATAATAAAAATATTAGTGCAATCGACTAAACTTAAGAAGAAGAGTGGAGACTGTATTTGAATACTCGATAAAGTACAATAAACATTCTTTTTATTGAATGCATAAAATGAGTTTTTTAATTTAATTTAATTCAACTAACCTTTAATTTATCGCTGTGAATGTGACCATTATTATATAACTTACATGTAATTTATTTGTAAAAAAGTCTTTTTTATCCTCCAAATTTGCCATTTCACTATCACTTAAAGCTAGTAAAATATTTTCAAGTTGTTTTGTAATTGTCCTGAATGATATTTGTGCTAATTTGTATCGAATTGTGAATTCCGTTATTGTTTGCACTGCGTGAACTAAATCTTAGTGCTTGTAATAAGAGAACTTAAGAAACGTTTGTTGTTATACATAGCAAATAACCTTAATAAGTCGTATTAAGGTTCTTTGGTTATAGTGCGTTTTCCTGAGATCTTCACACCATTATCAGATTCAAAACGAAAATGTTTAGCCAATTATGTAAAATTTCTATTCGGAATTCATTGGAATAATGTATTATACTTTATTTTAACGATACTGCAGCATTACTTACATACAAATCATGTTAAGCGTCAATGACCTAAAACTCGTCTCGTAAGAATACTAAGCTTATGGTATAAAACGTAAAAATTCTCCCAAAATACAATTCCTTCCAGCAACAGAGTATATAAAATAAAATTAGCATATCTTATCGATTTTCAAACAATTACTCATTAAAAGCACAACAAACTTCCAATAACTGAAAACATAAATCGATTGAGTACCGCTCAAAATTCAGATCATGCCGGATATATTTTATGCATCGCCAATTTCAAGGCCTTCTTCAGCAAAAATATTTGGTAAGAGTGCATTGCATGGGTGAACAACCAGCAGAAGAGGTATAATGTAAAAAAAAACGACAATTTCACAAAAAATTTACTACACCTTAAATAATATATGATCAGTGAATTCGTTGAGGAAAGAAGATTAAACTAACTTGAGCTCCACCTTGGCGAGTCAAAGAAAATTAAGAAGTTTTAAGTAAAATTTCTTATAGTTTAAAGCTATACCGTTACTGAAAGGAAAAGTCTCCTTCCTGTAAGCTTATTAACTTCCCGTTTATAAGGATTTTTTTCTTGTATAAAACATTTAAATGAAATCGATTAATTTTTCAAGCAATGAAAACCAGTTCTCTTTATTATCGCCTTATCCTTGGGATCAAAAGAAATTCTTCAACAAAAAATACCAACAAGATTTCCAACTTTTTAGCACTGATATACTTAAAAACGTTTCAATCTCTTAAAAATGCCTCTTCGTTCGAAAGGTGCACCTCGTCTTCGATTTTCATTTATATTTTCGCAAATTCCCCGTCGACCATCAAATGGATGACCAAGTGGTGGACCAATTGGTCGTTGAAGATGATAAAAAGGCGCACCTGGCTGACAATTTTGCCAGCGCTGATGACGTTCAGCGACTTCACGTTGAAATCTAATAAAAGCAGGATTTGGGGGCTGAACTGGAAAAGGTGGATATTCAAGTCCTGGAGCAATCCCCAATAATCCGGGCTTTGGTAAATCCAAACGTGGAGCAGGTGGTGGTAATAAGTTACCCGGGAGGAATGGTGGGATATTACTTGAAGATGAATATCCGTGAAAGTTAACTGGTCCATCTGAGACGTTAAGAGTCAAAAGAGATGGTATCCCAGAAATTCCGCCTTCCTTGGAACGGTTCGTTTCGGCAGCTCCTTCACAAATATTCCCATATGCGTCTATTTGAATGCCAAGATTAAAGAGAACTTCGTCGACTTTGTCCGCTAGCTCCATGTCCCAGAGCTCGAAACAAGCACCAACATTAGGATTCTGATGAAAACGACTCAATTCAGACGATAACCGTGCCAGCAGTTGATTAATTTGAATTTTAATATGTGACTTTTGCTCCTGATACCATCTTGACTTTTGTAAGTATCCGTTAAGAATTGATTGAAAATTCGGTATGCTCAATTGTGTGGAAATGTTTTCTACTTCTTTTCGTTTTCGTGGATCAGACGATAAACTCCCAAAAAGTGCATTAGACGTATTGCTTGAAGTTGGAGACTTATCAAAAGACTTAGAAGCTGTATTGGAAGATGTAAGTTGGTTGTCCTCTAAAAAATTATTATTTTGCAGCTGTAAGTTTCGCTTAAGTCTTGGATCAAGTAATTTATTGTCACTCAAAGCGATGTTCGATTCGATGGACTGCTGTCTCTTAGGAATGTAAATTTCAATTAGCTGAAAAAAATTGTTTTATTTTATAAATGTATAAAAACACCATAGGTAATCTTGAGTTTTAGGACTTTTAAAATTAAAAACAGAAAGTTAACCAACCTTCGTGTACTCTATATATAGAATACGAAATAAAAGCATAAACAACCACATAATAATAGAAAAAAAATTTCCTTAGAATATAACTTAAGAAGTGTACTCAAAAATTGTTTTCACCTTATATTTAATTGGTGCATGTGAACTGATTGATCCCTGAATTTCAGTGGCTGGAATAAAATCCGTCATTGGTACAAAGGGCATTCTCATATCAAAATCTCCTAAATAAAAACAAATAAATTAAATTAAATGCCTAGTAAAAAAACCTTTACCTCTAAGAGAAACAAGAGCCGAAGATTGAATATCTCGATCAATTCTCTCCGAGAAGGTCAATCCTGTTTCACTACAGGAAGCTAAATTAATACAAAAAACAAAATAAATTAAAATAGAAAAAAAAACAGCACAAATGAAAATTCTTTTAATAACCTTGTATACATATATGGTTTTAGAAAAAAATGTCTAAAAAATTACCTCCGCTTTCATTATTGTTCACAAAATCTGAAGCGTTGCTATCTTTCTGTGCTCCCTGGTAATCTTCAGTACACAACAATGATTGCTAAAGACGGAGAATAATTATCTTAATTAATTTAATTCGATTAATAATTTCATGTATTATAGCAACTGCAATGGAGTTCATGAATGAATTGATCTTTCATCAAAGCAGGTCAAACAATTTCCCTGAGTTCTACGCCAGAATTTGGTAATTTTATCATCATTTGGACGAAAATAAACCAAATTTATATAAAAGTTAGCTACAGAAAACAATAAATTGCTAGAGATAAAAACCAGACATTCATTGTTTTTTATTTTTGCCTTTAAATACCCTCTGATATGTTTTTTACAGAGTTATGCTATTTTGAGAAAATTGCTCTTTGAATCAAAAAAGTAACCCTCAGTGAACCGTGAAAATCTAAAGAGCTGATAGAATCTATTAGGCACTTGTCTTCCAATAAAACACAGTAACCTTGATTGCATTACCTTAGATTGTTTTAGCAGCTATTAGTTACTAAAGCCTCCAATATTTATCAAAACAGATCGACCGCTATATATTTGTTTACATAACTTTTTTGTAATGTTCTCCTGTACATGGAAGGCTAAAGCTAAGCTCATACAGATACAGCCATAAACGTGATCAAAATGCTTTAACTTAATTGGTTAAAGCGTTTATTTATGGGGAAATTCCGTGTGTATGTTCAATTTATTTTATCTGTCATAACAGCAACATACACATATGATTTTTCTGTGTGCACATCTATAGCCTTAACTATAATGGCCTTAAGGCTCACTAAGAGTTTTCATCTAATTGCTTAAGGCTTCGCCCGTCTTTTTAATTTCTTCGATTTCGCGGGTATTACAGATTCATATTTTGTTAGTAAAAGCAGAAGAAACCACACATAAAATTTTCTGCAAACCTATAAGGTAATTGTGATAAACAATATTCATAGTTTAATGTAAATTGCAAGAATTATGCGAAAAAATATGTCTTTATAAGTATGATGTAGAAATACATCACCATGCAAAACCGGTACCAATTTGAAGTTATGAAATTTTGTTTTACTAATATATTTTATAATTATGTATAAGCATAATTTTATTATTCAGCTCATATCAATTTAGAGGGATTTGATTCCTTTTATTGTTAAAAATTGGCGATATATTTTGAACTTATACAATTTATTATTACAAAATGTCTGGGCTACGAGAGAAGGATATACGTAGAGGGCTTTCTGACAGCTCTAGTAGAAGGAAACACATATTTCTGAAGACGGACTGGAAGCCGAGGATGACGATGAAAAATACTTTTATAACAATGCAAGACAAATTATCCAACAGATTGCGGTGCAAAATTTCACAATGCAAAGGTACTACAGTGTTCCAAGCGTAACGTGTGTCTGAATGCACGGAATAACTTCTTTAAGGACTTTCCGCACAATAGCTTTCTCTCTAGTAGAACCTTCTTATAAGTAATATGAAGCTATTTGCATAGTGATGTCAATCTACCACAGAATGTTTTTTTATATATGTATCCTTTCAACATTTTGATTTTTTTCTTTAATTTTCCCATAATCTGCGCACATTTTCTGATCCATTTAGGTTTTTTAAAGTGCGAAAGAAAAAATCATGCATTTAAGGGTTAAGTCGTTAAAATCGCAATAATTTTTCTCAACATTGCGACTTAAATCCCACCAAAATTTTAGATTAAAAGTAATTTTTGTAAAGTTTCCTTAAAATGTGTACGCTCGGGATCATACCCTTAAGACATGAGGAGAGATTCGGAAAGTAAACGAAAGATAGGATAAGGCCATTATAGTTCGGGATAATACCTTTTAAATAATCAAATCATATAAGCTTATACATATACATACTATAAAAAAGCACGGCAACTTTCGTTGTTCACCTATTAATATGTATATATGTATGTAGATGATAACAATTTGAAATTTATTTAAGTCATGATTGTATTAAAGTATATTTAAGCCGAGCTAGGCAAATATTATGGAAATGCTGTCAGAAATTGAAAAGCCCAAGGAGGGAAAAATTTCTTTTCCTGAATACAATTAATTACACTGAAGATAATTGAAAAAGACCCCATAGAGGAGATCATGAAGTATTTTAGGCTTCGTGATCGCAACGAAACCCAATCGATTAAGTTTGATGATTTAAAAAAAGTTGCTCAATTGGCGAAGATCTGAATGATGAAGAGCTGAAGGAACGGCGATGAAGAAGTAAGCCTGAGTAAAATTAAACAATTTAATAGGAGATCTTTAGGTTCCTTAGCATTACAGTCTTTTGTTTCCCCTTGAATGTGGTGCATTCAATTTAAAACACATAAAGTAGATAGATTATTTCGTAATTGTACATACTTAACTTACCTTATCTTCATTTTCGCTTTCCGAACCGGCAGATTCATCAATTATCAATTTCGATTCATCGTCCAATAAATCTAAGGTACTAAGTTCGTCTAGGATTAAAACAAAAACCCTAAACTAAATATTAAAGTAAAAATATATTAAAGTTACCAAACACAGCGTTTGACGGGGTCAAAATATTTTCCAAAACTAATTGAGTAGAAGCTATGTCCTTTTCAAGATGATAATTTCGTCGTTCCTCTTCAGATTCATCGAAACTATATAAAAAGGAAAATGTTTTAAGTTTTGTATTTTAGAGCAAACTAGTATATATTACTTCAGTTCTCGCATTTTTTCTTCAACCGATGGAACCATCTTAAAATCTGAATCATTAACTTTTATATCATTCTCTGTGCTTGCAAAATGTTTGCTATTTTGTAGTCGAGCGTTATGGGCTCTCTCAGATTTTTGCTGAAGTTCATTAATTTGGACTACACTTAACCCAATTTCACTTAATTTAGCTAAAGATAGATGGTTAATCTGCTGCAAACATGTAATACCAAGTTCGCTCAAAGCCCTCAACTGGTTTTCTGTAAATACCTCGGGAAAATGTTGTAGGTTCTGGTTAAATCCAGGTTCGAAGCGATTTTGGGAATTCTTAAATAATGTTTGAGTGTTAAAATATTTGTTGTCATTGTTTTTATCATTCTCATTTTGGGAACCTTTACCCAAATTTTCTTCATTAGTAATTCGATTATTAAGGACACTACCTTTTACTTCAAAAGTTTGAGTGCCACCTCCATTTTCTTCCATTAATAGTTGGACATTTCTAGCTTCTAGCATAGATTCCACTCTTTCCTTCGACATTCGCTTAAAATTTCCTAAAATAGCCCTTGGAGCAGCGATTATGTGCCTTATTAGAGCAGTTTTCATATCTTCATTTAAAGCTTTCCCATGAAGGAATTTACAAGGTTTCTCATTTTCGCACTCTAATCCAAGATAGAAATATTTGCAGGGAAAATCTGCATGCATATAATGGCAAATATGGCTTTTGATGCAACAATCCATCAGGTAAAATTTGCAAATCTCTAATTTTCGATTATCAATTTTTTCTTCAGCTGGATGGTTTTCGTCGTTCGGTGAAGGAGAATTGTTCTTAATACTTTTTTCTCCCTTCTGATATAAAAAAAAACAATTAGTATCGAAGTTATTAAATACAACTTTTTAACAATTTAAATCCTAAACTCAACTCAAATAATGTTACTTTCAACAAATATGAAAAAAGCTAGACTCAGAACTCGTTTTGAATTAAATCGAATAAAAATATTTAATAGCTGAATTATATGTATCGGACTCCTATAAATATTTTATATGCAATTCAGCCATAAAGTCGTTTTGAAGCTCAAAAGCATTTAAATAATTTCGCTTCTAGGAAACAAAAACCGAATTTGAATGAATTTAGCCATGAATGCGATCAACTATAGCAAATTAAAAGCCATAGAATAAAAGACCCAGACGGTTTTAAAGAAAATTGAACTTACTCCATTATTTTCACGAGCATCTAATTTATCCTTACTTCGATGATTTCTTCGAGATCTTCGTCTTTTCCGCGATCGATCCTTTCTTCGCTTTCTATTTCTTCGTGGCACCCGACCTACATCAAAACTCTCATCACTTTCGTAAACGTATGAGGGATCATTAAAATGGTTTTCATCAGGAGACATGTAAATTTTATCCCTTTCGAGGATTGTCGGTGGGCTGCCACCACGTATACAAAGCATTTCATACTCATCGATATCATTTTCTGTGATATCATCAGTTGATGAACATCTCTGAAATAGAGAATAAAAAAATCGGCGGAAAATCATGACCAAACACAAACTATTTTATGTCAACCTAATTAATTTTAACAGAAATTCAGTAATATTGGTGTTCCCAACCAATTTTCTTTGCAATAATTATGGTTTAAATAATAAAACTAAATGGAAAATGCACTAAGTGATTACGCAGGCCTTTTATCACTTTAGTCATGTAATTTTTGGAGTGCCAAATTCGAAAGCAAAATCAAAAATGTTCTATCACAACACTTCTTCGAGAAAAATGCCATTTAAAAGCAAAAAAAAAAAAAAAAAAAAAGACATTTTAGTCCATTTTTGAAAAGATCTTTAAAAAATATCGGAATATAATAAGAGTCTTTCACGTTGCTAAACAAAAATTCGAACATTTTGCCAATAAATATAAATACGAAGAGCTTAAAACCTCATCGTTTAAATTAAATTTTCTCAGACGAATTTAATTCATTAAGCTTTCATTTAAATGCCCTTTTGAGATTTCTTGACACACAAAGATTTTCGTACAAATTTTCAAAATTGCTAAAAACGTGCATTTTCTATCTTTTTGACCCTATTTTTCGCGAAAATATGATGTGATCGAATATTGTCAATTTCAGAAACTCAATCTACGAAAAATATGTAAACCTTACACATTGTACGATTGTACCGCTTGTGCACTTGCTGGACTGTGTTATACTAAAAAATTGACAGTAAAAATTTAAGAATAACTTTAACTATGTACGTTTGGGAAATAGGTACCCGGTGACGTCGCTTTATGGTATGTCGTAAAAATATACTTAAAATATTAAATATCGAATTTAATCATATTAAAAGTTATTCTTAGTGTTATAAATTGGTAATAAAATAATTAGTGTTTTTTTCAGATGGAAAATTATTAATCACCTAACTTTGCAACAACTTTGCATAGATAATACATTAAAAATAAAATTACATTTGCCCAATAATTGAAATAACCAAGTCTTACAGCCTTCAGTGATAACCTCAAAATAAAAAACCTATACATATATGTACCTACTATAAAAACATTTCTTTTCTGAAATATAATATTTAACTTACCATCAATGAATCTTGGAACCTATGCAAAACTCTGGGAATATCCTCTGTCATATTATCTAAATATATTAATAAATGTCCACATGCAGTTTTCAGTTTTCAAATTATTCAGTGAAATTAACTCACCCTCATTATCGATTTTTATCAAATTCAAATTAAAGCCTTCATGGAGCCTGCGACTGCTTGCGGCTACAGTCGCAGACTCTTCTTTATCAGAATCAAGTTCTCCATCTTCTAGACCTCCTGAAGACGCGGTTTCCATGAATGAACGGTCAGCTGCATCAGCATTAGCATTCATTTTTTTTAGAGACAATAAATAATGTCGCTAGCAATAATTGGGGAAAAAATTCAATTCACGATAGGGCAGCAAAATTTTTGTCGCGCCCCAGCAAGTTAAACCAAACGCAGAAAATGGTTGTGTGAGGGACACACCTCGCAAATTTGCTTGAATGTACGCTGTATGATCTACTTTTAAGTATCTTTTTTTACTCCTAGCTTATGGGGCTGGAAATGTTTCTAGAAAATTGCTAAAAAATCACCACTCATCATCCATGAAAAAGTTTGTCAATCAAAATTTGAGATAGACTTTTACAAATTACACGCGCTCTGCAGCTGTCGATTGTTTTCTCTTCGGGTTTACGTCTGACTTTTGAGCTAGCCTTGAAAATTTCCGTTTGCTGCTGAGACTTTTCGTAAAAGCTCTTGGCCTGCTTTTCGACAGCTTTTATGTTTTTTGATAGTTTTACATCTTTAATAAACATTTTTTAAACTGTAGACTATGTAATAGGTATTCGATCTTGTATCAATTAGTCTCATTTGTTTTCGACATATTAAATTGAACATTATTTTTACGTGAACTTATAAACATAGATTTTGCATAATTTCCGGCGTCTTTTGATCCAAATTATATTTTAAGAGAAAATTACGCGCCTATGGCTATGGAAAAAGATCTAAATATTCAGAGTAATGTATTTAAATAATATGATTGCAGGACCGGAAAAAGACATAATAATAATGAATAGACCGCGGATTATATGTATGCAACTGTTGATATATGGACCACACGAATATTTAACTCCTTATGCTTATTTTTGATTTTTAAATTAATTGGTATCAGCATATACAAAAAAATATGTAAAAATATGCAAAAAATATGCCAGAATTATGCAAAAAATATGCGAAAATATGCATACAATAATCCCACAAATTATTAAACGATTGCAAAAAATCAATGTTCATGAATTATGCTCAAACCGTAATTTTGTTAACAAAGAAGCTATATATCGTGAACAAACTTAGAGAAATTTTTATGGAAAACAATGCAGTATAGCACTATTGTTGTACCTTTTATTTCTAAGCGTAATATAATGAATTGTGTAAAGAGATGAAGACGAAGATTTGGATTTGAACAGGCCCTGAGTATAATTCATGGAGAAGGTACTGTAAATGTATGAAGCAAACAAACATTTTTGTAATGTTTCTTTACTGATTGAAATTCATTTCACAATATACTTATAACGATAATTTTTTCCAAATTTTTCACGCTCAGAATATAAATGTAAGTAATTGTTTCAGTCGAACTGTTCTTAACGAAATATTCTCTCAAACTGAAAAATAATATTTTCTGCGATTGAAAAAAATATGCAATTGCATATGTAATTCGCGGTCTAATAATGAATAAAAAAAATGGAAAATAAAATCACTATATGACATATTACGACGCTAATAACGAGTAGTCTTCAAGAAATTTTACTCAGGCAAGTCTTTGTCCCTCTTAACTTAAATTTGTTATCCCTGAAGAATATTCTACATTTATTGCTTGAACGAGCGTTTCAGTTAAACTCCATTTTCCTAGTTTCTCGTTTCAAAAATATTGTACATAAGTAAAGAAAGATTAATTATATAGAGTTTGAAAATTTGTAATGTTTTGAAATCGTTTTCTTCATCTATATATTAATACGTGAAGGGAAAACTTTGTACCCCTTTTTAAGCATATTGGACAGACGGAGTAGTGCGTGATTTGGCATAGTTAAAGTTTATATAGAGAAGAAGTGCAGAACGCTAAAAGTTATATATAATATGTGTTACAAATACATTAAATTCAATAAAATAAATTCATTATTTACGTTCATACTGTCTATGTCAAACGCATAGTAGTCTGTGGTCAAACTGTCGTAATTTTATTATTGACAGTGCCAATTTCAAACACATAGTAGGCTGTGTACATTCGTATTTTTCGTAGTAACCCCAGTAGGTCGAATTTCGACCACAGGGCGACCACTAGTAACAATAAATACATATATGTAGTCTAAATATCTATGTAGACTCTAAAGTCTTATAAAATTTTCCTCTTCGAGCCATTAAAAAAGCTACAAATAACGAATGTATATTAGCTGTGTTCCATTGGGCTGTGTAAAGTACTCCCGAGTACTTTCTCTATGGAACGCTACTTTGATCGTCAGGAGTAAAATATAAATTCAAATTTTGACATTTCATCGTATTATATTAGTTGCTTTGATTGTGCCTTATTTATTAAAATGGAAATATTTATATATAAATATGTTTTGCTGCCTAAACTACTTAAATTTTATTATTTGAATCCTTGTGATAACTCCAGAATAGCTAAAGCTGCAACGAAAAATGAGGAAAAGCTTTCATTTCCATGCAAACCTAGTACAAAAACCACCATCCACCTGGCGGGAAAATGTGGCGTAACTACTCAGAATTTCTGCTCGCCAACTATAGCTAGAGTAGTTCAGCGTAGCCAGAAGTACTTGGGAGTATTTTACACAGCCCAATGGAACACAGCTATTATGTATGTACCTATCTTTACTTTACAACGATAAATTCACTAGTGCGAACCGAAATCATTACCCATTTGTTATAAATATTACGAGAAGCCCGATTTTTTTATTTTATTCTGAAATAATAACAGTCGAATATTTTCATGGGAAAACAAATCTTTTTTTAGCAATTTCCCTTAATTTGGTAATTTATCATCAATTGGACAAAAATAAACCAAATTTTCATTTTTTAGCTACAGAGAGCAATAAATAGCTAGAGATAAAAACCAGACAATCTTTGTTTTTTTTATTTTTTTTTAAATACCCTCTGATATATTTTTTTATAGAGCTATGCTATTTTAAGCAAATTGTTCTTTGAATAGTAGAAAAAAAGTGGCCCGCAGTGAACCGTGAAAATCTAAAGTGCTGATAGAATCTATTAGGCATTTGCCTTCTAATAAAACACAGCTACCTTATTGCGCTACCTCAGATTTAATCAATTGTTTTAATAACTATTAAAACCTCAAACATTCATCAAGATGGTAAGTAAAAATTTTAAATCTATTAAAGTCGCAGATATATTAAAGTATATTTAAGCCGGAACCGGAATCAGAATCAACAACCTCGGTTCTTTTAAAACAATCAAAACAAAGAAAGCTTGAACCAAAATTTGAGTTGCCCAGAGCGCAAAAGATGGATTTAAGAGTGGCTTTTGATTTATTCGACAAAGATGGTGTTGGATATATTGAAGTAAAAGATTTAAAAGTGGCCATTAGGGCATTAGGTTATGAGCCAGGCAAA
Source organism: Machimus rusticus (assembly GCA_951509405.1). NCBI lineage: Eukaryota > Metazoa > Arthropoda > Insecta > Diptera > Asilidae > Machimus > Machimus rusticus. The sequence goes on from OX608054.1 coordinate 4,021,355, forward strand.
GAAGAGATTATGGAAATGCTGTCAAAAATTGAAAAACCCAAGGAGGGAAAAATTTCTTTTTCTGAATTCATACAATTAATGACAATGAAAATAACTGTGAAAGATCCCATAGAGGATATCATGAAATCCTTTAGGCTTCTTGATCGCAACAAAACCCAATCGATCAAGTTTGAAGACTTAAAAGAAGTTGCCCAGGAATTAGGCGAAGATCTGAATGATGAAGAACTGAAGGAAATGATAGATTTTGCTGATACTAATGGCGATGGAGCAGTTAGTCTGAGTGAATATATACAATTTACGAGTCGGAGCTCTTTAAGAGGAGAATATTAAGGTCCTTAGCGTTGCAGTCTTTTAATTGTATCCCGTTGACTTTGATGCATTAAATTTAAAACATAAACTAGAGAAAGTTTTTCACAACTAAACATAACCACATCCTTTCGATTCGATTCGAACGTTTTCATTGAAAGGGCCTTTTACCTTCTTTTTCGCTTTCCGAACCGGCAGGTTCATCAATTATCAAATTCAATTCATCGTCTTATAGATCTAAATTATACTAGGGCCGAATTATGTAATTCGATGGAATCGAATCGAAAGGAGCTTACAAAAAACCTATTTTAAAACAAAATTCTGTAATAAAGTTCGTAACATTTTCATAAATTCATTTTGTTACTTATGACTTTAATTAATTTTTCCGCACATAACGTCAATTGGATTTTTCTAATCGGATTACTAACACTTTGAACGCAAGAATTAGCTTAAATCAAAGGTTATTTATATTTAAATGATTTTATTAAAATGTTGAGGATTATTATTAAGGAATTTTTAACCAAAAACCTTCTTTCGATTTGATTCGATCGAATTACATAATGCACTAAAGGCGTCTTCGATTTAAAAGAAAAAAAAACATACTTAATTCTAAAGTAAAAATATTTTTATACAAGTTACCAAACGTAGCATTTTTTGAAAATTCGTTGTTTTTCCTCAACCGTTTAAACTATATTAAAGTGTGAATAATTTTTTTTAGATCATTTTTTATGCTAACAAAATGTTTGTTAGTTTGCAGTCGAACGTTTTGAACTCTTCCAGATTTTTGTTAAAGTTCATTAATCTGGACTTACACTTAACCCAATTTTACTTAATTGAGGAAAAAAATAGATAGTTAATCTGCTGCTCATTATTATTCCATTATTAAGGATTTTATATAAATTGGAATGGATTTATTATGCACGCGATAATGCTGAATAATTTAAACAGTGACATCACTGAAGTGTCTAAAACTTCAACTTCAAAGAAAGTTCATAAATAAGGTCCTTAAAATAAAATTGTATGGTATATTTTAAAACCTCTGTATAAAATAAAAACAACAAATACGAAACGTACAATTAAGATTATCAACAAATATAAAATAATAATACAAATACAATATTACGAAATCACAGTAGCCAGAGCTTAAGAGGCAATTTTGAGAAAACATTGTTCCAAAGTGCTTTGAAAATGTCTGCAAGTCCACTTTCTAGATCATTTCGCAACTCTGAAATTACATCATTCGCGTTTTGGTTCAGGAATGTGTTGAGAGATGTCCCCAAAATTTCGTTTCCATTAAACAAATTTGTTAGGTGAATACGCATACCGCCCACCAGGAAAGTTACCTTCATCTGCTCCATGTGGATGACTTCCTAAAATTATTTAAATTTTTGGTAACGTAGAAAAATAAAAATTTCGGTTGGTTTGGAATTTACCTCTGGCTTGTTCTGTGTTGATATCCTTGTGCGCACGGCTGTTTTAACATCCTTTAAAGCCATGGTCACTTCTCCATTACCAACCAAGGGAAGTAGTAAAATTTTTCCTTTGAGATTGTATTGAGCTGTTATTCTTAGCAAAGGCATTTCCAAGTCAAAGTTTAAATATTTCTTATCGAGGTCTAGACTAAAATTTTAAAATTTAGTTAATAACAATAGATAGGAAAAATAGTATATTTTTAAAATACAATTGAATAAGCTGGAAATAGAAGAAGTTGTTTACAAAATATATATTAGTAATGTACCTGGCTCTTTTAACCGTCGCATTTGATGGCCCTCGTACAATGAGATTTTGAAATCCTCCTGATAGGACGAGATTTCCGCTCCCCTTCGAAACTGAGACCGCATCTATATAAAGTGGCTCAAAGTTTTTTATACCCAATTCTGGAATTCCTCTTGCTAATGCCGGAAAGGAATTTTCAAATAATTTTTTGAAACAGTTGTCTTCATTTGGGTTTGATCGATTGCATGTAAGTAACCAGTCGGCTAAAAAATATTATTAATGTTATGTTAATTTTCATTACTTATTTATTTTGAGTCTTTATATGCGTACATACATTCAACCATTTACATATAAGTTTAAAATATAGTAGGTATTTAGTATCTTATCTACTTTATTGATGAAGTGATTCATGGAGCGATAATTGTGAAATGTAGGACGACAAAAACATAGGGCTATCCTTGAGAAAATTTTGTAATAAATTTACCAAATAAATACATAATATAAAAAATGATTTCTAATGTTTACTGGATTATAAATATTCTCGTTATTACAAAATATTTGTATATCAATTAAATGAAAATGTTTTAAGTAGGCCCTTACAACCACTTTTCTTTTCATGCGACTCTTTACTAAAATAATTAGGTACCTATTTAATTTACATCAGGAAATGCCTTTCAGTTAAAAAACAAAAACGTAACTTTTTTCAAGATGTTAGCTCATTTAAAGAAAACGAAAAAAGACCACTTTTCAGATCGTAATTATGTCACAAATCTCCGCTGAAATGGAAAGTGTAAACAAGATATCAATCGCACCACTCTCACTCTGACTCTCACGTCACGTCACAGAAGTGATAGGTTAGGTAATTTATCACCTGAACCGCCTACACATACGTATTATACCTTAACTGTCTCTAAAACCAGGTAAACTATTTAACAACATACGCAATGCAAAAATGTATAACGAAAAAATGTTTATTTCTTTTTCTTACGTCTTTCCTGCAGCTGTGGTGCATTGTTGATAATTTCTCGCGAAGCGAAGGTGAATGTGAAAGTAGCACTTAATGCCAAAACCAACGTCTGGCCAGAAATCATAATGACTATTTTTGTTACCCTTGATAATGTACTCGCGATTACAATTAAATTAACTTAAAACGAGGATTTTACAGTCGATAGACTAACAGATGCACAAAAAATCTCTATTAGCGAGGCACTAAAACTTCCACTTAAAGGACTCAACTTTCAAAACATCGCAACTGTTTTTTTTTTTTATTATATTATAAATTAAGTAAATAACTTCAATTTAAAATTTAAAATTAATAAATTTAGTATGTAATGTTTACTGGACTAATAATATTATCCGACCGCTACCTTCAGCGAACGAAAAGAAAGTGTTCGATCGATGTGGACTAAATCTCTTTAGTTTTATGATCCTATCTTGGGACTTGGAAAAATGGCAGGAGAGTGGGTTTTGTGGCTTGGTGGTGGCGGGCGGTTTTAAAATCTTAGGAAGTTGAGTAATAATTGTTGGTCGGAAATTCACATCGCATCCAAAGAGATTGCCCTGATTGTGAATTGGGAATTTTTTTACGTGATATTATCAATTGGCTAATCATTTAAATGCTACTTGCTTTTATTGAATGCTTAGCGGAATGTTTCAACATAAAATGCATAACTTTAGAGTGATTGAACTTCTTTAGCTGCATCTCTTAGTTTTATTTTTATTTCTTTTTTATGTATTATTTACGTAGAAGTGTCTTCAATTGGCATGGGAAATGATATTATGAATGAACGTTGGTTCTGATACATGTTTGAAGAAAAACTAGCAATCTGACATCGCAGCGCATTACGATATTCTATTTTTAGAAACTATGCTGCCCTTTTCCCATTTTCAGAATATTTCTAAGATATCACAAAAAATTACCATTAATCCATATCGCCTTTTTCACACTGTAACTTTAATCATAATTTTAAATTGTTCCTAAATTATATGGTCGGATAATTTGTAATACCAAGCAAAATAAAAAACGACATTATTTAATTACATTAAAAATTAGGAATCGCAACTTACTTATATATTTAATTATCTTAAAACAACAAACAAACAAAAGTGCTCAAATCAAAGCTCTTCGAATATTTTAGAAACCAGGCCTGACGACGTCTTAAGTTCCAAATACTAGGATAGAAGAAAAATGATTTCATTTTCGAGCTACTAAAGGGAGTAATAACTACTTACATAAAATTAAAATAATGATAATAAGTTATAAATACAAAACAAGGAAAATAAAAGGGCTTTAATACTCTCTCCTAATGATTGCAATGATGGCATGATCAAATTCTATGAAGTTTTTATTTTTTTTTATATAGTCATTAGAATAATTTAATTGTTTTGACTCTATTTTAGTTTACCTCAAGAAAACCAAATGATGCCACGCAGGTCTTATAATTCAACCCAAAAAACTTTAGTTCTTAATTAATTAATTTAATCCACTCACTACCTAAATTTCTCATATTATATCACATCATCATCAATAAACATTTTAGGCAGCAAAAAACAATGAAGCATGTGATTTCTGTTGCGTATTGCTTGCAGTTTCAACTGTTTGCAAACCAATGTTTATGAAAAACTTGTAAACGTAAAGTGTTTGCTTCCGCAAACAAAGAAAGTAAAATTTGCCTACTTCAGGATATTAAAAAATTCGCTTATTCTTGCAAGAATTTTCATAATATGTTCAAGCTCAGTGAGCAGTTCAGTGTTACATTGAATTCCATCTGACTTACATTTAAAATTTTAATTATGAAGAATTGTGCTCTGATAGTGCCTCTTTTTATGGCGTGTGCGGTGTTGGTGAATGCAAGCAGCAGTAATACACTTCGTATGTACCTAATTCGGAGATATTCACCCTAACTAAAATAGATTTAAAATATTTAACCTCCGGATAGCGTTCTTCTTACAACCATGCAAACGATGGGATCCGGAGCTAAATGGTTGCATCCAAGAGGTTATAGAAAAATTACGGCCAAAGTTGGCTTATGGAATACCAGAATTATACATACCAGCGGTTGAACCATTTGCAGTGCCAGAGATAAAAATGGATCAGAATTCTGGGCCCGTTTATATCCATTCCACTTACACCAACATTATTCTTCACGGGCTATCGAGATTCAGCGTTAGAGATGTTCGTTTTGATATGAAAAATGATAAGTTCATGCTTAAGTTCTGGTTCCCAGACATTTTCCTAAATGCTGACTATACCATTAATGGGAAAATCATGATGATGCCACTTTTCGGGCAGGGAGCATGTCGTGGCAATTTCTGTAAGTAATATAAAATTTAGTAATTTTATTAAATTAAATCTTTATTTAAAAACCAAACAAATAGCTGACGTGGACGTGACTGGCTACATTAAGGGTGAAAGATATCACAAAAATAATCGAGAACACATGAAGATCAAAAGTGTCATGATCAAGTATAAGATCGGAACATCGAATATTCATTTGGATAATCTATTTAATGGTGATAAGACTTTGGGTGCCACTATGAATACATTTTTGAATGATAATTGGAATACTGTAGCAGCGGAAATTGAGCCAGTTATTCAAGATGCAATGTCACAAATGTTACATCGGACGAGTGAGAAATTATTTGCTGTATTCAGCCTGGATCAGCTACTACCGGAGCAGTAAAATGGGAATTCTGATTTTCTGTTATTTTTCTATGTTTTCCTGTTTTTAAAATTATTAATAAAACTTGCATTTTCATGAATAAGGTATTTTTACAATAACTTGATTTCGAAATTTGGATTGAACAATTTCCTGGAAGTTTCTGAGGAGTATTAATTTTATTTTCTGCCGTGACCGAATAAGTCACAAATTGTGACGTATGTATTTGGTCAAAGTGTGACTTATACTGAGGAAGGCAGAATAAAATCAACCAACCAATTTCATTTTCATCGTTTTTTTTTTGTCTAGACCTTAAACAAACCCAAAATAATTTATATCTTGATTCAAATATTAAAACTATCTACATACTTCAATTTGAAACGTTGTTTATTCGAACAGAACAACAAAATAATCGAATTTTCATATAAGTAAATCAAAAGTCACTGACTTATCTCTCATATATGTATTTTCACTTCGAAAACGATTCAAAAATATTTGTACTCCACATACATATATGTATTTCTTCCATCTTAATGAATTTTCCTTTGGTTGTTAAAACTCGTTTTCTGTCATAAAACAGCAAAACAAAACGATCTTGCTTTCCCAAAATGACACAGAAATTGCACTTGTCCGACAGTGACATAATAATTTCCATTAAAATTCAATGTAAGCAATTCAAGCAGGTAATTTTCCCATACGACGGGGAAATGATAGGAACGGAATTTTTCGCAATTTAACTTTCCTTCAAGTTCAAAAAGTATATAGGTAAAAATCCTACACTATGCGAAAGATATAGAAAAAACAAAAAAATAAATCATAATGTTTGCGATTCGCATACGTATATGTGTAGTTGAATAATATGCACGTTTTCACAAAATATTAGGATTGATCGCGTACAACTGATAATCGTTATCATATTGCTTTTCTCACTCGCACAATTCGGATAGAGGAAGTAATTTATGAGATTTATCAAATTATGCTCACCAATATGAAATATCTTAGAGATCTTGATACTACTGATCACAGGAAATAGCTGCTTACTGCAGCATCAGTGACCAGCTGATCAATTTGACCGTCGATCTCAGAAAAAAGATTTTTTTTACGTAAGTGAAAGTGTTAACCTGTTCATTGAATTTCTTTTCGCTTTTTTCATCTCATTGGATAGTAAATGTATGTACATGACATAGGCACTTTAGGGGCCAGAAATGTGAGCTGGTCTCTTGTTAAATTCTGCTTTGCTATAAGACGTTAAGTGAAAAATAAATATAAAAGTTTGCTACAAAATACAATCTGATAACTGCCGCGACTGCGTTCCACGCATTCCACGGACAAGTTTAAGTTTTCTGATATAACTGGGTGGCATGTGTATTATTTTGTATTATTACTATTTTTTTTCTGCATTTGTTAGCATCTTTTTTCTACACTTTCTGAAAGCGAATGAAAGATACTTGAAACGATGCAGGCGGAATTTATTTTAATATATTTAAACTTTAATCGCATGGAAAGTGCATTTGTACTAATTAATCTGATTATGTCCTCATGCATATTTTAGAGAAATTTATGAATTTGTGAGAGAAATGTGCAATGAACACACTGAAATAAAAATTCTTATTATATTATATACTAATTGTACACGCGCAAAATGCAAAAAATGCAACTACTACTTATAATTTATTATAGTTTATTAAAATAATACAAAATGTGAAAACAAGAATTCAAAAAATAAATACAAGTGATTAGGAATTCCAGCTTTTTACAATTTGGAATTTAATGGAACATTGGGTTAAAAATAAATTTATTTGATTCCTAATCTAAAGGGAAAATTAAGCTACGGAAAACAAGAAATCCTCCCATAAACCCATAAAATGTATAATCTTATAATATTCTAATGCCTCCAGATAGTAGTTCAGTTCGAAGACTATCGTCTAAAAGCACACCACGCATAATAACAATATACCTAATTTAGAAGCTGAGGTCAGCGTTCACTATGATTATGTGCAGATTTTTTTTGCAAACCTGTGTGCTATGAATTTATATTGTAGTAATTTATTTGAATTTGTTTGTTGCATTAAATCAATAAGCTTATTTAATTGTTTTGTTTTTAGAAAATTTAGTGCAGTTTTGTAATCTCTGTAGAAATCCGAGTAAAAATAATTTGTGGCTGAACAGAAGTTACACGACGGCCACTCAGATTTTTAGCGACGTACGCGGCCTATACAAGTATAAAAAAATCTGAAAGGCTGTACATTAGGTTGTACGGTCACCTATTTAGAATGAAGAATCCAATCGGCCATAGTTTGGGTTTTACATTGGGTTGTACTAAAGCCACATTATGGTGAAAATAAAACGGTTGAACACAATTTGAAAGGGTAATTATTTATCGTATCTGATCTGATTCAATTCTGAGCCGCGACAAAGTTTCTACCCGCTCATTTTTATGTAAAAACAGTACAGCCCGTGTACAGCCCCTCTACGCCTCACTTTTTATCGTTAAGCGACTCCTGAACGACCACTGTAAGTCCCTATTTTAAACGTAAATTGTCCTCTGTACGACCCATATACAACCATATATCGGACGAGAGGAAGTCTTGTAACACCAAAATGTCCTGCAAAACAACCTCGTAGGACCGTTGTGCGCCCAAAAAAAAAAATGATTAAATCTAGGCCCTTGAACGCTCTTTGTACAGCCGCATTTTTAAAATTGATTATATTTACTCGGGAACTAATGGTCACCTACCAAAACTTTTTAGAAATTGAAAAATGCAGATATTTTTCTTTAAGACAATTCTGAATCTTTGGGAAAAAAAAGAGAGTATTCTAAAGTTTCAAGATACTGGTTTTATTGAGGAATTTATACTTAATTATTTAAAACAACAAAATCGGAATAGGACAACTCGTATCGTTTTCTTGTGAGTAAAATCAATTTCTTTTAACTTGTATTAAGGTACTATTACCGTCTAGAAACGCAAAAAATGACACGTTTTCAACAATTTTTTTCTTTACTTTCTTTGTTATATATCGTAATCAAACTTTTTTCACAGTATTATACAACTTTTGAAGATTACAAAACAAATTTTTTTTTTACTATCCCTTGTTTGTGCATTTTATACAGGGTGCCAAAATTTACTCCTCAAAAAAACACTGCTCCATGGCGGACAGTTCATCTCTGGAACGGGAAGTCTAAAAAAAAAATGCAAGGTGGGTTCTAAAAAGGAAGTGGTCTTACGTGAAAGTTTACCAGAAAAATTGAAAAATCATTAAAAGAAAAAAAATGACGGACGTTCAAAAATTGTTTTCAATAATCGACCATTTTTTCGACCTTTCTTCAGCTATTAAAATTGTTTTTTTTTTTGTTTTGGCCAAATTGTGGTAAACTATCACGCAGCAAATGAAAACTAACATAATGCTTCAAGGTTTATTAAAATCGACCCACTAGATCCGGAGATGAACTGTCCGCCAGTTCAAAAAATGTGATTTCGAGTAAAACGCGTTTAAAGTTTCGTGAGCACATGCAGTGCGCCGAGAGCGCGCTTCAATAAAGTCGTTATATCTTGGGATTGGCTTGAAATTTCGATTTAATATTTTGCCTAATTATTTTTGAAGGTATAAGGAATCGAAAAATGTAAAAAAAAATGATTTTCTGAAAATTCTAGACGGTAATAGTACCTTAAATAATTAGTTTAATAATTCCCAAAAAATAATAATTTCTCAACTGTTATTCTTTCATTTTATGGCATTCATTAATTCACGCCTAAAATCATCACGATCAAACTGATTTGACACCAAAACTCAAAGTATTGTATATATATTTTCTCACCTGAAATGGGTGATAATGATGCTTTTATGTTATACTTATATATTTCTCTTCACAAAACAATATTACTCGACAGTATTCAGTAAGCAATCTTACACAGCCATATAAAAGCACTACTTTTGATGCAGAGGCGAAATTGATACTACCTGAGTGTACATCTTCAATTATAATTAATGTGTAATTGCCTTTTGCGTTATTTATTGCCGACGCGCCACAATGGTTCTTTAGTAGTTCGAACAGGTGAAACCGTGAATCTGTATGCAGTACAGGAAATGATCGTCGACGAATTGTTGTTACTCGAACTCGCGATCAAGGCTGGTGGTGGTAATCATCGTTCTATTGTTAACTTCTGGAAATTGGGTATAAAGTATGGGAACGAGAATGAATCTTGGGATTCTGGTTCAAGGATCGGATGTGATAACTAGTTGGCGAGGCGGAGTTGTAGCGTGCTGGGATAAATAAATACTGCAGTGTTTTCTGCAATCTGAGCTATTTAGAAACGTTTTCACTTCACCGATTACGCAAAGTAGTGATCCGCAATTTGAAGTGTTAATTAATTTGTAAATATTTTGTGATTAGTGTGAATATTGTGTAAATTTTACTTGATTAACAACTTAATGGATTTTCCGCAAGTGTTAGTATTTTTTTCTCGTTTAGGGAATATATAGTCATATTCTTATTTTGGATATTTATTCTTAAAAAAATTTCAAAATGTTGATTTTCAATTATGTATATGTTATTCTCCAATTTTTGTGCAAAGAAAATTTTTTATTGTGCATATCTCGAGAACCAAATTTTTAAAAACGACAATCGTCAACCGCAAAAACGAGCCCTAAAACTTTAAAATTATTACATATTTAAGGATAATTTATAGACACCTTTTATAGGTGAAACAATACAAAACATTTGCAACTTAAAGCATAATTTTCTTCGGTTTATAACAAGATAATAAGAAACTCGGATGTAGTTAGTCTTTATTATACATATAGTTTGAAAATTTAACTCTTGCAGATTTAGTAGTTTGCAAGTTTAAGTGATGATTAGTAGAGAATTTTAATTTTAGTTGCAAATGTTTTGAGCGACACTGTATATGTATATATAGGAACATTTGCTTTCATATTCAAAATTAACTTACTCTGATTAATAAAAACTGTAAACATAGATAAAATTGCAGATTCAAATTGTCTTCATAAATCATAATTAAAAATTCCAAATCATATTACAGATGCTTTCTAAATTACAATTAGTCTCACTGCTAACTCTAGTAACAATTCAAACAAGCTATGTCCACTCTGAAGATGTTGAATTACGTAAGAAATTCTATAAATGAAATTTCATAAACTAAATCGAACCATTGCAGCTAGTTACATTCATGTATGCCATAAAAGTGATCCAGAATTAGAAAAATGCTTCAAGGATGCGATAGATAATTTAAAAGATCATTTAGCTACTGGAATAAAAGAAATAGATGTTCCCGGAATCGATCCTCTTTACATAGGCGAGTTAAACATTTTAACACAAGACCTCGCAGGGTTTATGCTAAAAACCAAAGATGTTTACGCCTCCGAAGCAGGAAATTTTCAGATCAATGATTTGAGGTAATTATACATATTCATATTACATACTTATAATCAAATAAATATTTTCGGTTTTAATTATGCCCATTTTTAGAGTAACCGATTTTGGAAAATCTTTCGATGTCCAACTATATTTTAGAAGAGTTCGGGTGGAAGGAATTTATAACATAAACGGGCGATTTTTAACATTCCCAATTAAGGGGCAAGGAAAATTTAATGCTAACTTCAGTAATAACGATGATATATTTACTTTTAATTAAAAAAGCCTAAAATATTTTTTTCAAGGTCACATAACTGCTGATGTTAAATTGGAAATGGAGATAAAACCAGACAGCGAGGAGAAAAATCGTTATACGATCGCAGACATTAAAATAAAAGCAAATGTTGAAAGGGGAAAAATTAAATTATATGATCTTTTCGGTGGTGACAGAATTTTAGGAAATATTGTTAATAACGCCTTGAATCAAAACTTTGAAGAGTTGGGAAAAGATTTACTTCCAATTGTTGAAAAAGCACTTGCGGAAAAGTTAAAAGTTATCGGAAACAAAATATTAATTCAATTTACTTATGAACAGCTGTTACCTGATTAATATGTAATATCGCAGATAATATTGTGTTGTGTTATATAAAAGCTGTAAATATGTATTAAGACAATGAAAAATTCTACATATGTTTGTATGTAGCGTCTAGAGAATTGTTTATTGTTATCTCTTTAAGATGCTTTGTTATTATTATAGAATCTTTCTCTAAATAAAAAGAAAGCTCCTTTTGTAAAATAAATTAATAATTACCTTTACGATTGTTCCTTTAATTTCAGATCACTAACCTGATGAGGCGACTGAAATGAAAACGACTTATTACTTTCTTATCGTCATAGAAAAAAATAGCTCAAAAAGCAAACTTACTGAATTGTGCAGTCCGTTGAACATATTTAATTTAAACTACGCGCAAGCTATAATCTCTTTCTGTCGAGGTTTTCTGCATTGAGAAAACCCAGTGCAGTGAGCCTTAATATAAAATACACTAAATGACCGGACCGAACCTACACAAGAATCTGGCTTTTTATAGACATCGTTTACGAAATAAGCAATAATTTATTTTGTAACAAAAACTTAACATTATGAAATAATTATTCTTAAAAAACAATTAACAAACTTAACTTAAACAAGCCAATTTTCAAGTGGTATCTTATTAAAAAGTCTCTCCATGAAATTTCCAATGACCATGGTGAGTTTTTCCCTTAGCGCTGGTTTCATCTCCTTCAATAATTCCTGAGCGTTGCTGTTGATAAACAGGTTGAGTGCAGCCTCTGAAAAATATATTTGTTTTTATTAGCTAATTGCAATTGCCGCATATTACTCTACTATGTTTCACGACTGAATGCTTTGATTTCATGTTCGGTTAAGAATTATTTTTTATTTGTTTTTTAATAAGATATATTTTTATTATATTTATTTCAACTATGCTACCATCTGTTAGAACAAAATTTTTGAATACAAGCTATTTCGTTTTTTACAGGCTACTTACTAGCTGAATATTAGTAAAAAACTACTCACGTATTACTGCATTTCCGTTTGCTATATTATCGACGCCCATTCTTATTTCCTTGACACTAAAGTCCATTTTAACCTTATCAACAGATAGGTAAGTTAAATCGTCGTCTCTTGTTTGTGGAGTTGCTTTGAAGTAAATTTTTGCCTTAACACCCTCTGCAGATTTAAAAAGATGATAAAAAAGGATTGATATTACAACCAACAATGAGGATAAATTAAAAAAAAATAAATACCATATTCTCCCCAATAGTCTCCAGCACCCGAAGCCTTTACCAAAATTAAAACTCCTGATGATTGGTATTTAGCTCTTACACGTATCCGAGGAATTTCAAAAGTTAGTTGAAATTGAAGCGTATCAATGTCTGACCTGAAATATATGATGATACTTATAATTTGCTAAAGTGCTATAACGGTTAATATTAATACCACTTTCTAAGTTATAATGGAACTAAAAACAATACCAAAATATTTATTTCTATTGTGTAATCAAAAGTAATGTCCGATTTCCGTACACTTGGATCGAATATAGTATTCTTAATCTTAACATCCAAAATTGATTTAAGGTTGTAAGTTAACTAAAGCAGCATACGTTGATAGAATAAAATAGAAATAACAAATCTTTAGATTCTTGTTAATTATGCATCTTCGATGTTTGTCTGTCTGTCTGTTGTCTCAGTATTTTACCTAAGAAACAACTCGTAACATAGACTTGAAAATTGGCATATACTTATAAAGGTTTTCTGTTATGCAGTTACAAGTCCAAGAGAATCCCAAAAATTGGCAAATCATTTCCATAGGATTTTTTCCGTTAAATACCAATTCGTAAATAAAAATGCCCAATCAGCAACCGTTTTCAAGAAAAGTAGGATTAAATATTACAAAATACGATATTTTGACAATTTATCATCATCATCATTACAAAACAACGGACTGATTCAGAAGTTTAAATAATGTTGCTCAAATGATTGCTGAAATCTTAAACTAATTTATAAAAATACAAAAAGCTTTGAAGAATTTCGAAATAATCAGCGAATTTTACTTTTTTCATGAATTGATTATTTCATGTAATGGATAACACTGCAAGTGCATACTCTTGAAAAACTTATTCGCCAAATGTGTAATAAGGGCTATAGAGATAACGTTTGATTTGATATTCATAGATTAGGACTCAAGCTTTCATTTAAGCCATGTTAAAAACTCTTACGATGAATCATTATTTTACAATGATTTTTTAAAAACGGCCAAAATATGGTCTTTTGAATGTTTTGACTCTATTTTTCTCGCAAACAGGAACTGATCAAGCATTTTAATTTACGAATTCGTAATCTACGGTTAAAATTTTATAGAAGTAATGTTCCACTTATATGGAAAAAAGGAAAAATACAATTTTTTGACCAGTTTTATTTTGTCTTTCACTAGGAAACCAAGTACATATGTACGTATTCAATTTTAGTCTAGTAGGTGTTACCATTTGTCTATGGTATTACATATTCCTAATTGTGAGCTAAGATAATATTATTTAGTTGTTTCTACAATCTCACTTTTTGACCTATTTTAAAAGTAGAAATTTGCGAGATACTGATTTAAATGTATTTCCATTCACATTTCTTTAGACTCTTGAGCCTCTAAAAGCATCTAAACATATACATATGTATGCATGTCATAACATTCAAACAGGTAAAAGTAAAAACCCTCCATTCAAAATTCACGCCTGTTACCAGAAGCAAAAGTGATTATCGATTTTTCTATGAGTATGATAATTAAAAATTTGCCATTAATACCCAAAAAAAATTCACTGCCCCCGATATAATCGGGTCAAAACGAAAATGAAATTGCAAAATTCTTCTTCTCAAGATGGTGTCAATTTCCTTCTATCAGTCTCTCGTCATCGTCATCAGTACCATCGCTTTGTCCTACATTTGGCTGCTGCAAAATTAAGTCGACAGAAGACAGAAGCAAAACCACAAAGAAAACGTTCATATAAGATTTTAACTGCTGTAGTGAGAACAGCACAATCTTTTTAACCTGCCAGGCAAGGTAAGACAGTAACCGTTACCTTCTTACGTAATATAATAAGTGGACAAGAATCAAAGAAAAATTGCGATATGAAAATAAAACTGTCATTTCGTTTGAGATCATGAACCGGTTGCTCTTTTTCATGTCCGGCATAGTTTTCATCGGTCAATGATCCATCCGGTGGATTGATTGCATACGCATACGCAAATCGGATTAACTGGAACAACAATTTTAGATTTCCGTAGGTACTTCAGCAATTTAATTAAGTATGTACATAGATTCTTTAGAAACATAATGTACAAAAATGTTTAAGCATTAATATTTTAATATAAGATTTTATGAACGATTTTAAATTTTATACTTTGAATAAGCAAATCGAAAAATATTCTTACCTAATATTAGTCACTGTCATATTGCTTACACCATAAGCTTCTATATTTCTGAAAAGTGCCCGATATCCATCTGGCCCACTGCCAAGAACTATTCCAATTTCATCAACAAGAACTGGTTCCACCTGTTTGCGGAAAAAAATTAATTCGCTTGCTTAACATGTCTTACTATATTTTACTATTACTTATCATGCTAATTTAATAATTGCTAATTTACCTCGAATATATCCAGTTCTGGAATTCCTTCTCGTAAGAATTTGATCAGTCTGTTCCCACTGTCTCTTAGGCATTCATTAACATATTCATCGTTACGAGCGCATTGCTGCAGGTAGTGCGCTAAAAGCAGAAAACGTGAATCAGAAAATTATTTCAATTTCATGTTGTTGGTTTTTCTATTAAACTTTATAATGCAGCTTCTCTTGCATTTCTTTTCCATTTTAATTGCATGGTTTATGACCATAAATTGTATGATGAATAGAAGAAATTATGCAAATACAGTTCAATGACATTTTATTGGAATTTTTTTGAATCTAAGATTTCCTTAACAAAACAAATAGAAGTGGTAAAATCTCAAAGAATATGACTTTTAACTGAACATTTGCGGATGCAAGGATTAGACCGAGAAAGTTATGTATGATCCTTGTTCGATATTTGAACTAATGGCAGACAATTAACAGAGACAAATAAACAAACATACGAATCCATTTATTCGAGTCAATAAGCGAACGCTAAGTTAAAGTACATTATAAATTGATTTTAAAAATATATCTAAGCAATTATTTTAAACCATAAGTGCGTGCTTGTCAACATTTCTTAGTTTAGCTACATATTAAAGTCTCAATTTCAGGTTCAAGATCATCAGAAGTTTATTTGCCGAAACTACTCTTAATTTAAATTTTTAAAATTATAATAACAGTTTAGGTAAATCGTTAAAGTATCACATATCAACGCCTTTGTGGTCGAACAAATAATACTTAACTTTTACATGAATTTATCCGCACATTTCGAATTTAAAAATGAAAATACTCAATTGGCTTCAGTTTTCAATAAAAATAGGGTTGAAAAATACAAAAGGCCCTATTTTTACCTTTTACGAAAAATCATTAAAAAGTAACGAATTGTTCTAGAAGCTCATCATAACATAACTTTTGACAAAATTTTGACTTTAATTTCAAAGCAATACAATAATATTGTGAAATTGAGTACGCTCGAAATTCTAAATTTCAGTTGGTGTGTCGCTGGTATTAAGCTATTTACATAAAAATCAAAAACGCTTAAAACTTGTCGAAATATTCCTTGAAAATTATATTTTCCTATAAGCCAATTATTTCATACAGAAGGCGAATAAATATCATTAGCCGCCCGCGCCCGACTACGAAAAACGTGCTCCCCAAATTGTTCAAAAAGATATGTGTACTTATATTACTGGTATTTCATATTTTTAGATTAAGATTTAGACTTTCAGACTTTCAATTGAGCCATGTTACAATCATCTAAGATAAACCATTATTTTTTAATTAATTTTCAAAACTATATAAACAACGATGTTTTATGCTTTTTAACTTTATTTTTCTCGAAAACTGGAACCAATTTCGTTTAAGGATTCATAAAGTACGGAATACTGTAAAAATTACCTATCCATCCTATCCTATTGTCCTGCTGCTAAAAAAACATAAAAATGTGTTCCCTTTAGTATTAGCTTGAAATAATTAAAATGTTGATCCGGACTTCATACGTAATTAAAAGAACAAAAAATACCTTTTAGGACTAATTATTGAATGTCAATTAAAAAAAAAAAAAGCCAATTGCAGGTTTTGGGAGAGTAAATACGTTTTTATTTTTACATAGAACGATGATTAATTTAATTCGAGCCTCTAAAGTTACGAACAAAAGTACTAAAGTAAAACTTACACTAAACCTAAGATATTTACTAGAAATTTTAACTAATCGATGTTTTTATAAATTCCTCCCCAATATGATCCGATACACTAAACAATTTTCTTTAAAGCAACTGTGGATCAAAAAATACATTTTTCGTAATTCAAAAGCTATAATTATTACAGTTTTATTGAAAAAAAAATTTCTCTTCACGCTAACAACACGATGAACCTTTCACTCTTACTCTACAAGATAAAACATTTTTACCATTAACGGAAATCTGCAGATACAAAACCTTAATGATATCATGAATCATTCATTCACATCTCTCCCAGCAGACAAAAATAAGTAGAAAAGTAATTAAAAACTTTTTATTTCGCCCAAAGTACAAAAAATTTAAAATACTTACGTTGAAGGGCTCCTGCAAAAGACACCAAAGCAAACAGAGCGGTGAACACCAACAAAGAATTCATTTCACTGCACCTTTTTTTGAGCTCAGGTACACGAAACCAAAAAAATTGGGACAGTGAAGCGAATAAAATTCTGTACACTTTCTGTTTACACTCTTTAAATTTTTTTATTCCCTTTATGTCCAACGAGTGTCCCCAATTGCTGGTGTCGCTGGAACTGCTCAGTTACAATCCAAATACGCTCAATAACTGCACCGAAAAAGACAAGAAACGAATTTCTTGAAGAAAAAAAGGTAAGTAAAATAAACCGCCACTATGGTAGAAAAGTCGACGGAGAAGACTTTCTTTGCCGAGGTCTAGGTCACTAATGAAGCCACCGCCAGGTGTGTTTACAATTTAAGTAATTGAGGCGAGGTACTCGCGGAGAAAAGCTTCTCTTGAGGAAGAAGAGTGGAAATTCGTTGAGGAAGACACCATCTGCAGGCTTCATTGAGTGATGAATAACTTCCGATATTATCTGTTTCGATTTAAGAAAATTTTTAATCTCTTCAGTTAACTGTGATATAATAATATCTAATGATTTTTCTGCGCTTTATATAATTTGAAGAAATGATAAACTAAACACTTGCAGCTCATGAGCAACAATGTTGGAAGAAAGTTAGAAGATTAATGTTGGAAGCTTTCTGGGCAGCATTGGCTTATTTCTTTGGTTGCATACTTTTAGGAGAGCGAAGAATTTGCTGCAGAGACTACCGCCATAGAAGATTTCGGCCGGCATGGGGTGTTTTTCTTTATTCATTCAAAATATTCGGAACACTCAATAAGCGTTTCTTTATTCATATAGGCTAGGTTCTACATCTCGGCTCGAGTCAACCCTAGTAGATTTGACTTTCTCCGGTGCGTTCAATATCTCACTCGAGTAGAGTCGAATTAATTTTACTAGAGTTGTTGAACTATACAAAAGTGTGCATACATTTCTTACTTTATCAGACGCAAAGTCTTTTTGAAATTCCTCATACATATGTATATGGAAATAAGGCAAAATGTTACACCTCTACTCCACCTTGCTTTTTCATGAGCTATAATTTCGCCATTTTCCGTTACTAAATCTCCTCAATTATTAACGAACACTGCAATCTCATCCATTTTGACAGTTATTTCTCCCCCAAATTGTACATCGGGTAAGTTTAATCCGACCTTTTGAGGACTATCAAAAATGACTCGCGTAAACTTAACCGACTCAAGATATTGAACAGAAAATCGACGTCATAAATCTTAGACTTCACGGACAATAGGTCTGTTCGTTGAGAAATCTAAAAAAAAAATTGGGTCGCACTGGGGCGCACCAGTGAGCACTGGGTTTTCGTTTTATTGTTCGTTGAGACCATTGACAGCACCTGGTGCGCCACAGTGCGCACTGGGTTTTTATAGTTCGGTGCTCGTTGATCATTTTAGAAAAAACCCAGTGCGCCACAGTGCGCCCCAACTAAACCCGAGTTTTATGCCGAGGCGAAATCGAGCTTTAACGGCTAGCGGCATTTGATTTTGAATTGAATTGAAGTATTTATTGATTTATGTGTTCTCAGACCCAGCCAGATTTATATGTACATGTATTTTGTTTCATTTATCGTCAATGCAATGAGAGAAATATTATACCCCACCGGTTGATTTTTTTTTTTACCGGGTTTTTTGCATGCACCGAATTTTGGGCTATAAATCTTACTTGCTTATTTAGAAACACTTATATTTTATTTAAACACTTTATTGAACTACTTTCGCGTAAAATCGTAAACACAACTGTTAATTCTACTCTTCTTCTTCTTTTTCGCTCTGCTTTGCTCTGAAATCGTTCATGGGACTTCAAAACCCAGTGGGCCACAGTGCGCCCTGGGTTTTTTTGACAACACTCAGTGCTCTCTGTGATGCAACAGGTTTTTTTTTAAACTAATTTCTCAACGAACAAATATTTCGTTTGAATTTGAGTGAAATAATGAACGACATAGAGTAAGAGTCGACTCGAGTGAGATATTAAACGCACCGGAGAAATTGAAATCTACTCGGATCGACTCGAGTCGAGATATTGAACGTAGCCTAAAGTATTCCGCATTCCTTTATACTTTTGGAATATTCCAAACGTATTCTTTTTGTTCTTTCTCAAGAAGTAGAAAAAATTGAATATTCGGTAAGACTGCAATGCCTGTCGCTGTCTGAAGTTGGTTGCATTTCAAAATTTTTTCACGTGCAGAGAAACACGCATTTGTGGAATAGATTTAAAACAAATACCTTTTTCATGCTAAGAGAAGCAACAATTTGTGTAGTATGTAAAAATCTTTAGTCAATAGGCAATTCGTAAAAGGAAAATTCAATCAGAAGGCAGTTTGTAAGAATTGCCGCCAACTTCATGTCAGTCTGCGACAGCGATTGCAGTTGACCCAACCACTGACATATAGAAATGGACTACTCGTCCCATACAAAATGCCTATATCGAGATGGTGCACTTTCTCGTTCCCTCTTGCTCACACCATTAACGGATTTTGAGCAGTCAGCTGTGGGTTTGAATTGTTGTCAAATGCAATTTTGTTGCTTTAGTCCGTTTTAATTACATAAATCCATACAGTAATTACACCAAAAATTATTAAATAACTCCTTTTGTATCTTAAGTCCCTTTAAAGGAACGCAAACATGAAATTACCACTTTTTAAGATACAATTGAATTTTACACAATTTCTGAATTTTCAGCAGAAAATATGTTATTAAATTATGGAAATTAGTCTTTTAGTATCCCATATTGCAAATTCTTTTTATTTTATTTCTCATTTACCGACAAAAATGGCACAAAAACCACAAAAAACCTGGGCGGCGTAATGCAGCGA
Source organism: Machimus rusticus (assembly GCA_951509405.1). Classification (NCBI taxonomy): domain Eukaryota; kingdom Metazoa; phylum Arthropoda; class Insecta; order Diptera; family Asilidae; genus Machimus; species Machimus rusticus. The sequence continues at coordinate 4,041,546 of OX608054.1, forward strand.
ATTATTTCGGAATTAATTGCATTTATGTCCTTTTAATGTAACTAAATTAAGTGGGGATTACAGCAAAAACGCAAAAGTGCTCTAATTATTACTTTTGAGTTCTTAAAACAGTTGTTTAGCGATGTAAACCGCATATCCAGTAGAGAGCATTTCAACGTTTTGCTGACAATTTTTCAATGAAAACTGTCTTATTCCAGAAACTTTTCGCTGCGAAATTATTTGAGATTTAATGCTACATTTAAGGGAATTAGATTAAAGCTTGCAGGCTACAAATAAAAATAAATATAATTTTTAAATTTGCCGCCTTTTGAAGGCGCCTATCTCGCCTAATGTGAAAAAAATAGACAGATATATGCTCCCTATAGCTGAACTCTCCTTAGGTGAGAACTGTCAAAAGGGTGCACCATTTGAGACAACAAATCGAGTGGTCCATTTCTATATGTCAGTGGACCCAACAAATTGATTTTGTTTTTATAATATTTAATTTAATTTTTACAACACATTTGTTTTTGTTTATTTTAATGAAACTAATTTAATTTTGAATAAATAAATTTCAACTCACGGTAAATTTATCGTAAACGTGCCCAAAATTAAGGAGTTGCCACAATCCATATAACAAAAGTTCATTGGCGCGGGAAGAACGTCGTTTTTTTGACGCCTAGCGAGAACTAATTTTCACGGAAAATGTGCAACTCCCGGGCCGGAAAGAACTATTAGTGAAAATTTGCGGTTTAGCTCGGAACTGTGAAGCGCCCGCTTAAAACCTATTTCCTTTTCTTTCAGATAAATTCACTTCAGTGAAAAAATATACCCCACGAAATCTTGTGAACAAAAACCCCTTTTTCAGGAAATGTCAGTCCCTTCATCTTCCCGAAATTCCTCTCTGCTGCCTTTTCATTAATTTTACTTTATTTTCCATTTTTTTTTTCTTTCGTGCGATTGATAATTGCAATAAATGTGAATAATTATGAATATACAGACAATAACAAATGTTTTGGATTGTGTGCCGCTTTATTTGCCACACAGCTTGTACCTCAAGCCCCTGGCAAAGTTTTACATTTCGGTGTCGCTGCCCACCAATAAATTGGGCAAAACAATTTCAAATTATGATATTATGGATAAGTTGACCAGTGCGATAAAGCCGGACAATTTCTCAGTGCTGAAGGTAAGGTAGAAGCCCAGAATTTTTGCCCTCGTTCTGACAAAGAACCATTTGCAGGTTTCTAAGAGCACTTTAGAATTTATTCGCTTTGAGGCCGAGCTGGAAGACCGCTCGAAGCTGAGAAATGTCCTAGCAAGATTAGATGGTCGTGCAATAAAATTGCCTGCGTTCTCGGAACCCTTTAAAGTGCGAGCCAGCGAGGCTAAGGACGAGTTTCCCAGTCGCCACGACTGGGACTCGTTCTTCCGTGATGCAAAGAACATGGACGAGATGAAGCCCGGCGAACGTCCGGACACTATTCACATTTCCAACTTGCCTATCCGGTGGTTCTGTCCTAGGCATGCGGAAAATGAGGAGAACGTTAAGCCGAGCGAAAACATATTTAAGAGAATATTCGAAAAATTCGGCAGTGTAAGGTGCGTCGACGTGCCTATTTGCGATCCATACCGCTCTCAGATGAAAACTGAAATTACCGGTATGAAGACATTTAATTTTGAGCAGGAGGTTATGTTTGAAGGGTAAGTTTTGCGAATAATTAATTAAAATATAACTATGTACATATCACTTACTGTAAAAGCGAATTACAAAATACTTTGAGCACACTTTATGGCCATCTATTACCAAGCAATTACCAAAATCGACAGCGGTCGTGTTTCTTAAACGATTTTGATAAAAGTTTGCCCTTTAAAAAGTATTATACATATGTATATACTTATATAATTAGTTTGTTATTAAAAACAAACCTCAAACGATTGTAGCTTAACTATGTCAATCAATTACAGATACGTCCAGTTTAGCGAGTACATAGGATTCGTCAAAGCTATGGACGAATTTCGTGGAATGAAACTGGTCCGAAAAATGGGGGACAAAAATTTGGCGGTTAACATTTGCGTAACTTTTGATAAGAGCAAACATTTAAGTGATGCTAGTATCAAACGGCGAACTATTGTCCGTGATCGACTGATCGCCAAGGAGCGAGCCAAGGAGGAAGAAGAAGCTCGCAAGAAACAGCAAGAAAAGGAAAAACAGGAGAAAGAAAGGTTTGATTCAAGTAACTGGTTCAAGTGTCCTTTTCAGGGTATCGAATGTGATCCAATTTTGATGAAGCATATTTCGCCTAATCTGGCAAAATATGTTTCTTTAAAATGTTTTTTGTGTATATTTTTTTATTTAAATTGCATTTGAAGAGATAGCGATGATTTACAGGAAGAAGCAGGAAGAACTAAAACTAAAAGAAATAGAGAAGCAAAGGGAACGTGAGGAGAAACGAAAGCAAAAACATTTGCAAAAATTACAGGAAAAGGAACAGCAAGAGTTTGCACAAAAAATTCAAGCTGAGGAAAGAAAGTTGCTAATAGCGCAGAGGAAACTCGAAAGTATTCGAATATTGGAGGCTGTTTTTGAACGACTAAAGGTAAATAAAAAAACAGTATGTGGAGACTTTAAATAATTAGTTTTTAATATAGCAAAAGGAAATGCTAAAAAATCCTAATTCAGTGAAAGAGAAAAAGAGCAAAAGTCTTGCTTCTAACGACCTTCGTAATAAACTTCTTGAAAAGTACAAAAGTGCACACGCGAACATTTTAGCCGCACATAAACAGAAAATTAAGGAGCAGAAAAAGAAATTTGAAGGGGCTAGCAAGAGCAGACTTTTAAGTCTTCTGGGAGAGGGTGTCAAGCCCGAATCATCGCCGAGCATAAATACTATAAGTTCGGATGATAGTGTGCTAAGTGATTCTCATTTAAGCACTAAAAAGAAAAAGCTGAGAAAAGAAAAGAAGGACATAGAACTTTCTGACTCCGATTCGTCAGAAAACAATGATCGAACAAAAGCTAAGACTGGTGCAGTGGCACCTTTTGGTGCTCTTTATAATCCCGAAATGGCAGCAGAATGGTTACAAATGGGAATGTATCCGTACGCATCAATGTTCGCTGGGATTCCTCCCATTCGTCCTGGTTTTTTCCCGGGCTCGATGCCTTTCCGAGGGCTTCCTTACCGTGGACGATTCATGCGAGGTAAAGGACGGGGCTCCCGACTTCGTGGACAAAATTCAGATGATTGGCTTGGAATGGGACTGTATCCGTACGCATCAATGTTCCAAGGAATGCCTCCAGTTCGATCAACTTATTATCCAGGAAATCTGCCGTACCGTCAGCAATATCGGGGTCGATCTCCAATTAGCAGAGATCGCGACTCTAGATCACGTTCTGCGTAAGTTATATTGCTTTATAAAAGAATATTTAGTTGTTAACTACACTTTAGTCGTTTCAGAAGCCGTTCTAGATCTAGATCGCGTCGCTCAAAATCAAGATCGCGATCACGACGCCGTTCAAAGAGCAGATCACGTCGAATTAGAGCACGTCGATCGCGTAGTCGCAGTCGGTCTCGGTCTAGGACCAGGTCCAGGTCCAGGTCGAAGTCCCGATCTAGGTCCAAATCGAGAAGACATTCACGATCGCGATCTCGATCCCGATCACGATCAACTGGAAGAACAAAATCGAAACAAAAGTTAGTCTCTACAAGACGTTCTCGATCTGCGTCATCGGCTTGGACAAAATCTCGGTCCAGGTCAAGAAGTCGATCCTGGTCAAATGCGCGAAGAAGTCCGAAAGAAAAAATTGCCTTACAACCAAGCAAACTTGTTCGATCAGCTAAGGAAATTCAGCGCTCTGTTCAGCAGAAGTTATACGATCGCATGAAGGAAGATGAGAAGAACAAGAGTCGAAAATCAGGGGAGGAGAGTTCAACGAGTAAAAGTAATGCTGAACCATCAACATCGAAGAAAACGCCTTCAAGATCCAGATCGAGATCACGATCGGCTTCCATAGATAGCTCAAAGTTTATGTCGCCTAAGAGGAAGGAGAGGAGTTTAACACCAGAAAAGGAGTGGAATTAGTAGTTCGATTTGAGGATTTTAGTTAATTTAAGAAAAAACTGTATATACAACTGGAGATAAACATAACTTAATGAAAAAAAGCGTTTAAAAAGCTCCTTGGAAAATGCAAAACTTATTACTTTGTATTACTGGAAGTTTCAATTTCGATTATTTTGAATGATTTCTTCATTTTCAGAGCAAAGTTAATTAAAGAGAATTAGTAAGAATCTACTATTATTCATTAATTGAAGTTTTTTTACAAATTTCTATTAAATCTAGATCTATTAAATGAAATTTTTTTTTAACTTTACTAATTTAAAATAATCTGCTAAAATAAAATTTTAACTCTTAACTTTTTTAACTTACTAAAACCGAAGTATTATTTTTCAATACATAGCGCTTGTATCACAATCCTAATAGCATACAAAAAGGATAAAATAAAAATCTTCTGTTGCCAAAGAAAATGAATATTTTTCAACAATATATAAATTCGCTTCTGGTTCTGCATTCGGGGTGAAATGAAATCGAAAAGAGCTTAAAAAGCTCATTTTGAATTGAAATTCCTTAAAACTTCAAAAGCTGTAACGAATTCATTTCATTTAGTTTTTTCACAAAAAACTTGGAAATAATTCGATCGTATATTTAAATCGAAAAAATTAATTAAAGTTAAAGGTAACTTAAATTTGCTACAATTTTAGTAGTATTAATAGTCCAGTGGTTGACGGTTTTCCGCTTCGATCTTTTTCGGTTAAAATCGATAACGTAAAATTTGGACAGTAATTAGGAAATGCTCAAGGAACAAAAGTTATATAGTACCGATAAAGGGTGTATGGCACCCCATCCCGGGGGTAGATATTATGACACTCAAAATAACCGCAGAAATCGATAGAGGAACAAATTCTAAGCAAAAAGTTCATAAAAATATTTCGATAAGTCAATACTTTTTGAGTTTTTCATAAAAAAAAATCCATGATTTTGAACGATGTTTCAAAAATAAATCGAAAAACTTATGTTTTACTGGTTTTACTAAACAAATGATTAAAAAAATAAAAGAGTGTTCGTTGCTTGTTTTTTAATTTGTGTAGATGCATGGAATGGATGGTTAAATATGATTTCTCTTCCACTGCAAACAAAAGTCGAAACATTTAATATTAAATAACGGAAAATTATTCGAGGAAAATATGTTAATACTTTTCAAAAGACTTTTAAAATTGAATTTTGGTAGAAATCATTAGCATACAATCTAACGAAGTTATGAAATTTCTTAATTTTTTTTTTTTTTTCAAAATATGTAATTCGAAAACTAAACAAATGCTATTGTACCAAAATTTAGGTTATTTTTAACTGAATTCTTTTAGTTTTCATTTCGCTCGGAATGCAGAACGTAAGTAAATATGTTGTGTTGATGCAAATGAGCTTTTATCGTTATTTGTAGTTCTAGTTTTTCTTGTAAAATATGAAAAAATTCGAATATTTATGTTTGCAGTCGATCACGCAGCAGTCAAATTTATGAAAAGTGAAAATTTTGAATACCTATTTATATTTTTCTTTTTCAGATAGTTCTGAGTACACATTTTGTAAATTGCAAAAGTCCCAGTAAATCTTAATAAAAAAATTTTATTTAAAGAAATATCCATTAAATAAAATAATGCAAACAAAATAAAAAGTCCAAGCAGAAATATTAAGGACCCTCTAGCCTAATAATAATATAACTTAGATGTAAGCAATGATCACAAATTTTTCTCTTAATCGATATAGAACGTATCCTGGGGAACATGTTTTAACAGAATGTTCACAATTCTTCCAAACTCTTGCGCTAATTTCTTTTCAAGTTGTGGCTGCATCACACTTACAACTTCATGTCCATGCTCCCGGAGGAAAAGATTCGTTGCCTCAGCTATGGAAGAATGAATAGTTAGTTAAGAAAGGTACTTTTTTATTTTCCTTTTTTTATTTATTATTGACTTATAAAATTGTTATAGCATATGAAACTTACTCAGAATTCGATTGTTATTGAAAGCCTTGGCAATGCTCATGTCCACCTTATCAAGACCAAGTTTAACACTAAGGTTATCTACGTGCAGGTGAGTTCCGTCCGATTTTTTCTTGTATGAAATTGTACCGGTAAGGTTTGAGACCGCTCCCTCTGTGATTATAAAAATAAGTATTTCGAAAGTGAACTCTTTAAAATTAAGTCGCAAAATTACCAAGATCAGCGTGAAATTCCCCACCTCCGGATGCTGGAATAACGAGAAGTACTCCTGAACTTGTGTATTTTGCTTCGATAGTCATTTTTGGTACAGCAATTGTTGCCTCGAAGGGTTCACCGTTTTCGCTAAGTTTAATAGCAGTTACGCGGAAATTGCTTGTCCCGTAAACTTCTATATTTTTCAGGGTTATCTTGTAACCTTGTGGTCCGTCGGTCAGTTGCAGCGAAAGTTGATCCATTATGAATGGTTCCACTGAGGGCATCTGAAATGATTTTTATTGATCAAAAGGTTATTTTAGGTTGAAGTAACTCATCGAATTTTCCTCGAGTAAGAAGGACTATTTGATCTCAGGATATTGACAAACCATTTTTTAAGGTCCTTAATAAATTATTTCAAACAAACCATCGCTAAACCTATCCTTTTAAAGATTTCTGATAAATGGTCAACTACAAAAATGATTTTGGGTTCAAAATTGGTTCTCTCCAAAATGTTTAAATAAATAAATTTTTAAATTCTTACTAGTAACCTTTATTACTAAATTTAATTGTCTCTTCGATCAGTCCCTGAGAAAAGCAGCAGGCGCACAGAGGTTTGAACCTACATATTTAAATTAAGGACAACACAAAACTTTTTATTTAACCCCCTACCCAAAATCCTCATTAGGAACAAAATATTATATCCCTATAATTGTCATTGTCATGCAAGTGAAATTCGCATTAAGTCAGTTAACGACCCATTCCTCAATAGTCGGCGAGCTAAAGAAAGTGTACAGCATGTATGTCATTATGAATAAATTCATTCGTTCAATATTGCACAATTCACTGCTTGCAGACTGCATCGATGCATTGCGTCTTCTGCAACCGCGATAACTCGGTAAGAAAATAAAATATGACGGAAAGGCAGGCAAGATGAAACGTGCAAATTGTCTGACGATGGCTCAATGAATGAGAAAAGATTCACTTTCATTACCATTTTCCTTGCAAAAGTGCTTGTTTTTAAAACCATCGGAAAACGAAGACCTCGCGATTGCTCCATTGTTCAATTTTAATGGATAGATCGATCATCCACCGTCTGTACACTCGAAGAAATTCGGTGGCTGGTAGATCTTTGGTAATAAAAATTAACCCTTTATCGCACGCAAAGCTAATAATAAAATAATATAATATGATTTTTAAATGCTTGTTCATACTTTTTCTAAAATTCGTAATTTTCTAGACTTATTATAAATTACTGAAGTTTTTTGTTTTACAAAGGTAATAAAAGCCTTTTTATATTTTTTTTGTAATGACTGGTTGCTTTTATTTTATTAAATACTCACCTCAATTTCTGGTATTCCTTTAGCTAAGTACGGCCGTAAATGATCAAGAGAATTTAAGATGCATCGGTTTAAATCTGGATCTCGTCGACTACAGGGTTTGATAAAATCAGCTGAAAATAAGCATAAAATTAAAAATGTTACACAGAGATAAAATGTTTAAAAATTGCAATATAACAAAAGAACTTTTCTGATAACACGAAAGAAGAAAATTCGCACGTGTAAGCGTAACTGAAAAAATAAATGTTCAGGTCAAACGAAATAAATCTTCTTTTTAACCGACTTCAAAAAAGGAGGAGGTTATGAATCGGAATCTTTTTTCAGTTCCGGGTTCAAATTAAATAGGAAATACTAGACAAAAGTTGGCAGCTTCAATAACCATAACCACTTAAAAGCTAAAGTAAATATGAAAAGCGATTTGTTTGTCTTAACCAATTTAAACTTGAAAAGGTGTTTACTTAATAAATGTGCTTTGAATATTTAATAGTACCTAAAAAGGCACGCTTATTCTGAAACTCATTATAATAATTTCTTAGAAAGCTTATGACTTGAGATGCAACAATTGTTCAGTAGGATTGTTGACTTATTATCTAAAAGATCGTTAAAAATAACTAGAGGTACATAGAATTAATTTGTTGAGATCAGCGTCTCAATATCTACTAAGTATTTTAAAAAGATAGTTCGTACCTTATAGGTATTATTATTTGTTTATATTATTGTCCGATATGTAAAATTACACTGGTCATCCGTTCAAAAACCTTAAAGACATCTTAAAAATATGCGTTATTTCACCTAAAGTTACGAGTTACTCAAATACTTGTCGCCAAATTGGCTTCATAATTCAAGACTTCTTTAGTTATCTCCTAGAAAACGTGTTTTTTTCTTCTGAAATTTCTGCGCCTTCCCAAAACAAGACAAGTTACATTGGTCTTCTATGCCAACGACCTCAAAAATAAAGTTCACTGAAAAGGAAAAGTATATACTTGGTCCGCCGGATAATCACCAAGTTTGAGCTATGCCCGCTGTTCAGTAAAAGTTGAAACCGAAAATGATTAGGCCAGCTAGTTCTCATAGCTCAGTGCAATGCAATGTCATCTTATCTAGTTTTCCTTGAAACACTATGCGATGCAGCAACCCGATGCACCTTTTTAATGAGGGCTTTTTGAAAATGCCATAAAACCCATCGAGGTGAAGAGCCTCCGAGCATTCACAAATAGTGACTATTCTTCTTCAGATAGGTATCTTAATTTTCAGTATGTTACTATATTCTTCATATCTTCGATTAGTTCCAAAAGTAGCCAGATGTTAAACGTTTTATATTTTTTAATTTTCAAAAATGTACGTTTTCAAAGCTGTTTCCCGCCAAAAATTTACGATCGTTAGGCACGTCCGTAAACTTCGATCAGGCGCCAATGCTTGAATTTAAACGAACATGCACATGTCTGTCTTTTCGAATAATTTAATTTGGTGCCTGCCAATCAATCACTCATTGATTCGCTACATGTGATCCCCTTGAACTGAATAGTGCAAAAAAAGTTAAATAAAATAAACAATTCCTCTTGTGTGTCTTTTGTGCATCATGCTACTAACTTACATCTCGAATAGTTTCTGCGAATTGTTTTCATAATTTCCATTTCTTTTCCGACTGCTTTTGTCCACTTTGTCGGTGATGATTTTATCACTTCACCGTCATCTGAGTGACCGCCAAAAGTGTTAATTATCATATGACACTCACCGGTTTTTTTTCCACCTTTTTTGGTAAATCTGATTTGCATATCTGCACTTCCACTTGAACTGCTTTCGTTTTTTACGTCTCATTTTTGCATCCTTATAATATCACATAATTGATGTGCAACAAGATTTTGTTGTTTATTTTTAAATTGTAAAAAATGAAAGTGATAAATGGATAGTGGATGAGTATGACAACCATAGATCATTGATTTAACAAAAATATTTTATTTTGATTTTCCGTGATATTGTTGCTTTGACTTTGGCCTAGATGAATGCTGATGACCTCTTTTAGTTAAAAAAAAACATACATCGAAAAATGTTGCTAAGCTGAACTGAATGACTCATATGAAAACTAAGGAAAATTTCTTAATGTGCTCAAGGTTTAAACACTCTTTCTATAATTGTTTTGTGTCGGAATTTTCATAATTGTTCTCGCAATTTTGAAATTGATTTATTTATTTTGGATATACATATAGACATAAAATAAAAACCATTCCGTTGTCGGTCTTCGGGTCATATACATTATACACATACCAATATTGCCCTTAAAAATCAAATCATAAATAAGTAATTTTTAGAGAGCAATACTAAAAATCGAGAACATTTTAGCAAAAGATTAAAATTCAATTGTCTTGTTTCTTTTTAAAGTCGTACAACATTTTCTACGATAGTTTTTTTTAGATTAGGCCGGTTAAATGTAGAACTCGTGCGTCAAATAGTTTGTTTTTTTAATTTTTTATAAAATTACTGTGAAAACGTTTTAATAATAATTTAAGATAAATAAGATAAATACCTATGTACATACTATTAATTTTGACTCAAAAAATCAAATAAATAAATAAAAACAAATATATATAATATACAAAACCGGTCAAGTTCGAGTTAAATTAACGTTTCAAGTATGTATTTCGACAAAATTTACGTAGGTACGTATGTACACATATCATTTGACTTAAAAATCATATTCTCACACGTTAAACAACCTTTTATTAGAGTTAATATTTCGTTGTTAGTTTTGGTTGGAGATATACGGTATTAGTAGTTATTAAGTTTTTTTTTTTTTCAAACATAAATATTTATTTATAAGCACCTCAATAACTTAAACAACCAATCCATGGGATAATAGAATTTTCTAAAATACATTTAGGCTGTTTGCTAAATGCGGCTACTTGAATCAATGAGTTAGTTATCTGTAAGGCTTTAAATTACCGATATTTATAAAATAAAAGCGAAACATGTCTCTACGTCCTCAATTCACATTCTTCCTTCATTAAGCCGAAACATATCTTAACTTAAGATGCAAATCGCCTTATCTAGCGAACTAACAAACGAAAACGTAGTCATTGATGTAAGCACTAAGCAGACACATATGTATGTAATAAAATATACAAAAAGGGTAACAAAACAAGGAAAAGTGAAACTTACGGACATTAGAGTCTCCGGCCAGGGCCACAATCACTATCACAGATGCTAAAAAGATCAATAATTTCCACATTTTCTCGTCTCGAGATTTTTAATACTTATAAGAGGTAAAACTAACTGGAAAAATAATTCGATTTTCTATTTAATCAAAAAATATTAAATTATAGTTTTAATCACTCGAATAACTTTTAATAAAATTATTTTTAATCTGACCGTGGTTAATACTTTAAAAATTTTAATTGATTGTTAAAATTTAAACTAAGAAATAAAATTTGACTGTTAAAACTAACGAACACTTTGTATTTTATCTCGTCCGACACCTTTCAGGTGTAAATTAACTCTGCGAGTGCATGCGACGCAAACGGCATATAAAAGTTTTGCTAAAGTCGATAAAATGCCTAAAATTGATGAAGGAAGACAAAAAACGAGTTTTCCACCGGTGCTGGACTTGACGAAGATACACAAATGTTAGTAACTTTAAGTGCAATACAGATAATCTTAGTCGGCTGGGAAAATTGCTAAGGTGCTGGAGCTTTCAGATGAAGTTGAAAAATCCATGTTTATGAGAGATAGTCGAACCTGAGTGATGCTGGGCTCAATGAAAGTGCATCTTTTCGAGGTTTTTTTGAGGGGAGGTGAGCTTTTTTAGAAGGTTGTTGGGTGGTTATCGTGCGAAGTTCTTTGCTCTTTGTCTATGGCAGAAGTTTATTTTTAAAAGAAAATTCTTGAGAATTGGGTTGCCGTCTTTTGTTATTAATTTTGTATTTCTAAGTTATTTTGTAGTTTATGGATAATGGTATAAAAATACGTAAAGCCGCTAACACAATACTTATCTCTATTTTGCTTCATTATTTTACCCAATTTGAAACTATGAAGATTTTTGTTGATACTTTGATTGCCTAAAAAGAAATATTTGTTTGTGCTTTTTGTTAAAAGAGACTCCTTCCAAATTTGTAAAATGAAATGCGATTTTCAGGAGGATTAAATTTTTTAAGATTCTCCTTTTCAGTTTTAGGGGTCCGTACCTCAAAAAAAAAAAGGAACCGTTGCAGGATCACTTCGTTGTCGGTCTGCCAAGACTCTTTTTCTCAGGAACATGTGGAGGTATCAAGTTTAAATTAATATCAAATAATCAGGTCTGCAATCCCTCGGAGCTGTGAAAAAATCAAACTTCGAATGCAACGCAATTAAAAGATACGGCCGCTTATACTGCATATTTTGGTACTCGCAAGGGAATCAAAACTTATAGGGTACTTCCTGTTGACCTAGAATCATTAAATTTGGTAAGAAGCAATGTCTTACAGCACAAGTAAAGGGAAAAATCCAGAAACCGTAGTTGCATCAGGAAAAAAATAATTGTTTACAGAACCCTCGGTGCGCGAGTCCGACTCGCACTTGGTCGGTTTTTTGAATAATGAGTGAGTCTGCACAATTGTTTTTGTTTTTATTGTTAATTATTTTATTAATTTATTTAATTAAATTGTCTGTCTAAGAAAGAATCCAAATAAGCATTATGAACCAAACCAGAAAATTATTTTAAACGAAAGCTTATCGTTTGCAAAGATAAGTACCGAACCAAGAGTTCATCCGATTCCATTGATGAAATAAACTGATAAAGGGTTCTCTTACTTACTGAAACCTGATTTAAACCTCAAGTGTGGTTCAGATTTAGTTTAAAATGGTTCTAAAATAAATAGGCAATATGATTGAAAATAGCATCATGCAAGATTAACATCTGAATAACCTTGATTAATTTATATTTTATTTTATAAATATATTTAGATATCTGAAATCGACTCAAAAATGTGGCCGAAACGGGCATGTTTTTATAAAAGCTTTTTTAAAAAATTTTCCAATCTTTTATCAAGACTCGAACCAGTCAGTTTGCCTGAAACTAGGCTCATAAATAAATAACAAAATCTTTCATTTGTTTCATAAAATAACAAAATCTTTCACTGCAATTATGGAAAATGCATTTATTCAATATTAGATACAAAGGTTCCTTTTAGTATTTTAATTTCAATTGTCTAAGAAAATTACGAGCACGATGTTTTTGTAAAAATTACACTCGCTTCACACTTCAATTTCTATAAATGATAATAAAAAAGTTGATTCAATTAATCGCTGAATTAATCAAACTGCTTCCAAAACGAGCTTAAGATTTAACAGACTGAAAGTAGATCAATAGGTAGAAAATTATTTTAAATATCATCTTTTCCACTTAACAGAAAAAATTCTAAAGGTCCTAATAAAGATTTCCATTACTCAAAATCATTTTTTTTTTTAGTAAAAAAGTTATACATGATGATTAATTTTGCGCCACCTTGTATATTAAAAACTAAAAGTTTAAAAAAAAAAAGCAAAAGTCGCGATCGTACTTAACTATTTGTTTTTAAGAGAGCTGAAAGCGTAGAAAAAGTAAAAATTATATATAATCCTAATTAGCTTACAACTTTTGGAAAAATAACTCATTTTAAGCAATCGATCTTTAAAATATGGAAGAGATTAGTAATACATTGAGCCATTGCCTCTGGTATAAAAAAAAGCTGCGAAATGAATAGATCAATGCTCTTTAAAAATTCAGCAACGATTTCCCTATAAGCTCCTAATACCTCGTCTCAAAATTGATGAAAGCAGAAAACATTTCTTAACAAACAAAATTTGTACATCTCTCTTGAGCAAAAGATACGTGACATATCTATGGGGTGCCCCAAATTTCAGCCTCTCTCTTCTCCACCACCTCTGAAATGCATCAAAAATTCATACGATTTCCGTCGTTTCAAAAGAACCCTTTAAAAATGGTTGCATAACTGAAAAATTAAAAAATATTTTCTTACTTGCAATAAAAACTGCACCCAGCATGCAGCGTGATATTGACCGCAAAAGAGACCCAGCCGTGGAAAAGACAAAAAGTGGTATTTTCATTGGAAAAATCACAATCCAATGCTCAGGTTTATAGGTCAGTAACACAACGAAAAACTTCCTTGTAAGATGGAAATTAATCTCCCTACAAGACGAGGTCCATCTTACCTTCTTAGGCATCACCACTTGAGATGAATTTTCATCTCAAAGTGCATAAAGCCTGAAGTGCATTCATTATACCGGCCAAATCCCACCACAGGCGAATACCCCCAAACTCAAGGCGTAATGCAATTTCAAAAGTTAAGATATTTGCGCCTGCTGGAGGAACTCTGGTTAGTTAGTGTCTTTCGTGTCTTCTAGTCGAACAGGTGAAACCAAGCCTACCTGAGATTGAATGCATATAATCCCAGCGCGCACGCCAAATTGATTAATCTGTTGATCGCGGTTCGTGTAGTCAAGTCTGTTGCAATTCAAATCGAGTTTAAAGGTATTTTTCATGGTGGTGCTATTTAAAAAGTGTTTGTGAGGATTTCTCAAGTGGAAATTATACATTACATTATACTGCTGAAAAGTTTACTTCTTGGCTGTTGTTAAGAGAATCTTTTAATGGTATTGGCGTTTTAAAGGTGCCTATGTAATCTTTATGTTTATTTGTTTTTGAAGGTCTACTCGAAAATCTATACGAAGTAGGTTCAATATTTGTTTAAATAGTTGATAAGAAGACAAATGGATTTTGTCTTTCAACAATGTAAAACATGTGGAAATGAAAAAAAACTGGTGTAAATCGGAACCAAAATAGTGTACGGTATCAAAAACCAAAAACCCCAAAAGTGAGAATCTATCTTTTAGCAGTTTTAGAGATATTTATTTTATTTTATAGGTATTATATATGAAGCCGTCTTTTAAAATCTACTCAATTGTAGACCCAAGCTCTCCAAGATTTTCGCTGAGTGTTAAGGTTATTTTTTTTTGCAAAAGTTATTGGATAATGCTAATCTTATTTTGATTCAAACTTTTGATACCATTCATGAACTAAGCGGCATAACTTGAAGTTCGACAGAATTTATTTTTCGAATTTAAATGTGAGAATTAAATCTTTACAAAATATCTTAAAAATACAAATTTCCAATTAAATCCATTAAGTACAATTTTTGAAAAAAGGAGTTCCAAAAATGTCACGAGTTTTTCGAACACTTTGAGACAGATGACCTTCTTAACCGCAACACTCCTTCGGTTAGCAATGGTTAAACCTGAGTTTTTGGGTTATCTTAAAATTTCATTAAAACAAGAACTTAATCGAAATATTTAAGGACAACAATTTATCTTATTTTCTGTGCTTTTAAATGATTGCCAGATTTTCCCCTACAAGAATTTATTTTTGCTATTAACCTTTAGAAAATCAACTATTTCCCAGCTTTAATGTTCGCTTCGAATTGTTTAATACAAACATTTTGCGGTCATGGCTCAACGTGCAGTACCCCCGATTCCTTGTTGAAAGTGGTAATTATGATGAACGAGCCCATGGCTGGCAGAAGTATTTATAATTTCAAGTACGTTAACAGCTGTTAGCTTCTTAAAGTTCATTCGATTTTCTTGGAGTTTCCATGTGGCCTTTAGTTGTAGTTCTAAATTTCTAATAATTAAAATATCACATTACGTATGTAAATAGAGGAAGATGTGTTTCTGTTCAGTATTTTAAAATGTCTGTACCTATTGATTCGTCCTGTTTCTTTCTGTTAAAATTTTGATATGAGGTATTAAGTAATTTTGTGTTTGGAAAACGAACCATAGAATTCAGACGAACTAAGAAAAACGTTTTGACTATAGGCCTACTACTTTGGAAATAAAAAGATAGTTGTACTATTTATTATAGTCCAAAACGAATTAGAGGACTTATAATGGCCAAATATATCTTTAATGATTAATGTTATGTCCTATCCATTGTTTTTATAATGTCCTATTCATTGTTTTCATAATTTTTTTTCGAAAATGATAACAAATATGAAAATTGTGAATAATTTTGACACTACTTAGGGGATCTATCTACTGTATCTTTAGTAAATATATACGTTGTAAAATCTTGAACGTTCCTAAAAGATTCTACGTAAATATAAAAAATTCAGTGCCTAATAAAGTTAAGATAGTTTTCAGCAACAGATAAATTTTAAAAGTGCTCTTCTGTGAATAAATCTGCATACTAAAAACACACTTAACCCAAAACAATTACCTGCTGTCCAGCATCATTCATCCTCCTTATGCAATTATGGTAGTGTATCTTAGATCACCGTAAGCCTCGTTTGTGGTTTATCTGTTACAAAGACCATAATTTATGCGATGCACTCCGATGCCCTCGGAATGTGCAAGTAAAAGAAAAAGTCACCTAATTTTCAAGTAGAAAAGGCAAACGAACCGACAAACCGCATAGCTATACATCTCTGCCTAAAACGACTCATTCATCTTTTGGCGATCACTTTTTTAATTGAGTGTGATCGCGGCGTGACGTCACCGTTTGGATTGCACTTATCTCGAGGGAATATGAACATTGCATAATAACTAGTTCGGGTTTTTAATTTTTTACAAGACCACGAGTGGAGAAATGCAAGGAAAAGAGAAAGAAGGAAGGTGTTTTGGCGATATTTAATGCGATATTGATGGTACAAGGTTTACATCATTGTAGCTGGAAAGTCGGTTGCGACCTAATATTTTTGTTGCTGGAAGGTGAACGAGAGGAGTGTAAAATGCAGATACTACCTATCTATTGATTTATTGCAAAAGGCATTATGATCGATATTCATTTTCAATTGGGAAAGTTTGTTCGGTATCTCCAAAAATATTTTATATAACACACAGTGCCCACTCATTATTATGAATAATCCGTAATATCGTAATACAAGTTACCCTAATTTTAAATTATGTTATGTAAAATATTTATTTGCTCCATAATGGTTTATGCTGGTCATATTTTCTTCTTAAAATATGTAATTTAAGAATATAAAGATACAAACCTGAAAAACATCATTATATTATAAATTTGCATTCTATCTTTACAGAAAAAAGCAACGTTACCGTGTTCCGGAATGGCCTAAGTTGTTTTTACGTGCCATCTATATTCGTCCTAATTTTTATCTGATTAATTACACAAATTAGCCGTTAGTTACAAATCTCAATCACATAGTCCACAATGTTTCTGCAGACATTTCTTGCATTCATATTTATCTTGGGTACAACAGCTCAGGAAGTCGCGCTAAATAATTCATTTCCGCAAATGTTAGGAAATTGCAAATATGGAGCATCTGAATTTGATTCATGCATGAAAACTCTACTAAATGAATTAAGAAAATACTTCAAGACAGGTTAATATTTAGAAAAATGTGTTAGATTTAATATTATTTTAAATTATTGCTACTTTTAGGCTTTCCAGAGTTCAACATACGTCCGTTTGATCCTCATACAGCAGCCACTGTCGAACAGCGACGAGGAGATAACAATGGTCTTCTAGGCTACAAATTAATTTTGCGCAACGTTTCAGAGTATGGATGGATAAATTCGAGAGTTACTAAATTTAAGAGTGACCCCAAAGGCAACCGAATTATCTATTCACAATACTTTCCTGAGAAGAGCCTCGACGGATACTATGAATTCTCAGGTGGTGTTATGGGTGCTCCCCTCAGAAGAAAAGGCGTGTGGAATTTAACCCTCTACGACTACAGGTGAACTTAAAAATTGTAAATATTAAATAACTTCTATATGTAATTTTATTATATTTTCAGTCAAACAACAACCGTAAGACGGTTAGGGGGACCTGGAGCACCCCTGAAGGTGAACGTTGTAGTGGATAAAATTGGGAACATGAATCTGCACATTTCGGACTTCTTCGGCAGCCAGAGGCAATTTTTGAATGGAGTGGCGGACACTGTAATCAACAATATGTGGTCAGTTGGTCTACCTGTCGTCAGGCCGCTCATCAACGATTTGGTCAGCACGGCATTCACAGAAATTTTCAACAATTCATTCAGACACTTCCCATGGGAGCAGTTCATCAAGTAAATTACCGTTGTGTTAAGTACATGGTAGATTTTGTTAAGTTTTATTTTCATATAGTATACATAGGATTTAATATAGATAGGTAAATTAAGATTTATGTTTTGAATGATTAGAGGTTGGAAAAGTTATAGGTTGTATTTCTTTGTTTCCTAACAGCATTTTTCAACTGAAAACATAATTGTGACTGACCATTTAGAGGTACATTTTTCATCGGCAAGATTCCATGTTTCACGCAAATGATTTTTATTCATTTTTTTTCTAGTGATACTTAAAAAAAAAATTTGGGACTTTTTGGTGCAAAAACATGTTGGTTTCGGCTTTTTATATAAACATATTTTTGATATTTTCAGAACAACATTTTGGGACTTTAATGCAGTTTTCTCAATTCCCCAAGAATGTCGAATTTAAAATTATTTTGAACAAACAAATTGGCACACTATCCTGACATTGTATTTTGGGTCCTGGAAATCGTATTCACACTTTTGGTACATCCCACACATACACATAGAAAGCAAACACTAAATATACATACATTTTATTAAAACGAAGAATAAAACAATTAATAAATAAACAAGTGAAGGAATGAATTTAAATTCAGACTTTTTTTAAATTTCGGTCCTTTCATTGGAATTAAAATGCATATAGCATTGAAGAAATGGGGTGGAATTAAAAACTAAGTAAAAACTAAAATAGTCTTATACCAGCGACCAGCGTACCTGACCGATATAAAAAAATGTGAAAAAGTTCAAACCAAACGTTATAATCCGACCATGTTTACCTCGAAACGTTCCCTACAAATTTTGTTGCGACCACGAACGTTTCATTTCGGTTCTTGCTTCTTTCGGTCTGGCTGGACCGAAAGATAAAAATCTGTGAATATATCGGTCCGCTTAGAAAAAATGCACTACGCGTTGAACTGCGCTACTTGCTTAGTAGTGCTCGGCTCCGCAAGCTTTAGTAGTAACTTGAATTAATAATATATGCATATGTATGTATTTGTGAAATCATTCAATTATTTAATCATTAATTCATTTATGGTCTGAACTTTACCTCAAAAATTCCAATCAGAACGTTTCAATTGGACCGAAATTTTTTCGGTCACAGCGATTTCGGTTCAATGTAACCGAAATAATTTTGGTACGAAAGTATCGTTCTTTTTTATGGAAAATGAACCGGTATAGTTCTGACCGAAATAATAACGTTATGATGGTTCCCTACCAGCGACACACAAACTGAAATTTAGAATTTCGAGCGTACTCAATTTCACAAATATTATTTTATTGTATTGCTTTGAAATTAAAGTCAAATTTTTGTCAAAATCTCGTTTTTACAGAATATTTGCCTGGAACTTTTTTAAGAAATTCAGAGGTAATATGATATATTTCTGAAATTGAGAACACTCGAAATTCTAAATTTCGATTGGTGTGTCGATGGTATTATAGCCAAAATTTCAGCAATTTTAAATTGCCGGCATGTTTTAAACAACATGTATTTGGCAAACGAATTTGTGTGTATTTTTAATTTATTTAAATTACGTGTAAATGCGTATCATTAAAAAGAAAACATGAAAATTTATTTAGAATTATGTAAACTGAATACTCGAAATAGGTAAAATCGGTAACTGAATAAAATTGTCCGATATCAAAAATTTTAAAATCCCGCCAACATCACTAAACGTCCCTGAAAAGAAAATCCCTCAAAACGTACTAGAAAATCAGCTGTGAGGTGTCATTGAAATGACATTTCTCTATAAAATGTCAACAGGCGTATACAGAGATGCACGCTTATGACTAATAACCGCCCAATTTGTTAAAATTCCTTAAAAAATACTTAAGTAATTTAAGAAGTGTATCCACAAAAAAGCTAAAATGGAAGTTGCCTTTGATGTAACGAAGATTACAATACCTGACGAAAAATACGAATGTGAGTAAAATGTACGAAAAATGTGCAGCTTAAGAAATTATCGCCAAGCCAAATCATGATGAAATTATTTCCACAGATCTTGACCATACAGCAGACGTCCAGTAAGTTTTTCTTAAATTTAATTAATACTTTAAGTGATTAAAATAAGGTTAAATATATGCGCAGATTACACTCATGGGGCTCCAACCTGAAAGAGGCCTTCGAACAGTGCGGCATGGCAATGTTCAACTACATGACCGAGATGCCCTACGTCGACATTAAACAATGCTACAAAATCGAGGCTTCTGGGGATGACCTGGAGGGCCTGCTTTTTCACTATTTGGACGAATTGCTCTTTCTTTTCTCAGCAGAGCCGTACCTAATTTGCAGGAAGTTGGAGATCACGAAATTTGATTTGGACAACTTCGAGATTGAATGCCTGTGCTACGGGGAGCCCTTCGAAATCGGAAAGCATCCACAGGGCACTGAGGTCAAGGCAATTACTTACTCCGCCATGCAAATTGTCCAGGAGCCCGAAAAGGGGAAATATGAAATTTTTGTAATTATTGACATTTGAATAAAGTTGCTAGTTTTTGTAATTGAAGACTTTAACGATTTTCTCCTGCTTCTGTTAACTGGGACGGACAATTCTTAATTTAGCTATAGAAATATGCAAATCGCTTTTTAAAGTATGAAGCTGAACCAATTTCTGAGTATTGGATTACCCCCTAGTTTAGAACAGCAGCTTTTACACTGGCGATATTTGTTTCATATATTTCCTTAACCCTGGATAATTAAACATTCGTCTAATAGACTACCGGACTTTGCCAGTGCTGCTATTTTGAGATATTCAAACTCTAACTTTGCTTTGATATCGTTATCTATGATTCGAATGATTAGTTACAGAGTAACACTGATTTAAGTTTAGTTATTTAGAATTAAATCCCTTTCTTTTAAAGTAAATATTTTCAAAATATCGCTTCATTTATGTCTTCTGCGGCCTTTAAAGTAGAATAGAATCTGAGCTAATTTCTTGGTAACTAGCTAATTTTTGGGTTTTTAGGGTTCTATTTTTGTAGTCATTCGAATCAGAAAAGAGCACCTTTTAAATTTGAATACCTTAATAAAACCCCTAAATTTTTAGTAAATTAATTTCAGTTACTTTTGACTTTAATTTATTTTGTCGTTTAAAGTGTTTAAAATAGTCTGATAGAAAAATTCGATCGTAAATAAAGAGGATACGATCATTTGTAATAAAAACAGAAAAGAGTCTAGGTGCCACTAAAGCTTTGAAAACTCCTGAAAATCCTCAGTTTGAAGATTCTTTACAATTTATGTGGTTTTTAGATAAGCGAAGAAAGAGCATTCCCTTTATCAGGTGATTAATTGCATTAAACTTTTATTACACAACATGTATGTATTAAAGTTTTGCATGCTTAAAATATTCTGTTAATTATAAAAATATAGTTTTATGCCTAAGATATTTGTATACGATCGCAAATCTTTATATTCTCAATTAAAAGTTTGAGTCTAAATTATAACCAACGCAAATTTTGTATGTATGTGCACTATTGCATAACGAAATTAAAAATATTCTCACAAAAAGAGCGTACACTGTATCCGGAGGTGTGTTTTCCTAAAATTTTGATTTACGAGTTGGACATTTTATTAACAATAATTAGATGTAATATTTCTGTACTTAAAATTATACTTTTATTGTATATCACTGAACTTTAGAGCTAAAGACAAAAAATACATTTGAGTTTAAAGGGCCATCAGTTTACGTATCCACCTTTCAAAGAACAAAACGTCTACATAAACGACATATTCGTCTAAATTGCAGAGGACATCAGTGTTGACGACTCCTGATTGAACAGTGCCCGCAACAACACCACGCAACTCCCAACGATCATTATTATATATAATTAAACCGCTTCCTGAGTCTCCATGGCAAGGTCCTTTACCGTCTTTTTGACCAGCACAAAAATTTGCACCACCCGTAAATGTTTCAAGTGGGGTACTGCCTCGAATGCAAGTTTTTCGTGAAACGATAGGAATATCTACTTTCTTTGGTTCAGGTGATGGTTTATTTCCGCGTTCGTCCTCGCCCCAACCAACAACTGTACCCATCCGGCCTTCTATTTCAGCTATGCTCTCAGATCCTGACCACAAACATATCGGACGAATGGAAGGATACATTGCGAAACTAGAAATTTAAGTTTTATTAGGCTTCTGAAATCTGTTTTGGACTGCACGCACTTAACTGATGTATTATGGACAATCGCACCAATGTCCATTTCATAGGAATCTGTTTTGACGTATTCAGGAGGAAATGTAATTTGTTCAGTGTATAAATATAGTGATCCAGGTTCTGTCCAATGCTGAATCCTGTACCTTTCTAAAGCTGTAA
This sequence comes from Machimus rusticus, assembly GCA_951509405.1. Lineage (NCBI taxonomy): Eukaryota > Metazoa > Arthropoda > Insecta > Diptera > Asilidae > Machimus > Machimus rusticus. The sequence continues at coordinate 4,063,480 of OX608054.1, forward strand.
TCACTTCATTTGGCTGCATAGGCTCAGTTAGCCCTTCTCTGAAAAGACAGTGGGACGCTGTAATAGTAACTTTCGATGTAAGCAGAGTGCCGCCGCATTGAAAAATGGGGGCTGCTGGTCCATTCGTGACGAATATCGCGACCAACCACGGCCATTCTCCTTTGTTGGTGGGTGCCCCATTGATGACAAATTGTTTTAATGGGACAGTTTGGCTGGAGCGACTTAATTGTTGTTGCCCGCAAGTTTCTGATGACACCGCAGATGTAAGAGATCTTTATTAAAAAGAAATTAATAATATATTATTTTAATTTTTTTATTATCTGCCAATTAGTCAGTTAGACGAAAAAAATTAGTCAATTTGATACCCCATCCGTTAAAAGTTAAAAATTATAATTCTTCTAACTGAGTGCGTAACAACTTTTGACCTGTTGGTCTATTTGCATGTCGTTCAGAAACGTGAAATCTATCATTAATAATTTCCAATATAATGCACATTAAAATTACACGTATGTACACGAATTTTTTAAAGGGTTGTTTAATTCGCAACTCTATTTTCTGTCTAAAATACATATATCGAAACATGCAATTTATGCAATAATTGCCATCAGAAAAATGTGTTTACTTTTCTCCATAATCCATTTTTGAACTAAATATTTCATATATAGATTCTCGTTAAAAAAATTATACTTACACACGAAAACTATAAATGGATACTCCAACAATAAATAATTTAGGCGATGCTTTGAGCTAAATATAGTAAAGATTATTTCAGCTTGTTAAAGTTAATGTTCTTTTTTTTTAAGGCTACAAAATTGGAACTACAGGGTATCTATCATATTTTTAAGAGGGTAATGGGAATAAAAAAGATTAAAACAAAACACTTACATTAAAGGAGTTTGTGGTGCAAACGTTTCTGAATCAATGTGATTCTGACTCCCAAACTCGAATGGGTTGAAAATGTGAAAAAGTTGAAATCTTGACGTCTGTGGCGTTCGGTCTATGAAAATTGAAAAATTTTTTCAAATGGAATTATATTTATTTAATGTATGGTGTTTCGATGAGGTCTGAATAGGGATATGCCAATCGATTGTAAAATCGATCCTTCGCCTCTAAAATTTGGAGGGGGTGCAGGCGCAAATCCAGGCTGTCGCTGTATTCATATATGTATATTTTTCTTCACTACTTCTAAGTTTCCAATGCATGTGTGAGTTTTGTGGACGCGAAATTCACATGCAAGTCGTTCAATATTAACGTAGCCCAAACTAGCAGCTGCTTCCAATAGCTAATTTGGAAAAACCAAAATCAGTGCTGTTTTATTACGCACAATTCGATTGTAATAGAAGAAAGTATTGTTCATTTATTTTTCATTTATTACAACAAACATTTCGTCTTGATCTGCAATATTTTTTCCTCACCTGCAATTTCCTTTCATACAGAAAAGTTTGGCAAGATGAATACATTTATTAGACAACAATTAAACAATTGAAACGCATTTTTGAGATATTAAAATATAAACAGTTTTAGACTTAATTTATTTACTATTTTGTGATAAAATCAATATTACACATTTGCGACACAGATAAATTTTTGCATTAAGTTTCTGACGCAAAATGGGTAATAAAATCCAAGAAATTTGATTTTAATTTCACGAAATTAAAATTGTTTGATATGGCCACTATTCGTAAATTTCAATTCAACAAAAAACCTTTTTATTTTTTTGTAGTCCTACATCATTTTAAACATTACAAAATTACTGTTAATTTGACTTTTATAACATTTAAAGCCGAAGCAGTTAATCTTATTCTTTCAATGGATAAAACTGCCGAATTTTACTCCTATTTAGGTACTACTATTGACTATCATCTCGAGCATAATTACATATACTTATAATAGTTTTGAAAACTTCATTTATTATATCAAATACATAAATACAATTGCAAATTTCGAATATACATAGAACCGCATTATCGTAATTTTTAAATTTTTGATATACAGTGGCTCAAACGAATAATCGGACAAGGGTAATACTAAAATAAAACACAAGATATATGGAGAAGTAAGAGCACGATTTTTTTGATATGTAGCTCATTTTTCTTCTTATTTCCTGTATTTTCAAAATATATCAACAAATTATACATTTTTCAATTCATATGATAAAATTCAAACAAATCAGCAAAAGAAATTCATATTTCAAGTCAAACAAATAATCGGACAAAGTAAAACAAATAACAAATTATGAAAATGTATACTAATTTAGTACTTGGTTGCAAATCCTTTTGATTCTATAACGGCTTTAAGTCGATTTGGCATCGATTTGACAAGATTTTGACACAACTGAGGATCAATATTATCCCATTCCTGTTTTAATCCCTCTTTTAAGTGATTTAAATTCTTGAACGTTTTAGTGTACAGCCTCCTTGCAAGTTCTTCCCACAAATGTTCAATGACGTTCAAGTCTGGTGACTGGGCAGGTGTTTGCAATAGTTTGGGGCAGTTATGTATAAGCCTTGTGTATAAATATATAGTGATTGCAACTGTAACTAGTACACACCTCACTAGATGGCCATACTTGTACCACTTTGATATATTTTCTAAAAAGCTTTCGAGCTGTATATCAGTTTTATTATTTCATTCTTGCCTAAATATAACAACTAAGATTTGGTATAACACCTATAAGAACGATTTAATGTGATTTAATTCAAGGAGATAAGTTTGTTTATTGCTGAATCAAGTCCACGGATCTATCTTTAATAATTGATAATGAAATTTGATTATAAAAAAAGAGTAAAATAGATCACCACATGCGATTAATCAAGCAAATTACATAATCCTATGAATCTAACCTGAAATGCTTGAGAAATTCGCAAAAGGATTATTGTTATTATTCCAGTGAATAGAGGTGATTTCCAGATATGGACATATGTATGTATGTATATTCATTTGGGTTTTTCGTTTAATCTTGTCTAATAATAATAATAATTAAAAATATGACGTTGACGATATTTTGTGCCTTGCGAAGAAGGGTTTTTGTAATTTACACCAAACAATTTTGAAATTTGTTATTCAGAAATTCAGAAAGATAATAAAAAGTTGGTTTGAAATAATTATTGCTTTGCATGCAGGAATTAGGTAGCAGCAGTCTGGCCTCTATATGATTAGCTAAGAATCAGCCTGCAAAATAACGCTGGTGACAACGTTCTAAAGCACTCTAAATTCTAAATGGTTGCTGGAATACTTTTCCAGGATATTTTTTTATCGTCACAACTAATATCAGCTTTCAATTTCTAACGCTTTTAGGGCCAATTTTTCAATCACCAGATAAATTTTATTCGTCCAATAAAATTCTCCCAATAATCAAATTGTCTTTGATTTCAAATAGACGGATAAAATCGGCTTCTTTAACCGGCAGAAAATAGGACTATTATTCGCCGGTTAATTTTGACAAATGTAGTGAAAAAAATTTTTCTTCACGGCCAAGTTGGTTTCTTATCTGAAGAATAAATTTATCTAACAATTGGCCCTTATATAAAATAAACTGAATCAAACATACAAGCTATTTTTTTTATTTTGAATTCAATTTGCTGCACCCCAAATTTTTAAAAACCTTTCTATTAACTGAACCTTGATTACATGTTATACCTACAACATCAAGACCAACATTGTATAAAATTTCAAGCGCTTTCAATATTTTATCCTTTAGTTGATTGGGGTTTGAAGCTCTTTTCCTAATATTTCTTTGCTTCGTTATAACTTGCAGTATATGCATAATGGATCTAAATTCTATTCCTTACATTTGCTGATTTGCAAAATGATCCATCAATAGGTAGGTAATAAGTTTGACTTCGTGCCTTTATACATATGTACAATATACATATCTTCAGAGCGAAAAAAAAACAACAACAAATATAAGTTTTGAAGAGAAAATAAAGTATTCACTAGAACGACGGAAGCCGCGAATTTTGGAACTATCGTACTATCTACAAAACTTATTTTAGGCAGTTGCAAAGTTCTGACTATTCCTAAATATCAATAAAGAACATTTAGTCAAAATACTGTTTTTTTATTTTTATTTATTCCAAAGTTATTCATATGTTATACCTAGAACGACGGAACCGGTCAATTTGACCGCTAATGAGTTTTGAACTATCGCACTATCTAGAAAAATGCTTTCACAGAAAGTTGCAATATTTCTAAATTTTCCTAAATATCAGTAGAGAACATTTACACAAATACTTGTTTTTACTTTTTCTAGGAGGGTTACATATGTCCGTCGCTCTAGTGTAAAAATTCAATAATGTATAAACACTCTTGCGATTAAAATAAGGGTTAAATATTAATAATTATAATGAAATAAATATTATATTATATGTTATATTAAATTGCTAATAAAATACATAATACCAGCGACACACCAACTGAATTTTAGAATTTCGAGCGTATTCAATTTCACAATATTATTGTATTGCTTTGAAATTAAAGACAAATGTTTGTCAAAATCTCTTTTTTACAGAATATTCGCCTGAAACGTTTTTGAGAAATTCAGAGGTAATATGATATAATTCTGAAATTGAAAACACTCGAAATTCTAAATTTCGATTTGTGTGTCGCTGGTATAACATTTTTATAAAATTCAGTCCGAAATCTTTCGTGACTGAAATGCGATTTCTTGGTGAAGACTCTTCTTTACAATATTCCTCGCAAATCCCTTCATGGAAGGCTCAAACAGCGCCCACATCAACAGATTGCAATACATATCAGAGAGTTTTTCCAATCCGTACGATAAGGTTATTTCACCGTCACACACACTCTCATTTAATTATGACAGAGTGTAAAACTTTCAATCAGAAATCGTTATACAGTAAGAACTTTGGAGCTTTTAGAAATGCTTTTTTGTTATATAAAGAAAGAGTCTCGACTACAAAAATGTGTGTCTGTGCTGAGGCTTTTAAGCATCCGATGGCAGCGCCGCTAGTGAGAAGTGTACCCAACAGTCACAACGGCCAGTTGCAACCACTATATATTTATACACAAGGCTTTTACATAATACAAGATCTTGTCAATTTATGTACTTCGAAGTGCTGCAACGGCAATATCAGAGAGTTTTCTCATTATTCTTTGGAAAACCGGCGTGCGGTTCATGTGCAGTGCAAGTTTATAAAGTAGAGAAAATTGTTTGACTTTAATTCTAAAAATTTAATAAGTTCATTATTGTTGTTGGTGATATTTTGGATCCAGAGGATATTTTACTTTATTTTGATAAAAAAATGCAAATTCTTCAATACTGTAAAAGCATTAACATTTGTTTCAAAATTTTTCAGTTATTTAATTTAAGTTATCCAGAACCTTGTATTCCAATTTGGCTTTTTATATGTACAACATTTCTTCTAAAACATCTCTTATAAAAAGGATGTTACATTTACCACTGTAAAATTATTGTAAAACGTTTTGAAAATAAAATGAAGTTTGATACTTATTCTAGTTTTTTTCTTCTTTCTTAAATTAATATTTCCTTACTACTTTTTAAAACCAAAACTTGTAAAATTGCATAAAAAGTAACACTTCTTATTAATCTAAAAAGTATTGTAAACTAACAAGAAGTTTATATTTTTACAAGATTATGGTTGGAAACACATTGTCTTGTGATCATTTTTCTTGTTGACACAACAATTTCATATTTTGAAGCTGACAAGATTATGCTTGAATAACAGAATTTTCGGATAACTTTTCTTGTAGATGCAACAGTTTTATTGACAAGATTTGGTCAAATTTTCGAAATTTTCGAAATTGTCGGATTTTGAAGCTGGTAATAGTTACAAGACAAAATGTACAAATGTTGTTAAAAAGGGGAAAGCAACTTTACAAGAAAAAATGTTCATATCAACAAGAGGCTTGTCGGACTAATAGTGACAAGCTATCTTTTAAAACTAATAACAAATCTTGTGTTATTTATACCGATTTTTCTTTCAGTGTAACCAAAACATAATTGAAACTAACCATAACATAGTTTCCAGAAGTATCTTGGTTGATTCGACTATATCATAGTTGGCTCAAATTAACTGCATCTGAATTTCGTTAATCGCTATCACTTGTGCTGTAACTTTCATACAGTTCGGACGGTGCGGTGCCGTAAAGTGATGTATGATATAATAATAATATAATTTTATAATTCCATACATATTCAAATAAACATCTTTTCTGTATGAAAATAGGTGTTTTAAATGTTTGAGTAGAATAGAATATGATTAAATCATTTAGTAGAGTGTGTTCACATTATTAGAACGACAGTGCCAAATATTTCTATGAACTAAATTAGAGAAATAAGATTTTTCCAGAATGAAAATAAAGGTAATGTGCATATTCGGTCCAATTCGCATTGTTTTACTTCTATTTATCGCTTATAAGAACTCAAAAACAACGCGAATTGGACTCAATATCCAGATTACCTTTATTTTTATTCTGGAAAAATCTTAATTCTCTAATATAGTTCACAGAAATATGTGGCACTGTCGTTCTAATCATGTGGGTACAATCTACCCAATCAAATGTATATTATTTTTATGAGAAACATAAAACATGCTCACTACAACAAAACAATGATCAACAATCACTATAATATAATTGCTGCAAAAAAGTTACATATGTAACATACTTTCTTTAACCATCAAAATGCTTTAATACAATCATGGCAATGATTGCTTCGACTATAAAATAGGTTGTGGGAGCTAAACACCATGATTGCTGCGAAATTGAAATAGTTCCAGTCAATATATAGTAAATGCTTATCATCATGAACTTATGTTGAGTTAATTATAATTATTTTTTTCTAAACTATATTATAGTGACTGAAAACATGTAACATATTTGCTGTAACAATAATTTCAATCATACTAGAGTTCTTTAAAATTATGGTTATACAAACCATTATTTTTTCTCTCAGTGAAGGAGAAAAGTTACTGCACGAGTTTATTTAGTTTTAGTCTTAATTTAAGAGTTAGACTTAAGGTAGCTTGTAGTAAGCGAAATAAATAAATAAATAAATAAATAAATAAATAAATTTAACATACTCTTATTAAGCTTGTTAAAGAAGATCGCCCTTCAAGTAGCACTGTTGCTACGAATCGACTTTTTGGGGAACTTCCAACACATTTCCATTATTTGCTTATTTAAGTTATATCTTCGGCAATAGGTAGTTAATGAAAAAATCAATCTTGGTCAAAATGCTAAGAAACAAACAATTGATACATGAACACAAAAATCTTAGCTTAAAATTAAAAGAAACATGATTTATACTACTTCGCAAAAATACGTCGGAGGGTGGCACTTTTACCTATAGAATTAATAACACGATATAAAACCTATGGATTTTTAAAGTTACATTTACCTTTATTCAAACTGTTGTTTAAGGGGTTACATCCACTTGAAACTTTCAGAAAAATTGTTTCTTTCTTTTTTTGACATACGTATGTAGGTACATATGTATTTCAATTAAATATACTTTGAAAGTCTTTCGTTGCACTGCTCGTGCAAAAATTCCAAGAATTATAATATTTTGAATTTGTGATGATCAGACCTGAACGCTCTGAGAACAATTTGTTTCCTCAAAATTACTTTTCAGAGACGGGCATGATAAAAAAGTTGTGCCAACAAATATGTACATACCGGTCGAATTTCAACCGCATGCGTTACTGGCATAAATTATTTGTAGCTCACAATTTCTTTGAATAATAACTAGTTTTATCATCAATCATCCTCTGAGCCGTAAAGTAAATATATGAATACCTGGGGGTCCATTGCATAACACAGCATTATCTGCGGTAATTTCGGTAACTCTTGGAATAGGATCTTGAACAGGAAAATTAATCTTCAAAATAAGTGGTTTTCCCTCGGCAACTGATTGAACTGCATTTTGATGACCCTCAAGAAGATCAATACTTCCTACGTATGACTGAAAGTTTGTAGTAGAAAAAACAAGTTGCTAGTTAAATAACTAAATTTCAGAATATCGCACTCTTACCGATGGTAGAAATGTTGATAGTGTCAGATCAACAACCGTGCTTACAGTTTGGTTCACTTTAACATCCTTCAATTCGATTACACCTACCCATTTATTTTCGACTAACTTATACTGGAATAGTTTAGGACATGGAGTATCCGGAGGAGCGCTTAATGTCAACTTCACAATTATTAAAAACAAAGAAATACACCTTGCAAATTGCAACAATTTGCCCCGTTTCATGTTATCTGAGTATTTTATCACCTTTAAGCGAATTAATTGCGATCTGAAATCTTTGAATCTTCACACGTTATCACTCACTCGCTGAATGGTCGTGTCGACCGAAACATTTTTTCGCGATCATTCGGCTATTGTACTTAATAACTCGTTTTAAAGAAGATCCAGACACCACAGTTTCGAGGGGAATAACAAAATATCTGTCGATACAAGTTTCATAAGGAAATAACTTAGAAGTTGAGGAGCTTTGAAAGAAATTATATTGTTAATTAAATGACGTATACTAAAAGTTGCGGATTCTCTTAATCAGATAATACTTGTTTTCTTTTCAAGTTTCTCCAATCCCCACTATCATTTAAACATGAGAAAAGAACAATTTTAGATTTTATTATAAAATATGATGATTCTAAGCTGTGAGATAATCGGGTTAATTCAATTGAATTGTTTTGAGCAAAATCTCTATTTTTGCTTTTTCATTAGGTACTGTTTTCAAAATAAAAATCAATGTATTGATGAGACTTTTTGCGTATGTGAACTGAAGAAAAACAAACATTTATTTCAGATTTATATATATATTTTTAATTAGAATGCAACTGAAGCATATGTGGCAGCATATATTGTACAATACATATATGTATGTATATTATGTCAAAGAAATTATAATAAATAAGTAATGAACTCGGACGATATGTTTGCGTCAAGGGAAGGGGCTCAAAGCAGCAACCAGAACAAAAGAGAAGATAAATAACTTCTCTCTGTCAGAATATAAAACAAAACTGGCTCTATTGTCGCTGCGCGGCCGGTCATTACTAGCCGGCTTGACCTGCGTCCTGCGCTCTATTCTATTCTACGAATCGAATTCTTCGTGAATTTACGAAACAAATCGGGGTACGGGCGGAGGCAACTCACATACCTCAGTAGCTAAGCTCCTCTCAGTGAATAAAACCTCTGGTTTCTATTCAGATTAACACAAGATTTCCCCTTTACAAATCCCGCAAAAGCATGAACTTGAACTTGGTGCAAGTTATTTATGTTTATATTTTCTATGATTATATGGATATATGTTACGGGCAATGTGAGAGAGAACTATGAATAATGACCGGTCTGTATACAAGTTAACAACGCATATCATCAGCACTTAACATCATGTACGGGCAGTTCGACGACCGGGTCACCGGTGCAACGTGACCGAGGTGCACGCGCAGCCAAAATATGTTGACTACATGTCTAGACGACTTCGATTGCAGAATTTCCGGCAGGTCACCTGTGAAGCAGGTAGCCATAGAGTTAAGTCAATTAGTTGTTAAGATCACTTTGTAATCGATTGTAAACGTGAAAGGTTGGCGAAGCCAACGAATAAATATATTTTTTTGGTGAACACTAAAACCAAAAGTTTAACTTACATAATGGCCGTATCAAGTGGGCAATGTGAATAAAACTGCATGACTTATCCAATTTCCCGGTCAGTATGAATAATGACCACCCTATCTTGGGCAAAGTAATACCTAAAACAGATGAAGTTTAGTGTTTTTGTATATTATATGAAATTAAACTAACATAATTCTTATTGAAAGATACAAAAAAAAAAAAAAACAAGTCAGCATAGTAGCTGTAATTTTTTTTTGGTTTTTTTAATTAAAAAAAATAATAATAAAAAACAATTTTTAACATGCTTTTCGTAAAAAAAAAACTACCATTAAATAAATAAATAAAAAATGAACTAAAAAGTAGAAAATAAATGTCTCAAGTTAAAAAATGTTAAAATGACATATTTTCATAAAATATTGGTTTGGTTTTTGCTGAAAAGAAAGCATGGGGCACCTACAAATGATAACTTGTAGATTTTTTCCTTTTCAACTTAAATTGTGGCATTGTACATTTACAATATAAGGCAACAACCTGATTTACGAATCACCCTGTAACTGCCAAACGGTGCGAGATGCCCCCCATACCCATACAATTTTTTGCTTGTCTCGGTCTGACCTTTCACCTCCTGCAGTATTGATCTCCCACCTCGTCACACCCTGTATTTGGTGTTCATTTTAAAAATATGTGATTATACGAGTCCTCGACATTATTTCTTTTATTTTAAGAAAGTACTTTAAAATTCACCATTTAGAACTTTAAATTGATTAAATCAACACAATCAATTATTATTGCAATAAACTACTCAATCAAACTTATATCGAAAAATTTAATACTAGTTTTTTATTGTAGTTAAGGGTTCTTGAAGCCTGTGATACAGCAGGTGCCCCATGCTTTTCTTTTCAGTAAAAACCAAACTAGTATTTTATGAAAAAATGTCGTTGTAACACCTTTTAACTTGAGAAATTTATTTTCTACTTTTTAGTTCATTTTTTATTTATTTATTTAATGGTATTTTTTTTAAGAAAAGCATGTTGTTAAATTTTGTTTTATTATTTTAAGTGATGAAGTACGTGAAAAAAAATAGAGGTAGAAAATGTTTATTAAAGTAATAGAAAAGGTTTATTAATTTAGACTTTAAATAATGTTTTGACTTAATGCTTAAATTACGAGCAATTACGATATTCCCGAAAAGCTCAACGCGCGTTCTCGCAGATGGTCCACTTTGAGTACCGTGCGCTGCCGAACAGGATGTCCGGGTCTAAAAGTGACAGTGGATTATTGTATTGTCACCCGAGTTAGACCTTTGTGCAAAATTTTAGATCTCAAGGACGTCAGGAAGGTCGTCAAACTATGCTTGGCATATTTGGGCGCACGAAAAACGATAAAACATTGTGAGTTAAAGAAAAGCATGTAATAAGTTGTTAATTTTATGCCCTAAAAATTCAATAATTGCAAAATATTTTTTATATAAAAATATTTTGCAGCAGAAATAGTTACGTTGGGAAAATCGATACCGAAAATAAAATAAATGTGTTCTTAAAGATTACGTGTTAAGGAATATAAAATGTTATGGATAAATTAAAACGTGGTAGATATAATCTATATAACGATGTTTCTTTTACTGCGTATCCACGACCAGACAGTCTGTTTTTTTTTATAAATTAAGAATACAATTTGCACCTATCCTCTTTTATTAGGGTAGTGTTGTATGGTGCAAAAAAGTGTAATGGCCCAAAATCACGAAGGTGTTTTTTGTGAAAATAATTTCATATTATGACTTTAAATAAATCTTAAGATCATTGCTACACTAGTTATTAAACATTTTTCAAAAGGAGCAAGCTAATATTATTTATGCCCGGCTAGAAGTAGGGGAGTATTCATACTGCCTGGCCCAAGTGATAAATTCAAGGTATCTCAAACCTTGATTTTTTTAATGGACCACGGGCCGCCGGGCATTACTATGTAATATTGGCCGGTCAAAGTAATAAATTTATCAATTTGACCGAAGCTCTTGATCATTATTCATAATGACCGGTCCATATTAATACTGCCCGGTTAATAAAATTGCCCCTAACATATACATAAGTGGGCTATGTAGTAGATCTTCCTTTATTAAAAAACGTTAATAACTTCGTGTCCCTCTAACGTTTTGCTGCTAAGTCCAAAACCGGTCCTCACACAATGCGTGCACTCGCAAAATTTTATGATGCGTCTCACTTGACGAGGTGTGTAGGAGCTGCAATGAAGAATATTTGCCATTCGTCCGTTTGAGCCAAACTTAAGTAATGCGTTTATTTCACAAATATTTCATAGTTGACAGTTGATTTTGGATCAGTATATAGGTACGTTTTGCCATTTCACCATGAATAGACTTACTTCAGAACAACGCTTGCAAATTGTGCAAATTTATTTTGAAAAACATGTTTCAGTTCGAAAAACTTACCATGCACTATGTCCATTATAGAGTCCATATAATCGTCCATCCGAGCAAGTTATTCGAAAAACCATAGATAGTTTTCGCACCACGCACACTCTAGATTCATAATACGCATCCATAAAGACGCCATACAGTGCGCAAAAAAGAAGTTACTATGCTGCTGTGTAGCGTAGTCTTGAGGAGGACTCGAATAAGTGGAATCGCCATTGTGCCATCAATGGAGAGCGCTATAGAGTCATGATTGCTGACTTCTTCGTTCTTCGTTCAGTTGAATGGGATTGGTGTAGCAGAACTTTGGTTTCAACAAGATGGCGCAACATTCCACACAGCGCATTTATTGCAGAAACATTCGATGAGCGTATAATTTCGCATAATGGACCTGTGAATTGGTCTCCACGATCGTATGATCTCACACCTATAGATTAATTTCTTTGGGTAAAGTCACTCGTCAAACTTTAAACCACTTGGAAGTCAACATTCGCCGAGTTATTGCCGATATACGGCTCCAGTTGCTCGATAAAGTGGTCGAAAATTTGACTTCCCGATTACGCTTCATTCAAGCCAGCCGCAGCGCAGCGCCCATATGACCGAAATCATGTTTATCTATAGATATATTTGTTAATACAAGAAGAATAAGAAAAGTCAACATAAATTCAGTTTAACGACCATATCTACAAAATATATTTTATGCACAAGTTTCGTTGTTTTAATATTGCGAGGTCTACAAATAAAATTAAATTAACTGGCTTTGAGTTTTCTTAGGAGTGGATAAACGGAAGAATTGTTGAACAATTATGTTATTTCCTTATTTTCTGCCCGTTTCAAATATACTCGGGCAATGTACAATTTAATATCTGAGGAGGCACTTTATTTAGTACAGAGTGTGATAGTATTGTTTATCTTCAAAAATTTATAGAGAAATGCAAATAACCTGTTTAGACGGCTTGTGGCGAACTTTTAAAATTGACCTTTCGTATTTTTTTTTTCGCGAGAATTTTTACTGCTTTTAATATCTACTTACTGTGCTTATTAATGGGAACTAAAAATTGTTAATTCCATGTATACTTTTTTACTGAAATTTCGCAATATTTTCCATAGAAGAGTATATGTAGAAGCTTCTTTGCAATTGAATAAAAAATATCGCTTGTCTTCATATAAAAGTATACTTTTAATGTTTATCACTGAACTTAAGAGTAAGATACAAAATAGAAACTATAATTTAAATGGCCATCATTTTAAGTATCCAATCTTTAAATGCAAAAATATCTACGTAAACGACATATTCGTCCAATTTGCAGAGTTGATTGGTTTTTGTAACGCCTCCTTGAACAGTGCCAGCAACGATACCGCGCAATTCCCAGTGATCGTTGTTGAATATAACTAAACCGCTTCCTGAGTCTCCAGAACAAGGTCCTCTACCGTCTCTCTCACCGGCACAAAAATTCGTACCGGCCGTAACTGCTTCAAGTTGGGTACTGCCCCGAATGCAAGTCTTTCTTGAGACGATACCAACTTGCACTTTTTTTGGTTCAGGTGACGGTTTATTTCCGAATTCGTCCTCTCCCCAGCCAACAACCGTACCCATCCGGCCTTCTATTTCCAGGGGGTTCGAAGATCCTGACCACAAACATATCGGGCGGATCAGAGGATATTCAGCGAAACTAAAAAATTATATAAAAATTAAAGTATCCTTTTTTAATTGATGTTTAAACGAACCTCACAGGTCTTCTGTGAATGATCACAGCAATGTCCATTTCAAAAGAATCTGCTTTTATGAAATTAGGAGGAAACTCGATTCGTTCAGAAGGTAGAAATTCTGACCCAGCATCTGCCCAGTTATTAATATTGTACCGTCCTAAGGCTGTAAACACTTTACTTGGCAACATTGGCACCCTTTGACCTTCTTTGAAAAAGCAGTGGGATGCCGTGATTGTCACCTTCGATGAAAGAAGGGTGCCACCGCATTGAAAAGTGCGGACTGGTCCATTGTTGACGAATACCGCGGCCAACCACGGCCATTCTCCTTGTAGGGTATAGGATCTCCCTTGATCACAAATTGCGTGATCGGGCTAACTTGGGGTACCCCGCAAGCTACCTCAGGCTGGACTGGGTTTGGAGTTGCTCTGCAAATAAGAAATGAGATTGAAATTAAACCAAAAAACCAGTCGTGTCGGGAATAAAGGTAAATAAATGTAGGGTTTCGTAATTTAGATCTCCTGCTCTAACTACGACAAGCGATTCTTTCTTCGTGAAGACAAATTTGAATACCCCTTAAAAGGTCTTCTATTTTTCAAGTTTGAAAACAAAATTAAAAATAATTGTTTGACTTATTTTAAGAGTATACAGGGTGACTGGAATGAAGTGTTACTAATCTTGTTTTTGGATTATGGCTTCAAAATAAGTGCTATCATCTATCCCGAAATGGTCTTGGAAGTTGCTTTGAAACCCTACCCGAGTAAAAATGATTAATTTTAAAAATGCGGCTGTACAAAGGGTTTTAATCACTTTTCTTGGGCGCACAACGGTCGTACGAGGTTGTTTTGCAGGACATTTTGGCTTTACAAGACTTTAGTCTTAGTACAACTTAATGTAAGACCCAAACTATGGTCGATTGGATTTTTCATTCTAAATAGGCCGCCGTACGCCCTAATGTACAGCCTTTCAGTTTTTTTTACAGGCCGCGTACGTCCCTATAGTCCAGCAGAAATAGGATTCGAACAACAAAATAATTCGTTACAGCAATCTGACAGTGCAATATTGTGGAACAAGCCTTTGTAAAAGACAAAATAAATCGAACCAACAGCAGCTATCCGGGGTGGAGGGAGATGGCTATTTAGGTGTTGAAAACAGTTTTTCGCGATTTCTGGCTAAAATGTGCATCCTATCAAAAAATGTTAAATGTAAAAGTTGCAGGCCATAAAAAGATCTACAACTTTTGTATAAACTATTTTTATTCTAACCTCAACAATTTTTAACCTAACCTCAACAAAATGTTGAGGTTAGAATAAAAATAGTTTATACAAAAGTTGTAGATCTTTTTATGGCCTGCAACTTTTACATTTAACATTTTTTGATAGGAAGCACAGTTTAGCCAGAAATCGCGAAAAACTGTTTTCAACACCTAGAAAGCCATCTCCCTCCACCCCGGATAGCTGCTGTTGGTTCGATTTATTTTGTCGTCTTTTACAAGGGCTTGTTCCACAATATTGCACTGTCAGATTGCTGTAACGAATTATTTTTTTTTCTCATTTTTCCGCCTAATTCGACTGGACTACTAAGAAATCTGATTGGCCGTTTTTCAGCCTCTGTTCAGCCACTGATTATTTTTACTCGGGTAGGCAACTAAATATTTCAGCGTAGACCTTGGACATTCCAACGAGATTCGGCACCATGACACAAAGCAGTCGTCACTCAGAAATGGCTAAAATACAATGTTTCAAAGTTAATTTCTTTTATACAATCGACGTCCAATTCTCCAGATGTAAATCCAATCGCTTTTCGATCTGAGCCATGCTGGAGATGGGGGTTAATAAAAACATACATACACATATGTAATGGTAGCAACACTTTGGCTATTAAATGGAACAGAATTCCTCCAACTCGCATTCGTATATCGTGTGAATATTTTTTTTCGTCTTTTATACAAAATTATACAAGCAAAAGGAGGATATATCGAACAATAAACTTATGTTTCAAAAATTTAATATGTATTTTAATGTTTGGCTTTGAACGAAGTAAAAATCTTTTAAAGCGTTGCAATTATAAAGTTTTAAATTGGCAACACTTCACACCGGCCACCCTGTATATAATTAAAAACATGTTTTTAGTATTTTAAGAGTAATGTTTGAATTTAAAAATTATTTATTTGTGAAAGAATAAAGCTAGGTGAAGCCAGAATATATATAGTTTTTAGACTCGTCGCAACGATTTAAAAAAATTACTACTCGGTTTTTTTCGAAAAACATCTGCCATTTTGTTATTTTTCGATGAGAAAAGTTGCTTCTGGTTCATGCCAAAGCTACTTCAACACTAAATAATTTGATTTATTTTAATAATCCGTCATTTTTTGATATTCGTTTGTTTTTCAAATGTAGGTAATGAGCATAAAAACCAATATGAAAATTCCCAAAAAATTGCTTTGATCCGGCTACACATGTTCCGGTCAGATATGCCTGGTAGGCACGTCTGTACAGATCCCTCCTTTCAGTAGGGTTCGTACATTTTATAATGTTCATTATACATAAAACCCAAAAACAAGAATATTGAGCAATTGTGGACCGCAATAAAAATTCTTGTACATATACTGTATCTAAAATGTACGAAACGGAAACCTACTCTTAAAGGAGAGAACGGATCAAGCACAGATCCATGAGGTTCAATGTCCACAAATGGTATAGTCGCTATTTACCGAGTTTCAGGTATCAGGGATCGTCACGTCTACTTGGACTTGGAATTTGTTGCTACCATATGCAACAAACGAAATGCCCGAAAGTTGGATTTAATAATGCTTCAAAACGGACGAGTCGTCAAATACTAATTATAATAAATGTAAATTTTATAAATATAAATGTCAAATTTACTAATATTACTTATCTTTTCAAAGTCGTTCGTAATTAGCTGATCGCTAAAAAATCGTTGTGTGTAACAAAAATGATTAATTATTTGAAACATTTGGCCAAACTTTTGCAAAGGATGATGCAAATTTTGGTACCCCCCTCCAATAGCTACATGTGTATTATATATCGTTGGATAGCTCTTTTTGAGCTGAATAGAAGTCACTATGGCGCCTAGTCCCAAATCCTTGTCCGTTCAGAGTTATACTGTACTATACATGTTTCTCATTACTATTTTGCGACTATTTTTCGATCTGGTACTCTTTGGACTCCGATTACATTTTTTCTCGTTGGCACCAGCTATCCCTTGAGATTTGTTACCTGACGTCGACTTCGGCTTGAATTGCAGATTATTGAAGTGCTTATCGATTGGATTGTATATTAAAATGGAAGTTTCCCGCAACTGTGTTATGTATCGTAGAGGGCTCTACCACGGAAGATATCAGCGACATCTTTTGACTGATATTCTCCCAAGAATGCGACCAGAGATTGCAACAAATATTCAAAAAAATGCAATGTTAAAAGTTAGTATATGGGCCCTATTCTAGTAATTCTCAGTGACCGGTCAAAAGTCACAATCGAATCACAAGAGTGCGGCGACTAATGGAAAATCTTGTGACTTGTGATCGATCACAACGCTCTGAATAGGGGGGTATGTTTCATTCATACAACGTAAATATAGCCATGTGTATCCATCAATACAAAGAAAAAAGGAGAGAGAGAGCTATCCAACGATGTATTACACTTTGCTATGTGGCTTAGGGCCGTGAATTATGAATTAACAAAAAACAACTTTATTTGTCTATTGTTGAAACTGACATGTATAATACAGTATAACTCTGAACATACAAGGATTTGGAAGTAGGCGCCATAGTGACTTCTATTCAGCTCAAAAAGAGCTATCCAACGATATATAACGCATAGCTATTGGACCGGGTACCAGAGTTTATACATTTACTGGCATCATCCTTTGAACTAACACTGTAATACTATTATTATATAAAATTAATTTTCAATAAAGACTTTTGCGAAAACACTTATAAATTAAATCCAAGTGGTGTCTTTATTACGTGATCGCCACTGTATATCGGAACGTCTGTAGCCGGCTTTATACTTTTCAATCAATTACTGCAATGAATAAACATAATTGCACAATTTTAAAACGATAGGTACATTTGCTCTTTCTATAAAAAAGATTTAGAAGAAGTTTTTCAAAACTTGAAAGGTAGCAGACCCATAAAGATTTCAATGGAATTTAACATGAAAAGATCTAACTGAACTTTCATAATTGGGTTTCGGTAAGGAAATTATAAGGGTAGATATATGTACAAATAATACGAAACTCTGATAGAAAAAATAATCACACTTTGATGCAAATAAATAGTTGTTTAAAAATAAAGTTAATTTTTAACATTAGTTAATAAGTTTTCATTATATCAATAAAAAATGCCTCAAAATTCGTCAAAGCTAAATAAAAAACTTACATGAAAGGTGGTTCAGTCGGCTGCCTGGGGTATAGTTGAGGTGCCACTTTGTTGGGAGTCTCTGGCTGCTTGGAAGTTTGGGGTATTTCAAACTCGGGCTGCTTCGGCGTTTGGGGCAACTGGAAGAGGTGATCGGGTTGTTTTGCCGTTTGAGGCAGTTGGAATTCAGGCAACTTCGGTGCTTCAGGCAATTTAAACTCCGGCTGCTGCGGCGTTTGAGGTAATTGGAAGAAGTAATTGGGTTCCTTTGACGTTTGGGGCCGTCCAATTAAAAGATTTGGCATGTTTGATATTTCGGGTATTTGGATGGGATATTCGAACACGGAGTGGCTTGGCGTTTGTTGTTTTCGAGTAGGAAAAATTGATTGTGAATTTATCGTCTGGAAATTAGTAGGGGATGATGCCAAGTACGAATTTTCTTGTAGAGGATCCGAAGAAATAGCTGGGTATTGGAAGTTGTTATAATTATTGAAAAGATTTAGATATAGGTAAAGTTAATTTTCTATTTTAGAAAATATATACATATATTTTAATTTACCAAAGGATGGTTCTTTATTTTTGTTAGGAGCAGTGCCAGGCCCATAAACCTTCGTGTAAAATGTATGATATAGTTGAATTGTTGACATTTGGGGACTCCGGTCTGTTAAAACGAAATACAAATTTATTAGACGCAGATAAAATTTATATACATAAGAGCTTTTAAAAAGTTGATTGTTAATTTCAACTGAAACACTGATTCAGAAAAAATCCGACTACCTTTCTGCCGCCACTGCTCACCCCCAGTTAAACAAAATTCGGAAATGCAGGTAGCCTCACAACTATAAAAGGGTCCTTACATATGTTTGCAAAACATTAAGTGCAGTGTATAGTGAAAAAAGTACGTCAGAAATTAATTGTTTCCACACTGAAAAAAAATAGCAATACTAACTAATCTTTTGTTGGTTATCGGCCAATTAATTGTATTAGTTGTTATAACAATTTAAAGTAGTTAAATCAACTATAAAATACATAGTTGAGAAACTAACTAATTTTGTAAATGTTTTTCTCACTGTTTTAATTCTATCAACTAATTTAAATAGTTGGCTGAAAAAATAGTTAATTTTGCTAATTTTTTCTTTCAGTGAACACATGTGCAAAATCTGAATATGTCGCAAAGGGACCCAGCCTCAAAGTTAAAAATTCTAAAGACGATCGACCATCTAAAATGTACTCAGTACAGAAGGGAAAGTCCGGGTCGGGAAGTAAATTTGGTTCCAAGGATCTAAAATTGGCGAGAGAAGTGGTAACCAATTTTAAAAGGAATCCCAACGTGTCGTTGAGAGGTGTGGCCGTTAAGATCAGTCCATCGAATCAAAAGAAGAGAAGGCCTATAAAGTTTCCACACTCAGAAAACACTGGGTAGAGCATCAGAAAGGAATTCAAGAGGAGTGACGCAGATCCCAAGTTTAAGAATTGTCAATGCAACAAATTTCCCGCTAAATAAGGACTTTGGTAACCAATATGTAATGTACATACGTGTGGTTAGAAATCATCACCTTTGTGACAACAGGCATAATCAAAATTGATGTATACGTTAAAGAATATACCTTCAGAAGGGTAGTTTTCTATTTTGTAGGCTAGACTTTATTTTGGCCGGATTTAACAACTTGCCACTGCAGCAAGAAAGCGAGAGATCGTACAGACGCAAAATCCACACCCGGTGCAAACGAAGCCCTAAAAATTGTGCAGAACTAAGGCCAATCGAAAAATATTGGACTAATATTAAAAGAAAACTAAAAACACGAAGAAACATACCTCTAGCATTATTGCATGTAGATAATTAAGTAAGTAATAGGTTAACCAATACATATTAATTGACAAACAAATTTTTTTCTTTATGCTTTCATAATTCATAGGTGGTCGGATTTTTTCTGAATCATCATGTAAATTGCTTAAAAAACAATGTAAAGATAAACGAATGACATGCAATTAGTACTATATTATAAAATAAAAATCATTTTAATATTCCGTCTATAAAATAATTTTGAGGTATTTTTGTAAGGGAAAGTACCAAAATAAAGTTTTGTTAGTAGGCCTGGTGAATGTTTTACTTTAAAAACTGATTCAACTCTTATGCGATTTGGTTTTGCTTGGTTTCAAAAACTCGGAATTTTTACCGGAAATTACAACTGATTCACTTCAATGTAGATCTTTTCTAAAAAAAAATAATATAAAGATCATACATTGAATGGAAGCATGCAATTTTAGTTACTGCTTCATATACGATGTGATCTTTCCTTTGTTATGCTCTATATGATTACTTTTTAGATCTTACAATTCGATGACTGAACTCTGGGTATCGGTTAAAACTATCGAATATTGCATGCAGAAAGTTTATCATTATAATTACATATTTACAGTTTTCAATTGCATAACAAGAGACCTTTTATTGTAATAAATATAAAGTACACGTAGTGCTACAGGTTTCGCCTCATCGAGTTTCCTACTTTTCAAGTATATTTCGAGTTGTTGGTTTCTTGTTTGTTCTGATGCACCCTCTTTTAATTTTTAATTACAAGAATAAACCAATCTTAATTTACATATTGAGCAGGAATGTTATGAGGATACATACAGTAGTGGCCAGATAAAAGTTACCACCTTAAAAATTTTGGGAAATCCACGGTTACGGTAAAAAAACTCCTTTATTTGCTTCATGCGCTCTTAAAATATTATGACTCTTCCACAGTTTAACATTAATGGAACACATTTATGGCTTAGGCCGAGCTCACTTAATAGTTATTTGTTTGCCAAAACGCATTGTTGTTTAGGAAGTCCAGGAGTGAACATGGTGCGACAACTTTCAAATGAACAAAATAGTGTTATTTGTGCACTAAGCCAGGAAGGACAAGCGGCTAGGATTATTGCCGGTAAAGTGGGATGTAGCCATGTTACATTCATTAAAGTTTAAAGGTTGTTGCGTGGAAATTGATCCACTAACAGGACGAAAAGGACGGGTTTGCAGAATCGACATCAGGCCTAAGGCAGGATCGTGTTCTGAAAATTTTAAGCCTTCGGAGTTGAAAACAAAACGTCTTGCGAGTTGGCTATAGAGTTCCAGGAAAGTTCAGATATCAATTTGAGTGCGAGAACTGTACGATGAAGGCTGCAATCCTGTGGTCTATTTGAACAAATACCCCAAAAAAAATCGACTCTGACGGCGCGGATGATGACCGTACGTTTAAATTTTGCCTTAGCGTATAGATCGTGGTCTCAAAATGACTGGAAGAAAGTAATCTTCATGGACGAGTTGAAGATCAACCTCTACCAATCCGATGGGCTGCGGTACGTTCGTCGACGGGAAGATGAAAATTTTCGAGATGACTGCGTTTTGCACAGGCAGAAATTTTCGCCTAGTGTTATGGTTTGGGGTTGCATTTCTTATTTCATTGTAGGGGATATTGCAATTCGCACAGGATCCATGAACACGGATAGCTTTATCAAGGTGATTCACGACCATTTGACCCCATCGATGAAAAGACTGTTTCCTGTCATTTAGGATCCAAACTTCTAGGACGATTCTGCACCATGTCATCACGCCTATAAAGTACTTTTATAATTTTTTTTATTGTTCTCTATGATGAGTTTTGGATTTAATCAGAAAAACAACAAACTTTCACCGTTTTCTCTGTAAAAGTAAAGAATTTGTATCACAATCCGTATTAATGACACTGGAATGGTCAGGAAACAGTCCGGATTTGAATCCTTTAGAGAACTATTGGGCAAAGTTTAAGGTTTACGCGTCGAACAGGCATGCAAATACAACAGAGGAACCCAAAATTGCCGTAATTGAAGCTTGGAACAACGACATCAGCTTGGAGTACTGGAAAACATTCATCCTTTCAATGCCGAGGAGGATCGAAGCCATTATAAAGGCTCATGGAGGTCCTACAAAGTATTGAAATGAGGCTTAAGATATTGCTCAAGGACAGCATCATGAATGTTTATAAAAATTTTAGAAAGAATGTTAGTTCCTTTTTTATATTTCCCTTTTTTTATAATAGCATTTTAGTTCCATAAAATTGACTTTTTTGATATCTAGTCAAGAATAAAGTTAATTATCGGTTTTTATAACAGCATACAGTATTTTCTTAATTATAACACTATCAAAAAGGATAATGCGTCCTTTTCTTTTCATTTAATTGCGGTTTAAATGATTGCAATCGATTTTTCCAAAATTTTCAAGGTGGTAACTTTTATCTGGCCACTACTGTATGTATGTTTATTATAAATGAGTCACTGAAATTTGTCAGGCTATCCCTGAATTTATTTGATTGATCTTTAAAAATGTAAAATTTAATTTCACAAAAGACATTTTATTTGATGTTATATAAAATACATATGTAGATCTTTTAGAAATTCAGGCTTGTACTTTTTTTTATACAAATCCTTTAGTTAATTTATTTATATATTTTTTTGGTCAAAATTGTTTAAAAAAATTTATGCTTAATATACTTTCACACTAATTTCCGTTCTATCGGAAAAAATTCTTGCCATTCTATTTTATTAACATCGCTAAAATACAAACAAACTGAAATTTGCGTCTTTTATTGTGGTCTGCTCATAGTTATATCTGTTTTTAGAAGTTCAGTACTCAGCTACTATACGATTATGATTTCATAAAAGATGTATATACATTCATATGTATAAATAATAGAAAACCTATTTTCATAAGCGTTGATCAATCCAAAAGAATAGATTGGTCAGTGTTAAAGCATATTTCTAGAACACCCTGTATCACAATGTTACAAGTTCGGGGAAATACTCGCAATTATCATAGTTTATTTTTATTTACAATAGGTATATCAAAATCCGGTTATTAACCAAGTCAACAAAAAATGTTCACACCTTAATTTGGATAGAATGTCTCTTTCGAATTTTTTTTTTTAAAGTAGTTAAAGACAACAAAATCAGGTATGAATTTTTAAATACATTCGGTATAGGTTAATAATTAGATTTGCAAACATTTTAGCTACTACCAAATAAATTTAGATAAATAAAAACTTTTTAACAAAAAAATTAAACCGCCGAAAAAACTGAAAAGCAAAAAATAATAAACCTTTTTTATTTAACCTTAATAACTAAGTCTTTAAATTAATGTAAGTATACCTAAGTATACACTTTTGTAATTATTTTGAGTTTTTATTTAACCTTAATAACTAAGTTCTTAAACTAATGTAAGTATACCTAATTAATTTTGAGTCGGCGCCAAACAAGCAAATTAATTAATTACGTAAAGCGTGATGCGCGGCGGAAGCGCGGCGGAGGCGTGGCGTGAGAGCACAGTTATTCTTTAAATTTAGTTATTTCTTTAAATTTAAGGTAATTTAGTGATCTTTGTTCATTGATTATTTGGCGCCGACTCAAAATTACTTAGGTATACTTACATTAGTTTAAGAACTTAGTTATTAAGGTTAAATAAAAACTCAAAATAATTACAAAAGTATATACTTAGGTATACTTACATTAGTTTAAAGACTTAGTTATTAAGGTTAAATAAAAAAGGTTTATTATTTTTTGCTTTTCAGTTTTTTCGGCGGTTTAATTTTTTTGTTAAAAAGTTTTTATTTTATAATTTTTTGTGGCTATAATCTACTAATTATATGTACACACAAGAGACTGACAGGTCTAAAGCTCATTCATCGTGAGGTTTTTTTTTTGTAATATACAACTTAGCATTAAAATCTGTGAGTGAACAATAAATCACCCCTATTTTCCCGCCCTTAGGGTAGGAATTTGTTTTCCAAATTAATATGAGACCAACTTCGAGGTATACCCTATCCAATAAAAAAAGAATTATCAAAATCGGACTACTCTGTAAAATGTTATGCGTGGTCATACATTACAATCAATGAGTAAACAATTACTCATCCCCTATTTTTCTACCCTTGGGGTTGGAATTTTTTTTCCAAATTTATATGGGACCAACTTCAGGGTATACCCTTTCAAATAAAAAAAGAATTATCAAAATCGGACTACTCTGTAAAAAGTTATGCGTGATCATACATAAAAAAAACAAAAAGAAAAAAAATAAAAAAAAAATATACGCGTCGACTTGAGAACCTCCTCCGTTTTTTTTCGTCGGTTAATAAATACCTGGAGATCCATTGCATACAACGGTGTTATCTATAAGAATCTGAAAAAGTTTTGGAAGTTGATTTTGAATTGGAAAAATGATTTTGTAAAGAAGTGGTTTGCCGTCGACAACTGATTGAATTGCTTGCTGACGGCCCTCAAGAAGTTCAAGTCGTCCTATTCTACTCTGTAATTTTATAGAGCGAAAAGAAAACAGTTTTGCAAAATTACTTAATTTGAAAATGTGAAACTTTTACCGATGGTAGCAATGTTGGCACAGCTAGTCTAACAACTATGCTAACAGTTTGGCCAACTCTAATGTTGTCCAATTGGATTCCACCGATCCACTCATTTCCAACAAACTTATATTCAAATAACTGAGGACATGAATTATCAGGAGGAGCGCTTGATGTCAATCCAACGATCACTATCAACAAAACGAAACACTTTTGGAACTGAAACAGTTTTCCCTGTACCTATTATATACATGGTTTTTATCGTTAAAGTGTATCACATTTATGCGAATTTAATTCCAATCTCAATTTATCTTGGTATCTTTACACAGTTATCACTTCATCCTCTAAATAGTGTCGCTGAGGAACTCTTTTCACGATCATTCGGCAGGTATAATTAATTACCTGTTTTAAAGAAGTTGCGCACACCGTTTAGTCTTGGGGAAAAATGATATATGTTGTACCGGTACGAGCTCATGAGGAAATAACTAAAAAGTTGTAAAAGTGACCACAGTTGTCGTCAAAATGTGACGCTTACTAAAAGTTATAAATTCCCCTAATTGAAATTCCCAACAGTCGATTAGTAATGAGTAAATGACAAATATAAATTCCCAGATTTAATATTATAAAATGTGCATTAAAAGAATTCGTGTGGCCATCCGGTAAGAGAATTACGGGAACACTGAGTAAAATGTCAGTACATACTAAAAACTCATCTTTGAGAATCTGCTTAACATTTTCATTCGTATCTCATTTTTAAATATTTAATACTAGCTGACCCACACCCGGCGTTGCCCGGGCACAACTATCCCTAAAATAAAAGTAAACTTTAATATAATGTTGCTGATTTCAAATTTATCAAATGTCACTCAGTATGTTAAGCGCAACATACCCATAGAATTTCTTCTAAAACCCAGAAATGCTTTTTGCATGACGCGCTATAAACATATTACTGCTCAACATTCCCGCTCTCTCTTCTCTCCTCCCAAACACGCACTTTCGAATTGCGATGCATAGATAGCCTATGTCTCTTAAGAGGTTATGCGCTACATGCCCATAAAATTTTATCTCAACAGGATAAGTGATTTTTGCGTGAGTCACTATAAACACATCAGTGGCGTTCAGAATTGCGTAACTTTTAACAATAGTAAACAATTACAAAAAAGTAGCCTATGTTACTACTGACCACCTCTTCATGTCTGCAAAGTTCATATCGGTTCAGCTGTTTCGAAGATGAGGCCGGACAGACAAACAGGCAGAAAAAAAGTAGCCTTAATCATTCCTGACAACCTCCCCCTCGAAACCCCACGTATCAAGTTTATTACAAATCGCATAAACATTAAAATATAACAATCCGTCACCTTGAATTCGTAAATTCTGACAGTTGGTTTGAAATCAGAGACCCCAAAAGGCTCCAAGTACCAAATTTGGTGGAAATCGCATAAACTTTTAAATTTTACAGTCAACCGTCTTGAAGTCGCGTTGAAATCAGCGACCCCGAAAACCTTCAAGTATCAATTTCAATGGTAATCGCATAATCTTTTAAATTTAAATGTCCGCCATTTTGAAGCATGCCAATAAAAAGTATCCTATATTCTCCAAGTTATTCTCTACCTGAGTTCCAAATTTAATTTAAATCAGTTGACCTGTTTTGGCGTGATTGAGGGTCACAAATAAAAAAAAATGAATAACGCAAAAATATTCACCGTGTTCAAATACCTACGTATACAAATTTTTGTGATGATCGGTTGAACGGTACATAAGTTGGTGAGCGCCATCTAGTGGCAAGCCCTGGCAAAGTGAATAGCGCTAAAATATTCACCGTGTTCAAGTATCTACGTATACCAATTTTGATGACGATTAGTTGAACGGTATAAAGTTGATGTACTACAGCGTCATCTATTGGCTTGTTGTAACAAAATAAATAGCGCTGAAATATTCACCGTGTTGAAATACCTACATATAAGAATTATTATGACGAACGGTTAAACGGTATGTACGTTGATGTGTTGCAGCGCCATCTAGAGGCGAGTTATTGCAAGATAGATAACACGAAAATATTCACCGTGTTCAAATATCTATATACCAATTTTTTGACGATCGGTTGAACGGTAAAGAAGTAGATGTGCTGCAGCGCCATCTAGTGGCGAGCTATAGCAAAGTTAATAGAACTAAAATATTCACCCTGTTCATATGTCTACGTGTACCAATTTTCATGCCGATCGGTTGAACGGTATAGAAGTTGATGTGCAGCAGCGCCATCTAGCGGCGAGATGTTGAAAAATGAACAACGCGAAAATATTCACCGTGTTTAACTTCTTACGTATACCAAATTTCATGATGATCGGTTGAACGGTACAGAAGTTGATGTGCAGCAGCGCCATCTAGTGGGTGGATATTGCGATTTTTCTTTCATACAAACCTTGTCCCGATAATAACGAACACAACAAAAACAAAATTATCCAATTTGGTGCAGTCGTTCGGAAATGTTTGCCATTTACGGAACCCATGAACATTTTGTATGGCAAAATGTTTTTTTTTTATTTTATTTTTTCGTCAATTTTCCAATGTTTTTAATAGTTATTCTGCTATTCGGGACGGAGACAAATACAACAAATCAAAAACCATGAAAATCGGTCCAGCCGTTCTCGAGTTATAAGTGTTCGAACAAACCCGACTTTGTTTTATATATTAAGATTCATGTGTTTGAGTGGGGAGGACAATTACTCATTTGATTTATGGACTTCTTCTCGGGGAAGAACCAGTTGCGCATTATCACTTATGTTTGGAGAGAAGCAAAACAAATAATAACAATAAATTTCAGTTGTGCCTTCTTTGGCGGCAAGACGATGGTAGAGGGAGTGGTTTGATCCACTATCGATTTATTTAGTAGAATATAAAGTGTTACCCGCTCAATGCAAAGCGGGAACTTTTCCCCGGTTAGCTTTTGGAGACGGGTCGGGATTTCCGCTAGTTAGACGACGATCGAGGCGAAAAGGAAAAAAATTAAGATTTTTGGGCGCCACTCGGTTTATGGATCACCGAGAACCTTCGAGTTCTATTAATGAGGGCGAATTGAAATACAGCGAGCTGAATAGAAAAATAATCTATTTCTAAGAAATGTGGGTACAAATGCAAAGCCCTAGATTCTAATTTTCCTGGCCGAATAGGGCAAGTCGACCGCACATTCGAAAATTTTCCCCGAAGCAGAAAACAAATAATTATATCATGCAAAAAAAAAAAAATTCCATGCAAAAAAAAGGAAAAGAAACAGAAAAAAAATATGAAGGACTAAGAACACTTAGCTTATTTTCTCGGGATCGTACTAGCCCCCAAGTCCCAGCTTCCTTATCCAGGCTCCATCACGTGATCCTCTCGAGATATCCCAATCTTTCTCAGCCATCCAGGGATCGTTTCTCTTCACTTCGCCTCCTTCCTTATCCTCTGCGACTGTTCTGTTCGGCCTCTATAATTTTCGTCTTCTTTACTCCTGGGTCCCGGTCCTTGATCTTTCGCTTCACTTTTCTTCTTTTTTTTTGGAACTCGGACAGGCAGCACAACCGAATACTAGCGGACAAAAAAAACAAGGGCAACTCCACTTGCTGAACTCCGAAGCTAGATTGGCAGTCTGCTCGCCGGAGAGCCACCCGCTTCACTTACCGAGTCCGATTCGCACCTTTTCGAAGACCGGTATTGCCTACAATGATAGTTAGGCCACCACAACTTTTGGTAGTTTCATGATCTTTTCCATCCGACGAAGCTTACTCGGAGATTCAATTTTCTTTTCCTTGGCAGCGAAACGGAAAAACTCGGGTTACGGTTGGCTCTCTATACCCTGATTGACGATCTACGTAATCGTGGCGTGAGGTTATGGTCTTACAAAATTTTTCTAGTGTTGTTCGTTTGATGAGGCTGCATTTGCTTTCTCTTAAGGAAACTGGGACAGGTAAGTTTTCTTAAAAAAAATTAATTATAATCGCGATTCGCCGAATACTCTTTTCCCTTTTTGCCACGTAAAATAAAAAATAAAAAAAAATATGGGCTTCGCGGGCGTGTCGATTTTCCCCGAGACGACTAACAACAATCTTTACAGCGAGTTATATACGTACTATTATCATTAGTTCACAAGAAGATTTCTTAAAGTTTCTATTCCCTTATATAGTGATAATTCAACTTCTTCATTTTAGATCAGGTAATTAACTAACCTTCTCCTCAAATCAATTCACAACTAGTCTTCATGCAGACTAACAATATAAAGTTAAATTAAATAACTAATTAACCTCTCCCTATCATTACCATACTACAGCTTGATAAACATTTACTTACAAAATTACAGCAAAATTCATTCTACAGCATGCAAAAAAAATTTTCTTACAAAATTACAGCAAAATTCATTCTACAGCATGCAAACAATTTTCTTATAAAATTACAGCAAAAAAAATTCATTAATTTACTTTCTCTACTTAGCTAATCTCTATCATTACTAGATACTACATCATGGACGAGCTGCACTCCTTACATCTCCCGATAGGTAAGTACCTGTAGTATACATGATCTGCACAAACGAAGTATGGCTTTCTTCTTCCACAGGTAGGTAGCGACGCAGTGGGCCGCAAGACAACAAGACTAAATATTTTCTCCGACAGGTAAGTAACAATGTCGTGGTCCAACAGGTAAGTAACGGTGTAGTTAGTGGTCCGTGAGACAAGGGATAAATTCTCCGACAGGTAAGTAAAACAGCATAAGTTTCGGCGTTTCAGCTCGTAAACCCAGCCTGAAGGTATGCAGGCCCTCCCCGCCGAAACATTTGTGAGGTTTGTGTGTCGCCGGTCCTGATTGGCGACGACCCCACCGGAAGCATGCAATCTCCCATCTTGCCGTAGCTAGGCAACCAGTTCTCCTCCGTCGCCCATCGATTACATGCGCTACCCGAGATCCGAACCCTGAACGTCCTTTCTTATCGTATACGGTTCTGGAAATGGATAAAACTGCGGAATCAATCTTATAAAGCCAGGGATGACACCAAACATATAATTCCCCTTTTATATTCAGGACGCAACCGCATGCCACACAAAACAATTATATCGCCTCTTATTTCTTTTCCGCAACAAAAGTCAAATTTTTTGTTTGACATGACCTTCTTTTTATTGACTATTTATAACAACAAAAATTAACGAACCCAGTTCAATTAGGAAATTTGCAATGTATGCAATTTCATTTCGCATAAAAGATTAACACACCATTTTTCCCTCAGCAAAATTTCGCTAAATTCTTCAATTAATTAGAACCTTCCGGAAGTCGAGTTACAGTTCGAACTGAGTGCAATGGTTTAAATGGAGTCCGAGTGGTTGAGACAAGTTTTTTCTCCACTTTGAAAGCAATCAATTGACTTATCAGAAAGCGGACTGAAAATTTATGTAGTGGTTTATATATTTCGGAAAGCACGTGCTAAAAGCTTGGATTTAATGGGTTTGAATGGAGAACAGTAAGAAATATATATGTATGTACATATTTATGTAAATGTCGAGATTTTCGGGGAAAGCATGCAAATATGTTTAATAATAAGAGAAGACGCAAAATCCCAGAAATTATATTTATGATGACCAGACTCGTAAAGTACATAGTATAGAGTTTGCATTTGTTCTTATATTGCGTATAAAATAATAAACTTGATAAATTTTCGCTGTAAGGACAACGAAAATTTAATTCTAACGAAATTGAGAGTTTTTTTTTTCCTAATTATAATTAACTTGTTTCCGTCTTTCAACTGGTGTATAAAGCTCATATTCTGGGGGTATATTAAGTACCTAAACAGCATTTCGTCTTAAACGACACAGTACAATCTTAAACGAGTGCAGAGATTAACGAACAAGAATTTCAAAGTTTTATAACATCTCCCATGGGATGCACCAACGATGGATGTCTAGTCTACAATATAATATAATAAATAACTTTAGAGGTTAAATTAAGTAATAATGTATGTACATAGAGGAAGTAAAACACATATACAAAGTAATAAATAAAACAACAATATTCTACAATTCAAGTGCAACTATAATAATACGACAAACTAAACTTTTAAGGAAGGAAAAAACAAGAACGGAAGGAGGTCATACAGACCTACAGTCATACAGATCATTCATATTAAAAAATATTTTATTATTAATAAACTTATCGTAGGATTAACAATACTTAAAAATTATGAAAATTCAGTATATTTCTTAACTTAACATAACGAAATTAATGCTTTAGCTCTTGTTTGTTCATGTTTTCATCTCCCCAAAATCTTGGGATTTAGAATAAATAATTGAATAACATGTCTCCATCACCCCAAAATCTCGAGATTTTGTGAGATTTCACAAATCCGTATCACAATCTATTGGATTTCTTATACAAATAGGCGATCTAGGAATGTTTAGATTATGATAGAATCGAAATCAAAATCTCATAAATTCATTGTGGCATCCCCAAAAAGTTTATTCAGCACTATTTAGCAGGCGAATTTTTTAATCGGTCATTTTGACGGGTTGGTATATCTAGTGTTAATTAATGTAGGGTGTTTCGATCAGGTCAGGGATTTGCCAATCGATTCCACAATCGATCCTTCGCCTCTAAAATCTTATTTGAAAATTTGGAGGGGGTGCAGGCGCGAATCCAGGCTATCGCTATATTCACATATATTTTTCTAGCACCACAAAATTTATGAGGGCGAATTTCTTCACTTCCCAGCGGGCAATGGAAACATACCATGATGCAAGCTGTACACATTCCCTGGAAGGTAGGGATGCATACCTCCTAATTGGACACTTCATAGGACATTTACGTGTGCATGTCCTTGGGAGGAAGCAGTTAAAGCTTTTTGATGTGCTCTCCCTAGCGTATAGCTTTACTGCACTGCTTCCCCCAGGCGGACAAGCGATTGACTTGGAAGCAATAGAAATAATTTTTAGAAGACTTAGTTTTTTTCGGGCCAAAAACTACTGATTCCAAGTTCATCTTATTGGAAGGCCTGACCAAATTTTCCGCTGGGTTTCTAAGTTTCCAATACCACAGACTGTTCATGTGGCTGAAATCGAGAAAAATTTTCAAGTCCCAAAGATGCAAACATTGGGTTGTGCTTTCCAATGAGACTTCCACGCACAAGCAGTCGGCGAACAGCGCGCTGCAGTCCCTGAGCCTGTGCCTCATCGGTTGCCCTTTATGAAAGGGGTTGGAATGCGATGCGGGAAGGTTCTTCTCTTTCTCCGTTCCCTTTTACCCCCTTGCACTGCGTGGGGCTTGTGGGGTTGCGCTAAGGTGGAACGTGAGGGGGATTCATTTCAATTTTTCTAGGAATCCTCTGAGTTGCGTGCCCTGCTCAACTCAATGAATGAAATCAAGTGATTTTTGGTGTCTAGGTGTTTTTGACTAATTTTGAATAATTATTAAAACAATAATTTTTAGGGATCGTTTGGATGTAAATTTGCAAAGGGTTTAATTATTATTGGTTTGAAAGAGTTAATTTAATTCATATAGATTTTTATCAGCTTAAAGAATAGATATTTTTAAAATTACCCCTGCACAAAATTCTTGCATTATGGTGTAATATATTTTTATACATGAGGAACAAAAAAAGTAAAACTTGTAAATCAGATGGAAATAGTAGAAATGCTTCGGTGTCAATATTTAATATAGGTATCGGTAGCTAGGCTAATGCCTGCAAAAATTACCAAAATGAAAAGTGGAAAAAATTGTCAGGATAATGACGATATGCTCTTATATGTAGGTGTGAATACAAATGTTGTGTGTTCAATAGAAAATGATCAGTGAAATTGGAAATTTTGAAATAATACCTCTAAATGAACATAAAACAAGAGAAATTGATTGAGGCAAATCTTGATAGACATGTAGACAAAATTTTAGAGCTTCCGATGCAGCGAAGCGGTACTTTTTAGGATGTGCTATTTCCTTCAGTCACCCACAGACAATTATTATTGATATGTAAACGACTTTTCAATGTATATATATCAACAAATTTTTGATAAATATTTAAATATCTCAAATATAAAAAAAATACAATTATAGACAAATGTAGAGAAGAAACTAAAAAAAGTTTCCTCGAGTGGTTTTAGGAACAAGATAATTGCTATCAACATAAAGTACACATAAAAACAGTGGTGGTAATTCATATTTAAAAATACTGACATTTACGCTATTTTCTCAAATAAATGCCATGAAAGTTCCTAATTTTATATTGGATTAGAATAGTAATTGGCTGCTATATATGTTACATGTGTATAAAACAATTTTGATTTGAACTTATTAAAAAAAAAGGAAAGAATAAAATTTATTAATTATTCAAATGGAAATTGACATCAAAACACCTAATGTTTTTAACAAACTGTTAGCACTAAAGACTTATATTCATACTCATAATAAGAAGTGAGTCCTCCTTTTCCTTTTACAATTCCAACATTCGACGCGGCATTGATTGAATTAGATTTTGGAACTTTTTTACGGAAACTTTAGACAATGCTTCTTTAAAGCGTTTTTAAGCCTCTGAACGCTATAGTATGTCCGTTCGAATGCTATAGTATGGCATATTTTCGCTAATTTTTTTCTAATATAATAAATGAAATATCCGATTCACACTTTTTTACATATCAAAAATAAACATTTGACAAATATTGTGTAAAATTTTCATTTAGAAATTTTGAAAATTCAGCCATTGGGACCTCATTTCCTAAGACCCCTCAAAATAAAGGTCCCTTGGCATTGTTACGATAATTCGTGATAGATTCATCAGAAATTAAAAAATCAAATTATTTCTGTTAATGGATATACCTACATATATAGCTCATATTTGAACGAAGGGAAAAAAGAAAAAGAAAAAGAAAATTTGATTTTTTGGCAGAGTTTTGCACAAAAACGTACCTCTTTTTGTATAATTTGCAGTTCGTATTGGCTTGTGAAGTAAGTTGTGACAAAAAGACAAAAATCTTTCGTTCAAGTACTAATTCATTTTATATTGAATAAGTACGTACAATTTGAACAAGATCGGCTGATTACTTGTTGAGAATTCATGTCAACCGGCTTCAAAGATAGAGTTTTGAGAAAAACTCGATTAAAGTTTTCAATTTACATAGCACAGAGCCTAATGAGGGGAACTTTCAAAGGCTCTACCTCCCAGACTTTTACTCTGATTGACTTAAAATTTTGGGAGAATATTCTAGACATATTGTACTTTTTAATGAGACAAAAAAACAAAAAATGATTTTTTGAAATTCCCAAACCCATGAAACCCCTTAATGTATACACCGTCTTGCAATTATCGACCAGAGATTATCCACATCGTTTAAGTCCCGACTGTTTGCAGAGGTCAGCTTATCGTGTCGATATTTTTGTCCTCCAAAATTTGCCCCTTTATCTTTACTTATAATAATGAATTCTGAAGGTAAGTAAAGTTTTACTGAAGAATACTTCACCATCTTTTTTTGTTTACAAACTTCGCAATTTCATTTTTTTGAGGTTTTGGAAATAGCACAACCTAAAAAGTATCGCTTCGCTGCATCGGAAGCTCTAAATTTTTGTCTACATGTCTATCAAGATTTGCCCCAATCAATTTCTCTTGTTTAATGTTCATTTAGAGGTATTATTTCAAAATTTCCAATTTCACTGATCATTTTCTATTGAACACACAACATTTGTATTCACACCTATAAGAGCATATCGTCATTATCCTGACAATTTTTTCCACTTTTCATTTTGGTAATTTTTGCAGGCATTAGCCTAGCTACCGATACCTATATTAAATATTGACACCGAAGCATTTCTATTATTTCCATCTGATTTACAAGTTTTACTTTTTTTGTTCCTCATGTATAAAAATATATTACACCATAATGCAAGAATTTTGTGTGGGGGTAATTTTAAAAATATCTATTCTTTAAGCTGATAAAAATCTATATGAATTAAATTAACTCTTTCAAACCAATAAAAGTGGTGACACACTGTTTTTTTTCTTCATCAGAACTGACAGCACCATAGCTGAAAAGTTTGACAAATCGTTCCCGACTAGGTATAGTTGTCATTAGAAAATCGCGAAGTTTGTAAAAATGAAAATGCCCCAGTTTGTGATTCAGTGGTGTATTTTTCAGCAACACTGCGTACAGAAGCGTCTTTTAAAACAGCGCTTACTCAAAGAAAAGGAAAAACATATGACGTTCCGGCAGTCAACAGAGTTCAGATCAGTTGCTGTTCGAGATACACTCCTTTCTTTTTGTTTTTTTTTATTGTTGAAACTAAACTCTAATCATCACAAAGAGAAGAAGGCCCGCTAAGATGATTTCACAAAATTTCAAAATATTATTGTGTAACGGCTTTCGCATATAGATGGCGCAGAAAAACTCACAAGTAGATGGCTCTTTTCGTAATTTTCGAACAAATGAAGCAGCTCGGCCATCATTTTAGCTACTTCATAATGAACCAATTTTTCTACATAATGACGTCCTACTTCATAATGAAGTGTAGTGTGTCGATGGTATAATAATTAAACCCTTTGCAAATTTACATCCAAACGATCCCTAAAAATTATTGTTTTAATAATTATTCAAAATAGTCAAAAACACCTAGACACCAAAAATCACTTGATTTCATTCATTGAGTTGAGCAGGGCACGCAACTCAGAGGATTCCTAGAAAAATTGAAATGAATCCCCCTCACGTTCCACCTTAGCGCAACCCCACAAGCCCCACGCATTGCAAGGGGGTAAAAGGGAACGGAGAAAGAGAAGAACCTTCCCGCATCGCATTCCAACCCCTTTCATAAAGGGCAACCGATGAGGCACAGGCTCAGGGACTGCAGCGCGCTGTTCGCCGACTGCTTGTGCGTGGAAGTCTCATTGGAAAGCACAACCCAATGTTTGCATCTTTGGGACTTGAGAATTTTTCTCGATTTCAGCCACATAAACAGTCTGATACGTTATACAGTCTGTACCAATACATATGTGAGTTTTGTGGACGCGAAATTCACATGCAAGTCGTTCAATATTAACGTAGCCCAAACTATAGCCGCTGCTTCCAATAGCTAATTTGGAAAAACCAAAATCAGTGCTAAGTTTTATTACGCACAATTCGATTGTACTAGAAGAAAGTATTGTCCCTTTATTACAACAAACATTTCGTGTTGATCTGCAATATCTTTTCCTCACCTTTAATTTCCTTTCATACAGAGTAGTAGTGGATAAAATTGGGAACATGAATTTGCACATTTCGGAATTCTTCGGCAGCCAGAGGCAATTTTTGAATGGAGTGGCGGACACTGTAATCAACAATATGTGGCCAGTTAGTCTACCCGTCGTCAGACCGCTCATCAACGATTTGGTCAGCACGGACGGCATTCACAGAAATTTTCAACAATTCATTCAGACACTTCCCGTGGGAGCAGTTCATCAAGTAAATTGCCGTTGTGTTAAGTACATGTTAAGTTTTATTTTCATATAGTATAGGATTTAATATAGATAGGTATATTAAGATAAATTTTTGTTTTAAATGTTTTGAATGATTAGAGGTTGGAAAAGTTATAGGTTGTATTTCTTTGTTTCCTAACAGCATTTTTCAACTAAAAATATACTTCTGACTGACCATTTAGAGGTACATTTTTTATTTTTATGGGCAAGATTCCATGTTTCACGCAAATGATGTTGATTCATTTTTTTCTAGTGATATTTAAAAAAAGAATTTGGGACTTTTTGGTGCAAAGACATGTTTGTTTCGGCTTTTTATATAAAAATATTTTTGATATTTTCAGAACAACATTTTGGGACTTTAATGCAGTTTTCTCAATTCCCCAAAACTCCTGAAAATCCTCAGTTTGAAGATTCTTTACACATTTATATGGTTTTTAGATAAGCGAAAAAAGAGCATTCCCTTTATCAGGTGATTAATTGCATTTAATTGCACAACATGTATGTATAAAAGTTTTGCATGCTTAAAATATTCTGTTAATTATAAAAATAAAGATATTTGTATATTATAATCCGAACGTTTCGTACATCCGAATAGGATGTATATTTTTTGTTCGGATTATCAAGGCGCTACTTTATATACATATATTAATTAAATTGCCAGCCATGCGATTGGCCG
Organism: Machimus rusticus; assembly: GCA_951509405.1. Taxonomy (NCBI): domain Eukaryota; kingdom Metazoa; phylum Arthropoda; class Insecta; order Diptera; family Asilidae; genus Machimus; species Machimus rusticus. The sequence goes on from OX608054.1 coordinate 4,100,078, forward strand.
ACAAAAATTGCACGATTGTCTCTCGCTGCAATTCCGATAATGTACTAGAATTTGTTTTTAAGAAGAAATGCTCGTGCGCCGAGGCCGACAAGCCGAAAAATTGGTCGGCATTTCGATCCGGGGCACCAGCCAGATCTTTTCAGTAGTTGCACCTTTTTGGAAAGGTAATTAGATAGGTAACTTAAAAAAAATAAAAAGTGGGTATGTTAATAACGTGAATTTCGGAGAAAAGTGGGGCGAAAGGTGAAAAATCGTGAAAAAAAATTACTTTTTTCAACTTCCAGGGCTGATTGTGGCCAAGGGGTTGGGGGTAGGGGGGTGACTTTTTTGGAAAGGGCTTTAAAATAGTGATTTTTTGAGATCGGTTTGGGGTCGCTACGATGCGTAGAAAAAAAGATAAAAATAGCCATATAAGGCAACATCGTGATTTACGAATCACCCTGTAACTGCCAAACGGTGCGAGATGCCCCCCCCCCCAGCCATACGATTTTTTGCTTGTCTCTGTCTGACCTTTCACCCCCTGCAGTATTGACCTCAAGGGCGTCGCCAGCCGTTGGCCCAGGGGGGGGCAAGTTGATATGTGGAGGATGGGAAAAGTATGAATTGTAATACAGTCAAGAAGAGCACAGCCTTACACTTGTTTGTAGTACGAGCCTTACTACCTCTACCTACGGCGATTGTAATAAGAACGGTATAAAGTCCAATGTGTAAAACTCCACAAGGCCTTGATTGTGCAATAAATAAAACCAAACTTGTAAACAAAGTTAATAATTATATTTATTGGGAAAATAATTAATTCTTGATACTTATAAGATTTCAATACTAAAGTGGTCGAGAGACTTCTATTATTTTTTTTTTTTTTGTAAACTTCTTGACCACTTTATTATGAAAATCTTGTATGTTTTCATAAATAAGTTTTCTGTTCACACTCGTCATGGTCAGACCATTGAGACTGCTAAACGATCGCTCTACCGTATGTTTTGCACGGTAGAGCGATCAAAATTTTCAACGCTTTTCCCGTTTCGGGAAAGAAGGTTTTTGCCTCTTTTAGGACATCAACAACGGCTAGATTTGTTGGCTGCCAAAGTTCGGATTCATTTTTTATGTTCGGTAAATCATAAAATTGGCCGATAGTTTTGCAAGTTTCTACGAGATTTTTGACTGTGTCCATATTGAGGATGAGGAATGTGGATTCAGTAACTGTCTAAACTGGGAATTTATTTAATTACGAGCCAATATTCACTAACGAACAAATAAGAAAGATTTGATCTTATGCCGCGCTCAAAACAAACGTGAAAGAGGGCAGTGGTGGCGGCGGGGTACGCAGGAATGAATGGCAGACGTGAGCAGTGTTGACAATTCACAATTTAACACTTGAAATTTGTAATAAGTTAATGTAGAATTTTTACAATGATGCTATTATTTTATTACCTATAAAAAATTTATTCATTCATCACTCATTTTCGGGAATCTTAAGGATTTTCTTCCTTAAAAAAATTATATGTTGATGTTAGTTATAAGAATTTTATTAATGTTGTTTAATATTAGACTAAATTATTAAAATAGCGAATCTGCAACTCCCAATAAAAACCCCAAAGAAATCCTGCCCCTAAAAGATCCCCTTTTTACTTTTTTATCGGTCAAGCAAGTCAAGTGAGTGGACTTGCATTTGGGATTTTGCTACATTTTTTGAATCTCTAGAGGGGGGCAGCTGCCCCTTTTGCCCCCCCTTGGCGACGCCCATGATTGACCTCCCACCCGGAAACACCCTGTATATCACTGAACTTTAGAGCTAAAGGCAAAAAATGCATTTGAGTTTAAAGGGCCATCAGTTTACGTATCCACCTTTCAAAGAACAAAACGTCTACATAAACGACATATTCGTCTAAATTGCAGAGGACATCAGTGTTGACGACTCCTGATTGAACAGTGCCCGCAACAACACCACGCAACTCCCAACGATCATTATTATATATAATTAAACCGCTTCCTGAGTCTCCATGGCAAGTTCCTTTACCGCCTTTTTGACCAGCACAAAAATTTGCACCACCCGTAAATGTTTCAAGTGGGGTACTGCCTCGAATGCAAGTTTTTCGTGAAACGATAGGAATATCTACTTTCTTTGGTTCAGGTGATGGTTTATTTCCGCGTTCGTCCTCGCCCCAACCAACAACTGTACCCATCCGGCCTTCTATTTCAGCTATGCTCTCAGATCCTGACCACAAACATATCGGACGAATGGAAGGATACATTGCGAAACTAGAAATTTAAGTTTTATTAGGCTTCTGAAATCTGTTTTGGACTGCACGCACTTAACTGATGTATTATGGACAATCGCACCAATGTCCATTTCATAGGAATCTGTTTTGACGTATTCAGGAGGAAATGTAATTTGTTCAGTGTATAAATATAGTGATCCAGGTTCTGTCCAATGCTGAATCCAGTACCTTCCTAAAGCTGTAATCACTTCATTTGGCTGCATAGGCTCAGTTAGCCCTTTTCTGAAAAGACAGTGGGACGCTGTAATAGTAACTTTCGATGTAAGCAGAGTGCCGCCACATTGAAAAAAGGGGGCTGCTGGTCCATTCGTGACGAATATCGCGACCAACCACGGCCATTCTCCTTTGTTGGTGGGTGCCCCATTGATGACAAATTGTTTTAATGGGACAGTTTGGCTGGAGCGATTTAATTGTTGTTGCCCGCAAGTTTCTGATGACACCGCAGATGTAAGAGATCTTTATTAAAAAGAAATTAATAATATATTATTTTAATTTTTTTATTATCTGTCAATCAGTCAGTTAGACGAAAAAAATGAGTCAATTAGATACCCCATCCGTTAAAAGTTAAAAATTATAATTCTTCTAACTGAGTGCGTAACAACTTTTGACCTGTTGGTCTATTTGCATGTCGTTCAGAAACGTGAAATCTATCATTAATAATTTCCAATATAATGCACATTAAAATTACACATATGTACACGAATTTTTTAAAGGGTTTGATTAATTCGCATCTCTATTTTCTGTCTAAAATAGATATATCGAAACATGCAATTTATGCAAAAATTATACTTACACACGAAAACTATAAATGGATGCTCCAACAATAAATAATTTAGGCGATGCTTTGAGCTAAATACAGTAAAGATTATTTCAGCTTGTTAAAGTTAATGTTCTTTTTTTTAAGGCTGCAAAATTGGAACTACAGGGTATCTATCATATTTTTAAGAGGGTAATGGGAATAAAAAAGATTAAAACAAAACACTTACATTAAAGGAGTTTGTGGTGCAAACGTTGCTGAATCAATGTGATTCTGACTCCCAAACTCGAATGGGTTGAAAATGTGAACAAGTTGAAATCTTGACGTCTGTGGCGTTCGGTCTATGAAAATTGAAAAATTTTTTCAAATGGAATTATATTTATTTAATGTATGGTGTTTCGATGAGGTCTGAATAGGGATATGCCAATCGATTCTACAATCGGTCCTTCGCCTCTAAAATTTGGAGGGGGTGCAGGCGCAAATCCAGGCTGTCGCTGTATTCATATATATATATTTTTCTTCACTACTTCTAAGTTTTCAATGCATGTGTGAGTTTTGTGGACGCGAAATTCACATGCAAGTCGCTCAATATTAACGTAGCCCAACATAGCAGCTACTTCCAATAGCTAATTTGGAAAAACCAAAATCAGTGCTAAGTTTTACTACGCACAATTCGATTGTAATAGAAGAAAGTATTGTTCATTTATTTTTCATTTATTACAACAAACTATTCGTCTTGATCTGCAATATTTTTTCCTCACCTTCAATTTCCTTTCATACAGAAAAGTTTGGAAAAATAAATACATTTATTGGATAATAATTAAACAATTGAAACGCATTTTTGAGATATTAAAACATAAACAGTTCTAGACTTAATTTATTTACTATTTTCTGATAAAATCAATATTAGACAGCTATGGGCAGATTAGATAGCAAATTAAATTTTAAAAACCGTCATATATGTACCTATTTAAAATTGTTATCGAAGTTTCAAACCTTGACCCAGATAAATTTTTGCATTAAGTTTCTGACGCAAAATGGGTAATAAAATCCAAGAAATTTGGTTTTAATTTCACGAAATTAAAATTGTTTGATATGGCAACTGTTCCTAAATTTCAATTCAACAAAAAACCATTTTATTTTTGTATAGTTTTACATCTTTTTAAACATTACAAAATTACTGTTAATTTGGCTTTTATAACATTTAAAGCCGAAGCAGTTAATCTTATTCTTTCAATGGATAAAACTGCCGAATTTTACTCCTATTTAGGTACTACTATTGACTATCATCTCGAGGATAATTACATATACTTATAATTGTTTTGAAAACTTCATTTATTATATCAAATACATAAATACATTTGCAAATTTCGAATATAGAACCGCATTATCGTAATTTTTAAATTTTCGTGTTATTTTTTGTAAGTGCAATTCACGACATTTTTATACATTTTGATGTGAAAGAGATATACAGTGTTGTGTGAAACTATAGCAACCATTTCACTACAAAAACTTAATGTAGTTTTTCCTTCATTTTATTTAGTGGAGAATAAAAAGCTATATTATATTTTTCTCCTTTCATGAAACATTACAAATGGTTGACTTTGCAGCAAATTTACAATTCAATTTAATTAAAATAATTTAAAAAAATAACGAACTTCGGTACATGCAGTGTGCAAAACTAAAGCAACATTTTAGTTGCCTCCCAAGTATACTTCATATGATAGTCCTTCTTTTGAATAACCTCACCTCACCTTCGTGGCATAGTCGCTATTAAATTCATAACAGTTTGCTGCAAAGTCATCCATTTGTAATGTTTTATGAAAGGAAAAAAATATAATATATCTTTCCATTTTCCACTAAATAAAATGAAGAAAAAAACTACATTAAGTTTTTGTAGTGAAATGGTTGCTATTGTTTTGCACAACACTGTATATATATAATTTTATGAAGAGGTAGATTTAGCTATTTAATATGCTGTTAAAATTATACTATCTAAAATGTTAAGAAAGGCAACTGGGAATATCTCCGACAATATAATATGGGGAACGACTCAGATGGTCTGTCGGAGTTGCCAAAAATCAAAAATAAATGTTTTTTTGATATATGTTAGATAACCTCTTAAGACCTGAACATGAACCAAATGCGATAATGGGTTTTTTATTGTCATTGGGGAATAAATTAAACACACATTTTTTTTTTTTTGTATTTACAAATACATATAGTATATGTAAACACACGGTCTTAAGAGGATAATGGTCAGAAAATACAAAAAAAACTTCCTATGTATAGAGGAAAGTCAAATGAAGAAGGGCATAACTGATATTTTGAATAAACAGAAATCACGGTCTTCGGCATCAAAAGGACTACTCTAATAACCCGAATCAAACCTCTGAAGAAGAAAAATATAATCAAGAGAAGTTTCTGGTAACAGCAAATGCGATAATGAGTACAGATACCAGTTAAAATAGCACTTCACGAAGTAGCTACGGGCTGATTTTTTCTTATCCTTATGTTACGAATATGTTTGTTTTGTATTGTAGGTATACTTAAAACATCCGGAATAACATTTTATTTTTATTTTACACACAAACATGTAAAACTGGTGAATGTTGGAAGTACCCCACCCTATGTTGGAGCTACCTCCAGTTGGGGCACTTCCAACACATTTCCATTATTTGCTTATTTAAGTTATATCTTCGGCAATAGGTAGTTAATGAAAAAATCAATCTTGGTCAAAATGCTAAGAAACAAACAATTGATACATGAACACAAAAATCTTAGCTTAAAATTAAGAGAAACATGATTTATACTACTTCGAAAAAATACGTCGGAGGGTGGCACTTTTACCTATAGAATTAATAACACGATATAAAACCTATGGATTTTTAAAGTTACATTTACCTTTATTCAAACTTTTGTTTAAGGGGTTAAATCCACTTGAAACTTTCAGAAAAATTGTTTCTTATTTTTTTGACATATGTATGTATTTCAATTAAATATACTTTGAAAGTCTTTCGTTGCACGTCTCGATTTTCAAAGTTTCCAAGATTCCATCGATTCCAAGAATTATAATATTTTGAATGGGCGATGATCAGACCTGAACGCTCTGAGAACAATTTGTTTCCTCAAAATTACTTTTCAAAGACGGGCATGATAAAAAAAGTTGTGCCAACAAATATGTACATACCGGTCGAATTTCAACCGCATGCGTTACTAGCATAAATTATTTGTAGCTCACAATTTCTTTGAATAATAACTGGTTTTATCATCAATCACCCTCTGAGCCGTAATTCTATAGTAATTATATGAATACCTGGCGGTCCATTGCATAACACAGCATTATTTGTGGTAATTTCGGTTACTTTTGGAATAGGATCTTGAACAGGAAAATTAATCTTCAAAATAAGTGGTTTTCCTTCGGCAACTGATTGAACTGCATTTTGATGACCCTCAAGAAGGTCAATACTTAATACGTACGACTGAAATTTTGTATTAGAAAAAACAAGTTGCTAGTTAAATAACTAAATTTGAAAATATCGCACTCTTACCGATGGTAGAAATGTTGATAGCGTTAGTTCAACAACCGTGCTTACAGTTTGGTTCACTTTAACATCCTTCAATTCGATTACACCTACCCATTTATTTTCGACTAACTTATACTGGAATAGTTTAGGACATGGAGTATCCGGAGGAGCGCTTAATGTCAACTTCACAATTATTAAAAACAAAGAAATACACCTTGCAAATTGCAACAATTTGCCCCGTTTCATGTTATCTGAGTATTTTATCACCTTTAAGCGAATTAATTGCAATCTGAAATCTTTGAATCTTCACACGTTATCACTCACTCGTTGAATGGTCGTGTCGACCGAAACATTTTTTCGCGATCATTCGGCTATTGTACTTAATAACTCGTTTTAAAGAAGATCCAGACACCACAGTTTCGAGGGGAATAACAAAATATCTGTCGATACAAGTTTCATAAGGAAATAACTTAGAAGTTGAGGAGCTTTGAAAGAAATTATATTGTTAATTAAATGACGTATACTAAAAGTTGCGGATTCTCTTAATCAGATAATAGGTACCTGTTTTCTTTTCAAGTTTCTCCAATCCCCACTATCATTTAAACATGAGAAAAGAACAATTTTAGATTTTATTATAAAATATGATGATTCTAAGCTGTGAGATAATCGGGTTAATTCAATTGAATTGTTTTGAGCAAAATCTCTATTTTTGCTTTTTCATTAGGTACTGTTTTCAAAATAAAAATCAATGTATTGATGAGACTTTTTGCGTATGTGAACTGAAGAAAAACAAACATTTATTTCAGATTTATATATATATTTTTAATTAGAATGCAACTGAAGCATATGTGGCAGCATATATTGTACAATACATATATGTATGTATATTATGTCAAAGAAATTATAATAAATAAATAATGAACGCGGACGATATGTTTGCGTCAAGGGAAGGGGCTCAAAGCAGCAACCAGAACAAAAGAGAAGATAAATAACTTCTCTCTGTCAGAATATGAAACAAAACTGGCTCTGTTGTCGCTGCGCGGCCGGTCATTACTAGCCGGCTTGACCTGCGTCCTGCGCTCTATTCTATTCTACGAATCGAATTCTTCGTGAATTTACGAAACAAATCGGGGTACGGGCGGAGGCAACTCACATACCTCAGTAGCTAAGCTCCTCTCAGTGAATAAAACCTCTGGTTTCTATTCAGATTAACACAAGATTTCCCCTTTACAAATCCCGCAAAAGCATGAACTTGAACTTGGTCCAAGTTATTTATGTTTATATTTTCTATGATTATATGGATATATGTTACGGGCAATGTGAGAAGTGTGGTCACTATGAATAATGACCGGTCTGTATACAAGTTAACAACGCATATCATCAGCACTTAACATCATGTACGGGCAGTTCGACGACCGGGTCACCGGTGCAACGTGACCGAGGTGCACGCGCAGCCAAAATATGTTGACTACATGTCTAGACGACTTCGATTGCAGAATTTCCGGCAGGTCACCTGTGAAGCAGGTAGCCATAGAGTTAAGTCAATTAGTTGTTAAGATCACTTTGTAATAGATTGTAAACGTGAAAGGTTGGCGAAGCCAACGAATAAATATATTTTTTTGGTGAACACTAAAACCAAAAGTTTAACTTACATAATGGTCGTATCAAGGGGGCAATGTGAATAAAACTGCATGACTTATCACTTTTCCCGGTCAGTATGAATAATGACCACCCTATCTTGGGCAAAGTAATACCTAAAACAGATGAAGTTTAGTGTTTTTGTATATTATATGAAATTAAACTAACATAATTCTTATTGAAAGGTACAAAAAAAAAAACAAGTCAGCATAGTAGTTGTAAATTTTTTTGGTTTTTTAATTAAAAAAAATAATAATAAAAAACAATGTTTAACATGCTTTTCTTACAAAAAACTACCATTAAATAAATAAATAAAAAATGAGCTAAAAAGTAGAAAATAAATTTCTCAAGTTAAAAAATGTTAAAATGACATTTTTTCATAAAATATTGGTTTGGTTTTTACTGAAAAGAAAAGCATGGGGCACCTACAAATGATAACTTGTAGATTTTTTCCTTTTCAACTTAAATTGTGGCATTGTACATTTACAATATAAGGCAACATCCTGATTTACGAATCACCCTGTAACTGCAAAACGGTGCGAGATGCCCCCCATACCCATACAATTTTTTGCTTGTCTCGGTCTGACCTTTCACCTCCTGCAGTATTGATCTCCCACCTCACCACACCCTGTATTTGGTGTTCATTTTAAAAATGTGTGATTATACGAGTCCTCGACATTATTTCTTTTGTTTTAAGAAAGTACTTTAAAATTCACCATTTAGAACTTTAAATTGATTAAACCAACACAATCAATTATTATTTCAATAGACTACTCAATCAAACTTATGTCGATGTACAAGAAGTACAACGAACTTCACAGGCTGTGTCAGCAATTGATAGTTCAGTTGCCCCAGCAGTCGTCAGCGTTCAGCAACCCATGCACATTTTGTGCACCTTCATACGCGGGGCTGCTGACTGCGATAACCTAATTAATAATTGATTAAGTAGTCAATAAGTTTGTTATAAAAGGTAGTAATTTAAAGCAATAAAGCGTCAGTCATTAAGAGACAACCCAGAGCGTTTCATTTTCAGCTTTCTCCCCAGTCATTCTGGTCCTTCGAGCGCTTTCTGTTGAACTAAATGTCTTCAGAAGAGCTAGCAACTGTGGAGAGTACACTCTTCAGCAACAAATAAACTGTGGAACTTAGTGTCCGCAGTTGGAAAAATTATCATCCCCTGGAACTTAGTGTCCAGAGGCTCTGTATATTTACATTAACTGAGGAACCAGTGTCTTCAGCTAAGCCAATAAATCATTTTGGGGGAACACTTAGGATTTACAGCCAATGCCAAGCAGAAGAAAATCAACCATTGGAGACATGGAATCTAAACTGGAGACGCAGTGGCAACTAGGCCAGATGATATCCCGATTCTGCGCTAACATGAAGAAGGACGGTCCACAACGCCGTAGGAATGAGACATACATCAGTGGGCATCTCAGAACCTTAGAAGCTTATTGGGAACAGTTCGTTAGCGCACATGACGAGCTGCTTCTTGAGGCAAGCAGGGACCACGAATACTTTAAAGAAGACTTCTTCGGCGACGTAGAGAGGATATATCAAGCAGCCAAAGAACTTCTGCAAGAAGATCAAAAGGTTATAACAGCAGCAACGGAAGCTCCCCGCTTTGAGGCAGCAGCTTCATTGGAGGCAGCTTTCGAAAGCCAACCAGCAACAGCAGCTGAGGAATTGGTGACAACAGGGGCCATACCTAAGGCGCCAGCCCCAGTCAAGAATAAGCCAACAGTAAGCAGCTTATCCCCAGAACCAAAAGTGACCACAGGAGTCACGTCTGATACATCAGGCAAGGTTAAAGTAGCCAGCGGTACACACCTGGAACCATTGGAGCTCACCAGAGCCACTCCGGAAGCAGCCAATTTCAGCATTCCGCTCGGGGACAGAGCAGCCCCAACAACAAGCGAGAATGCTCCCAAAATCAACATAGCCAAGCCGACTGAAAACACGGCAAACATTCTGCAATACAAAAGACTGCAGGTGAGATACAGCGCCCTGGAGCAACACCTGAAAGAAATCCAGGAGAGCACCTCTAGCAGTTTCAGCAAAGCATATAGCGAGTATAAACAACGTATACTCCTAGACCTCTGGGAAAAAATAACCTCTCTGCATGAAGAGGTTCTTATTCACGAGAATAACGCGGAACAGGTAGAGCACAATTGGGCCTATTACTCCTTCACGGAAGGCAAATTACAAAATGCACTCTGCATGTTACAGAGCAAACTGCAGAATACTGTTTCCGAAGGCAATTCTCAAGATTGGGGAGTTAAATTGCCAAGAATCACTATCCCAACATTTGACGGGAATTATAAATCATGGATATCATTCCATGACATATACGCGAAAATGATTCACAATCAAAGCAAAATTAGCAATGCAGCTAAAATGCAGTATCTGAAATGCTATGTTAGGGGAGAACCTAGCAGGCTAATTCAGCATCTAGCGATCTCGGATAGCAATTATGAGGCAGCTTGGACTCTCTTGTGTGACAGGTACAATAATAAGAGGTTGCTGCTAAGCTCTCACCTTGACAACCTTTTAAATCAACCTGCACTAACAAGAGAATCAGCGCAAGACCTTAAACAGATCCATGATCAAATGAAGGAAGCCTTACAAGGCATACAAAGCATAGGCATCGAAATCAGTAGTTGGGGTCCATTACTAGGCCATATTTTAACAAGGAAACTCGATAAAGAAACATATAAACTTTTCGAGCAACACTTAACTGAACCTAAGGAAGTAATTGATTTCGACGATCTGCTTTCCTTCATAGAAAATAGATTCCAATCTCTGGAGTCCATGGAAAATACAAAGAAGAGAGACCCCGAAAGAAGACCTGTACCACAAAGGCCACTTCAGACATACCAAACAACGGTCTCACTGAAATGCGCATTCTGTGCTGGGAATCACAGCATGTTCAAATGCCCCAAACAGCAGAATATGACGGCAAAACAAAAAATCGACGCAGCCAGGAAAAATAATCTCTGCTTAAACTGTTTAAGGAAGGGACATAATTCAGAAAAATGTCCGAGCAAAAACACATGCCTTAAATTTCGTCTTAAGCATAATACATTATTGCATGACGATCAACGTCAAACGTAGGACTCAAGAAAGAGCTCCCAAGCACCGGAAGTTGTGACACTCAACTCCGCCAAATTAGAAGATACTACCCAAGTACTATTAGCCACAGCTATTATCAATATCAAAGCAAGGGATGGCAGCCAACAAAAACTTAAAGCTTTGATAGACCAAGGCTCGCAACCATCTTTTATATCTGAAAGAGCTGCTCAAAGCTTAGGTCTCAAACGCGCAAAAACGAATGTCACTGTAACTGGGATAAATGCGCAATATAAGAGCCCAGTCTCAACTTATGTTACAGTAAAAATATCTCCACATTTCGATTCAAATTACGAAATGTCGATAAGAGCATTCGTTCTAAACAAACTAAACCACCTTCTCCCAGAAACCTCTAACAGCAGCGAACAATGGCCACATCTCCAGAACATCAATTTGGCAGACCCCGAGTATCAAAAACAAGGCAAAATTAATGTAATCCTGGGCGCTGATGTCTATGGAGACATTATACTAGATGGAGTTCTGAAGGGTGCAAGAAATGCACCAATAGCCCAACAGACGAGGCTAGGATGGATCATCTCTGGGAAATGTGGTACAAGATCAGACGAAAATATCACTAGTCTGGTAAGCACAATTGATTTGGGCGAAATAAAAAAATTCTGGGAGATGGAGGAAGTCAACGAGCAAAGAGAAGTTTCACAAGAAGACAAGCAGTGTGAAGAATACTTCGAAAAAACCGTGGCAAGAGATGAGCATGGCAGATATATTGTCCGCTTACCCTTTAATAGTAATGCGGATCCAATGGCGCTAGGAGATAGCAAGAAAATGGCAATGTCAAGATTATTCCATATGGAAAGGAAATTTAGGAAAGACAAAAACCTAGAAAGGGAGTATAAGCGATTCATGAGAAAATACTTAGAACTGGGCCATATGAAGCTATGCGATAACAAAAACAAGCCGCACTGCTTCTTACCGCATCACGCCGTTTTCAAGGAAGACAGTAAAACTACTAAACTAAGAGTAGTTTTTGACGCTTCTGCAAAGACTAGCAGCGGCGCAAGTCTTAACTCGATGCTTTGTACAGGGCCACAGCTGCAAGCAGATTTATACGATATATTGCTACAATGGCGAAAATACAAATTCGTTTATAAGGCAGATATCGAGAAGATGTTTAGGCAGATGTGGATACATGAAGCCGACCAAGTTTTCCAGAAAATATTATGGCGCTTCTCCGAAAATGAGCCAATAAGAGAGTACCAACTCACTACGGTAACCTACGGCACAAGGCCGGCGCCATTCTTAGCAGTCAAAACTATGCATCATCTAGCTGAACATCAAAGAGAAAAATATCAGAAAGGAGCGGAGACTGTAATAAGGAGTTTCTATATGGACGACTTATACCCTAGACAGACAGCGCACGTAAATTACTAATTTATACTAATAAGTAATTTAGACGTTGTGTGTCATGGGCTCATTTAGCTAAATCACGAAAAATTTGATAATTAATGATTTGCTAAATGACCAAATTCTCTTCATCATTTATACCTAAATGAGGCAAAATGTGCTAGAGTTTAGCTGTTTTGTGCTTCTATACCAATTTTTAACATTACTGTGCGCTTTCCATTGCATAAAACAAGAAGAAGGAAAATATTTGTCAATTTTTGAAACCGGTGAATCAACTAAAAAACCGACATAGTTGAAAAAATAAGTGCCTGGGATGTGGAGCAGGAACTGCTCTTTTGAATTTGTGGGATAAGGCCATTGAGGACTTGCGGAAATCCAGGCGCTATTCTTGGTTGTCACATGGGAAATGTGACAATTGTCAGCTGATCGTTTCTAATTAAGAAGTGGCTGTGTGTGTCACCACTTCACTAATTAGTAATTTAGGCTAAATGACTCATTTAAAAAATCATGATTTAGAGCGCTGTCTGTCTAGGGTATTATTATCAGAAGCAAACAGCATTGAGGAAGCACAGCTAGCTGCACATGAAACAATGGAATTATTAAGTGAAGCAGGTCTCAAGCTCACGAAATGGTGCAGTAATCACGGCAAGATATTACTGAATATACCGTCGGAGAAGAGGGAGCTAGAACCAAACGAAATCAAGCTTAGTGATTCAATCAAAACACTTGGCTTGCACTGGAACCCTCATAAAGACAACTTTGTCTTTAAGGTTAATATTCCCAGCTCAACTGTTGCGACAAAAAGATCGTTACTCTCTGAAGCATCAAAGCTATTCGATCCAATTGGATGGCTCGCACCCACAGTGATAAGAGCTAAGCTGATGTTTCAAGAATTATGGCAACTTGACTTAGAGTGGGATGATAAACTACCTAGCGAACTAGCTACTAGGTGGCAACATTACAAGAACGAACTTTCTTGCCTAGAAATCACTATTCCTCGCTGGGTTGGATTAAAAACGAACTCGAGCCCATGCGAGCTACATGGCTTTAGCGATGCATCAGAAAAAGCGTATGCAGCCGTAATCTATCTGAGGACTTACGATAGCTGCGGTAATATCAATGTCAATTTAATTACAGCCAAGACCAAGGTTGCGCCCAATCGCAAGAAGACGTCAATACCTCGTCTTGAACTCTGTGCAGCTCTTCTTTTAACAAAATTAATGCAGAAGGTAGCTGAAGTGATGGAGATTCCCCGTGCCAGAAAATACGCTTGGGCCGACTCCGAAATCGTGCTCGCATGGCTTAATGGAAATCCGAGCAAATACAAAACATTCGTGGCTCATCGAATAGCAAAGATACAAACTGTTCTACCATATAACGATTGGCACCACGTAAAATCTAAGGAAAACCCAGCAGACTGCGCATCAAGAGGAATAGCTCCGGCAGCACTTGTTGGTAATTCTCTATGGTGGAATGGACCGGATTGGTTAAGAAACAGCAATCTTACCTTCGAAAAACGGTCAATATCTGCAACACAAGAAGAAATGAAAAGGACAGCTTTTTCGTTGAATACAGTAGTAAGCGAAAATGTTGTTCTGGATACTATCGATCGCTTCTCCACGTTACAGAAATGCATTAATGTTATTGCATATTGCCTGAGGTTCGCTGAGAAGGCTCGAGGGAAAAGGATTTCCGGCCTGCTACACATCACCGAAACTCAGCGCGCGACAAACATCATACTGAGAAATATACAGGCAAAAGAATTTCCTGACGAATTCTCAGCTCTAAGTAAAGGCCATTTGATAAGCTCGAAAAGTTCTCTTCTTAGCTTGAACCCATTTCTAGATGAAGAGAAACTCATCAGAGTTGGCGGCCGTTTAGAAAATTCTGAGCTAAGCTACGAGCAAAAGCATCCAATCATATTGCCATATAAAAGCCATTTTAGTAAACTTGTAATTGACGAAGGCCACAAAAGAACAATGCATGGTGGAGCAAATCTGATCCTAGCTCATACCAGAAACAAATACTGGATCATAAAGGGCTACAGTGCAGTTAAGCAACAAATTCGAAACTGCATAATATGCGCAAGGTACAACGCCAGGGCTCAGGAACAGCTAATGGGAAATCTGCCAAAACCTCGGTTAAAGTTAACTCGCGCCTTCACAAATACAGGCGTAGACTATGCAGGGCCCATATCCATAAAAACAGCAAAGGGAAGAGGAATAAGGAGTTACAAGGAATATATCGCAGTTTTCATTTGCCTAGCAACAAAGGCAATACAGCTGGAAGTCGTCGGCGATTTAAGCGCGAATGCCTTCATAGCAGCATATAAACGCTTCATTGGCAGACGGGGTATCCCACGTAGAATATAAAGCGATAATGCAACAAACTTTCAGTTAGCCAGCAAAATTTTGGAAAAAACAACATCGG
This sequence comes from Machimus rusticus, assembly GCA_951509405.1. NCBI lineage: Eukaryota > Metazoa > Arthropoda > Insecta > Diptera > Asilidae > Machimus > Machimus rusticus. The sequence goes on from OX608054.1 coordinate 4,115,200, forward strand.
AGTTTAAAAAACATTACCAGAATCAGCTACTGGAAGAAATGCGAAGCTACGAAACTGAATGGAGTTTCATACCTCCAGCGGCTCCACATTTCGGAGGAATGTGGGAGGCAGGAGTCAAATCAATGAAGCATCATCTCAAGAGAACACTCGGCAAGACAATCCTGACATTTGAAGAGTTAACAACGGTGTTAGTAAGCATCGAAGCTTGCTTAAATTCAAGGCCTCTCTGTCCTATGACTGATGATCCCAGGGATTTAGGTGTACTAACGCCAGGCCATTTCCTGATCGGGAGCTCACTTCTGGCCCCCCCAGGGATGGACATTGGAATTGATACCAACATCCAATCAAGATGGAGATTACTTGAGCAACTTCAGCAGCAATTCTGGAAAAAATGGTTTAGCGAATATCTCCATCGCCTCCAGTGCATACCAAAATGGACATCAGCAAGGAACAATATAAAAGTGCACGACTTAGTTCTGGTAAAAGATGAGGCACTTCCTCCAGCACAATGGTCACTCGGACGGATTGAAGAGGTCCATCCGGGGAACGATGGGTTGATAAGAGTTGTAACAATTCGAACTCGAAATAAATTATTAAAAAGACCATTGACCAAGATTTGTGTCTTACCTGTTAGCGAACCACAGGAAGAATCAACTCAGGAAGGCATTAAACAAAAGGAAGAAGAGAACACCGAAGTAAAAGTTCAGGCAAGAACACTCAGGCAGCGTAACAAAATAAATAGAGTTATGAGCTATAGCACCCTCATACAACCTCGACAGGCTACTAGAACCTTACAACCAGAGAAGGAGGAGGAACGCGAAAATCCGAATAAATCTGTACCTAGACACTCAAGTCCAGGGAATACGGCATCTCTCCTTGTAATGACATTACTGTTATCACAAGCATATGCGAAACCCTACGTCGACACAATTCCATTTCAAAATCATCCTGGAATATATTTTGAGGAGCTAGGAAGAGCACATCTGATAGCAAGCAAATGGAATATATTAGTGTATTATGATCTTCAATACTATTGGAAGGAATTCCAAGGACTAAGGAATTGCATCGAGGAGATGGGAAGACTATGTAACAGTACCATTGTAAGAAAAAATTATTGTATTGCAACGCACGAGCAATTCAACCGTCATTTACTTCGGCTAGAAGAATCTAACAGCCTCATTCGTAGACAGGGAAGCTCCATAAAAGATGAGCCCAGACAACGCAGATCCCCGCTTAACATTGTAGGGAAGGCCGCAAATTATTTATTCGGAGTCCTAGACGATGACTACGCTAAGGAATTAGACGGAAAATTGAACGATATAAATAAAAACGAGGAGCATCTCCTCCAACTTATCAAGAATCAAACAACAGTAATTGATGTGACAACAAATATAATGAAGAGAAGTGAAGAGGCTATTCAAGCCCAATTCCAGATCATTCAAGGCCACATTACCGACTTACTCCGTGAGGTCCAACAAAAGGGTACCGCTCAAGGAAAGGAGCAAACTCTGAATTCACTAATCGCCCATACAACACTTGCGATTTATAACTATGAAGGAATTCAAAGAGCCTTAGTGGATGTGCTAACCGACTTACATCATGAACGAATAAATCCACTCCTAATTACACCGTCCCAATTAAAAACACAGCTGAATCTCATCAGGGAAAACATTCCTCATAGACTCACACCACCAGAGATAGGACAAAATCAGATTTTAAGTCTGTATCGCCTAATGACAGCTGCAGTCCGAGTAACGGATACAAGGATTTTATTCCAAATAAAATTACCTCTGCTGCAGAATGAGAGATTTCAGATATTTCATCTAGTGCCAGTGCCAACACCTTACAAGGACCACTTAACATTTATAAAACCAGAAGCACCATATTTAATAGTGGACCTTCACCGAGAGAACTATTACCCATTGTCTCAGGCTGAACTAGACAATTGCATTCATTTTGAGGATGATCAATACTTGTGCCAGCGAACTCATCCACTGTATAATACCAACTCTCGAAAGGGGCGATGCGAAATAGATCTGCTCAGACACATTGAAGGCAGTGCATCAGACTGCATGACGCAGAATATCAAGCCGTCTAAAATCTGGATTCAGTTAAGAGCAGCTAATTCTTGGCTCTACGTAATGGACAAGGAGTACACATTCAACATAGTGTGCGGAACTACAGTCATTCCGAAAACCATCAAGGGAGAAGGTATCCTGAAGCTTGAACCGGATTGCGAGCTCAAGCAGGAATCCATGACCATCGCAGCTCATGGACTATATACAACGCAACTCAATTCGTCTTTCATCCCTACTGTCGATATCAGTCAGATATTGACACAAAATACTAATGAGGAGGAGACCAAGCCCATACCACCGGAACAACATTGGACCAACATGCTTACTCTGATATAAGGAAAACTATATCAGAACTACAGCAAAAGGAAAAACTACCAGCGGGACTAACAACGCACGACATCCACCATTACACCGTCAACTACCTGATAGTTGCAGCGGTAGTATCAGCAGGCGTATTTATCACCTATAAATATTGGTCATCGCATAGGCAAGCAGCTAATAGAGCAACAGCAGAGCAACAACAACGGACTTGGAGACTTCCGTCTTCAGAGCTTCATATTTAACCATTTTCATACTTCTGCTTCTTCTCCTCCCGCCGGCAGGATGTACAAGAAGTACAACGAACTTCACAAGCTGTGTCAGCAATTGATAGTTCAGTTGCCCCAGCAGTCGTCAGCGTTCAGCAACCCATGCACATTTTGTGCACCTTCATACGCGGGGCTGCTGACTGCGATAACCTAATTAATAATTGATTAAGTAGTCAATAAGTTTGTTATAAAAGGTAGTAATTTAAAGCAATAAAGCGTCAGTCATTAAGAGACAACTCAGAGCGTTTCATTTTCAGCTTTCTCCCCAGTCAGTCGAAAAATTTAATACTAGTTTTTTATTGTAGTTATGGGTTCTTGAAGCCTGTCATACAGCAGGTGCCCCATGCTTTTCTTTTCAGTAAAAACCAAACTAGTATTTTATGAAAAAATGTCGTTGTAACATCTTTTAACTTAACAAATTTATTTTCTACTTTTTAGTTCATTTTTTATTTATTTATTTAATGGTATTTTTTTTTTTAAGACAAGCATGTTAAATTTTTTTTTTATTATTTTAAGTGATGAAGTACGTGAAAAAAAGAGAGGTAGAAAATGTTCATTAAAGTAACAGAAAAGGTTTATTAATTTAGGCTTTAAATAATGTTTTGACTTAATGCTTAAATTACGAGCAATTATAATATCCCCGAAAAGCTCAACGCGCGTTCTCGCAGATGGTCCACTTTGCGTACCGTGCGCTGCCGAACAGGATGTCCGGGTCTAAAAGTGATAGTGAATTATTGTATTGTCACCCGAGTTAGACCTTAGTGCAAAATTTTAGATCTCAAGGACGTCAGGAAGGTCGTCAAACTATGCTTGGCATATTTGGGCGCACGAAAAACGATAAAACATTGTGAGTTAAAGAAAAGCATGTAATAAGTTGTTAATTGTATGCCCTAAAAATTCAATAATTGCAAAATATTTTTTATATAATCTTTAAATGATATATTCAACAAACCCCAAAGTCAGCAGAAATAGTTACGTTGGGAAAATCGATACCGAAAATAAGATAAATGTGTTCTTAAAGATTACGTGTTAAGGAATATAAAATGTTATGGATAAATTAAAACGTGGTAGATATAATCTATATAACGATGTTTCTTTTACTGCGTATCCACGACCAGACAGTCTGTTTTTTTTTATTAATTAAGAATACAATTTGCACCTATCCTCTTTTATTAGGGTAGTGTTGTATGGTGCAAAAAAGTGTAATGGCCCAAAATCACGAAGGTGTTTTTTGTGAAAATAATTTCATATTATGACTTTAAATAAATCCTAAGATCATTGCTACACTAGTTATTAAACATTTTTCAAAAGGAGCAAGCTAATATTATTTATGCCCGGCTAGAAGTAGGGGAGTATTCATACTGCCTGGCCCAAGTGATAAATTCAAGGTATCTCAAACCTTGATTTTTGAAATGGACCACGGGCCGCCGGGCATTACTAATATTGGCCGGTCAAAGTAATTTTGTCAATTTGACCGAAGCTCTTGGTCATTATTCATAATGGCCGGTCCATATTAATACTGCCCGGTTAATCAAATTGCCCGTAACATATACATAAGTGGGCTAGTAGTACATTAAAAAACGTTAATAACTTCGTGCCCCTCAACCGTTTTGCTGCTAAGTCCAAAGTCCAAATATATTTTATGCACAAGCTTCGTTGTTTTAATATTGCGAGGTCTACAAATAAAATTAAATTAACTGGCTTTGAGTTTTCTTAGGAGTGGATAAACGGAAGAATTGTTGAACAATTATGTTATTTCCTTATTTTCTGCCCGTTTCAAATATACTCGGGCAATGTACAATTTAATATCTGAGGAGGCACTTTATTTAGTGCAGAGTGTGATAGTATTGTTTATCTTCAAAAATTGATAGAGAAATGCAAATAACCTGTTTAGACGGCTTGTGGCGAACTTTTAAAATTTACCTTTCGTATTTTTTTTCGCGAAAATTTTTACTGTTTTTAATATCTACTTACTTTGCTTATTAATGGGAACTAAAAATTGTTAATTCCATGTACTTTTTTACTGAAATTGCGTAATTTTTTTCATAGAAGAGTATATGTAGAAGCTTATTTGCAACTGAATAAAAAATATCGCTTGTCTTCATATAAAAGTATACTTTTAATGTTTATCACTGAACTTAAGAGTAAGATACAAAATAGAAACTATGATTTAAATGGCCATCATTTCAAGTATCCAATCTTTAAATGCAAAAATATCTACGTAAACGACATATTCGTCCAATTTGCAGAGTTGATTGGTTTTTGTAACGCCTCCTTGAACAGTGCCAGCAACGATACCACGCAATTCCCAGTGATCGTTGTTGAATATAACTAAACCGCTTCCTGAGTCTCCAGAACAAGGTCCTCTACCGTCTCTCTCACCGGCACAAAAATTCGTACCGGCCGTAACTGCTTCAAGTTGGGTACTGCCCCGAATGCAAGTCTTTCTTGAGACGATACCAACTTGCACTTTTTTTGGTTCAGGTGATGGTTTATTTCCGAATTCGTCCTCTCCCCAACCAACAACCGTACCCATCCGGCCTTCTATTTCCAGGGGGTTCGAAGATCCTGACCACAAACATATCGGGCGGATCAGAGGATATTCAGCGAAACTAAAAAATTATAGAAAAATTAAAATATCCTTTTTTAATTGATGTTTAAACGAACCTCACAGGTCTTCTGTGAATGATCACAGCAATGTCCATTTCAAAAGAATCTGCTTTTATGAAATTAGGAGGAAACTCGATTCGTTCAGAAGGTAGAAATTCTGATCCAGCATCTGCCCAGTTATTAATATTGTACCGTCCTAAGGCTGTAAACACTTTACTTGGCAACATTGGCACCCTTTGACCTTCTTTGAAAAAGCAGTGGGATGCCGTGATTGTCACCTTCGATGAAAGAAGGGTGCCACCGCATTGAAAAGTGCGGACTGGTCCATTGTTGACGAATATCGCGGCCAACCACGGCCATTCTCCTTGTAGGGTAGGATCTCCCTTGATCACAAATTGCGTGATCGGGCTAACTTGGGGTACCCCGCAAGCTACCTCAGGCTGGACTGGGTTTGGAGTTGCTCTGCAAATAAGAAATGAGATTGAAATTAAACCAAAAAACCAGTCGTGTCGGGAATAAAGGTAAATAAATGTAGGGTTTCGTAATTTAGATCTCCTGCTCTAACTACGACAAGCGATTCTTTCTTCGTGAAGACAAATTTGAATACCCCTTAAAGGGTCTTCTATTTTTCAAGTTTGAAAACAAAATTAAAAATAATTGTTTGACTTATTTTAAGAGTATACAGGGTGACTGGAATGAAGTGTTACTAATCTTGTTTTTGGATTATGGCTTCAAAATAAGTGCTATCATCTATCCCGAAATGGTCTTGGAAGTTGCTTTGAAACCCTACCCGAGTAAAAATGATTAACTTTAAAAATGCGGCTGTACAAAGGGTTTTAATCACTTTTCTTGGGCGCACAACGGTCGTACGAGGTTGTTTTGCAGGACATTTTGGCTTTACAAGACTGTAGTCTTAGTACAACTTAATGTAAGACCCAAACTATGGTCGATTGGATTTTTCATTCTAAATAGGCCGCCGTACGCCCTAATGTACAGCCTTTCAGTTTTTTTTACAGGCCGCGTACGTCCCTATAGTCCAGCAGAAATAGGATTCGAACAACAAAATAATTCGTTACAGCAATCTGACAGTGCAATATTGTGGAACAAGCCTTTGTAAAAGACAAAATAAATCGAACCAACAGCAGCTATCCGGGGTGGAGGGAGATGGCTTTTTAGGTGTTGAAAACAGTTTTTCACGATTTCTGGCTAAAATGTGCATCCTATCAAAAAATGTTAAATGTAAAAGTTGCAGGCCATAAAAAGATCTACAACTTTTGTATAAACTATTTTTATTCTAACCTCAACAATTTTTAACCTAACCTCAACAAAATGTTGAGGTTAGAATAAAAATAGTTTATACAAAAGTTGTAGATCTTTTTATGGCCTGCAACTTTTACATTTAACATTTTTTGATAGGAAGCACAGTTTAGCCAGAAATCGCGAAAAACTGTTTTCAACACCTAGAAAGCCATCTCCCTCCACCCCGGATAGCTGCTGTTGGTTCGATTTATTTTGTCTTTTACAAGGGCTTGTTCCACAATATTGCACTGTCAGATTGCTGTAACGAATTATTTTTTTTTCTCATTTTTACGCCTAATTCGACTGGACTACTAAGAAATCTGATTGGCCGTTTTTCAGCCTCTGTTCAGCTACTGATTATTTTTACTCGGTTAGGCAACTAAATATTTCAGCGTAGACCTTGGACATTCCAACGAGATTCGGCACCATGACACAAAGCAGTCGTCACTCAGAAATGGCTAAAATACAATGTTTCAAAGTTAATTTCTTTTATACAATCGACGTCGACGATCTGAGCCATGCTGGAGATCGAGGTTAATAAAAACATACATACATATATATAATGGTAGCAACACTTTGGCTATTAAATGGAACAGAATTCCTCCAACTCGCATTCGTATATCGTGTGAATATTTTTTTCGTCTTTTATACAAAATTATACACGCAAAAGGAGGATATATCGAACAATAAAATTATGTTTCAAAAATTTAATATGTATTTTAATGTTTGGCTTTGAACGAAGTAAAAATCTTTTAAAGCGTTGCAATTATAAAGTTTTAAATTGGCAACACTTCACACCGGCCACCCTGTATATAATTAAAAACATGTTTTTAGTATTTTAAGAGTAATGTTTGAATTTAAAAATTATGTATTTGTGAAAGAATAAAGCTAGGTGAAGCCAGAATATATATAGTTTTTAGACTCGTCGCAACGATTTAAAAAAATTACTACTCGGTTTTTTTCGAAAAACATCTGCCATTTTGTTATTTTTCGATGAGAAAAGTTGCTTCTGGTTCATGCCAAAGCTACTTCAACACTAAATAATTTGATTTATTTTAATAATCCGTCATTTTTTGATATTCGTTTGTTTTTCAAATGTAGGTAATGAGCATAAAAACCAATATGAAAATTCCCAAAAAATTGCTTTGATCCGGCTACACATGTTCCGGTCAGATATGCCTGGTAGGCACGTCTGTACAGATCCCTCCTTTCAGTAGGGTTCGTACATTTTATAATGTTCATTATGCATAAAACCCAAAAACAAGAATATTGAGCAATTGTGGACCGCAATAAAAATTCTTGTACATATATTGTATCTAAAATGTACGAAACGGAAACCTACTCTTAAAGGAGAGAACGGATCAAGCACAGATCCATGAGGTTCAATGTCCACAAATGGTATAGTCGCTATTTACCGAGTTTCAGGTATCAGGGATCGTCACGTCTACTTGGACTTGGAATTTGTTGCTACCATATGCAACAAACGAAATGCCCGAAAGTTGGATTTAATAATGGATAATGATATCAAAAAACTGCACAGGTAGTAAAACAGTTCTTGGAGGATGAGAAAATTAATATTTGAAAGTGGCCAGCACATTCACCCAATCTCAATCCTATTAATATGCTGTAGATTGACATCGACAAATGGATTAAAACCCAAAAACCCAAAAATATTGAGTAATTGTGGACCACAATTAAAGATTCTTGAAACAATATTCCAAACCAATGCAAGAAGATCTTGCTTCAAAACGGACGAGTCGTCAAATACTAATTATAATAAATGTAAATTTTATAAATATAAATGTCAAATTTACTAATATTACTTATCTTTTCAAAGTCGTTCGTAATTAGCTGATCGCTAAAAAATCGTTGTGTGTAACAAAAATGATTAATTATTTGAAACATTTGGCCAAAGTTTTGCAAAGGGATGATGCAAATTTTGGTACCCCCCTCCAATAGCTACATACATATGTATTATATATCGTTGGATAGCTCTTTTTGAGCTGAATATAAGTCACTATGGCGCCTAGTCCCAAATCCTTGTCCGTTCAGAGTTATACTGTACTATACATGTTTCTCATTACTATTTTGCGACTATTTTTCGATCTGGTACTCTTTGGACTCCGATTACATTTTTTCTCGTCGGCACCAGCTATCCCTTGAGATTTGTTACCTGACGTCGACTTCGGCTTGAATTGTAGATTATTGAAGTGCTTATCGATTGGATTGTATATTAAAATAGAAGTTTCCCGCAACTGTGTTATGTATCGTAGAGGGCTCTACCACGGAAGATATCAGCGACATCTTTTGACTGATATTCTCCCATAAATGCGACCAGAGATTGCAACAAATATTCAAGAAAATGCAATGTTAAAAGTTAGTGCATGTTTCATTCATACAACGTAAATATAGCCATGTGTATCCATCAATACAAAGAAAAAAGGAGAGAGAGAGCTATCCAACGATGTATTACACTTTGCTATGTGGCTTAGAGCCGTGAATTACGAATTATTGTTAATTCAACAACTTTATTTGTCTATTGTTGAAACTGACATGTATAATACAGTATAGCTCTGAACATACAAGGATTTGGAAGTAGGCGCCATAGTGAATTCTATTCAGCTCAAAAAGAGCTATCCAACGATATATAACACATAGCTATTGGACCGGTTACCAGAGTTTATACATTTTCTGGCATCATCCTTTGAACTAACACTGTAATACTATTATTATATAAAATTAATTTTCAATAAAGACTTTTGCGAGAACACTTATAAATTAAATCCAAGTGGTGTCTTTATTACGTGACCGCCACTGTATATCGGAACGTCTGTAGCCGGCTTTATACTTTTCAATCAATTACTGCAATGAATAAACATAATTGCACAATTTTAAAACGATAGGTACATTTGCTCTTTCTATAAAAAAGATTTAGAAGAAGTTTTTCAAAACTTGAAAGGTAGCAGACCCATAAAGATTTCAATGGAATTACACATGAAAAGATCTAACTGAACTTTCATAATTGGGTTTCGGTAAGGAAATTATGAGGGTAGATACAGGGTGACTGGAAATTGCTGGCATTCCTCTCGGGAGAATAAAGTATGACTAATTTGGAGTGATTTAACCTATATCACTTGGGGGTCGGAAATGCACCATTTTCGAGAAAATCTATTTCGTATTTCTTTTTACAAAAATCCGAATATTCTCACTTTTTAGCCTGAATTTTTCCGTTATCTCATAGCTTACTAATTGGCCAACCTTCCTAGAGCTAAAAATCACAAAATTTCCTGTTAGATTTTATGTTGTGTTACAATAAATAAAAAATATAAAATAAAAATTCTTCACAGAAATGTCATTATCATAAAAAAATTTATGGAACTTGTCGTAGAAAGCATTGTAAATTTGTAATTAATTCTCAGTATCCTCAGCTATCCAAAAAGATATAATTTTCGACGAAAACATTGTTAGTTTTTTATTTTAATTTGAAAAAAGTAGGAGTGGAGCAGTATACAATAAGTAGATTTTCTCGAAAATGGTGCAATTGCGACCCTCAAGTGATATAGGTTAAATCATTCCAAATTAGTCATAGTTTCTTCTCCCGAGAGGAATGCCAGCAATTTCCGGTCACCCTGTATATGTACATATAATACGAAACTCTAATAGAAAAAATAATCACACTTTTATGCAAATAAATAGTTGTTTAAAAAGAAAGTTAATTTTTAACATTAGTTAATCAGTTTTCATTACATGTATCAATAAAAAAAGCCTCAAAATTCGTCAAAGCTAAATAAAAAACTTACATGAAAGGTGGTTCAGTCGGCTGCCTGGGGTATAGTTGAGGTGCCACTTGGTGGGGAATCTCTGGCTGCTTGGAAGTTTGGGGTATTTCAAACTCGGGCTGCTTCGGCGTTTGGGGCAACTGGAAGAGGTGATCGGGTTGTTTTGCCGTTTGAGGCAGTTGGAATTCAGGCAACTTCGGTGCTTCAGGCAATTTAAACTCCGGCTGCTGCGGCGTTTGAGGTAATTGGAAAAAGTAATTGGGTTCCTTTGACGTTTGGGGCCCTCCAATTAAAAGATTTGGCATGTTTGATATTTCGGGTATTTGGATGGGATATTCGAACACGGAGTGGCTTGGCGTTTGTTGTTTTCGAGTAGGAAAAATTGATTGTGAATTTATCGTCTGGAAATTAGTAGGGGATGATGCCAAGTACGAATTTTCTTGTAGAGGATCCGAAGAAATAGCTGGGTATTGGAAGTTGTTATAATTATTGAAAAGATCTAGATATAGGTAAAGTTAATAAATTTCTATTTTAGAAAATATATACATATATTTTAATTTACCAAAGGATGGTTCTTTATTTTTGTTAGGAGCAGTGCCAGGCCCATAAGCCTTCGTGTAAAATGTATGATATAGTTGAATTGTTGACATTTGGGGGCTCCGGTCTGTTAAAACGAAATACAAATTTATTAGACGCAGATAAAATTTATATACATACGAGCTTTTAAAAAGTTGATTGTTAATTTCAACTGAAACACTGATTCAGAAAAAACCCGACTACCTTTCTGCCGCCACTGCTCACCCCCAGTTAAATAAAATTCGGAAATGCAGGTAGCCTCACAACTATAAAAGGGTCCTTACATATGTTTGCAAAACATTAAGTGCAGTGTATAGCGAAAAAAGTACGTCAGAAATTAATTGTTTCCACACTGAAAAAAATAGCAATACTAACTAATCTTTTGTTGGTTATCGGCCAATTAATTGTATTAGTTGTTATAACAATTTAAAGTAGTTAAATCAACTATAAAATACATAGTTGAGAAACTAACTAATTTTGTAAATGTTTTTCTCACTGTTTTAATTCTATCAACTAATTTAAATAGTTGGCTGAAAAAATAGTTAATTTTGCTAATTTTTTTCTTTCAGTGAACACATGTGCAAAATCTGAATATGTCGCAAAGGGACCCAGCCTCAAAGTTAAAAATTCTAAAGACGATCGACCATCTAAAATGTACCTACTCAGTACAGAAGAGAAAGTCCGGGTCGGGAAGTAAATTTGGTTCCAAGGACCTAAAATTGGCGAGAGAAGTGGTAACCAATTTTAAAAGGAATCCCAACGTGTCGTTGAGAGGTGTGGCCGTTAAAGTCAGTCCATCGAATCAAAAGAAGAGAAGGCCTATGAAGTTTCCATACTCAGAAAACACTGGGTAGAGCATCAGAAAGGAATTCAAGAGGAGTGACGCAGATCCCAAATTTAAGAATTGTCAATGCAACAAATTTCCCGCTAAATAATGACTTTGGTAACCAATATGTAATGTACATACGTGTGGCTAGAAATCATCACCTTTGTGACAACAGGCATAATCAAAATTGATGTATACGTTAAATAATATACCTTCAGAAGAGTAGTTTTCTATTTTGTAGGCTAGACTTTATTTTGGCCGGATTTAACAACTTGCCACTGCAGCAAGAAAGCGAAAAGAAGCCCTAAAAATTGTGCAGAACTAAGGCCAATCGAAAAATATTGGACTAATATTAAAAGAAAACTAAAAACACGAAGAAACATACCTCTAGCATTATTGAATGTAGATAATTAAGTAAGTAATAGGTTAACCAATACATATTAATTGACAAACAAATTTTTTTCTTTATGCTTTCATAATTCATAGGTGGTCGGTTTTTTCCTGAATCATCATGTAAATTGCTTAAAAAACAATGTAAAGATAAACGAATGACAAGCAATTAGTACTATATTATAAAATAAAAATCATTTTAATATTCCGTCTATAAAATAATTTTGAGGTATTTTTGTAAGGGAAAGTACCAAAATAAAGTTTTGTTAGTAGGCCTGGTGAATGTTTTACTTTAAAAACTGATTCAACTATTATGCGATTTGGTTTTGCTTGGTTTCAAAAACTCGGAATTTTTACCGGAAACTACAACTGATTCACTTCAATGTAGGTCTTTTTTCGAAAAAAAAAAATATAAAGATCATACATTGAATGGAAGCATGCAATTTTAGTTACTGCTTCATATACGATGTGATCTTTCCTTTGTTATGCTCTATATGATTACTTTTCAGATCATACAATTCGATGACTGAACTCTGGGTATCGGTTAAAACTATCCAATATTGCATGCAGAAAGTTTATCATTATAATTACATATTTACAGTTTTCAATTGCATAACAAGAGACCTTTTATTGTAATAAATATAAAGTACACGTAGTGCTACAGGTTTTGCCTCATCGAGTTTTCTACTTTTCAAGTATATTTCGAGTTGTTGGTTTCTTGTTTGTTCTGATGCACACTCTTTTAATTTTTAATTACAAGAATAAACCAATCTTAATTTACATTTTGAGCAGGAATGTTTTGAGGATACATATGTATGTATGTATATTATAAATAAGTCACTGAAATTTGTCAGGCTGTCCCTGAATTTATTTGATTGATCTTTAAAAATGTAGAATTGTTTGATGTTATATAGGTAAAATACATATGTATATCTTTTAAATATTAATGCTTGTACTTGTTTTTTTATACAAATCCTTTAGTAAAAATTTTTATTTATTTTTTTTTTGTCCAATTTGTTTAAAAATGTATGGAATATACTTTCACACTAATTTCCGTTCTATCGGAAAAAAATTCTTGCCATTCTATGTATATTAAATAATTCGCTTTATTAACATCGCTAAAATACAAACAAACTGAAATTTGCGTCTTTTATTGTGGTCTGCTCATAGTTTTATCTGTTTTTAGAAGTTCAGTACTCAGCTACTATACGATTATGATTTCATAAAAGATGTATATACATTCATATGTATAAATAATAGAAAACCTATTTTCATAAGCGTTGATCAATCCAAAAGAATAGATTGGTCAGTGTTAAAGCATATTTCTAGAACACCCTGTATCACAACGTTACAAGTTCGGGGAAATACTCGCAATTATCATAGTTTATTTTTATTTACAATATATCAAAATCCGGTTATTAACCAAGTCAACAAAAAATGTTCACACCTTTATTTGGACAGAATGTCTCTTCCGAATTTTTATTTTTAAAGTAGTTAAAGACAACAGAATCAGGTATGAATTTTTAAATACATTAGGTAGGTTAATAATTAGATTTGCAAACATATTAGCTACTAAATTTACATAAATAAATACCTGGAGATCCATTGCATACAACGGTGTTATCTATAAGAATCTGAATAAGTTTTGGAAGTGGATTTTGAATTGGAAAAATGATTTTGTAAAGAAGTGGTCTGCCCTCGACAACTGATTGAATTGCTTGCTGACGGCCCTCAAGAAGTTCAAGTCGTCCTATTTTACTCTGTAATTTTATAGAGCGAAAAGAAAACAGTTTTGCAAAATTATTTAATTTGAAAATGTGAAACTTTTACCGATGGTAGCAATGTTGGCACAGCTAGTCTAACAACTATGCTAACAGTTTGGCCAACTCTAATGTTGTCCAATTGGATTACACCGATCCACTCATTTCCAACAAACTTATATTCAAATAACTGAGGACATGGATTATCAGGAGGAGCGCTTGATGTCAATCCAACGATCACTATCAACAAAACGAAACACTTTTCGAACTGAAACAGTTTTCCCTGTATTATATACATGGTTTTTATCGTTAAAGTGTATCACATTTATGCGAATTTAATTCCGATCTCAATTTATCTTGGTATCTTTACACAGTTATAAATCACTTCATCCTCTATATAGTGTCGCTGAGGAACTCTTTTCACGATCATTCGGCAGGTATAATTAATTACCTGTTTTAAAGAAGATGCGCACACCGTTTACTCTTGGGGAAAAATGAGATATGTTGTACCGGTACGAGGTCCATGAGGAAACAACTAAAAAGTGACCACAGTCGTCGTCAAAATGTGACGCTTACTAAAAGTTATAAATTCCCCTAATTGAAATTCCCAACAGTCGATTAGTAATGAGTAATGACAAATATAAATTCCCAGATTTAATATTATAAAATGTGCATTAAAAGAATTCGTGTGGCCATTCGGTAAGAGAATTACTGGAACACTGAGTAAAATCTCAGTACCTACTAAAAACTCATCTTTGAGAATCTGCTTAACATTTTCATTCGTATCTCATTTTTAAATATTTAATATTCATGTTTTTGAGTGGGGAGGACAATTACTCATTTGATTTATGGACTTCTTCTCGGGGAAGAACCAGTTGCGCATTATCACTTATGTTTGGAGAGAAGCAAAACAAATAATAACAATAAATTTCAGTCGTGCGTTCTTTGGGTGCAAGACGATGGTAGAGGGAGTGGCTTGATCCACTATCGGTTTATTTAGTAGAATATAGAGTCAAATGTTTTGTTTAACATGACTTATTTTATTGACTATTTATAACAACAAAAAAACTAAACAAACCCAGTTTAATTAGGAAATTTGCAATGTACGCAATTTCATTTCTCATAAAAGATTAAGACATCATTTTTTCTTCAGCAAAATTTCGCTAAATTCTTCAATTAATTAGAACCTTCCGGAAGTCGAGTTACAGTTCGAACTGAGTGCAATGGACTCAATGGAGTCCGAGTGGTTGAGACAAGTTTTTTCTCCACTCTGAAAGCAATCAATTGACTTATCAGAAAGCGGACTGACAATTTATGTAGTGGTTTATATACATATTTCAGAAAGCACGTGCTAAAGGCTTGGATTTAATGGGTTTGAATGGAGAACAGTAAGAAATATATGTATATGTATACATATATGTAAATGTGGAGATGTTTCGGGGAAAGCATGCAAATATGTTTAATAATAAGAGAAGACGCAAAATTCCCCGAAATTATATTTATGATGACGAGACTCGTAAAGTACCTAGTATAGAGTTTGCATTTGTTCTTATATTGCGTATAAAATAAACTTAATAAATTTTCGCTGTAAGGCCAACGCAAATTTAATTCTAACGAAATTGAGAGTTTTTTTTTTCCTAATTATTATTAACTTGTTTCCGTCTTTCAACTGGTGTATAAAGCTCATGTTCTGGGGTATATTAAGTACCTAAACAGCATTTCGTCTTAAATGACATAGTATGTATAATCTTGAACGAGTGAAGAGATTAACGAACAAGAATTTCAAATTTTTTTTATCACCTCCCATGGGATGCACCAACGATGGATATCTAGTCTACAATATATTGTAATATAATAAATAATTTTAGAGGTTAAAGTAAGTAATAATGTATGTACATAGAGGAAGTAAAACACATATACAAAGTAATAAATAAAACAACAATATTGAATATTGTACAATACAAGTGTAATTATAATAATACGACAAAATAAACTTTTAAGATAGGAAAAAACAAGAATGGAAGGAAGTCATACAGACCTACAGTCATATGATTCGTATTAAAAAATATTTTATTATGAATAAAATTATCGTAGGATTAACAATAATTAACAATTATGAAAATTCAGCATATATCTTAACTTAACATAACGAAATTAATACTTTAGCTCTTATAACATGTTTTCATCTCCCCAAAATCTTGGGATTTAGAATAAATAATTGAATAACATGTTTCCATCACCCCAAAATCTTAAGATTTTGTGAGATTTCGCGAAATCCGTATCACAATCTATTGGATTTCTTTTACAAATAGGCGATTTTGAAATGTTTAGATTTGAATAAAATCTCAATCAAAATCTCATAAGTTCATTGTGGCATCATCAAAAAGTTTATTCAGCACTATTTAGCAGGCGTTTAATTTGGCATTGAATTGAAATGGAACAAGTAGTTACAATGGGAAAAAATATATATACCAAAACAAGTGAAAGCAATTAAAATATGCCACTTGGAACATCAAATGAAATCGCGTTACTATGATTTAGACACTTTTAAATTATGTACTTATTCTAAATCCTAAGATTTTGGGGACATGGAAATATGTATGGTATAAAAGTGTTTCCATCATAGTAGCACGAGTTCAATTGATGTTTCAAGTTACATACAATGTTAATTGTTTTCACTTATGTACATATTTATATATTTTTTTCATTGTAACTACATACTTATTTGTTCCATTTCAATTCAATGCAAAATTAAGTAAGGTCCACAAAATCCTGATTGTCTGCAAACAATATTCTTTTGATGGCATGGTCTGCAAATAACCTTGAGTCAAAAGAAAAAATCCTCAAAATGAAGGAAAAAGTCTAGCGAAGGCACTAGAAGAGGTGCGCATAAGTCTTCAGAAAATATGAGACTCAATAACTCAAGAAGACTGTCAGAAGTTAGTATTCTTGGTATGGTTCTTTATGCCTGAAGGTATGAAATCCATTATTAAACGAAAGATGTTGCTCACTGGTAGCCGAACATTTTTGCTTCGATTTTTTACCAGCCGAACTATTTATTATTTATGCTTTAAGTGTTATGTTTTATTTCCTCAACTATCTTATAAACCTAAGAGCTAAAGTATTAAATTTGTTATGTTCAGTTAAGAAATATGCATATTGAATTTTCATGATTATTAATTGTTAATTCTACAATGAGTTTATTATTAATAAAATATATTTTAATATTAAAACCCTGTAAAAATTCACGGTAGACGAAATATTTTGTGGGTAGGTAGTATAATAAACTTCCAGAAGAAATAAGGAGAATAGGAGATTTACACTGATTCAAATGTGAGGCTTGGACTGGTCCACCGGGACGCCGCGAAACTTCCCTGTGCGTCGTTCGTATTGCGCTGAACAATCGACCGTTGAAAAAAGATTACAATCGAAATAAATTTGAAACTATGTATTCAGTTGATGACGAAATGAAATGAATAATTTTTAATTAAGCTTACTTGTAATCAGAGAAAAAAGTAAAACAAATAAAACCGTAGAAGAAATTGATATATAGGAAATATGGAATTATTTTAAAACGAAACTTTTAAAAAAATATTGTGTATCAACTAATACTGGAAGGTTTTAAGGAATGATTTTTGAATAACGAAGAGGTGTTTAGTGAGGTTCAATATTTACCAACCAATCTTTTTGTAAGAAATGTTAGTTCAGAAAATTTTAAAACTCTAGGAGCAGTAATGAAAAAGCTAGATTGTCATTTCGTAATGTCTGATTTTTTGGCGGAATATGAAGACTTTTTGGAGAAACGGGAATATTTGAAGAAAAATCTGTCTGAAAAATATGTTGTCGCAAATTAAATATGATGTGGAGATTAATGGGGCGGAAGCGGAAATAATGAGTGAATATAATCGATGAAAAAACTGCTTAGCATGTTGTATGTATTGTACGGATATAATTTGTATAACGAGACTTACAAAAAATTTTTTTAAAATGATAAAAATTGTGCTAATGTTGTCAGTGACACAAATTCCATGCGAACATTTAATATTCTTAACTATATTAAGAATCATTTAAAAAATAAATTAAGTGATGATCATGTAGATGGAATATAATAAACGGAAACAAAGATTTGATAATGGTTATTGATAATAAAGTAATAATTAAAGAAATATGTAAGGGCAGTCCTTAATTTTCTAAAAATTTAATAATTTAAATAGTAATCTTAATAAAGATGTAATTTTGCATAATCATTACATTTTGTCTCTTTTTACTTGTTTTTTAGAAAAAATATGCCGGTATTCCCGGTGCAATTTGCATAGCCAGTCCAACTCTGGGTGTAGAGTAATATGGACCATCTAAGACAAGGAGCGAATGTAAATTAATTTAAATAGCGCAATTTTTAATATTAAAAGTTGTTAAGTTTTCTTTACGTTGCTCTCATACCAGCACTTAGGTGTTTGAGCGGTTTTGGGGTAGATTAAGCGTTTTACTTTTATTGTGATATAAGACCTACAGAACCTTGCAGGTAGGGAGTTAGGTGAATGTTTCAAGCATCATGCTGAGAAGTGCAAAGAAATAAAATATATTAAATTATTATAATAATATTATATAACTTTAGAAGGTAAGGAAAAACGAAGGAAATTAATTAATCTAATAGAAAAATTAATATAGATTTGTGGAAACAGCTTCAAATACAGACCGAAATATTATCTTATTTTTAATTATTTCTGTAAGGATGGAAAACTAAGAGTAACTTTTATTTTTAAAAGTAAATCCCATTACTTTAAAAATATTTAATTGTAATCGTCAAATATAAGAAAAATTCGTACTTTTGGGTACAAGTTGCTTTTATTAAATTGTTACACAAACTGTTTTCTATTCGATTCTCAATATACTAAATTAATTTCGATGAAATTAAAACGTAAAGAAGTTACGTAACCAATCTGAAAATTGTATGACATCGACATAAACAACATATTCATCCAATTCGCAAAGTTGATTGGTTTTTGTAACGCCTCCTTGAACAGTCCCAGCAACGATACCGCGCAATTCCCAGCGGCCATTGTTGTATATAACCAAACCGCTTCCAGAATCTCCGGTGCAAGGTCCTGTTCCGTCTTTTTCACCAGCGCAAAAATTGGTTCTTGCTGTAACCGCTTCAAGTTTGCTGCTGCCGCGAATGCAAGTTTTCCGTGATACAATGCCAACATCAATTTTCTTTGGCGTTGGTGTAACTTCGTTTCCATTGTTGTCCTTTCCCCAGCCCACGACCGTTCCTTTGCGGCCTTCAATCTCAAGGGTATTCTGAGATCCTGACCACATGCAAATTGGACGGATGTGTGGGAATTCTGTAAAACTATAATAATAATTAAAATTTGAATGATATTAACAAAAGAAAAATAGTTCGGATTTAAAATAAAAATGAGGCCAGTTCGACCTTTTGACTAACTAACGAACCTAACAGATTTGATGTGTCTAATAATGGCGATGTCATCTTCAAATGAATCGGTTCTGTAGAAATCGGGGGGGAACTCGATCCGTTCAGTTGCCAGAAACAGAGATCCAGGCTCTGCAAAATCTTTAACATTGTAACGTCCAATAGCTGTGAAGATCTCCTTTGCAGAAATTGGGACTCTGTGACCTTCTCTGAAGAAGCAATGAGCCGCTGAAATTGTTATTTTCTCTGTTAACAGAGTGCCGCCACATTGAAAATCTCGGACTGGTCCATTTTCAACGAATATCGCAGCCAACCATGGCCAATCTCCTCTTTTGGCAAGTTCTCCACCGACAACAAATTGCGCCACGTTGCTGACTGGTTGCCCGCAAATCGCGTCAATTGTTTGTGGGCCGCTTCTATAAAATGATAAATAAGTTATAATTTAATGTACCTACAATATAGGGTAAATTCAGTAGTTGACAACTAAAAATTTTATTTTAAAATACAGTGCAAACTCTATATGTAATATGTATGCATATAGCGAAATTCAAGGGACTGAGTATTTTTATTGCGTTATTTAAAGTTTTTATTGAATAGAGAGTCGAAAAACCAATATAATTTTTCAAGTACATGATGACATGTGCAAAGGTTTTTATAAATAAAGTGTAATTTATAAAATACATATGCCTCACTTTTTAAACTTTTAGAAACAACATTACGTATAGTCTGTTATCTTTGTCTGATGTTTTTAATTACAAATTTATTATTTAATTATTTTAATTATATTTTATCGAGTCCATACATATGTATATGTATCAGGATATGGTGGGACTATTTTGGTTAGACAAAATAATGTTTTTAATAATTTCTCTAATGTCAAGCAATTAATGTTTTTTGCCTTATAAGTAATGACGTATTGTTTGGCTATTGAGAGTGGATATCACTTTTAGTTGAAATATAGAAGGTTTTGGTATTACTCTACATAGAGTATATCAATTTCTACGTTTCAGGGAGTTTTTCGTTAAATAGAAGTTCTTTATATGGAGTCTACACTGTACTAACTACGAAAAGATGACATCGATTTTTTCTATTATCTTTACTGCACTGTTTATTTAAAATAGACGTTGTCGAAGGTATTTGATTATGAATTTACTCTCAAAATTCAGTCAAAGAAATGTTCATGCCATGCAAAATATCCTATAACTTATAGTTTGGCAACTGTTTTCGTGCTTATTTTCCGATTGAATTTCATTATAGTGTCAACTACTAATACCCTTACTTAAAAATACAAAATAATAAATTATTAAAACATTAATCACTTGGTAGGCCGAGGAGTTGTCACCCTAATTGAAATCGGTGGTTTGGTCGTTGGCGGAAGGGTAATAACTTCTGGCTGATTAATTTTATCCTGTATTGGATTGTCCTTGTATTCATATGAAGTTATCGCGTCTGTGTTAATTAGAGTTTAATTTATTATTCTTATTTTTTCCATTATTATTATCAATTTACTGAAAGGAGAGTCAATGGCGTTAGGATTATCGTCCGTTGATTCTTTAACCCTTGTATAAAAGGTGTGGTACAGTTGAATTTTTGTCACTTGTGGAGTCTTATCTGCACAAATAGAAAAATATTTGCTATAAAAATGGATGTATGTATGTATGTTTGTATGCATGTTAAAATTTTTTATGGTTATACTATTCACTGATACTTTTTAAGTTAAAAAAGCCTTAACTTGCTTAAATAAAACCTGCTTTTTTGGAGCCATAGAAATTTAAACTAAAAGGTATATGAGTTATTTTAAATACTCGTATACGTTATTTTGTCTATTTCATTAATTATTTATTTTTTGTTATATTACCTTCTAAGCGAACGTTAAAAATCTGTTATCATGAATTTTATTCCTTAAATTATTATGGATATATTTGACGAGTAGTTCATATTATATTAATTTCATAAAATTAAAAATTATATAGAGATTGTACCATACCTCTAAATGGAATAAATTTAATAAGGCTAAATTAAGTATATAATAATAATAATAATAAAGGCCGTAAATGATTAAAAATTACTCTGAGAAAGATAAAATTGAAGCTTAAGAGTAAAACATTTTATATTTGAACTGGGATTTCCCTGAGAAATCGGAGTGGATGAATTTCCGTAGAAGTTCAATTAAAGAACCGCCGAAAGCCTTGCTAATAATTTTAGAAATATTTAAATGCATGGCAAAATTGTATTTTATATCTGTAAATTTTAATATGATCACATTTGAGCGCCAGCCTATTATTTTTTAATTATGTAATATTAAGTATTAGTTATAATTTTATATTATTTATTAGAATTAAAATTGAGGCATCAAAATCCACGTTTTGAATTAATTTAATTTATTATGGTATGTTTTACTTCTTCTTATTCTATTTTTTCAACTCCAGAAATTCATAAATTGCAATTTAAGTAGAAAACTGAATACAATAAAAATGTTAGTGTTTATTAATTTAATTATCCTACCTCCTACGAATAAACATCTTAAAAACTGTGCGATTTGTTGATCTTGTTTGATCGTTAAGATTCTGGTTTAGTTAACTAGTCATTTCTTTGAAATATTATCAATGTATATATACTCTGAAAGTTATTGACACATCATCATATTGATAAAAGTTCGAACAAATACCATCTTATATTATTTTTGCATTTTATTCGTTATAATTTATTTCGAAATCCGGTTTTTCACTCGAACTTCAGCCGGTTTAGATTATTTTCTGCACAAAAGTAAACAAAAAGCTTACACATTAAAAAATCCATAACTACATATAAGATTTAAATGATCTTCAATTTATTTTTATCATTTCAAAAAATATATAGCAATGGAAATTTGTAAATGTGTTAGTCAATAATTAAAGATATGTACGTCTTAATTCTGAAAAATTTTAATTCTTGGAATAATAAATACCTGCAGGACCAGAGCAAACGACTTTGTTATTAATGGTTATCTCGGTAATACTTGGAAGAGGATTTTGCACTGGAAATGTGATTTTATACAAAAGTGGCCTGCGTTGGAAGACTGCTTGCACCGCTTGTTGCCTTCCCTCAAAGAGGTCAAGGCGACCGATGTTAGACTGAAATTTAAAAGATGACGAAAATATTGTTGTAATTTTCCGAAAACATTAAAAAAAACACTCTTACCGTTGATAGTAGCGCTGGCAAGGACATTTTAACATTTAGGATGATGTTCTGGCCTATTTTAACATCATTCAAGTGAATTTTACCAATCCACTCATTTCCAGACAATTCATATTCAAATAAATCAGGACATGGATTATCAGGGGTACTTGATACTAAACCAACGATCACTAGCCATAAGAAAATGCACTTGACGAATTGAAACGAATTTCCCAGCATCATTTTCACTTTATTGCTGAAACACTTTATCACATTTAAGCAGATTCAATTGCGATCTTTTAATCTTCTTCACAAAGTTATCACTTCACCCACAGAATAAGTGGTAAAACCGGGCAAATTCTTGCCACGATCACTTGGAGGATTATTATTGCAATACCAGTTTTATAGAAGATGCACACACTTCTAATCCTCGGGGGGAAAGGTGAGCTGAACACCGGCACGGGTTCGATAAGAAAATAACCGAAGAACTGCGAAAATATCTCTGAAGAAGCTATATGTATAGCGAAATTGATCACGGTCGGATAAACGTGACGTCAGCGACAAGTTTTAAGAGCCCCTAGGGCTACCTGTTTGTCCGTTGAGTTCCCACAGCCGATACCATGACAAATGAGAAATTCCAGATCTTAAAATAAATTTTGCGTTTAGATATCGTGGCTATTCGACCAGACAATTACTGCAAGACTGAAGTAAAAATTTTACTGTCTACTAAAATGTTAGCTGTGCTTCACAATAATTTTTGAATTAGGTACATATTTAAGTTTCGGTGGGGTAATCAATGAAAAACTTGATTTACAAATTATTTCTCGGGGAAGACCCAGTCGTGCTTCATCGCAATTTATTTATACTCTAAGGAAAATTAATTACTTCTTTTTCCCTCTCATCTGAATCAAAGAAACAAGTTTTGTATAAACATCATTCACGTGATATTAAGCAAGTACAGGTAACTTCAAGATTTTTCATGATAGTCGCAAAAGATGAAAAGATGAAAATAACTACAACTCCTCAAATTTTCTTTTCATATGCAGTTTACAGCGTAAGTAAATATAGGAACAGGTTCTAACCAAGTAGATCGAAACCAAACTCACTACATACAAAGTTACATAGTTACATACCTGCCTTTCTTAAAAACTGCGCAAACATCTAATTTTAGGCGCCAAGATCACTAAGTTTAATGGCAAGATAAAATTTTCTCTATTATTAGATTTGGTACACATTTTTTCAAATTAGATAAAAAATATAAGCCAAAATGGTAAAAAATATAATAAAAAAAAAAGAATTTAAAGAAAACGATTTTAAAATAATAAGAAAATCAAATTACATAACCAATAGGCGGAAGAAAATCTTCAAATCTTTATTTAAGCTTTAGATAAAGCTGTCTGACTAGTATAAAATCGTAATTAAATTTAAATTTGAACATGCAGTGGATCTAAAATATGTTACTCAGTACAAGAATCGTTTTTCTATTCAGTTAATATTTAAAACGTTTCTTTGTTAAATGTGTAGAACTAATTTTTGAAAATCCAAATTTATAAGTATTTAGATATTTTTTTTCATTTTTGTATTCAGTTAATCCAAAAAGTTGAAATTATGAAATTAATTTTATCGTTTTTCACTGGACTAAGCTGTTTAAAAGCGTATATTTTTGGAATAAAATTGAAAAACTATAAAAGTTATTTATTTATACGAAGTGCAGCAATTGCTGTTTAATGCAGATAGATAGGAATAGATTTCATATAATGCAATTTTACCTGTATTTATTTAAATAATAATTTTGATTGAATTGAAGAAAGCATACTAGTAAGATTTATTTTATGTCTATAAAATCATTTTTAGTCAGGTTAAGGTTTTTTGTTTAAATATTAAGTTAGTCATTCATCTTTGAATTGAATCGGTCATTTCAAATACCTGTTCAAAAAATACCGCGTAATTTGCGTTCATTGCTTAAACAACATAAGTTTTTGCATGCTGTATATATGTTTTCTGACGGTTGCACCGGGCAAAATAAAAATAACACGATGTTGAGATTTATGTTGGCTTCGACTAACTTCAAACGATTTGAAAACGCTTATCAGTATTTTCCCCTACGTGGGTCAAACGAAAAACAGTCGATGTAAATATAATAATTTAAAATCAGCGCCGATTTGTTTTTTATGTTTCTTATTAATTTGTAAATGGGCGTGTTGGTTACTAGAAAAATAGAAATAGAAATCGTTCGCCCAAATTGACTGAAAATACGGAGATTTTCAATTTTATCTGACCACAGAAGAGACCAAATATTGAAATATTCCACAGAAAATACGAAAAATAGTCTTTTATACAAGATTACTTTAATTAGTTCAATTAAAAGCAATATAACTTAAGTACTACATGTTTTTAATTACAATAATGAATTCATTTTTCCTCCAATCATTCAAAAATAACCTCTAAATTTTCGTAGTAGTATTTGTGCTTCAATCATTAGTTTAAAATAAATTTTAGAATTTAATAAAGTTATGGATAGGGTAACTCTTGACAGGTGCTTTATTTGTAATTCATAAAAAAAAAAAAATTCTTTTACACTGCCCGAACATTATTTTTGCGTTTGACCCCTTTACCAAATGACTGTGATTTTGGTTTCGAACTTCAGTTAAAGATTTAAGGGGCTCCGGTAGCCTAGGATTTTCGAAAAATTGATTTTTTTTCTTTAATATTTCGAAAGTATAGTCCTTCGAGAATATAGTGCTACATTTTTGTAATGATATTGACCGTATTGTAGGCTCTACAGCCTTTTTAGCAGAAAGCGATCGGTTGGCCCATACATACTCAAAAGTTTAAACTCACTTATCTCGGAATTACTTTTTTCTGCACGGCGGAATGAAAACAAGAAAAAAAATATCGAAACATCTTAAATTTTAATATGTTATTCAGTACATCAGTGGCTATAGCCCGTATCTCAATCAAATTTTTATTTTAATAACTTCTTATTTTTTACGTAAAAAAACGAATGAAAAATAAGCACTCTTATAGATTAATAATAATTTTCTTATTTTTTATTTTTCCTATAATTAGAAGGACCAAAAAATCACCCGCCGCCCAGGTACATTTTTTAGGTTTTTTGGTTATTATAAACATGTTTTGTTTTTGTATTCCTTTTATTCTTATAATATACCTAAAGAGTTTAAATATCGTTGTACACTATTTTCACCTTCAAAAAAATCCTAAAAATGCCTTAAATTCTAAGGGTGCTAGACCACCGGGTCCCCTTAAAAAAAAAAGAGTTCCAAAGGAAGATACAAAAAAATTTGTATTATGATTCAAATACAAAAGGTATTATCATTGATGGATTCACTAAACATTCATTCATATTAATGAAAAACTGTCAACTCATGTATCACTTCCATCGGCCAAAGCTTATGATTTAAGAGTGGCAATTAATAGTAAAAAATTAGATGATTTAAGGCGAGTTCAGGATACCATCTGGAAGATCTTAGTTATACCAGGCCAACTGTAAATATTGAAGACATTCCAAATAAAAATGATGGAGAATATGATTACGTGCCATAATGATAGTAAATCATGAAAATGTAGCCATGTGACATGTTAATAACATAATACTTAAGGGCAATTCCGAATAATATTGATTAAAAATATGAAATATGACTGTTTTGTTCAAATTATATACCATCTAACCCTGTTTCTTCCTAAAACAGCATAAGTCAAGAAAAGTTTTTCAGGTTTTTTATCATTACTATTCGAAAATTATAAAGATTATTCGCTATTTTAATCACTTAAAGTTCGATCACTATATTCAGCCCAAAAAACTCCGTCAAAACTCTTTTACTTGAGAATTTTACTGTAGAATTTTTATTGATTCCCGAACATTTTCAATTGCGTGACTTATGTGGTTTTTGAAATGACGAATTCAATTTATTTAGTAACTTAACTTAGGGCAAAAACAAAATATTCTTATTCAGCATGTAACAATAATATCTGAAAATAAGTAAAATAATCTCAAAATACAAATAATATGCTTTAAACATTTATTTTTGTTTTATTACAGAGAAAATTAGTCGGTCTTAGGGATGGTCTTGATTAGAGCAATGCAGGGCCAGTGGAGCCAGAATTTTCCAGCAGCTTTGTACTCCATGCACTTGGCCTTAATGGCAGGGCGGTAGGGCATCAAGACGCTCTTGTAGGTGTCCTTGGTGAGCTCGACGCAACGATTTTCGCCTGGCTCTGGTTTGCAGACCTGCTTGTACATCATCTTCACAAAGGAGATCCATTGCTTATCTTCATCGTCATCCTTTTTCTTGGGCTCAGCGACGACGAAGGCCACGAAGATTCCGGCAAGGAGCAAGAAAGCAAGATTGATTTTCATTGTGCTTAAATAGAAATTATTTTACTTAAAAACAAATAAGAATTATAATCTTCTAATAAACCTTTGGTTTGGCGATTCTTTAGCTATCTTAATCAAGCTGATGCGAACTGTGATAGTGTCTGGTTTTGCAGTGTTCTATTTATATGATCTTAATTGATTGCATTTTCGATAAAAATACCAAAAACATACAGGTAAAACAACACATCAATTAATTAATTTGTTTACTATTTGATCAATATTTGATTTGTTTAATTGTCGTGCACTTAGATAACAAGAACAGATGCTCCAGCAGTTGTGTAAGCAAAAACACTTTCTCTCCTTTCAAGTGTATACCGGCCGGCAAATAAATTTTAAAATTATCTGTGTTATATTATCTGTTTACAATAAATCTATTACGCGTATTCGACGGTATATCTTATTATATATATTTTTAAAGTTTCATACAAACTAAACAATTTCTTGACTTGACAAATTTTATGTATTAGTAAAAAATGAGAAAAGTTGAAAGTTCATAACCTATATTTTAAATGGATGTAAAACTTCAATATTTATGCAAAAGTTCTATTTATAAATTTGATAGATGTACTTTTCAGACTTTTAACTGACTATTATATCTTTTTGACTTTTGTTACATAATTTAATTCTATTCTATTCTAATTTTATTCTGAATTTTCAAAAATCTTAATTACAATACACGCGTTCAAGATCATTGAAACATATGTTCTGAAGCTGCTAGTCTTCAAAAAACAATAAAACAAAAAATATGTTCAACCACCTTGCAAATAAGCGGAATTTTTCTAGATCTATATATTCTCGGTGTAGGTGTAGATCTATAAAAGATCTTGACACCCTCATCTCTCCACAGTTAGATTTTCAATTTCCTAGCTAAAAAGAGTAAGTGTTTAATAATTCCTCCTGAAAAAAATATATGGTACTTTATTAAAATTTTGCAGCAATATGAAACTCTGCATCGCTTTTGTGCTGATCGCTGGCATCTGTGCCACGGGGGTGACGGCCCTGGAGGAAGAGATCACCGACAGCCAGTGGCTGATCTTCGCCAAGAGCATCTACAAGGAGCTGTGCAGGCCTGACGAGGGCAACCGCTGCGTCGAGCTGACCAAGGAGACCTACAAAAATGTCCTCAAGCCCTACCGCGACCAAATCAAGGCCAAGTGCAAGGAGTACAAGGCCGAGGGAAAATTCTGGCTCCACTGGCCCTGCATTGCGTTCATCAAAACCATCCCCAAGGATGATTAAGGACTTTGAATTCTGGTCTTAAATAAAGCTGATTTGCATTGTTAATTTGAATAATTCTTTTATGTATTTCTACCCTTCCATTATCATGGCTAATTTGGACTTTTATTATGAAGAGTAAGATTAATCTTTTCTTTCGCATCCCAATTGCGTTTTATAATTTCTCATAAATATTTTTGAAGGTAAAAAAAATTATGTTAGATAAAATTCACTGTGGGTAAATTTAAAAATGCATCAAAACGACATCGATGCACAATTTAGCGTTATTGCAATTGCAATACGCCGCATTTCAATGAATAATAATAAACTTATACTACTATTTATAATAATTCTAACATTTTGAAGAATGTCGTATAAATTTAGATATTAAATAATGTTGGCTAATAAATAACAACGCAGTGTTAATAACAATTTCTTATCTGCTACTCCTATATGATTGGAACTTCAAGACAGACAATATTAAAGTTTAGTTAGGCAAAAACAATTCCCACAATTAAGTTTAGATATTTGAAAGTTGAATTGTAGTTTTAGAAAAATTTAGCCAATTCGTTAAATTTTAGTCACACGGTCTACGCTGGCAAAACTAAAGTTATTTATTTACAATATTTAGAAAATTATGAAAAAAAAACAGTACTTAAACGCAATTTTAGGTAGAAAACTGCAGAATAACTTTAAAAAATAACATTTTTCTGAAAATAGGTAGGAAATAGGGATTTTTTTTGAAGTCACTGATTTCGAATTTGGTATTGAATTGATACAACAAAAGTACAAAAGAATATAATTACATTTTACACATAAAAACAAGGTTTCATATACAGTTACACAGTTTTACATTAAAGCGACGCGATAAGCCTAAGAAACAAAAAAAAAAGTCATACAAGTAGGCGGATTTTCATAACGGCTACAATTTCTTAAACCTAAGCAACGGGAACTTGGCTCCGCCTACCGCCTACCAAACTTTGAGGCGAGCGAGTAAAGTGACTTGAGGAGTTCGAGGGCTCGTTCATCGGAGCTTTTATGGCTAAGACTGGGCTGACTCAGGGCGGTTTCGACGTCTTTCGGTGTCCGCCTCGAACCACCCACCCGCGGAACATCTCCGAAATTTAGTGGTGAAATTGTTGAAACGGAACTATCGCTTGTGCTGTAGCTGGGCGTGGTTTCCTGGCCGGGCCGAGTTGTCGTTGTAGAATAATTTAGAAAATCTGGTTCGGTTGTTGTTGTGCTGGTTCCTTCGTCTGGGTCTTCCACATGAATTTCGAAGCGGGTAGTCTCATCCGAAGGGTTTTGGGTCGTGGACCCTGGGTTTTCAGTCGAGGCTGTGTAGGCGTTTATGTCCCTCCTGAAGGTCGTCACTGGATACTCGGTAGTCGAGGAACCTACGGAGTTTTTATCTGAAGCACCAATGCTCTTACCTCTGCGGTTCTGCTTGGGTCGCAGCCTGATCACCTCCACTTCGTCGTCGAGCCCAAGTTTGTCGTCCATTCCAATGAGAGCGTTGAGCAGAACTTGCCGGGATTGTTCGACTGTTTTACTGTAGTCATCATCTCCACAAGTTTGAATCAGCAAGAGAATTAGCCTCCGCACTGTCGGATTATCTTCAGCCTTCTTCATCACGTTCATGAGATGATCTGCCGATGATTCGTTCAGACTACCAAATACTTTATTCGCAATTCGCTGCATTCCATTTTCCGGTGGTAGAAGGTCCTCTGGAATTCCAGGAAGAGCCTTTCCCAGCCGATCAGCTTTAGGATCAGTCAAGTGAACGCGATTCAACATTGAAGTTAGGTCCAAGTGGACGGGACTAGTTTCAGTTGTGGACGAAGGCACCTTCGGCAGGTAGGTGTAAGGGCTGGCTGTCGTTGTTCTAAATTCATCCATTAAACCGTCGTTGATTGTGAGAGGGTCTAGGAACCAAGGGCTAACTCCTTCTGGATATTCTGTAGTCGTAGGGGTGTCCGAAATAAGTCTGGTTATGTAATGACCAGGGGTCTTAGTACCTGATTTACTTCCCTTAACAGATTTTCCAGCATCTTCCTTCCCCATTCGATTTCTGGAAGCTACGAAAGACTGCGACTGAGCACGTTGCAAAGTGTCCTCGTCATCGTCGTAGCCAGGGGGCAGAATATCAGAACTTGGGAGTCCCAAATTGCTCAACTTTCCTCCACTTACAGGGGGTAGAAGATCAAAGGTCAATGGAAGGTTTGTGGTTGTACCTTCTGGGCTAGAAGTCGTGCTAAAACTACCAATTCCAGCAGAACCCCTTGGTAGACCAGTTTTTCCATTATCTACTACTAAAGGTACAACTGTAGATAGTCCGAGACCTTTGTTAATTTCAACTGCGATTTGATTTGATGATGTTTCATCCCCTCCCCGCAAATTTTTACCCTGTTTCTCCCTCCTTGCAGCAGTTAAGCTCGATGCAGGAATTCGATTTAATCCTCCCTTTAAGTTAGGACTTCCGGTAGTCGGAGCATCCGTTGTAGAATCCAGGAGAGGAGTTTGTCCTCTTTGACCTGTGGAAATAGTTACATCCGAAAAATCTAAAACCTCAAGGTCATCAGTCGTTGTTGAGGGAAAGACAGTGGTAGGCGCTGTTGGAAGGTACGACGCAGCGGTGCCCTTGTTGAAGTAGGCACTCGTCGTTCGGGTTTGGGTTGTAACCTCATTTTCCTCCGTGCTCGGGGGCTCAGTCGGACGCACTTCGGTTAGAGTTTTACGGAAAGTTGCAGGGTCTTCAAGATATGCTGAGAGGGCGTTTGTAAATACTTGAGCTATTTTTCTGGTTTCACCCTTGCCAGCAACATCCCCTAGAAGATTGCTTGAGTGCTGGGCGTCCAGATCATTACTAACTCGTGATTGGAGGTCAGGTGTAAGGGTTGTTTCGGCAGCCCTGTCAGTAGTGCTGCCCAGACCGAATAGAGCCTCATACTGTTGAACCGTTTTATTACTCAGAGGTACCGCACTAATGTCAGCTTTAACAGTTGCAGTTGGTTCGCCAGTTTCAGTAGTTGGGGTAGATTTATCCCCCTCCCCAGCAAAGTATAGGGCTAGTGAGTGAAGCGTTTCTGGGCCGGACGAGGGTGGGATTTCTAAACCTATCCGATTTTTCGTTGATCCTATTCCGTCTTTTAAATCACTTAAGGTCTTAATCATTTCGTCAACATGCTCTGAAACAGATTCCGGTAAGCTAGAGGGTTTAGTAGGCTTTGGTAAGTAGGTTGGGCCCGCTGAGGATGGTCGAACTGTGGTCCCATCCTTGGGTAAGTAAGTGGATCCAGAGGAACCTCTCTGTCCATTAGTCGTAGAGCCCTTTCCTAGGAATGTCGAAGATGAAGTCAAAGGTTTAAACGTTGTGACTTTAATGCCGGAGTCTTCTGAGACAGAACCATGCACCGAGTTAGCTGGACTGGGACCAGAAACCTTTCCGCCAAAAGTTCCATCTGAAAGGACGTTAACAGCGATTATAGGGGATGACGAATCGGTCCCTTTATGAGCAGGATCTGTTGCTATCGTACCTCGCATCCCAATTACTAGTGGAGTGGCTGTGTTTGAAAATCCACCTGAAAATGAAGTTCCACTTCCAGATTTATTTCCTCCAGTTTGCGAAGTAGTTGTTGATCCTACTGAGAGTAGTGTCGGAGATGTGCTGGATATTTGTCCACCATCTCCAGACCTTCCGGTAACTGTAAAACCACCCTCTAGGGAGGACTCAGTTCCTTCTCCAACAGTTTGTAGGTTAATGCCAATCTTGCCAGTACCACCAGCCTGTCCAGTTGGAGTCTGAATTTTACCTCTTCCAGTAGGTTTAAGGTTTCCTACTATAGCACCTCCAATTCTTGGACTATCTAAAGTTTTTGAGTCACCGTCTTGATTTACCTGCACTCCTCCTGAAAGTGATAATGAAGGAAGTGAACCTGCTTGACTTGAATCTGCTGAGGCTCCTGTTCTCTGTGTTAAAGAAGGTATTGATTTCGTTTCGTTTAAAAGTCCAGGAGACCCAGAAGAGCTTCCATGGGCTCCTCCTCTTTGTGATAAAGCAGGTCCTGATTCTATTTGGAAACTTTTAGAAGGTCTTGTCGATTGCTCGCCTATACTTTTTCCAAATGAATCAGATCTTCCTTGTGTTGATTGAATTTGTACACCTACACCTGGCTTTGTGGAACCCTCTGTCTGTTTCGAAGGAGTTTTATAGGAGTACCCAACATCACTCCCTGATCCGCCTGATCCTCCTGCTCCTTCTGATCCAGCAGTTCCTCCTGATCTGCCTGATCCTCCTAATCCGCCTGATCCTCCTAATCCACCTGATCCTCCTGAGCCTCCTAATCCTCCTGATCTGCCTGATCCTCCTAATCCACCTGACCCACCGGAGCCTCCTAATCCTCCTGATCTGCCTGATCCTCCTAATCCACCTGATCCTCCTGAGCCTCCTAATCCTCCTGATCTACCTGATCCTCCTAATCCACCTGACCCGCCGGAGTCTCCTGTTCCTCCTAATCCGTCTGATCCACCTGAACCGCCTGAGCCTCCTGTTTTGCCTAATCCTCCTAATCCATCTGATCCTCCTGACCCGCCTGATCCCCCTAATCCGCCTGATCCTCCTAATCCGCCTGACCTGCCTGAATCTCCTGTTCCTTCTGATTTGCCAAATCCGTCTGATATTCCCGACCCGCCTGATCCCTCTAATCCGCCTGCTCCTCCTGACCTCCCTGGGCCTCCTGATCCGCCTGATCCCCCTAATCCGCCTGCTCCTCCTGACCTCCCTGGGCCTCCTGATCCGCCGGCTCCACCTAATCCTTTTCCTCCTTGCGAAGATCCCGAATAGTCTGGTGTTTGTGCTCTTCCTGCAACGTCCAGACTTGGTTTGCTGCCAAAAACTCCAACACTATTTTTCCTGGAGCCTGTGTCTTGTGGACTTCCAGAAAATCCCTGACTTGCAGCCCCACTGGTTACCGACTGGGATGGGCGCAATGGACTTGGAGTGCTACTGGGAAATTGGGTTTGAGAGATTTTGGAAGGTGTTTGATAGGAGTACCCTGTGGAATCCTGAGTAGGTGGTCCTTGTGTGCCAAATGAGCCACTTTTCCTGGATGCAAAGGAGTTGTCCAGAGGGGAAACAGTGCCCGTCGGTAGGCCTTGGGTTCCGAAGGATGTTGAACTAGGTCCAGTTTTTTGGGGTTCAAAGGATTGATCAAGAGGAGGAATGGTAACTGCTGGAGGGCCACTTACCGCAAAAGTGCTTGAGATGCCAGCACCAAGTTTTTGCTGACCAATTCCTGAGGTGGAAATTGAGCCGGCTGCTCCATTGTGTCCTAAAAAAAATTTATATTAATTTCAAAAAGCTGAGGTAATTTATAAAAAATATTAAATAAGCAATCAATTTATAAAAAATATCAAAATTTTTCAAGTCCTATTAAATGTCGATTCCACATATGAGAATACAAAAGTATTGTATGGGTTTATAAGTAAAATTTTAACAGAGTTAAATAATGTTTGAAACTGAATTTTTTATTGTCACATTCCAAACTTCGAAACTACAAAAATGGGAAGAATAACGAATATACAAGCCAAGATTTATAACTAGGAATTAGTTTTAAAAAAGTATTTAACCAAAAAATATTATGTACATAAAATTACCAAGACGACTGTTACGAATCAAATTGTTTGTGGATTGCCATTCAGAAACATTTC
Source organism: Machimus rusticus (assembly GCA_951509405.1). NCBI lineage: Eukaryota > Metazoa > Arthropoda > Insecta > Diptera > Asilidae > Machimus > Machimus rusticus. The sequence goes on from OX608054.1 coordinate 4,149,015, forward strand.
TAGATACATTTGCTTTTGTTAAACAGCGATTTTTCATATGGGTTAGCGGAACACCGGTTCATATGAACTTAGCGAAATATGATGTACATATAAATAACAATTAGAAATTTTACATCAGCATAATTAATTAGCGACAGAAACATAAATATTTCTGTATATACATATGTATTTCTTTTGTTAAGCAATTGTTTTTCGTACGGTTGTGTGTTTCAAAGTTTCAAAGTTTCTAAAATTGTTAAATTAATTAATTAATTAATTGTTAAATAAATGTTTCCGAAATGTTTCAAATATGTATGTAAAACGTTTTTGAAACATTTGAAGAACTATTCTACAAGAAATGAGAAAACGAATTTGTTTCTGATTTGTTCCAGTGTTCGGTTTAAAATAAATTTCTTTGCCTAATCACGCGGCACTATTTTCTGCCTGTTACGTGGTAATGAACATTACTGCAAGAAAAATTAATAGAAGACTAATTTGGCAAAGAAAGTTTTTGCAAAGTAGAAATTAGTACAGTAGTTTAAATTTATTAAGTGACCTTAAGATCGATGCATTTAGAGACTTTAGAAATTTTACACGAATTTCTTCTAATGATTGAATGAGTATATTGTGATTTGTAAATCCACTGACAAATATGCACCAAAACTATGGCTTTTGATTGCAACACAAAATAAACAGTCATTTTTTCCCACTTCAGGTGGAAAACACTAAGTAGACATTTCTGTTTCCAGAAACTTAAAAAATCACATGCACAGCAAAGAAACAATGGAGGTTTCTCAATTATTTCAAAAATGTTTCTGAATTGTTTTTGGAACATTTTAAAAATATTTAAAAAATGTTTATTTCAAAATTGTTCATGTTTCATAAATATTTCTTTGGTGTGGGTAACAACGATAAAATTTTTAATAGCACAACTAACTAACGACTAAAGGCAAGCGCTGAATTGAACGATTCAACGTTTTTTTCTCAACATTTAGGCTGCAAATTGTATTCAGCAACGTTTATATTAGCTGTGTTTTTTCACAACGGATCTGGTTCTAGGTTTAATAGGAAATTTTCCATTGAATTGAATTAAAATAACAGTCAACTACCTATATAAAAATTTTAAGTTTTCCGAAAAATAAATCAAATTGCCATGATACTTGCCCATTCAAATTTTAGACCATGAACCAGATTAATCCGTTTTGAAAAAAAACACAGCTATTGTTTTTGTTTTGATTTCTTTTAAAATTAAGTAAAAGTCTTACCGTCACCTAAAGTGCGTTGTGGATGATCTAAATTTCTGCCGAAACCAAAATTTTCTCCAGTTCTTGTTGGCGAGTCTTTAGATTCTGAAATGCCACCAGGAATCCCTGTAGTCGTTGGAAAAGCCCCAAAATCTGATCTTTGCGCAGTGGTCGTTTCAGTCGCGCGGATCGTTGGAACGGTTGGCGTGTAGTAGGGCGTAGTCCGGGAGTTGTCCAACCGCCTGGGAGTCGTATGACTTCCCGTCCGGTCCCTCGTTGTCTGGGGAGAGGTTGTCTGTGATGTCGGCTTCTTCTGATGGAAAAGGCCTGGAGTTGAATGCGATTCGCTTTCAAATTTTCTTGTAATCCCGCCACGTCCAGTTGTGCTCCTGTCCCTTGTAGTAAATGAGTTCTCCTCAGGTTCTTCCCCTAAATTCTGACTTCGACCTCTTGGTGGCTTCGTTGCATCTCCACGATACTTTTGTCGACCTCGACCATTTTTGGTTCTATCGAACCCTTTCCGGTCATCGTAAGGTTTCTGTCCTTCGTGAAGTGTGTCGTAGTTGTAACCATTCCTCCGTTGTCCGTTTCCTACAAACGAAGCCGTCTCCGCGACGTCCTGCATCTCTGCGTCATTGGGGTCAGGTTTGGAGGTCTTTAATTTGCCGCTTTCGTGTCGATTATCCGAGATGTCTTCAAAATCGAAATTCTCGAGAGAAGGTACTTCATCAGATTCGAATCGGTGGCCCTTTTTTTTCCCTTGAATTACGCGATCTGGCGTGTCCTCAAACCTTCTGTTGTCCTTCTTAAAGGGGTACTGGCTTTTGTCGTTGAAGGCGGTTCTGGAGTATCCGTTTCCGTTTCCGTTCGAATGAAAGTCGTTTTCAACCTTTTTCGTGTATGTGGGACGCTTGCGACCTTGAGATCGCGAAAGCATCTCGGCGCTTTCCGCGTAGTGTCCTGGGGAGGCCGGGCAGTTTACTTTAAACCACCAGTCGCAGATGAGCTCTGATTGCTGAAAAATTGTTCCATTCGGGCAGAGAAAGGAAATTTTTCGGCCATCATCGCATATATGGAAAACCTTTAAAAAGAAAATCGTTAGATAAAGGAAATTAATTTGAGATCGTGACGCATTACAGGCAGACGGCAACGGCAGAAACAGAACTGCAGTAGAACTGATTCTAATAGATAGTAAATATCAGAACTTTTGAAAGTTTTAACAATCTTGAATTTTGCAAAATCCATTTATTTGCAATATCGTCGGTGAGATTGCAAAAGCGCGTAAAAGCAGTTTGCAATATCACGTATCAACATTTTCTAAATTTTGCAGGAGGACAAAATAATTGATTATCTTGGTTATTAGAATAAATTTTTCTGATCGCTTCAACGACGAAATGGACGTTCCTTATTGGCTTATTCAAATCGCGTCGGCGAGCATTTGTCTCCTCAAAAATCTGTCCCCATATCGGGATTACGACGAAGGGCAAACGTGCAATTTTAATCGCCAGCCGCTCGGCGGGCATAATTGTAACAATATAAACGTTTCAGACTTCCTTTAATGTTCTTAGGTTTTCTTTTAAATTAAATGTACAACTTACAATTCGGTTCTCGATATTTTCAATCCGAATTTACTTCGGTTTTGTTTACTAAAATTAAGATTGTATGCTAAAAAATAAGATTATAAGTTTATTGTAATTGTTTATTTTTAGTATAATTTAGCTATGCACACACTTAACGACGAAAAAATAAATACACTATGGTGAAATTATTTACTGGCCACTTATCTTGTAAAAACTCTACTCAGCTAATTTTGCAACTCATACTGTGATAAACGGGCATACGCATTAACGTTAATCAGATACAAAACAACCCTGTGTTAATATAATAATTCAACCAAAATTCTAGAAATGGTGCATTTTTGAGTAGTCAAACAAATTAAATGCAGTATAACGTATCACAAAATATTTATTTAAATTAATTTTTATCTGGACCTGTTTTTCGGCGAAGAATGTGGGTTCTTTTTTTAAATAAATGTAATAATAGACCGTTTTATTTACAAACATACTTATATTGGAGACGCCAAATGTTGCCATATGCCCAATGGGAAACACCGCTTCGATTGGTGTTTCAGCATGATAATGATACAAAATGCACATCGAAGCTGGTAAATGAGAATGGGTCTCAAGTTCTTGATTTGCCGGCTTAATCAACAGATTTGAATTATGAATTATGTGCTGATGTTATTCGAAATTAAGACTACCATAAGCAAAACTAGGGAGGTAACTAAAAGGTTGCTAGCATGTACCGAAGTTCGATATTTTTTTAAATTAATATTTTAACAATTTAACTGTGTTTGACGAGTATACTCGTCCTGAAAAAAGTGCACACTTTTGAGTTTTGACGAGTATATATTGTGCATACTCAGAACACGAGTATACACGTCAAACACAGTTAACTGGATAATTAAATTGAGTTGTGAATTTTATTCCGAAGTTAACTACTATGTTTCATTTGAAAAATAGGATATAGCTTTTTATTTCCACAAAATAAAATGAGGAAAAAATGCATTAACACTGAAAGAAAAATATAGTTGATTTTACTATAAACGAATACAAAATTAACTATTTATACTATAGCAATGATTTTCAGCCAATTATTGTTTAATAATTTTTACAAATTCAGAAACGTTATATTTACTACAAAGAAAGTTGAAAAAACTAATTAATTAAGTCCACTACAACTATTAGTAAAATTTAAAATTCTTCAGTGTGAGAAATAGTTAATCTGCTGACGACGAGAAAAAGTTTGGTTTTGGCTGCTCTTACCCACTTGAGCTACCCCAAATTCGGATGCCTTTTTAGAATGTTGATTTACGTTCCGACGATTCGAACCTGGGAACTCTGAATTGGTACTTTACTCTACCTTCGAGCCACCCCACGCCAATGGGTTTTGAGCGATTCAACGTTAATAAAGCGATGTGTGGCTTTGGGATTGACTATTTTTAATAGTTAATTTGACCAACGAAATTGTTAAAAATTTACAGATTTGTGTGGCGCGGGTTTTTTGATGAAATAAAAATTTATTATTTTAAAATAATTGACTTGACAATTCTATAAATTGTAAATATGGATATTTTAAATAGTCGAGCTTATAAGAATGGTAAATCGTAAAAATTGTTAGTTGAGTTTAACTGAAATGTAAATTGGAATTACCATGTGTTTATCAATTTTTTTAGCAAATAGCAATTATAATTATATAATTATAATTTATAAGTGAAGTTTTTGTACTGGAATGGCTGCTATTGTTTTGCACAATACTGTATTTATTTTTTTGTGTATGTAGGTACGGCTGAATATTTTCTACTTTCGTCAATTAGGCAGTCTAAGAGTTTTTCTGTTTCTACCGCTGTTTAAAACTTGTAAAATATCATGATCTTATGAAATGTTGGCGACATACCTGACATTCTGTTTCCAAATCGGCAAAGTAGCCGTTGCCAAAGGTCCTGCAACTGAAGGTCGTCTGCGGTATCCGGGGAAGGATGGGGAAGTCAATGCCCGGTCGACCAACCACTCCCTGGTACACCTCGTAGTCGAAGTCTTCGTCGGAAGCCCTCTTCCTGAGCTGGTGCTCCTGGCCCTCCTCCGACGATCGTTCCTCGTAGTGAGCGGCGCCGGTCTTTTCGGCGAGCACTCGGGCCGACGCTTTTGGGACCTGGCGGACAAGAAAATGGGAAAATGCATTATTGTAAATAAATTTCTTTTGCGACGCTTTAAAGAGGAAGTGCTGTTGCAACAGCCGAAAATAAAAAAAATTTGCTTGACATGATTGCTTCCGCTGTTGCACAAACATCGGAAGATGATGGTGGCGCTGCGCAAACGTGCTTATCGGGGCTCATCGATCTTCTCACTTTTCACCGAGACCACGGCGAGATGTTTGCTTCGATTGCGCACCGCGGCCACAATCGGCGTGGGAAGATGGCGCAAAAACGTCTTAAGATGCTCCAGCGCCGCCACCGGTTCGCTAAGAACGGCTCAAAAACAAAAGATCTCTCCGCCCGTGTGGTCTCGCGATTCACGCGCACGACACCTGCGTGAGACAATTTTGCAATGGAAAGAAGATGGGTCTTGGGTCTGGGCTGGGCGGCCAGGTGAGATTTTCGCGGTCTTCCGCTAACCACCGCCAGCGCTTTTTCTATTGTGGCAGTTCTCAGGCACTTGCCGCGCCATTGTGCAGGGGAGACGCGGGTCAAGTGAGCTGATCCCCAATTGCTCCCCAGCCGCACGCACTTCATGCTAATTAACCCAGTTGCGCCCGCGGCCCGCACAATGAATGCCGGCGCGGTGCCGCGGATTGCCGCTCATTCAATTTGCCCTCGCGTGATAATGCGCACCTCGGAGAATGAAAACAGTTATATAAATTGACGTGGCAGAGGGCGCTGCAGGCGGCGGATCACTACCGCTTTAATTGGGCAATTAGAAGTATCACTTAATTGAATAGCGCACTGCAATCAGAGCTACGTAAATTAATCGCAATTCCTTGGAATTGTAATTGATACGTTAAATTGTTTATTAATGGACTTGAAAATATTTTCAGACTGTGTGCGAATTCAGCTTTGCCTTTTTCGAGTTTAAGCTGTGCTACAGTAGGTACACGAAATTAACATAGAGGCATCATATATTTTTGAAACATTTGCTTTATATTTAATCGCAAGATTAAATTAAATACTTCATAACTAAACTGTAAGGAAGTCTTACAAAATAAATAATAATATGATATTTTATATAAAATTGTACAATTTTCATTAATGAAATAACTAAAATCCATATGAAATTAATAAAGAGGTAATTCAATATGACATAAAAGAACAACACTTTTTCTACCCAAATTATTATTTAAATTTCATTTGAATATTAATATTTAGTGCCATCCCCTTGTGCTCATATGACTTCATAAATTCAATTAGACATAGAATTTATTAGTCTTTCCAAGTAATCTTTCTAATCTTTCCTGATGTCATCTCAGCGGCTTGCCATTATTCCCCACAAATTTTCAACTGAATTCAAATCGGGACTTTTCGTTTAGTCATTCCGACACAGGTACATTCACTGTCCTGTACCAATATAAGTTTTGCTGTGTGGATAGCAGCGTTATCCTGTTGAAACATAAAGTTATCACCACCAACATCTTTATGAGTTGCAATGAAAAAAATTCCTACAATTTTTGGATTCCGCACCATTTTGTTGGTACATTTATTTTAAACTATTAATAATGAAACTTTACCGTACCTCGTACAACCATTTAGTTACTAAAAAAATTTTTTTTTTCAAATTCAAAATGACGGGTTCACGAGGGCTACATGAACAAATTAAGGTCGAAAAATTTAAGGTTGATCTTTATATGTATCTAAACTAAGCTGTCATTTTGTTTTAAAAGTTAAAAATTAAATTGTTTTTTAGACCTTAAGATAAGTATGTGTGATAAATCCTCAAAACCTTATATTGATAGATTCAGCTGTACAAAAAAATTACAAAAAAAGTTATCAGTTTTAGAGTCAGATATTATCCCTTAAACTGTGACAAAAATCTCCAAAAATGAAATTACGATTCCTTAAATTACAGCTTATATGTACTAAATATTATTCAAGTTGATGCTTAATCATTTTGTGTAAAAAATAACACAAAGTATACATAGTTGTTTTGTGATTATAAGATATTTGAAGGGAGCAGTCTGTTTTTTTTTTGCAATTTTCTAAATACACAAGTTTTGTGTAGGTAGGTACTACATATGTAATATGGAAGGACGGAATAATTAATGGAGCAGGCATCGCTGATGGAATGTAATGTAACGCGTTTTTCTCGAAAATATGTTTTTTATCCTGGCACGATAGACAAGATTTTGGATAAAATATTCAACCGATTAGACTCAAAATTTTAGGGATTAATCTACATACATACATGAACTACGATTATACGATTATAAATTTTTATAAATATTCATTTATATCTTAACTTATTTTTAAATGATTTAATGCGGGATTTTGGTTCAAGCGATAACAGCTTACTTATTCTTTAATATACACCTTGAATTTTTTGTTTCATATGTTAGAGTCGAAAAATCATGCCCGCCAGATAAAATAAAAAGATGGCTCACTTCAGGTGGCCATATCACCGCGATATTATGATAACAAATTTCAAACAAAAATTGTTTAGGTCATTTAATATGCCTTCTTACATAAAAAAAAATATAAAAATTTTCAAATAAATTTTACTGTGAAAAACAAAAAATTGAATATATGTCCAAAACAACCAGACTGTCCTTTTTAGGGTTCCGTACCCAAAGTGTAAAACGGGGCCCTATTGCTATTACTAAGATTCCGCTGTCCGTCCGTCTGTCTGTCTGTACGTCTGTCACCAGGCTGTATCTCATGAACCGTGATAGTTAGACAGTTGAAATTTTCACAGATGATGTATTTCTGTTGCCGCTATAACAACAAATACCAAAAGAACAGAATAAACATACAACAGGCATAACTTTTTTGCCGTTTTTATAGATAATGGTACGGAACCCTTCGTGCGCGAGTCCGACTCGCACTTGGCCGGTTCTTTTATTTAGTGTGTAAAATATTTAAAACGCTAAAAATACCTTAAATTTTTAGATTACTATAGTTTAAATGGGCCGAAGTGGCCCGTGCAAGTGAATCTCCGGATTCACTTTCGTGAATGTCCAAAATCGAATAGTCGTTACATCATAAATAATAATAGTCATTGTCCGAGAAGTGCTCTTATATAATTTGACAGCTGGGGGCACTGTGAGGAATTTCGGAAGCGTCCAAGTCCAAGAGATGGGCTTCTTCCAGGACATTGCTCCGGTGACGACGGGGCCGATCGGCTATGGCTCCGCATGATCGATGGGCCCGTGATTTATCGCCGGCACCATCGATGATCCCGGTAATTTCCATTTAACCGCGGCCAATTGGAAAGTTCTTCCGAATGAGGATGAAAGTGATGACATTTGCAACTACCGCGGCATACCATTCGTTTTAGCAACGAAACAGCGGAGCACCTGGTAACCGATGGAAATTTACGCCAAGTTATTCCATACGGTGGTAAAACAATCATCATAATTTTTTTACAGGTAAAGAGTTGGCCGTAAGACGGATTCACCTGCGCCGGTAGGCAAAAGTTAATCATTTTGATTTGGAACACCGAGAGCAACAGCAACCGAAGAAATGCCAACTGTGAAGTGAAGGTGGCCCCATCTATTGAACTGCATTATCACGGGGCCCAAACCACGTATCTTTCGCGCCGGTGAAAATCCGCCGCATTAGGGAAATCCGACGAACTCCGCCGCGGAGGAAGATGCCCACTTCGATTATGCTAAATGAGCCCCCCTTCCCCGCGGTGCAGGTGGCAACATCTTTTATTGGAGGCTTGTAATATCTTCTGTGGTTATCATCAATTCAATTTTAACGATTTAGTACGCTCGTCGTTCGATTAAAGCATCTTTCGAATCTGAATGAAACCTTGGATGCTAATGAAAACTTCTAGGAAGATATGCAGTTTGAGGTTGAATCACTTTCCACTGCGGTCCCCGCAGCCTTATCAATTTAATTAGACATTCGCTTTTTGTCTTCAAAGTAATAATTAACTTTCTCTACAAATGAAGCCTGCAGTAAACTATAGGGTAAATAAAATAAAAATTATATGGCTAACCCATTGTTTTAATTTTACCCGAGTTGCATATAAACTTTTAAAAAAGTCCTATTGTGCATGTCTTCTCGTACACATATGAAGAAAATATCATATATTGTGTACTTATTAGCTGAATTTTGTTTTTCATCTAAACAGATAAAATTTATTACTTTAATTTAAATTTTATCATTTATAAATCAATTCAATTTATTGTAAATTGAATTTTTCTTGCCATTAGGACTTGGTGTTATTAGAATTCTAAAAAAAAAGAACGAAAATATCAAAATCTATATATTTTTCTTACAACATGACATTGAATTTTGTTTATAAAAAACTTACTTTCGAGAAAAACGCGTTTAACATTTCAAAAGTTTATTATTAATAAAACTGAGGGTAACGATAATTAAATACGTGAGTTGTTATTAATGAAATAGCCAAATCACTTTATCAATGCCAATTTTTTTATTTCTGTTTATAATGAACGTTCAGACAAAATAAAGAAATGTACTCAAAACTTACCCGAGCAGCATCAGAACACGCCGTTTGGACGAGTAGCACTATTCCTGTAAGATAAAACAAGAAAACAATCAACTATTATAATTCAAAATAATTTTTTTAATGTAAGTTTTTATATTGTTATGCAAAATAAGTAACTTTCTAAACACAATACAGAGCAAAAATGTTAACAAGATAATAAAACGACGAGAAAGAATAAACTTTAATAAAGAAGTTATAGGTAAAGACGTATCTGACCGACAGCTATAATTATGCGTCATTACTGATTATTACTCAGCCTCGAAAAAACGCTCTATTCTTTAGAAAAGTACATTAAAGAGTAAGATTAACTAATTTTAATTTATAATCTTTTATAAACTACTGAAACATTCATTTTTCTTTCACTATAAGACAAAAGATTCTATAAACTCGTATTCTCGTATATGCTTTTACTGGACACTTTTTATAATGATATTTTTAGTAATGGTTATTTACAAAAATATTTAAAGTATAGCTGTGGATAATGTGAAATCAAAAAGAAAAAAAAATATTCAAGAGTCAATCGAAGCTAACGCGAAAAGTCTTCCGTCGTAATCATTTATTTAATTAATTTAATATTACCAGATGTTGTGAAATTTATCTAGATATTAACGACATTTTTACGATATTTTAACAAAACTTTTATGACGGTTTTATAGTGTATTTTCAATTTTAAATTAACCATTAAACGAACGTTTTTAACGTAGGAACAAAGAATTATTCAGTTTTTACGAAATATTCGTAGTTTTTAATGAATTTATAGGAAACACTTCCTGGAAAATTATGTACCCCTTGAGAAAGTCTGATTTAACACGTTCATGGAGATATAAAGATTGCTTGTGAAAATAAATGTTATAGCATTCACGCCCGTAATATTATGTGATTAATTTTCGACCCTTTTTTGATTTAAGTTAACAAATTAACATGATATAATCCTTTCTCGATTCATTTACAAATCTGATTTGTTGAAAATTTTTTGAAAGTGTATTGAATGACGTCTATGAAGTTGGCAACCACTTTTGAGAATTTTGCGAATATTTTTCGCGTTTATGTATGTATGTATATATGTATGTATGTCCGTTTCATTGTGTAGCCTATACGGCTTGACCGATTTTGAAGAGTGAGGTGTCATTAGATTCGTCTCAATTGGGGGATTGACATAGGGTATAATATTTAAATATGGGGCCTGCAAAAAAAAAAAAAATTGAGGGAGAATAAAACAAATTTTTTTTATTATAACAATATAGGAATCGAATGAAAGCTAATAAATAGCCAATTCTAAATATATATATATATATATATACATATATATTATAACACTTTTATGTTACCTTTTCAAAAGGAACTTCAAAAAAGTACATATGTACTGAGAAAAAATACCCTTATCAAAATGATATTTTCTTAACGTCGAGATCTGAAAAATGTTAATTTGAAAAAAATATTATCAAATTGAAAATAAAACTGTTCAACTGATATTAAAAATATCATAATTAAAGTGATTTTGTTAGTTTAATATTATCTTATCAAATTGATGGTGACATTTTCATATCAATAAATACTATCAATCGTCATATTAGAACGAAAGTATATTTTTACAATTTATATGCATAAACTTTCAATTTTATATAAAAAAAAACTATTATTTCCATAACAAAAACTATGAGCATGATAGTAGCATTTAAAATAAAATTTGCGAGTTTTTATATGCATGAAAAATATCAAATTGCTAACATTCTACGTAAATAGTGATATGCTGCCCTGTTATACTTACAAAGAAAAACATTATATTGAAAGTTTTAACGAGAAAACGATCAATCTGACGTTTTTATTTCATGATTTAATAATCTTGATATCAATATAATATGAGGTTAGCTGTTAATTTGATATTTTCAATATTTCGATTTACCCATAAAAGGTATCGAATTGATATGGATGTAAGTTCAAAAGGAAAGTTTAACATATTGATTTCATAGTTATATTGATAGTACCCTAATGCAATTTTAGGTTAACTATTATTGAAATGATAGGATTGAAGGGATTGATAATACTCATGTTATCAAAAAAACATTTTTTCCTATGGCTAAAAATTATAAAGGAAAAACGTCAATTTTACGGTTGTTTTATCAACAAATTTCTCTCAGTGTGTGTTCATTATTTTTTGGGCTATAAACGCTCACAATCTATAAATCATTAATTTCACTGCAGTGTTATCTTCTAAATCGGCTAATAATTCGCTCATATTAAATAAACTAAAAAGTTAAAAGTAAAAAAGGTTGTCCATTGAATGTCCATGAATGTCTACAAATTAATTTCGTTTATCTACCCTTCGTTTCAAAATGGCGGTCCAAAAACTTTTTTTTGGTGGACAATCATGGACATTCGATAGACAAACGACCTATGCAGTTTAATTTGTTTTTTTTTTGCAATCTGTGGCTGCCAGTTGAAAAAATTTGCAAAAAAAGTTTTTGGGCTGCCATTTTGAAACGAAGGATGGACAAACGAAATTAATTGGTTGACAATCATGGAAATTCGATGGACAAACGAATGCACATATAAAAATTGCAAAATTCGCAAAAGTGGGTGCCAACTTTACAGACCTTGTTCAATGTGTTGTGGGTACCTACTCCAAAAAATGTTGTTGTAATATTGCACTTTCGAAAAACGTTCAAATCAATAATTTTCGAATTTTACATACTGTTACGAACATATGTACATATATAAATATGTTTATTTTCTAAATTGCACTAGCTTTTGAAATGTGTCATAAAAACGGTTGAATCTCAGTCAATCATCATCTGGCTAGATTTTAATTTCCCTCATACTGACACGGCACCTTGTTCGAGCAAGTGATTGCGCAATTTCTGAAAATAGCCACCAATCTCTTGCATATCGCTCATTCCCAGGTTTTGCTTTGACTTGCAAAGATCGCAACGACTTCATCTTTGATTTATGGTCTTTTCGCAGCTAAGGACGCCGGCGTTTGGGGCTCGTTATTTTGTTGCAATCATTTTGGGCATGCGTTGCCTATTAATCAGTTTCATCGCGGGACTTGTTTTAATACAAAGTGGCTACTGAACGCCTTTTTTTTTTTGGGAGACATAACATTCTTTTCTTCTTCTGCACCGTGCCAGAACAAGGAAGTCGTTAAGAAGTAATTAGCGTTTAAAATGCCAAACAGTAGTGGAATGAAAATACCCAGAAATCTCAGGAAAAGAAAAATCGAGTGGCACAGAGGAAAGCGAAAAATCTCTCGTGAAATCGAGTTGCATGTGCGCCATAGAGTAGCTTACTCGGAAGATTATGCCAGTGAGTGAGTCCATAAATTGCTAGCCTGAAGGATGAACTCGACCAGGAAATTGAAAATTGCAAGAAATACTTTCACTCGACCTTGACATCGTCCGTTCCTATTTTAAGGTCAATACCGCGCCGGTGCGCTGTGCATGGAGTATTTTCTGGCGAAATTTATTGACCGTAGAGAGATACCGTGAGGCTGATAGACAGGTGTGAAATGCTAAGAAAACTATATTTTGGGCTCAGCTAAGCACCTTAATAACTTAATTAGCCATCGTCTTAGCTGATCGTAAATAACAAACTCGACACGCCAATGAATATTAAAAATCTACATTAACAATTATTGCATTAAGAAAAACAATATAGTCAACGATTCGATGAAATGTTTCCCTTTGAAAGTCACATAATCATAAATTATCACTGTCAAGGTGTTAGTTGTCAACATATTTCATACCTGATAGCTGCAACTGGTAAAAAAAATGTTTAAATCTTAATTGCAAGTTATTCACATGATAGACGAGGAGGTGACACCTTGCAGCCAATCGTGAATGGGTCCATTAAATAATACCACCATTATTAGACTGCCCCTAGGACGACGATTGAATAAATCGAAAGAAAATTTATTATAGGATAAAAAAAACTTCCGCTAGTGCCTTAATGAAGCACCGGACTGGCGTCGGCCGCGACTATGGACTAATAGGTCAGCAGGAAAATTACCCCGAGTCAGTAGCTTTTCGCGAGCATTAATCTTTGAGCTTTTAGACCAGTTGACGCTGCACTTGGGCTTTGTTTTGGTCCGAAAGGCGGAGATATGTCTAGCCGAGTTGATGGTGCAGGAAGCAAATTAGGATATATTGAATTGGCGCCTATTTGGGCTCATAGGTCTATCTATTCATAATTTTATTCTCTACATTACTTTTTTTTAAATACCTTGATCTTTACCCTAAAAGGAAATTCACATCTTTGTAAAGAAGACAAAAGTTATCACTATTATGAAAAAAAAAGATATATGTATCTCTAAGTTCCGCTGGCTAGTATTTCCGAAACTATCGGCTTGATCCGCTTTAAAAGCTGGTCTTAATTTATCGATATGTATTTTGAAAACAAAACAAAAAATAATTTAATACTGTAGGTTTTTTTATTACCTTACTTTGGAAAAAAGTAAATTTTGAATTTCGCAGAAATTAAGAACTAACTTTTTTAAGGCACATTGAATGTAAAATGTCCCTTCCTTACATTTTAGAGTGATTAACATTAAAAATAAAATCATAATCTAGTCTTAATTTTGTAATTTGTGAAAATACTAGATTTTTTGGTTTCAAGTAAAATTAATCTAAGGAATTCATGTTATTTTATTGTTAAAATAAAATTAAAATATGTATATCTTTATCAATTAAAAAACCGAAACAAAAATAAATTGATAATATTTTATTTTGTAAAAATAAAAAAAATATATATAAGTAAATGCATTTTGCAATCGAATAACAAACAATTAAATAGCATAAGACTATTTGAGGAAGAGTTAAGTGATTTTAGGTAAATGATGTAATCTACATAAAACACTATTATGTAATGACTTTAACAACATGAAAGGAAAGTTAAACCTCATTTAACGTTTGTTTTATTAGCGAATCTCAAAGCAATCAGACCAATAGGGTAAAATATAAGAGAATTTGATAACGTTAAATAACACTTAACAAACACAAAAGTATTTCTTTATTTCTAAAATGAAAGTTAGAGCAAAATCATGGAAATAATGGTAGGCACACTGAAAGATGTTTACTATTTTTTTAGGTTCGATTTTTCAATCGTCTGATAAAGTTTGTGAAATAAAATCAGTCCAATAATCAACTTGAATGTGTTTTGAAATAGCTATCAGATGAAAAAACTTATTTTCTCATTAAGGATGGTTTACATTATAGTGGATTTATTCTTTCAAAAAAAAAAAAAACATATTTACTTAAAAAATATTTTTAGAAATACGGTCAAATTTATTTGGATAGTTTTGGTAGTTAGATATGACCTGTTATTTTTGAAAGTGGTATAAGTCTACTTTTGAAAAATTCACATGAGGTTTATCTGCTCGACAAGATTTAATTAGAAAACTTGTTAAAATGCTATGTTAAAAAACTGGACTTATACCACTTTCAAAAATAACAGCTCTTATGTATGGCTTTAAAATAGAGCGGAGCTTTGTAACGTTCGAGCGCTCAAAGCACACGTGAAAACTTTAAACCCGCTTTTTGTCGAAACTACATATATTTTTTGACCTGGCGCAGGTGATTTTGGAAAATCTACTGCACCGATTGACTTGAAATGTTAACAGCTTACCGTTCACATGTGCCGCTATCAGAATTATTTAATTTTTATTGCTACATCAAAGTTATAAACAAGGGTAAAAAAATCAATAAAATTGTTTCATATGATTAATAAGAATCTATTTAATTTTTTGTTTTGAGATCGATCATCCGTTGCTGAGAAATCACCTATACGTGATGTTATTTCTGCAGAAATCGGTACTTAACCTTATAAACTTAAACTAAAAACTGGGCCTTAAAATATCAATCTTAACGAATAGTTTAATGTTAATGCTACATACAATTTCTGATCCAAGGACGCTTTTGCTGCAGGTCTTCACCACCGCGAGGTCATTTCCTAAAAGCCTCATAGCCTTTATAGAAGTCCAAGGAAACCTGACCCGCGTCTGATCGCTGACCTCTTGGCAGGCACCGCGAGCCGCGCGATTCAAGCGCAAGACTCCGAAGCATGAATGGAGGAGTCCCGCGTACAATGGGGCAAAGGTCGGCGCGGTGCCACCGCCTTCGCGACTGCTCGATTATGGGGTTAATTAAACCCATTGCAAAAAACACGCGACCCGGCGTGTCCGCCCCCGCGGGTGCTTCTTTTCTTCATCAAAGAGCATAATCAGGACGCAGCGGCCCAAAGTTGCGTCATTGCTTCTGTCATGCGATTATTTATGTCATAGACGAAGCGACTAAAGGCACTTTCCTTGCCAATTGTCGCGACGTTTTTTTTAAAGTCTCAAGACGTTCTCAAGAGGCAATTAGGGGCTCTAATGGACGAAGGGGGATCGGGAAAGACCGCGGCGATTACGTCTTCGAACCTAATGCCAGGTTCTTGATAAATAATACTTGTCATGCCCGCGGAATTGCTGGCGATTAATTTGTTAATTGCACGGTGAATGGAAGGTGATGCCGCCGAAGGAAGACGGACTTGGCTTCTTAAGATGACGATCATCGTGATGAAGACGATCGCGAGACGCGCGTGTGTGCCGTGGTGAAATCTGAACTTTCGCAATGGCACTTTTGAGTGAAACGGCTTTCGGCACAAAAGGGGCCCACGCCCAGATTTTGAAGAGGCAAGGGCATCGTGACGGAGCACCGCGGGCCATTTCCTCGCTATTGTTTGACACCCATTAGCCTCGATCGTTTCGCGGCGGGCGTCGGCGCCGTCAGTCGTCTTCCTGCAAAATCATCGTGACGATGCGGAAGGAGAGAGTATTTTTCGGTGATGGTATCTAAGTCAGGTACATTAAAAAATAAAAAATAGATTAACTAGACTAGAATGCATTGAAATATGCTAAATCAAATTTCCATTTATTCTCTGGCTATTAAAAGAAATCTTTTTTTATTGAGTCTTCAAAAAAAGCTTCAAAATATCATGAAATTACAAAATTATGAAAATTATGGGTATACAGTCAATCAAATTCCTCTACAGAGAACTTTTCTATACTTATAACGAAAAACTTTTACGACACAAATAATTTCAAAACAATAAGTTATACAAAAAGTTATGTCGTTTTTAATAATAATCTCCATCAAATGAACTATGTTCAGCTCAAAATCAGATATTACACATTGCATCGAGTTAAAATTTGGCATTATTATAAAATATTTTTATTCACATGAAGTCTAAGAATCAGAATAAAACAAATTTAATTGTTTTCATTTTTCTTTTACAATCACATGAGAAGTAAAAAAGTATGACATAAGCAAAATTAAATTTGAAAATCTTTTAAAGTTGTCGTTATTATCATAGTGCAATGATCACATTATATTTGTACTTTTATTAGACGAAGTAGCCAACTATGTACTATTTAACCTTTTGAATACACTTAACACAAGAAACACCACCGTCCAATTTTTGTCCCATTCGCATGTTTGATCTTCTCTAACTTTTTTATTTTTTAATTAAGATTGATGAAACTTTTTGACTTTTACTTATTTTATGTAGTAATAATCAATTTTATATTAAGATAAATTTATGAAAAAAAAAAACGATTTACCTAGAACTGCCGCTAGGTCATTTTTATCCGTCGTTACTATGTGAGTTGTAATGATTTTGTTACTAAACAAAAAATATGTGACTTATAATTCCTAGTTTGTTACATTTTGGTTTTCCAAGAAATAACAATTTGATATAACTTCATTAATAAACGTGTTTCAAATATTTTACAAAAAGTTTTAATCATAATTTTCGTAGGTTATACCAATAACAATTATAATAAATAGACCGCGGCAAATTTGTCACGACGGCGATCCAAAGGGGGGTCTTAATTTTCGGCGCTTCTAGTGTTAATATACTTGAAAGAATATTGAGAAATATGCTTCATGTATCTAATATATTTAGTTGTAACGTTTATGCTGTCGACTTCAAGCAAAATAGACCACGTTGTTTATAAACTGTTTTTTTTTTTAATAATTACTGATATAATAATACAGAAGTGCCAATGTATTTAAAATTAAATTATGAACTTAGAGTGTCTGATTTAACATTTAAATGTTATATGTTAAGTTTTTCTAACCTTTGTTTCAGTCAAGAGCCCTATTGATATTGATTTAAAAGATAAATCGTTTATTAATTTGTTTTTTGTTGTTTGTGTTTCCTTGGAATGCATAAATTATGCCCAAATATTCGAATTATTTGATTGTTTTGCTTCAACATTTCCGAGCCTGGTCTGTTTTCCCATCATATTGAAATTCAAATTGAGTATGCGTCATTAGTCATCGAACATTGAAATATTTCATTAATTCCTTTTATACCTGCAGAGATTATGATTTTGCATTGATTTACCATACCCATTCACATTCCGTAAAGGTAGCCGTTTATTTAAGCATATTCGCGCAGCATGGTGCATCAAATAAATTTTATAAGGTGAACTTAATACCTAACATTTGGCCCTCATGGAAGAACTGATCCGGCGTAATATTGCCTTGGACCCGGATACCCACACCGATCCCAGAAGATTGAGTTATGGAGACATTCCGCGCCAGGTAACGCAATTAATTGCGAATTTCCAAGAAATTAATTGTTTCGCGATTTTAATGCGTCTGCGAATATAAATTCGTCCCCTGAGGACAGACAAGCCGACGAATCAATCTGAGGAAGAGTCGTCGATCGAAACTGCGAGACATGCTTTTTTTTCTTCAGGATTAAATTTTTGCGATAACCTTTGGACCGCCTCCGCAGTGGTTTTTCCCTCAATTTTCACGCTACGACGGAATCTTGTAAGATTCAATATGCGGCTTCAGATGGACCTTCGTTTTTCAGTGGAAGATGGAACTTTTTACGGGGCTCTGAAAATCCCACCACAGGTCTGAAACCTTTAAGACTTCGGCAACGCTGAAGTTGCCGACAAAGGATTGCTGGTGCTGATAAAAACCGTAAATTAGCAATCGCAGAAATCGCTGTTTTGTACTCCAAAAAGTCTCTGTTAGATGACGATCTTCAAGGATAAAGTGCTCTTCTGTGGTCTGATCGAATAAAAGATAAATTATTACAGACCTATGTACTACTTATTTTAAAATGTGAAAATAGACGTAGGTGTCTGAATATATTTATATACAGGGTGACAAGTGGGAAATTGCCTCATTTATAATTTCGAGATTAATGCAGATAAAAAATAATCAAAATACATATTGAATCAGTGAAGTGGTCATTTTTATTTGAAATTGGTTCCAGTTGAATCAACCATTTCCAACAGATTTATTGAGTTCTTAAAAAAATCGATAAAACCTGGCTAGCAAATAACTACTAATGGTAAATATTTTCGAAGTGATCGCAATCTGAATTTTCACAATAAGGGAGCCATTCTATACCAGCGTGTGCAAACTTGGGATATCCCAAACCGATGACGCGTTCGCCAGAAACTTCGAAAATAGCTTCGAATACTCTTAATTAAATGACTAAAAACCGATGACGCATATGTACATTTATGCTTTTGAGTATACATTAGAGTTTCCAATTTTTTACTAATACCTATAATATTATTTTTGTTTAACATTTACTGGAAATCAGTAGCTTTTAAAATAATTTAAAACATAACGTTAAAGGACTGTTTAAAAATACAAAAATGTTCGGACCTTGCATAAGAATTATTGCAAAATATTTTAAAATTAAAGTTACGACTTGCTTCAGAAGCTAAATTAATAGTAACGCATACAATGGGCGATGCTGGTTTTCTTACTATTCAATAGTCACTAATAATAGACATATTCTGCAATAATTGCCAACTTGCATCTTTTGAAAATATGTTTTAAAACACTTACCGGCGTAGAAAAGCAATGAGCGCCACTTGAGACCCATTTCAACTGACGATCTGAAAAGAAAAAGGCGAGGTGTAAGTAAATGAATTTGGTGAAATAATTTTGGCGAAAGGTGTGGGAAAACCACTAATTATTATCTGATCGAGAGACTTAAATGGATACAATTATACGGTGCGATAACGCCCTTGTGCACAATTAGTTTTAATTAAGAGATTCCTCCGAATTTTGTTACTTCGCCTGATAAAAGGTTTGTGGTGGTTGGGTACAATCTTTATAATCAGGAAATAAAATGAAATTCCATGTAACAGCCATTGCATAATGAGTCTCACCCGCAATTCCATGGTAATCCAATCAAATTTCTAAAAGCCGTTGACCACGAGATCTTCCAGACGACTATATCGATCGCGATAGACGCAAAATAATAGTCGTTTTCACTTAAAACTTTACGAGACGGTCGTGACCACAAATTCCGGTAGTATTTCATTGTCCGAAGGAACTGTTTAGAGGTAATTGGCGGGCATTTGGAGGTTCCGATCAGAGCGATCGTCCATCGCTTTCCCGGCCGCAAGGCCCATCCGTGACGTGCCTTCACTTTGGTCGTGCACGCAGCGAATGTCATCGGTGCAAGATAGAAGCATTGTCTATGTTCGCAGGTACCCCACAGACTCTGAAAGCAGACCGCTGGCAGTGATATTGAAAAGTGATCATCTTGAGACCAATGCAAGACTGATGATCTTCCAACTCCAACCTCCTTAACACCAACTAACGACCTTACTGCACCGTCAGATCGACGGACAGCTCGATTTAAGATAATAATAAACGATACATCTATATACAATACAAAATTCTACTTGAGTGCGCGCTATTAATTAGAATTTATGATTTTTTTCTCCACCTGACATCGATCGTGCATAATTGCAAACTGACATTCAAACCCATTCGGCGCATCCGTGTGCTGAAGCTCTGACGATCCAAAACCGACAGATTTGCGCTATCTGCTGCTTCTATTAATAATAATAACATTCAATTTTTTAGTGGAACGTGAGAGAATCACGGCAGGGACTCGTTACGTTTGACGGTTGATTGTGCTACCTTGAACCCGCGTGAGATCGCTGATCGTGTGGCGGGCACCTTAAGAAAAAACTAACTTAATTTGAAATATTCTGACGACGAGAGCATGATGTTAGCTAATCAGCTTCCTCAACGGCGGAAATTGATCGGCAATATTGATTACTTAATTTAAACTGAATGGGTGTGGTTCGAAATTTTGCAGAAATCAATTCATTTTGCTTTTGTTAACGAACGGAAAGAAGTTTAGGAAGTAGCATAGTACAATTAAACCTACATTAATTTTTGAAGACCTCCCGTTGTTTTTTATTAAATAAATCTAATATCTAGGAGCTTCCCTTAATTGAAACTTTTACTTTCGATTCCTATGGATTTCAACTAACAATTAATTTGATAGTTGAGCTTATATAAAATTTGCAAAATATTACAATTCCCTTTTTTCTTTTTTCCAAATAAAGTAAGTCAGTCAAAAAGGAAAGTTTTGTGTTTGTTATTTTTGAGTTGCATAATTTATTGAAATTAATACCACTCGATTGCCTTTTATCAGTTCAATGTAGCAAACTTACTTTCCATGACAATGATTACATTTTTAAAGAATTGGTATGGAAACTCAATTCGTGCTGTTAAGATAAAAATAGTTTTACCTTGTGGCGAAAATCACCTCGTATTTTGCATGCGATTGTGTCGTGTTTTGAATTTTATATAATAGTAATTTCGATGGTTATTCATGAGCCCTGCATTTTCCTCCTTTTTTTCGATTTAAAAATAAATCGTATGGAAAATAATAATACTTATAATAATAATCAGAAACTACAACAAATAAATAAAGTCTTTTAAGCGTGACCACGATTTTTAAGTTTATGCTATTTAGTTTTAGAAATATCAGCATAAACAAAATTGGCGAATGTGTATACTTTTTGCTTCAATGCTTTTTGTGTAATATCAAAAAATACACATATCGAATTTTCAATTTGCAGCAATAAATTTATTACTTACAATCGTAAGTAAAAGTATATTATTTTTTGTAAATACTTCCTGAATAGTTCTAAAAAAAAAGTTAAATACAATTTAAATCTAGACTCTCTGTAGAAAATGTTAGTTATATTAGCTCAGCAATTTTAACCAGTATACTTATTGTTAGCAATAAAATAGACTGCGAGAGAAATCTATAAATATCCGTTCAAAAAGATGTTTCTGATGGAAATTCTCTCCAATATGAAAAAATATGTATTGTATACGAAAATACCTATACAAAATTTGTGTTTATAAGAAAAAAACCGGCCAAGTGCGGGTCGGACTCGCGCACCGAGGGTACTGTAAAAAATTGTGTTTTTTTTTTTTTTATGTAACTACAAATTTACGGTTTTTGGATTATTCCCTTTACTTGTGCTAATATATAATACATTACTTCAAAATTTCATGATTCTAAGTCAACGGGAAGTACCTTATAGGTTTTGATTTATCAAAATATGCAGCATAAACGGTCGTAACTTTTGATTTCTAGATACAAGCACAGATAAATAATACAGATGCCCAGTCGAATAGGCAAGAAATTTTCAAAGTTGCCGAATTGCCTTTTTCTTGGGCACATGCATATAGCTACATTTTATCTCTCAGGAAGCAAATAAGGAAGAATAGGAGAGAAATACTTATGAAACATTTTGCAACCTCAGGCGTAAATTGGTCGAGAGCCGCATCAGCAATATGAATCGAAGCTGAAGGTCTGTGAAGTTGGCACCCACATTTTCGAATTTTGAAATTTTTATATGCGCATTCGTTTGTCCATCGAATGTCCATGATTGTCCACCAATTAATTTCGTTTGTCCACCCTTCGTTGCAAAATGGCGGCCCAAAAACGTTTTTTGCAAATTTTTTGCACTGACACCCACAAATTGCAAAGAAAAAAAATTAAACTGCATAGGTCGTTTGTCCTTCATTTACCATTGATTGTCCACCAATTAGTTTCGTTTGTCCACCCTTCGTTGCAAAATGGCGGCCCAAAAACGTTTTTTGCAAATTTTTTGCACTGACACCCACAAATTGCAAAAAAAAACAATTAAACTGCATAGGTCGTTCGTCCTTCATTTACCATTGATTGTCCACCAATTAGTTTCGTTTGTCCACCCTTCGTTTCAAAATGGCGGCCCAAAAACGTTTTTTGC